>OX456999.1:23787090-25164223 GCA_949752705.1 Callimorpha dominula | reverse complement strand
CTAACCTAACCTAACCTAACCTAACCTAACCTAACCTAACCTAACCTAACCTAACCTAACCTAACCTAACCTAACCTAACCTAACCTAACCTAACCTAACCTAACCTAACCTAACCTAACCTAACCTAACCTCTAACCTAACCTAACCTAACCTAACCTAACCTAACCTAACCTAACCTAACCTAACCTAACCTAACCTAACCTAACCTAACCTAACCTAACCTAACCTAACCTAACCTAACCTAACCTAACCTAACCTAACCTAACCTAACCTAACCTAACCTAACCTAACCTAACCTAACCTAACCTAACCTAACCTAACCTAACCTAACCTAACCTAACCTAACCTAACCTAACCTAACCTAACCTAACCTAACCTAACCTAACCTAACCTAACCTAACCTAACCTAACCTAACCTAACCTAACCTAACCTAACCTAACCTAACCTAACCTAACCTAACCTAACCTAACCTAACCTAACCTAACCTAACCTAACCTAACCTAACCTAACCTAACCTAACCTAACCTAACCTAACCTAACCTAACCTAACCTAACCTAACCTAACCTAACCTAACCTAACCTAACCTAACCTAACCTAACCTAACCTAACCTAACCTAACCTAACCTAACCTAACCTAACCTAACCTAACCTAACCTAACCTAACCTAACCTAACCTAACCTAACCTAACCTAACCTAACCTAACCTAACCTAACCTAACCTAACCTAACCTAACCTAACCTAACCTAACCTAACCTAACCTAACCTAACCTAACCTAACCTAACCTAACCTAACCTAACCTAACCTAACCTAACCTAACCTAACCTAACCTAACCTAACCTAACCTAACCTAACCTAACCTAACCTAACCTAACCTAACCTAACCTAACCTAACCTAACCTAACCTAACCTAACCTAACCTAACCTAACCTAACCTAACCTAACCTAACCTAACCTAACCTAACCTAACCTAACCTAACCTAACCTAACCTAACCTAACCTAACCTAACCTAACCTAACCTAACCTAACCTAACCTAACCTAACCTAACCTAACCTAACCTAACCTAACCTAACCTAACCTAACCTAACCTAACCTAACCTAACCTAACCTAACCTAACCTAACCTAACCTAACCTAACCTAACCTAACCTAACCTAACCTAACCTAACCTAACCTAACCTAACCTAACCTAACCTAACCTAACCTAACCTAACCTAACCTAACCTAACCTAACCTAACCTAACCTAACCTAACCTAACCTAACCTAACCTAACCTAACCTAACCTAACCTAACCTAACCTAACCTAACCTAACCTAACCTAACCTAACCTAACCTAACCTAACCTAACCTAACCTAACCTAACCTAACCTAACCTAACCTAACCTAACCTAACCTAACCTAACCTAACCTAACCTAACCTAACCTAACCTAACCTAACCTAACCTAACCTAACCTAACCTAACCTAACCTAACCTAACCTAACCTAACCTAACCTAACCTAACCTAACCTAACCTAACCTAACCTAACCTAACCTAACCTAACCTAACCTAACCTAACCTAACCTAACCTAACCTAACCTAACCTAACCTAACCTAACCTAACCTAACCTAACCTAACCTAACCTAACCTAACCTAACCTAACCTAACCTAACCTAACCTAACCTAACCTAACCTAACCTAACCTAACCTAACCTAACCTAACCTAACCTAACCTAACCTAACCTAACCTAACCTAACCTAACCTAACCTAACCTAACCTAACCTAACCTAACCTAACCTAACCTAACCTAACCTAACCTAACCTAACCTAACCTAACCTAACCTAACCTAACCTAACCTAACCTAACCTAACCTAACCTAACCTAACCTAACCTAACCTAACCTAACCTAACCTAACCTAACCTAACCTAACCTAACCTAACCTAACCTAACCTAACCTAACCTAACCTAACCTAACCTAACCTAACCTAACCTAACCTAACCTAACCTAACCTAACCTAACCTAACCTAACCTAACCTAACCTAACCTAACCTAACCTAACCTAACCTAACCTAACCTAACCTAACCTAACCTAACCTAACCTAACCTAACCTAACCTAACCTAACCTAACCTAACCTAACCTAACCTAACCTAACCTAACCTAACCTAACCTAACCTAACCTAACCTAACCTAACCTAACCTAACCTAACCTAACCTAACCTAACCTAACCTAACCTAACCTAACCTAACCTAACCTAACCTAACCTAACCTAACCTAACCTAACCTAACCTAACCTAACCTAACCTAACCTAACCTAACCTAACCTAACCTAACCTAACCTAACCTAACCTAACCTAACCTAACCTAACCTAACCTAACCTAACCTAACCTAACCTAACCTAACCTAACCTAACCTAACCTAACCTAACCTAACCTAACCTAACCTAACCTAACCTAACCTAACCTAACCTAACCTAACCTAACCTAACCTAACCTAACCTAACCTAACCTAACCTAACCTAACCTAACCTAACCTAACCTAACCTAACCTAACCTAACCTAACCTAACCTAACCTAACCTAACCTAACCTAACCTAACCTAACCTAACCTAACCTAACCTAACCTAACCTAACCTAACCTAACCTAACCTAACCTAACCTAACCTAACCTAACCTAACCTAACCTAACCTAACCTAACCTAACCTAACCTAACCTAACCTAACCTAACCTAACCTAACCTAACCTAACCTAACCTAACCTAACCTAACCTAACCTAACCTAACCTAACCTAACCTAACCTAACCTAACCTAACCTAACCTAACCTAACCTAACCTAACCTAACCTAACCTAACCTAACCTAACCTAACCTAACCTAACCTAACCTAACCTAACCTAACCTAACCTAACCTAACCTAACCTAACCTAACCTAACCTAACCTAACCTAACCTAACCTAACCTAACCTAACCTAACCTAACCTAACCTAACCTAACCTAACCTAACCTAACCTAACCTAACCTAACCTAACCTAACCTAACCTAACCTAACCTAACCTAACCTAACCTAACCTAACCTAACCTAACCTAACCTAACCTAACCTAACCTAACCTAACCTAACCTAACCTAACCTAACCTAACCTAACCTAACCTAACCTAACCTAACCTAACCTAACCTAACCTAACCTAACCTAACCTAACCTAACCTAACCTAACCTAACCTAACCTAACCTAACCTAACCTAACCTAACCTAACCTAACCTAACCTAACCTAACCTAACCTAACCTAACCTAACCTAACCTAACCTAACCTAACCTAACCTAACCTAACCTAACCTAACCTAACCTAACCTAACCTAACCTAACCTAACCTAACCTAACCTAACCTAACCTAACCTAACCTAACCTAACCTAACCTAACCTAACCTAACCTAACCTAACCTAACCTAACCTAACCTAACCTAACCTAACCTAACCTAACCTAACCTAACCTAACCTAACCTAACCTAACCTAACCTAACCTAACCTAACCTAACCTAACCTAACCTAACCTAACCTAACCTAACCTAACCTAACCTAACCTAACCTAACCTAACCTAACCTAACCTAACCTAACCTAACCTAACCTAACCTAACCTAACCTAACCTAACCTAACCTAACCTAACCTAACCTAACCTAACCTAACCTAACCTAACCTAACCTAACCTAACCTAACCTAACCTAACCTAACCTAACCTAACCTAACCTAACCTAACCTAACCTAACCTAACCTAACCTAACCTAACCTAACCTAACCTAACCTAACCTAACCTAACCTAACCTAACCTAACCTAACCTAACCTAACCTAACCTAACCTAACCTAACCTAACCTAACCTAACCTAACCTAACCTAACCTAACCTAACCTAACCTAACCTAACCTAACCTAACCTAACCTAACCTAACCTAACCTAACCTAACCTAACCTAACCTAACCTAACCTAACCTAACCTAACCTAACCTAACCTAACCTAACCTAACCTAACCTAACCTAACCTAACCTAACCTAACCTAACCTAACCTAACCTAACCTAACCTAACCTAACCTAACCTAACCTAACCTAACCTAACCTAACCTAACCTAACCTAACCTAACCTAACCTAACCTAACCTAACCTAACCTAACCTAACCTAACCTAACCTAACCTAACCTAACCTAACCTAACCTAACCTAACCTAACCTAACCTAACCTAACCTAACCTAACCTAACCTAACCTAACCTAACCTAACCTAACCTAACCTAACCTAACCTAACCTAACCTAACCTAACCTAACCTAACCTAACCTAACCTAACCTAACCTAACCTAACCTAACCTAACCTAACCTAACCTAACCTAACCTAACCTAACCTAACCTAACCTAACCTAACCTAACCTAACCTAACCTAACCTAACCTAACCTAACCTAACCTAACCTAACCTAACCTAACCTAACCTAACCTAACCTAACCTAACCTAACCTAACCTAACCTAACCTAACCTAACCTAACCTAACCTAACCTAACCTAACCTAACCTAACCTAACCTAACCTAACCTAACCTAACCTAACCTAACCTAACCTAACCTAACCTAACCTAACCTAACCTAACCTAACCTAACCTAACCTAACCTAACCTAACCTAACCTAACCTAACCTAACCTAACCTAACCTAACCTAACCTAACCTAACCTAACCTAACCTAACCTAACCTAACCTAACCTAACCTAACCTAACCTAACCTAACCTAACCTAACCTAACCTAACCTAACCTAACCTAACCTAACCTAACCTAACCTAACCTAACCTAACCTAACCTAACCTAACCTAACCTAACCTAACCTAACCTAACCTAACCTAACCTAACCTAACCTAACCTAACCTAACCTAACCTAACCTAACCTAACCTAACCTAACCTAACCTAACCTAACCTAACCTAACCTAACCTAACCTAACCTAACCTAACCTAACCTAACCTAACCTAACCTAACCTAACCTAACCTAACCTAACCTAACCTAACCTAACCTAACCTAACCTAACCTAACCTAACCTAACCTAACCTAACCTAACCTAACCTAACCTAACCTAACCTAACCTAACCTAACCTAACCTAACCTAACCTAACCTAACCTAACCTAACCTAACCTAACCTAACCTAACCTAACCTAACCTAACCTAACCTAACCTAACCTAACCTAACCTAACCTAACCTAACCTAACCTAACCTAACCTAACCTAACCTAACCTAACCTAACCTAACCTAACCTAACCTAACCTAACCTAACCTAACCTAACCTAACCTAACCTAACCTAACCTAACCTAACCTAACCTAACCTAACCTAACCTAACCTAACCTAACCTAACCTAACCTAACCTAACCTAACCTAACCTAACCTAACCTAACCTAACCTAACCTAACCTAACCTAACCTAACCTAACCTAACCTAACCTAACCTAACCTAACCTAACCTAACCTAACCTAACCTAACCTAACCTAACCTAACCTAACCTAACCTAACCTAACCTAACCTAACCTAACCTAACCTAACCTAACCTAACCTAACCTAACCTAACCTAACCTAACCTAACCTAACCTAACCTAACCTAACCTAACCTAACCTAACCTAACCTAACCTAACCTAACCTAACCTAACCTAACCTAACCTAACCTAACCTAACCTAACCTAACCTAACCTAACCTAACCTAACCTAACCTAACCTAACCTAACCTAACCTAACCTAACCTAACCTAACCTAACCTAACCTAACCTAACCTAACCTAACCTAACCTAACCTAACCTAACCTAACCTAACCTAACCTAACCTAACCTAACCTAACCTAACCTAACCTAACCTAACCTAACCTAACCTAACCTAACCTAACCTAACCTAACCTAACCTAACCTAACCTAACCTAACCTAACCTAACCTAACCTAACCTAACCTAACCTAACCTAACCTAACCTAACCTAACCTAACCTAACCTAACCTAACCTAACCTAACCTAACCTAACCTAACCTAACCTAACCTAACCTAACCTAACCTAACCTAACCTAACCTAACCTAACCTAACCTAACCTAACCTAACCTAACCTAACCTAACCTAACCTAACCTAACCTAACCTAACCTAACCTAACCTAACCTAACCTAACCTAACCTAACCTAACCTAACCTAACCTAACCTAACCTAACCTAACCTAACCTAACCTAACCTAACCTAACCTAACCTAACCTAACCTAACCTAACCTAACCTAACCTAACCTAACCTAACCTAACCTAACCTAACCTAACCTAACCTAACCTAACCTAACCTAACCTAACCTAACCTAACCTAACCTAACCTAACCTAACCTAACCTAACCTAACCTAACCTAACCTAACCTAACCTAACCTAACCTAACCTAACCTAACCTAACCTAACCTAACCTAACCTAACCTAACCTAACCTAACCTAACCTAACCTAACCTAACCTAACCTAACCTAACCTAACCTAACCTAACCTAACCTAACCTAACCTAACCTAACCTAACCTAACCTAACCTAACCTAACCTAACCTAACCTAACCTAACCTAACCTAACCTAACCTAACCTAACCTAACCTAACCTAACCTAACCTAACCTAACCTAACCTAACCTAACCTAACCTAACCTAACCTAACCTAACCTAACCTAACCTAACCTAACCTAACCTAACCTAACCTAACCTAACCTAACCTAACCTAACCTAACCTAACCTAACCTAACCTAACCTAACCTAACCTAACCTAACCTAACCTAACCTAACCTAACCTAACCTAACCTAACCTAACCTAACCTAACCTAACCTAACCTAACCTAACCTAACCTAACCTAACCTAACCTAACCTAACCTAACCTAACCTAACCTAACCTAACCTAACCTAACCTAACCTAACCTAACCTAACCTAACCTAACCTAACCTAACCTAACCTAACCTAACCTAACCTAACCTAACCTAACCTAACCTAACCTAACCTAACCTAACCTAACCTAACCTAACCTAACCTAACCTAACCTAACCTAACCTAACCTAACCTAACCTAACCTAACCTAACCTAACCTAACCTAACCTAACCTAACCTAACCTAACCTAACCTAACCTAACCTAACCTAACCTAACCTAACCTAACCTAACCTAACCTAACCTAACCTAACCTAACCTAACCTAACCTAACCTAACCTAACCTAACCTAACCTAACCTAACCTAACCTAACCTAACCTAACCTAACCTAACCTAACCTAACCTAACCTAACCTAACCTAACCTAACCTAACCTAACCTAACCTAACCTAACCTAACCTAACCTAACCTAACCTAACCTAACCTAACCTAACCTAACCTAACCTAACCTAACCTAACCTAACCTAACCTAACCTAACCTAACCTAACCTAACCTAACCTAACCTAACCTAACCTAACCTAACCTAACCTAACCTAACCTAACCTAACCTAACCTAACCTAACCTAACCTAACCTAACCTAACCTAACCTAACCTAACCTAACCTAACCTAACCTAACCTAACCTAACCTAACCTAACCTAACCTAACCTAACCTAACCTAACCTAACCTAACCTAACCTAACCTAACCTAACCTAACCTAACCTAACCTAACCTAACCTAACCTAACCTAACCTAACCTAACCTAACCTAACCTAACCTAACCTAACCTAACCTAACCTAACCTAACCTAACCTAACCTAACCTAACCTAACCTAACCTAACCTAACCTAACCTAACCTAACCTAACCTAACCTAACCTAACCTAACCTAACCTAACCTAACCTAACCTAACCTAACCTAACCTAACCTAACCTAACCTAACCTAACCTAACCTAACCTAACCTAACCTAACCTAACCTAACCTAACCTAACCTAACCTAACCTAACCTAACCTAACCTAACCTAACCTAACCTAACCTAACCTAACCTAACCTAACCTAACCTAACCTAACCTAACCTAACCTAACCTAACCTAACCTAACCTAACCTAACCTAACCTAACCTAACCTAACCTAACCTAACCTAACCTAACCTAACCTAACCTAACCTAACCTAACCTAACCTAACCTAACCTAACCTAACCTAACCTAACCTAACCTAACCTAACCTAACCTAACCTAACCTAACCTAACCTAACCTAACCTAACCTAACCTAACCTAACCTAACCTAACCTAACCTAACCTAACCTAACCTAACCTAACCTAACCTAACCTAACCTAACCTAACCTAACCTAACCTAACCTAACCTAACCTAACCTAACCTAACCTAACCTAACCTAACCTAACCTAACCTAACCTAACCTAACCTAACCTAACCTAACCTAACCTAACCTAACCTAACCTAACCTAACCTAACCTAACCTAACCTAACCTAACCTAACCTAACCTAACCTAACCTAACCTAACCTAACCTAACCTAACCTAACCTAACCTAACCTAACCTAACCTAACCTAACCTAACCTAACCTAACCTAACCTAACCTAACCTAACCTAACCTAACCTAACCTAACCTAACCTAACCTAACCTAACCTAACCTAACCTAACCTAACCTAACCTAACCTAACCTAACCTAACCTAACCTAACCTAACCTAACCTAACCTAACCTAACCTAACCTAACCTAACCTAACCTAACCTAACCTAACCTAACCTAACCTAACCTAACCTAACCTAACCTAACCTAACCTAACCTAACCTAACCTAACCTAACCTAACCTAACCTAACCTAACCTAACCTAACCTAACCTAACCTAACCTAACCTAACCTAACCTAACCTAACCTAACCTAACCTAACCTAACCTAACCTAACCTAACCTAACCTAACCTAACCTAACCTAACCTAACCTAACCTAACCTAACCTAACCTAACCTAACCTAACCTAACCTAACCTAACCTAACCTAACCTAACCTAACCTAACCTAACCTAACCTAACCTAACCTAACCTAACCTAACCTAACCTAACCTAACCTAACCTAACCTAACCTAACCTAACCTAACCTAACCTAACCTAACCTAACCTAACCTAACCTAACCTAACCTAACCTAACCTAACCTAACCTAACCTAACCTAACCTAACCTAACCTAACCTAACCTAACCTAACCTAACCTAACCTAACCTAACCTAACCTAACCTAACCTAACCTAACCTAACCTAACCTAACCTAACCTAACCTAACCTAACCTAACCTAACCTAACCTAACCTAACCTAACCTAACCTAACCTAACCTAACCTAACCTAACCTAACCTAACCTAACCTAACCTAACCTAACCTAACCTAACCTAACCTAACCTAACCTAACCTAACCTAACCTAACCTAACCTAACCTAACCTAACCTAACCTAACCTAACCTAACCTAACCTAACCTAACCTAACCTAACCTAACCTAACCTAACCTAACCTAACCTAACCTAACCTAACCTAACCTAACCTAACCTAACCTAACCTAACCTAACCTCCCTATTGACGCTCTTAATTTTACAATTTAACTGACGCATACCCTCCAATATGTTCGGCTACAGAACGCCAAAGAAGGCGACTGACGACGTCAAGTCTCCGTCAGGATCTGGGGCAGTCGCCCCCTTAAACGTAAGACGTAGCATAGGGGAATGGGAAGCTACCAACACCAGCCCCACCCCCTGTGTAACTGAAAAGACGTCGCAGGCAGGCCCTGCGAAAGCCAAACCGAAGATCACTCTGACGCAGGAGAGCAAGGTGGTGACCGCGACCACAACAAAAAAGCCCGCTGAAATATCATCACCCCCAAAGGTGAAATACGCGGACCGAACAGCGGAGGCCAAAGCCTGTCTAACGAAGACGAAACTCCATCTGAGCAGCTCAAAAAACACCAAGAGAGAGATCACAGCCGGTATTATATACGACTCTACCAATTGGTCAAGGAGGTCGAATCTGAGCTAAAAGTGGCGAAACAACGGAGTACCAAGCATGGACCGGCACCTACAGATCTGAAGGACATAGCCGCAGATTCAACTCCTCCTAAAGAAATGGACACGACAGCGATTCTAACAAAAATGGAAGAGCACTCAAAACTCCTTATTGAAAATAATAAGAAAATTGAGGAGCTAAAGGAGAAGATTGACCACCAAAATGAATCCCTGGACAGAGGAACTTACGCGAACGTGGCCGCAACCCAGTCCGTAAGTATGCGGCCAAAACGCAGTACCCTGCACTCCGTTGTGATCTCGTCCAGGAATGAGACCGAAACCGGCGACGAAGTTCTTAGTAGAGTAAGGGAAGCAGTGAATGCCAAAGAGGGCTGGATCAAGGTTGAAAAGGTAAGAAAAGCTAAAGATAGGAAAATTATAATAGGCCTGGAAACCGAGGAAGAAAGAAGTAAGATAAAGACCAGACTTCAACAAGAAGGAGTTGACCTCACTGTGGAGGAGGTCAAAAACAAGGACCCACTTTTGATACTGAAGAACGTGCTATCAGTGAACACCGACGAAGACATTATCAAAGCGCTTAGAAATCAAAATAAGAGTGTTTTTGATGGCCTCGATAGTGGGGAAAACAGGGTGGAAATACGATATAGAAGAAGGACACGTAACCCTCATATTGGCCACGTCATCGTCAGCGTCTCGCCCACCATCTGGCGACGGGCATTGGGGATTGGAACTGTACATATTGACCTCCAACGAGTACGAATTGAGGACCAGTCTCCATTGGTACAGTGCACCCGATGCCTAGGATTCGGGCACGGTAAGCGTCTCTGCAAAGAGCCTGCGGACCTATGCAGTCACTGCGGCGGTCCCCACATGAGGACAGAATGCCCGGACTGGATGTCAGGCTCACCACCCGTATGCAGAAACTGTACAAGGTCGAAAATAGAATACGGTACACCACATAACGCTTTCAGTCATGACTGCCCCGTACGCAAAAAATGGGATGACGTGGCCAGATCAACGGTCGCGTATTGCTAAAGGCACCCCAAGGCAAAATACCCCGTATGGAGTATTGCAGGCGAACCTCCAACGGAAAAAGCTTGCCACCAATGAGCTCCTAATTGAGGCTACAAAGCGCGGAATAGCGGTGGCGCTTCTTCAAGAACCGTATGTGGCAGGAGCAAAAGCAATGAGGAGTCACAGGGGCATTAGGGTCTTCCAGAACACAGGCACAGGAGATGGGACTGTCAAAGCAGCAATAGCTGTCTTTAGCAGCGAACTTATAGTCAAGCAGTACCCGAAACTCACCACAAATAACATCTCAGTGGTGGGGATCCAGACCAGTGCCTGGGAGATCACGCTTGTCTCCTTTTATTTCGAGCCAGACCAGCCCATCGAGCCTTATCTGGAACATCTTAAGAAAATAGTGCTCGCAGTCGGTTCCAGGAAAATCATCATTGGAGGGGACGCAAATGCAAAGAGCATATGGTGGGGTAGCCCGAAAGTCGACCATAGGGGCGAAGAGATGGCAGGAACTCTCGGGGAGCTTGGCCTAAATATTCTGAACCGAGGGGAAACACCGACCTTCGACACAATCCGAGGAGGGAAACGGTACAGTAGCCACGTAGACGTCACCGCCTGTTCCAACGACATGTTGGACCTGATAGACGACTGGAGAGTCGACGAGGGTCTCACGAGCTCGGACCACAATGGCATAACGTTCAAAGTTCTCTTGCAGAAGTCCAAAGGTATCAAAATTCAGAGAACCACACGGAAATTTAACACCAGGAAAGCCAATTGGCCCAAGTTTCATGCGAAACTTGGCCAATTGAAAATTGATAATAAATTCACATTAGCCGAAATAGAAAAAATTAATGACATAGAGCAAATTGACATCACAGTAAATAACTTCACAAAAGCCATAGACCAAACATGTAAATTAACGATACCCACTAAGAAACATCAAGAAGAACTTACCTTGCCGTGGTGGTCCGAGAGACTCGCAGGGATGAAGAAGACCGTCGCTACCAAGAAACGCAGGATCCGTTGTGCCGCCCAAGTCCGGAAGTCGAAGGTCATAGAGGAGTACCTGAAAGAGAAGGAAGAATATGAGTTGGAAGCGACCAGGGCTCAGACCGAGAGCTGGAAGGAATTTTGTGGGAAACAGGATAGGGAGGGGGTATGGGAGGGGATATATAGGGTGATAGGCAGGACGCAGCGAAGGGAGGAAGACTTGCCATTGGAAAGAAATGGAGATGTGCTGGATGCGAGGGGCTCCGTAAAGTTGCTGGCGGAAACATTTTATCCGGAGGATCACCCTGAATGCGACAACCATCACCACCGCTCCATTCGATTGAAAGCCGAAGACGTAAACACCTGCGAGCAAGATAACTCTTGCGACCCGCCGTTTACGATGGCAGAACTTAAAAACTCGATGGAGTCCTTCAACCCAAAAAAGGCACCGGGCTCCGATGGCTTTACTGCCGACATTTGTTGTCATGCCGTGGGTAACGACCCAGAGCTGTTCCTGAAGCTCCTAAATAAGTGCCTGGAATACCATCACTTCCCCACGTCCTGGAAACAGGCAACAGTAGTGATACTGAAGAAGCCAGGAAAAGAAAACTACTCCACACCAAAGTCATATAGGCCGATTGGACTACTGCCTATACTGGGGAAGATTTATGAGAAGATGCTGGTGGCCCGCCTGAAATTCCATCTTTTGCCAAGGATGAGCACCCGTCAGTACGGATTCATGCCGCAAAGAAGCACTGAGGACTCCCTCTATGCCCTCATGCAACATGTACACAAAAAACTGGAACAAAAACGACTAGTAACGCTTGTATCGTTGGACATAGAGGGAGCTTTTGACAGTGCCTGGTGGCCAGTAATAAGAGTCCGCCTAGCGGAAGAGAAGTGTCCACTCAACCTTAGGCGGGTCATGGACAGCTACCTCAAAGACCGAAAAGTGGAGGTTCGGTACGGTGGGGAGGCATACAGCAAGTACACCAACAAAGGCTGTGTCCAGGGCTCAATCGGGGGCCCAATTTTTTGGAATCTCATCCTAGACCCCCTCCTAAAAGCGATGGAGCGCAGGGGAAACTATATCCAGGCGTTTGCGGACGATGTTGTCCTGGTGTTCGACGGAGAGACCGCACTGGAAGTGGAGCGATGTGCCAATGCCGCTCTCGATCATGTGCTGGCGTGGGGTGTTGAAAATAAGTTAAAATTTGCACCTCAAAAGACCACCGCAATGGTGATCACTAAAAAACTGAAATATGACACGCCGCGCCTGCACATGGGGGGGATCGACATCGACATGTGTTGGAGCCTAACTGCATGGGCCGCGGCGGGCGGTGCGCGGGCGCGGGGATCCGCGCCATAATGTTTTCACACACCAACCAACCACTACGCGATCGTGCAACAGAAATGTTCTAATCAAATTACCTCAAGAAAAACATTGTTTTACGTACATATTAAATATAATTATATCACGAAATAACATAGTTTTACGTACAAATTTTGGTGACCCCGACGTGATACTGAGTGACGCTGGAAGACGATATTTCCCAGAAGACCAGGTGCAACAATCCAATCCGAGGGAAGTACGCCCAATTCCTATCCATTTCACAACTTATTTTCCTTAAATTAGCTTCGATTTGTTTTAATTGCATCGTTGACTTGCACCGTTAAATGTTTGTTACTTACCCTCCACTTGTTTATAATCTGCTAATTTCTGTGAAAATTGTCTTATTTCGTGATAATCATACACTAATTTCATCATATTCTACTGTATGTTGACTTTACAAGTTAGTTTATAACATTTTCCATTAGTTTAATGCAAATAATCGGTTATAAATTCCTTAAATTAAAAAATCCAAGTCATTCTATTAACTTCGTTAAATTTCAGTTCATTTCCCTTTATTTACGTTTAATTTGCATTTAAATAGTTAGTTTATCGTATCGGCCGACTATTCCAGGAAATTCCGGGAGTCAATTGGCGAGAATTTCCACTTCGAGCAGCGCGTTAAGTAAGAAGTGCACGGTGCCTACCGATCAGCTGTCGTGACGTAACGCGACCTTGATTCATCGCTGCACCTGAGTCGACAGCCGGTGATAAGACGCTCGCCAATCAGCTGATCCTTTGTGAAGGGTTTGTGCGGCGTTTACGAGGTTGTATTCATTGCTTTTCTTTATACTTAGCACTTTTAACCTTTGACTGTAATTTTAATATTGTGATTAACTTTGATATAATATATTATTGTTTGCGCTTCGAATATGGCTGAACTATTGAAAGATCTGATTGCAGAGAGAGGTCGTATTAAGACGCGTATAACATATTTTGAGAAGTTTTTGAACCCCCTTTTGAAAACCGAAATAGATAAAACCCAGTTCAATGAAATAACTTTGAGACTGAGCAAATTACAAGATCTTTCATTTCACTTTGAAGAGATACAGTGTAAAATCGAATCTTTACATGCGGATGAACAATCCCAAATGGAAGAGAGGGAGATTATTGAGAACAGATGGTTTAGTTTGATTGCACAGGCTCAAGGGTTAATTCAAGTTTTCGAAAACAAATCTAATAAAAATATTACATCTCAAGGCGGTTCTCAATCTTCAAAACATAAACATTTAAAATTGCCACCTTTAAAAATTCCTCCGTTTAATGGGGATCCAAATAAATGGTTAGAGTTTCGGGATATGTACACCTCTCTTGTTCACAACAATGAGGACCTTGATGACGTCAGTAAATTTCATTATTTGAAATCGTATTTGGAAGGTTCCGCCCAAGCTGTCATAAATTCAATACTGGCAACATCTACTAATTATTCGATCGCGTGGTCGCTCCTTTGCGACAGATATAATAATAAGCGATTATTAATTAATGAACATATCAAGTGCTTGTTTTCTATAGAACCAATGTCCAAAGAATCCGAAAAAGGCATACGGGACTTAATTGATTTCATTTCTAAAAACTTATGTGCTTTAATGTCATTAGGAGAACCGACAGACCATTGGGACTCGCTCATTATATACATGGCTTCTTGTAAATTGGACACAAAGACGGCTAGAGATTGGGAGGAGTTTAGGAGCACCTTGGATACAACAAAATTAACTGATTTCTTTGAATTTCTCCGTCAGCGAGCTACGGTATTAGAAACTGTTCATGCTAGCAAAACTGAAAGGCTAGACAAACGCCATAGTTTAATTAAATCTAAGGCGTTTACAGTCTCCTCACCTTCCACTGTAAAATCCCCAACGAACGATAGCTGTCTCGCCTGTAAACAAACCCACAAGTTATATGATTGTCCTAAATTTAAATCGTTGCCTGTTGAGGAACGCATAACGAAGGTTTTCCAGTGGCAGTTATGTAACAACTGCCTGCGTAGTGGTCACAGGTCTTTCCAATGCAGGCTCGGTGGTTGTCGCATCTGTAAAAGGAAACATAACTCTGTTTTACACAAGCAGTCTTCTTTACCTATTACACAGACTTCTCCACAGACACAGACACAAAGTTCCGACGATATGTCAACTTCTCTTCTAACTACAAACTATAATAATAGTCTAAGTACCAAGGTACATTCTTTTGTCCCCAGACAATCGACTGTGGATCCTTCTTGTGTTGTTAGTATGTCTGCTGTCGCCTCTAACCAAGCTCTTCTTTCTACAGCTCTGGTCACGGTGACAAACAATGGCAAATCCTTTGTTTTACGAGCTTTACTGGACAGCGGTAGCCAGTCTTCTTTTATCACCGAACGGGCGTCGGTTAAAATCGGTTTGAATAAAATAAACAACCAGCTGCAGTGTGTATCTGGCCTTAACAATGTGGTCATCAACATCACAAAGCATTGCGATCTTGTGATACAGTCTTCTTTTTCGTCCTTTAGTATGCCTGTAAAATGCTACGTCCTTCCTTTAATTACAGACAGACTTCCTCAAATGCAAATACTGGTTGATGACTTAGACATTCCAAGCCACATTCAATTGGCTGATCCTTGCTTCTGTAACCCATCAGAGATTGATATTCTTTTAGGAGCTGACGTCTTTTGGGACTTGATTAGTCCATCCCAATTAAAACTTGGTCTAAACAAACCACTCCTTCAAGAAACTCGATTGGGTTGGATTGTGGCCGGTCCTCTGGCGGCGCAATATTGTACTACATCTAATCGTACATTCTGTCACTTCAGTAAAGATATTCAACTTCAACTTTCTAAGTTTTTTGAGTTAGAAGAAGTACCTTCTGACGTCTATCCTTCCATTGACGAAACTTATTGCGAGAAACACTTTAATGGGACTACTTACCGTGATAAAGATGGTAGATTTAACGTGCAGATTCCTCTTCGTGAATCACCAGATGTCCTAGGCGACTCTCATCATATAGCTGTAAAAAGGTTGCATCAGATGGAGAAGAAAATGAAAAGAAATCCAAATTTTCGTAAAGAATATAATAATTTCATGCAAGAGTATGAACGCCTGGGACATATGAGTGAGGTCACAAATCCCTCTCGTGGCTGCTACCTACCTCACCACGCTGTCATAAAAGAGAGCAGTGAGACTACCAAGCTTAGGGTGGTTTTTGACGCATCGGCTGAGACGTCATCTGGCTTATCTCTTAACGACATCCAATACGTAGGGCCCGTAGTCCAAGATGACTTGTTTTCAATTTTATTGAGATTTAGGCAGCATCAATACGTCGTTTCAGCTGACGTCGAGAAAATGTATAGGCAGGTTCTCATTCAGCCTGAGCAGCGCCATCTGCAAATGATCTTATGGCGTGATAGTGAAGACCTTCCCATAAAAATATATCAATTGAATACAGTCACGTACGGAACTGCCTCTGCACCCTTCCTCAGTACTAGGTGTTTACTGCAGTTATCTAAAGAGTGTAGTGATGAGATAATATCTCAACTAATCAAATCGGATTTTCTAGTTGATGACTATATTTCCGGAAGTAATAGTAAATCCGACCTGGCTTCTACTATCAACACAGTAACGGAAATTCTTCATTCTGCTTGCTTTCCATTACGCAAGTTTCGTACAAATGTACCTTCTATTTTTGAAAATAATCCAAGTACACTTATACCTAAAGACTTGGACTTTAGCTCACAATCCAGTACCCTGGGCCTTAAATGGGATCCAGCCGCTGACGTCTTACGTTTCCCCACTGATTTTCAATGTCCTTCTTTAGCCACAAAGAGAACTATTTTATCAAACTCAGCCAAGCTGTTTGATCCTCTCGGCCTTCTAGGCGCTTGCACTATTATTCCAAAATTAATACTTCAAAAATTATGGCTAACGAAGCTTGACTGGGATGACTCCATTCCTTCCGATATAGAAAGAATGTGGATGAATTTTGTTTCTGGTTTAAACAATTTATCATCTCTACAAATTCCCAGATGCGCTTTAAGTGAAGCTCCCGAACGTATTGAGCTCCACGCATTTTGTGACGCTTCACAAAACGCATATGCAGCTTGCATCTACTTACGTTCGATAGATAAGTCAGGTAGAGTCGCTACCAATCTTCTTTGTGCTAAGACTAAGGTCGCTCCGTTGAAACCTCAAACAATTCCACGCTTGGAGCTTTGTGGAGCTTTATTGGCAGCTCGTTTATCAGCCAGGGTCATAAAGGCTCTGAGACTTGACTTCGATAAAATATTTTACTGGACTGACTCGTCTGTAGTTCTTGGCTGGCTAAGTTCTCATGCCCGAGATCTTAAGACATTTGTCTCCAATCGTGTCTCTGAAATTCAGCAGGTAACTGCTTCTGGCTCATGGCACCACGTCCCAGGCACTGAGAATCCTGCAGATCTCGCGTCGCGTGGCTTAGATCCCAAGCTCATTAAAAATGCCACATTATGGTGGCAGGGGCCTACCTTTTTATTAGAAAATCAGTCCAATTGGCCCAATAATCTAAAGGTTGTTAACGATCTGCCTGAAAGGAAAACTTATACTACTACGCTAGCTACAACTACTTCTACTAATGATCTTAAAATTACTTACCTTTGTGGGACAGTGAACTTTGGCAATCACTCGAGTTTCTCTGCCCTACAACGTAGTATGGCCTACGTACTAAGATTCATTTATAACCTAAAGCATAAAGATTCAAAACGAACAGGTTACTTAACTACTGACGAACAAGAAGCTTCTTTAAATTGTTTAATTAAACAACACCAAGTAGAATGTTTTGAATCTGAAATTAATATACTACTAAATAAAAAGTGTTTACCTTCGAGATCCCGTGTGTTATCTCTCAGACCCTTTGTAGACGAAAACGGCATCCTACGCGTAGGCGGTCGTATCCAGAGCGCATCGGAATCGTATGATAGGAAGCATCCCATTCTATTAGATTCAAATCACGTCTTTACTAAATTATTGTTTGCCCACGAACATAAAAAACTTCTACACTGTGGCCCACAATTACTGCTTACTAATTTACGTCAAATATATTGGCCTATCAGCGGTCGACGGTTAGCGAGAAGCACTGTTAACAATTGTAGATTGTGTAGAATCATGAAGGCTAAAACTATAAGTCCCATAATGGGCAACTTACCAGTTTCTAGGGTAACTCCTAACTTACCTTTCGAGATCTCTGGAGTCGACTTTGCAGGGCCTTTTCCTATAAAAGATCGTGTTGGACGCGGATGTAAAATAATTAAGAGCTACCTATGCCTTTTCGTATGTTTTGTAACGAAAGCTCTTCACCTCGAAGTAGCATCTGATCTCAGCACTGATACGTTCATCTTGTGTTTACGACGTTTCATTTCACGTAGGGGAAAACCTACTGAAATTTATTGCGACAATGGTCGAAATTTCGTGGGCGCAAACAATGATTTAGGTAATTTTTTAAAGTCAAGCAATAAATCGATCTCATCATTCGCTGCCGACGAGGGTATTAAATTTAAATTCTCGCCGGCTTACTCTCCCCACTTTGGTGGGCTTTGGGAGGCAGGCGTCAAGTCTGCCAAACATCACTTGTATAGAATGTTAGGTAAAACTCAAAATCATTTAACGTACGAGGAGTTATCGACGTTGTTCATTCAGGTCGAAGCTATTTTAAATTCAAGACCCCTCACTCCTCTTTCATCGGATCCTTCAGACCTTCTTCCTTTAACTCCGGGGCACTTCCTGATCGGTAAACCTCTCACCTCGCTACCATCACCAGCACTGGCTGATATTAAGATAACAAGACTGAATCGATACCTGCAGCTCGAACAAATGAGGCAACATTTTTGGGAGAGATGGCGCAACGAGTTCCTCTGTGAGCTACAACAGAGGTCTAAATGGCGAGTCAACAAGGGTGAACTCTTACCAGGCGATATGGTCGTCCTCAAGGAACCCAACTTACCTCCACTGAAGTGGCGAATGGGACGGATCCATAAACTCTACCCTGGAGCAGACGGCATCGCGCGTGTGGCAGATGTCAACACATCAAAGGGCATTGTGCGTCGTGCGGTCAACAATCTCTGTCCTCTACCAAATGGAAAACTAGATGATGCTTGTCCTCGAACTACCACGGTCTTCGAGGGGGGGAGAGATGTTGGAGCCTAACTGCATGGGCCGCGGCGGGCGGTGCGCGGGCGCGGGGATCCGCGCCATAATGTTTTCACACACCAACCAACCACTACGCGATCGTGCAACAGAAATGTTCTAATCAAATTACCTCAAGAAAAACATTGTTTTACGTACATATTAAATATAATTATATCACGAAATAACATAGTTTTACGTACAACATGTCAAACGACATGAAGCTTCTGGGTGTAACCATCGACCACAAATTGACATTTAACACCCATGTCTCAAACGTCTGCAGAAAAGCGATAGGGGTTTACAAGCAGCTTTGTAGAGCAGCAAAGGTAAGTTGGGGGCTTCACCCAGATGTCATCCGGGTAATATATGTAGCGACAGTAGAGCCCATAATACTTTACGCTGCTAGCGTCTGGGCACCGGCTGCTAAAAAGTTGGGCATTATAAAACAGCTTGGGACCGTCCAGAGGGGAATCGCACAGAAAATGTGCAAGGCATACCGTACGGTCTCTTTGCACTCAGCGCTGGTGCTTTCCGGCATGATCCCCCTTGACCTACGAGTTCGCGAGGCGGCATCACTGTATGAGGCAAAGAAAGGGGTGCCACAACTATCATTGAGGGGCAGAGAGGTCGAGCAAATGGCTGCATCGGTGGAGGATCCTCATCCTGCGACAAGGGATATACTGCAGTTCGACAGCTTGGCAAACCAGGAGCATCTGGATAACGTGCGTAATTTTGACGTCCGCATTTTTACGGACGGTAGTAAGATTGGAGGAGGGGTTGGTGCCTCACTTTCCATATGGAATGGTGAAGCTGAGACCAGAGCCCTCAAACTTGCGCTACCGGATTATTGCACGGTGTATCAGGCCGAGCTTCTGGCGCTAACAAGGGCTACCAGGGAGGTAGTTAAGATCAAATCGTCCTCTTTTGGAGTTTTCAGCGACTCGATGGCGGCTCTTCAGACGGTCACAAATCCCGGTTCGCGCCACCCTCTCGCTGTCGAAGCTAGGGATAATATAAAATCAGCATCCCACCAGAACAAGGTAGTAAACTTGTTTTGGATTAAGGCCCACGCTGGACTGTTGGGAAATGAAAGAGCTGATCAGCTAGCGAAAGAGGCCGCTGGGAACTCCAAAAGAAAGCCCGACTACGATCGATGTCCGATCTCATTCATCAAGCGCAGCATACGAACGGCGACGCTTGATGAGTGGAATCGAAGATACAAAACAACCAACACCGCATCAGTGACGAAGCTATTTTTCCCGGATGTGCGACTAGCTTATAGTGTAATACGCAGGATGGGCACAAGCGCCATAAACA
Source organism: Callimorpha dominula (assembly GCA_949752705.1). Taxonomy (NCBI): domain Eukaryota; kingdom Metazoa; phylum Arthropoda; class Insecta; order Lepidoptera; family Erebidae; genus Callimorpha; species Callimorpha dominula. The sequence goes on along the minus strand of OX456999.1, from coordinate 25,143,431 downwards.
CGCAAATAATGACGGGACACGGCGGATTCTCCGAGTACTTGAACCGATTCAAGTGCAAGGAGAGTCCATCGTGTATTTGCGACCCAGAGGAAAGCGAATCTGTCATGCACATACTCTTCGATTGCCCTCAGTTTGCAAAGCGCCGATTTGAGGCTGAAAATATTTTGGACATAAATATAACGCCAAATAGCGTAAAGATAATAATGCCCAGTAAAAATGCCGATAAATTTTTAGACTATTGCCAATATGTAGCAAAAATAGTGATAGCTCGAAACAAAACCGCATAAGTAAATATGCTGTCATAATATAGTGTGTATATTAGTGGCTAGCATAGTAGAAATAAGTCTGTTAGAAGAAATTTTTAGAAATAAGAAATATTGTGCGATATGTAAAAATAGAATTAAGACTAAAATAAATAGAAAAAGTAAGTAAGAGCAACAATATATTTGCCCCCTGCTCTGTGAAATAAGACGGAATAAGAAGCTGTAATAAAAGTAAAATTAAGTAGAAATAAGATAATAAACTGTGAGTAGAATTTAAAAAAGCATAGGATAAGTCTAAATGTTAAATAGGTTATAATATTAAAAATGTTGTCTCCCTGTTATTTACTGTACCCGAAACAAAGTTAAATTAAGACTTAAGACGATAGTTGGGAATCCCACCCATAAAGGACATGAATGAGGATGTATGTAAGAAAGAACTAGTATGAGGAATGGAAGTGCGAGAAGCACAAACGCGAGAAATGGTATGAAAGAGAACAGACAGGCATAGGCTCCGATTATGTTGGAGGTAGTAGAATAAAAAAAAAAAAAAAAAAAAAAAAAAAAAAAAAAAACCTAACCTAACCTAACCTAACCTAACCTAACCTAACCCAACCTAACCTAACCTAACCTAACCTAACCTAACCTAACCTAACTTAACCTAACCTAACCTAACCAGTCCCGTGCCTTCCGCCATTGCGAAAGCCGTGTTTCTAAGTCGCTCCGCGCTTAAAAAATCCAACAGTCGGTAAAAGTGGTGTGAAAAGTATAGTGCGATACATGAAAAGTTGCGTAATCGCGAGCGCTACGCGAACGTGAAAACCGCGCGAAAATCGCATCAAAACTATAGATTTTCCTAGAACAATAACCGTTTTTTAGTGTCTAACCAAGTAGAAAAACAGTGTTATCTCCGAATATAGATCGGTGACGTATCCTTTTTTAACTGTAAAAAGGCGTGTCTCGAAGGTACCTATCTTCTGAGACCCCTTTCGGATTTCTACACTAAAAACTCGGGGCGCTAGGGCCATAAAACTAAAAAGCACGTGGCAGCAAATTCAGGTTTTTCAGCAATTCTGCTGAAACGGAAAGCGGCCCTGCAAGGCGGCAAAAACAAGTTATCAGTGAGTGTTTTAAAATCAAAAATCGGACCAAAATTGTGGCGAATACGCGTAACCAAAGTGAAGTGAACTTTGTAAAAAGCTTAAAGATTTTTTATCGGAAAACCACTTAAAAACTAGATCGACGACCTATACTTTTTTGTTTGAAAATCACTAGAGACATAAATATCTTAACGGAAAATCCATAATTTAGAATTTTAGGATAAGTGGTTCCCGAACGCCAGACTTTTTACGGTGACCAGTGCCGAAGAGTATAGGTACACGCCAAGCTGGTCGGATACAAGAGGAAGCGAACCCCTACTGGCACGACCCTGACCACCTGGGAGTTGCTCCTGGGACCCTCCACAGCCAAACTTGGTTCTGGCAGAATCACCTCCGAGTGATAGTGCGGGCTCCAGGGGCCATTTGCAGAAATTTGTCAGCATCCCCCAACTTCGGCAGCGTCCTGAGGGTGAACGGCGTGAGAAGCGACGCTGGTGCTGGTGCAGGTGTGTGGATACACTAATAGACTATATACAAAAATTTTAATATATAAGTTAGCATTAATACTATATTTTTTAAGGAATTTTATGTAAGGACTGGAAAAATTCGCCATTACCACCTAAGTTTGCCAACCCCCTAGCGGCTAAACGGCTAGGGATATCGCCGAAATAACAGAAGTTTGGGTCTCTTACGAGAAGCGATCCTAAGGGCAGTCCATCAGTAGGCACTCCCGAAAACCACCCCCGGGAAGATTTTTTCGCAAATCTCAAAAAATTTCCTGTTTCCCGCTTTTCGGGAATCTCGTTTGGGCCACTGACGGGAAATTTGGTACGATATATACACCCCCCGATTTTAAACGGGCGCGATATCTCGTTCCTAAGGGCGAAACCAAGCACTTAGACTTGGCAAAGGACACCCCCCGTTATTCCCGGGACCCTACTTCTGTGGCGCGCGGGACTAAAATAAGTGTGCAAACGGGAAACGCTGGGCTGTTCGCCGACCTACATTATATATTTTATCCCGAGCTTATAGGACACCTAATTTAGGAACTGTCTGGCTTTATTCAAAATTATTCACAAAATTCTAACCGTTTTATATTAGATTGTTTAGATAAGAAAAGTCCAAAAATTCAAAAGTAGCTCAGAAACGGAAGGTCCTAGCTCAAAAATAACCATTTTTCGGCCCCCCCCTCCCTAACCCACCCCCCCCATCCTACGTCAAAAAACCTAACCCTTCCCTACCTACCCCTAAAATTTCAACCCCCTACCCCTATATATTGTTGGTTGGCCAGCCTAGTGAGACCCCTAGGTTAGAAGAAACGCGATAAATCTGTGTTTTTAAATCTGGAGAAATTTTCTAAATTCCGTAACTTGGTAACCATAGCCCCGATTTTTATGCGGTTTCCGGCTAAGGACAAAATTTTTTAGGGACTTTCGGGACCAATAGACTTAGAGTCTCTAGGTAGAGGCAGATAAAAATTTCTCCAGATAACAAGCCAAAACTTTTTACTTAGTAATAGGATATTAGAATTAAGTAGTTAAGGATACCGCTCTCGCTCTATATAGAGCCAGAACTGACACTTTTTGTATTTTATATTCTTATTTGTATGTTATGATAGTGACAGGGACTATACATCCCCTCTAACATTGACAACTCCACGGCGGAGTTGAACGACTCTACATAGAGCAAAACTTTATTTTTACTTTATATATATATATTCTTTAACTACTTATATATTCCTCAGTTAATCTTGTATGTACAGCTCTACGGTCTACATAGAGCCAAAACTGACTGTATTATACTTTATGTAATTTAGCATAGTGACAGGGACTATACATCCCTTCATCGCTGACAACTCTACTGAGTGGAGTTGAACGGCTCTACATAGAGCAAAAATTTATTTTATCTACTTTTACAAATTTTAATTGTCTGTATATTTAGTTTATAGGTTACTCTTAAGTTGACTAGATAGGATTAAGACACAGCAACGTTTTGTCATTGTGTATTACTTGTGACTTGCTTCTTTGCATATTTATTAGTCAATAGGATTTACGCTGTGTACTGTGTCTTTTGACCAGTATACTTAGTTTTAGTTTAGTAAATAAATATCGGGTACTTACCGGTGCTCATCCTGCCGCTCCCCGCACGGCGTGAGTAGAGTCCGCACCACCCGGTTACACCTGGAACACATAAATATATATTAAACAAGCTTACGTAGGATAGGACAAATTAAAATATTATTTTTAATCCTGTTATATTTTATATAGTCAAAGTAAATCTTACTATTAATATTAATTGATACTTCCGTGCTCTCCCCTCGAATAATGGCCACCTTCCGCACACCTGCCAAGAAATTGGTTGAAAACCACCAAATCTCCCCAATCGACGATGCAGTGAAGGCAGGACCTTCATCAAAACAGTTAACACAAGCATCTAACGTGAGACGTAGTATCGGAGAATGGGAGTCAGGCAAGAATGATCCCAAACCCTGCAGCTCGGAAACACACCCCCACTTACCTGGACAACCGGTTCCGGTGACGGCACCTGCGGCGCCTCAGAAGCCGAAGCAGAGGGCAGCGCCCTCTCAAGAAGCGAAGGTCGCAGCGCGTAGAGCATCTACGGAGGCAGCGGGGATGTCGCCGAAGCTAAAACAGGATGCGGGAAGGTCAGCGGATAGGATATCCCAGGCAAGGGTTTGGCTTCAGAGAGCGAAGGCTTACGTTGGCGAGTCTCGGAATCTGAAGACGGACCTTAAGCAGGGTATAATAAATGCAGTGGATCACCTCTACCAGCTCGTAAAAGAAGCGGAGACTGCGAAGACAGGGACAGCAGCACGCAAACCAGCACCTGTAACAGAAGACAAGAATATTAATACAGAGGTAATAGCTATAGGAACAGAGGAACAGAGAAAAACAGGGGACAAATTGGGGGAAACAGAAGGAAGGGCAATATTAGAGCTCTTAAAAATACAAGGCGAAAAGATAGAAAAGACCTACCAGGAAATGGAAAACCTTAAAGAAAAAATAGAGATGCAACAAAAGACCAGTGCGACCTATGCGGACGTAGCAGCGGCAACGGCCACGAGATCGAAATCAGACACAACAGCACTGCACTCTATTGTGATCGCCTCCAAAGACGAGAAAGAGACTGGGGACGAAGTACTCGATAGAGTACGTAAAACCGTAAACGCCAAAGATGGCTGGATAACGGTGGACCGAGTTCGCAAGGTCAAGGACAGGAAGGTAATAGTGGGTTGCAGAACCGAAGAAGCTCGAGAAAAGATCAAAGAGCGATTGAAAGGCGCAGCGAGCCACCTCCACGTCGAAGAGGTTAAAAATCAAGACCCTATGGTGGTCCTGAAGGATGTACTATCCTATAACAGTGATGAGGACATACTTACAGGACTACAAAACCAGAACAAGGAAGTGTTTCAAAACCTGGAAAAGAAAGACAATAGGGTAGAAATAAGGTACAGAAGGAAGGCAAGAAATCAGTACAGCAACCATGTTGTCTTGAAAGTGTCACCAAATTTATACTGCAGACTGATAGACAGGGGTTACCTACATATTGATATGCAGAGGGTAAAAGTAGCAGATCAGTCTCCACTGGTGCAATGCTCTGGGTGCTTGGGGTATGGGCATGGACGCAGGTTCTGTAAGGAATCAGTGCCGAAGTGCAGCCATTGCGGAGGACCCCATATGCGGCATGAATGCGCGGAATGGATGGCTGGAGCGCCACCCTCATGCTGTAACTGTACCGCAGCCAAGATGTTAGACGTGGAACATAATGCCTTTAGCTCGGAATGCACAGTGCGCAGGAAGTGGGAGGCATTGGCGAGAGCTAAAGTAGCATATTGCTAAGGTGGTTAACAATCGCTCACGGGCAGGCAGCCCCGCCAGAGGATACGCAGTCGCCCAGGCTAACCTCCAAAGAAAGGAGTTAGCAACGGCAGAACTAATGATTGAGGCCAAAGAGCGAAAGATCGCAATAGCACTGATCCAGGAGCCATATGTGGGCGGGGTCAAGAGGATGAAGGACTACCGTGGGGCGAGAGTCTACCAGAGTGCAGCAGTAGGAGATGGGACGGTGAAAGCGGCGATAGTTGTCTTTGACAGTGATCTTGACGTCATCCCGTGCCCGAAACTCACCAACAACAACATTGTTGTAGTGAGGATCCGAACCAGCGCCTGGGAAATCGCGGCGGTGTCCTTCTACTTTGAACCGGATCAACCCATAGGGCCATACCTGGATCAGCTTAAGAACATCGGCGAAGAACTGGGCTCAAGAAGGCTGCTGCTGGGAGGTGACAGCAATGCTAAGAGTACCTGGTGGGGTAGCACCATAGAGGACCACAGGGGCGTTGACATGTCCGGGACCCTGGAGGAGTCAGGATGGCAGGTATTGAACATCGGTGATACGCCCACTTTTGACACCATGAGAGGTAACAGGGCGTACACAAGCTACGTGGATATAACAGCATGTACCGACGACTTACTGGGACTAATAGATGATTGGAGGGTAGACCAATCAATGACGAGCTCAGATCACAACACCATAATGTTCCAAATTAAGCTCCAAAAGAGCAAGGGTTTCGGAGTTCAGAGAACCACCCGGCTCTATAACACTAAGAAAGCTAATTGGGAACAATTCAACACTAAACTAAATGAACTAAAGACACAACATAACGTAAACAAAATAGCTATCGAAAACATCAATAATAAAGCCGATTTAGAAGATATTGTTCTTAAATACACAGAGATAATCACCTCAGCATGCAAGGAGAGCATGCCAATAAAGAAAAATAAAGATACAATAACAGTCCCTTGGTGGAGTGAGGAGCTCGCACAGAAAAAGAAGACTATGGTGACCTTCAGGAGAAGGATAAAAAACGCTGCGCCGCACCGTAGAGATAAAGTCGTCGAAGAATACCTGCAAAAGAAAGAAGACTATGAGTGCTACGCCAAGAAAGCCCGTACCGACAGCTGGAAAGAGTTCTGCGGGAGACAGGACAGAGAAGGAATGTGGGAAGGGATCTATAGGATCATCGGAAGAACCGCCAGGAGAGAAGAGGATATGACCCTTAAAACCAAAGAAGGTAAACATCTAAACCCCAAAGAATCGGCAGACTTACTAGCTGAGACATTCTACCCCGAAGACCTAGAGAGCTCGGACAACTCCGACCATCGCCGCACCAGAGAAGCGGCAGAGCGGGTAAACGAATGGAACCATGATGAGGAACATGACCCACCGTTTACTCCGCTGGAGCTAAAGATCGCGGCGGGGAGTTTTAACCCAAAGAAGGCCCCGGGAGCGGATGGCTTCACGGCAGACATCTGCAGCAGAGCAATCTCCCAGGATCCAGACGCTCTCCTTGCCCTATTCAACAAGTGTTTGCAGAAAGCGCACTTCCCGGACATCTGGAAGGAGGCCACAGTCGTGGTACTTAGAAAACCGGGCAAGGATGATTACACGAACCCCAAGGCGTACAGACCAATCGGTCTACTGCCAGTCTTGGGGAAGATCCTGGAGAAGATGATAGTAGCAAGGATGAAATGGCAGTTAGTACCGCGGATTAGTACTCGCCAGTACGGATTCATGCCCCAGAAGAGCACCGAGGACGCCCTCTATAGCCTAATACACCGTATCAAGGGTAAAGTTGAGCTGAAGAAGCTGGTCACCCTAGTGTCATTGGATATAGAGGGGGCCTTCGACAGCGCATGGTGGCCTGCTATTAGAGTCCGTCTGGCTGAGGAAAAGTGTCCGGTCAATATCAGGAGGCTACTGGATAGCTATCTCGACTGCAGAAAAGTCAGAGTGCGGTACGCCGGGGAAGAATGCACAAGGAGCACGAGCAAAGGATGTGTGCAAGGGTCAATAGGTGGCCCAATTCTATGGAACATCCTCCTTGACCCTTTACTGAGAGACCTGGATAATATGGGATACTACGTGCAGGCGTTCGCGGACGATGTGGTAATGATTTTCGATGGGGATACCGGTCTTGAAGTGTCGAGACGAGCCAACGCTGCTCTTACCTATGTTCAGCAGTGGGGTGTACGTAACAAATTGAAGTTTGCGCCTCACAAAACTTGCGCAATGGTTTTGACGAAGAAATTGAAATACGACAACCCACTGCTGACCATGGGAGGAGTAAGCGTTCAATTGTCAAAGGAGGTGAAGTTATTGGGCGTCATCATAGACCAAAAGATGACCTTCAACACCCACGTTGCGACACAGTGCAAGAAGGCAACAGATGTTTACAAGCAACTGTCAAGAGCTGCGAAAGTAAACTGGGGCTTGCATCCAGAAGTCATCAAGATTATCTACGTCGCAACAATCGAGCCTATAATTATGTACGCAGCAGCAGCGTGGGCCCCTGCATCCGAGAAGACGGGAGTGCGCAAACTACTATCCACTGTGCAAAGAGGTTTTGCCCAAAAGCTATGCAAGTCTTACCGCACAGTTTCTCTGCACTCGGCACTAGTTCTGGCGGGGATACTTCCTCTCGACCTCAGAATACAGGAGGCAGCCGCCCTGTATGAGGCAAAGAGAGGGTCGCCCCCGCTGGCTCTGGGAGATAGAGAAACCGAGAGTGCGGTGAGATTTGCAGAAGCTCTCCATCCGGCGGAACATATAGACATGGAGTTCGTGAGCCTGGTAGACCAACACCTTGTAGACAGGCATAATGTGCAGGCGGTGCGAATATTCACCGACGGCAGCAAGATTGAGGGGAAGGTCGGAGCCGCATTATCCGTGTGGAATGGTGAGGCCGAGATTCGGAACCTCAAACTTAGCTTGTCCGCGTACTGCACCGTCTATCAGGCAGAGCTCTTGGCTATATGGAAAGCCTCTGGCTTTATCCTGAATAGGGGAGAAGAGAGCTACGGTGTTTATAGCGATTCGAGAGCCGCTCTGGAGACGATCGTAAACCATGCCTCACTTCACCCCCTCGCAGTGGAAACAAGGAGGAACCTGCGGACGGCGATAGCCCAGGGTAAAGCTGTGTCTTTGTTCTGGGTGAAGGCTCATGCGGGCCTTCCAGGTAACGAGCGTGCCGACGATCTGGCAAAGGAGGCGGCACTGACGCTGAGGAGAAAACCGGACTACGACCGGTGTCCGATCTCATACCTGAAGAAGACCATACGTAGTACTACATTATATAAATGGAATACTAGGTATCAAGAAGGTGACACCGCGTCGGTAACGAAGCTCTTTCTGCCAGATGCCGTGCAGGCATATAGGTTCGTCCGTAAGATAGGACCAGCAGGTATGCTCACCCAAATTCTAACGGGGCATGGTGGGTTCTCCCAGTACTTGAACCGCTTCAAGTGCAGGGACAGCCCATCATGCGCCTGTGACCCAGTATACGAGGAAACGATTCCCCACCTCCTAACAGAATGCCCTATCCACGACCGTGAGCGCCACGATCTTAGCAGCAAGATAGAAATGAGCGTTACAGTAGAAAACTTACACAGCCTCTTAATAGGCAAAAATAGCTCAAAACATTTTATAAGTTACTGTCTAAAAATATGTAGAGTCGTTAATAAACGAAACAGTACATAAAAACTTGCTGTAACATATAATTGATGTTATATGCGTTAGCAAGTAGAAGTAAATTTAGAAAATAAGATAAGAAAAATTTGAAATAATTTTAGAAGTAAGAATTAGAAAATGTAAAATACACTAGATATTAGAAAAATGTAATAGAATAAGAGTAAATAAATAGAAGCCTGAGAGGCACTAATAAATTAGTATATAAGAAAAGAATAAATAAAGTATCCCTGTATTACAATCCTTGACTAATATCAGGGGAAATAAGAGCCTAACGCCCTGTGATGACGGGTGCGTTCTATTAAAAAAAAAAAAAAAAAAAAAAACCTAACCTAACCTAACCTTTTTTTTTTTTTTTTTTTTTTTTGTGCGTGTGGAAACCCCCTCGGGCCGTCACCCCACCGGGGTTTTCGGTGGGGCGGTGTGTCGGAATCGAACCGACTAAAACCACACGGTGTGCCGTACTGCGCCTTAAGTAGGAGGGATCCGGGAACAGCTTTTATTAAGACATCCGGATCCCCCCTAGCGCCTGCCCGCAAAAGCGCGAGCACCACCTTCGGGTAAAAACCTCTCAATTAGGCGACGTCCAGGCACACGCGGACGCCGCCTCCTCGCGGGGGGCCACTATAGCGGATGGAGGGGAAAAACCCGTCCCGTCCACCCGCGGCCACACTCAGGGCGGCATGAGGCGCTGGTAAGCGCGCCTCCGCCGCCCGGTTCGCCGGCGGCGAATTAAGTCCGAGTGGAGGTCGTCCTCCCGGACCCTTTCCGCCGCCTCCTTCTGCGAGATGACTTCCTCACAGAAGGTAGCGACCGCGGTATAATTCCTGTCGCTACCGGCCATGGAGCGTATGACAGCCGGTAGCGACAGATCCACTCCGATGACTGCAGTGAGGGCCCGACGCTGCGCCGCCCAACTGGGGCAAACCGCCAGCGTGTGCTGAGCCGAGTCCTCACTGCAGTCGCAGTGGTGACAGGCGGGACTCAATTCCCTCCTAGCGACCGAGTGCAGGTACTTCCCGAAGCAGCCGTGCCCGGAAAGAACCTGCGTCAGTCGGAAGGAAAGGGTCCCGTGCTGCCGCCCTGCCCACTCGACGATGACCGGCTGGAGCGCCTCCACGGCGGCAAAGCCAGCACGTGGAGCCTCCAGCCGGGACGACCAACGAGCCATCGTGGCTCGGCGAGCGGCCTCACGCCACTCGCGTACCTCTTCGGGCGGGGGCCGACTGCCGCTTCCCGCCCGGAACTCAGTCGTCCGCCGATAAACTTCGGCGAGCACTTCCGCCTCCAAATCCCACGGGGGAGTCCCGGCCAACGCGCACGCCGCCTCCGTCGACACGGTGCGGTAGCCGCGTATGGCTCTAACCGCCATAACCCTCTGAGGGCGCCAGAGGCGTGCCCTATTCTGGGCGGTCAGAGCCCCCGCCCACACCGGTGCACCGTACAGTGCCATTGACCGGACAACCCCCGTGTACAGCCGTCTCGTAGCGACGCTGGGTCCACCCAAATTGGGCAAGAGTCGCCCAAGGGCGGACGCAGCGCCGACCAGCTTCGGAGCAAGCTGTCGGAAGTGCTCGTCGAAGAGCCACCTGCCGTCGAGGATCAGGCCCAGATACCTTATGTGGGCCCGAACCGGTACGAGGACCGAGTTGACCTCGATAGAGGCGCCAGGGGGTGGACCACGACGGGGCCCATGAAATAAAAGGGCCTCCGTCTTATCCAGGGCCACCCGCAAACCCAGCGCCTCGATGCGCCCGACCACCAGAGAGACTCCCCTGGTAGCCAAGCGCGCCGCCTCCTGAAAGTTCACCCCCCGGGCTGTGACCAACGTGTCATCGGCGTAACAGATTACGCCCAGCCCGGCGGGGAAGTCACCTCGAAGGGCCCAGTCGTACCCCATGTTCCACAGGAGTGGTCCAAGGACAGACCCCTGCGGAACACCGCACGATATGGGCCGACTACTTAAAACTTCATCTCGGTCCTCGTACATGACGGTACGCTCCTCTAAATAGTCTGCCACTAGCCGCCTCAGGTACTGTGGCACCCCATGATAGAGGAGTGCTTCCTTGATGCAGCTGAATGGCAGACTATTGAATGCGTTGGCGATGTCCAATGACACCGCCAACAGCACGCCGCCACAGCTCACTACGTCTTCGGTCACAGCCCTCAGGCGCAACACAGCACCGACCGTCGAACGCCCCGCTCGAAAACCGAATTGGGCGTCCGACAAATCGGGGCCGACCTCGCCAAGGTGCCGAACGATGCGGGCAGAGAGGACCCTCTCAAACAATTTACCCGCCTCGTCCAGCAACACGATGGGCCTGTAGGCTGCGACCGAGTCAGTAGGCCGTCCCGGCTTCGTTAAAAGCACCAGCTTCCCGCTCTTCCAGCAGTCAGGGAAGCATCCGGACACCAGGCTAGCGTCGAACACTTCCCTGAGGCGGTCCGACATGTGGTCGAGGGCGAGGGCCAAAGCTCGGGCAGGAATCCCGTCTGGCCCGGGGGCGGTGTTCTTGGAACGGATCCGTAGAACAGCCGCCCCTACCTCCGCCTCTGTGACGGGCGGAACGTCCTCACTTTCGACCTCCCCGTCGTGTCCGGCCATCAGGGCCATCGACGGGGGTGTGTGTCCCGCCCGTTGCGGGAAAAGGCCCTCAACCACATCCTGCAGGAAGCTGGGCTGGAGAGTCTCCGTAAGGGGGGGGCCCGACACGCGGAGCCTAACCTAACCTAACCTTTTTTTTTTTTTTTTTTTTTTTTTTTTTTTTTTTTTTTGTGCGTGTGGAAACCCCCTCGGGCCGTCACCCCACCGGGGTTTTCGGTGGGGCGGTGTGTCGGAATCGAACCGACTAAAACCACACGGTGTGCCGTACTGCGCCTTAAGTAGGAGGGATCCGGGAACAGCTTTTATTAAGACATCCGGACCCCCCCTAGCGCCTGCCCGCAAAAGCGCGGGCACCACCTTCGGGTAAAACCTCTCAATTAGGCGACGTCCAGGCACACGCGGACGCCGCCTCCTCGCGGGGGGCCACTATAGCGGGTGAAGGGGAAAAACCCGTCCCGTCCACCCGCGGCCACACTCAGGGCGGCATGAGGCGCTGGTAAGCGCGCCTCCGCCGCCCGGTTCGCCGGCGGCGAATTAGGTCCGAGTGGAGATCGTCCTCCCGGACCCTTTCCGCCGCCTCCTTCTGCGAGATGACGTCCTCACAGAAGGTCGCGACCGCGGTAAAATTCCTGTCGCTACCGGCCATGGAGCGTATGACGGCCGGTAGCGAGAGATCCCCTCCGATGACTGCAGTGAGGGCCCGACGCTGCGTCGCCCAGGCGGAGCAAACCGCCAGCGTGTGCTGAGCCGAGTCCTCACTACAGTCGCAGTGGTGACAGGCGGGACTCAGTTCCCTCCTAGCGACCGAGTGCAGGTACTTCCCGAAGCAGCCGTGCCCGGAAAGAACCTGCGTCAGTCGGAAGGAAAGGGTCCCGTGCTGCCGCCCTGCCCACTCGACGATGACCGGCTGGAGCGCCTCCACGGCGGCAAAGCCAGCACGTGGAGCCTCCAGCCGGGACGACCAACGAGCCATGGTGGCTCGGCGAGCGGCATCACGCCATTCGCGTACCTCTTCGGGCGGGGGCCGACTGCCGCTTCCCGCCCGGAACTCAGCCGTTCGCCGATATACTTCGGCGAGCACTTCCGCCTCCAAATCCCACGGGGGAGTTCCGGCCAACGCGCACGCCGCCTCCGTCGACACGGTGCGGTATCCGCGTATGGCTCTAACCGCCATAACCCTCTGAGGGCGCCAGAGGCGCGCCCTATTCTGGGCGGTCAGAGCTCCCGCCCACACCGGTGCACCGTACAGTGCCATTGACCGGACAACCCCCGTGTACAACCGTCTTGTAGCGACGCTGGGTCCGCCCAAGTTGGGCAAGAGTCGCCCAAGGGCGGACGCAGCGCCGACCAGCTTCGGAGCAAGCTGTCGGAAGTGCTCGTCGAAGAGCCACCTACCGTCGAGGATCAGGCCCAGATACCTTATGTGGGCCCGAACCGGTACGAGAACCGAGTTGACTACGATGGAGGCGCCAGGGGGTGGACCACGACGAGGCCCATGAAATAAAAGGGCCTCCGTCTTATCCAGGGCCACCCGCAGACCCAGCGCCTCGATGCGACCGACCACCAGAGAGACACCTCTGGTGGCCAAACGCGCCGCCTCTTGGAAGTTCGCCCCCCGGGCTGTGACCAGTGTGTCGTCGGCGTAACAGATTACGCCCAGCCCGGGGGGGAAGTCGCCTCGAAGGGCCCAGTCGTACCCCATGTTCCACAGGAGTGGTCCAAGGACAGACCCCTGCGGAACACCGCACGACATGGGCCGACAACTCAAAACTCCATCTCGGTCCTCGTACATGACGGTACGCTCCTCTAAATAGTCTGCCACTAGCCGCCTCAGGTACCCTGGCACTCCGTGATAGTGGAGTGCTTCCCTGATGCAGCCAAATGGCAGACTATTGAACGCGTTGGCGATGTCCAGCGACACCGCCAACAGCACGCCGCCACAGCTCACTACCTCTTCGGTCACGGCCCTCAGGCGCAACATAGCACCGACCGTCGAACGCCCCGCTCTAAAACCGAATTGGGCGTCCGACAAATCGGGGCCGACCTCGCACAGGTGCCGGACGATGCGGGCAGAGAGAACCCTCTCAAACAATTTACCCGCCTCGTCCAGCAACACGATGGGCCTGTAGGCCGCAACCGAGTCGGTAGGCCGTCCCGGCTTCCTTAAAAGGACCAGCTTCCCGCTCTTCCAGCAGTCAGGGAAGCGCCCGGACGCCAAGCAAGCGTCGAACACTTCCCTGAGGTGGTCGGACATGTGGTCGAGGGCGAGGGCCAACACTCGGGCAGGGATCCCGTCTGGCCCGGGGGCGGTGTTCTTGGAACGGATCCGTAGAACAACCGCCCCTACCTCCGCCTCCGTGACGGGCGGAACACCATCCTCCTCGTTCTCCCCGTCGTCTCCGGCCAAGGGGGCCATCGACGGGGGTGCGTGCTCCACCCGTTGCGGAAAAAGGCCCTCAACCACTTCCTGCAGGAAGCTGGGCTGGAGAGTCTCCGTAAGGGGGGGGCCCGACGCGCGGAGCTTTTGTTGCGCCGCGCGATATGGGCGTCCCCAGGGGTCAGCATTGAGACCTTCCAGCATCTCCTTTCTTTTTTCCTCTTTGGCGCGGCTAATGGCCAGCTTCAGAGTTTTCCGCGCCTCTCGGTACTCCTCATGAAGCTGGTCCTCCTCCCCCTCTTCGCGGTGACGCCGCCGGCTGCGAGTGTAGGACCTCCGGGCACGAGTACAGGCCGCACGGAGGTCCGCCAACTCCTGGGACCACCAGTAGACCTCCTTCCTTGGAGGCCGACGACCTCGGATGCGGGGCATGGCCGCATCGCAAATCTGCGTAGTCGCATCGCGAAAGCGGCCCGCCCCCATGTCTGCCTCCTCAGTCTGAGGCCGCGGAGACAGCCAAGCGTAAATAATGGCTGCCTCCTCCAGTAGGTCCCTATCCACTTTTGTAACAGCCCACCGCGGGAAGCGGGAAGAACGCCGCGCCGTGTGACCCCTTCTGGGGTCCTGGATCCGGGAGAGCTCGAATCGGATATAGAGGTGATCCGAGAGCGTCTCAACCTCTTCCAGGACACGCCAGTTCCTTACTCGTGCGGCGAGAGCAGGGGTAGCGAACGAAAGGTCCACTATCGACCCCCCCTGCTGTCGCACGCACGTGTTGGTGGAGCCTCTGTTTAGGAGACAGAGGCCCACCGATGCCGCCCAAACCTAACCTAACCTAACCTAACCTAACCTAACCATATTTCAGGCGTCGGAAGACGGAAGTGGAACTGTTAAGGCTGCAATAGTGGTCTTCAAACAAGACCTCGACGTCATACAGTGTCCAGAACTCACCACTCACAACATCGTAGTGGTGAGGATCCGAACCCGCGCCTGGAACCTCGCGGTGGTCTCCGTCTACTTCGAGCCGGACAAGCCTATAGACGGCTACCTCGAGCACCTTCGAGGGATTCGGCGGACGCTAGGACCCCGAGGCCTGCTCATCGGAGGGGATGTAAACGCAAAGAGTTCCTGGTGGGGGAGTAACACTGAGGACAACAGAGGGGAGGAGCTATGTGGCACATTAGAGGAGTTGGATTTGCAGGTGCTCAACAGCGGCACTACACCTACGTTCCATACCATAAGAGGCGGCAAAATCTTTAGCAGCCACGTAGACATCACTGCTTGCTCAGCGGACCTAATCGACTACGTGGAGGGTTGGCAAGTAGACGTCGGAATGACGAGCTCGGACCACAACGGCATCGTATTCAACATTCGGCAAATTAAATCCACCGGCATCAACGTTCAAACAACAACCAGGCTCTACAATACTAAAAAAGCTAATTGGGACCAGTTTCGTGAGAAACTGGCACAATTAAAAATAGACAACAAAATTATTAAACAGGAAATAGAAAACATAACAAATAAACAAAACTTAGAAATTATTGTAGAGTCATATTTAGACATAATTAAAACATCATGTGAATATAGTATCCCAAAAAAGAAAGTAATTAATAAACTTACCTTGCCGTGGTGGTCCGATGAACTCGAGGCGTTGAAAAAGGAAGTTGCCACCAAAAAGAGAAGGATCCGCTGCGCCGCACCGGTTCGTAGGGAACACGTCGTTGATGAGTACCTGCAAAAGAAAAACGAATATGAAAGGAAAGCGAGATGCGCCCAGATCCAAAGCTGGAAGGATTTCTGCACCAAGCAGGACAGGGAGGGGGTCTGGGAGGGTATTTACAGAGTGATAGGAAGGACTGTGAAAAGGCAGGAGGACGTAGCCTTGGTCAAAAACGGCGTAACTCTGGATTCCGCCGAATCCGCATCGCACCTGGCTGAAACCTTCTATCCGGAGGACCTAATGAATACCGACAGCCAAGACCACAAGGACACCCGGGAGCTCGCACAGCGGGTAAACGACCGGGTCCATGATGAAGTGCATGACCCGCCGTTTACAGCGCATGAGATGATGACCGCGGTGTCCAGCTTTAACCCGA
The DNA here is from genome assembly GCA_949752705.1 of Callimorpha dominula. Taxonomy (NCBI): domain Eukaryota; kingdom Metazoa; phylum Arthropoda; class Insecta; order Lepidoptera; family Erebidae; genus Callimorpha; species Callimorpha dominula. The sequence goes on along the minus strand of OX456999.1, from coordinate 25,127,445 downwards.
AGAAGGCGCCAGGTGCGGATGGTTTTACGGCGGACATCTGCCGTCGAGTCATTCTCCAGGACCCTGATGCTTTCCTTGCCCTGGCCAATAAGTGCCTCACCCTGGGCCACTTCCCTAACAAGTGGAAGGAGGCCACGGTAGTGGTGCTGAGGAAGCCGGGCAAGGACAGTTATCAGAGCGCCAAATCGTACAGGCCCATAGGCCTTTTACCTGTACTGGGAAAAGTCCTGGAGAAAATGGTAGTAGCAAGGCTCCAGTGGCACCTTGTACCGAGGCTCAGTACTCGCCAGTACGGCTTTATGCCCCAGAGAAGCACCGAGGACGCCCTCTATACCCTAGTGAACCAAATTAAAGCGGAGGTTAAATTGAAAAAACTGGTAACGCTCGTCTCACTGGATATAGAGGGTGCCTTCGATAGCGCATGGTGGCCGGCCATCAAGGTCAGACTGGCTGAGGAAAAGTGCCCGGTCAATATCAGGCGGCTGCTGGACAGCTACCTCGACGGCAGATGTATAAATCTCAGATACGCCGGTGCAGAACATCGCAGATCAACGCAAAAAGGCTGCGTCCAAGGGTCCATTAGCGGACCCATCCTGTGGAATATCCTCCTAGACCCTCTCCTTAAGGGTCTGCACGAACGGGGCGTCACCTGCCAAGCGTTTGCGGATGACGTGGTTCTGCTGTTCGCCGAGTGTACAGCGCTAGAGGTGCAGCGACGTGCCAATGCCGCCCTCGACTTTGTTCGGGGGTGGGGTGTTAAAAACAAATTAAAATTTGCGCCACACAAGACCTGCGCCATGCTTATAACTAACAAGTTAAAGCATGACACCCCGCTTCTGAGCATGGGCGGGGTCGACATTGGCATGTCCCGAGAGCTGAGGATTTTGGGGCTTACTATAGACGACAAGCTGACTTTTAACACCCACGTCGGCAACGTCTGTAGGAAGGCCCTAAATATCTACAAACAGCTCTCGAGAGCAGCGAAGATAAGCTGGGGGCTGCACCCTGAAATAGTACGCACTATATACACGGCGACGGTAGAGCCGGTCATCACATACGCGGCAGCAGCATACGCGCGAGCCACCGAGAAGCTGGGAGTCCGCAAGCTCCTCAACGCTGTGCAGAGAGGATTCGCGCAGAAAATCTGCAAGTCCTACCGCACTGTCTCCCTTAACTCGGCCCTGTTACTGGCCGGGTTACTGCCTTTGGACCTCCGTATTCAAGAAGCAGCTCGCCTATACGAGGCTCGCAAAGGGTCAACCCGGCTAGTGCTGGGAGACCGTGAGGTAGAACGTGTGGTGGAATTTGCAGAGTTGCCGCATCCGGCTCTGCGTATGGACATGAGTTTCCAGAGTCTAGACGACCAAAGCCTGGTAGACCGACATAACGTGCAGGCGCTCCGTATCTTTACGGATGGCAGCAAGATACAGGGCAGAGTCGGTGCCGCGCTGTCCATTTGGGACAGCCGGGCCGAAATCAGAAGCCGGAAACTGTGCTTGCCAGCGTACTGCACAGTCTACCAGGCCGAGCTCTTGGCCATATGCAGAGCTACGAGCGAAATCCTCAAGTGCAGCGTGGAGAGCTTCGGCATCTACGGCGATTCGAGGGCGGCGCTGCAAACAGTGACGAACCCCGGGACTCTGCATCCCCTCGCGATCCAGGCACGCCGCAACCTCAGCCAAGCCTTGATCCAGCACAAAGATGTGTCCTTGTTCTGGATTAAGGCCCACGCCAACATCGATGGGAACGAGCGTGCCGACTTTCTGGCAAAGGAGGCGGCGCTGTCGAGTCGGAGGAAGCCTGACTACGACCTGTGTCCGCTTTCATTCGTCAAGCAGGAAATTCGCAGCAGTTCCCTTGACGAATGGAACCGGAGATATCAATCGGGGCAGACGGCCTCCGTCACGAGAGCGTTCTTCTCAAACGCGAGGGTTGCCTACAAATTGGTGCGGAAAATCCAACCACATGGCGTGGTAACGCAGATTTTAACGGGACACGGTCGTGTATCTGCGACCCAGAGGTAGAGGAAGATGTAATGCACGTCATCTTTGAGTGTCCAGTATTCGGCTCCCGTAGACACGAGGCTGAACAACGCCTAGAAGCGCGAATAGCCAAAGATGACGTGCATACTCTGATCGCTAAAAAGGAAAAAAGGGAGCATTTCTTGAACTTCGCAAAAGATATATGCAAAATAGTGATAGAGAGAAACAAACAAGAATAATTTGTTTCTCTCTATCACAAACAAAATAAATAAATAATAAAGTGAAAGAAAATTAAAATATTAAAAGAGTTAAATTAAATAGAGAGAAAAAGGCTCTTGTAATGCAAGAGGGATAGCCGCGAAATTCTTAATAAAAAAAAAAAAAAAAAAAAAAAACCTAACCTAACCTAACCTAACCTAACCTAACCTAACCTAACCTAACCTAACCTAACCTGGGGAAGATCTACGAAAAAATGCTAGTGGCCCGCCTTAAGTTTCACCTATTACCAAGAATGAGCACGCGCCAGTATGGATTTATGCCACAAAAAAGCACTGAGGACTCCCTCTATGCCCTCATGCAGCATGTCTATAAGAAACTTGAACAAAAAAGAATAATTACGCTTGTATCTTTGGACATAGAGGGAGCCTTTGACAGTGCTTGGTGGCCTACGATAAGAGTTCGCCTGGCAGAGGAGAAATGTCCTCTCAACCTTAGGCGGGTCATGGACAGTTACCTCAAGAACCGTAAAGTAGAAGTCAGGTACGGCGGGGAAGCTTTCAGTAAAGACACACACAAAGGCTGTGTCCAGGGTTCAATTGGGGGCCCAATATGCTGGAACCTTATCCTCGACCCCCTCCTAAAAGCGATGGAGAGCAGTGGGATCTACATCCAAGCATTTGCGGACGATGTCATCCTCGTCTTCGACGGAGAGACCGCACTCGAGGTAGAACAATGTGCCAATGCCGCTCTCAATCATGTTCTGGCGTGGGGTGTCGAAAACAAACTAAAATTTGCACCTCATAAAACCACCGCTATGGTGATAACTAAAAAACTAAAATACGATACACCACGCCTGAGCATGGGGGGGATCGACATCGGCACGTCTGAAGAAATAAAGCTTTTGGGTGTTACAATTGACCGGAAACTAACTTTCAGCACCCACGTTTCACATGTTTGTAGGAAGGCAGTTGCGATTTATAAGCAACTATGTAGAGCCGCAAGGGTCAGTTGGGGGCTTCACCCAGACGTCATTCGGGTGATATACGTGGCGACCATAGAGCCCATAATACTTTACGCTGCTAGCGTCTGGGCACCAGCTGCAAAAAAGTTGGGCGTGAGAAAACAGCTTGGGACTGTCCAACGGGGAATCGCCCAAAAAATGTGTAGAGCATATCGCACGGTCTCCCTGAACTCAGCACTAGTGCTATCCGGAATGCTTCCACTGGACCTCCGAGTTCGTGAGGCAGCATTACTTTACGAAGCTAGGAAAGGAGTGCCACAAATTTCACTGCGGGGCAGGGAGGTCGAGCGAATGGCTCCTTCGGTTGAGGATCCCCATCCCGCGACATGCGATATCTTGCGCTTCGACAGTCTGGCGGACCAGGAGCAACTTGACAACGTACGCAACCTCGACGTCCGCATATTTACGGACGGGAGCAAGATCGGAGGAGGGGTCGGTGCTTCACTGTCCGTATGGAACGGTGAAGCAGAGACCAGAGCCCTCAAACTTGCTTTACCGGACTACTGTACCGTGTACCAAGCCGAACTCCTAGCAATTACAAGGGCAACAAGGGAGATAGTTAAGTACAAATCCATGTCGTTTGGAGTTTTCAGCGACTCAATGGCAGCTCTCCAAACAATAACGAATCCCGGTTCGCGTCACCCTCTCGCGGTAGAAGCCAGGGATAACATGAAAACAGCATCCCACCAGAACAAGGTGGTAAACTTGTTCTGGGTAAAGGCCCACGCTGGATTACCGGGAAACGAAAGAGCAGACCAGTTAGCGAAAGAGGCCGCTGAAAACTCCAAAAGAAAGCCTGATTACGATAGGTGTCCGATTTCATATATCAAGCGCCGCATACGAATGGCGACGCTTGATGAATGGAACCGCAGGTACGAAACCGGTGACACCGCATCTGTTACCAAAATATTTTTCCCGGATGTGCGGGTGGCGTACAGTGCAATACGCAAGATAGGAACGAGTGGCCTGAATACCCAGATAATGACGGGGCACGGTGGATTCTCTGAGTACTTGAATCGCTTCAAGTGCAAGGAGAGTCCATCGTGTATCTGTGACCCGAATGCGAACGAATCGATCCAGCACGTACTTTTCGACTGCCCACAATTCGCAATGCGCCGATTCAACGCAGAAAACATATTGGGCATGGGGATAACAGAGAACAGTGCCAAGGAGATAATAAAAGGAAAAAATGCCGATAAATTTCTAGAATATTGTAGAGTTATAGCAAAGAAAGTTATTGATCGAAACAAAACCGCATAAGCAAATATGCTGTCGTAATATATTGTATTATATTAGAGGCTAGCATAGTATAAAATAAGTGTGTAATAAAGTTATTAAGAATAGTTAAAAATATGCTGTAGGTTAAGATATAAACATGTTTAGAATAAATAAAAATAAGATAAATAAGATAAGAATGAGCACCAAAACCTGCTCCACGGCTCTGTAAGCAAGTAAGAAATAAGATATTGAATAGTAAGATATAGATAACAAATAAGATTAGAATAAGCCTATATGTAAAACAAAATTGTAAAATAAAATTCCTGTCTCCTTGTTTATTAACATACCCTAAAGTAATAAACAAATAAAGTATATCAAATAGTAGGAAAGAAGATGGTAGTTGGGAATCCCACCCATTAAGACATGTATGAGGATGAATGAAAGAAAGATACAGTATGAAGAATAAAAGTACGAGAAGCATAAAAGCGAGAAATTGTATGACATGAGAAATAGACAGGCATAGGCTCCAATTATGTTGGAGGTAGAAGAAAAAAAAAAAAAAAAAAAAAAAAAAAAAAAAAAAAAACCTAACCTAACCGCCTTCGACAGCGCATGGTGGCCAGCGATCAGAGTCCAACTGGCAAAAGCGAGCTGTCCCCTAAATGTAAGAAAAGTGTTCGACAGCTACCTTGACCAAAGGAAGGTCACGGTGAGGTATAATGGGGAAACATTCACAAAGGCGACCAACAAAGGGTGCGTCCAAGGGTCAATAGGTGGGCCCATCCTGTGGAACATACTACTGGATCCCCTGCTGAACACTCTTGAATCCGCGGGTCATTATGTGCAAGCGTTTGCTGACGACGTCGTCATGGTGTTCGATGGTCAGACTGCACAACATGTGCAAAGACACGCCAATGCCGCCCTCGAACTCGTTCGGTTGTGGGGCGTCGAAAATAAGCTCAAATTCGCGCCTCATAAGACCAACGCAATGGTAATCACGCGCAAGCTTAAATTCGATACTCCGCGCCTGAGCATGGGCGGGGTTGACATTGGCATGTCTAAACAAATCAAGATGTTGGGAGTGACGTTTGACGAGAAGCTGACCTTTAACGCACACGTGGCTAATGTTTGTAGAAAGGCCATAAACATATACAAACAACTCGCAAGAGCAGCAAAGGCGAGTTGGGGCCTCCATCCCGAAGTGATACGAACAATCTACACAGCGACCATCGAGCCCATCATTTTGTATGCGGCTAGTGTTTGGGCACCGGCTGCTGAAAAAGTGGGAGTGCAGAAACAACTCGGAGCTGTGCAGAGAGGCTTCGCACAAAAAATGTGCAAGGCTTATCGCACGGTCTCCCTGAACTCAGCTTTGGTCCTGGCGGGAGTGCTCCCGCTTGATCTTCGTGTACGCGAGGTAGCCTCACTATACAGGATCAGGAAGGGGGCGGCTCTACCGGGACTGGGGGACAGAGAGATCGAGCGATCAATAATAGCAACAGAAGCGCCACATCCTGCAACAGTCACAGACCTTGAGCTGACATGCCTTAGAGACCAGAATGAAGTGGACGCGAACAGTAACTGTGCAGTAAAAATTTTCACAGACGGCAGTAAGATCGGGGGAAGAGTCGGCGCAGCTTTGTCCGTGTGGGAGGACGAAGCGGAAGCGTGGACCGTCAAGCTGTGCTTGCCGTCATACTGCACAGTTTACCAAGCGGAATTGCTGGCCGTTCGCGAAGCTACGAGGCGAATTAAAAAACACGGTGCACTCACATTCGGCATCTACAGTGACTCAATGGCAGCTCTACAAACGGTTATTAATCTCGGCTCCCTCCACCCACTAGCTGTAGAAACCCGCGAGAACATTGCAGCATTATCTCGACAGAACAAAGTGGTATCTCTGTTCTGGATTAAAGCACACGCAGGACTGGAGGGAAACGAAAGAGCGGACCAGCTTGCCAAAGAAGCTGCTGCAGCACCAAGCAAGAGAAAACCGGACTACGACTTTTTTCCCATCTCATTTGCGAAGCGACAGCTCAGACTGGAGACGATTCGACAATGGGATGCGAGATATAGGACGGGAGAAGTAGCCAGAATCACAAAACTATTCTTTCCGGATGTGATTACTGCATACAGAGTGATTCGCAAATTCGAACCAACGTGCCTTAGCACACAGTTGTTGACCGGCCATGGGGGATTCTCCGAATACTTATGTCGTTTTAAGTGTAAGGAGAGTCCCTCATGCACATGTGACCCAGGTGTAGAGGAATCTGTCCCCCACATTATCCTGGAATGCCCAGCGTTCGGATGTGAGAGATACAAAATTGAACAGATACTAGACACAAAACTCACAACAGAAAACATACAATTTATTATGGTGGACAAAAGAAGAAAAAAGTTCATGAACTATTGCTTAAAACTAGTAGAAACAGTCGTAAAGAGAAACAAGTAGCAAAAAGTATGATGACCTTATATTATGAAAATATATTGTACATCATACACAGAAATTTATTAAGGAATATTATAGTTAAAAGTAAGAATAAGCTTAGTTTAAGTTACAAATAAGAATTAAATTTAGACAAACAATGTAAGAACATTAAGTAAAGATGTTAAACAATACTGGGCTAAAAGAAGCTCAAGATAATAGTGGGTATTGTAAATTGAAATAATAAACATAAATGTAAAATAGACTTAAAGTATAGATATAAGCATATGATAAGATAAATGTAAATATAGTAAATACAATCTGTAAATTAGATAGTTAAGATAACAAGTTGTAAAAGTTGGTTGTTCCCACATTTAATAAAGAAAACTGTGTGTGCTGTAAACCCGATACTTGTAATAAAGATATAATATTATTAGATTAGAGTAGATAGAAAGATAAGACCGGAATCCCACCGGGAAATTGCATGACAGAGATAGTAAAAAAGAAAGATATAGTATGCGGAATAAAAGTGCGAGAGGAATACTTGATAGAACTGGAATGAAAGAGTAGCATTAGATAACATAGGCTCTGATATTGTGTCAGAGGAAGTAGAATAAATAAAAAAAAAAAAAAAAAAAAAAAAAAAAAAAAAAAAAAACCTAACCTAACCTATTTTTTTTTTTTTTTTTGTGCGTGTGGAAACCCCCTCGGGCCGTCACCCCACCGGGGTTTTCGGTGGGGCGATGTGTCGGAATCGAACCGACTAAAACCACACGGTGTGCCGTACTGCGCCTTAAGTAGGAGGGATCCGGGAACAGCTTTTATTAAGACATCCGGACCCCCCCTAGCGCCTGCCCGCAAAAGCGCGGGCACCACCTTCGGGTAAAACCTCTCAATTAGGCGACGTCCAGGCACACGCGGACGCCGCCTCCTCGCGGGGGTCCACTATAGCGGGTGAAGGGGAAAAACCCGTCCCGTCCACCCGCGGCCACACTCAGGGCGGCATGAGGCGCTGGTAAGCGCGCCTCCGCCGCCCGGTTCGCCGGCGGCGAATTAGGTCCGAGTGGAGATCGTCCTCCCGGACCCTTTCCGCCGCCTCCTTCTGCGAGATGACGTCCTCACAGAAGGTCGCGACCGCGGTAAAATTCCTGTCGCTACCGGCCATGGAGCGTATGACGGCCGGTAGCGAGAGATCCCCTCCGATGACTGCAGTGAGGGCCCGACGCTGCGTCGCCCAGGCGGAGCAAACCGCCAGCGTGTGCTGAGCCGAGTCCTCACTACAGTCGCAGTGGTGACAGGCGGGACTCAGTTCCCTCCTAGCGACCGAGTGCAGGTACTTCCCGAAGCAGCCGTGCCCGGAAAGAACCTGCGTCAGTCGGAAGGAAAGGGTCCCGTGCTGCCGCCCTGCCCACTCGACGATGACCGGCTGGAGCGCCTCCACGGCGGCAAAGCCAGCACGTGGAGCCTCCAGCCGGGACGACCAACGAGCCATGGTGGCTCGGCGAGCGGCCTCATGCCATTCGCGTACCTCTTCGGGCGGGGGCCGACTGCCGCTTCCCGCCCGGAACTCAGCCGTTCGCCGATATACTTCGGCGAGCACTTCCGCCTCCAAATCCCACGGGGGAGTCCCGGCCAACGCGCACGCCGCCTCCGTCGACACGGTGCGGTATTCGCGTATGGCTCTAACCGCCATAACCCTCTGAGGGCGCCAGAGGCGCGCCCTATTCTGGGCGGTCAGAGCTCCCGCCCACACCGGTGCACCGTACAGTGCCATTGACCGGACAACCCCCGTGTACAACCGTCTTGTAGCGACGCTGGGTCCGCCCAAATTGGGCAAGAGTCGCCCAAGGGCGGACGCAGCGCCGACCAGCTTCGGGGCAAGCTGTCGGAAGTGCTCGTCGAAGAGCCACCTACCGTCGAGGATCAGGCCCAGATACCTTATGTGGGCCCGAACCGGTACGAGAACCGAGTTGACTACGATGGAGGCGCCAGGGGGTGGACCACGACGAGGCCCATGAAATAAAAGGGCCTCCGTCTTATCCAGGGCCACCCGCAGACCCAGCGCCTCGATGCGACCGACCACCAGAGAGACACCTCTGGTGGCCAAACGCGCCGCCTCTTGGAAGTTCGCCCCCCGGGCTGTGACCAGTGTGTCATCGGCGTAACAGATTACGCCCATCCCGGGGGGGAAGTCGCCTCGAAGGGCCCAGTCGTACCCCATGTTCCACAGGAGTGGTCCAAGGACAGACCCCTGCGGAACACCGCACGACATGGGCCGACTACTCAAAACACCATCTCGGTCCTCGTACATGACGGTACGCTCCTCTAGATAGTCTGCCACTAGCCGCCTCAGGTACCCTGGCACTCCGTGATAGTGGAGTGCTTCCCTGATGCAGCTGAATGGCAGACTATTGAACGCGTTGGCGATGTCCAACGACACCGCCAACAGCACGCCGCCACAGCTCACTACCTCTTCGGTCACGGCCCTCAGGCGCAACACAGCGCCGACGGTCGAACGCCCCGCTCGAAAACCGAATTGGGCGTCCGACAAATCGGGGCCGACCTCGCCAAGGTGCCGGACGATGCGGGCAGAGAGGACCCTCTCAAACAATTTACCCGCCTCGTCCAGCAACACGATGGGCCTGTAGGCTGCGACCGAGTCGGTAGGCCGTCCCGGCTTCGTTAAAAGCACCAGCTTCCCGCTCTTCCAGCAGTCAGGGAAGCATCCGGACGCCAGGCTAGCGTCGAACACTTCCCTGAGGCGGTCCGACATGTGGTCGAGGGCGAGGGCCAAAGCTCGGGCAGGGATCCCGTCTGGCCCGGGGGCGGTGTTCTTGGAACGGATCCGTAGAACAGCCGCCCCTACCTCCGCCTCTGTGACGGGCGGAACGTCCTCACTTTCGACCTCCCCGTCGTGTCCGGCCAACAGGGCCATCGACGGGGGTGTGTGTCCCACCCGTTGCGGGAAAAGGCCCTCAACCACATCCTGCAGGAAGCTGAGCTGGAGAGTCTCCGTAAGGGGGGGGCCCGACGCGCGGAGCCTTTGTTGTGCCGCGCGATATGGGCGACCCCAGGGGTCACGATCGAGACCCTCCAGCATCTCCTTTCTCCTCTCCTCTTTGGCGCGGCTAATGGCCAGCTTCAGAGTTTTCCGCGCCTCTCGGTACTCCTCATGAAGCTGGTCCTCCCCGCCCTCCTCGCGGTGACGACGCCGGCTGCGGGTGTAGGACCTCCGGGCACGAGTACAGGCCGCACGGAGGTCCGCCAACTCCTGGGACCACCAGTAGACCTCCTTCCATGTCTACCTCCTCAGTCAGAGGCTGCGGAGACAGCCATGAGTAAATAATAGCTGCCTCCTCTAGTAGGTCCCTATCCATCTTCGTAACAGCCCACCGCGGGAAGCGAGAAGAACGCCGCGCCGTGTGACCCCTTCTGGGGTCCTGGGTCCGGGAGAGCTCAAATCGGATATACAGGTGATCCGAGAGCGTCTCAACCTCTACCAAGACACGCCAGTTCCTTACTCGTGCGGCGAGAGCAGGGGTAGCGAACGAAAGGTCCACTATCGACCCCCCCTGCTGTCGCACACACGTATTGGTGGAGCCTCTGTTTAGGAGACAGAGGCCCACCGATGCCGCCCACTCCTCTACGGCATCACCCCGTGCGTCCGTCCTGGGGGAACCCCACGCAACAGACTTGGCGTTGAAGTCCCCCAGCACTAGGACGTGCCCAGACGCTAGTCGCCGGATCGAGGTCTCCAGGTTATTGAGGAAGACCTCGAAGTCGCTCAGACTCCGGTTGGGGGAGAAGTAGACACCATATATGGTGATCCCCCCCCATTCGGCAGCAACATATCCAGTACCCTTGTCTCTTAGCGACAAGGGCGGGGAATGAGCCGCCGTGGAGCTGACGACTGCCACGGAGCCGTCCCAGTCACCCAGCCAATTTGGACGGGGAGGAACGTAATAGGGCTCCGCGGCTACGGCGACACCTATCGACCACTCCGCCATGGTTTGCAGGAAAAGATCCTGCGCACCGGCAGAGTGGTTCAGGTTCGTCTGGACAAGGAGGTTGGAGACTTGGTCCATTACTGGACTGTCTCTACAACCTCCTCCATGGGCGACGACGACGACGCAGGATTGACAACGGAGGCAGCCTGGGTCAATTGGCTAGCCCCCGAAGTTTGTCGAGAAGTGCGGGGCGGCTTGCAGCCACCCTGCCCCATCTGATGGTTGGCGGGAAGATTTCCCGCCGCGCACACAGGGCAGTGAGGGGCGGCGGAGCATTCCGCCGCCTTGTGCCCCGGTCGACCGCAGCGGAAACATAGTCCGCTGCAGTCAAAGCAGCTGGCGCACTTGACGCGGGTGTGTCCCGTGAAGAGGCATTTAAAGCACCTCATCGGTCTCGCCGCCAGGAGCGTGACTCTGGCGTTCACGAAACCGATGAGGATTCTTCCAGCGTCGCTTAAAGTTTTGGCCGACGCCACGGGACAACTGGCCCACACCGCGCCAAGGCCTCCTGGACCGGGGCGGATGGTGCCAACCCTGATGCTGTCCGGGGTGCATCCAGTTTTCTCCAAAACCACAACCCGGACATCCTCAGTCGTCACGGAGTCGTCCAGGCCTGAAATACGCAACTCCGCGCACTTGGTGGGCCTGGCGATCTTGACACCATCCGTCGCTGCGAAGATACCCCGCAGCTTCTGGGCGAAAGTATCTGCCGTCTTCGCACCTTCAGCCCCGGGAAACTCTAGGACCCGAGCTCCCGTCTGGGCGAGGCGCATCCTGACGCCTGAAGCCCCGAATTCACTGGCGAGGCTATCCCGGGCTTTCTTAAATACTGCCGCGTAGGATAGCCCGCCATCTGCCGCCTCCGGTGACACGGTGATCACCACAGCCGCTGTTTTAGGCGGCTGCAGTTTTCGCGGCTTCTTGGTGGTGGCCACTGCCACCGATGGCGACTGCGGTGCAGAGGCTGCTTTCTTGGCAGCCTTCTTGTTCCGCTTTCGGGACCTTTTGCCTCCCTCGACTTTCTGCCACCCGTCGTCAGAGGGGGCAGACGTCGAGCGGCCAGACGTGGAGGGGCCAGATGCGGGGGGGGCCAGATGCAGGGGGGCCAGATGTGGAGGGGCCAGACACAGTTTTGGCACCAGAAGGAACTGTCGTCCCTTTAGGTGCCGGAGTGGAAAGCGGAGGAAACTCCGCCGATGCTGCAGCCGAGGCCTTAGCGGCTTGCCCGGCCTTCGATGCCACCGCTTTTGCTGCGGCCTTAACCGGTCGCCCGGCCTTCGGTACAGCTGCAGGGACTGGCGCTGATGTCGCCGCCGCATACGACACCGTGACGCGGCCACCTGAGACGGGAAGTGGCGTCGGACCCGATGCGGCCTTGGGCTTACCACCCGCGAGTGGCGGCCGAACGATGGGGGCCGGAGGAAGCCTTGCTTCAAGGCCTGCAAGGCGCCCGTCCATCATTCTCCACACTGCGTCAATGACTTGACGCAAGTGGGAGTCCGGAACTTCGGAGGGGGAGGGGGCGCAAGGAGCAGGCTGCCGCTCTACCTGGCCCGGTCGCTCAAGGGAGACCGCCTGAGCCCGAAATTGGGTGAACTGAGCGCTGAGCTCAGCCACTTGCCCCGTCAACCGATCGTTTGCCACCTGGAGGCGCGCCACGTCACCAATTAGGGTCTTTACGACCCCAGAGACAGCGGAGGAGGAGTCCTTAAGGGCCTTTACAAAACAACCCTTAAGGTTCGTGGACTTCGTGGCCACTTTGTTAATTATGGCCACCGCCGCGTCCGCTCTCTCCTGCATGGTTACCGGTATTTGGGGGACAGAACCCCCTTCCACCGGCTCCCGGATTTTCAGCAGGAGATCCGCAATCTCCTCCTCCGCTTCAATTTCGCCCTCCACTCTGGTCCGGGCGTAAGCGCCCGACCTGGAGAAGGCGGAACCGGCCGGAGCTGGGATCGGCGTGCGTGACCTCGACCTCCCTCTGAGGCTGCTTGCCACTTTTGGTGGCAACATATCTTGCGACGTGTCGCCATCCTCATCCTTCGAGCGTCCGCGCTTACGACTCTCAGTGTCGCGCACCTCCAGCTCCATCTCCTCGACTGAGTCGGCTGTCGAACTAGCCCTCGATCGCACCGACATTCTTATGCTCCCAGGAGTCAAATTGACTTCTGGGAGCTCCACCGAACGAGTGGTCTCACATGAGACTTCTTCGTCCGTCGACGCAGATTCTCCCGCTAGCCGTCTGCTCCTTCTTCTACACGCCTTCTTTTTTTCTTCTTCGTTTGTTTTTATTATTTGAATTTCATTAACCATTTTTGTACCCACGATTGGGGGAGAAATAAAAGTCGACCCGGGCAGAGATCCCCCAATACCCGGGCAAGCGAAGGTTTATACCCAACCGAGGGGTCCGCAGGTGCCCCGGCTGGGAGTGCGCTTGCGACTGAACTACCCATCAGCCATGCATCCCCTGGTCACGCACCAGAACACGGGATTCGGGGTGATTTTTTAGAGAGGTTTTCTTCCTCGCAGTCCGGGCGGCTAAGCCAAGACCCTCGTCCCCGATCGGAGTCGCGAAACATGACCACGACTCCTTTCGGGATTACGATATGCCGACGGTGGCAAGGAAACTAAATCTTCTCATGCCTGCTCGGTGGCAGTGTGAGTGCACGCCGAGCCCGCCCTCTTTCTCCACTGAGGACAGCGGAGAAACTCCGACCCTCGAAAGGGTCCCTCCTTCTTGATTTTTTACCGAGGTTTTCATCCTCATAGCTCCGAAGAGCGAAGAGCCAACAGAGGAATCGGCAGAAACGCCCGCTCTGTTGGACCAAGCCTCGACCGAGTGGCCGAAGAAAAATGGCCTCCTCTCCTTACTAGAATATTAGCCGTTGGCGATGACGCCGTCCTCAAAAACTGAGGAACGAAAGGCAGCGTCATCGCCAACGTTTCCAGGGTGCACCACGTGGAGGTTTTCTAGACAGCACCCTACCCCAACCTAACCTAACCTAATCTTTTTTTTTTTTTTTTTTTTATTTTTTTTTTTTTTTTTTATTTTTTTTTTTTTTTGTGCGTGTGGAAACCCCATCGGGGTTTACGATGGGGCGGTGTGTCGGAATCGAACCGACTAAAACCACACGGTGTGCCGTACTGCGCCTTAAATAGGAGGGATCCGGGAACAGCTTTTATTAAGACATCCGGAACCCTCCTAGCGCCTGCCCGCAAAAGCGCGGGCACCACCTTCGGGTAAAAACCTCTCATTTAGGCGACGTCCAGGCACACTCGGACGCCGCCTCCTCGCGGGGGGCCACTATAGCGGGTGAAGGGGAAAACCCGTCCCGTCCACCCGCGGCCACACTCAGGGCGGCATGAGACGCTGGTAAGCGCGCCTCCGCCGCCCGGTTCGCCGGCGGCGAATTAGGTCCGAGTGGAGGTCGTCCTCCCGGACCCTTTCCGCCGCCTCCTTCTGCGAGATGACTTCCTCACAGAAGGTTGCGACCGCGGTAAAATTCCTGTCGCTACCGGCCATGGAGCGAATGACAGCCGGTAGCGACAGATCCACTCCGATGACTGCAGTGAGGGCCCGACGCTGCGTCGCCCAACTGGGGCAAACCGCCAGCGTGTGCTGAGCCGAGTTCTCACTGCAGTCGCAGTGGTGACAGGCGGGACTCAATTCCCTCCTAGCGACCGAGTGCAGGTACTTCCCGAAGCAGCCGTGCCCGGAAAGAACCTGCGTCAGTCGGAAGGAAAGGGTCCCGTGCTGCCGCCCTGCCCACTCGACGATGACCGGCTGGAGCGCCTCCACGGCGGCAAAGCCAGCACGTGGAGCCTCCAGCCGGGACGACCAACGAGCCATGGTGGCTCGGCGAGCGGCCTCACGCCATTCGCGTACCTCTTCGGGCGGGGGCCGACTGCCGCTTCCCGCCCGGAACTCAGCCGTTCGCCGATATACTTCGGCGAGCACTTCCGCCTCCAAATCCCACGGGGGAGTCCCGGCCAACGCGCACGCCGCCTCTGTTGACACGGTGCGGTATCCGCGTATGGCTCTAACCGCCATCACCCTCTGAGGGCGCCAGAGGCGCGCCCTATTCTGGGCGGTCAGAGCCTCCGCCCACACCGGTGCACCGTACAATGCCATTGACCGGACAACCCCCGTGTACAGCCGTCTTGTAGCGACGCTGGGTCCACCCAAATTGGGCAAGAGTCGCCCAAGGGCGGACGCAGCGGCGACCAGCCTTGGAGCAAGCTGCAGGAAGTGCTCGTCGAAGCGCCACCTACCGTCGAGGATCAGGCCCAGATATTTTATGTGGGCCTGAACCGGTACGAGGACCGAGTTGACCTCGATAGAGGCGCCAGGGGGTGGACCACGACGGGGCCCATGAAATAACAGGGCCTCCGTCTTATCCAGGGCCACCCGCAAACCCAGCGCCTCGATGCGCCCGACCACCAGAGAGACTCCCCTGGTAGCCAGGCACGCCGCCTCCTGAAAGTTTACCCCCCGGGCTGTGACCAAAGTGTCATCGGCGTAACAGATTACGCCGAGCCCGGGGGGGAAGTCGCCTCGAAGGGCCCAGTCGTACCCCATGTTCCACAGGAGTGGTCCAAGGACAGACCCCTGCGGAACACCGCACGACATGGGCCGACGACTCAAAACTCCATCTCGGTCCTCGTACATGACGGTACGCTCCTCTAAATAGTCTGCCACTTGCCGCCTCAGGTACCCTGGCACTCCGTGATAGTGGAGTGCTTCCCTGATGCAGCTAAATGGCAGACTGTTGAACGCGTTGGCGATGTCCAGCGACACCGCCAACAGCACGCCGCCACAGCTCACTACCTCTTCGGTCACGGCCCTCAGGCGCAACATAGCACCGACCGTCGAACGCCCCGCTCGAAAACCGAATTGTGCGTCCGACAAATCGGGGCCGACCTCGCACAAGTGCCGGACGATGCGGGCAGAGAGGACCCTCTCAAACAATTTACCCGCCTCGTCCAACAACACGATGGGCCTGTAGGCCGCAACCGAGTCGGTAGGCCGTCCCGGCTTCCTTAAAAGGACCAGCTTCCCGCTCTTCCAGCAGTCAGGGAAGCGCCCGGACGCCAAGCAAGCGTCGAACACCTCCCTGAGGCGGTCGGACATGTGGTCGAGGGCTAGGGCCAACACTCGGGCAGGGATCCCGTCTGGCCCGGGGGCGGTGTTCTTGGAACGGATCCGTAGAACAACCGCCCCTACCTCCGCCTCCGTGACGGGCGGAACACCATCCTCCTCGTTCTCCCCGTCGTCTCCAGCCAAGGGGGCCATCGACGGGGGTACGTGCTCCACCCGTTGCGGGAAAAGGCCCTCAACCACTCCCCGCAGGAAGCTGGGCTGGAGAGTCTCCGTAAGGGGGGGGCCCGACGCACGGAGCTTTAGTTGCGCCGCGCGATATGGGCGACCCCAGGGGTCACGATCGAGACTCTCCAGCATCTCCTTTCTTTTTTCCTCTTTGGCGCGACTAATGGCCAGCTTCAGAGTTTGCCGCGCATCTCGGTACTGCTCATGAAGCTGGCCCTCTCCCCCATCATCGCGGTGACGCCGCCGGCTGCGGGTGTAGGACCTCCGGGCACGAGTACAGGCCGCGCGGAGGTCCGCCAACTCCTGGGACCACCAGTAGACCTCCTTCCTTGGAGGCCGACGACCTCGAACGCGGGGCATGGCCGCATCGCAAATCTGCGTGATCGCATCGCGAAAGCGGCCCGCCCCCATGTCTGCCTCCTCGGTCAGAGGCCGCGGAGACAGCCAAGAATAAATAATAGCTGCCTCCTCCAGTAAGTCCCTGTCCAACTTGGTAACAGCCCACCGCGGGAAACGGGAAGAACGCCGCGCCGTGTGACCCCTTCTGGGGTCCTGGGTCCGGGAGAGCTCGAATCGGATATAGAGGTGATCCGAGAGCGTCTCAACCTCTTCCAGGACACGCCAGTTCCTTATTCGTGCGGCGAGAGCAGGGGTAGCGAACGAAAGGTCCACTATCGACCCCCCCTGCTGTCGCACGCACGTGTTGGTGGAGCCTCTGTTTAGAAGACAGAGGCCCACCGAAGCCGCCCACTCCTCTACGGCTTCGCCCCGTGCGTCCGTCCTGGGGGAACCCCACGCAACGGACTTTGCGTTGAAGTCCCCCAGCACTAGGAAGTGCCCAGACGCTAGTCGCCGCATCGAGGTCTCCAGGTTGTTAAGAAAAACCTCGAAGTCGCTCAAACTCCTGTTGGGGGAGAAGTAGACACCATATATCGTGATCCCCCCCCATTCGGCAGCAACATATCCATTACCCTTGTCTCTTAGCGACAAGGGCGGGGAATGAGCTGCCGTGGAGCCGACGACTGCCACGGAGCCGTCCCGGTCACTCATCCAGTTGGAACGGGGAGGAACGTAATAGGGCTCCGCAGCTACGGCTACACTGACCGACCACTCCGCCATAGTTTGCAAGAAAAGATCTTGCGCACCGGCAGAGTGGTTGAGATTCGTCTGGACAAGGAAGCTGGAGACTTGGTCCATTTATGAAACCATCTCTACAGCCTCCTCCATAGGCGACGACGTTGACGCACGGCTGACATCGGCGGTAGCCTGGGTCGACTGGCTAACCCCCGATGTTTGCTGAGAAGCGCGGGCAGGCTTGCAGCCCCCCTGGCCCATCTGGTGATTGGCGGGCAGATTACCCGCCGCACATGCTGGGCAGTGAGGGGCGGCGGAACATTCCGCCGCCTTGTGCCCCGGTCGACCGCAGCGGAAGCAAAGTCCGCTGCAGTCAAAGCAACTTGCGCACTTGACGCGTGTGTGCCCCGATGATAGGCATTTGAAACACCTCATCGGTCTCGCCGTCAGGACTGTGACTCTGGCGTTCACAAAACCGATGAGGAGCCTGCCGGCGTCGCCCAAGGTTTTGGCCGACGCCACGGGACAACTGACCCACACCGCGTCAAGGCCCCCTGGACCGGGACGGATGGTGCCAACCCTGATGTGGTCCGCGTTGCAACCCGTCCTCTCCCGAACTGCAACGCGGACATCCTCGACCGTGACAGAATCGTCCAGGCCCGAAATGCGCAGCTCCGCGCACTTGGTGGGCCTGGCAATCTTCACGCCATCCGTCATTGGGAATAATCCCCGCAGCTTCTCAGCAAAAGTGTCGGCCGCCCTCACACCTTCAGCCCCGGGGAACTCTAAGACCCGAGCTCCCGTCTGGGCGAGGCGCATCCTTACACCTGAAGCCCCGAATTCACTGGCGAGGCTATCCCGGGCTTTTTTAAACACGGCCGCGTAGGATAGCCCGCCATCTGCCGCCTCCGGTGACACGGTGATCACCACAGCCGCCGTTTTTGGCGGCTTCAGTTTTCGCGACCTCTTTGTAGTCACTGCCACCGATGGCGACTGCGGCGTAGAGGCTGCTTTATTGGCAGCCTTCTTATTCCGCTTTCGGGACTTCTTCTTGCTTCCCTCGACTTTTTCCCACCCGTCGTTAGAGGGGATAGATGTCGAGGGGCCAGATGCGGAGGGGCCAGATGCCGAGGGGCCAGACACAATTTTGGCACCAGAAGGAACTGTCGTTCCTTTAGGTGCCGGAGTGGGAAGGGGAGGAAACGCCGCCGCTACCTTAGCCGAGGCCTTAGTGGGCTGCCCGGCTTTCGACGCCACTGCTTTTGCTGCGGCCTTAGCCGGTCTTCCGGTCTTCGGCGCAGCTGTAGGGACTGGCGCTGATGTCGCCGCGGCATAGGAGACCGCGACGCGGCCACCCGAGACGGGAAGTGGCGTCGGGCTCGATGCAGCCTTGGGCTTATCACCGGCTAGAGGCGGTCGGATGATGGGGGCCGGAGGAAGCCTTGCCTCCAGGCCCGCGAGGCGCCCGTCCATCATCCTCCACACCGCGTCAATGATTTGACGCAGGTGGGAGTCTGGAACTTCGGAGGGAGAGGGGGCGGAGGGAACAGTCTGCGCCGCAACAGGTCTCAGTGAGTCAGGGCACTCCGAACGCGCCCGAAACTGGGCAAACTGAGCGCTCAGTTCGGCAACCTGCTTCGTCAGGCGATCGTTTGACGCCGTAAGGCGGTCATTCGCCTCTCGAAGGCAAGCTACGTCTTCCATGAGGCTCTCAACGACCCCAGATACGGTGGAGGAGGAGTCCTTCAGGGCCCTGACGAACGAACCCTTCAGGTTCGTGGACTTGGTGGCCACTTTGTTTATAATGGCCACCGCTGCGTATGTCCTCTCCTTTAATGTCAAGCAACGATTTCGCCCTCCGCACGAGCTCGCGCGTACACTCTCGCCTTAGAGAAGGCGGAACCAGCCGGAGCTGGAATCGGTGTACGCGACCTTGACCTCCCTCTTTGGCTACTAGCCATTTTGGGAGGGAGCATTTCTGTAGATGGTTCATCATCTTCGTCCCTTGAGCGACCTCGCTTTCGGCTGTCGAGGTCGCGGAGCTCAAGCTCCATCTCCACAACCTCAGGATTGGGATTTGCCACTTCCGTGGAAGATCCGGCCTTGGAGCGTAATCGCTCCGACTGTCTGCTCCCAGGAGTCATACTGACTTCTGGGAGCTCCACCGAACGAGTAGTCAGACATGAAACTTCATCGTCGGTTGACGAAGCTTCAGACGCTACCTTCCTACTTCTCTGGCTTTTTTTTGTTTCTTTTATCTCCTTCTTTTTTTCCACAGTTATGTTTTTTGTTGTTTGTGTTAAGTTTTCCATTTTTAGACCCACGATTGGGGGAGAAATAAAGGTCGACCCGGGCAGAGATCCCCCAATACCCGGGCAAGCGAAATTTTATGCCCAACCGAGGGGGCCGCAGGTGCCCCGGCTGGGAGTGCGCTTGCGACTGAACTACCCATCAGCCATGCATCCCCTGGTCACGCACCAGAACACGGGATTCGGGGTGATTTTTAGAGAGGTTTTCTTCCTCGCAGTCCGGGCGGCTAAGCCAAGACCCTCGTCCCCGATTGGAGTCGCAAAACATGACCACGACTCCTTTCGGGATTACGATATGCCAACGGTGGCCAGGAAACTAAATTCCCCATGCCTGCTCGGTGGCAGTGTGAGTGCACGCCGAGCCCGTCTTCGCTCTCCACTGAGGACAGGGGAGAAACTCCGACCCATGGAAGGGTCCCTCCTTCGTGATTTTTTACCGAGGTTTTCATCCTCATAGCTCCGAAGAGCGAAGAGCCAACAGAGGAATCGGCAGAAACGCCTGCTCTGTTGGACCAAGCCTCGACCGAGTGGCCGAAGAAAAATGGCCTCCTCTCCTTACTAGAATATTAGCCGTTGGCGATGACGCCCTCCCCAAACACGGAGGAGGAAACGGAAACGTCATCGCCAACGTTTCCAGGGTGCACCGCGTGGAGGTTTTCTAGACAGCACCCCAACCTAACCTAACCTAACCTAACCTAATTACTATAGACGACAAGCTGACTTTTAACACCCATGTCGGCAACGTCTGTAGGAAGGCCCTTAATATCTACAAACAGCTCTCGAGAGCAGCGAAGATAAGCTGGGGGCTGCACCCCGAAATAGTGCGTACTATATACACGGCGACGGTAGAGCCAGTCATCACATACGCGGCAGCAGCATACGCGCCCGCCACCGAGAAGCTGGGTGTCCGCAAGCTTCTCAACGCTGTGCAGAGGGGATTCGCGCAGAAAATCTGCAAGTCCTACCGCACTGTCTCCCTTAACTCGGCCCTGTTACTGGCCGGGTTACTGCCTTTGGACCTCCGCATCCAAGAAGCAGCTCGTTTATACCAAGCTCGCAAAGGGTCAACCCGGCTAGTGCTGGGAGACCGTGAGGTAGAACGTGTGGTGGGATTTGCAGAATTACCGCATCCGGCTCTGCGTATGGACATGAGCTTCCAGAGTCTGGACGACCAAATCCTGGTAGACAGACATAACGTGCAGGCGCTCCGTATCTTCACAGACGGCAGCAAGTTACAGGGCAGGGTCGGTGCCGCGCTGTCCATGTGGGACAGCCGGGCCGAAACCAGAAGCCGGAAACTGTGCTTGCCAGCGTACTGCACAGTCTACCAGGCCGAGCTCTTGGCCATATGCAGAGCTACGAGTGAAATCCTCAAGTGCAGCGTGGGGAGCTTCGGCATCTACAGCGATTCGAGGGCGGCGCTGCAAACAGTCACGAACCCCGGGACTCTGCATCCCCCCGCGATTCAGGCACGCCGCAACCTCAGCCAAGCCTTAATCCAGCACAAAGATGTATCCTTATTCTGGATTAAGGCCCACGCCGACATCGATGGGAATGAGCGTGCCGATTTTCTGGCGAAGGAGGCGGCGCTCTCGAGTCGGAGGAAGCCTGACTACGACCTGTGTCCGCTTTCATTCGTCAAGCAGGAAATTCGCAGCGGCTCCCTCGACGAATGGAACCGGAGATACCAGTCGGGGCAGACGGCCTCCGTCACGAGAGCGTTCTTCCCAAACGCGAGGGATGCGTACAGACTGGTGCAGAAAATCAAACCGCAAGGCGTGGTAACGTAGATATTAACGTTACACGGGGTTTCTCCCAATACTTGCATCGCTTCAAGTGTCGGGAGAGCCCGTCGTGTATCTGCGACCCAGAGGTGGAGGAAGATATAATGCACGTCATCTTTGAGTGTCCAGTATTCGGCTCCCGTAGACACGAGGCTGAACAACGCCTAGGAGTGCGAATAGCCAAGGATGACGTGCATACACTAATTGCCGATAAGGAAAAAAGGGTGCAATTCCTAAAATTCGCAGAGGACATATGCAAAACTGTGATAGAGAGAAACAAACAAGAGTAACTTGTTTCTCTCTATCATAAACAAAATAAATAAATAATAAAGGAAAGAAAAATCAACTATTAGAAGAATAAAAATAAAAAGATGGCTCTTGTTATGCAAGAGGATAGCTGCATTTTTCAAAAAAAAAAAAAATACCTAACCTAACCTACTGCACAGTCTACCAGGCCGAGCTCTTGGCCATAAGCAGAGCTACGAGCGAAATCCTCAAGTGCAGCGTGGAGAGCTTCGGCATCTACAGCGATTCGAGGGCGGCGCTGCAAACAGTGACGAACCCCGGGACTCTGCATCCCCTCGCGATCCAGGCACGCCGCAACCTCAGACAAGCCTTGATCCAGCACAAAGATGTATCCTTGTTCTGGATTAGGGCCCACGCCAACATCGATGGGAACGAGCGTGCCGACTTTCTGGCAAAGGAGACGGCGCTGTCGAGTCGGAGGAAGCCTGACTACGATCTGTGTCCGCTTTCATTCGTCAAGCAGGAAATTCGCAGCGGTTCCCTTGACGAATGGAACCGGAGATACCAGTCGGGACAGACGGCCTCCGTCACGAGAGCGTTCTTCCCAAACGCGAGGGATGCGTATCAATTGGTGCAGAAAATCCAACCGCAAGGCGTGGTAACACAGATATTTACGGGACACGGGGGGTTCTCCCAATACTTGCATCGCTTCAAGTGTCGGGAGAGTCCGTCGTGTATCTGCGACCCAGAGGTAGAGGAAGATGTAATGCACGTCATCTTTGAGTGTCCAGTATTCGGCTCCCGTAGACACGAGGCTGAACAACACCTAGGAGCGCGAATAGCCAAAGATGACGTGCATACTCTGACCGCTAAAAAGGAAAACAAGGGCATTTCTTGAACTTCGCAAAAGATATATGCAAAATTGTGATAGAGAGAAACAAACAAGAATAATTTGTTTCTCTCTATCACAAACAAAATCAATAAATAATAATAAAGTGAAAGAAAATTAAAATATTAAAATAATTAAATTAAATAGAGAGAAAAAAGGCGCTTGTAATGCAAGAGGGATAGCCGAGGGGGTCTGGGAGGGTATTTAATGTGTGATAGGGAGAACTGCAAAAAGGCAGCAGGACGTAGCCTTGGTCAAAAACGGCGTAACGCTGAATTCCGCCGAATCTGCATCGCACCTGGCTGAAACCTTTTATCCGGAGGATCTATTGGAATCAGCAGCCAAGACCATAAGGACACCCGGGAGCTCGCACAGCGGGTAAACGATCGGGTCCATGATGAGGTGCATGACCCGCCGTTTACAGCGCATGAGATGATGACAAATTTCTCAGTTATCAGAGCGCCAAATCGTACAGGCCTATAGGCCTTTTACCTGTACTGGGAAAAGTCCTGGAGAAAATGGTAGTAGCAAGGCTCCAATGGCACCTAGTACCGAGGCTCAGTACTCGCCAGTACAGCTTTATGCCCCAGAGGAGCACCGAGGACGCCCTCTATATCCTAGTAAACCAAATTAAAGCGGAGGTTAAATTGAAGAAACTGGTAACGCTCGTCTCACTAGATATAAATGGTGCCTTCGATAGCGCATGGTGGCCGGCCATTAAGGTCAGACTGGCTGAGGAAAAGTGCCCGGTCAATATCAGGCGGCTACTGGACAGCTACCTCAACGGCAGATGTATAAATCTCAGATACGCCGGTGCAGAACATCGCAGATCAACGCAAAAAGGCTGCGTCCAAGGGTCCATAAGCGGACCTATTCTATGGAATATCCTCCTAGACCCTCTCCTTAAGGGTCTGCACGAACGGGGCGTCACCTGCCAAGCGTTTGCGGATGACGTGGTTCTGCTGTTCGCCGAGTGTACAGCGCTAGAGGTGCAGCGACGTGCCAATGCCGCCCTCAACTTTGTTCGGGGGTGGGGTGTTAGAATCAAATTAAAATTTGCGCCACACAAGACCTGCGCCATGCTTATAACGAACAAGTTGAAGCATGACACCCCGCTCCTGAGCATGGGCGGGGTCGACATTGGCATGTCCCGAGAGCTGAGGATTTTGGGGCTTACTATAGACGACAAGCTGACCTTTAACACCCATGTCGGCAACGTCTGTAGGAAGGCCCTAAATATCTACAAACAGCTCTCGAGAGCAGTGAAGATAAGTCCGTACTATATACACGGCGACGGTAGAGTCGGTCATCACATACGCGGCAGCAGCATATGCGCCCGCCGCAGAGAAGCTGGGTGTCCGCAGGCTCCTCAGCGCTGTGCAGAGAGGATTCGCACAAAAAATCTGCAAGTCATACCGCACTGTCTCCCTAAACTCGGCCCTGTTACTGGCCGGGTTACTGCGTTTGGACCTCCGCATCCAAGAAGCAGCTCGTTTATACGAAGCTCGCAAAGGGTCAACCCGGCTAGTGCTGGGAGACCGTGAGTTAGAACGTGCGGTGGGATTTGCAGAATTACCGCATCCGGCTCTGGACTTGAGTTTCCAGAGTCTGGACGACGAAAGCCTGCTAGACCGACATAACGTGCAGGCGCTCCGTATCTTTACAGACGTCAGCAAGATACAGGGCATGGCCGGTGCCGCGCTGTCCATGTGTTACAGCCGGGCCGAAACGAGAAGCCGGAAACTGTGCTTGCCAGCGTACTGCACAGTCTACCAGGCCGAGCTTTTGGCCAAATGCAGAGCTTCGAGCGAAATCCTCAAGTGCAGTGTGGGGAGCTTCGGCATCTACAGCGACTCGAGGGCGGCGCTGCAAACAGTGACGAACCCCGTGACTCTGCATCCCCTCGCGATCCAGGCACGCCGCAACCTCAGCGAAGCCTTAACCCAGCACAAAGATGTATCCTTGTTCTGGATTAAGGCCCACGCCAACATCGATGGGAACGAGCGTTCCGACTTTCTGGCGAAGGAGGCGGCGCTGTCGAGTCGGAGGAAGCCTGACTACGACCTGTGTCCGCTTTCATTCGTCAAGCAGGAAATTCGCAGCGGTTCCCTTGACGAATGGAACCGGAGATATCAGTCGGGGCAGACGGCCTCCGTCACGAGAGCGTTCTTCCCAAACGCGAGGGATGCCTACAAATTGGGGCGGAAAATCCAACCGCAAGCCGTGGTAACGGAGATTTTAACGGGACACGGGGGGTTCTCCCAATACTTGCATCGCTTCAAGTGTCGGGAGAGCCCGTCGTGTATCTGCGACCCAGAGGTAGAGGAAGATGTTATGCACGTCATCTTCGAGTGTCCAGTATTCGGCTTCCGTAGACACGAGGCTGAACAACGCTTAGGAGCGCGAATAGCCAAGGATGACGCGCACACACTGATCGCCGAGAAGGACAAAAGGGAGCATTTTGCAAATTTCGCAAAAGACATGCAAAATTGTGATAGAGAGAAACAAACAAGAGTTATTGTTTCACAAACATAACAAATTAAAATAAAGAAAGTAAAATAATGAAACAAACAGTAATAGAGCAAAAACAGACAGAAAAAGGCTCTTGTTATGCAAGAGGATAGCGCTGTAACACTAAAAAACAAAAAACCTAACATTTCTCTATAACTAGGTGTCGCTTTTAACAAAAATATAGGCCAGCTTATATGGGCTAGCCGGTAACCAAACCATAACGCGATTCAGACGGACTGAATAACGCCATCTATCGAGCGCTCGTCCAACTTTAATTAATTATCATACAAAACTAAACATTCCGCCCACCAAGGTACATGTAGGAACTACATGTCCTTTACAAGGTTAATAACATACACAGAATACACAGATATAAAAATGTTTAGAGCGGGCTTAAACATAAATACTAAAACTAACACCATTCCTAAATACGAGCCCATAGAAAAATAAACCAAGTAATTGAGAGCACCTTAAACTTAACACGGTTATTTAAAACACAAGACTAATTAAAAAAAATATCTGAGAATTGCCAAGCGTCAACCAATAGGCAAGAAACACAACCTTGAAGTTGGTTTCTTTATCACCGAACGGCTAGTTCGAAGTGTGACTACTCGCGTTAATTTGTCGGGACCGGGATGTTTTTTAACCACTCTACCAAGTAACCACCTACAAGGGGGCAAATTATCCTCCTTTACCAAAACAATATCTCCGACACCAGGCTCCGGCGTTTGCTTACACCACTTATATCTTTGGAGGAGAGTGGTCAAGTATTCATTTGACCATCGACGCCAAAAATCCTGCAGCATTCTTTGTACCAAGTGCCATCTCTTTAAACTAGATATATTGGCAGATTCAAAATTATGATCCGCCACGTTAATAAGAGGTTCGCCCACAAGGAAATGAATGGCCGGGTGTTAAGGCGTCGACAGAATCGGTAACCCGGCACAGGGGACGTGAATTTAGACATGCTTCTATCTGACTTAAGAGAGTTGCCATTTCATAAGTCAACGTAGAGCTACCTATTACTTACTACTCTCCCTAAGCCCGGTAAGAACGTAGCAAGATCAGAGAACTACCGGCCCATCACTCTCCTCTCTACGACGTCCAAAGTGTTCGCGGTCATCGCATCATTTCTCTCTCAGAGAACCTTCCGCGTGGCCATCGAAGGCGCCACGTCAGAGAAGACCATCCGGGCCTTTGTACCGCAAGGAAGCTGCCTGTCGCCAGCCCTGTACGCCCACTACAGGGACGACGTTCCGGTAGTCGGTGACGTCAGGCTGGCACTATTCGCCGACGACGCCGCGTACCTGTCCAGTTCCCGAAACGCCAACCAGGCTGCACGGAAGCTGAGCATGACACTTGAAGCGCTCCCGGGCTGGCTGAAGAAGTGGAGGCTCAAGTGCAACGCGGCGAAGACCCAGGCGTTGGTAACTGGCAGGGCGCACTACCCACCAAACCTACGGCTGATGGGGGAGGACATCCCATGGTCTCCTAGGGTCTAGTACTTGGGTGTCATCATCGATAGGAACCTGACGTTGAAACCCCACGTCGAAACCATCTCTCGCGAAGGCCCAGTTTGTGAGGACGAAACTACGTCCCCTGCTGTCCTCAAGACTGCCCACCCGAGCCAAGCTCGGGCTATATAAAACTTACATCAGATCGCGCCTTACGTTTTCAGGGCCGGCCTGGTACAACCTGACAGCGGGGTTGACACGCCAGTGTCTCCAAGCTGTGGAGAACAGCTGCCTTCGCTTGGTGGTCGACGCACCCAGGTACCTAAAGAATACAACCATTCACCGTGACCTTAAGTGGGAACCAATCGAGGACTTTGTGAGCAGACTCGCCACCGGGATGTTTGAGTGGGCTGACCGCTCTAAATTTCCCCACTTGGCGGGTATTGCTCCCCTCCCCCATCCAGACACAACCACCATGATCCGGAGGCGGTTGAAACGCTGAGCGGTGACCAATTGCAATAAGTGACGTGCAAGTGCGTGCAAGGTAACAAGTAGCTCTATTTTGTTTTTTTGCCGTTATTTTTATTTTGTATTTCTTCTTTATATATATATATTTTTAATGTTTTATCACGTCGTACTGTAAGCACTTTTTTCTAAACGTCACTTAGAAATAAATAATTTTTCTTTCTTTCTTTTCTTTCAAACGCCCCGCTCAGGAGCTCATGTTGGCTTCCTTGTGCGGGGCTCCCCCACCGGACAGTGAATACGAACCGCCGGCCTCTCGTAGGCGGCAACCCCAGTGACCGGCTCACTGTCGTGAGCTGCGACTATGGCTACTATAAGGAGCCCGGCGCTCCCAATAGTTTCCCCACCCCCCATCTACAGGTGTGAGAAGAACACCACGTTGTCGACAGCACGGTATAAAACTGAAGTGCGTCGTGAAACGTGGCCATTGGTCACGTGGTCACCCGGAGCTGGACCTCCCCAGGTGTCGGCTGGGGTCTCATCTGGCTAGGGCTGACCGCCTAGGCGGCGTGAAGACTGAAGCGGCCCCAAACCGACAAAATGAAGACCAAGAAGAAACCAACACACCAGGACCTACCCCTCTTTAGAGGTAGCGGTAGATACCGCTGGCAGGGGGCCATCGCCCTGACCCAGTCTTCACACGCCCTGTACTGGGTGTTGTGAGGACCACGACGAACGTGGCAAATCCGTTGTTGATTTCATCAAGAGCGGACGAATAAATAATGATAGCTACTTCCCGTGAACTCGGCAACGTCTTATAGCACAGATAAAGGAAAAATTGCGAAAATCGTAAATTTTTAGTTACATCATATAAAAAAAATATTTTACGGAACCCTCGGTGCGCGAGTCCGACTCGCACTTGGCCGGTTTTTTTTTGATACCAAATCATAAAAAACCAAAAATAAATTTTTTTGTCCAAATAAAACAAAAATCTGAACCCTTATCAGGGGTAGAAAAAAAAGCCGACGACCTATTCTCAGACCTACCTACCAAAAATACACAAAAAATTTCATAAAAATTGGTCAAGCCGTTTCGGAGGAGTTCTATAACAAACACTGTGACACGAGATTTTTATATATCAGATATGACAAAATTGCAAAAATCTGTTCTTTTCCTCAACAAACGACGTCAAATACTAGTTCATTCGTTCAAAAGTTATAAAAAATTAAAAGCCATTAAAAAATTAAAAGGTTTTCAAGACAACTGACATTTCCTACAATTTAATAAATTAAAAAAAATAATTTCTAGTAAGTATAAGAAATTATAGTTCCAAAAACTAAAAAACACGCTTAGATTTCAAACTAGACCAATAAGTGAAGAATAATTTCATAATTGATCATTATTTTCAATTTAAGAAGAAAGTAATTATAAACATATATTTTGAGTTTCATTTGTGGAAATAAAAACTTCTTTAGCGGCGTTGTGCACTTTTTGGCATAGGTAGAAAATTCTAAATTCGCGTCAGGACACGTGACCCTGATCGAAAAGGTGTCCGAGTTTCATATATTTCAAAAAATATTTTTACGCCATCTGTGCATTCCGCGCGATACTACTGTAGTTTGATATATACTAATTACCCATAAGGCTAATTACTCTTAAGGCAAATTTCACAGATGGCGCAATTTTAATTTCGACTTTTTACAATATTTACTATAAGCACAGATAATATAATACTATACTAGTACAGATACCTCATCCCATACAACAAAACGAGACCTTCCTAACTCGGGCGATTTTGCGGGCTCCGCGCCAATTAAGGCGCTAGATGCCGCTAGCAGCGCGATAGCTATGGATAGCTAGAGCCACCTAGCGACGAAATGGATTTATTTACCTACTAATAAACGCGCAACCAATAGATGGCGATAATTATACTTTATCGAATTTAGGATGATAATTTTGACAGCTCACATGAGAAATAAGAAGTTTCTCCAGTTATCCGCAGTAACGTTTCCACAGGCATTTTGCAAAATAAAGTCAGTACTTTCTTACTCGTAAATAGTGGAGGTATGTTATGTTTGGCTGCATGGCCTAAAAAATAATAATAAAACTTAAGAACCTATTTAATAAACTTAGGTACTTAGTATAATCACAGAAAAGAGCACAAATCCGTTTGATGGCTTTGTACATTGACCTACGTATGTTGTACTTATATTGTTTTACGAAATTGAATACTTACTAAAAATACTATGATTTTCGATTATTCGGTTGTTCGTTAGGCGTGGCACTTCACTAAGTGGGCGGTACCCATCAATGAAGTATGACATTTACTGTTGTAAATTTTACCAAAAATAATTATGAAACCTTAGAATAATAATGCGTTATTATTCTAAGTAAGAAACTTCATAGGCTGAGCTTGCCTGGGGGCGACGGACAGGATTATCCGGCGCCCTAGCAGAAGTAGGCCCGAGACGATGGCGCCGTGTTCCGCGCATGCCTCTCTTACCGACAGGAGATAAAATCCCCCACAACACAGTGGGGTCGCCTGTTGTTTAACAGGCGGCCAAGTCTGCCAGGGTTCACAGGGATTTCCTTGTAAGGGTACACCCGAGGCCCTGGTAATATGGACTGTGAGACATCGTGTGGTTTTAGGCGGTTCGAGTCCGACATACCACCCCACCGCTTAGCCCAGGTGGGGTGACGACCCGTGGGGGTTTCCACGCGTTAAAAAAAAAAAAATAGGCGTGAGCTGTCAAAATTATCATCCTATTAATATTATATAATATCCTACTAATATTAGAAACGTGAAAGTTTGTATGGATGTACGGATGTGTGAATGTATGGATGTATGGCTGTTTGTTACTCTTTCACGCAAAAACTACTGAACCTATTGCAATGAAACTTGGTATGTATATAGCTGGAGACCTGAATTAACCACGGCATCAGGACTTACGCGGGTGAAATCGCAGGGCACAACCTGCTAGTCCTAAATATTAAACAAAGTATGGTAATATAGTATGTAATCAGCAGGTAGAAGTGTTCGTTATATTAGATAACCGATAAAATAACTTATTACTTATAAATAATCAAACGGCCTATTATTTATTACAGCCGGTAAGCATTATTTATACTAAGCGAATATATTTATTATTATTACATACGACCAGAACTACGTAGGTACGTGCAACATCTCGCGGACCGGCCATTCAAGGTCAATTTCACTTCGATCATTGTTGTGTAAAATTTAAGTTTTAGGTTAATATAGCCCACTTGGAATTAGCGGTGTGCGATCTGAATTGCACCTTATTGTGTCGGAACAAGAGTCGCTATTTATTTAACTGGTATTGCGAAGAGGTCCTTCTGTACTAGTACTATTATGTATTCTGTGCTCTTGGGGGATTTCAATAAAAAGCGTTTTAACTTTAAGAGGTCTATTACATTTCATCCTGATTTTTTCATTAAAGGGTCTCAACTTTGACGTTCTTATTCTGAGCAACTAAAAAACTTCAAACACTTAAACTTATTGAAAAATGAAGAGCAGTTATTAGCATAGATCATAGCGGCCTTACTTTTCTTAATTTTGCCTTATGAGCTATATCACATAATTGCATTTTACAAAATTAGGTATTTACGCACGGCGACGACTCGTTCGGACTCGCGAGTGCCCGACACGGTGTTACCGCAGTGATTAAGCAATCATGATCCTTTTTCTACTATTAAATTATTTGTTTTACTTCCTTTCATAAAATATTGTTAATAATGCGTAATGTTCTTGCCACTGCTATGCGCCTGCGGCTTTGCTGGTGTAAATTATGATAGTATGTAGTTTCTATAAAACTTTTTTTTTTTTTAAAACATTAAGTAGGTAGGTATTTTAAATAAAAAAAATCCATAATAAAAGTGTGATTTAAATTAATAAAAACTATATAAATATTTCAAATTACCCAATTATTATATTTTTGAATTGTCAAGATTATAAGTCAGTCGGAATATGCCAGTCGTGAAGCTAGTTGCATGTATGGAACAGGCAGTAGATCCTACGGAAAAGAACAGGAAAGAAACTCCAAAGACACTCTCTTTCAACATGCTTTTTTACAATTTTCTGGTTCATCATCGTCAATCTTTTCGCCAATCCTCATTGTGCGAATGTTGTGTGTTACCAGGGCCAGTTCTCGTCGAAGGGGTTGTTATCCGGACGTTTACCGGGAACTCTTAGCACCTAGGGGTGCCCTCAGATACAGTCACCGCTACCGTAGCCAAGAATAGCAGGTCTGCCTGAGACTCGGGGTATAGTCATTCTGTTTGCTTTCATTGGGGGCAAAGTCGCAGGCACATAGCTAGTGGCAGGAAGATTACGCATAATTAACAATATTTCAAGAAAGGAAGTAAAATAAATAACTCAATAGTGGAAAAAGGATCATGATTGCTTAGTGTCTGAGATTTAAGCAAGGTTTACTTCACGGCTCGATAGATGGCGCTTAGTAAGAAATCTGAATCGTGCTATGGTTCACTTACCACGAGCTATATATGAAGTCGTAGACGGATTTTGATGGCAGCGACGCCAATATACACAATTTGTACGTTGTACTGTAGCACTGTGTCAAATACAAGTACTAGTTAGTATCAAAGTGTTTTATTGCGAACAAGCGCCACCAGCCCGAGTGGAATCCAAAACATGGTCCTATCGAGTCGGCTGTGTTAAAGCGCTTTTTTTGGTAGCTCTTCGGTGGTGATACAGTATCACCCAATTGATAGGTACTGGTTAGTGGATCGCTAACTAGAACACAATAGTTCCCACGGCGGGCACCAAGTAGGTGTCAGGCGCTGGAGGAACTAGACGGCGCCAGGGCTTGATCTAACGGTCAAGAGGCGCCCTCGGATACATCGGCGGGAGGAGCAACTAACTAAAATATTCAAGCTTGGACACAACGGGATATGGTTGAAAAATCTACAACGTAATTATACAAACGTCCGGAAGAGGGAGCTGCAGTGGAAGGTGATAAGTTTTGTGTTGTAAAAGGTGTGACCGGATTCAAACCGTGAGTACTTTTAAAGTTTTATTTTGTCGAAGAAATCAACGTGGAAAAAATCAGTGAACTTATTTAGAGACATTCTATAACAGTGAAATTTGGACCTTAACGTTTAGTCTTAATTAACTTGTAAAATTTAACTTTGGTTTGGGACTTGTATTAGTTTAAGGCAAAAGTGGTTTAGACGAGGAATCTATGCCCGATTGCTCATCGAGTTGTTTGTTTATAAAAACACTTAGAAAAATTTTGTGATATACGAGACTTTTTAATTTTGTCACGTTTGAATTAGAAAACAAACATAACATTTGTTATAAATAGTAATAGTCGTTAAGCTTTGTTATTGTAGAATAAGATTGAAGATTTTCAGTAGTGTTGAACTACCTACATTAAATTATAGTTATTGTTTAATTATATTAAAGTTAAATTATTACGTTTACAACCATGGAATCGTTTGAGGGTTTGCAGGAAGACATTAAAGACAAAATTCTTAAGGCAAAGGGTAACTTCAAAAAGTCCCCTAGAGACCGTCTAACGATTTCATACTTGGAAACGAGACTAGAAAATCTCGAGAAACAGTGGACAACATTTTGTAACAACCATAATAATATATTTACGCAAGTTAAGAAAGTTGATATTCAAAGTTCTAGCTATCATACAAGTGGTCTTTATAATGATGTTGAAGAAATGTACGTAGAACATAAAACAGAACTCAAAGAAAGGTTAAAGAAACTTGTAGGAACTTCGACTATTCCGCAAACAGAGTCTGGTCAAACCAAACAACTACAAAATAGGGTTAAATTACCTGAAATTAAAATACCTTTTTTTTCGGGTAAGTATTCGGAATGGCACACGTTTAGGGATTTGTTCTTAGGATTGGTACACAAAGAGAAAAACTTAGACGATTCACAAAAATTTTATTATCTGAAAGGACATCTGACAGGGGAAGCAGAACAATTACTCCGCAACATAAACGTAACATGTGATAATTATCAAACAGCTTGGAACAAATTAGATAACACTTATAACAACAAAAAGTTTTTAGCTAAGGGTATTTTAAAACGTTTAATTAATCAAAAAAAAATATTAAGTGAATCTGCTGAAGGTATTAAGTCTTTATTGCATACAACAACAGATTGTTTAGAGTCCGTAAAAAATTTAGGGGTAGATATTTCGTCTTGGGATATAATTATAATACATTTAATTAGTGAAAAGTTAGATAAGGACACGAAGAGAGCGTGGGAATTGAAAATTTCTGAGGATGCAAATGAGGAATTGCCTACATTTTCAGAATTCTCACGGTTTCTTACAAGTCGCTTCCGAGGCCTGGAAGGTATAGATACTAAGTCCGAGGGGCCTATAAGGCCACAAAAGAGTATGCAATCTTTTCACTCGATTAAAGAAAAAGGTGCAAGACCTGTGGTATGTGCTTATTGTTCTGCGAGCCATAAAATAGGGTCTTGCAAGGAATTTATAAATCAACCTATTGTAAAAAGACGCCAGTTTGTCCAGCAGAACAACTTATGTTTTGTCTGTCTCAACAGCAATCACTCTGCCAGGTTATGCAAGAATTCACTTCGATGTCAAAAGTGTAAACGTCGTCACAACTCATTGTTGCACGAGGACATAGGTGTTACCGGACCTTTTGGGGAATCTATTAGCGCTTCACCTGGGGAAACCTCATCATCGAACGTGATGAAGGAATCGGCCGCATCAGCGGAAGAATCCAGCAAAGCAGTGGTCTCGTGTCTTTCGACCGGGAAGGGTCATAAAACAGTTTTATTAACTACAGCCTTGGTAAAGGCTGAGTCGAAAGATGGGGCATCTCGGGTGATTAGAGCTTTGCTAGATCAGGGGTCACAAGGTTCGTTTATTAACGAATCAATGGTTCAGTATTTGGGCCTCAAAAGGGTTGCGACAAGAAACACCGTGTTAGGTGTTGGGGGTGACAAAGGTGTCACATCAAAATACACAGTCACTGTAAAGGTGAGCTCTAGGAAGAATCCTAACAATCAAATAATAGTTAATGCCTACGTGCTGAAGTCGGTCACAGCCCTTCTCCCGGTTACGCAAGTAACCAGGGTAGAATGGGTAGACTTGACGGAAGATGACTTGGCTGATCCTGAGTACTACAGGCCCAACAAAATTGACATTTTGTTGGGTGCTGAGGTTTACAGCCAGGTCATCCACTCGGGCATTAAACGAAATTTGAGTGGTACCCTGTTGGCACAGGAAACCGCTCTCGGGTGGATAGTGTCGGGTGTATCAGATGTAGATGCTATGTCTGATATTTCTTCACATATTACTGTGATGCATGCTTGTGTTCAGACGGACGACCTGTTGCGAAGGTTTTGGGAATTGGAAAAAGAGCCATCTGAAAAGAAAACGATGCTCACAGATGATGAAGCAAAATGTGAAGAGTTGTTCACAAGAACTACAACACGAAATGAGAGTGGCCGGTACGTTGTTCGGTTACCGCTTCGTGATGCTGGCCTGATTAGTCAGTTTGGTGAATCAAAACCTATAGCTGAAAAAAGATTAAAGTGTTTGGAAACAAAATTAAACAAAAATAGTACACTAAAGGGAGATTACAGTAAAGTCATTAATGAATATTTAAGTTTGCATCATATGGAAAAAGTAACAGATGATAAAATACACAACGAATCAGCTATATACTTACCTCACCATGCTGTAATCAGGGAGGATAAAGTTACGACTAAGGTACGAGTCGTCTTTGATGCGTCCTGTAAAGGAACAAACGGGTTATCATTAAACGATATTTTATTGGTGGGGCCTACACTGCAGGCTGATCTCCGTCACATAATCATGCGTTGGAGACTAAACCCCATATGTCTGGTCGCAGATATAGAAAAAATGTACCGACAAGTATTAGTGGATCGAAGAGATTCGATATATCAGCGTATTCTCTGGAGGTATAACTCAGATGAAGAGATAGGAGAATATGAACTGAAAACTGCGACATTTGGGACGGCTTCAGCACCGTATCTGGCAGTGCGTGCTCTTCAGCAGGTAGCTCATGATGAATGTCAAGAGGATCCTGAAGTCGCCGCAAGTATTCTAAATGAATTCTACATCGACGATTACATGTCAGGAGCTCAAAATATAAATCAGGCTTATGAGCTTTATAAGAAAATAAATACAGTCCTAGCGAAGGGGGGATTTAAATTGCAAAAATGGAAAAGTAATAATAAAGAATTAGTAGATAAAATAAATGAAGGGATAACGGATAAAGATGAAGAACTTAAAATAAAAATAGATAATTTAACTAAAATACTCGGACTTACCTGGGACTTTCGTGCTGATGTGTTCAAGTACTCCGTGGAGCTGCCTCCTCCAGCTGCGCCTATAACTAAAAGGAAAATCATATCAGACATTTCTAGGCTTTTTGACCCATTAGGATGGTTAGCGCCTAGCATAATAATAGCTAAAATCTTGATACAGAAGCTCTGGTTAGCAGGTGTGGGTTGGGACGAGGAAGTACCAAATAGCTTGGTCCGCGAATGGGTCATTTATCGTAGAGACTTACCTTCATTGGCTGATATTGAAATCCCGCGATGGTACAACACATTCTCCAATACTGTGAGAATGCAGCTCCACGGGTTCTCTGATGCTTCAAAGATGGCTTATGCGGCAGTGGTATACCTTAGAGTTGAAGACGAGGAAGGTAACATATCGGTGACGTTAGTTACCTCAAAAACTAAGGTATCGCCTATTAAGCAGGTGTCAATACCTAGATTAGAGCTGTGTGGGGCAGTCTTATTAGCCAAGCTCATGGTGGAGGTAGCTAAAGTTCTGAAAGTGAGGACGGAAGATTTACGCGCATGGACTGACTCAGAAGTGGTGCTCGCCTGGCTTAACAGCCACCCAAACCGCTGGAAGACCTTTGTAGCCAACCGCGTATCGGAAATTTTGAGTACGTTGGATACCCAATATTGGTCTCACGTCTCATCAAAACACAATCCCGCGGATTGTGCCTCACGTGGTGTAGCACCAAGCGATTTGTGTAACGCGTCAATTTGGTTCAACGGGCCTGAGTTCTTGCTTGAATCGGTGATCGATTATAAAAAACCGAAGCATTTAGTAACCAAATTAGAAGAAGTGAAGGTTCACACCGGCATCCTTGACAACTCCTTTTGGGACAGATTTTCAACGCTTCAAAAATTAATTCGAATCGTAGCGTGCTGTAGAAGGTTCTTGAATTATAAGAGACCAAAGGACAATAATTTAAAACGATACTCTTTATCTACGAAAGAATTGGACGAGGCGATGAAAGTCTGTATCAGGAGATGTCAGGAAGAACATTTTGCTGCAGAAATCACAGAAATGAAAACGTCAGTCTCTAATTTGGATGCTAGAGGGAAGAAGTTTAAATCCTTAAATTTATTTTTAGACTCAGAGGGAATAATTAGAGTAGGTGGGCGATTAGAAATGGCTCAACTAAACTATAATCGCAAACATCCGATCCTCATACCAAAGGATTCCTTTCTCACGAAACTTTTAATTACAGAAGCACATCTAAAAACGATGCATGGGGGACCTCAAGCTATGATAACTTACTTGAGGTCAATGTACTGGGTTGTAGGAGTTAAACTGCTTGTCAAAGTATGTTATAGAAAATGCGTAATTTGTATACGGTATGCTAGCAAAACTAGAAACCAATTGATGGGTCAACTTCCGTCCCAACGGGTTACCCCTACCAAGGTTTTTTTAAATAGTGGAGTGGACTACGCCGGTCCCATAAACATTAGGGTATCACCAGGGCGCGGCAATAAATCATACAAAGGTTATATTGCTCTGTTTATTTGTATGTCTACGCGGGCGGTTCATTTGGAGGTCGTCAGTGATATGACGTCAAAGGGTTTCTTGGCCGCATTCAAGAGGTTTGTAGCCCGACGTGGTCACTGCGCTAGACTATTTAGCGATAATGGCACGAATTTCGTGGGGGCCGCTAGGGAATTAACCGAGTTGTTTCACGAAGAAAGATCTAACTTTATACCCGAATTATCACAACATCTAGCAAACAACGGAACTCAGTGGACGTTTATCACACCACATGCACCTAATCAGGGCGGATTATGGGAATCGGGTATAAAGTCGACAAAACACCATCTTAAGCGAGTCGTCGGCAACTCCACTTTGACATTCGAAGAGTTGACTACCGTATTGGCACAAATAGAGGCTTGTCTGAACTCGAGACCGCTCTCTTACGTGGAGGATCAAAAGGAGTTGGAGGTGTTGACCCCTGGTCATTTTCTTGTTGGAGAGCCTCTTGTCTTAGTACCTGACAAGAACTTCGAACCTTCTGATGTGTCTACTCTCAGACGTTGGCAACTTACTCAGAGAATGACACAGGACTTCTGGCGACGTTGGTCGCAGGACTATCTCAACCAATTTCTGCAACGGCACACATGGACACACCAAATCCCGGAACCAGCTGTTGGTGATGTGGTCTTGATCAAAGAAGATGATTTGCCACCTGGCAGATGGCTGTTGGGCCGAATCGAACGTAAGCATCCCGGTCCAGACGACGTCACAAGGGTAGTTACTATTCGGACAAAAACCTCGTCTATTAAAAGACCTGTCTCTAAAGTGTGTGTCCTTCCGGTTGCCACCTGACACAACCCGTTTATTTGCTTATCTGTAAAGCTATAGTAATATATTATTATTTAAGATAAAGGTTAGTTTTAGAATTTACATTAAAATGTAATCTATTGCTAAATTTCTTAGTTTGTAAGCTATTAAGCGTCAGAAATACGACGTCATTGGAAAATATTGAGATTTTTGGAAAGATTATTGCAAAGGCAATAAATTTGTTATTCTTGTTTTCTACTACTTAGACTACCTCTCACCAGTGACATTTGTACCCTGTTGCATGGTGGGCGGTTACCTAATATGAAGGACATTTGGCAATATGTCCTTGGTGGGCGGTATGTCTGAGATTTAAGCAAGGTTTACTTCACGGCTCGATAGATGGCGCTTAGTAAGAAATCTGAATCGTGCTATGGTTCACTTACCACGAGCTATATATGAAGTCGTAGACGGATTTTGATGGCAGCGACGCCAATATACACAATTTGTACGTTGTACTGTAGCACTGTGTCAAATACAAGTACTAGTTAGTATCAAAGTGTTTTATTGCGAACAAGCGCCACCAGCCCGAGTGGAATCCAAAACACTTAGTCACTACGGTAACATAGTGTCGGCACGGCAATACTATCTATACAGTATTGTATCTTCATACAAACGGTCGGATCGCGAGACATACCTACACGCTTCGAATTCAGTATACACTCGGTACACAAACAGTCGCGAATGCACCGCAGTGACGAACAAACGGTGGCGGTGTGATGGTTTTTTAAGCAGTAAGCGTGCGATTTGTGTATGTCATTGAAACTCCGAAAGTATAAGTAAAGTATAAATTAATTTTTATATACCTACTAGAACGTAATTTGTTTCTTTTTTATAGGTAGGTATTTCGCTTTTTCCACCGAGTAAAATACCTGGATTAATAAATAAATAAGTCGATAGGG
This sequence comes from Callimorpha dominula, assembly GCA_949752705.1. Lineage (NCBI taxonomy): Eukaryota > Metazoa > Arthropoda > Insecta > Lepidoptera > Erebidae > Callimorpha > Callimorpha dominula. The sequence continues at coordinate 25,088,940 of OX456999.1, read as the reverse complement.
TGACAAAAGTGACACACGAGTGACCTACCAACGCTCGCGTTAAAAAAAACTAGTAGGTAATTTCCTAGGATATCTTTTTACTTATGTATTTAGCTATTTACAAATATTATTGAATTAGACGAAATATCATTATGAAATAATTTTGAGAGTAAAAAATGGTAGGTACCTAGTAAGATTTAGAGCGTGTTATTTTATTAAATCTACTAATCAAAAATCAGGATCATGTATTTTTATTGAATACCTACTTCTTATTTCATTCATAACGAATTATTTTTTTTTTAATAAAAAATAAATTATAATATTTACAATCACAAAACTAGAAAGAAACTCAAGTAGGTAGATGAAATTATGGGCAGCCGTATCGCGTGTTTACATACCGTCCGACTATAGGTATTTATTTCAAGGTCAGGGCCGAGTCACAATTTATAGATAACATTACCGTGGTGTCGGGAACTCGCGAGTTTGATCGAGTCGTCGTGCGTAAATACCTAATTTTGTAAAATGCAATTATGTGATATAGCTCTTAACGTATAATTACTTGATATGTTTTAAGACATGATATGTTTTAAGTACCTCTATGTGTATGTTCGTACTTATTACACTATAACATCAGTAATGACATTGTATCCGATTATACAATGCATCTACTATACAAACAGGATACCTACTTATGATTACCGAATTATACGAATTTTGTATCCAATAATACAATCTGGCAGCCCTGCGATCGAGTGAGGTCCGAGGTAAAAGATTCCTATTAGCAATGTGTATGTGTAAATAGATAGTGCGTGTAAGTACTTAGTAGGTAGGTTAGTAGGTATCTATTTGATAAATCAAAAATGTCTGTTACCGAAATACCTAACCTGCCTACACAACAAAGTTGACACATACCATGCGTTTCGTTGTTCACTATTAATTATTGTGTCCTGACAATATGAAAAAAATATGTAAAACACAATGAGAAAAATTAATTCTTAATATTTTTATAGTATCTTTGAAATTCGAATAAAAATTAGTGTATTAATAATTTACCTACAATAACGAAACAATACAGTTTCAATAACATTTGGCCAACTGTCAATAGTCAGTACCACGACGAATTTCAATATAGCTACAAACTCAATAACAAAACCGTATCAACCTCAACGTAGTACGAGTAATTGCCGCCAGAGGAACGACGACAATTTATTGAATTTTGTCAAAATAAGAAAACTGGCTTTCAGAATCTTTTATTTAATTTTCCCGTGTTTAGGGTATTTCATGAAATTAGAAAATACTTTTATCAGGACCTAATATTGATTTTCCATACATTTCAATAACAAATCTATACTCGTAACGCCATCTATTGATATTCTTTTGAACCATTTTTGCTTTCTTTGAGATGGGACCCCATGCTATAAGTAAGTATTTATTTTCACTTCTGTCGCCAGTCCCATGACTGCCTATTTTTTATATTTACGAAATGTTGATTGGCTATCTGCAGATTTATTATAGGTATTATATGGAACTGGCATTATTTTTATTTAATAATGTTAGGTATATGATTGAATTTATATCTCATTATTATTCGTTAGTATGCCATCGACCCTTATCTCAAGCTTGCTGAGAGCTAGCCACCCGGGCCTTTTCGACCTAGTCCAATCCTGCGCGGGCGGAATACTTGGAATTAATGACGTGCATTCATTCTAGTTTTAACGTGCGCGAATGATCGGTCAAGCAAATGAAGCGAGTAGACTTTTGCCTTTGGTTGCTTTACATTTGGCTTAATATTTTTTTATCTCTAGGGGGGGCGGGGGTAGCTGCCCCTCCCCTGGCGACGTCTTTGGAAGTAGGTATCTAAATAATTAAGTAGGTACCCGTATACAGAGAATACTATTCTCTGTCTACCAGGGGCGCAAGAACCCTCAAAAAGTGTCCAAAATACTTTTTAAGAGGACAAAAAAAAAAGGTCATCAAAACACTTTATTGACCTGCATTTCAAAGTATTGTAAGGCTTACTAAATAATTTGGGATTACGATAACCATTATTTTTACGGCGAACAACATTTTAATTACAATTTATTTTAATCACTTTTAATTCGAATTTTTATTAAAATTTTCTCAGACTCCTCGTCGCATCGTCTTCTGGGTTATGTGGCGATATTTGGACACCCTCGAAGGGTGTGTTCACAGGTTTTTAGGGGGTGACCGGACGCCCCCCGTTGTTGCGTCCCTGCTGTCCACGTAGGTAGGTACCCTACTAAAACAATGACAAGTTAGTCAGTTTGACATTCGCCACACAGTTGCCATGTTTAATTATTGTTACTTTAATTTTTGGCTACGACGACTCTCTTTCCGAACAGACAATACCGTACGAGTATGTAAAAAACCTACGTTTGCAAAGAAAATAGAAACACTACGTTGTTTGAAACTATTTACTATACTCTAGATTTATATTAATTTTGGCAGCACCGACGTTCACAGACATTATGACAAGTAAGACAGCTGACAATAGCGTAGTGTCAAACTGAAATTCCACGGTTTTTAGAATGTCACTAGCACGTTGCATTACGGGCGCAGCCGTAGTAGTTCCGGTTTGTTTATCGACGTTGAGACGTTCATGTGTCGCGAGCAATAGTTGTTACTTACGGAAACATTCCGGTCGTGCAGTGAGCGCAGCAACGCCGCTTGACAAGAGAAACAAGATGTACATAGCTGAAGAGAGAGGATCAGCTTACGCTCCCGATTATCGGGTGTATTTCAGTGAGTACACACGGGCTAGCGGCTACGCTCCGGTCTCCAGTCTCGTACTGGAAATGGGGGTCTGCGCCTTGCTTCACACTTACTGTAGACTGTAGGACTTTGGACCGTTTTATCACTGTGACAGACCGTTTTATAGCACTGTGACATGTCCTACATCTTGATATACATTTATTAGACTCCGGTTTAGCCTATTCACCATAACCTTGTACTGTGTCATTTGTGTTAACTTGAATAGATTGTGAAAGGGCATGTTCCAACCAGGAAGTTTTAGTTGTAGACTTGATGAGATTTAAACCTTGATAACATTGTGATTGCTGTACCTTCACTCATGTCCTATTTTGATCAAATGTACTGTTATCTATATCTACACAATATCTTAATCACTGTTTTGTTAAGGTTTATCAATTCAATGGTATCTTGTTTTAAAATTAAGCTTTTGCTGAAAGTAATTGTCTCCATATTTTAATACCTAAATCTTGAATACAATATGCTACATGTAATTCATTAAATGTTTCAAATCAGTAAATCAGTATAATTTCATGTTCTCTAACCATGTGGAAATTTTAATCGTTTTATTTAGTTACTTGCACAACACACCTTTGATTTATGCATGACATTTAGTCCACCATATATGCACCCACTGAAATTCCCATTCAATTAAATGTACCTAGTTGTATTAACTTTTATGCTATCTATTTCAGTATATATTCAGGCAAACAACTAAACTGAACCCAGCATCAAACAAATATATACATACCTACTGAAATTCACATTTATCATTAGATATTAGATATTTATAAATTCAACCTATCAGTAATTAAACCTTCTCTGTTTTTGTATTCAATATTAGAAGTTTCTGTTGATTTCTATCTATCTTCATAAAAAAATAACAGAATTCAACAGCTAACTCACATGGTTATTGTTAATTTTTCTCACAGTATACATGAATGGGTGGGAACAGGTTTCAACTAAGAAACTGTTAATGTTCTTAAATGTAGTCTAGAATGTCTACAAAATATGTAATAAATAAAGATATATTACTGTCTGTGTGTTGGGGATGCAATATCCTACATATAATTGTTGGTGTGTCTGTTTAAGGTTATCACCTATATTATAATATATGGGGTCTTTCGAAGACTATTACAAGATTTTTCATAGTGCCTCAAGAACCTACCCTAAATTGTTCACCAGCTCTCCTACTATATTCATTATCTAATTTCATGCCATGAATGTATTTAGTGACAATAAAATTGATATCTTTATCTCTGAATACCTACTCAGATAAAGTATGTTGCATAATCATTGAGTAAATAATTTCTATTGATCATAAACTCAAAGAAATATGTAGTTCAAGTGTTGCCATTCACTTTCTCCAAAATGTTTGTGTAATGAAGTACTTAAATGTGCTAAGATATCTTGTAGTGTAACCTTGCAGAGAGTAGAGACATATTATCACTTTAACACAGAAAAAGGCACATATTCAGTGGTGTGTCTTTTTCTTGATATTAAAAATCCTGAGTAGTACTAGTGAGGCAATTGCAAGTTGATATACTTGTGAAATGACTAACCCAAAACTGATACCAATTTTATATTAGTCTGTCATGTCCATCATTACTTGAATAACTAGTTTTACTATGGAGCCACAATACTTACACATTTTAATATTAAATAATAGAAGTACTTATTGTTAAATTTGTTCTACGGGCACAATTTTTTTTTCTTCATATATAATTATAAAATAAACACCAGAAAACTAGGTAACAAGGATTTTTGTCAATGTTATTAATTTTAACAAGCAAGTGTGCTTGATTAATAGTTGGATTATGGCAAAATTATTTTCACAAGAAAAAAGATCAATTTGTTCTCATAAAACCAATCAATTAATTGCCAAGTATTTCCTGTATGTTAGGATTTACCATTAGGCATTGTCACATTTAAAGGACACTGAAAAGTGGTTGACGGCCATGGCGAAAATAATAATAATATCTTTATTTGCCACAAGTAATACAAGTTCTTGATATTAAAATAAGCAATATTACTACAAAATTATAACATCTAAAGAACATTATAAAATTATACAATATACAAAAACCTCACTAGGCTTAGCCTGTCCTTGTGCGGTCATATGGGCAGAGAATATATATAAATAATTTTCAAAAGCCCTAGGTATTAATAAAAATTAATTGCTTGGAAAATATTTTAACTTGTAAAAATTCACCGAAATTCGACCACCAGGCGTTCTCTAGTACTTATTATTAAATTAATGGTCATTTCACTAGAAGTAGTTGTTTTCTCTCATTTAAAGAACTAACAATAGGTACTTATTGTATGTGATTTGTTTCAGATACTTCTTATAACGTTATGAGTTTGCGTATTCTTAAGCATTTAATATACATAAAAAGAATGTATATGTTACAGAGGATGAGAGTGGTCCGATATCGCCGCTGCACGATATTCCTCTCTGGGCCGACAAGGCTCGGCGGCTTGTCAACATGGTAGTGGAGGTTCCACGCTGGTCCAACGCTAAAATGGAGATCAGTCTCGGCGAGCCCCTCAATCCTATCAAACAAGACGTAAAGAAGGGCGCTCTTCGGTTCGTCAGCAACGTGTTTCCCCATCATGGTTACATATGGAACTACGGCGCACTGCCGCAAACCTGGGAAAACCCACATCACATCGACCCCGGCACGCAGGCGCGCGGAGACAACGACCCCATCGACGTCATCGAGATCGGAGAGCGCGTCGCTTCGCGTGGTGACGTATATCCCGTGAAAATCCTTGGCACGCTCGCGCTTATTGATGAGGGCGAGACCGACTGGAAGCTGATCGCTATAGATGCGCGGGATCCCGTAGTCGACAAACTCAGCGACGTGGGTGATGTGGAGGTCCATTTCCCAGGATTACTGCGAGCCACCGTCGAGTGGTTCCGACTGTACAAGGTGCCGGATGGTAAACCGGTCAACCGCTTTGCTTTCGACGGTGAGGCGAAGAATGCCGAATTTGCGTATAAAGTCATAGACGAGGTGAGTGAATTTTTAGGTTCGTATTTTAAATATAAAGTTTATTGAGGTCCCTTAAAACTTGTGTATACAAGGCGTCGTCCTTGTAGCAGCGGTAAGAGCATCCCGTCATCCAATATTGGCCATGTAATCTAAAACTATGCTATGTGAAAAAAGAAAAATCATTTTTTTGGTCTTCAGGAAACCAATAAAAGAAAAGCTTTAGAATGCTAACCTGAAAACAACTATCGCAGGACTAGAATAAAAGAAAATCCAGTGCACTGGATATGATGCTCACGGCCGTAAGAGAAAACTATTATATTATAAAGGATCACATTGTATACAATGGCGAAAATAAAATTTATCTCAGCTTTTAGTACTTTTTATAAACATGTTTGTAAGAAGTTGTTAATGTGTGTATGTATGTAAAAATTGATACTTATGTTAATCTTGTATTAAAGCCGTCAAAATTGTCCTCTGTAACAGTCCACGTACATAGTTACAGTTTTACAGCAATTTTTCGACATCTTCTATTTTCAAGTAGTCCAGTCAAAGTAGACAAGCTTGCAAAAATTGGCACTCAGCTGAAAATGAATATGAATGTTAGCAACGCCATTATGAACAAACTGTGAAAAGTCTCCTGTATGTCCAAAAAAAATTTACAGATGGATTAAGATTATTATTATTAAGATAATTGCATAATCTACAGTTTTTGTCTGAATTATTTTATGTTGAAAGTCACCGTTTGGCTGAAAAAATGCAAAAAACCCATTGCAAATTTTGATGTCAATAGTGAATTTATTAAACATATAAAACTTCAATTGTATTGCTCTTAAGCTTTAGATTTTATTGATATCTAAAAAACTCCGATTTCGTTACTGATTCACTGATGATCAACAAAATTCTTGGGGTAGGTACTTTCAGAAGTCCTAGAAAGCTGAAATTTTGTATGAAAAAATCTTAAACTTGGAACTTTTACCCCCCAATCCCTTAAACTAGGGGATGGAAGTTTGTATGAGACTTTCGCAAATTTTGATGCTAGAGGTCTGAAAATTGCTGATTAAAATACATATTTCATCACCCTTTTGAAATAGGGGATGGGATGAAGCGCACGTAAAACGCATAATGTGTACCCGCTGTTACTGATTATAAGCAGTAAACCAACAAAGAAAAAAGGCAAGCTAGAGAGTGGGCTATGAAAAAAAGGCACCTCTGATGTGCAAGAAAAAAAAAAAAAGAAAGAAAAAATGAACAAAATAGAAAAATATTGTCATAAGCAACTTACAAAAAGAAGTGAAATCCCACCAAAATTTCATACAAAATGTTGCCAAGACGGGACCATATGGCTCGCATTGCAAAAAAGTTATCAGATCTCATGTAGAGCCAAGCTTCTAACTCTACACGCCCTAACTCTACAAGCCCTAACTTCATAAACTCTACACCTTAGTCAAAATATGACCACCAAGGATGACTTATGTTACAACAGGCGATTTCATTTGCGGATTTAAAATAACCGTTTATTTTTTGTTTTAGGACCGTATTTTTCGATTTTTACCGGTACTTCCGGCACTGCTTTAAATCTGGTATCGGGAATATTGTATCTTTCCTTAGTCCCGATACTGCGATCCCTATTCACAATACACCGACCCGGTGTAAAATGAGTCATCCCGAAGTGGGAAAACGCAAATGGTGCAATGGCCTCCAAGGAACCACTATTGTCGAAACAACCGATAGCATAGCATGAATATAAAAGGGGGGTACGTTCGCTTGCAGGTGCACGAGTTCTGGCGCGGGCTAGTCTCGGGTGACATGTCGGGTGATGGCGCCGACGCCAACGACATCAACAAGTGAGTATGACGTCAGAGAGGGAGGAGCGGATCTAATTTCGTAGTGGTACTTGAGCGTGTGTCGTGTGTCCGCAGGATGAACGTCACGGTGGAGAGTAGCGCCACGCGAGTAGAGCGCGCCCAGGCAGCCGCAGTGCTCGCGCGAGCCCCTCCGCGCGGACTGCCCAGCAACGTGCCGCTCTCAGGTACGTACTTGTAGCTAGTAGCTAGGGTCGAACGTGACGGGTAGCGCCCAGGCAGCCGCAGTGCTCGCGCGAGCCTCTCCGCGCGGACTGCCCAGCAACGTGCCGCTCTCAGGTACGTACTTGTAGCTAGTAGCTAGGGTCGAACGTGACGGGTAGCGCCCAGGCAGCCGCAGTGCTCGCGCGAGCCCCTCCGCGCGGACTGCCCAGCAACGTGCCGCTCTCAGGTACGTACTTGTACAGTAGCTAGGGTCGAACGTGACGGGTAGCGCCCAGGCAGCCGCAGTGCTCGCGCGAGCCCCTCCGCGCGGACTGCCCAGCAACGTGCCGCTCTCAGGTACGTACTTGTAGCTAGTAGCTAGGGTCGAACGTGACGGGTAGCGCCCAGGCAGCCGCAGTGCTCGCGCGAGCCCCTCCGCGCGGACTGCCCAGCAACGTGCCGCTCTCAGGTACGTACTTGTACAGTAGCTAGGGTCGAACGTGACGGGTAGCGCCCAGGCAGCCGCAGTGCTCGCGCGAGCCCCTCCGCGCGGACTGCCCAGCAACGTGCCGCTCTCAGGTACGTACTTGTAGCTAGTAGCTAGGGTCAAACGTGACGGGTAGCGCCCAGGCAGCCGCAGTGCTCGCGCGAGCCCCTCCGCGCAGTCTGCCCAGCAACGTGCCGCTCTCAGGTACGTACTTGTAGCTAGTAGCTAGGGTCGAACGTGACGGGTAGCGCCCAGGCAGCCGCAGTGCTCGCGTGAGCCCCTCCGCGCGGACTGCCCAGCAACGTGCCGCTCTCAGGTACGTACTTGTAGCTAGGGTCTAGGGACTTCCCAGCAACCTGCCGCCCTCAGGTACGTACTTTTAGCTAGTAGCTAGGGTGTAGAGACTGCCCAGCAACGTGCCACCCTCAGGTACGTACTTGTAGCTAGTAGCTAGGGTCTAGGGACTGCCCAGCAACGTGCCACCCTCAGGTACGTACTTGTAGCTAGTAGCTAGGGTCTAGGGACTGCCTAGCAACGTGCCACCCTCAGGTACGTACTTGTAGCTAGTAGCTAGGGTCTAGGGACTGCCCAGCAACGTGCCACCCTCAGGTACGTACTTGTAGCTAGTAGCTAGGGTCTAGGGACTGCCCAGCAACGTGCCACCCTCAGGTACGTACTTGTAGCTAGTAGCTAGGGTCTAGGGACTGCCCAGCAACGTGCCACCCTCAGGTACGTACTTGTAGCTAGTAGCTAGGGTCTAGGGACTGCCCAGCAACGTGCCACCCTCAGGTACGTACTTGTAGCTAGTAGCTAGGGTCTAGGGACTGCCCAGCAACGTGCCACCCTCAGGTACGTACTTGTAGCTAGTAGCTAGGGTCTAGGGACTGCCCAGCAACGTGCCACCCTCAGGTACGTACTTGTAGCTAGTAGCTAGGGTCTAGGGACTGCCCAGCAACGTGCCACCCTCAGGTACGTACTTGTAGCTAGTAGCTAGGGTCGAACGTGACGGGTAGCGCCCAGGCAGCCGCAGTGCTCGCGTGAGCCCCTCCGCGCGGACTGCCCAGCAACGTGCCGCTCTCAGGTACGTACTTGTAGCTAGGGTCTAGGGACTTCCCAGCAACCTGCCGCCCTCAGGTACGTACTTTTAGCTAGTAGCTAGGGTGTAGAGACTGCCCAGCAACGTGCCACCCTCAGGTACGTACTTGTAGCTAGTAGCTAGGGTCTAGGGACTGCCCAGCAACGTGCCACCCTCAGGTACGTACTTGTAGCTAGTAGCTAGGGTCTAGGGACTGCCCAGCAAGGTGCCACCCTCAGGTACGTACTTGTAGCTAGTAGCTAGGGTCTAGGGACTGCCCAGCAACGTGCCACCCTCAGGTACGTACTTGTAGCTAGTAGCTAGGGTCTAGGGACTGCCCAGCAACGTGCCACCCTCAGGTACGTACTTGTAGCTAGTAGCTAGGGTCTAGGGACTGCCCAGCAACGTGCTACTGTCAGGTACGTACTTGTAGCTAGTAGCTAGGGTCTAGGGACTGCCCAGCAACGTGCCACCCTCAGGTACGTACTTGTAGCTAGTAGCTAGGGTCTAGGGACTGCCCAGCAAGGTGCCACCCTCAGGTACGTACTTGTAGCTAGTAGCTAGGGTCTAGGGACTGCCCAGCAACGTGCCACCCTCAGGTACGTACTTGTAGCTAGTAGCTAGGGTCTAGGGACTGCCCAGCAACGTGCCACCCTCAGGTACGTACTTGTAGCTAGTAGCTAGGGTCTAGGGACTGCCCAGCAACGTGCCACCCTCAGGTACGTACTTGTAGCTAGTAGCTAGGGTCTAGGGACTGCCCAGCAACGTGCCACCCTCAGGTACGTACTTGTAGCTAGTAGCTAGGGTCTAGGGACTGCCCAGCAACGTGCCACCCTCAGGTACGTACTTGTAGCTAGTAGCTAGGGTCTAGGGACTGCCCAGCAACGTGCCACCCTCAGGTACGTACTTGTAGCTAGTAGCTAGGGTCTAGGGACTTCCCAGCAACGTGCCACCCTCAGGTACGTACTTGTAGCTAGTAGCTAGGGTCTAGGGACTGCCCAGCAACGTGCTACTGTCAGGTACGTACTTGTAGCTAGTAGCTAGGGTCTAGGGACTGCCCAGCAACGTGCTACTGTCAGGTACGTACTTGTAGCTAGTAGCTAGGGTCTAGGGACTGCCCAGCAACGTGCCACCCTCAGGTACGTACTTGTAGCTAGTAGCTAGGGTCTAGGGACTGCCCAGCAACGTGCTACTGTCAGGTACGTACTTGTAGCTAGTAGCTAGGGTCTAGGGACTGCCCAGAAACGTGCTACTGTCAGGTACGTACTTGTAGCTAGTAGCTAGGGTCTAGGGACTGCCCAGCAACGTGCCACCCTCAGGTACGTACTTGTAGCTAGTAGCTAGGGTCTAGGGACTGCCCAGCAAGGTGCCACCCTCAGGTACGTACTTGTAGCTAGTAGCTAGGGTCTAGGGACTGCCCAGCAACGTGCCACCCTCAGGTACGTACTTGTAGCTAGTAGCTAGGGTCTAGGGACTGCCCAGCAACGTGCCACCCTCAGGTACGTACTTGTAGCTAGTAGCTAGGGTCTAGGGACTGCCCAGCAACGTGCCACCCTCAGGTACGTACTTGTAGCTAGTAGCTAGGGTCTAGGGACTGCCCAGCAACGTGCCACCCTCAGGTACGTACTTGTAGCTAGTAGCTAGGGTCTAGGGACTGCCCAGCAACGTGCCACCCTCAGGTACGTACTTGTAGCTAGTAGCTAGGGTCTAGGGACTGCCCAGCAACGTGCCACCCTCAGGTACGTACTTGTAGCTAGTAGCTAGGGTCTAGGGACTGCCCAGCAACGTGCCACCCTCAGGTACGTACTTGTAGCTAGTAGCTAGGGTCTAGGGACTGCCCAGCAACGTGCCACCCTCAGGTACGTACTTGTAGCTAGTAGCTAGGGTCTAGGGACTGCCCAGCAACGTGCCACCCTCAGGTACGTACTTGTAGCTAGTAGCTAGGGTCTAGGGACTGCCCAGCAACGTGCCACCCTCAGGTACGTACTTGTAGCTAGTAGCTAGGGTCTAGGGACTGCCCAGCAACGTGCCACCCTCAGGTACGTACTTGTAGCTAGTAGCTAGGGTCTAGGGACTGCCCAGCAACGTGCCACCCTCAGGTACGTACTTGTAGCTAGTAGCTAGGGTCTAGGGACTGCCCAGCAACGTGCCACCCTCAGGTACGTACTTGTAGCTAGTAGCTAGGGTCTAGGGACTGCCCAGCAACGTGCCACCCTCAGGTACGTACTTGTAGCTAGTAGCTAGGGTCTAGGGACTGCCCAGCAACGTGCCACCCTCAGGTACGTACTTGTAGCTAGTAGCTAGGGTCTAGGGACTGCCCAGCAACGTGCCACCCTCAGGTACGTACTTGTAGCTAGTAGCTAGGGTCTAGGGACTGCCCAGCAACGTGCCACCCTCAGGTACGTACTTGTAGCTAGTAGCTAGGGTCTAGGGACTGCCCAGCAACGTGCCACCCTCAGGTACGTACTTGTAGCTAGTAGCTAGGGTCTAGGGACTGCCCAGCAACGTGCCACCCTCAGGTACGTACTTGTAGCTAGTAGCTAGGGTCTAGGGACTTCCCAGCAACGTGCCACCCTCAGGTACGTACTTGTAGCTAGTAGCTAGGGTCTAGGGACTGCCCAGCAACGTGCTACTGTCAGGTACGTACTTGTAGCTAGTAGCTAGGGTCTAGGGACTGCCCAGCAACGTGCTACTGTCAGGTACGTACTTGTAGCTAGTAGCTAGGGTCTAGGGACTGCCCAGCAACGTGCCACCCTCAGGTACGTACTTGTAGCTAGTAGCTAGGGTCTAGGGACTGCCCAGCAACGTGCTACTGTCAGGTACGTACTTGTAGCTAGTAGCTAGGGTCTAGGGACTGCCCAGCAACGTGCTACTGTCAGGTACGTACTTGTAGCTAGTAGCTAGGGTCTAGGGACTGCCCAGCAACGTGCCACCCTCAGGTACGTACTTGTAGCTAGTAGCTAGGGTCTAGGGACTGCCCAGCAAGGTGCCACCCTCAGGTACGTACTTGTAGCTAGTAGCTAGGGTCTAGGGACTGCCCAGCAACGTGCCACCCTCAGGTACGTACTTGTAGCTAGTAGCTAGGGTCTAGGGACTGCCCAGCAACGTGCCACCCTCAGGTACGTACTTGTAGCTAGTAGCTAGGGTCTAGGGACTGCCCAGCAACGTGCCACCCTCAGGTACGTACTTGTAGCTAGTAGCTAGGGTCTAGGGACTGCCCAGCAACGTGCCACCCTCAGGTACGTACTTGTAGCTAGTAGCTAGGGTCTAGGGACTGCCCAGCAACGTGCCACCCTCAGGTACGTACTTGTAGCTAGTAGCTAGGGTCTAGGGACTGCCCAGCAACGTGCCACCCTCAGGTACGTACTTGTAGCTAGTAGCTAGGGTCTAGGGACTTCCCAGCAACGTGCCACCCTCAGGTACGTACTTGTAGCTAGTAGCTAGGGTCTAGGGACTGCCCAGCAACGTGCTACTGTCAGGTACGTACTTGTAGCTAGTAGCTAGGGTCTAGGGACTGCCCAGCAACGTGCTACTGTCAGGTACGTACTTGTAGCTAGTAGCTAGGGTCTAGGGACTGCCCAGCAACGTGCCACCCTCAGGTACGTACTTGTAGCTAGTAGCTAGGGTCTAGGGACTGCCCAGCAACGTGCTACTGTCAGGTACGTACTTGTAGCTAGTAGCTAGGGTCTAGGGACTGCCCAGAAACGTGCTACTGTCAGGTACGTACTTGTAGCTAGTAGCTAGGGTCTAGGGACTGCCCAGCAACGTGCCACCCTCAGGTACGTACTTGTAGCTAGTAGCTAGGGTCTAGGGACTGCCCAGCAAGGTGCCACCCTCAGGTACGTACTTGTAGCTAGTAGCTAGGGTCTAGGGACTGCCCAGCAACGTGCCACCCTCAGGTACGTACTTGTAGCTAGTAGCTAGGGTCTAGGGACTGCCCAGCAACGTGCCACCCTCAGGTACGTACTTGTAGCTAGTAGCTAGGGTCTAGGGACTGCCCAGCAACGTGCCACCCTCAGGTACGTACTTGTAGCTAGTAGCTAGGGTCTAGGGACTGCCCAGCAACGTGCCACCCTCAGGTACGTACTTGTAGCTAGTAGCTAGGGTCTAGGGACTGCCCAGCAACGTGCCACCCTCAGGTACGTACTTGTAGCTAGTAGCTAGGGTCTAGGGACTGCCCAGCAACGTGCCACCCTCAGGTACGTACTTGTAGCTAGTAGCTAGGGTCTAGGGACTGCCCAGCAACGTGCCACCCTCAGGTACGTACTTGTAGCTAGTAGCTAGGGTCTAGGGACTGCCCAGCAACGTGCCACCCTCAGGTACGTACTTGTAGCTAGTAGCTAGGGTCTAGGGACTGCCCAGCAACGTGCCACCCTCAGGTACGTACTTGTAGCTAGTAGCTAGGGTCTAGGGACTGCCCAGCAACGTGCCACCCTCAGGTACGTACTTGTAGCTAGTAGCTAGGGTCTAGGGACTGCCCAGCAACGTGCCACCCTCAGGTACGTACTTGTAGCTAGTAGCTAGGGTCTAGGGACTGCCCAGCAACGTGCCACCCTCAGGTACGTACTTGTAGCTAGTAGCTAGGGTCTAGGGACTGCCCAGCAACGTGCCACCCTCAGGTACGTACTTGTAGCTAGTAGCTAGGGTCTAGGGACTGCCCAGCAACGTGCCACCCTCAGGTACGTACTTGTAGCTAGTAGCTAGGGTCTAGGGACTGCCCAGCAACGTGCCACCCTCAGGTACGTACTTGTAGCTAGTAGCTAGGGTCTAGGGACTGCCCAGCAACGTGCCACCCTCAGGTACGTACTTGTAGCTAGTAGCTAGGGTCTAGGGACTGCCCAGCAACGTGCCACCCTCAGGTACGTACTTGTAGCTAGTAGCTAGGGTCTAGGGACTGCCCAGCAACGTGCCACCCTCAGGTACGTACTTGTAGCTAGTAGCTAGGGTCTAGGGACTGCCCAGCAACGTGCCACCCTCAGGTACGTACTTGTAGCTAGTAGCTAGGGTCTAGGGACTTCCCAGCAACGTGCCACCCTCAGGTACGTACTTGTAGCTAGTAGCTAGGGTCTAGGGACTGCCCAGCAACGTGCTACTGTCAGGTACGTACTTGTAGCTAGTAGCTAGGGTCTAGGGACTGCCCAGCAACGTGCTACTGTCAGGTACGTACTTGTAGCTAGTAGCTAGGGTCTAGGGACTGCCCAGCAACGTGCCACCCTCAGGTACGTACTTGTAGCTAGTAGCTAGGGTCTAGGGACTGCCCAGCAACGTGCTACTGTCAGGTACGTACTTGTAGCTAGTAGCTAGGGTCTAGGGACTGCCCAGCAACGTGCTACTGTCAGGTACGTACTTGTAGCTAGTAGCTAGGGTCTAGGGACTGCCCAGCAACGTGCCACCCTCAGGTACGTACTTGTAGCTAGTAGCTAGGGTCTAGGGACTGCCCAGCAAGGTGCCACCCTCAGGTACGTACTTGTAGCTAGTAGCTAGGGTCTAGGGACTGCCCAGCAACGTGCCACCCTCAGGTACGTACTTGTAGCTAGTAGCTAGGGTCTAGGGACTGCCCAGCAACGTGCCACCCTCAGGTACGTACTTGTAGCTAGTAGCTAGGGTCTAGGGACTGCCCAGCAACGTGCCACCCTCAGGTACGTACTTGTAGCTAGTAGCTAGGGTCTAGGGACTGCCCAGCAACGTGCCACCCTCAGGTACGTACTTGTAGCTAGTAGCTAGGGTCTAGGGACTGCCCAGCAAGGTGCCACCCTCAGGTACGTACTTGTAGCTAGTAGCTAGGGTCTAGGGACTGCCCAGCAACGTGCCACCCTCAGGTACGTACTTGTAGCTAGTAGCTAGGGTCTAGGGACTGCCCAGCAACGTGCCACCCTCAGGTACGTACTTGTAGCTAGTAGCTAGGGTCTAGGGACTGCCCAGCAACGTGCCACCCTCAGGTACGTACTTGTAGCTAGTAGCTAGGGTCTAGGGACTGCCCAGCAACGTGCCACCCTCAGGTACGTACTTGTAGCTAGTAGCTAGGGTCTAGGGACTGCCCAGCAACGTGCCACCCTCAGGTACGTACTTGTAGCTAGTAGCTAGGGTCTAGGGACTGCCCAGCAACGTGCCACCCTCAGGTACGTACTTGTAGCTAGTAGCTAGGGTCTAGGGACTGCCCAGCAACGTGCCACCCTCAGGTACGTACTTGTAGCTAGTAGCTAGGGTCTAGGGACTGCCCAGCAACGTGCCACCCTCAGGTACGTACTTGTAGCTAGTAGCTAGGGTCTAGGGACTGCCCAGCAACGTGCCACCCTCAGGTACGTACTTGTAGCTAGTAGCTAGGGTCTAGGGACTGCCCAGCAACGTGCCACCCTCAGGTACGTACTTGTAGCTAGTAGCTAGGGTCTAGGGACTGCCCAGCAAGGTGCCACCCTCAGGTACGTACTTGTAGCTAGTAGCTAGGGTCTAGGGACTGCCCAGCAACGTGCCACCCTCAGGTACGTACTTGTAGCTAGTAGCTAGGGTCTAGGGACTGCCCAGCAACGTGCCACCCTCAGGTACGTACTTGTAGCTAGTAGCTAGGGTCTAGGGACTGCCCAGCAACGTGCCACCCTCAGGTACGTACTTGTAGCTAGTAGCTAGGGTCTAGGGACTGCCCAGCAACGTGCTACTGTCAGGTACGTACTTGTAGCTAGTAGCTAGGGTCTAGGGACTGCCCAGCAACGTGCTACTGTCAGGTACGTACTTGTAGCTAGTAGCTAGGGTCTAGGGACTGCCCAGCAACGTGCTACTGTCAGGTACGTACTTGTAGCTAGTAGCTAGGGTCTAGGGACTGCCCAGCAACGTGCTACTGTCAGGTACGTACTTGTAGCTAGTAGCTAGGGTCTAGGGACTGCCCAGCAACGTGCCACCCTCAGGTACGTACTTGTAGCTAGTAGCTAGGGTCTAGGGACTGCCCAGCAACGTGCCACCCTCAGGTACGTACTTGTAGCTAGTAGCTAGGGTCTAGGGACTGCCCAGCAACGTGCCACCCTCAGGTACGTACTTGTAGCTAGTAGCTAGGGTCTAGGGACTGCCCAGCAACGTGCTACTGTCAGGTACGTACTTGTAGCTAGTAGCTAGGGTCTAGGGACTGCCCAGCAACGTGCTACTGTCAGGTACGTACTTGTAGCTAGTAGCTAGGGTCTAGGGACTGCCCAGCAACGTGCCACCCTCAGGTACGTACTTGTAGCTAGTAGCTAGGGTCTAGGGACTGCCCAGCAACGTGCCACCCTCAGGTACGTACTTGTAGCTAGTAGCTAGGGTCTAGGGACTGCCCAGCAACGTGCCACCCTCAGGTACGTACTTGTAGCTAGTAGCTAGGGTCTAGGGACTGCCCAGCAACGTGCCACCCTCAGGTACGTACTTGTAGCTAGTAGCTAGGGTCTAGGGACTGCCCAGCAACGTGCCACCCTCAGGTACGTACTTGTAGCTAGTAGCTAGGGTCTAGGGACTGCCCAGCAACGTGCCACCCTCAGGTACGTACTTGTAGCTAGTAGCTAGGGTCTAGGGACTGCCCAGCAACGTGCCACCCTCAGGTACGTACTTGTAGCTAGTAGCTAGGGTCTAGGGACTGCCCAGCAACGTGCCACCCTCAGGTACGTACTTGTAGCTAGTAGCTAGGGTCTAGGGACTGCCCAGCAACGTGCTACTGTCAGGTACGTACTTGTAGCTAGTAGCTAGGGTCTAGGGACTGCCCAGCAACGTGCTACTGTCAGGTACGTACTTGTAGCTAGTAGCTAGGGTCTAGGGACTGCCCAGCAACGTGCTACTGTCAGGTACGTACTTGTACAAGTTCATGTTAAAACCATTTACAAGACTTACAGTGGAACATGTTTAAAACATGTCGGTGTGGTCTCTTTGCATCTAGACTTCGGCTTGCTTAACTTTAATGCTTTCCTTGTTTAGCGCTATGAAAATATAATCTTTTGACTTTCTAACGTCATTGTTGGTGTACTCGGTGTAGCCCGTAAACGAAAGTAGTATAAAATATCTCGTTAAAGTGAGCCATCTGTAGTACTATTCGATGTAAGTCCCTATACGTATCCTATATCTTCTTCCAAAATTAATGTTGGCTCCGTGAAATAAACCTCGTCCTCAATGGGTTTGAAACACAACATGCCATTCCCCTAACTTTAAAAATCAGTTTAGTAATAATAATTGCCAGACGGGAGTATGTATAGAGTATTCAAGCGCTGCCTGCGTGCTTATATCGCGTGTGCGTATTGTTGCAGTGGACAAGTGGCACTTCATCTCCAACCTATAGGCGGCGGTGACGTCCCGGACGCCACGTGACGGTTGTGTCTGCACTCTGCAGCTCTAGCCCTGGCTCGACCGGTGCCTCGACTTGCCTCCACAGACGATCGACGACACATATTGCCCCTATATATTATTTGCATTGTCTACACTGTGTTTTTATATGGTCTTTGACGACAGGGGATGTTGTAATATGACATTATATGTATGGTGTATGGCACATATGACAAAATGGGTTAGCTTTCACTTACACTTTTGTTTGTTTGTAAATGCAGAAATAATGGAATTATTATTTTTAAAACAAACTTAGTTTTCTGTTGGTCTACAACAGTATTCGCTATAATAAATTAAGAAAGTGTTTGCCAGAAAATAATAACGTTTGGATGAAAGTTTATTTACAAAAAGGAAAATAAATAATCAATTTTAATATAGGTTACATTATATATATATTACATCTTTAACACTAAAATATGTCTTCTACAAACGATAAAAATGGTACGTATGGATTATTCATTATTTTGACTTTAATAACGTATTAAAATTTCAAGTATAAAAGTAATAAAAAGAACAAAATCATTCATACATTGCTAGTTTACGTCTTAGAATTGTTTTATAAGTGCAACTCTGTGAGTGTAGAAGCTAGTTATTGTGTCGGGTGGCGTGATACGACACAATAACTAGCCTCTACACCACCTCTCTATAATACCTCCTCTGTGTTGTCTACTGTGGAACTGGCATCTGTTGAGCTATCGCAGTACCATATATGTAAGTATTTATATGTATTGCATAAGTGTATATTTATATAGCACGATTAAAGTTATTTAGAAAAATTAAACTGAGTTTATTTATAATAATAATAATAATAATATATCTCTTTATTGTACACCAAAATGATTTTGAAGAGTAGAAGCACAGCAATGTTTTGTGGTAGATACAATTGGCGGCCTTATCGCACTGAGGCAATCTTTTTACAAACATTAAAATTTAACCCTACTGAAAGTTTGTAATGACACTAGGAAGCGATTGAGTTGTCAAAGTAAGTATTTAAGTTACAAACAATAATATCCCACCAAAAACATTTTCATGTAAAATGTTGCCAAGACGAGACCTCGCACTGCAAAAAAGTTATCAGATCTCATGTAGAGCCAAGCTTTTAACTCTACAAGCCCTAACTTCACAAACTACACCTTAGTCAAAATATGTCGTCTGTCATCCTGTAAAAATTATACAAAAAAAATTCATTAATGTCCGAACATCACATTTCACTTGTAAGTATTCTATTACCTAATGTATTTATAAACAATAGAACAAAATTTCAAATTTATAAAATCGCCAGGTTACTGATTTTTTATTGATTTATTTATTTTGTATGCCATCAAAATAAATAAATCAATAAAAAAATCAGTAACCTTTTAAATGGCGTTATATCGACCAGTGGATCCAGTGCCAATGCAAGTTGATAATTTTATAACTACCGTGAAAAAAAACTAGCCGTGCATCGACTAGTAGGACTTCACGACCGGACCACGGGCAAAGAACGAAAATATTAGCGTAGTTTTTCTAAAGCTTCTCCCACTGAAATATTCTTAGATACTTATGCCTTTATTTTATATTTATGCCTTTGAATATTTGTTATGTAATCATCATTTTCAATATCTAAAAATGGCATTATATTTTAAAATTAAAACTTTTTGGAGGTTTTTTATGTCTGGGTGGACCACGGGAAATTATATTTTCCCGTGGATCACCTGGACTATTGGAAAAAATAATTTCACGTGATCCACCCAGGTGAATCACGGGAGGAAATAATTACCCGTGGTCCACCCAGGTGAACTACGCAGGTGGACCACGGGCAATAAACGGATAATGGTATTGGTCAGGTAATAAAATGGTAGGTATAAAAAAAAATTAAAAAATATTATTGATGTTATTATTATCAACGTCGCTCGTAAAACGCGTTGCTGAGTAGATTAAAGGCGGCAATGCGAATCCGCAAGTATCAGCCGGTGCAAATTTATTCAAATTGCTTTAATCTACTCAGCAACGCGATATTGCGGGATCCCGCAGGACCTAATAATGTTGCTGGATCCCGCTGGATCGTGGGATCCCACTTTGCTGGATTGCAATCCCTAGCCAGGACACAGATGATAGTAGACCTACTTCGGGCCCATTTAAGACCCGATAAAAACGTCCATGCAGCTCTTTGCTCTTGCATATCTCCATGCGATCTGTAATATTGAGTACTGCAGGTTTGCGCCAGTTCTCTCTACATAGAGCAAGCGGAGTGAGTCGTTCTCAACTGCCACAACATCCCGTTGCACCTCTACGTTAAAAGAGAGGAAGTAATCTCTAAGATTGCATACCTCGCGGTTTAAAAAACCACGACCCCCACATTTCCGCGGTATATACATTCTCATTACCCATGAACGTGGATGATGCATTTGGTACGCGGTTAGCAATGTACGGACTCTTCCAGGGCATCAAGTTCCGTCTGAGTCCATCTAAGTATGCCGAAGAAGTAGGTTAGGACTGGTATGACCCTATCATTATAGGCACGCCCCTTATTACCATCACCACCATAAATCAGTAAATTCCCTGTCATCGCACCAAGCTTGTCGAAGAATATGTCGGCATTTTGATTTTTCAGGCTTTAATACTTTTTTCAGTCGGCCAAAGAAGCGTTCCTGTAACGATTGCTTCATATTCAATTCATTTAAAGCTAACGCTTGTGACATTCTTAAATACTTGTAAGTTACGTTCGCGGAAGGACATCTAAGATGTGTAGAATCTGAGAGTTTCCACAATCTTCAGATTCCACAATCCTGCCTCTTTTTACATGCATGACTGCACATTTATCCACACCAAATTCCATTCTGATACATTTACTAAAGTTTTCAGTTACCTTTAGTAATTTTATCAGTTGGAAATTGCTGCAGGCAAAAAGTTTCAAATCATCCATGAAAAGGAAGTGGAATATAACCTGACCTCCTCTCTGCAAACGATAGCCTAGTCCTTAACCCTCTAACATAGTGCTGAAAGAACTATCACCTTGAAATATACCCCG
This sequence comes from Callimorpha dominula, assembly GCA_949752705.1. Taxonomy (NCBI): domain Eukaryota; kingdom Metazoa; phylum Arthropoda; class Insecta; order Lepidoptera; family Erebidae; genus Callimorpha; species Callimorpha dominula. The sequence continues at coordinate 25,068,287 of OX456999.1, read as the reverse complement.
CCTGATCTTTATATACTCGTCGTCACCCTGAGATTGTCGACATCCTGGATAGCAAAAAACTCCATTGCTGCATACATGCCTCTAAGAAAGTGCATAGAGTTGTATCAATCTTATACTCCATCACCCTCAGGAGCCACCAACTCCATGACCCTCAGGATCACCATCACGTATGCGGCACAGAGTCATAGGCTTTCTTATAATTTATCGAACATGTCGCCAGATCTGTTCGGTTACGGCCAACTTGTTGGTTAATTGTCGTGTCAATAAAAAGGAGCTTTAATGCCACGTGCCCCACTTCTACATCCATTCTGAGAGTAAGACATAACAGAGTTGTTGGTTACATGAGATAATTTCTTCACTCTCAGAATGGACGTGAGTAATTTATACAAGGTTGGTAAACATGTTATGAGTCTGTAGTTTTTGGGACCCGTGGCACCATTAGATTTATAGAGCAAATGAGTCACGCCTGTGGTCATAAAGGTTGGGAGCGAACCCGATTCTAAGCATGATTGAAATTGAGATGCCAAACGTACATGTGAGCTACGGAGTCATTTTAACCAAAAGTTATGCAGTCCGCCCGGTCCCGCTGATTTCCAATTTGGCAGCGAACGAACTGCATAATCAGTGTTTGATATTGATACTGGCTCCATTCTATTAATTGACTCACATGATATTTCGACATCTTGCATCCATTCACCCTCAGTGAGTGACAGGCTTCGACCAGATGTTACACCAAAATGTATGCGTGATTTCAGCATCTGGGAAATGTGTGTCACTCACTAAATCAGGCTGCTCCTACCTTCTGTAAACCCACTTCTCACCTCTTTGGAATGTGCGATTCTGAGTATATCGGTCCACCCTCTTTTTGTACCTTCGTATCCGGTTTGCCCATCTTCTGTTTCAAAAAGTCAATGCGTGCTGTATAATCACAGGAACTGATACTAGTTCCCGAAAAAGCCCGATTCACAAAACGCATTACTTTAGGGCGTGTGTTACCCGATCTGAAACAAATAAGCTTGCCAATGAGTGCCCTTGTCTCAGCGATACGACGTTCAATCCTGCACTGGCACACCGGTACAGGGAGCTTTGGTCGAAGAGCGGTGTCGACTCCTTTGAATTTGACATCAGCTTCTCGACACGCTGCAACGGCTGCACAATACAGAATTGAATGTGTATCGCTGAGGTCTTCACTTTTTTGTAAATAAATTGATAATATAAAATCAAGGGCACCTTATTTAGTTTATGCATCGGTAAACGTGGTCTACTTTCAAAACTCATGGACCGATATTCCCGAATAAAACCTTCCAAAGTATTCCTTATTTTATCAGTCTACTGAGTACTTAAAGATGAAGCATCATTTTCCTCCCCTTCTTCAACAGATTTACGTTGTAATAACAAAGAATCTGCATATGTCACAATTTGTGAAGGAGGTGAAGTAGCAAGGCTAATCTGCTAGTCCGAGCGTAGCCTGTCAAGTACAGATTTATCCAGCAGATGATATCGCTGAATGGCCCGCACTTGATGCGATAATCTTTGCACCGAAACGTTAACAGCTGGTTCAAGTTCCTGAAACAGAGGCAGCATACGATCACGACACGCAGTGAGGTTAGTTCCTCCCTCTGTAGCCACTAAATATGCCCGCATGACGTTCTCATTCATTGAAGTCTTCCATCTCATGCGACGCACATTACCACCGGTAGCGAACTATTCGAAGAGTAACAATTATGGACCCTGTCGGGCGCAGCACAGTTTGTTTTGGAGAGAGGAAGATAATACAAACATATACAATTTTAAAGTAAAGCGTTCAGTGTAATGTATATGGTAGGATATAACTGTGATACTTTTTATATTGTATGTATTATTAATTGATAAATTCGTTAATAAGTTTAATATTATAATTGTAATAGTATATTAATATTTTTTTTGATTTCATTTATTGTTATACACTATTAAGTGTATAACAATAAATGAAATCAAAAAAATACTTATCCAATTAAGCAGCGGCGGCGGTAGCGTAATGGCTAAGGCGTCGGACTTGCGCTCAAGTGGTTGCGGGTTCGAACCCCATCCAGTGCACTACCGACGTGAACTCACTCAAAGCACTTAGCTTAGCTGGAGGCGTTAACAAGAATTCCATGTCCATGTCCATGCGTCATACTCGTGAACGGGTGCTGCTTGGGGTGACTGGTCGGCCTAGTCAGCGATGCTTTAGCCTATACTATTATTTTGGTTCGATCAACTGCAACTCTAGCCTCTTAATTCAGTCACGAATTATTTTTAACAGTTTTTGCAACTGAATGAACTGAGTGCACCTTGAATGATTTCTATGTTTAATAGGTTAAAACCTCCAACGGTATCACTGAGTGATTTTAATTTTTTAGTACGTTAGCTTTTGGAGCATTTCAATAAAATTAAATTCAGGTGGCATCAGCTTGCATTCTGTTTACCTCTCGTGTAACACTAACACTATTGTACCTGAAGATCTGACTTTTAAAAAGAGTGGCCATGAGTTTCTTTGCCAGTATTCTTCTCATAAGGCCCTACGCATTTTGGAAACTGGAAGTTATAGATCGACACAAGCAGGCAGTAGATTTTGGTGTTTTCACCTAATTTACCTTGACAATCCAGTACATGCTGTGGATCCGATCTGTGTGTCGATCTATGATTTTAACTCTAGCTTCAATTTAACGTTCACAAATGTCACTTAGTGTCTTAATTGAATAAATGATTTTGAATTTTTTTTTTTTACTAGTAATGTGTGACCCACGTTACTAGTAATCGTAAACAAAAAAAAATACAATTGTTAATTTTATTATTTCATCGATTATTTATTATTATTTTAATAGTAATCATTCTGATTACTTTATTTACAACTAGCTGTGCCCGCAGCTTCGCCCGCGTGAAAATCAGTTTATGACTTTAAGTTTGATTGCGGGAAAATACTGCCTATGAGGCGGTAAACCTGCCCTTCCGACCTTAAAAGTGAGCATGAAGTTCCCTTCCTTAATTTCGTAACTTATTGGAGTTTACTCCTTAAGAATCCATTTGCATATAAGGCGTCCGGTATGAAAAAAATATGAAGAGTAAAATTTAGTGATCGGAGGGCAGCGTAACGCTTTATTGTAGTTTACTCCTTATTCTCGACGCATGTAAGTAGATATGTGTATACCTTTATGTTATATATATGTGTAAATATATACAGAATACATAGAGGGAGGGAGTTAGGCAGGGAGTTAGGGAGGGAGCTATGGAGGGAGTTAGGGAGGGAGTTAGGGAGAGAGAGAGAGAGAAAGAGAGAGAGAGAGAGAGAGAGTAAACTCCAGTCGTGCATCGGAGTAGACACACACATTTTTTTTATTCCTAAACGAAGTCATATGAAAGAGACTATTGCACGTTTTCAAAAAATGTACATACAATCGACGAATGTTCATCAAAATTTTGTATCTGTTGTGGTAGTTCCTATATATTGGGAAGAATCACTTTGCTGGATGCACAGTACACACCGCACGCTTCATCTGTCCATGTTTTGTATGGCACTTAGGGCAAATCTTACTCATTCCTGCAAAATTTACAGTAGTTTGGACCGTAACTGAAAGTCGACCTATTACTGTGAGCTAAAATTGTTGTCTTTTTCTTTGTACTCGCAATGTCCTAAAATGTTGTGCAGTGGAACGTTGTGACCGCTCAATATTCGATTCCCTCACGCGTTTTTGCGAGGTCCTAATATTTTGTGCAGGGAGACGCATTTTGACTGTCCTACACTGGGAGTTCTATTTAGAAAGTTCTAACCTTCTTCTAGGTATATTAGTAGGTATCTATTGAAACCATTAAGTTAGGTAAAATCAAGTGGTAAAGCGTTTACAGGTACGGTATACAGGCTATAGAAATAATAAAAGATAAGAATTTAATAGGTTCTGGCGTCAATACTATAATTATTTTTTTTTTATTTATTTATTAGGGTTAACAACAGTCCTTAAGAATAAATGTAACAAACAAAATTTCTACAAATAAGGAGAAACCAATTAATGTTAACCACGTAAATGCAATTTAGATAACATTATAAACTAGTCCAGATCTTGTTACAGCAGAAATGTGAATAAAAATGTGTGTGTGTGTGTGTGTGTGTGTGTGTGTGTGTGTGTGTGAGCGTGTGTATGTGTGTGTGTGTGTGTGTGTGTGTGAGCATGTGTATGTGTGTGTGTGTGTGTGTGTGTGTGTATGTGTGTAATAATATACTACATAACATTGGATCTCACATAATAAATAAAAAATAAATGTGCACACGGTACACCCACTCTTCGCCACCTGTTTAAGTTTAAAAAAATTTGTTGTTTGTTTAAGTTTAACCTAATCACAATTTAGCTTGAGTGCTCACTAGCGTGTTCGTTATATGTGTCTTTAACCCAAGTTTAGTAGTCGAGAATAAATCTATGTCTTTGAATTCGGTATTATAGGTTGATATTATTCTGGAGAGGACAGAGTTCTTGGCATAATTTGTAGAATGTAAGGGCGTGACTAAGAGCTTAGTATGTCTTGTACGTCTTCGAGGTACATTGAAGTAGATACTTTTAAGTAATTCAGGACAATCAAGTCGATTTCGTACAATATCGTACAGAAAACATACATCTAGCATTCGCCGGCGCTCTTCTAATGTCAGAAGCCCATGCTCACGACAACTGTCCAGGTAAAAGGAGGGGCTTTGTTGAGTTTTAAAATTAAGGTGCATAGTGAATTTTTTTTGTATTGATTCTATACGATTAATGTATATATTATAACAAGGATTCCATATGGGACACGCATATTCTAGTATGCTACGTACATATGCAAAGTAAACAACTTTTAAGCTTAGTGAGCATTTAAACGGTTTGCATGTCCTTAAGACGAAGCCTAAATTACGGTAAGCCCTTTGTACTACCTTTTCAACATGATCAGATAAAAGCATCTGGGAATCGAAGAATACCCCAAGATCACGCACTAGATTGACCCTCTCTATTACAATGTTATTAAAATTGTATTCAAAATGAATGGGTTGCCTTTTACGAGTGAAACTGATAATTTGACATTTACTGATGCTGATAGAGATTCTGTTACGTGTATAATATTCTTGCAGAGCATTTAAATCCTGCTGAAGTCTTACGCAGTCATCAACTTTGTGTATAGGTGCATAAATTTTTTTATCATCCGCGTACATTATGTATTTTGCGAATTTAAAACAGTTAGAGATATCATATATATATACATTATAAAAGAGGGGGCCAAGATGCGAGCCCTGGGGCACACCGGAAGGGATGGAGATATAATCTGATCTATAACCACTGATTACGACAGCCTGCGAGCGATTCAATAAGTATGATCGTACCCACCGTAATAAGTCCCCATGTATACCTAGTTCCTGCAATTTGCGGAGCAATATGTCATGATCCACGCGATCAAAAGCCTTTTCAAAATCAGTGTAAATGACGTCCACCTGACCACCCCCCTCCATCTGAGTTAAAATGTAGTTGGAAAACAATGCTAAGTTCGTGACAGTGGAGCGTCCTCTAAGAAATCCATGCTGGTATGAGGGTATACCTTGTGATAATACTGGATAAATTTGATTATAAACAAGTTTTTCAAAAATTTTACTAATCGTATTTAATATGGAGATTGGTCGGTAATTTTCGATACAGGACCGTGACCCCTTTTTATGGATGGGGATAATTTGAGCATTTTTCCATATTGATGGAAAAATACATTCTTTTAAGGATCTGCGAAACAGGTAAGATAGTGGTAAAGCTAAGGATTTTGCGCATGAGGCTAAGAAAATTGGTGGAACACTATCAGATCCTGCCCCTTTGTTTTTATCTAATGAGGATAACAATTTATATACTAAATCTTCATTTACTTCTATATGTGATAAAATATCTTGATTTTGATATTTAATAGTAGGTAAATCTGAGGTATTATTAGTATCGTGTATTGGACTTATGAAAACACTCTCAAAAAATGTATTAAATGCGGAACTAATTGAGTGCCCCTCACTGTATTCTATATTGTTTAGTTTAAACTTCTTAGGGTAGCTTAAGCAACCTTTTTTAGATTTTACATACGTCCAAAAGTATTTTGGGTTACGCCGGATTATGTTTTGACTATTTATTATAAATTGGTTAAAGCAAGTGGTTTGAACAAGTTGTGCCCTAGAACGCAGGAGAGAGAATTCGTCATAATCGCGCGGGTTGCCCCTTCTTATCCATTTTTTATGCATTTTGTGTTTTTCCTTAATTATTCTTATTAATGCTGGGCTGTACCATATAGGATAATAACATTTGGGCTTTGGATTATAAATTGGGACATACAACATAAAACAATCATTTAATGTAGAATAAAAAATATCGACCGCTTCTTCAATTGTGCCTACATTAAGTTTTTTTGACCAGTCAATGTTTGTAAGATATTCATTTATTTTTATGTAGTCACATTTATAAAAGTTGAACCGTGGATCATGACGTTCCTTGAGAGGTACAATTTGAAGATCTAACAAATTAATATAAAAAGGTGGGTGGGCGTCATCTACCCTGACAATAGGCCGTGAGCATTCGCTAATTGACAAAGGCAAGTTGCAAAAACTTAAATCTAACGTGTTCCCCCATCTATTAGTTAAATAATTGTATTGTACTAATCCATAAAAGCTAAACTCATCCATTAATGAGGTCGCTGCATCAAGTGTTTGAGAAGTGCTACTGCGATCATAATAATAATTGTTATTATACCACTTAATGCAAGGTAGGTTAAAATCACCTATTACTAAATAATTGTCACTTGGATATTTAGCCATTAATTGCGATACATTACTTTGAAAACATAACACGCGATTAGGTAAGTCTAAATCTGGCGGAATGTAGGTCAAGATTATGTGCAAGTCGACCAACGAACCTAGCGAGCGCGCAGGTATAGTTATACAAATAGATTCGACGTTAGAGGATGGCCATTCATTACATAAATGTGCATCTACTTCACGCTTGATAAGAATTAGCAGGCCGCCGCCAGATTTTTTATTAGTTGTAGTCAAATCTCGATCCGATCGGTAAACCGCGTACCTACTATCACAAAACTCGCTGTCCAAAATATCATCTTGTAGCCAAGTTTCCGTTAATATTATTATATCATAGTCATTACTCAAAATGTTATTACAAATATCTAGGCACTTGGTCCGTAAACCACGTACGTTCTGATAATATATTGTATTCTTTCTATTTGTAACCATTTTTTTTTTTTAAATTAAGTGTTAAATATTCTGTTGCATTCGGTTATAAGTATAAAAAAAATTATATTAAAATTATATATATACATTTATGCACACAATGTCAAATATCAACATTTAACAATATAAGTAATATTGAATACTGTCTAACACTATGCAGTGAAGTGAGTTACAACTACAACACAATATCGCAGGTAAGTATTTACGACCGAGCGGCTTGTGAATGTGTTTGCGGTTAAGAGAATTAATATCAGGTAAAAAGTAGGCACGCGTACACATAGATATCGAGTAAGTGTGGTGTATGAATCATTAAGAATAACTTGGCGATATGCTTAATGATTCATACACCATTATAGTAATGACGTAATAAGAAAAGTAAAAGTACTAATTCTTAGAAGAACTTTTTAACATAAGTAATTTGAAGAAATGTGCAAGTAGTCGTTTTAAAAGAACGAACTTTTTCAGATAGTTTTAGCTCTCAAAAGAAATTTTTCAATCGAATGTTAAATTTTTCTTACGAAAAATCACTATGTTGTTCTGGTGCGTTGCGTAAGGAGCAGACCGCGCGAGTGAGCTGTGCGACTACCTTATACATAGACTCAACTCCCCCGGAAAATTCATAATATTCTTCTTTTAACTTAAAAGTGAAATCACAATGAGTAAACAGAACACTTTACCGAAAAAAAAAGCAGTAATCAGTAGCTACTTCGACGGCTTCGTGCGCTAAAGGTCATTTACCGTACCGCACAGTACGCGTGTTACGTTACTGCGTAGTTCAAAATCAAACTATCGACTGTAAAAATCTTTCATTTCATCAATAATAATTGTGGGATGGGGGAAAAAGTATTGGACTCGCGTGACCGCGTGACCGCGTGACCGCTCAGATACACATATACTGATGTGGGTTTATAACACACGTCTGTCTCACTCGTGTTCTCTAGACGTAGAGTAGAGGTTCAGTGCAATAATAACGCACGTTTCTTTTAATACAAAGGTGCTATAATTTTCTAATATTAATTATTTTAAAAACTGTCCCTAATTTGGTTAGCTATATAGTTATCGTGCAATAAAGTCAATTTGAAAATGTGGAAAAAGTAAAAAATTATATAAGTACTGTTTCTCTCAGAAGAAAATTACCTTAGGGAATTGAACACGTTGAAATATGAAGTGTTGGAATAAACTCTTGCATATTACATTGAACTCTGCCTGTCTAACTAAAAGAAGCATAATCTCAATTTTTAATTAAAATCGATACGACAGAATTTAGTAAGAAAACGTCAAATATTAAAATTGAGTTCCGAAGCATAAATGTATAAATTTATTATAATATAGTAGGTATACAAAAGTTATTTTGTTTGTCTATTAAATGTAAACGTTTCTGATTGACAACTCACTATTATTATTTTTAATATAAACCTTTTTCATTTTATTTAGGTACCCAATTTTTAAGGGGTAGTATTTAATCATATAACTATAAATCCCTTTTTTTCTTACAAAATATTCGAAAATAGCACCAAAAATATTTAATTGCACACTAAATATGCACACAAATTAAATAAAATGTAGTATACTGTTTAATAGATGAAGCTAACCTGATTTACTATCTGTTATAATAATCATTAGGGTTCAGTACCTCGAAAGAAAAAACGGAACCCTTATAGGATCACTTTGTTGTCCGTCCGTCCGTCCGTCCGTCCGTCTGTCTGTCTGTCAAGACCCTATTTCTCAGAAACGCGTGGAGGTATCAAGCTTTACTGTCCCTTGAAGCTGTGAAAAAATCAAACTTCTAAGCCAACGCAATCAAAAGATACAGCCGTTTCCGCAAATTTTCGACACTCGCTTGAAATTTGGTACGAATCAACGTCTTACAGTGCAGATAAAGGAAAAAATGCAAAAACCGTAAATTTTTAGTTATATAATAAAAATATTTTACGGAACCCTCGGTGCGCGAGTCCGACTAGCACTTGGCCGGTTTTATTTTTATTTTCGGACAACAAAAATCCATTATGTTGTATATTATATCGTACGTTTATATTATCTACGTACGTTTAGTATTATCTAAAAGTAACTCTAATAATTATTTGAGTCAAAATAAAATATGATACTTATCTATTTTATGGAAACTTATTATATAATACATCGAGTGTTCAAAATATATCTAATGTTTGTTACAAAAATTTGTGATTTTACAATAGGATTCGGTTCTGGCACTCGCCGGCCGCTACCGCTACCATTTTTAAATACCTACTCAATTACATAAAATTTAATAAAATTGATGTGTATTTGTGTGCAAAATATAACCTATGTTACTTGCTGATAATATACCTTTCTATAGGTGAAAGAGTTAAAATTGGTCCAGCAGTTACGGAGCCACACGGGACAAAAATTTGTGTGATCTACAAATAGTTGTCCCGACCCTGGGTGTTGTTTGTGTCTGTTGTTTATACATTAGTGAAGCCCCTCGCGAAACACAGGAATATTCCTAATACGGGAGTTGTCTTAAAACAAATTAAACATTTATTATAAACATTTTGCATTACAAAGATAATAATTATTATTTTTGTGAAAATGTGAAAATTTTATTACTAAAATAATAGGTTCTGTGATAAAAATAATTTCTCTAATAAAATACTTCCTAGAAAAAAAAAAGATTACGTGACAATCTACGAAGTGCCTCCTTTCCAACAAAAAAAAGAATGATTGCATCAATGAATTACAACGAAGTACACATTTTTACTTTGATCCCCCCTCTTAAGAAAACCGTTATAAATTTCGGGATAAAAAGTATCCTATGTCCTACCTCGTAGTATGAACTCAAATCATGCCAAGTTTAATTTGAATCCGTTCAGTACTTTCAGCGTGATGCGCGGCCATGATACAGACAGACAGACAGACAGACAAAAATAAAAAAAAATTATAGTTTTGGCTTCAGTGTCGATTATAGAGTGCCCCCAAAAAAAATTTTCAAAATATCTTCAATGTACAGAATTGGACCTGTTACATTTTTATTATAAGTATACTCGTAGATATAGATAATAAAATTTGTAAATGTATTATTTAAAATATATTATCTATCTTGTAAATATTGTTTTACGCTGTAGTAGCATTTGCTAATTAATAAAAGTTTTAATTTATTAACAAAAGTATTAAATTTGGTCTCGTTTTTAATGTCAATTGGTAATTTATTATAGACTTTTATAGACATGGTAGATTTAGTCTATTTTTGTGTCTAAAGGAAAAGTTTGTTTCTTGGTGGAAGACGTTTACTATTTAATAATATACAGTTCTGGATATTTTCGGACAAATTTACTTATTTCTAAGATGTATATACTGGGTAGTGTTAGGATGCCTAGATTTTGGAAGTGAGGTTTACATGTGTCTGTTTCTTCGATATTAATTAAAGTTCTTATTAGTTTCTTTTGCATGGTAATTACGGTAGGTGCATCTGTACTATGCCCCACAATATCACTCCTGTAGCCTTTTCAAAACACAACTTTGTTTTAGTGGCTGGCATTCGTCGAGTTGTCTAGCTGGCTAGACGGTTTGTGACAACACACGAAGAGAACTTGTAGATATGGCTCAGGAGTGGGATGGGTCTGTAGTTCTTCAACAAGGTATTGTCTCCTTTTTTCAAGAATAGTACCCCCGAACTTCCGCTTCATGTCCTAGCTGTTAAACCTTGTTGGATGACGGAATTAAGGGGATTACCTCGCTGAAATCCTAAAAACACCATTTGTTTAAAAACGATTGTAGATGAATCCCTTTGTGCGTTTTCCATATAAAAAAATTATAGTGTACTTAAGGTCGTCACAAATACATTGTATTGTTTAAAATTTTAATAATATTTACCAAATTTTGTTAAAAAATATCATTAAACAGGTCCTTTTTCAACCTAAACTGTAATTTTTCTCTGCAACGGCTAAATAGTTCGACATAAATTTTGTACCAAAAAATATGTAATGACGTACTTCACAATTTGTATTGTTTTTCTTTTTTTTTATATCTTTTAATATTTTAAATAATAACTAAAAACCCGAAACTTCACCAGTACCCCGCTGGAACACCCCCGCAAAGGCCTGTGGCGCACAGTCCAGGCGCGATACATCAGTCACCATCAGTGTCTAAATGACTCTTGTGACGGGTGGGTCGTACGCGCGTTATTTTTTCCAAATTAAATCTAAAAGTTCTCGTGTTGTATGATTTTTGAATGAAATCATATAGCAAATAGTAGAAATATTAATATTTCGTTCGTTAGTTCGTAAATATATGTAAAGTAGTTTGTAATTTCGTTTTGTTTTAAGAACGTGTCATAGAATAAGCTTGATTATAAAAATAAATGAAAGGTGAAGCAAGGCCGGGAAAATCTGTTCAACTAAACTGAGTACTCACGTTTTATTCAATGCAATTCATCGAGTAAAATATAAAAACGTAGTTTAGTTCGACTTGATCTCGGTTCCTGCCATTGGTCAAATCGTTTGACGGCGGATAGAGACCTAAATGACTGAAGATGTCACCTACCTGATGGTAGACTCCGAAGGTGGGTATAGGGTCTCAGTGATGGTACTACATAGAGTCATCGTGTTTGGACTTATTTGAAAAGTCTCACGGAGACCTTAGTGACTGATGATGTCAGGTGACATCATCAGTCCATCATGACCTTCGGAGTCCGCCATCAGGTAGGTACCTGATGGCGGACTCCGAAGGTGGGTATAGGATCTCAGTGACGGCACTATGTAGAACCATCGTGTTTGGACTCATTTGTAAGGTCTCATGGAGACCTCGGTGATTGAAGATGTCGCCTACCTGATGGTGGACTCCGAAGGTGGGTATAGGATCTCAGTGACGGTACTACGTAGAACCGTCGTGTTTGGTCTCATTTGAAAGGTCTCATGCAGACCTTGGTGACTGATGATATCACCTACCTGATGGTGGACTCTGAAGGTGGGTATAGTATCTCTTTGACGGCACTACGTAGAACCATCGTGTTGAACGCATTTGAAAGGGCTCATGGAGACCTCGGTGACTGATGATATCACTTACCTGATGGTAGACTCCGAAGGTCGGTATAGGATCTCAGTGTAGTACTACGTAGAACCATCGTGTTTGGACTCATTTGTAAAGTCTCATGGAGACCTTGGTGAGTCATGGTGTCACCTACTTGATGGTGGACTCCGAAGGTGGGTATAGGATCTCAGTGACGGCACTACGTAGAACTATCGTGTTTGGTCTCATTTGAAAGGTCTCATGGAGACCTGGGTGATTGAAGATGTCGCCTGCCTGATGGTGGACTCCGAAGGTGGGTATAGGATCTAAGTGACGGTACTACGTAGAACCGTCGTGTTTGGTCTCATTTGAAAGGTCTCATGCAGACCTTGGTGACTGATGATATCACCTACCTGATGGTGGACTCTGAAGGTGGGTATAGTATCTCATTGACGGCACTACGTAGAACCAACGTGTTGAACGCATTTGAAAGGCCTCATAGAGATTAGGTTGACTGTGAAAATGACAGTCTTGATTTTGAGAAAAAATACCTAGTTACAGAAAAACTAAAGTTTCACTTTTGTTTTTCTGTGGTGTGCTGTTTATTACCAGACTGTAATAGCAAAAATAGTACCTTAGCATACTGAAGTTAGTATTTTTAAGGTAATTAAGAAACCCGAATTACGAAATCAGGAACTTCAGGAGTCAACAGAAACATACGATCTGTCTAGTATGATTGTTGATGAGTGGGCAGAGCAAATTATGTCAGTAATTTATTCCGTTTGCTTCCACTGCGGTATTTTTAGATAAATTATTTTTCAGATATACCTACTATAAATTATTACGTTTTTTATAGATCTATACACGATAAAACAAATAAAAAATTAAACATTGTCTTTTGATTGGTACTCAAAAAATAATGTTAAAAAAAAAAACAATATTGAATTTATGTAAGCAATTACTACGCTAACTTGTTTTATAAATTAAAATCGGACGGTCATCTTAACAATTTTCGTTACTGAAAAACGATAAGCACTTACCTTGTAATCGTCAGACCTACAGAATGTAACGTAGCACCCGTGCACAATTAGGTAAATGTTGAAAGCTAGGTCATCCTATTTTCGTGCTGAGAACTGATACGCACTTACCTGGTTATCATCAGACCTTCAGAATGTGTCATGTAGTAGCACCCGTGCATAATTAAGTAAATGTTGGAAGTTAGGTTATCTTAACAATTTCCGTTACTGTGAACCGATAAACACTTATTTCGTCATCATAAGACCTTCAGAATGTGTCATGCAGTAGCACCCATGCTCTATTAGATACATTTTAAAAACTAAGTCATCCTAACTATTTCCGTTACTGAGAACCAATAAGCACTTATCTGGTCATCATAAGACCTTCAGAATGTATCATGCAGTAGCACCCGTGCTCAATCGGATACATTTTAAAAGCCAAGTCATCCTAACTATTTCCGTTACTGAGAACCGAAAGCACTTATCTGGTCATCATAAGACCTTCAGAATGTATCCATGCAGTAGCACCCGTGCTCAATTAGATAAATTTAAAAAGGTAGGTCATCCTAACTATTTCCGTCACTGAGAACCGATAAGCACTTACCTGGTAATCATCAGACCTTCAAAAGGTGTCATATAGTAGCACCCGTGCTTAATTAGAGAGAGTATAAGACTATAAAAACTAGAGGTACAAAATGTTAATTAATTCTCTCAGAGAGCGAATGAAATAGGCAAAAACGATAACAACTCTGCGACATATCTGTGTTCTTGCTTAATCTGTGGCCCTTAAAATCTTTAGTATGGTCACAGATAATATAATACTATACTAGTACAGATACCTCATCCCATACAACAAAACGCGACCTTCCTAACTCGGGCGTTTCTGCGGGCACCGCGCCATTTAAGGCGCTAGATGCCGCTAGCAGCGAGTAAGCTATGGATAGCGAGAGCCACCTAGCGATGAAATGGATTTATTTACCTACTAATAAACGCGCAACCAATAGATGGCGATAATTATACTTTATCAAATTTAGAATGATAATTGTGACAGCTCACGGTAGGGATGCGGTAGTGTATAATTGTTATTAAACCTATTCGATTATCGATTGTTATTATCATATATCTTGGAATCGATAGTTGCATGGTTATGCTGTATGGTCGATTTTACATTTATAATACAAAATGAAGTCTTTCCTATTCCATTTAATATAAAATAATAATATTACTATAAATGATCACAGAAATAAAATGAAACGAGAAATAAGAAGTTTCTCCAGTCATCCGCAGTAACGTTTCCACAGGCATTTTGCAAAATAAAGTCAGTACTTTCTTACTCGTAAATAGTGGAGATATGTTAAGTTTGGCTGCATGGCCTAAAAAATAATAATAAAACTTAAGAACCTATTTAATAAACTTAGGTACTTAGTGTAATTACAAAAAAGAGCACAAATTCCTTTGATGGCTTTGTACATTGACCTACGTATGTTGTACTTATATTGTTTTACGAAATTGAATACTTACTAAAAATACTATGATTTTCGATTATTCGGTTGTTCGTTAGGCGTGGCACTTCACTAAGTGGGCGGTACCCATCAATGAAGTATGACATTTACTGTTGTAAATTTTACCAAAAATTATTATGAAACCTTAGAATAATAATGCATTATTATTCTAAGTAAGAAACTTCATAGGCTGAGCTTGCCTGGGAGCGACGGACAGGGTTATCCGGCGCCCTAGCAGAAGTAGGCCCGAGACGGTGGCGCCGTGTTCCGCGCGTGCCTCTCTTACCGACAGGGGATAAAATCCCCTACAACACAGTGGGGTCGCCTGTTGTTTAACAGGCGGCCAAGTCTGCCAGGGTTCACAGGGATTTCCTTGTAAGGGTACACCTGAGGCATTGGTAATATGGACTGTGAGACGGAACATCGTGTGCCTTTAGGCGGTTCGAGTCCGACATACCACCCCACCGCTTAGCCCACGTGGGATGACGACCCGTGGGGGTTTCCACACGTTATCATCCTACTAATATTATATAACATCCTACTAATATTAGAAACGTGAAAGTTTGTATGGATGTACGGATGTGTGGATGTATGGCTGTTTGTTACTCTTTCACGCAAAAACTATGCTATGTAGATAGCTGGAGACCTGGATTAACCACGGCATCAGGACTTACGCGAGTGAAATCTCAGGGCACAACCTGCTAGTCCTAAATATTAAACAAAGTATGGTAATATAGTATGTAATCAGCAGTTAGAAGTGTTCGTTATATTAGATAACCGATAAAATAACTTATTACTTATAAATAATCAAACGGCCTATTATTTATTACAGCCGGTAAGCATTATTTATACTAAGCGAATATATTTATTATTATTACATACGACCAGAACTACGTAGGTACGTGCAACATCTCGCGGACCGGCCATTCAAGGTCAATTTCACTTCGATCATTGTTGTGTAAAATTTGTATTGTATCCCGTGCCAAATTATGCTCTAGTACAACCTCATAACAACTATATTCCCTTCAACGTACAAAAATATTAGTAAAAATAATAGTCAAACCACAGATAAGTTAATAGTTTGGTCAAACCAATATATTTGTTCGTCTTAAACCAAAGAATTATTTTTTTTGCCATAACAATTTCTGAAAAAGAATGGTCCTGCTGACTTTAGACTTAAGCCAGCGTAGCCAACCGTATATCTCCGGACCTCTTACACTTATCAAAACAGGCTTTGTGGCATATTTTTTTGCTAATTATTTGCTATTGTTTGTCAAAGAATTACTTTTTATACGCACGCACGCTTGTTTGAGGGAAAAGTAGGTATAGCTGTTATCACTGGGTGCGTTTTTGAAGAATTCACGCAACCAACAACAGCACATTATAGTCTATAATTGCTCATTGCCATATTAAGTAAATATTAGTATTTATTTCAATGAAATACACAAATCGCACGCTAACTGCTTAAAAAACCATCCCACCGTTCGTTCGTCACCGCGGCGCATTCACGACTGTTTGTGTACCGAGTGTATACCGAACTCGAGGCGTGTAGGTATGTCTCACAATCCGACCGTTTGTATGAAGATACAATACTGTATAGATAACTGTACCATGCTGCGAAGCGAAGATCACGATCGAGCAGGGCTGCCAGTATTAGCTTATTTTATACCGCCGAGTCTCAAAAGTTATACAAAATCAGTGTTGTACAATGTAAGACGGTACGTCACTCACTCACGTCACGTGCTCGGTATGTCACTCTTGGCAGGCTAGGCTCACTCCAGTCAGTAGGTATGAAGCTGCAGGTACCTAGCAGCGGCGACGAGTCGGGCGAAATTCAGTGCAAATAAAGTACTCTGTGGTCGCTTCGTCCGTTCGTCGCTTACGAATTACGTTTCCCGTATTTACGTACCTAGTTAGATTATATTATTAATTATAATCAGTATAGTTAGATATTTACAAGGTCAAGTTTAGCTATGATAAGTATATTTATTTATTAGGACCACAACAACTGATACACATCTTCTATCTATACACCTATACTCTATAGAAATAAATAAAATTGCAGTGTCTGTTTGTAATATTAAAATAACCGCTTTTTACTAAGTGCATTTGGATGTATAAACGGTACATATACCAAAACAACATGTTTTACAATTTTTGTCTATCTGTCTGTCTGTTTGTTTCGGCTAATCCCCGGAAAAGGTAGTTCGATTTCCACGGGACTTTCACTGGCAGATGGCTGATGTTAAAAGGAGTAATTTATGCTACTTTGATTTTGGAAAAAGAATGAGTGTTCCACGCAAAATATATAAATATGTACACGCGAGCGAAGCCGCTCGGGAACTGCTAGTAAATAAATAAATTTGAAGTGTCCGTTTGTAATGTCATAAGGACAGTTTTTTACTAAATGCATCTGAATGTTTACACGGTACTTATACTAAAAAAATATTTTTCACGTATTGTCTGTCTGTCTGTTTGTTCCGGCTAATCAACGGAACGGGTGGACCGATTTCCACGGGATTTTCACTGACAGATAGCTGGTGTTATAAGGAGTAACTTAGTCAAGTTTAGCTTTGATAAGTTTAGGACTACAACAATTTTGTCTGTCTGTCTGTTTGTTCGGCTAATCTCTACAACGGGTGGACTGATTTCCATGGGACTTTCACTAGCTGGTGTTATAAGGAGTAGGGTTCCGCGATTTAATTTGCATATACCTACCTAGCTAAACACCTAAAGGAGATAGTTTCATTCCAAAGTACACACAAACGCAATGGCATGGCAAATGCCTATCTTCTTCGAGATTAAAGTATCTATGCAGAGGTTGTGAAATAAAATAGTTTTCTTTAATATAAGTTACATTTACGTAGGTACTACTAAGTAAATACCTAGCCTAGGTTTATTTAACCCATTAAAATAGTACACAAATTTAAGTCACGATAAAAGTTACTTAATGAGTATTTTTACTCTGTCAACAACTGCAATCGGTCAACAAAGATATAAAATTATATGAGGGTAATCAGCGATTTCGTGTCAGTAATTGTTTCGTATCTCCCGGTGAGTACTTATTTATTTTTTATACAAGTATTAAGTTACACAAAATGTAAAAAAATCTGTAACATCATATTCTAATATAAAATACATAAAAAAGTTAATTTCATAGAAAGTTTTTCATGCTATAGTACCCAAAGTGCTGCTGTACTATTTTTAGTTCAATGGACGCTTGACATGTGTAATGTTAAATGTAAGACAATACAGTGAAGACATTTTTATTAGAATGCTAAGATATTTGTTCATAGTTTTTACACGTAAAATTGGTTTTCTTTTTTCAATAATATGACCCTTTATTTATGGGTATTCAGGCGACAAGTGGAAACCACTATAAAATTATAAAATGGCTAACAGACGACGAATAAGAAAAAAACTATTTTGGTTAACAAGGTTATTCGCCATACACGACATTATTAGCCAGGATAGTGACAATGATGCTACTTACGACGTGATTATGCTGCCACCTAATCTAGACGTTGTCACCGATGAAGAGGACGGTGGCGAGGATAACTTATATCAAAATGAATTATCTCAGGATTTTCCTGGTAATGTAGAAGTACTCGCACGGTCGTTGAAAATGAATGAAGCAGCGAAAACAATGAACCCCTCACTACATTTGCGTGGTTATCTTCTTCTCAAAATGTGCCAAATAGAAGAAGAAGTGATGAATTTCCAACTTGGAGGAAGTGTTTGCCTATATACTCCGTTTCTCGGTTTACTACAGAACAAGTATATTGATTCATTTGATCTATATTGTGGAAAATCTTCCGAGGCTACCACCGCCCCTTTTGTCTCTCGCATTATGAAGACTTTACCGAACAAAGCGCCAACAAAACCTCAAGAACACGTAGTTTACTTTGATATCGTTATTTACCAATTACGATCTGCTTGTCAACCTAAAAAGGCTTGGTTACAGAGCTACTGGAACCTTACGTGAAAACAGAACCAAACTGTGTCCTTTGATTACATCTAAGGATATGCTCAAAAAGCCTAGAACTGAACATGACCACAGATTCGATGTGACAAAAGAAATTTTATTGGTAAGATGGTAAGACAATTTGTGTATGATTGACCCAATTTTGATACTTTAGAACCATTGGGAAAAGTCAAAAGATGGTGTTCCACACGAAAACAAAAGACGAAACGAGTAGACGTGGACATACAGCTAGTGTTCTAAAGTTATAATAAGGGGATTGGCGGGATAGATTAGATGGATCAGTCCTATAGACTGATCTGATCTGATTTGTTTACCGAATTGGGGTGAAAGGGAAAAAGTGGTAGTGGGTCTTGTTCACTTGTATGGTGGACATGACTATTTCAAATGCATTGACAGATTGCACTGCATAGCAAACCCAGATGGTCGCATGGATCAGCTAATATTCCGCAGACATATAGCACGCACGTATTTGAGCCATAAAAATATCTATAAAAGTAGGCAGTCTTCTTCTAGAATTGATGGAGAAGAAAGAAGAAATAATGGTCATAATCCGGAAAAACTACCAAACCAGCTTAGATGTACTGTGTGATCCAATAGAGTTAAAAACAGCTTGTCGCAAGTGCCTGAAAACGCTGTGCCTGGATAGAAGATGATTTGCTCAAAATCACTCCTAAGCGCCCATTGTACTAAACTAAGTACACCCCTAAAAACCTAACTCCTGATTTTTTTTTGGTTTTCTTTCTTTTTAGTGTTATTATGGAAGTATTTTTATAACGAAAATAAACATTGGTTATGTGAAATTTACTGTGATTTTCATTTGGGCGTTAATGGGTTAAAACTTCATTTGTTTACAGAAATATTTAGATTAATTTTTCTTACAGAAGACAACCTTAACGGCATCAGAACAGATAAGAGTTATGCGATAGAAAGAGAGGCAAGTTTTAGGTTAATATAGCCCATTTGGAATTACCGGTGTGCGACCTGAATTGCACCTTATTGTGTCGGAGCAAGAGTCGCTATTTATTTAACTGGTATTGCGAAGAGGTCCTTCTGTACTAGTACTATTATGTATTCTGTGCTCTTGGGGGATTTCAATAAAAAGCGTTTTAACTTTAAGAGGCCTATTACATTTCATCCTGATTTTTTCATTAAAGGGTCTCAACTTTGACGTTCTTATTCTGAGCATCTAAAAAACTTCAAACACTTAAACTTATTGAAAAATTAAGAACAGTTATTAGCATAGATCATAGCGGCCTTACTTTTCTTAATTTTGCCTTATGAGCTATATCACATAATTAGGTATTTACGCACGGCCACGACTCGTTTGGACTCGCGAGTGCCCGACACTGTGTTACCGCAGTGATTAAGCAATCATGATCCTTTTTCTTCTATTAAATTATTTGTTTTACTTCCTTTCATAAAATATTGTTAATAATGCGTAATGTTCTTGCCACTGCTATACGCCTGCGGATTTGCTGGTGTAAATTATGATAGTATGTAGTTTCTATAAAACTTAATGTTTTTTTTAAAACATTAAGTAGGTAGGTATTTTAAATAAAAAAATTCCATAGTAAAAATTTGATTTAAATTAATAAAAACTATATAAATATTTCAAATTATCCAATTATTATATTTTTGAATTGTCATGATTATAAGTCAGTCGGAATATGCCAGTCGTGAAGCTAGTTGCATGTATGGAACAGGCAGTAGATCCTACGGAAAAGAACAGGAAAGAAACTCCAAAGACACTCTCTTTCAACATGCTTTTTTTCAATTTTCTGGTTCATCATCGTCAATCTTTTCGCCAATCCTCACTGTGCGAATGTTGTGTGTTACCAGGGCCAGTTCTCGTCGAAGGGGTTGTTATCCGGACGTTAACCGGGGATTCTTAGCACCCCTAGCCCTCAGATACAGTGATCGCTACCGTAGCCAAGAATAGCAGGGCTGCCTGAGACTCGGGGTATGGTCATTCTGTTTGCTTTCATTGGGGGCAAAGTCGCAGGCACATAGCTAGTGGCAGGAACATTACGCATAATTAACAATATTTCAAGAAAGGAAGTAACATAAATAACTTAATAGTGGAAAAAGGATCATGATTGCTTAGTCACTACGGTAACACGTCACGGCAATACTATCTATACAGTATTGTATCTTCATACAAACGGTCGGATCGCGAGACATACCTACACGCCTCGAATTCGGTATACACTCGGTACACAAACAGTCGCGAATGCACCGCAGTGACGAACAAACGGTGGCGGTGTGAT
Organism: Callimorpha dominula; assembly: GCA_949752705.1. Taxonomy (NCBI): domain Eukaryota; kingdom Metazoa; phylum Arthropoda; class Insecta; order Lepidoptera; family Erebidae; genus Callimorpha; species Callimorpha dominula. Next base: position 25,047,294 of record OX456999.1, on the reverse strand, counting down.
GGTTTTTTAAGCAGTAAGCGTGCTATTTGTGTATGTCATTGAAACTCCGAAAGTATAAGTAAAGTATAAAATAATTTTTATATACCTACTAGAACGTAATTTGTTACTACTAGAATTAATTTTTAATAAATAAATAAGTCGATAGGGTGACAAAAGTGACACACGAGTGACCAACCAACGTTCGCGTTAAAAAAAACTAGTAGGTAATTTCCTAGGCTATTTATTTACTTATGTATTTAGCTATTTACAAATATTATTGAATTAGACGAAATATCATTATGAAATAATTTTGACACACAAAACTAGAAAGAAACTCAAGTAGGCAGATGAAATTATGGGCAGCCGTATCGCGTGTTTACATACCGTCCGGCTGTAGGTATTTATTTCAAGGTCAGGGCCGAGTCACAATTATATTACTATAATTACTTAACAGTTTACCACAGACATGATATGTTTTAAGTACCTCTATGTGTATGTTCGTACTTATTACACTATAACATCAGTAATGACATTGTATCCGATTATACAATGCATCTACTATACAAACAGGATACCTACTTATGATTACCGAATTATACGAATTTTGTATCCAATAATACAATCTGGCAGCCCTGCGATCGAGTGAGGTCCGAGGTAAAAGATTCCTATTAGCAATGTGTATGTGTAAATAGATAGTGCGTGTAAGTACTTAGTAGGTAGGTTAGTAGGTATCTATTTGATAAATCAAAAATGTCTGTTACCGAAATACCTAACCTGCCTACACAACAAAGTTGACACATACCATGCGTTTCGTTGTTCACTATTAATTATTGTGTCCTGACAATATGAAAAAAATATGTAAAACACAATGAGAAAAATTAATTCTTAATATTTTTATAGTATCTTTGAAATTCGAATAAAAATTAGTGTATTAATAATTTACCTACAATAACGCAACAAAACAGTTTCAATAACATTTGGCCAACTGTCAATAGTCAGTACCTACGAACTACAAACAGTTATAATAAAGTACTCTGTGCAACAAACTAGCTACAAACTCAATAACAAAACCGTATCAACCTCAACGTAGTACGAGTAATTGCCGCCAGAGGAACGACGACAATTTATTGAATTTTGTCAAAATAAGAAAACTGGCTTTCAGAATCTTTTATTTAATTTTCCCGTGTTTAGGGTATTTTATGAAATTAGAAAATACTTTTATCAGGACTTAATATTGATTTTCCATACATTTCAATAACAAATCTATATCCGTAACGCCATCTATTGATATTTGTTTGAACCATTTTTGCTTTCTTTGAGATGGGACCCCATGGTATGGTCATTGGCCGGTAGGCAGCGCCAAAGTAACAAATACTAATACAGAGATCAAATCTTCAAGGTCATTGAGCAGGGTAATAGCCTTCAAGAGACTCGGTAGCTCTTTCAGGATTGGGATCCCGCCTGCCTTTAGAAGCTCGGTAATAATTCCATCATCCCCCGCAGACCAGTTGTTCTTTAGCTGCTTTCGCTTTCATGTATCTTCTCGCTGTATTCGCTCGTTAATGTGGCTCTCTGGTCATCATCACTGAATCTCGTCTGTTTTTTTATCTTTTGTGATTAGTACAGCTGCTCGTCTCGGGAGAGAGTTTGGACTCTTGCAGTTTGTATTTCCCGGGAAACAACTTTCGAGACTTTCGGTAAACGTACCTAATTAATTTTGATTGCGTTTAATAATAACATATTGTTACGAATTACCCGCCATCTATTGGCGACTGGGGAAGTCGTATAGAGCTACAAAATAAAGATACACGCCATCTGTTGAGGCAACACGGAACTAAGTAGTTAGTAACCCATTAATAGAAAATACTTGTTCGTTTTAGAGGCTTCTATTTGTTTTGTAGAATTTACTAGAGGTGTCGCAATTTTTCTAGAAATACCGTTTTGCTACGAGTATATAAAACGTGGCATTGCGGAGAAGTGAGTTAGTTTTCAAGTGAGTGTCAAGTGAGTTAACAGCGACTAAAGTGTAAGTGAATTAAGAAGTTTAGTGATAATAAATTATTGTAATTGTGTTGTTGGTAGTTTCCCTGTGTATTTTGTGATCTATTAAAATAAAGTGTGTCTATTTCGTTAACAATCTGGTATAATTCTCTAATCCCGAACCTCAGCTTGTAACAAATTGGTGTCAGAAGTGTGATTAGATGATGCCGGTTTTACCGAAGGAGGAAGCGGACGGTCGGCAGCCGACGGCAGAACGGAAAGAACGAAAGGATCTCCAGGTTGCACTAGGTAAGGACCTCAAGGTGATGAAGGAGACGGTCCACCAGCACGAGGCCCGCATCACGGGCACTGAGCATAAGATTGTGGATATGCAGAAGGCCCTAGGAGACCTGAAGCTTGGAACCGCTCCTGTGGGGAATGCTCCTGTGGCACGTGGATTTAAGGTGCCTCCATTCGATGGAACGTCCTCATGGTCTGCTTATAAGATCCTGTTTGAGGCCGTTATGAAGGCGAACGGGTGGACTGAGGCGCAGGCCATGACAGCGCTCACCCTGGGTCTCCGCGATCAGGCGTTGACTGTGCTGGAGGCTCTCGGCAAGAACCTCACCTACGACCAGCTCGTTGAGGCGTTGGAGTCAAGGTACGGTGATGCGCACCTGGAGCACGTATTCCGTGCCCAGTTAAAGGAACGCGTGCAGCGTGGAGGTGAGAATTTACAGCAGTGGGCCTTGGAAATTGAGAAGCTCGTCCGGAAGGCATATCAGTCAGCGCCTACATTGATCGAGGGCAATCTGGTGCAAGCCTTCGTCGACGGCATCCGTGACCTGGAGGTCAGGGCTGCTGTTAGGCTGGGGCACCACGACACGCTTAAGGCTGCCCTTGCCCACGCATTGGAGGTGGCAGCGGTGAGGCAAGACCACCGAGCCCACCGCGTTAGGGAAGTATATATACATATATATATTTTTTATTTTTTTTTTATTTTACAAGAAATATTACTTCTGCCAAACTGTAAAGCAGTTTGTTGTAACTACACCCACCACCCGTGACCGTCCCCAATACAGCCCCCGATGCTACACCTGCGGAGAGAAGGGCCACCTTCGGGCGAATTGCCCAAGGAAAAGAGATGGACGACCACAGGAGAGAAGGGTGGTTGATGCTGCTGCCCAACAGCAGGGAAACGAATAGAAGCCAGGACTGCGGGGCAGGTGCTGGCTGGTGGTCAAAGAGCCCCAAGAATTTCGATCTCGCAAGCTCATGACGGGAATAGTCTAATCATCAGAGGCGAGGTCAACGTGATGCCGTGTAGTATGACTCTAGATACGGGAGCCTCTCGGACGGTAGTTAGTTCCCAGCTCGCGAATCGGTTTCTTGGGGACAACATCAGTGACCGCGAGCAAATACAGCTGGTAACAGCTACCGGTCAGCGGATAGCCGTCCGAGGAGAGAAAACGCTGGAGTTGAAGCTGGGTAACGAACTTTACAAGCACAACATCATCGTGGCAGATATTCTTGACATTGCATTCCGGGAGCTAAAGACGCGTCTGTGTTGTACGCCTATATTGGGTTATCCTGACACGAAAAATGAATTTATAGTCGACACAGACCCGAGTAACACGGGTATTGGCGGTGTGTTGTCGCAACGGAAAGGCGATCAAGAAATTGTGATAGCGTACTTCAGCAAGTCTCTATCTAGACCGGAAAGAAATTACTGTGTCACGAGAAGGGAGCTGCTCGCCGTGGTAAAAACATTGCAGCACTTCAATAAGTATTTGCTAGGTCGAAGGTTCCACCTACGTACTCACCATGCTGCATTAAAGTGGCTGTTACAAGTCAAGAACCCGGAGGGACAAGTAGCGAGGTGGATAGAACTGCTGCAGGAGTACGATTTCGAGATCCAGCATCGTAGCGGCAAATCCCATGGCAACGCTGACGCACTGTCAAGGAGGCCTTGCACAGAGGACTGTAAACACTGCGTCAGGCAAGAGACCAGGGAAACTGTGCCCGTCCGCATGTTAAGAACTGACCTGAGTGACGAGTTTAAGGAAACCTTACGGAAGGCTCAAGAAGAGGACACAGATGTCAAGCTAATTCTCAAGTGGGTCAAAGCCGATGCTCCGAGGCCCAAGTGGAGCGACGTTGCAGCTATGAGCACAATAACGAAGGGGTATTGGGCGCAGTGGAATAGCTTGATCGTCCAGGACGGAGTATTGTGCCGTAAATGGGAGAATGCTCGAGGGGACACCTGTCACCTCCAAATGGTTGTTCCGAAGGCCAAGGTACCGGAGATTTTACAGCTTTACCACGATGGATGTTCAGGAGGCCATTATGGTGTGAAAAGGACTTTATTGAAGATTCGAGAGCGGTTTTATTGGATCCACTGCCGCGACGATGTGGAAGACTGGTGTCGAAAATGCATCAGTTGTGCAGCAGTGAAGGGACCTCACACACGCAGCAGGGGTGCATTGCAGCTGTATAATGTGTGAGCTCCGTGGGAACTTATTGCCGTGGATGTAGCAGGTCCATTTTCGGAGAGTGAAGATGGCAACAAGTATTTCATGGTTGTCATGGATTATTTTACGAAGTGGCCGGAAGTATTTGCGATACCGAACCAAGAGGCGACCACAGTAGCTGATAAGCTGGTCAATAAAGTCTTCTGTCGATTTGGGGTACCTTTGGAGATTCACAGTGATCAGGGGAGGAGTTTTGAGTCCCAGTTGTTCCAGGAAACGTGCCGCGTGATGGGTGCTTTTAAAACCCGAACCACCTCTTACCACCCTTAGTCTGATGGTATGGTGGAACGGTTTAATCAGACATTAGAGAGGTACTTGGCAAAAGTTGTGGAAGGCAGACAAAGAGACTGGGATAAACACATCCAGCCGTTCCTCCTCTCGTACCGAAGTGCGGTCCACGAGAGCACGTCAGTAACACCAGCCTTTGCGAACTTTGGTCGAGAGCTGCGGTTGCCTGCAGATTTAATCACGGGGATTCCCCCTGACACTCCGCGCAGTATTACGGATTACCTCAACGATTTACGCAGCAAGATGGATGACGTTTATGACCACGTCAGACAATCAGGACAGCAGACGTCGGAGAGAATGAAAACCTGGTACGACCGAAAGATAAATGACAGAAGCTTTGAGGAAGGATCACTGGTCTGGCTGCATAACCCAGTTCGCAGAAAAGGCAAATCTCCGAAGCTGCAAGTGAAATGGGACGGACCGTACAAAGTAGTGACCAGACTCAATGACGTAACGTACCGCATTCAGACCGCGGGGCACTCTCAAGATCGTCCATGTGGATCGGTTGGCGCGTTTTCATGGGGATAATCATGCTCGGGACGAGCATGTCTAAGAAGGGGGCAGTGTTACGAATAACCCGCCATCTATTGGCGACTGGGGAAGTCGTATAGAGCTATAAAATAAAGATACACGCCATCTGTTGAGGCAACACGGAACTAAGTAGTTAGTAACCCGTTAATAGAAAATACTAGTTCGTTTTAGAGGCTTCTATTTGTTTTGTAGAATTTACTAGAGGTGTCGCAATTTTTCTAGAAATACCGTTTTGCTATATAAAGCGTGGCATTGCGGAGAAGTGAGTTAGTTTTCAAGTGAGTGTCATGTGAGTTTAGTTTTCAAGTGAGTGTCAAGTGAATTAACAGCGACTAAAGTGTAAGTGAATTAAGAAGTTTAGTGATAATAAATTATTGTAATTGTGTTGTTGCTAGTTTCCCTGTGTATTTTGTGATCTATTAAAATAAAGTGTGTCTATTTCGGTAACAATCTGGTATAATTCTCTAATCCCGAACCTCAGCTCGTAACAATATATTCAATTATGTGGTAACAATCCGCGTGACGATGACAATGAAATTAAATAAATGAAGTTATGGAACTTTTACAATGCAACACGGTTTTCTTTGAGCAAAATCATCAATCCTTATCGTTATCGACATCGTCGTATGAAATCTTGTTCATTAGTTCTGACAGCCAGCGTCAGAAAACAAACAAACAACGGCACAAAAGAGCTAAGGCATTTAACTTTTCTTGGCTTAAGGTAAGTATTAGATAATCTTTCAATCGATTCAAGCAAGAAAGACTTTTCTCACCTAAACTGTCTCGGTCAGACACTTAGCGAATGGTCATGTCATTCGTTCTCAACACGGCTACACAAATTGCAGAAAAAATTATCTTATGTGGTTTCAACATGTAATATGTATATTACATGTTGAAATGTGTGAACCTAATAACATAGGTGATATTAATTGTAATATCAGTTTCTATAGGACATAAAAAATAATGTAGGCCCCAAATTTGCTGCCCCTAAAATCTGCCGCCCTAGGCTCCAGCCTACGAAGCCTGCTGGTAAATCCGCCACTGCTTACGTATGTAGGTACTCATGTAAATAAAATATATTTGAATTTTATTTGTGCGACGCACTTGTTAGTCGATCAGTATAAGTATATTTATGTGACTGACAATAATCGAAGATTGTGTAAAGGAGGCGTTATGGTACGTTTACACGCACGCCGTACAGCCTGGCAAGCAGCATGGCACGCAGCTCGGCGGGCAGCCTGCCACGCAGCGTGCCACGCAAGCTTTTCACACCAGGGCTGCCAGTAAAGACAACTTATTTTATACCGCTAAGACTCGCAAATTATACAAAATCATGTACTAATATACAAAATCAGTGTTGTACAACTATAGAACGTCACTCTTTGGGGATTTTAGTAAAAGGTGTTTTAACTTTAACGTATAAGGATTTAACAGTTTATCACAGACATGATTTGCTTTAAGTATCTCTATGTGTATGTACGTACTTTTTACGCTATAACATCAGCAATGACATTGTATCCAATTATGCAATGCAATCTACTATACAAACAGGATACAAAAGATAACCGATATTATACCAATTTTGTATTCAATTTACAATCTGGCAGCCCTGTTTCACAGACTTGCAGGCATGGTCCGTAGGGTATTAGTGTTCTGTGGACATGGTAGTCAGTGCAAACATGGGAGACGATGTAGACGTAGATCTCGTGGGAGCTACTGCTTTGGGCTTGATCTATTTTTAATTAAAAAAAAAACAGCCCGACATAATTATGCATGCGAAATTTTACTTAAAACTATTAGGTTTTACAATTAAAAAATCATTTATGGTGTAAAAACACTTTTCAAGTAGCCAAAACTTTAAATTTGATTTTTTTATTTGACATGCGTTATAACTATTTTTACATCGAAGAGTGCTTTTACATAATTCGTTTCTTACTTTAGTGGGATCTCTTTGAATGAATTTACTATCCTCGATAACTTTTGAATATAATTTTTTATTATTTCTAATAAACATGAACATAATTAACCATGATAAGCATTGGGGGCGGCTTCTTCATTAAATGTGTTTCGTAACTGTTTTAAGGCATACATAAATCTATTTTATTCCCGTCCGCATTTTAGTCCCGATCGGCGCCAAGCGCGTGCACATTCACGCAAGCATGCACAAACAGCCTGTTCACATGCTTGCGTCGTTGAATGTCGGTTTGAACGCGAGCGTGTGAACGCAGCCGTTAGTCATCCCGATCGGCGGCAAGCGCGATCACATTCAAGCAGGCATGCACAAACAGCCTGTTCACATGCTTGCGTCGTTGAATGTGCTCCTTGAATGTCGGTTTGAACGCCAGCGTGTAAACCCACCATTAGGTATGACTGGAAAGCGGTTGGTGTTGTGTTCCGTCGTCGTCGCTCCTCGCGCCAACGCGAAGGTGCCGGTCGCCGGTGTGCCGCGCCGCGCTGCTATCGATCGCTCCGCTCCGTCCGTCCCGCCGGCGCCGTTTTGACTCGCTCCAACTGAAAATTTGATGTTTGCTCGTACGCGACTATTGTATCACGTCACCTAAACATAAACAAAACCAAAATTATGCAAAGAACCCTAAATCCCGAATTACACATACATTAAAATAATTCTAAAATAGAAGAAGTACCTAACTTCCACAAAATTTCTAGACCTCAACGTACTTAAACAACCACTTAAACTAGAAAACACTGGTACTAGATGAACTTTGTAAATAAATTAGATAAATCTGCGTATGCGTTATTCCAAATTTCCAATAAAGTTAACAGAGATATACTAGTAACTGCTTATCACGGATAAGTAGCGTCTGTATCGCGGTTTGGAGTAATCTTTTGGGGCAATTCTTCAGAAAGAGATTTAATATTTAAAGCGCAGAAGCGATGCATTCGCTCTGTGTGGCCTGAAAATGGGTGAAAGCTGTGTTCTTTGAATCTCTAGAAATACTAACATTACCAGCACTGTACATATTTGAATTAAGTGTATTTGTCAAAACTAACTTAAACCACGTACCTGTACATGTACCATTACAAAGTAAGTAGGTACTACAACTTACTATCCAATCATAGATGGCAGACAACTCTAGTTGAAAAGTGTGTTTTAGGAATGGGAAAATGAAACTACCTATTTATAGATTCAAGAAACAGTTAGGTAAGATTGCTATTGATTGAAAAATGTTACTATTCCGTCGAAGAATTCCTTAATGATAATTTTATATAATGTACAAGTACCTACATGACGGATAATTTTTGATATTGATCTTACACTTACTTTATTATTGTAACTATAACTAACCTATCTATACGCTGCTGCATTTGTACGCCATATGGCCCATATGGCATAATGCAGTGGACATAACAAATGTTATCACCTTTATCACAGATAAGATAATAGTTACTCTGTATGTTATGTAATATACTTATGTTAAACAAATAAATAAATGAATATGATTATTATTATTATGAACAATATTATTTGTGCATACAAGCATATTATTTATAGGTACGTCACGGGTCCCTTATAGTCTCGATAGGAGTCCAGTCCCAGTGCAGAGCGCACAGTTGTCTCGGTCGTTTATTTATACTAAACGTGGTTTAGATAGAAAATAGTGAAATTAATATTTAGTAAAATCTTCGAAGTTCGAACCGTTAGTTCACTACTGCCTAAACCAAGTTCGTCTCCACCTCGAGCCAAGCTCGACCAGCGACGTAACTACACTATCCGTTAGGTTAGGTTATTTAATAGTATAGGTAATTGCACACTTAAGTAGCCACTACTTAAGTGTGCAATTCATTATGTAAGAGCTAATTTCGTTCTGTCTCATCTCATCTATTTAGTGAGATCGACCTATTTATAGGCATCTAGTGTGCTCAAGTGTGCTTTAGTGTGTTTACATACACAGTGGTGTGTTCAGTGTACGTGCACAAGTGGACAGTAGGTACACATTGGTCATTTGCTCGACTTAAAACCCATAAACTTCACGGTCGGTGATATTTGTTGGTTTTCTCGAAAATGCAAAAAAAGTTTATACCAATTTATATCTGTAAGTACATAGTTGTTTCATTTTATTTTATTTCAGTTATTAGATTATTAAGAAATATTCTTATAATATTATCTACGTATGAACGGGAATTAACGCGATCACGAAAAGGTATTACATACCTCTGAATTGCCTGACGTTTCGACCAGGTTGCACTGGCCGTGGTCACAGGCTGACTAATGGTGTCAAATGGTACTAATGGTGTCAAGTGCTTGAAATAATTTATAGCATTTTTAGCTGTTTTAAGTCTAAAAACCAGACAAGTAAAAGTGATTCGCGCACTAAGGGTTCCTTACGGAAACAAAATTGTATGTTGTAAATAGTACATTCATCTCAGGAAATTCTCGAAGATTTTTGCCAGTCTTTCCGAAAGACAAATTTAACTTTGCGGTTCTAAAAATACTCTCCTGTACATTGATGTACGACAAAGTCAACTTTCCAACTGCAAAATATAAGTTTGTAATCACATAAACCATTTTTACGTGATATAACAAATTAACAACTTCTAGATTTTTTCCTTTACTTGTGCTGTGAGACCTTGCTTCTTACCAAATTTTATGATTCTAGCTCAATGGGAAGTACTCTATAGGTTATGATTTACCTGCAAAATGTTCAAATTTGGTCAAATCTAAGGCTTAGATGCTTTATTTTTTTAAGTATTGGATGTTAATTTCAACTTGATGCCTAAACAGGTTTTTGAGGAAATTAATTACTTATGGATATTTTCCTTTATTTGTACTGCTTTTTACCAAATTTTATGATTCTAGGCCAATGGGATTCTGCATTTATAGTCCAGAGAACTGACAAGAACAACCTGTGACCATTAGATTAGGTTTATTAATTTTTTGCTTTTTAGTTCTTTTCGTCGGTTTAATTTTTTGTTAACAAGATTTTATTTATTATCATGAACACTTCTAAAAAAAACTTTAACCGGTTACAAAAAACCATTAACAAAAGGCACTGAAAAGTGAAAAATATTTGATTACAAATTTACCTAATTGAAAAGATTACAATACATGTGACACTTTTCATAAAATAGGTAGGTAGGTCTTTTCAATTAAGCATGTTTTCAGTGGCTTTTGTGTTTTTGAAGTCAGTTTAACTTTTTCAGAAGTGTTTATTTTTCCATTTTTTGTGTTAGAAGTGTACCTACGCACCTACTGGGTAGATAGATACGGTACGACATTCAGAACATTACTTACTGTCATGTAACTTACCAAACTGCACTGCGGTACATAATACATATAAACTTTAGTTTACTAAGCAACACAGTTTATTTAGTTACGGTGCGTGGGAAGCTTCTTAGTTTGTCTAGCATCTTGCTGCACTTGATTCAATACGATACACAAAAGATACAGGCACAGCTGAATGTAGAACCTCAAACTTTTTCGAAGTATTAACATTAACATTCATCACTTTAAAGTTTAAATGTTGCGTCATTTAAAAAAGAATTAACAAATGCACCACATGTGCCCATGTGCATTTAATTTTGAGGGTCTTCCTCGTTCTTCCTCAGATACCATCATCACGGACTTGGTAACAATGGGACCACTTTGGGAGCCCTTTCACACAAAAAAGTATTTTGTTAAATCGGTCCATAAATGACAGAAATATCGATGAACATAATTATATAGTACATACATAAAAAAATACACACAGCCGAACATAGAAACTCCTTTTTTAAGTTGATTAAAAATAAGATCATTCGAAATAGTAGACAGCCAATAGTACGAGTACCTATAGATATTAAATAGCACCGACTACCTCCTATGTACACATCCTCCTCCGCGCCTTTTTTCAAGTAAGTTGTTGGCGGTTTTAAGTCTAAATACGATACGGCCGAACTTTGATATCTTCGTAAAGCTGCCATCAGACCTCTACAACCCAAGTACAAGGGGAAATCGGGGCGGGGGGGGGGCTTCGAGGAGGGGATAGAGGGAGAGGGAAGGGTTAGGGCTTTTTTTTTTTTTTTATTTGTGCGTGTGGAAACCCCCTCGGGCTAGGGCCTCCGGTAACCTCACTCACTCGGCGAAAAGCAATGCAAGCATTGCTTCACTGCCGGTTTTCTGTGAGGCCGTGGCATCACTCCGGTCGAGGTCATACGTGCCGAAGCATGGCTCTCCCACGAAAGACCTACATATTATTATGTGTTAGATAAATCAACGTTTGTCGATGACGCTCGGTTAAGCTCGGAACCGGTCCTCAGACTGCTCTCCTTAGACGTATAATACTAGCTAGAGGCACATACGTAATATATGTAGGTACATAATACATAGGTAGGAGCGCAATGTAGCAGGCAGGCTCCTTGCTCGCGACATCAGAGATAAACTGTCTAATGTTAATAAACTGAGCAAGTAGGTATGTTTATATTTGTTCGTAAAGCGGTTCTTTTGCACGGCTGTCGCATACGGACTGTTGGTTATATGTCGTTGGTGGTTATGTATAGGGTCCAAAGTCAGCGTAGTGATGAAGCTTTGCTCCCGAATAGCGATCTGAAGGCTTGTGCGGCGCGCGCGGCTCGCCGCGGGGAGGGAATGAGGTGGGACTCACCGCGCCGCTCTAGCCGGATGTCGTGGACAAACAATCAACAAGCTGCAGAGTGGACACCGCCCGAACTACTTTAATTACGTACCTACAGTGCATACGTGTTATAAAGTACTAGAGAAGAACGAAGGAACTCGCGGAATATGTTCTGCATGACTAGGCCTGCTATCACTTAAATTGCTGACGCCGGACTGTATTGTAGAAGAATTAAGGCAATATGCCACAGGACAATCTCTTACAATTTGCTTCAAATCCCGTTATCGCTACTACTAACTTGCTTTGATAAGTACATATTAGAGGAAAACACTTCCTTATTTGAATCTAAAACATCAGTGGTGTCAATTTGTCTCTGTCATAGCCATACATAACGCCTGGCGACCCTCCTTCACCAGCTGATAAACTGAACTACTTCAGCAGTGCTGCTTAACCATTAACGCTGCTTAACATCGGCAGTTTCACTTAGAGATCACTTTTTATTGACTTTAACATGATATATAGGAACAGAAGATTTACTTAGAGAATTCCACACACAGGAAAGTATCAAGTCGCCGTTTTAATGTAACCCTTCCTAACTAATATTATAAAATACGAAATGCGTGTCGTGGGAGAGCCATGCTTCGGTACGTATGTACCTCGACCGGAGTGATACCAATGCCTCGCAGGAAACCGGCGTGAAGCAACGCTTGCGGAGGCCCTCATTTTCCTCCCCCTAACCCTTGTCCCACCCTTCCCCTACTCACACCTTAGAGTCGGCAACGCACTTGTGACTCTTGAGTTGCAGGTGTCCATGGGCGGCGGTAGTCACTTACCATCAGGTGACCCGTCTGCTCGCTTACCCCCTATATCATAAAAAAGTGAGTTTGTTTGTTACGCTTTCACGCCTTAACTACTCAAACAAACTCACTTTTTTATCTCACTTAGACAGAGAAGAGGACATAGGGTTCCGTTCATACAGAAAAACTAAATAACTAACTTTGACGCGAGTGCACACGCTGGCAAATGCTACTTTGAAATAAAAATAAACCGAAATAGATATTATGATTCAACTTAAACAAATTATTTAATTTAAAAAAAGTACCTACCTAAGATTATAATAGTTATTATTCAAGTAATACTTGTCTATTAAAGAAAGTGAACCCAACGATGAAAAATAAATGTGTAGATAGACCTTATACGAGGACATATGACTATAGGCATAATCTAGTGAGATGGGAGGCATGATCTCGGAAGGGCGGGCAAAGGTTGGAGGGTGGTGGGAGTGCGGGAGTGCGGGACGGCTCGGCGGTGTGGCGGCAGTGGCGCGAGTGTAGCGACGCGATGCACTCGTTGTTTTGGGCGGCGGCAACGGCCGCGCTGCTAGCGCTGGCGGCGGCGCGCACCGATCAGGACTTCGAGTTTGACGACGATTCGGTGAGCCTCTCCTCGCGCCTCCACTCCTCGCTGTCGTCACATCGCACACTGTGCGAGCAGGCAGGCGGTTTTCGGACCTCGTAAAAGACTTATTTAAATTATAAGGAACAGGCTCCTCGAGCCCCCCACTCCCGCCCTCGTCGGCCCTCCGTGCTCCGACCCAAATTCATTAATGCGCTAAAACACTGAGAAATCTCAGAATGAAAGCCTGAACTAGTGTTGTCTGATATTAAGTTGTTGTTATGTGAAGTAAGAAACTAGTGTAATAAATTGTAACCAATAATTGTTTAACGTGCCCAGTTAGGCGACGCACGTAGCGCGTAGGTGCCTCGCCTCTAGATGGACGAAGGCTCTTGCACAAAACACAACCGACTACACAACGAGAGCTATTGTAATTATCGATTTCGTTGATGACCCCAACGAATGTGTGCCTTATACTGTTATGAATGACAGTTCGGTTATCCCCTCGTGTACTGCTTGCTTAGAATAATCAACACTGTTTTAGTTCATTTTAATTGCTACGTCTATTATTATTATAGTAGGACCAAAAGCTGTCGGAATGATAAAAAATGCATAGGTTTTTTAGGGTATACCCTTGCCTCTTGCAATTGATCTCATTATGATGGAATACGTATATATGTGGTTTTAGTCGGTTTCATTACGACATAGGTACATTTCACCATAAGGCCGGTGAGGTTATGACAAATTACCCGCACCGCACGATAAGAAAAAAAATTGTTGCCTAAAACTGTAAGTATCTATTAATCACACAAGTGATATTGCCCCACGTGGGATTGGAACCCATAATACTTGCTGCAGTAACAGTTGGCAAGTTGGGTACGTACACCATTACGCCGCGCCGCAGCGGCTGATGCGGCGCGGTTGCTGATGCAACTACTTCTATAATAAGTAGTTATGCTCAACAATTATGCAACGAAACATTTAGGATTTGTATGTAATATGAATAGGAATATTATATGTACATAGTAAGCGGCTGGAGTACTCCCAACCCATCCAAGGGTTCAAAGTAAGCTCACTACCTATAAAAAAGATTTAACAATAAATTAAAACAACGAAAGAAGAAAGGAACTGAAAAATTAAACATATTAGCCCAACTAAACTCCTACACTAATGTAAATACCTCAGTTTTTTTGAGTCGGCGCCAAACATACAAACAAGCAAATGAATTATTAAGTAAAATGATGGCAGTGGCGACGCGTCTATTTTGAATTTCATTTCTTGTTGGAAGGTTTGGCGCCGACTCAAAATTATTTAGGTATTTACATTAAGTAGTTCACTTAGGCTAACAAGAGTAAGTTCAATTAGGCTAACAAGTTTAATTTTCAGTTCCTTTCTTCTGTCGTCGGTTTCATTTTTTATTTTTTTTATTTTTTAGTTTTTCGTGGCTAAAATAATCAACTACAGGTCTCCGGTCATTCGTCCCCTGCTTTTCCACTCTTAAGGTTGGCATATTTATTTGAAATTTGAATGGTTGAACTTCGAAGTATGCCCTATCCAATTAAAGAAGAATTATCGAAATCGGACAACCCTGTAAAAAGTTATACGGTCATACGTACGACATACGTCGACTTGAGAACCTCCTCCGTTTGTTCAACACTGACTCCTAAGTCACAGGTTACCCTAGTTTAGGAGCCAGAGTTCATCATAATAATATGTACGCCTTTGTAATGATTCTGTAATTTTCTTGATTGTAAAATGTTTTGTAAAGAAAGGTACTTTGATTCAAAAAATTAATATTATTATATTATTCGTCAGTAAAAAGGGCAGTTGTATTGCGGGATAGATAGAGTTCTAGTTGAGCGATACTGGAGTAACAACGAATAATATGAGTAAACAAGTGGAAATATAAGTGTGCAAAATAAGTGATTGTTTAAATAGTGAGTATTAATTGTAATTGTGTTAGTGACTTATTGAAATAAATTGTTTCTATTTTGGTAATAAATTGATGTAACTCTCTAATCCCGAACCTCAGCTTTTAACAATAAGGTCAATACTCAAGACTTAAAAGGTGGTTTTTAATACCTTTTCGTCTTAAAAATTTTTGATCGATTTGATTTTTGTTCTTTATTTTATTTATTTTTTTAATACTTTATGCACAATATGTACAGAGGCGGACTTAAGGCATTCTCTGCCAGTCTGCCATAAGGTGGTGTAGAAAATAATGAAGTAGGTGCATTAGGAAGCATACGAATGAGTGTAATATCAGAAGAAATAAACATAAATAATTTATATCTTTTTTTTTGCTCGCGTCATCTTTTAATATTCTGACAACTACTTACTATCTTTTAATACGTTTAATACCAAATAGTTTAAAACGCTATCAAATGTCATTTCTCCAAAGCATACCAAGTGGTTTCTGTCACTCAAACCACAATGTTTATATCTAACTTCTAATTGTTTAGGAAAGGTATGGTTTCCATCATCAGCTAAATGCTGATTAAGTTATGAAATGTAAACAGAAACACCATGCGTGTCCACAATTTATGAGGGTTTCTCTCAATTTTATCAGGATCCTATCCCATCAGATCCCGACTTGCTTGACATGGGACAACCCTATCTAACAAAAAAGAATTTGTTTCCATATTTTTGTTACGCTTTCACGCCTTTACTTACGATCATACTAAGTAATGTAACGTAAGTTAAGTACAAATACTTAACTAAATATTATCTTATCTGAGCCTTAACTATTCAATCGATCATCGTGACATTTTGCATACATATTGAAGTTACAGAAGAGGACATACCTACCTACCTAGTATCTAAATTAGTAAATAATTCTAATCCCTTTCTGTAGGTCAGGTTTCACGTTGGTCGACCGGAGGTTTGTCTGTGCTAGGCCATGTCCACTGTATACAAACGAGACTGCTAGCGCTAGGCGCCCTAAAGATATAATTTTGACACAGACTTTCTACGTCTAGCGAGTTTCGTTTGGCGAAGAACCAGATCATTCTTAAACCTACATCTGTTTGCGTATGGTATTGTTAATGATACTTAAACAATTTGACTTCACATGTTCCAGGATACAGCAGCGACTGCGGTGACGGCGGACGTGGGCGGTGGCGGCGCTGGCGTGCACGTGCGTCGACCGCGTCGATATGTGTACGATCCACACAGTGAGTACACGGTTTCGATGTGTAAATACCTATTACAACAATACAACAATGAACACTTTAATTTTATTTACACTTCCTGCATATTTTATTATTATTAATCTAGTTTACATTACATTAAAATAAATTTTTGATATGTACCTTAGTCTGGTACAAAGTCTAGTTATGCTCCGAAGCAGTAAAACCAACAAAATAAACCGACGAAAAATAACAAAGCAAGAAATCAATAAACCTTAAGTCTCGAGCTTATTTACATTAACTATCAAATTTTATATAAGCTAATTTTGAGTCGGCGCCAAAAATTGTTTCATTATAAAGGACAATGATCGAATGAGAGAAGTTATATCACTATTTCTCACGCGTCAATCTTTCATTATTGTAGTAATTACTTTCATATTTTTATACAACTATTTGCGTCAGGAAGATGGTTGGTGAACAGAGGATATGATTTGAAAACAATATAAATAGTTATTTGATTTCTATTTATATTTGATAAATTTTATTTAAACTAATTTTTGAGTCAGCGCCAAATTATGAAATGATTAACTCATTTCATAATTTGGCGCTGACTGAAAAATTAGTTTAAATAAAATTTTATAGTTTATGTAAATAAGCTCAAGATAAAACTCAAGACAAAAGGTTTATTTATTTCTTGCTTATTAGTTATTTTTAGACGAATATATTTTTTGTGAAAAAGTTTATATTTTATGATTTTTTGTGGCTCGCGTCATCTTTTTGTTTTTGCGTATATATATATACGGTCGAATTATATAATAAGTTATGAAAAGTAAACAGAAACATTATTCGTGCCCACAATTTTTGAGGGTTTCTCTTTATTTTGTCAGGATCCCATCATCAAATCCTGACTTGCTTGACATGAGACCACCCTTGGGGTATACCCTACCAAACAAAATAAGAATAATTAAAATCGGCTGAACATATTATGCATAAAAAAAATATGAAAATGTATTCGAATTGACAACCTCCTCCTTTTTTTTCGTCGGTTAATACAATTTATTTAAAAGTTGTAAGCCTACAAGGATCCGCATTTAAACAGTTTGCGCTCTTGTCATAGTTTTAACATAAATTATCATGCATTTCATTTCTATTTGAGTAGAGCTAAGATAGCATAGCATTGTCTCGTCGTCTAGACTTAGAGGAATCATTACGTATACAATGAGGAGAAATCGGAGTAAGCGTGTTTGGCATCCTTCTCTAAGAGAAGGACTACCTAACTAGGTACATGTCGCACCTAAGGTCGGGCTCCTCTGGTGTGCCAACTGACAATGTCAAATGTAATATTAATGAAGAATGTGTGTAACATTACAGACGCGCTATGCCGTTCACTCGTGTGCAAAAAACGTGAGGTGTGCGTGCTACGAGACGCCTTTACTGCGCTCTGCGCTACCAAGAAGGACATCCTTCGAAAAGGGTGAGCTTGTTATCGCTTTTGCTGGACTGGCACTTTCTAAACAAAAAAAAAAAAAAATTTTGGCAACTAGTAAAGCAGTGCAGCACCGCCGACCGCAACGGCGCACGTATGGCGGTTCAACATTCGGTAAGTAGGTACTAGCTGTGTTAATAATTTAAGTCTTAGCAAACGACACTGCTTCACTGAGCGGAGCCGCGGTTGCAGTACTGTTACCGCTAATCCGTGCGGATTGCTGCCAAGCGGTGCACTAAACATGCACAAAGTTTTGCAATCACCGCAGCATCCATCCAAGCGCGCCGTAAAACTGTTCTTCTCCAGAACGCGGAGGAGAGTGCAGGCGGTGACATCGCGGATCGTCGCTGAATACAGCTACCGCTGTGGTCAGCTTAACCCGCTTATGCTAGTTTAATATTATAATAACAAGTTCAGTTTTATAACAGCCGAATTCTTCGATTATATTATATAATTTAAAATTCGAAGGACTTCAGTTCTACTGACTTCGTTCCTTTTTCTCCAAAGGCTAGAAATACTAAGCCTGTCATTCTTTCATGACCTTTAAAAACCTCTGTGGCTTTTGGCTTAGTGGTGTTTCCTGTGGTCGCCATCGATGCAACTAATTCATGGCTTTAGACGCCTCTCGCTTTCTGTACAAAACTTACAGTCATTTGGAAAAACAGTTTTTGAAGTGAAAACTTCTTTAGGCACGTTGGCACTTTTGCTATGGGTAAAAAGCACTGAACTCGTGACCGTCACGCTAATTGTACGGGCGAACGACCGTACATTTTGACGCGGTCAGTATTTTACGCCGACAGCGATGAATTTGTTACAAGTATAGTTCAGTTCACCTTCAGCAATCGTATCGTGTACTCATTAGCATCTATCATATCATTTTAGTGCGTGAATCAATAAAATAGTTTACAAGTAAAATATCTATCTATCCTTTCTATCATCTATCAAGCAGTGTACGTGACCCGTACACTAATAATACATATATAGATCCACTAGAGGGCGCAAATCTAAACATTGAGTTCTGTCAGCACCTTATTAATTTTTCTTTAAAAATACAATTAGTTCAATGAAGTGCTTATTGTGTGCCGCAATTCATATGGTAAAATAAACATGAAACATAATTGTAATAAAGGTGAAAATTTATAACGCCTATACCTAGTGCTCAATAGCGAAAACCTTTATTAAAAATTTCGTTGACGCGACACGCCGTTTTAAGTTTTTACTTCTGTCGGCAGTCCCATGACTGCCTACTTTTTTTATATAAGTGGCATTATTCTACTTTAATATATTAACCCCCAAAAACCAAAGACAAAATAGTTTTTTAAATCGAGAATTTAAGTTTCATATAAGTGGTGCTAAAGTTTTACTGATTAGCGTATTTTTACATAATAATATACGTTTAAAACAACTTGCTTTATCGATTCCCCCACAGAACTGAGATCTTATTCTAAATTCTGTGGTTTCTCTGGTTTGTGCGATAGCAAAAAGAACAAGCCGTAGTTAGCTACTGCTGTTCTTAATTCCTGTTGTTAATGCTAACATTAACCACAGGAATTAAGAACAGCAATTGAATCTCGTGCTTTCATAAGTTCGAAGCATTTGTCAAAGCCTCATTAGGTTCGTCGTGATAAATATCCACTTCAACTTTCATCTTTGGGCGATCTTTAGTTCACACCAATAAACAAACAGTCGTATCGCTAACGTAACTACAATAATTAAACTATATTTTGCCATAATAATCAATAAGCAAATATGGTACATTAATATTTTTCATGATGAAATATTAAATTCACGATATTATTAAAACAAAAACCATTGCTGGCCTAGTACGGCTTACATAATAAGTCATACTGTAAGCGACACAACGTATGAGTTTGTTTGCCGATTCTCTAACTAGCTCGATAAGCTCGTAATGCAGCTGCAGCTGGCTCCCGTAAACTAGGGATGTGCACATGATACGTCACCGACTCACCGTTGATTCTTACGATTTTTTTATTATGCCTTAAAGTCGAATCAAGTAGGTACACATTTTAGCTTTATGCTTATCTAATGAACTTAAATAAGAATATAAATGTATAGTGTCAAATTATGCAGATATACTTTTAGTGTTGTGTTATTTTTATTTTAGATTTCCAAAGGATCCTAAAAAGAAAACGAAAGTGGGTAAATGCTACAGGTCAGCACCCAGACTGGTTTCTAAACAAAAAAGCAATGTCTAGTGAATACCTTTTTAATATTGCTGCGGTAATAAAAAAATATATTGGATGCATTATTCATCAAAAAAAAAATAAATTAGCAGCTTAAACAAATATTAGGATTTTGGTGGTCATTAAAGTCTTTTACTTACTAGCAGGTTTCCCTAAACGGTAATAGCGCTGATTTATCTCAAACTTTTTTTTTTTCACTAAATGTGCCGTTTTATTTATTGTATTTCATCTTAACTAACAAAAAAACAACAAACAAAAACTACTAAAAGTTTCACATTAAAAAAAGGCATCAAGAAGTTCCATAAACCTTTCCTAAGATAGAATTTCGATAACTTTATATTTTATATAGAATTGAAATCACTAGCGTATATGAAATATAAATTGCTTTTGCACAGTACAGCGATAATTATTGATTTCTATGTGAGTGTAAGGCGGACGTTAACTCTAAATAAACGCTATTTCTTACATGCTAATGTGTTTATTCGATTGTCAAGCACTCATTGACGTGTTGATATCATATACACTTACTGCGTGTGAGTCTACGCATCTATTAGTTTTGTTGAACTACTAGGCTTGTGTAGTTCACGAACTATGTACTATTACGAATTCATTCCTGACATGGAACTAGAACGAACTATTCTGTGGGCTTATAGGACTTAGTTCATTGTCAGTCGTGAAGCTAGTTGCCTGTTCCAATACGTAGTCCTCCACTGTGGAGAAGAACAGGCAAAAAACTCCAAGGACACTCAATTTCAACATGTTTTTTACAGGTCTCAGGTTACATTGCTTATATGCGCAAATTAAATGTGAGGACAATGTAACTACTGTTCTAAACTATAACAGTCGCGCAAACTACTTGTTTGTCAAGTAATTAAAATCTATCATTAGTGTTAAGTTTATTTACATCAACGTCAATAGATGGCACTGTGCGATATTTTGCCTCGCACTATGGTTTCGTTACACCGGAACCCTTAAGTAGTTTGTTTTTTTTTCTTGAATAAAGTTGTACCACATTATAAAGTTTGTGTATTATTTACTACTACTATATGTAAGTAACAGTAGCTCAGAGACGACCAGCCGCAACCGACGGCACTCGTTCACGAACATGACCCACGCGCCAGCCATCGTCCACTTCAACCATATCAAAGAGGGCCGAACGACACGACACATACGCCACCGTCGGTATTAGATGTCGCTGCGCTAATAGTACTTCTTCATTCTGTCACGTCTTTTACAATATCTACCTATTCTTCGTTCAACTCGGATGTAATAAATTGACAGAGACATCATAGTAGCGGCGAGCGCGGGCGGCAGCGTCTGGGAGGAGGCGGAGGGCGAGTGGGAGCGGTCGGACGCGGAGGACGACGACGTGTTCTACGACGGAGGCGCGCGCGAGGCCGAGAGCGGCGCGGATCTGGACGCCGAGGCGGCCCGCTGCGTGGGCTGCCCGGCGCGGGCGCGCGCGCAGTTCCTGTGCGGCTCCGACAACCGCACCTACTCGTCGTTGTGCCGCCTCGATCTGCACAACTGCGTGAGGCGCAGCGCGCGGCCCGTGCGGCTCGCGTGCCGCGGCTTCTGCCCCTGCACGCGCCGCGCGCGCCGCCGCCCGGCGTGGCGCCGCCGCCGCCCCGACAGCGCGCACAACGAGGTGCTGCCGCGCCGCCGCCCCGCCCCCGTCGCCCCGGGTCAGTACAACCTTCATAGACATAAACCTCGAAGACAAAACCAATGTAAAATTGAAGGTAACGAAACCTGGTTCACACACTACTAGTATGCTTGTTAACCCATCCAGATAAACTGTATGTTGGTGTTAGGAGTGGGTTCACGTCGACACTGGGTAGAGTTCGAACCCGCTACGGCCGCAACCACTTGATCGCAAGTCCGACGCTTTGGCCATTACGCTACCGCGCTGCTGTAATAAAAACACATATATCTAAGTATCGTAAAAAACTATATATTGGTGATCTCAGAATATAATTTCTCTCCTGCCCGCAATTACCAGTACACGCAGTTATATATATATATATATATATATACTTATAATAGTGCCAACACACTACAGCGGTAACTCCGATATGCATTTATGTGCAGGCCCAGGGACGCAACGACTGCGCTGGGCGAAGGCGACTCGCGCCTTTATATTATATAAAGTAATGTGTCACCTTTAAGCTCCTACACCCTCTCAACCGTGGACAGGGCCAAGGTTTTGCGTAAAAGGGCTGAGTTTTACCGACAATAGGTACTCACATACGCGGTCATGCCCCCTGTTGATGTCGATTTCGATTGCCCAGCTCTATTATGCAGTTGTGCTAGAACTGGTAGTTTAGTTTAGTTTATTTATTCAGAAACAATTTTAATTGTGTTTGAATACATAACAATTAATAATAATACAATACATTTAAAAATTAAAAATACAGTTAAATTAAAAATGTAAATAGCATTATAATAAAAAATAAATTAATAAGGTTTTACAATATGTCATGCACCATACAAAAGAAAAAACAATCAAGCCATGTCATAATTTAAAATATTAAACAATAAATTCATTGATGGAATAATAATTATTTGCCAATAGGAAGGCTTACAGTTTTCGTTTAAATACGGACGTTCTGTAAATAATGCTTTGTATCTCTTCCGGTAAACAATCATAAAGTTTAATAGATTGATATTGAACACAGGGCCCCCTAGAGTCAATCTAGGGCTTATTGTATGTGTTAGATGTTTCTTCCGCGTACTCTCTCTAACTAACCTTTCTTCGTGGGTTTCTATCTCGTGTATATATTTTGATAAATAACACAGTGTTGCTAATATATACTAACAAGGCACCGTTAACACTTGGAGTGTTGTGACTTTTGAAATGTTCTCGACATGATTCTATTTGGGGAATGCGGACTATAGTTCTTATTGCTCTTTTTTGTAATGTTTGTCAGCACACCCACTGTTTCTAGAAAGACGGTCGGCGCCGGCGGTGAGTTTAACGAATTACGCAACACTGTAGTTATTCGTGCACAGGTTCGGAAGGTTGTGCCCTGGACAAGATGGCGAATCGCTTGCTCGATTGGTTCTCGGTGCTGATGGATGAGGCGGGAGCGACGGCGCCACCCGCCGATGGTAACTAAACCAATATACCTAAATGTTTAAAACATTATCGATAATATTGATATAGTCATCTATATAATATCAATATTATTGGTTTTAAATGTAGCTATTTCTCATGAAATAGCTACATTTAAAACCGTTACGTAGATACCTATTGCGACACGGGTAAAATACCAATATTTTATTAAAACTCTTTGATTTGAAATATATTAATACGTGTACAGAATACTTTGTATACCGTTTTGCTAATTTCGCGAACTGTAATTATTCAATAATTTAAATTTATATGTAGAAGGAGTGCAGGATGCTAAACTTTTCACCAATATGTGTTATTTTACAAATCACGCGAAAACGGGAACTAAAATCCACACGCGTCTAATCTATCCCACCAAAAACATTTTCATGTAAAATATTGCCAAGACGAGTCATATGACTCGCAATGTCAAAAAAGTTATCAGATCTCATGTAGAGCCAAGCTTCTAACTCTACACGCCCTAACTCTACAAGCCCTAACTTCACAAACTCTACACCGTAGTCAAAATATGTGGTCTGGCCGTTCCGCTACCGTCACATGGGCGTAAGGTGAAAAATGTATTCACTGTTTACATTGAGATAAACATATAGAGGTGCAATCACTTTGAGAAATTTTGTTTGGTTTTGTGAAAACTTAAAACTAATCGACGCGACTTTTTTACCTAAAGTATTTTCAAACGGAATAGCTGTTTTTAAAAGATATCGCCTTAGATAGTAATTTTAAAATCATCAGATTTAAAATGGGAAGAACAAATCATTGAATGTGCCGCCGGTAACCACGTTTCCTCACTTCTGTTGATTTGAACGAACTTTATCCAGTTTTGTTTTATCGAAACTTGACGTGGAAATCTGAAAATTGATGTAGCAATTAAAAAACTACCATTTCTATATTATACAGGTTGTAGAGGAAAACATGGCGGTTCCGATAGCCACGGATTTAGAAAGACTTTGAACAGTTTTTGTTAATAAACCGGAATTTAAAAAAAAACCAGCAACATGGTTTATTACTTTAGTTATTTTACATACATATACATAGAGACGTTCAAAAACCTGTACACTCCTTTGGGTAAAAGAGACATATATTTTTTCATAAATTAAATAGATAGATAGATAGATAGAGTATGCTTTATTGTACACCAAAAATAGGATACATACAACATTCAATATTAAGTAGCATACAATGGGCGGTCTTATCGCAGTCTGCGATCTCTTACAGACAACCTTTGATGGACTATACTGTATAGTAATAGGTAACTTGTGGTGCACATTAGTCTTACTTACTAAAACAATAACATGTATACATACACACATACATACATATATACATACATACATACCCATATAAATACACATAAATACAGATAAACATATACATAGGTATAGGTTATTACAAAAATAGGTAGTGATCCTTGACGAGTTTTTGGAACATAGTTAGTGACTTTGCCAATTGCAATGCATTCCATAGACGTGCAGCTTTCACTGTAAAAGATTTGTCAAAAAAAGCTGTGGAGTGGGTTGGAATTTCCAACGTCAGGTTTTGCGATGATCTTAAGTATCTGTTGTGTGTCGTGAATGAATGCGAAACGTTTCTTAAGGTAAACAGGAGTAGTAGGGTTAAATAAGATATTATACAGTAAAGAGAGGATATGAGTATTCCGGCGAAGGCGAATCGGAAGCCACTTGAGTTTGGTACGAAATTAGGAGATATGATCATATTTGCGTAAGCCAAAGATGAATCGTATACAGAAATTCTGAAGTCTCTCAAGTTTATCTAGTTGGTCCTCATTAAGATCGAGATAGCTGACGTCGGCATAGTCAAGAATGGGGAGAAGAATAGATTGTGCGAGTTCAATTTTAGTAGAAGTAGGAAGGAAATTGCGTAATCTTCTTAAAAAAGCTGCAGAGCAAATATTTTTCGACTCGTATTTTGCATCTGAACACTCCAGGAGAGGGTATTGTCGATGTGTATCCCTAAGTTTTTTACACTATTGCTTAAAGGAATAGTGACACCTTCAAAAGAAATTTGTGGAAGTACTGAATAGTCAACTTTAGGAAAAAGTCTAGAGCTGCCGACAATTATGGCTTTCGTCTTACTAGGGTTAACCCTGAGCCCATACATTGTTGTCCATTTGCTTAAACTAGCTAGGTCTTTATTAATGGTATTTATACCCTGGGGCAGCTCGTTAAGTTTTGCTTGAGAGTAGATTTGCAAATCGTCTCCATAAAGGTGGTAGGAAGAGAGAAGTTGATTCGAAACTGAATTAATAAATATTGAGAAAGGAAAGGAGATAAAACGCCACCCTGTGGCACACCAGCTGTTGTGTTAGACCAGGTGGAATAGGTATCATCCACTCGAACACGTTGCCGGCGGCCAAACAGGTAACTACGAAACCAGTCAATAGCTGATGGAGATATGTTGAGTTAGTTTATTATGGCAAGGAGAACATCGTAGTCCACAGTGTTAAAAGCGTTGCTAAAGTCTAGTAGACAGAGAACTGTGAGCTTTCCATTCTCCATGCCAGTCCTTATATCATCTGTAATGTTGATGAGGGAAGTAGTCGTACTATGGCCGGGGCGGAAACCGGATTGGAACGGATTGAGTAGGTTATTTTTGCAGAGGAACGTACTGAGCTGATAGTGGATATGGCGTTCAAGGATCTTTGACAGGAAGGGTAAAATTGAAATAGGACGATATTCAGAGTAGGATACAGGTTTAGGATTCTTAGGTAAGGGAATAAGTTGGGCGTCTTTCCATGCTGATGGAAATACGCCGCTAAGGATGGACAAATTCAGGATATGGGTAATTATCGGTGAAATATTATCAAGGATGGGAAGGACCATGTTACGGCTTATGCAATCAGTGCCAATTGCATTGGATGCGATGGATCGAATACTCTTCTTAACATCACAAGCAGTCAACTGACTAAGAACAAACGGAGAGTAGTCAAGTTGGAAGTGTTGAAAGATAATTTAATGTTTTCAATTTAGTTGTCTTATCAAAATGAGACGAAGCAGAGAAGTGCTGGTTAAGCATAATAATATCTAAAAACTTAGGAGATGATTCTAGATGCTGTTTTCTAACTCCTAGCGATGAATATCCAAACCTTAGCTGGGTCACCGTTTTGTACGGAGCTATGGATATGTTGGCGTTGTGCATTCCTACACACCTTGTTGCAGTTATTACGTAAATTCAAATACTTCTCTTTGTTGGCATCGGTAGGCCTTAATTTGAATCTTGACCTCGCTGCTGCTTTTCGGACAATCATTTTCTTTATTTCGCCTGTAAGCCAGGGTGACGGTAAATGTTTTAGCTTTATAGCTCGAACCGGTGCGTGGATATCGTAGAGTGCTATTAAAATAGTGTTAAATATGTGTACTTTTTTGTCGATGGAGTCTGCAGTTAAAAGAGGAACCCAGTCAATGTCCTCTGCGTCTTTTCTAAGAAGATCGACATCCATGCTACCAAAATTGCGTTGCAAGAGGACTCTTGACTTTGCCTTGGGGGGACGAATCTTGTAAGAGAGAAAGAGAAGATCGTGATAGGAAAATTCGTCTGCTGCATATTGCCCATGTTTAGCGACGCGATCCAAAGATGAAACAAAGATTAGGAGGATTACAAAGAAGAGAAGGTACACAATTGGGAACATGATGGGTGGCATTTAAAGGGAGAATGGAGAGATTGAAAGATTCTGCTATGGAAACAAGAAAAGACGAGCGGCAGTCTTGTTTCAAAAGACATGTATTGAAATCACCCATTATAATGGTATGACTATACGAAGGGTAAAAAGTTTGAAGTAAATTCTCAAATGTCGAAAAAAAATTAACACGCATGGAGGGACAGTAATAAACGCCTAAGAGAATTTTCACATGGTGCAGCTCGACTTCCACAAATAAGTGTTCACTAGCATTTGGCGGAGGTGGTTGTGTTGATACACTCACCATAGAGTTAGGAATGTATGAACGGAGATAAATGGCAACACCGCCGCCACCACCAGGTGATCGGTCATTTCGTATGAGTATGAAGCCAGGTAGAGAATAAGAGGTTGCGGGAAGCCAGGGCTTAAGCCATGACTCCGAAACAAGAATAGCGTGAATATCCTTACAATCAAAGTTCGCCAGCATATCGGGGAAATGAGCGGGAATACTCTGTGCATTTATATGGACCACATTAAAATTTTTAAAACATCGGCAAATTGTGTTTGAAGTGTATAAGCCAGGGATGGGACACTAACGAAACTATCATCATCACTACTGAGCGATAAATAGTCGTCACTAGCACTAATAGATGTCATAAGATTAAACTAAATAAGTAATGTATATAAATTATACTATGCAAATATATAAATAACCGTAAGGTACAATATAGTTATATATAATATATATATATAGTTTTACCCAGGTATAATTTTTTCTTTTCTTTAACTAGCAGTATAGTCCACCTGCCAGTTGAGAGCAGTTTACAACTATTAACTAAGAATTATCACAATGTATGATTGAAACTCCAGGTTTAGGTGGCTGTCAAAAATAACAATCATGGTAATGGAAACTTACAGTAACATCCTACAAAACTAACAATAGAAAAAAGGTAAAGAGTATATAATATAGTTGTGTATACCATATCCACATCAGACTTAATAATATGTGAGAAATCTCATACATCCAGTAAAATAATAGCGTAGATATTGTTGTCAAATACATTTGACAGTACTGATACATCAAATAAGTAAAAATGTAAAAAAAAAAAAATATTCCTCTGAGAAAAATGTAGTAATAAAAAAAAAAAATTACAAGAAAGAATACTAAAAAGTTTTGGCAAAATGGTGTCGTTAAAAAATAAATAAAAGTTAAAAGATTAAGATCCGATTGTAAAATGACTAAGGATTGATTTACAATATTTATGTTCATAGGTGCACATAGATGTTTTGAACACAAGACACACGTCTAGTACTTTTTTTAATATGCACGATTCAAAACCAAAACATAATTAATACCTTATTAACCAAAAAGTAATAACCACAAAATGAGTGAAGTTCAGGTGCCCTTGTTAATACACAAAGCAAAATACCACTAAAAAAATATCAACATATACAAATACTAATAATAATAAAAAATTTAAGAATTAATAAAAGCTTATGAGCAGTTTAAAACTCGATTATCAATAACAACATAAAAAAGAAAATTACAAGTTATACAAAAGAATAGCTAGTATTTAAAAAGCAAGGTGAAATATTAAGCTAGCAACACAGAATATTAGTAGTATTTTAAACGAGAATGTCAGTGGTTAGATACATATCTGGAACGTACTACTAGAAATTTACGGACGAGAATATCGGTGGATTTATATTCAGTAGCCGTCATTATCACTGGTCAATAACACCTGTCAAACGGTTGACAGTTTAATTTTACCTTACTAAATTAAATTTACGCGAGATAGAGTCCATATATAAAAAAAAAAAAAAAAAATATATTTAAGTGACTATTAAGGCTAATATTGTTTAACAATTGTGCTTTTATCCGGCATATATTATACAATTCTTGAAGGTACCATCAACTGGAAACATGATTGCAAATAATAACAAGCTACCCACCTGGAATCGGTCAACATTGAAAACTAGCACAAAAACAACATTATATTACTTCTTGGCAGCAGCAGTTCTCCTAGATTTTATAGACTCATTCCTGGATGCGTGGGGCTCCACACTCGTAGTGACTTGAGGGGCTGCTTGAGATATATTTAATAGATCGTCTTGCGATTTTATTGTATGGCGTTCCCCGTCAGGCCCCACCACGTATATAATACCGTCTCTGCTCCAACATTTTGTAATGCCATATTTTTCACGAGCAGCCAGGAAGAGATCATGTCTTGCTTTAGTAAGGAACTCTGACAATGTTATACCTGTGCCTTTTAGTTTGGTTTTCGCAAACCAAACCTTGTCTCGTATGGAAACTTGCTGCAGTTTAAACAGGATGGGCCGGTGCCTATGTGGGTTAAGGGGCCTTCCCATTCGATGGCAACGTTTAATGGAGCTTGCAGAGAAGTCATAAATTTTTAAGTGATTTTTGACAACATTGACCACCACCTGCGTCAGATCTTCACTTTGCTCTTCAGCAACCCCATGGAGTAACAGAATCTTCCGTCGACCTTGCATCTCTAGATGGTCAATGCTGTGTGTCAGAGACTCAACTTGCTGCTGAAGGCCTTTAAGGACATCTAGTATGAAATTCCGAAAGGCAGCAAACTCACCGGACAGACCCGCTATATTAGATGGTGGGCTAGTATTCTTGTGGAGATCCGCTTCAAATTGACTCATCCTCTTGTGGAACATGCTCGTAAGGTCTTCAATTGTATTTTGTAGTGATTTCATGATCAGATATAATATAATTATAGAAATAGTGATATATAAGAGGAGATAACGCTCACTGGCAGGTAGTGTGCTTTGTTATACTCTAATATTGCATTAGATTAAAGATAGTGTTAATAAATACAATATATTTAATTTAAAACTCAGAGTAAAATTTTTTGCAACTATACACACACAGCTACCCTCGAAGAAAAAAAAAAAAAAAAGAAAAAAATATCACCAGTGCATAATTATAATCACTTGAAATAACTTAAAAGTAGGTATTAACTTTATTTACATCCACTCAAATAAGTAGTTATTTTGACATACGTATATATTTTCTTAGGTTATTGTGCAGATTACATCAAATTATAAATTACAAAAATCTACAGAGTTAAATCAGGAAGTAAATTATAAACACTTACCGGTGAAAAGTTATACCCGAAGATTTATTATCATTTTTTGATGTTTTTTTGCAATATCGTAGTACGCACGAAGGCACAATTATGCATTATGCATTTTTTTTAAAACCTTAAATAAAACAAAAAATTGTGTTTTACGGAAATAATAAAAGATAAAAGTGTTTATAAAAATTTGTGCTTGTAATGATCAACATGTTTTAGAGCATTTATATAAACCAAATAGAATAGATACTTATTAAAATTGTATGTGTACATACAATTTTACATATGTTAAGCTTTTTAAGTTAACTTAATATCTTACCTACTCCTAAAGCCGAATTCGTTCTGCAACGTTTTAATCTATGATAATTAGTTCCTGCCTACAGTTCTTCCTTAGTGAAAGCGAGACAGCGCGAGGTGCTATTCATTGATAGAAGCGAGATAGAGCTATTGTTTTAATGGCGAAAAACATGCACATGGCTTCTATGAATTTTAATGTTTTCTCTTATTTTACTGCCATCTGAGACAAAATCATGTTATAATGAGTACTCATTTTTGTTTTTACTTACCAGAATATAATATAATGATGAAAAAATAACTCACAAGTATATTTTTACGTTTTCTAACAAATACAAAACGCTACACATGCGCCAGTGTACACTGAACCACAGTTGAAGTGCGTATGAGGCATGAGCTAGTTGTAGCTCCGGAACCACAACTTAGTTCGACAAATGTAATGTTCCAAACACCATATCTAGTACGTAGTACATTTAAATCGATGACTGTTTATTACTTTTCTGTTATACACACACATATTTTGACTAAGGTTTTTGCTATAGGATTTTGACTAAGGTTTTTGCTATAGGATTTTGACTAAGGTTTTTGCTATAGGATTTTGACTAAGGTTTTTGCTATAGGATTTTGACTAAGGTTTTTGCTATAGGATTTTGACTAAGGTTTTTGCTATAGGATTTTGACTAAGGTTTTTGCTATAGGATTTTGACTAAGGTTTTTGCTATAGGATTTTGACTAAGGGGAAGCTGAAAAGCTTATACAGCATCTCGCAATCAACTCCGACAGTTATCAAGTTTGTTGGGAATTGCTTAATAATAGGTATAATAACAAAAGACTAACATTTATGTCGCACGTAAACATACGGTCTAGTAGCAGTAGCCCGGTTGATCGGACTACTGCAACTCTTTAGTTGCATTAGTTCGGTTGTAAAAAAACATCGAACTATTGCTACTCTTTTGTAGCAACCGTTCGGTTAGTAATTTAAACAAAACAAACATTTTTATAATTGAAAGGAAACAAGTAAATTGAAAGAAAACAAATGTACATTTAAAAAAAACTAGTGCAAGTGAAGAGTTGCAGTAGTTCGATCAACCGGACTACTGCTACTAGACCGAACATACTATTAAATATACCGGTCATGCAGCAGCCGAACATTACACAACACAACGAATGCCTGAATTCCATTAAAAACCTTGGCGTCGACGTCAGTACTTGAGATAAGATCCATTATTGGTTCAACTTAACTATAACTTATGTCATTATAGGTAGATCAGGATACGTACAATGATTATTTAGAGTCTCTAAAGCAGCCTCATAAACTTCTGAGTTTACGAGAGTTCTTAGAAATGAAGTTTACCACTATGGAGTCTTCCGCTATGCGTAGAAAGTAAGAGCATATGTTTAAATACACTTCGTCACCAGCAGGGGTCCAGAAACTTAAATCACATAATTTTGAGTCATTCGCAACCAATCAAATGCCTTAAAAATCATTAAATCAAACATTTATGCAAACAATCATTATTATATTATTAATTATTATAAAATAAATATTAAAAATATTACTCGCAAATGTTCAATATTTCATGTCCAATTTTTAACGAAAAGCACGGAATTTATTATTGTCAGCAGATTTTAACTATGTCAGCGGATGACAAACGTAAAACAATTTCGAAATTAAATTTATGTAAAAATTGCTTCTTCGATCACCAAGGAAACAATTGCTTTTCAAGTAAAACGTGCCGTGACTTTAGTAGATCAATGTTCGCAGATGACTTTAATAACTGAAAGCGTGGCACAACTTTTACGTCTCCCTAGAATTAGAAGCAAGTACTTCACGGAGCCCATTGTATACCTTCAGCGAAGCTCTTACAAAGAGAGCTGTCAAATATTCTGATATCTGGTGGTTGTAACCTACGAAAGTGGGCTTCCAACTCTTCAGGCTGATTTGGGCTGATGTTGTGAAGTAATTCACAACATCAGCCCAAATCAGGCTGAAGAAGATGGTTATGCCTTTAAACTTTAAAGTCAATGAAAACCTTAGGACTGCGTTGGGATTGTAAACAAGCCCTTTTCCTGTTTGAATCAAAAATAGAGCCAAATATTTTGACACCCACAAAAAGATCTATGCTTTCTGATATTTCCAAATTATTTGACCCACTAGGGTGGCTTTCACCGATAACAACAAATTATTGTAAAATAATTTTTCAATCAGATTGGCAAACCGATTTACAATAGGATGATAAGTTCCCCGAAAATATCAAGCAACAATGGGTTAAAAGTATGGTAGATATAGATCAAATAATAATAATAACATTTATTTATTTTATTTATTAAAACATAATAACGAGAAAACACCCATATAAAAGGTCAATCAAATCAAACATTATCAAATAGCAAGATGGTTAGGTGTTGAGGATAATCAAGATTTCAAGCTTCATGGATTCTGTGATGCATCCACGAAGGCTTATGGATGCATCGTTTATTGCAGGATTAAATTAAGAGAAAACTATAAAGTATATTTAGTAGCAGGAAAAACTCGATTAATTCCTAACAATAAAAAGTTTTCGCTCAATTATGTAGGTATGTAAAATCAAAAGATTGAGTCACCATTGTCTGATCACAAAAATATTTATGTAGAACTTAAAAGAGTAACACCTCCACAAAAGCAGAAAATACAGTATGAGGCTACCGACTACCAAAAATTGTATAAAATTTTCGAATCTCCAAAGTTTAAAATCAACACGTATGATTACCACACTTTGGACGAGTACATAAAAAAATCCATTTTGAAGCTAAAACAAAAAAATACAAAATAATCAACCAACCACAAAAGGAATGGATAACCAGGGAAATAATTGCAGGTATTACGAAAGAAATACTCTATGGAGTAAATTGAAACAAGACCCTAACAACCGCACTTTGCAAACTGCTTTCAAAGCCAAAAGAGATCACTTTTCACAAATGATCAAGAACACCAAAGACAAATATTTCTACGAGGAATTCATGAAATCTAAGGAAAATCCCAAGAACATGTGGAAATGAATTAATACTCTTTCCAACAATAAAATTGTTACTAGTTGTGCTCCCCCAAACCTGAAACTAGAAAATGGTACGATAGCTACTGATGAGGGAGGTATCCAAAATTATTGACGAATTAGATCCCGATACGAGTACAGGAATTGACGGTGTTAGCACTAAGGCTTTGAAATATATAAAAAATCTTATCATTCAAAACCTAACAGACTGCCTAAACCAACTTCTGGTAAGCGGAACCATTCCAGATAGTCTAAAGATAGCTAGAGACACTCCAATTTACAAAACTGGTGCAAAGTCAAATCCTGGGAACTACAGACCGGTTTCGGTTTTACCAGTACTGTCCAAAATACTAGAAAAAATATATACAAAAGGCTAGATGAGTACTTAAACAAAATAGAATTTATATATAATAAACAATACGGCTTTCGACCTCAATCTAACACGCTCAGTGCATCGATTGATTTGATTACCACCTTAAAAACAAACATTGACAAAAAGCAAGTGGCACTGGGGGTCTTTACTGATTTAAAAAAGGCATTTGATACTGTCAGTCATACCCTGTCCTTAAAAACTGGAAAGTATTGGTGTAACCGAAACCGCGTACAACATGCTTAAATCTTATTTGAGTGGTCGATATCAGTTATAGTTAAAATTGGAGACTACCAGAGCAGTTGCAAGCCATTAATTTGTGGCGTGCCCCAAGGATCTATCCTTGGACCTTTACTGTTCCTAGTGTATGTAAACAACATACACCAGGCAGGTCTGCAAGGCCATTTAGCCCTTTATGCAGACGATACATGCCTGTTTTATTTTGGAAGCAATATCATTGAAATCACTGAACGTGCTCAAAATGACCTTAATATACTGCAAAAATGGTTTCAGTACAATCTTCTCACAGTGAACACTTCTAAAACCTCATACATAATATTTAAAACCAAAAATAAAAAGATACCCGACTATCCTAAACTAAGTATGAACGGGGAAGTATTGCGTATTACTAACCAAGAAAAATACCTCGGACTAATTCTAGATAGCAATTTAACATGGAACGCGCACATACAACACATTAGAACAAAACTTTCCTCACTAGTGGGCTCATTACATAAAATCGTTAAGTGTATTCCAAAAAAAGGCCGGCTTCTAATCCACAATGCCCTGGTAAAGCCTCACCTACTATACCTCATAGAGTTATGGGGTAATGCATCTGAAACAAACTTAAAACCAATTCAAATCCTACAAAATAAAATACTTAAAATATTACATAATTACGACTTATGACGTAAAGCTAATAAATATGCTACGCGTCGCGCCAACCATTTTGTATTGCCTAAAATTAGAACTAATTATGGAAAGCATAACTTAACTTTTAGGGAGCACAGATTTATAATAGACTTCCAACAGATGTAAAAGAAGCGACTTCTCTCAAAATATTTAAAAATAGATTATTCACTTACATATACAATGAAATATTTTAATACTAATGAAACAGCAACATCTTTTAACTTAGACCACCGCCTTAACGCAGGAATGCAGAGAACTCGCTCGTTAGTTATTGACTGGTGATCATTATTTTATTTTTGTTCTACCCGCACCGGGATAATATAAATATTATTTTCTAAATATTGTTCTCATGTAAGTGACGATTGTCTTAATGGGAAATAAAGTTCTTTAAACCGAAAAGAAAACCTCGCGGACTGTAGGAGCAATGGTATATCAGGAAGACAACTACGAGAACATGCACTTAACTTACAGGAGATAAACATGAATCAAGACATCGAGCGACCTAAATATTTCACCAATCAAGAGGTGAAAAGGTAACAAAGCAAGTAAATGTCAACGCTAAGCAAGACAAGGATGGCAGTATCATATATATATATATGAATTGTATGCACCTTTTGTTACAATAAATAATTTTATTATTATTCTCTTTATTTACTTAATATACATATAAATTACATTTTTAAATACATTCACTATAAAAAATAAAAACAAATATATTTAAAAATATAAAAAATAGTGTCCCACCGGTATCGGGTACAGGGACCAAGCTACCGGTGGTTAGGGTTCCAGAGATAGAAACCTCCTCACAATGCGTGCCGTATCAAGGAGGACTGCCTTCTGCATCAGGCTCTTAATCCAGCTGCCTAACGTGAGCCTCTGAAGCTGTTGGTCGAGGCTCTTAGCAATTAACCCATGGGCCGAAATGACTATCGGCACAATGATTGCTGAATCCACATCCCACATGTCGACAATCTCGTGAGCTAGGTCCAAATATTTTATTTCTTTATCTTTTTCGGCTTTTAAGAGATTGTCGTCATGGGGAATGGTGATGTCAATAATTATTGCTCGGCGCTCTAACCGGTCTATCACCACTATATCAGGCTTATTGGAATCAATAGTCCTATCGGTGATGATAGATCGATCCCAGTACAATGTTGCACCACCATTTTCGAGAACTGGGTCGGGCACATACCTGTAGTACGGTAACTCGACAGCCACAAGATTATATTTAACAGCAAGTTGCTGATGGACTATCCTGGCCACTTGGTTATGTCTATGCAAGTACTCGCCGTTGGCAAGACGAGAACAACCAGAAATTATATGCCTGAGGGTTTCTCCGGGACGATGACACGCCCGACAAATGTCAATTGTGCCGTCCTTCAGGATATATCTCCGATAGTTATTCGTCATAACAACTTCATCTGTAATTGCACAGACAAAACCTTCAGTTTCTCCGAAGAGGTCACCGAACCGTAGCCAGGATACTGATGCTAATAAATCTATATCGGGCCCATTTAAGGCCCGATAAAAACGTCCATGCAACGCCTTGCTATTCCATATCTCCCTGCGGTCTGTAATAGTAAGTACTGCTGGTTTGCGCCAGTTCTCTTTTCCTAGAGCAAGCGGAGTGAGTCCGTTGTCAACTGCCACCACATCCCGATACACATCCAGGTCAACGGAGAGGAAGTAATCTCTAAGGTTGCATACCTCGCGGTTATAGAGGGTCTTGGCATTTAAAAAACCACGACCCCCACATTTCCGCGGGATATACAATCTCATGACCGATGAACGTGGATGGTGCATTCGGTACGCGGTAAGCAGTGTACGAACTCTTCTATCCAGGACATCTAGTTCAGTCTGAGTCCATCTAAGTATGCCAAAGGAGTAGGTTAGGACTGGTATGACCCAATCATTATAGGCCCGCACCTTATTACCACCTGACAAAAGACTTCAATACTTTTTTCAGGCGGCCAAAGAAACGTTCCTGTAACGATTGCTTCATAGTCAATTCATTTACACCTAACGCCTGTGTCATACCTAGATACTTGTAAGTTTCGTTGGCGGAAAGACATCTAAGGTGTGTGGAATCTGAGAGTTCCATCCCCTCAGATTCCACAATCCTGCCTCTTTTTACATGCATGACTGCACATTTATCCACACCAAATTCCATCCTGATACATTTACTAAAGGTTTCAGTTACCTCAAGTAATTTTATCAATTGGAAATTGTTGCAGGCAAACAGTTTCAAATCATCCATGAAAAGGAGATGGGATATAACCTGACCTTCTTTCCGTAAACGATAGCCTAGCCCTGAACTCTCCAGTAAAGTGCTGAGAGGATTCAAAGCTAAGCAAAACCACAAGGGACTCAAACTGTCACCCTGAAATATACCCCGCCTGATCTTAATATACTCGCCGTAACCCTGAGACCGCCGACATCCTGGATAGTAGGGTACCGTTCTCCATTGCCGCATACATGCCTTCAAGAAAGTGCATAGAGTTGTATCTACCTTGTACAACTCCATCACTCTCAAGAGCCACGTATGCGGCACAGAGTCATAGGCTTTTTTGTAATCTATCCAACATGTCGCCAAATCCTTTCGATTACGACGAACTTGTTGGTTAATGGTCGTGTCAATAATAAGGAGCTCTTTAGTGCCACGGGCCCCACTTTTACATCCATTCTGAGAGTAAGCCATAATAGTATTGTTAGTTATATGAGATGTTATCTTCACTCTCAGAATAGACGTAAGTAATTTATAAAGTGTGGGTAAACACGTTATAGGTCTATAATTTTTGGGATCTGTGGCACTACCAGACTTAAAGAGCAGGTGAGTTACGCCTGTGGTCATAAAAGTCGGAAGCGAACCTGATTCTAAGCATGATTGCAATTGAGATGCCAATCGTACATGTGAGCTACGGAGCCACTTTAACCAAAAGTTATGCAGTCCGTCCGGTCCCGCTGATTTCCAGTTCGGCAGCGAACGAACTGCATAAGCTATATCAGTATTCGATATTGTTATTGGCTCCATGGTATCAATCGACTCACACGAACGTTCGACATCTCGCATCCAATCACCCTCTGTGTGAGTGACAGGCATCGCCCAGATGTCACGCCAAAAGGTATTCGTAATTTCAGCATCTGGGAAATGTGTGTCACTCACTAAATCAGGCTGCTCCCACCTTCTATAAACCCACCTCTCATCCCTTTGGAATGAACGATTCTGAGTATATCGGTCCATTCGTTTTTTGTACCTTCGTATACGGTTTGCCCATGCATAAACTTTCTGTTTCAGAGAGTCAATGCGCTCTGTGACCCGCGCTGCATAATTACAGGAACTGATATCAGTTCCCGAAAAAGCCCGGTTCACAAAACGCATTACTCTCGGGCGCGTGTTACCCGATCTGAAACAGATAAGCTTGCCAATGAGTGCCCTCGCCTCAGCGATACGACGTTCAATCCTGCACTGCCACGCCGGAGCAGCAAGCTTTGACCGAGTAGCGGTATCATTTTCTGGAAATTTAACACCAGCTACTCGACATGCTGCAACAGCCGCACAGTACAGAATTGAGTGTGTATCACTGAGATTTGTGCTTTCTTCTAAATAAATACCTAATATAGAATCAAGGGCACACACTAGCGCTTTATTTCGTTTATGCATTGGCAAACGCGGTAAACGAGGTCTGTTGTCATAACTCATGGTCCGATATTCTCGATAGCACCTTCCAAAATGTTCCTTATTTGTTCATTGTATTGAGTACTTACAGATGAAGTACCACTGTCCTCTCCACCCTCAGCTGGGTAAGGTCGTAGCAACCCAGAAATTGATTGTGACACTGTTTGTTTGTGACACTGGGGAGAAGTAACAATGCTATTCTGCAAGTCCAAGCGTAGCCTATCAAGCACGGAGTTATCCAACAAATGACATCGTTGAATAGCCCGTACTTGATCCGATAGCCTTTGTGCCGTAACGTTAACTTATTATTATTATTATTAGTATTATTTATTATATATATATATGTATATGTATATATATATATATATATATATATTACAAGAAATCAAGCAAGCAACTATTATCATCATAAAACATCACCAGCAAAATTTTCGGAATTTTCTGACGAAA
The DNA here is from genome assembly GCA_949752705.1 of Callimorpha dominula. Lineage (NCBI taxonomy): Eukaryota > Metazoa > Arthropoda > Insecta > Lepidoptera > Erebidae > Callimorpha > Callimorpha dominula. The sequence continues at coordinate 25,008,589 of OX456999.1, read as the reverse complement.
TCAATAGTCTTAGAGAGGGAAAAAACATATCAAACAAAAGCAAGATTGTTAGTTTACATTCATTTCTAGACAATCAAGGCCTTTTACGAGTCGGTGGCAGATTGAGACACGCACACACGCGTAAACACCGATCATCATATATCAATTAACTCTTAATTGATCACGCACACAAGATAACATATCATGGGGGAGCAAGATTATGTTTAGCATTTATAAGGCAGAAGTATTAGCTCATTAGCGGAATGCAAACTGTCAAAAAACAATTACGTAAATGCTTAACTTGTCGAAAATATAACCCCTATAAATTGCAACAGCTCATGGGTAACTTACCACAAGCAAGGTGCAACTCGTCGCTTAGAGCATTTTATCATACACGTGTTGACTTTAAGGGGTATGTCACAGTCAAAGCTAACAAGGGCGTGGAATCAAGACCACGAAGGGCTACATAGTGGTATTTGTATGCATGGCAACTAATGCCGTGCACTTTGAACTAGTGTCAGACCTTATAACGCATTCATATATAATAATATAATCTGCATTCATAGCAGCCCTGCGTAGGATGGCAGCTCGAAGAGGATCGCCTTGTCACATATATAGTTACAATGGCACCAACTTCCTAGGAGCTAACAACCTTCTTTAAAGCGAGTTCGAACAGTTGCAAAAGAATAATCAAGAAATCATCAGAGGCACTTTAACGCTCCTTCGTGGCCGTCAGCAGGAGGTTTGTGGGAAGCAGCTGTAAAGAGCTTAAAGTATAATTTGAAATGTGTTATCGGTGAACAACATCTGACGTTCGAAGAGTTCGCTACTTTACTGGCGCAATTGGAAGAGTGTCTCAATTCACGACCACTGTGACTATTGTCAGGAGATCCAGATGATTTAGACTACCTCACACCAGCACATTTTCTGACGGGACGGTCTGCCTTAACTGTCATAGAAACCGAGAAGGATCTTCGAACAAGATGGCATATGATATGACGCAAAAAATATTCCAAGATATATGGAAAAGATGGCGCACTGAATATTTAGATCAATTAACAGCACGCAAAAAGGGGCAAAACCATCATGAAAATATTAAAATCAATGACCTCGTACTTATTCACGACGACAATATCCCCGCAATATATACCGTACCTCTTGACCGAATTATTAATATACATACAGAGAGATAGAGATATGCTCCTAAGTCAGCACTCCCGCACACGACATCGCCGCGGCCTTATCGACGGTGTCGGTTAAGTCGCCAATAGCCTGTTCGGTGTATTGGACCAACGTTTCTCGGAACAGTATCAACCGGACATAAAACTCATTCAGTACAATCAAAAACATACGGCATCATTGTGGAGGAATCAGACTTCTATCATAGAATCACATAATAACGTTTTAAAAAGAAAATGCAACTTTGATCGATAAACAACACAAAGTTAAAAATCAACATTTAATGACCTTAGACGCTAAATATAACGATATGAAGCAAGAAATTCAAGACAACTTTGACATAAACATTCACAGCTCTTATCGCCAATAATATGTTACTCAACCTACAAAATATACAGGATGTATTATCAGACATTGACATATATCATGGTCGATTCAATCCTCATTTATTGGCACCAGAGCAATTACAACATGAACTGAAGAACATTGCGAGTCAGCTACCCAAAAGACTTTGGTTTACCAATCAATGACGTACAGAACAACCTTAAGGATATTTATCAAAAACTAACTGTTAAAACAAGAATATCAGAAAGTATTTTTTAAATTAAGGTACTGTTAATTTAAATTAAGGTACTGCTGTTCGGGTAGTGAGTGTCAAAATAAACGTGACAAAGGCACGTCGCCTTTTGTGAGAAAATCAGTTTTTAAAGTGTGTGAGCAAGCAGTGTAGTTGTGTAGATTAAAATTATATTATTAGGAGACAATAAGATCCCGAAGTTAAAAGCTTGGCTCTACATGAGATCTGATAATTTTTGATCTTTTTGACAGTGCAAGTCATAAGTCTCATCTTGGCAACATTTTACATGAAAATGTTCGGGGTGGGATTTCACTTCTTTTTGTAAGTTGCTTATATGACAATATTTTTTTTATTTTGTTCATTTTTCTTTCTTTTTTTGGGGTGTATTTCTTGCACATCAGACGTGACTTTTTACATAGCCCACTGTCTAATCACAGCGAGTACACATTAGGCGTTTTGCGCGCGCTTAATTCCATGCCCTAGTTTAAAGGGTGGGGCTTTACTAAAAGGCTTTACTAAAAATCCTGAAATATGTATTTTATTATTTATCACAGGGAGTCTCTATATCATCGATTTTCAGACTTCTAGCATCAAAATTTGCGGGAAGTCTCATACAAACTTCCATCCCCTAGTATATAAAACTTAAAATTTTTAGATTTTTTTTATTGTTTGTGTACTTTAATACTAGCTTACATACCATCTTTATATGTTTAATTAATCCGCTATTGACATCATATCCTGAGAATGTTGTGTATCTGGTATAATTTTAACCCAAGTTATGGGGGTTCAAAAAACGACGAAGCGCTTTGAGAAAAGGTATGTAGTGCCCCTGCGCTTAGCTTGGCTCGTCTTGGCGGGGTCACTACCGCGTGCCCCCAGATATCAATCTTAGCATGTAAGGACCAAGTGGCTCACCTTGTTATTCATATATCATTCACTGTCCATTTCACTTTACCTTATCTTTTTTGCACCCGGGAACATGTACGGGCCAACGACCGTACATTTTGCCGCGGTCAGTATTTTACGCCGACAGCGATGAATTTGTTACAAGTATAGTTCAGTTCACCTTCAGCAAGCGTATCGTGTACTCATTAGCATCTATCATATCATTTTAGTGCGTGAATCGCAGGCGATCTCTAGTACTTATTTATCACGATATAGGAAGGTACCTATTCCCACTCTCCGTAGGGTTTCCGAGCGAGTGCAAGCCGGAGGTGCGCTGGATGTTCGCGCACTTGGATACGGACGGCGACGGGTTCCTGTCGGCGGCCAACCTGTACGCGCTGCGGCACGACGAGCGCGAGCGCTGCCTGCGGCCCTTCCTGGCGTCGTGCGGCGGCGGCCACGTGTCGCGCGGCGGCTGGTGCGCGTGCCTGCGCCGCGCCGCGCGGCCCTGCACGGCGCTGGCGCGCGCGCACGCCGCCGCCGCGAAGGGCGGCGCCTACGTGCCGGCGTGCGACGCGCGAGGCTTCTACCGCCCGCGCCAGTGCCACGCCGCGCTCGGCGTGTGCTGGTGCGTGGACGTGCACGGCGTTGAGCTGCCCGGCTCGCGCACCAAGGGCGCTCCCGCCTGTCCCGGTCAGTGCTAAATATGTTTTTGTACATATGTGTAGGTATGTTTATGATGTGTATATGCCACCGCAAGATTGTGAACATCGTTAGTTTATAAACAATCTTGCAATATGAAATATAACCTATGAACTGCACCTAACCGTTTACAATTTAACGTATTATTGCTTGATAGTTAGGTAGTATAACCTATCAATGTCAAATCTAGAGATTACAATCCGGAAAACCGGATCCGGAAAACCGCCGGATCCGGTCATCGGATTCGGATAAAAAACGACTCCAATTTTTGGAAAGATTTCCGCGCATTGTTACTTGTGCAGACACTACTGCACGTTCCCAACCTTACTCCACATTAGATTGCAAGTTTGCAAGTCCACAACCGACAAGAATAGAAGCTGAAAGGGTATTTTTAACCGCTGGCTTGGAAACAAACATAGGTGTTGTTTAAGAGTTATATCACATAATTGCATTTTGCAAAATTAGGATTTACGCACGGTGACGACTCGGTCGGACTCACGAGTTCGCGACACTGTGTTGCCGCAGTGACCAAGCAATCATGATCCTTTTTTACAGTTTTTTACTATTCAATTATTTGTTTTACTTCCTTTCTTAAAATATTGTTAATAATGCTTTGCTCGTGTAGATTATGATAGTATGTAGTTTTTTTTTTTAAAAAACATGAAGTAAATATGTATTTTAAATAAAATTATTTCAATAATACAAATATAATTCAAATTAATGAAAACTATATATTTCAATCAATCCAGAAACCGTGACAAAAGCTTTAGAGGTCTAAGAATATGCCCAGACATTTGGTATGTTTATGAAGTTGCCTAACTACCAGTAAGTTGTGTAGGTTCTGACATTGCATCTTTGTGATTTCGAGGATGTCTACCCCCGAAAGTGAAACTGATTTTTAGCTTTAATTTGATATTTTTCCAAGAATATTTAAAGGTTAAATAAATTATTAAGTAAATTATAAATAAATTATTATTACTAACGATTTTTCAAGTAATTTGGTAAGAGCAAATAATGGGTCTACAATTGTTGACACAGTTAGTAAAATAGCTAGGCGTCTGGAAATACTCCTGTTTGAATAAAGCAGTTGAATAAAAATATTAGAGGCTAATACTTTTCGGCATTCCTTCAGAATTACATACGATATTCCATCCCAGCCAATGGCACTGTCATTACGTAGCTGTAGAATAAGAGACTCTACCTACACCTCACCCACTTCCAGTAGGCGAATTGGCTGGGGAAAGTTGGAAGCAGTGTCTGATTCTAATCAAAATCATATATTTCAAATAAACCACCGCAATGGAGGCGCGATACTATTTTGTACCTATTGCAGTTGAGACTTTGAGCAGTTGGGGCTCTGAGGCGAAGGGCTTCATCGCGGATATTGGCCACCGGATTAGGGATAGCAACGAACGGTGACTCCCGTTCCGGGTCTTTCCTGGTGCAAAGGTTGTGAATTGCCATTCAGCGAGGCAACGCGGCCAGCATCATGGGCACTTTTGCGCCGGGAGTGATGCGGGACGGGACTTTGATTATCTTAATTTAATTTAATTTATATGTATGTTATTTAAAAATAAAGAATTGTGATTAAACCACTGGGTATTTTTGAATTGTCAGGAGTAGTAGTCAGTCAGACTAAGTCAGTCGTGAAGCTAGTTGCCTGTTCCAATTCGTAGATCCAGTGGAGAAGAACAGACAAGAAACTCCAAGGACACTCTTTTTCAAAATGTTTTTTACAAATCTCTGGTTACATTGCTTATATGCGCAAGTTAAATGTGAGGACAATGTAACGTATTGTTCTAAACCATAAACTACTACCATATGTAAGTAATAGCAGTTCGGAAATGACCAGCCCAACTAACGGCTGTCGTTAACGAGCAAGACGCACGCGCCAGCCATCGTCCACTTCAACCATATGATATCAATTGATATCAAAGGGAGCCGAACGACCCGACACGTACGCCACCATCGGCAGGACGTCTAAGCGATCATGGCATATTGGCGATTGTTATGGTAGAAGTAGCAGTATGCGATATTATTTTCTCGGGCAACTGTTTTCCTATGTTTGTGAAATAATTACAGATCGTTCACAGAAGACTTAGGATCATCACAAGTATTTAGTAATAATTTTTAGTAAATTAATTTTTAGTAGTAATTTTTGAGTATTTGTAATTTGTTTAATCGTTTTCCAAAGAAACTTAGGGTTATGTTTGAAATTTTCTAGTGCGCATTGTTCATAAGATGCTTTTAGTTTACGGAAAAGTTCGTAACAAAACTTCCGGTCGCAGGTATTTGTAATTTTTAAGATAACATTGGTGCCGATTCTATTGTACACTCGACTAAACTAAAGCCTGACTTAATTTCTTCATATGAAATCAATCTTGTGTTTTTCGTAATAAGGTCTATTACTGTGTTATTGACATCTATTTCTCAGCGCCACTAAATTTCACTAAAACCTGTCAACGTATACTCAACTTTATTTCCAGGCAGCGAGAGTCCCCGTTTATTCAAATGCCGTATAAAAACTTGTTCAAAACGAACTAAGATGACGTTATTTTAATCGACACCTACGAAGATGCTTACTAAAAACACAGAGCAAAAGAGATGGCATTCAACGGATACCGACTCTCGCTACGTGGTATTAAAGTTTATTTAAGCGTATCAGACTAGTCGACAAATAAATTGCTTATTTCGATAGCGACACATGTTACCTACTTGTTTCAAATTGAAATAAGACCTTGTTTCGAAGTGTACAAGGTTTACATCTTATATGAAGAAAATTTTGTGAATTTTAATTTAGCGAATGAAGTAATAGAATTGGGACCATTGTGTAAATTAGACTAAAAATAACCGTTACTGTTTTTAAAATGGTATTATCATATAGGGGATGTAAATATAAGAGAGTTAATGTGTTATTACTTTTAAAAGTTTAACTATAAGTGAAGCGTAAAAGGGTAAGATTTAAAAATGTGTTTATTTGTTTACATGACATTTTAGTAAGGGAGTTTATTGATATAACAAGATAAAAAAATTAAAAAGAAATAAGTACATATAATGTTGTAGCAAATGTTCATATAGGCATGTGCAATTATTACTCAGGTTCGGTAGACATTTTCCTAAGGTTATTGACGTGATAACGTCTTATAAATCGATGCCCGCACACGCACGTAAAAGCAACGCCTGAGCCGAGCGTGCAAGCGAGAGCACTGAACAAGCGATAGAAGTCGGCCTAAGCGTTCGGCGTAACCTATTAGATACATATATACCTACAAAAATACACAGTTAATATACTGCTACTATTTAACTGTAGGAAGATGTTGTAATACCAACTCTCGTCTACCAACAAACGTCAACCATTACCAAAAGTCATGATTGACGGATGGTCGTTGGTGATTGATGAAATAATATAGACATTAAAATCACATCATGCAACCGTCAATCACTGCATTAGACTATCGTCTAATGCAGTGATTGACGGTTGCACATCCCACAATCAAAACCGTGATTGACGAATAACCTATCGGTTATTCGTCAATCACGGTTTTGATTGTGGGAAAACTGACAGCAAAACCTACCGTGTAATAGGCGCCTTACTTCCACAAGCGCTCGCGCGACGCCATAGGTGTCTATTATACGCTCATGCAAACGTCAATCATTAACAAAAGTCATGATTGACGGATGTTCGAAAGAAACGAAAAATTTGCTTTGGAATTTTGTCTTTGTCTATAAAGTTAAGATAAAATTAAGAAAAGTGAGGCTGCTATGATCAATGCTAGTAATTGTTCTCCATTTTCAATAAGTTTAAAGTTGACCCTTTAATGAAAAAAACACGGTTGAAATGTAATAGGCCTCTTAATAAAGAAAATTCTCAATTAATTATTTGATATCAGGTGATGTCATATATTTTTTAGATTAGCCTTATTATTGTGCCTTAGGCACCAAGTCCGTCTCTGTGCTTATGTGCATAAAGGTTAAATAAATAAATAAAACGCATGCCATGATTACTTTCTCACTCATTTTGCATCGACAGGCATACCATTAAGGCCCAAGTACTATATTTATAGCCGTCAATCATCGATTATTTTGACTGTTTTCTACACTTGCACTAATGGGTTTCATACTCCACAGGTGACAAGGCGTCGCGGCGAGCGGAGGCCGCAGAGGGAACAGAGGGCGGGGAGGACGCAGAGGCGGAGGGCGCGCCCGCCGACGACGAGGACGGCGCCGGTAGCGGCGACGCTGAGCTGCACTTCTAGGCGCGAGCCTGCGCAACCCCAACGTTCTCGTCAATGAAGCTCCCATCGGCGCCACGCTCTTTCTAAACTGTAATATTGTTTCGTCCAAATCCTTACCTGTAGGTACATTTTTATGTTTTCCTGCTGAATGTGCGACGAGGACATAACCAGTTGTGGCGAAGGTTGACGCTGCAAACCCGGGGAGTTATTCGGTTCCATTAACAAAAAAATATGATACAAAACCTTTTATCTTGATTATCTACCCTTTTTGTTCATAGTATACAGAGCTATTTTGTTCATAGTATACAGAGCTATTTTGTTCATAGTCTTGTATAATTACTGATTTAATTCGATCGTAAGTCGAACCTGCGACCGATTACCCAATAATTACTAGCTCCATCTCAGCTAATGGTGATGGAGGTATGTCCTGTACCTAGTGTCTTTACTCAGTAGGTACGAGACACGTGTAAATGTACCTAACGGCTTAATTACCTGACAGTGAGGCTTAAACACATAGTGAGAGATTATGTAGGTGTATATACATATGTATAGGCAAACCTAGGGTGCAATGAGAATCGCATTGCCAGTGGCTTCCAATGTCGTACCGAAATATATTCATTTAACAAATGTTAGGTACACAAACATTTTGATGTTGATATTATATGTATAGGTATATGTGTACTTTCAGTTTACGATTATTTGTACCTTTACCTAGCCTAAAAATGTCCAGGGTGTAGTCGCCCTAACTTTGGCCTAAAGAAATAATGTTGTTGTATGCAACTATGCAACTCAATAGATACGATACCTTTATAACCGTCCCCAATAAACCAGGAAAATAAATCAATATAATCTTATAAGCACCACGTTACATTTAATTAGATGTAGATGCATGTCTATTATTACTACCTAAGTAGGTTTTACTTATTAACTTTTAACGATTCAATTTCAAACAGCAGCGATCCCTCTTTTTTTTATATAAACTTGTTAATTTTACATACTTATGTAATATGTTTGTCTGAGACGTCCTATTCTTTTTACTCTACTTACTCTAACTTTTACTGCCGACAAAAAAATTTGCAGATGATAAAAAGGCTAAAAAGTACTTATCCATATATAGGTATGATAAAATACACATTTGCATCTACAGTAGTTACTGTTAGGAAGGTGCGGCTAATGTCAGATATATTATGCGGAGATGTTTGCTAAATTTAAGAGAGATCGCAAACTTCGTAGTCTAAAAGTGCATTGGACGAAAAACATCTACTACACTGACTGGTCCAGATAGTCCCACCGAGCTCAAGGGTGTGGGCGCAACATGCACAGGTAGGTGGTGGCCAAAGCCGCCCGCCCAGTGGCAAAGTGGCATGAGGCTACAAGTGTGCGATCACCTTTAGTAGATTATGTAAAACTCAAGTTACAAGAACTCAGCCTTGGTAAGTTGTTTAGAAGTACATTGTATAACCCTTAAATATTTACTCAGATATACTATGACAACTAAGCTTATGAATGTTTGATATTACTAGAATAATGATAAATATACTAAGATGAGAAACCAAGCCGGTGTCACGTGTGAACGTGCACCTCGAAGTACCTACGACCTACACAGCATGTAGTGCGGCCTCTTCTGATCTGTTCGACAATGTAGTGTCGGAGCGAGCGCCGAGAGCGCATTGTTTCTTATGATTGTGTTATAATTAGATATACAAACATAGACTATTATTTAAATTTATAAAAAAGTACAGGTAGTTACTAAATCACATTAGTTAGACAATTATTTGCACTTTTTTAAAACTCAGTCACTGTACTTAAATAAATTAATTAAATCCTACGAATTTTGTTTATTTAATTGTTTTGAAATATTTCCCAATAATGTTGGAATAAATTAAATAAGAACCACTGAATGAAGTCTGAGTGTGAAATGACCACAGTGATCCCCTAACAAAAAGTGTCTGCTCGTATGAGATGCACGCACTACAGTATAGGTACGTATCCGATGTCGATTTGGTAAGTGTACCTACCACGCTGACCCAGCCTCTTTATGTGAATATTAACAAGGCGTAGCAAAACAGCATCTTTTCGCAAAAACCCTTGATGTTCTACACGATTAGGCTCGATCTTTTACTCCATTTGTAACAGTCAGACTTGCCACACCGATGGCACTGAGATAGGGCCCGAATCCCGACCTCTAACCACTTATAACCCTTGTTAGATTCGTACCGAATGATGCGCCAAAGTACCTAAATCAGTCGATTGCCTTCAGTAGGTGACATTTAGTAACTTTGGTTTACACCATTTGGATGCTTCCACTTTTATAAAAATAGAGCGTTGAATGGGACTTTATCTGTATTCTGTGTTGACAATTAATGCTAAATAAATTAGATAAAACGCTTAACTTTAGACATTACTCTTTTATTCCTCGACATGAGTTAAACATTTGATCGTCAATCATCAAAAGCTACTCGAGAAATGCAACCTGTAAAGAATTCGAGGCCATGCCAAACTACTTTGTAATCTGTGGCCATGCTTCAAATTTAACGAAGCCATCTTTGACATAGAACTGATGGGCCTATACTAATTTATTTATTTAGAATAGATGGATAGATATAATTATAGATACACCCAGATTAACCACCACTACTTACCTACTAAAACTGCAAAAGCCTTTGTCTTGCAAGAAGGTCATTCATAAGTCATAATGTCACGATCGATAATAAGATATTGGAGTATTTTTGCATAACACAGATACACATAGTCAATAAAGATATTCATATTTACACTCAGCTAAAACTCAAATAAAATTCTGCGGCTGGTTTAGGTTTGAGAAGAGAGTTGCAACAGAGCTGGGATTAGTACCAACTCTTTCATAGGTAAGTCCATGTTCCAGACATTTTACAAAAGTAAGTAGGTACCTACCTACTTACACTAATACTTAACGTAGGGTTACTATTGTACTAAGCCACTATCTATACCCTTTCCTACCTTGCGGTTATACAGTTGAATCTGGGGGCACGGTACTGACCCCGCCACGACGAGCCAAGCGAAGTGCAAGAGCAATACATACCTTTTCTCGAAGCGCTTCGTCGTTTTTTTAAACCCCCATAACTTGGGTTTAGATTATATCAAATACACAAAATTTTCAGGTTATGATGTCAATAGTTAATTTATGAAACATATAAAGTTTCAATTGCATAGCTTTAGAAAGCTGAAATTTGGTATTTAAGCTAGTATGTAGTACACAAACAAAAAAAAATAATCTAAAACTTGGAACTTTTACCTCCCAACCCCTTAAACTAGGTGTACACGTTACTAAACGTGAATGGTTGTTGACCGATAGATGGCGTTGTGCGTGTGACGTCATTTTCTGTAAGTCGATGTTAAGAGGTTCCGCGTACAACGTAAAGGGGTCAAAAATCTTTAAATAAAATGATCTACTCGGGAAGTGTGTTTTTAATTTAGTGCACCCAGAGTGAGCAAACAAGCCCTCGTAGGAAAACGAGGAATCAGCTTTTGTACATGGACATTCGAGCGGATCTGTCGAGTTGACCGGGATCAGCTTGTTTTTTTTTGTCTTCGGAACTTGTGGGGCTGTGGATCGCAGCCGCAAACCACAAGTCGTTGAGGTTGGCCAGACCTCGCTGGTGTCAACGCAAAACGAAGGAGTTGCTGCGCGTGCGTGCTAAGTAAGTTGGCAACTGCAGACCGCTCTTATTGAAGCCGGTCAGGTACGGAGGCAAGACGGCGCAAGAGTGACGCTGTCGAATTCCGGTGAGATCGAGGTTGGACGGCGCAGGCGAGACGCTGTCTATACTGTTCGTGAACATCGAAAAATACGAATACGGGGAATACCCCATGGGGAGTGGCGATATAGTGAGTTGAGGTACAAGTGCATGAAAGACTGTGAGTAATCTATCGATCACTTATATAACCAGAAGTATTTTTAACTGTGACTTAATTTAATAGTGTTTTCTAATACAGTCCACAAATTGTTATCGTTATATATAACGAGTCAGTTCATATTGAATAAACTTGTAGAATTTTAGAGTATTGATCCTTAAATTTACCTTGTAAATTTTTTGAATTTGTTTGATGTTATTTAGACTTAGAATAATTTCATAAAAAGCGAAGGACGGGTAATCCATGCCGGATTTTACCCAGAATTTAAAGTCACAAACACAAAATTTTGTATTGTTTACGTGTTATTCTTATAAAGCAAAATGGATAAGTTGGTAAATTACCAAAATGATTTGTTTAAGAGAATATCAAAACAGAGAGTAAATTTTAAAAAATCACCTAAAGAGGTTATGTATTGAATATGTGGAAGGTAGATTGGAATCTCTCGACCAGTTGCGAGTTGAATTCCTAGCGGGGCATAGAGAACTATTGCGAAATTATGAGCCCGATGTTTTGAAGGATTATATTAAAGAGGATATTTATGAAAAATTTGAAGAAATGTATGTAGATTACAAAGGTGAATTAAAATTAAAATTATCGGAATTCGGTAATTTGCATAGAACTGTCTATGCCCACACCAGTAACATAAGTGCTCAAGTTAGGCTACCTAAAATAACCATTCAACCTTTTTCGGGTAAATATTCCGAATGGAGTACATTTCGAGATTTGTTTAGATCATTAGTACATGACAATAATAGCTTAACCAATGTCCAAAAATTGATGTACCTTAAGGGTTATTTAACGGGTGAAGCTGAGCAATTGATAAGCCAAATTTGTATAACCGAGGATAACTACTTTCGATCATGGCAATTACTGGAAGAAAGATACAATAATAGAAAATATATATGTCATCAATCATTGTATAAATTATTAAATTTACGTAAGTTGAATATTGAGTCAGCCAGTGGTTTAAAAGAGCTGGTTGATTCAACCGATGATTGTTTGGCCACTTTATCTAACTTGAAAATAGATATAATATTATCTACGTATGAACGGGAATTAACGCGATCACGAAAAGGTATTACATACCTCTGAATTGCCTGACGTTTCGACCAGGTTGCACTGGCCGTGGTCACAGGCAGTCAGCCTGTGACCACGGCCAGTGCCAGGTATGTAATACCTTTTCGTGATCGCGTTAATTCCCGTTCATACGTAGATAATATTATATCATGGAACGCGAAAGTTTAAAAGTTAGTATTGAAAATAGATGTATCTAGCTGGGACATACTCGTAATATTTTTGTTGAGTACAAAGCTGGATTCAGAAACTGGTCGTCAATAAGAATTCTATGTCAACTCGAATATAGCTGCGGAAGATCTGCCTACGTATAGCCAATTTAAGGAGTTTTTGACTCAATGATTTCGCGCTATCGAGTTCTGAACCCAACGACAGGTTATAGTAATAAAACGCAGAGTTCTAATGTAAAAAATAATTTTAATAAATTTAAATCGATGCACATAACCAGTAGTCAGTGTCTACTTTGTAACGAGGAACACAATACTTATTCGTGTGATGAGTTTCGCAAGAAATCCGTAGAAGCTCGGCGTCAGTTTGCACAAACAAAAAACATTTGTTATTGTTGTTTAAAGAGCAATCATTTAGCAAAAAATTGCAAATCTAATTTCAGATGCACCATTTGTAAGGGTAAACATCATGTTCTTTTACACCCTGCTGGCGAGGAAACATTTAGGGGTATGGTCGCTCGTACTGTGACTCCTGAACCAGATACAAGCGTAGACACGGGGAACAGCTCAGGTCGAGACAGTCCTGTGGTTTCTTGTTTTACAAAAAATTCTAATCAAATTTTGCTAGCGACGGCATTAGTTAACGCTATGGCGAAGGATGGGAGTATGCAAACAATTCGTGCATTATTAGATCAGGGGTCTCAAACGTCGTTTATAACAGAAAGAACCGTTCAACAGCTAGGCACAAGAAAATTCCCGTCAAATATCGCAGTCATTGGAGTTGGCGGAGATAAAACATTAACCTCCAAGGCAATCGTTTACATCGAAATCAAGTCTCGCAATGATCCAAATGTGATATTTAAGGTAAGGGCATACGTTATTAAATCTATCACTTCCCACTTACCTTGTACGCGGCTAAGAGACGTAGGATGGACAGAACTGCAAGAAATAACATTAGCTGATCCATGTTATCACACCCCAAATCGTATCGATATGTTGCTAGGTACCGAAGTCTATGCTCAAGTATTAAGGTTTGGATTAAAAAGGAGTCCAAATAACTCGTTGGTTGCTCAGGACACGTGTTTAGGGTGGGTGTTATCAGGAGGGATCGAGACAACGGATGATGTTACCTACAAATATAAAGTAATGCATACATTAGAATATAATAATTTATTAAAGAAGTTTTGGGAGCTCGAGGAGGATATACCTTTATCCAAAGAAAAACTGCTAACTGAAGAAGAAGAACTCTGTGAAAGGTCTTTTGACACTACTACGAAACGGGATGAAACAGGTAGATACATAGTGAGATTACCTCTGAAGAATCCAACTCCAGAAGTAGAGAATTCTTTACGTATTGCAGAAAGGAGGTTATATTCATTGGAGAAAAGACTGAAGAACGGAGACCTAAAAAATAAATATAAAGAGGTTATCGATGAGTATATTTTGCTGAATCACATGGAGCTGGTTCCGGAAAGAGAAATAGACAATCCAAAGGCTATTTACTTACCACATCACGCTGTGGTTCGTGATGATAAGCAAACGACGAAGGTAAGAGCAGTGTTCGACGCTTCCTGCAAAGGGACTAACAACCAATCCTTAAATGATAATTTGCTTGTCGGTCCAACCCTGCAATCAGAGTTGAGACATTTAGTCATGCGCTGGAGAGTACTACGCGTCTGTTTGACTGCTGACATTGTCAAAATGTATAGGCAAATCAAAGTTACCGAAGAAGACATTGACCTGCAAAGAATATTATGGAGAGGTAATACTAATGAAGATATTAAACACTATCGGATGCTACGCGTTACATTTGGAGTAGCATCTGCTCCTTATTTAGCGGAAGACTTTACAGCAACTTAGCAAGGATGAAGGGGATAGGTTTCCTTTAGCCAGGAAGGCCGTAGTAAGTCAGTTCTACATGGATGATCTATTGGCTTGCTGCGAAGACGAAAATCAAGGACTATCTTTATATCAGCAATTAAATGAGCTGCTAGCTAAAGGAGGTTTTAAACTACAGAAGTGGACAAGTAATAGCAATGAGTTAGTACAGAAAATGAAAGATAGTGAGAAGGAAAAAAGGGAGATCATTACAAGGGAAGAAGAAATCGACGAAGGATTGAAGATAAAGACAGATGATGTTATAAAAATAGTGGGACTCACCTGGAACCGCAGTGATGACTCTTTTAACTATAAGGTAGATGTGCCCGATGATCAAGGTCCTGCAACTAAAAGAAGTATAATATCAGAAATTTGTCGTTTCTATGTTCCCCTTGGATGGGTAGCTCCAAGTATTATTAGTTCAAAAATCCTGATTCAAAAATTATGGCTAGCCGGAATAGATTGGGATGAAATGGTACCAGTCAACATTTTGAATGAATGGAAACATTATAAAAAGGAATTACAAACGTTAAGTAATATTTATGTACCTCGTTGGTTGGGGATCCGATCTGGTGATATTGTAGAATTGCATGGGTTTTGTGATGCGTCAAAAGATGCTTACGGGGCTGTAGTATATACTCGCGTCGTTAATTCAGATGGGTATGTTCACGTATCATTGGTAACAGCAAAAACAAAGGTGGCTCCTGTTAAACAGATCTCCATCCCTCGACTGGAACTATGTGGCGCAGTTATTGCGAGCCATATGGTCTCGTCTTAGCAACATTTTCCATGAAAATGTTTTTGGTGAAAGAAAGAAAGAAAGAAAGTTACTCGTTAAAGCAATGGTAGGTAGTAATGGTACTGATATTTTATTGTACCACTGGGCTGTAAGACACCTTGTACCGATATTGTATCACATTCTGTATTATTACCGCAAAGATTTTTATACAAAAACTACCTGACCCGGCACACGTTGTTTTGCCATATTAATTATTTCTAATGAATATTTTGGTAGTCAAATAAAAAATAACTAACTTATTGTGGGGATGGGGTCTATGACTGAAAGAAGAATGGAGCGCTGTGGTCTATGGACGGCCTATAAAAATAACAAAACACCAACCATTCATTTTCATATTTCATTTTCATTGACATATTTAAAGTTTAACAGTGGGAGAGCCAGGCTTCGGCACGTATGGGCCAGATCGAAACGAGTGATATATGGCCTCACAGAAAACCGGCAGAGAAGCAATGCTTCGTTGTACTTCGCCAAACGAGTGAGGTTACCGATGGCCCTAACCCTTCCCTCTCTCTATCTTCCCCCTATCTCTCCATCTCCCCTCCTCTCTCTCCATCTCCCCTCCTCTCCTACTCCCACCTTACAGGCCGGCAAGGCACTTGTGACTCTCGAGTTGGAGGTGCCCATGGGCTGCGGTAGTCACTTACCATCAGGTGACCCGTCTGCTCGTTAACCCCCTATTCCATAAAAAAAAGTTTGACATCGACTTGACGGCAATCGATTATTACAATCGATTTTAACAACAGCACTTTCTATTTTCACTGAATTAACTTGTACCAATAAAAGAAAAAATAAAAATCGCAATGGAAAAATAGGGGTTGATCGTAGAGGGTTGAAAATTCAGCGTTGTATGTATTTTCTAATGCTGTATCATAAAATAATAATAAAAAAAAAGACCTACCCAATATGCACACAAAATTTCATGAGAATCGGTCAAGCCGTTTCAGGGGAGTTTAATTACAAACACCGCGACACGAGAATTTTATATATTAGATTATGGATCGCTAGCATTGGCTCGGATGACGAGTTACTACTTGAGCTTCTGAAAGAATGGTGATATTACAAAGCAGAACTAGAAAAGTTAGTAGATTTTCACATTCCTAGGTGTATAGGCAAAGGGGAAGACAACGTTGCGATTGAATTACATGGATTTCTCTTCTCGTCCACCTTGTAGAGTGACTCCAAGCAAACCATTTTTAAACTCAGGTGTCGATAACGCAGGACCTATTAACGTAAGAGTATCTAAAACGGGCAGCGTTCTTACAAGGGATAAGTATATCTGCTTATTTATTTGTATGGCAACGCACGCCGTGCATATGCCACCGCGCACCGTGCCGTCTCAGATTGTACCGACTAACTGAGGGTTTCATGACGGCATTCAAATTCGTCGTCAGGCACGGTCAATTTTGTGTGTGCTGCCAAAGAACTGCAAGTACTTTCTTCAAAGGAAATTTCAATGAATTTAGGCAACTCCACGCTCACATTTAAGGAGATCTGTACAGTGCTCTCACAGATAGAGGCGTACCTAAATTCGAGGCCCTTGTCTCAACTCTAAAGGCAGTAGCGATTCAGAAGATCCTGCACCTCTAACTGCCGGACACTTCCTGGTAGGTCATCCGTTGGTCGCACTACCGGATTATAATTATGAAAATGCTACAATGAGCCCGTTAAGGCGCTGGCATTTAGTATAACGTATGGTGCAGCACTTTTGGCGTAAATGGAAACAGGAAATATTTAACACATCTTTCATAGGTAGCAATGGGCTGCTAAGATTCCTGATTTCAAGATAGGAGATATAGTTTTAACAAAGGAAGATAACTTACCTAAAGCCAGGGCCGAGCCGCCGCTGTGTGCGAAGTGTGCGGCGCACACAGGCGCCAGGGCAGTAGGGGCGCCAGATGCTAGAGCCAATTATGTAATTATTTTTTTTACACAATAACATTCATCATAATTGAGTATCGAGAAGTACACACACATTTTAACCCCCACCATGAAAACGAGGGGTGTTATAAGTTTAATATTATGTGTATTTGCGTATTTGTGTGTCTGTCTGTGGCGTCATAGCTCCTAAACGGATGGACCAATTTTGATTTAGTTTTTTTTTTGCTTGAAAGGTAAAAGATCATCAGCTCTCTTCTACAATTCAAAGGTATGTAATACCTTTTCCTGATCGCGTTAATTCCCGTAAATACATAAATCATATTATATCATGAAACGCGAAAGTTTAAAAGTTAGTCTTTTCTACTCGTTGATGGGATTTTTGATTGGGTGGTGTTTTCATTTTTTTATTTATTTTATACATAATATATGTTATGATTATGAGACTTTTTTCAAAATAGTTATTGATAATTAAAAACTATCAATTACAATTTTGAAAAAGTCTGTAAGGTGGTCTCCTGAATTTTTATTAACTTGTAAATGAGATAACTGATCATGTCATCTGATGAATTTAAAAATTCCACACCTTCTCGCTTCTTTCCCAGTAGACCAGACTCAGGACAACAATTTGCGGATCACGTAAATTTTTGTCCCGTGTGGAATTTGAACCCAAAACACTCAGCACGGCGTAGTAGCGAGGTGACCACTTAAACCATTGCGCCATCCGTGAAGTCAAATAATCATAAAGACGTGTTTAATTTTGTATTTAAACTGAATATGACCAAGATCAAAGTTGATTAAGAATCAACAGCAATCAGTTGCAAGGAAAACCTTCAGAAAATTATTCATTGGATATTAACGCCGATGATTTCTGTGAAGAAATTATGTCTTGTCAGACTTTTTCAAAATACAGAATAATAATAATAATAAACTAGCGACACTAACTGTTAGCATAATTTTTTGCAGCTTATATTTTTTTTTATTGATTTAATCCGAAATAAATTGAAAAAACAAAAACCAAATACAGAGAACCTTATTAAGCAATATATTTTATAAGAAAAGAACAAAAATCACAATATATAATATGAAAAACTACAAGATAAATATTTTCTAAGATGACAGATGTCAAAGCAAGAAATAATATGCTATTGAAAATGAAGAAATGCTAACAAGATCTAAAGCTAGAAGTAGTGATGCACACCCATTACCTCCGGACTCGTCGCACAGCTCCGCCTCACAGCCAACACTCACTTCGGTGACAGCGGCATGCAATGAGACGTCGAGCTCAAGCTCTAGCGACGAGTATTTTTCCCCGCCGACGTCGCCAACACCTGTGCGTCGGCAGGGGAGACCTGCTTGGGACCAAGAGGACCTCTGACCTCGAATAGGGTCGCTGCCGGTGGTGATGTGCGCCGCATGAAATGGACTAATTCACTTAATGAAAACGTCATGCGGGCATATTATCGGGTTACAGAGTTGGGAACTAACCTTACTGCGTACCGTGTTCGTTTGGTGTCTCTGTTTCAGGAGCTTGAACCAGCTGTCAACGTGTCAGCACAAAGACTATCGGATCAGGTACGAGCTATACAGCGCTGCCAACTGCTGAATGATGCCGTACTTGTGAGGATACGCTCTGACGTACGGAATAGCTTTATTGTCCCTACTTCGTCGCAAACTGTGAGTTTGGTTACTAACGAGATGCCGCAGTTACTACCTGTTGATGAAGTTGTGGAGAGTTAGGCTATATCCGTAAATACCCAATACAATGAAAGACTAAGGAGCGCTTTGGAGGATGCGATTCTGGAATACAGGTTTGTAAATTACCAAATTAGACCACGTTTATCCCGTTTGCCTATGCATAAAAGAAATATAGCGCTGGTGTGTGCCCTGTCTGTTGTCTGATTATTTAGACAATAGCAAAGATCTTAGTGATACACACTATTCTCTACTGTGCGGCTGTTGCAGTATGTCGAGTAGCGGGAGTTCATTTTTATGTAAATACCACTACTACTCGACCCAAGCCTGCTGTGCCAGCTTGGCAGTATAGAATTGAGCGTCGTATTGCTGAGGCTAGGACACTCATTAGTAAGCTAATTTGCTTTCGATTAGGCAATACACGGCCAAAGGTGATGCGCTTTGTGAAACAGGCATTTTTGGGGGACTGACATTAGTCCTCAAAAATATATGTCATGTGTCACAGAGCGCATAGACTTCCTAAAACAAAAAGTTTATGCATGGGCAAATAGGATACGACGTTACAAAAAACGAATTGATCGGTATAGACAGAATCGCATGTTCCAAAGAAATGGGAGGTGAGTTTACCGAAAATGGGAGCAAGCGGAACCATGTGTGAGTGATGGGCACTTTCCGGATGATAATGATACAAATGCATTTTGGCGTAACATCTGGTCGGTGCCTGTCATTCATACAGAAGGTGATTGGATGCGAGATGTTAAGCAGTCATGCGAAAATATACAAAAAATGGAACCAATTGCCATAACCACAGAGGACATAAGTAGTGCAGTCCGTTCATTATCTAATTGGAAATCAGCTGGACCAGACGGACTGCACAACTTCTGGCTTAAGTGGTTCCGAAGTTCGCATGCTCGTTTGGCATCTCAATTCTAAACAGCTTTAGATTCTGGGTTATTCCCCATTTTATGACCACTGGTATTACCCACTTACTCTATAAATCCAGTAGTGCGATGGATCCCAAAAACTATAGACCTATTACGTGCCTACCAACCATATATAAGCTTCTAACATCTATTCTGAGACTCAAAATTACTACACATTTAAAAAAAAATCGATCATTTCTATGTCTCAGAATGGATGTCAAAGCGGGACCCGTGGCACTAAAGAGCTCCTTATTATAGACATGGCCATTGGCCAACAGGTGCGTCGTGACCGTAAGAGTATGTCGACATGTTGGATAGACTATAAGAAGGCCTATGACTCGGTGCCACATACGTGGCTTCTGAGAGTGCTAGAGTTGTATAAAATTGATACAACTCTTTGCACTTTTTTGAAGTCATGTATGGGGCAATGGAAGTATCCAGGATGTCGGCAGATTGCGGCAAGCGATGCACCAATAAAGATTGAGCGGGGTATATTTCAAGGTGATAGTCTGAGTCCCTTGTGGTTCTGCCTAGCTTTGAACCCTCTCAGTACTCTTTTAGAGGGTTCAAGGCTAGGCTACAGGTTGCAGAAAGATGATCGAGTTATATCTCACCTTCTGTACATGGATGATTTGAAACTCATTGCCCCCACTAATTTGCAATTGACAGCGCTACTGAATGTGACTGAAAACTTTAGTAACTCTAGTGTGCAGTCATGCATGTGAGGAAAGGTGTGGTAGTAGAATCTGAAGAAGTCAAACTTTCAGATTCAATAAAACTCAGATCACTGTCTGCCACGAAACCTACAGGTATCTAGGTATATCACAGTCATTCGGAATACCTGAATCTAATATGAAACAAGCGTTGCAGGAGCGTTTTGTTGGCTGCCTGAAAAAGTACTAAAAAGTCTTTTACAGGGGGTAACAAGATTCGTGCCTGCAACGGCTGGGTCATAGCGGTTTTTGCTGTATTCCTTTGGTATACTTAGATCTACTCAGACCGAATTAGATGCCCTTGACAGGAGAGTCCGTACACTGCTGACTGCATTCCGAATGCACCACCCACGTTCATCAGTAATGAGGTTGTATATCCCGCGGAAGTTTGGGGTCGTGGACTTTTAAACATTAAAACTCTACACAATCGCGAGATATACAACCTTAGAGAATATTTTCAGCATACTGATGTGGGAGTACATTGTAATGTAGTCGCAGTGGACAATGGACTCACTCCGCTCGCACTGGCTAAAGAGAACTGGCGCAAGCCTGTAATACTTAGTACTAATGATCATGACGAGAATCTCGTGAAAGTTGAAAAAGAAAAAAAATCAAATATTTGGATTTGTCTCACGAGATTGTCGATATGTGGAATGTCGATTCGGCGATCATTGTTCCGATTTTCATATCTGCTCATGGATTGATAGCCAAAAGCCTCGATCAACACCTTAGGAGGGTCGCGTTAGAGGCTAGATTAAGGGACTGATGCAGAAGGCAGTTCTCCTCGACACGGCCCGTATAGTGAGGAGGTTCCTGTCTTTGGAGCCCTAACCACCGGTGTCTTGGTACTACCCTACCACCCGATGTCGGTATTCTACTATTTTTTATATTTTTAAATATATATATATATATATATATTGTTTTGTCCACATTTAAAAATGTAATTTATAAGTTATTCTATTTACCAAAATAATATAAAACTAGAGAACACATTTCAGTCATAATTTTTTCTCATACACACAGATACCGATATCTGAGCACGATGGTCACGCGAGTTTAGTGCTTTTTTCCCATACAAAAAGTGAATAAAGGTATTTCACACATATGTGTAAAAACGTCTGATACATTTTTTTTTTAAGACAACTCCTGCATTAGGAATTACTCCTGTGTCGCGGGGGACTTTACAAACATACACACGACGGACACAAAGAAAACCCAGACTCAGGTGGGAATCGAACCCACGACCTATAGCATAGCAGTCAGGGTCACTAACCACTAGGCCAACAAGCCAGTCATATACAGATGTCTGTATATACATATATATGTATCTGAGCGTGGCGGTCACGCGAGTTCAGTACTTTTTCCCCATATCAAAAATGCCTAAAGTAACTTTTCACTTCAAAAAAATATTTTCATGGCGAAACACGACATGGGAAAAGACAATTTATTACGTGGGAGAGCCATGCTTCGGCACGTATGGGCTGGCGCGACTCGGCTTGACTCCGCTCGATACCACGGCCTCACAGAAAACTGGCAGTTAAACAATGCTGGCATTGCTTTTCGCCGCGTGAGTGAGGTTACCGGAGGACCTAACCCTTCCTCTCCCCTATTCCCGTCGTTCCCCTCTCCTCCCCTCTCCCGTCTTCCTGCTCTTCCCCCCTCTCCCTCTCTCTTCCCCTATTCCTACCTTAAAGGGCGGCAACGCACTCGTAACTCTTGAGTTACAGGTGCCCAAGGGCGGCGGTAGTCATTTACCATCAGGTGAACCGTCTGCTCGTTTGCCCCTATACCACAAAAAAAAAAACAATTTGACACCTGTTGTCATTGTTCGTTGTTTATTATTCAAAACATAATATACTAACGTAACGTTACATACTAAGTTTATGATTCAAAACAATATATATAACAGAAACCGATATTATACTTACTCTACTATTATTAATAAATTAGTCTGCCCTAGTTAGTTCAAAATGATGGATTCTATGAGTTGCGGAGGAACGGGTGGACAATAGTTAACTACCGATAGAAACCTCTTAATTAAACAGTTTACAATACTTTGGCTGCATGTTTTTTTGTAACATTCAAAGTGTAACTTACACGGAGCAAGATGAAATGGTACGACTTTCCATTATCGTCCGTCGATTTGAGGGTCGGGAGGGGGGTAGGGGGGCATTAAAATTAATAATAAGTGTAAAAAACAAGGGGAGACCCCTTAAAGGGGAAGGGGGTGAACCCCCTTCATCAGGGAAAAATAGCGGGACTGATTCAGAGGGATTGCTGTATGTATTTTCGGACTGCAACGTCTCCAGCGCTGCGGGACGAGCAATCTCTACGCCCTTGCGTAACAAATTGTAGGCATCGGACGAGCCGGAGCGGCTGAGGCTGGACGCCGAAGGCGACCAACAAGCCGAAGCTGCGGAGGCGAGAGGGCGGAGGCTGCACTCCCTACGCGCCTCCGGTTCTATAAAAAACTCTAGGGGTAGGACAGACTCGTACCAGGTGAAGTCGGGGTCAACCAATTCGGTTATTTGACCTAAGTTGAACCTAACCTATTTCATTTGTTATCTCGTCAGTTTTACGTTTCGTTCCACAAGCCGGCAAAACAGTAACACATTTTAATAGCTCGTAATGAAAATAATGCTGTAATTCAATATATATAAACTCTTAAATATATCTGTGCATGAAAACTATTGAAATGGGTACAAAATATAATTATTTACGCAAATTTATATAAAATAAAATGTTACCGACATATGACAACTTAACCGTAAGTAGAACGAAACATTAAATGGCAAGAATTCTATATAATCTGTGGTAGGGACATAAATAATGCAAAAAATCTAAAAAAATTATTGATTTTCAATATTTTTTCTCGAAAACTACGCATCTCCGCATATTGAAACTTGGCGTGTGTGCTTATAATAATATAACCTTTCTATAAAAAAAATCTCAACCCCCAACTCCACGGACGATGAATCTTATTCTTATTGGGCGGCAGTAGCGAGGTGATGACGGTGTTGGGTTTTGCCAGAGAATTTTTTGTTCGTTCCCGTAAACTAATTAAAGCGGAACTAAAGAACTTTGAAAAATATTGGCATCAGACTCAGCTTCATTTTCAAACTTCATTTTAAACTGCATCTGCTGAGATCCATCACAACCCCACTTACTTACTAAAACTTAAGATCGTTTTTCGTTATCACTCAAATGGTTTACAGCTTCTCCAAGATGTAAAATCAGTCGTGTTGCCGTATGATTGAGCAGCTTTTGCACTTGCACTTCAGCACAGGTCTCGGTTACGCGGTGAATTTCAGGATATTCCTTTTTTAATTTTTGAAGAATAGAATAACACGGGAAAAAGGTTTTGTTCGTTTCTCGAATTCTTTCGTATTGGGCTTTAGTAAGCCCTGCTTCGGTGTACATTGACAAAGCCTGTACAGGCGATAATTTTTGAGGTTGCTCACTTTTTTTAATTATATTCTTCATTGCTGTTACATATTTTTTTGCTCTTCGTGGACTTTTTGCAAGGTCTTTTACAACTTTCGAAGCATGAACTTTGCCTGACTTACGCAGTTTCATTTGTGTAGCATACGTCAATTCTTCCTCACTTTTTGATCGCAAGTCTGAGGTTTTCCGTCTTTTGCTTCTTTCACTTGATTCTAAGAAAGATTTCTGAGGACGACCAGGGCTGACTCCTGTAACAACAACAAGTAATTTTTTTTTAAATACTCGGTCGAGCGGTGTTGTTCAAAGACTCCTTAGATTTCTAAAGAATCTGACAGAAAGACAAAGACACGCAAAAATGAAAATAAGAATAAAGGGTTTGCATCTATTGTGTCTCACGTACCTGCACTGGGAATCGATATAGTGCCGTTAAGCCACTCAGCATTGTCTTTCTCGAATCTTGATTTTGTTTTATGAGCAGCTAACCATTTCTGTTTAAATTGGTATTTGATAACAGAGAGCTTTTGCTTCATATCAGCTATCCTTGTGTCATCTTCAGAATAATAGCTTATCAATTCTTGTTCCAAATATTCAAGCTTTCCATCAAATGTTAACTTATTTGAGTGCTGCATGATGTTATATAGCTCATTTCGAGTCATCAGTCTGGTTTCAGAAGGTCCTAATAATAAAATAAACAACAACTGAATAAGAGTAAATAATTTGTAAGAATATGGTATTAAACAAAAAAAAAATACTAAAAAAAGAGGGGCGGTTTGGGGCGGCAATTCTTTTAAGATTTTAATTCTATGCTAAGTATATTACACTACACAATAGTTTTCGTAACTTAGAAATCTTTAGAAATGTAACAAAACCCTTTATAAACATATTTTTTTATTATTTTGGTAACAAACATTTACACCTAAGTGTTTCGATCTATAGATAATTATTGCCTTGAATTTTGTTAAAAATATTTAGTAATATGTAAAGAACATACCTGCCATAGAAGTATCTATCACAAACACAACCACTACACTAAATTGAATTTTCATAAAACCACAAGAGTTTTTAAAACAATAAAATGCGAGAGTTTCGACTAATCACACGATCACTTAGAGCGAACGGTAACTTCCGAATGATTATGTAGCGCACTGTAACGGACGAGCTCTGTGCACTTTTCGGCTTTTGTTGCATCAAGAACTTAACTTATTAAGGAATGACAATACAATACCAGTAACTAATAAAAAGAAAAACGATTTTTGGCCAGGTTTTGATGCTAAATACCACACTGTGCAGCGGTGATGGTCACTTGTGTATTTGTTCCCCACTACCTTAGAATAATAACGCACATTACCTTGAAGCTCTGGTCACCTTACCGACAGCTACAGAGCACAGTGCTATCTAACTGTATTCTCCTATGGGGTGGAGATACCGGACCATTTGTATGGCTCCAATTTGAGGTTATTACAAGCTGAAGGAAATGCAGCAGGGGAGACTTATCTACCCAGATAGGATGGTTGGATTACTGTAGACTACATCTTATTTCTTGACAACATGGGTTTAAATCAGGTGTATTTGGATTCAAAAAAGGAGCCCATTATTTTAAAATACATCTATTTAAATACTGGAAAAATGTACAGCAGCAGCAGGCACAAAGAATGCCTACCCAGACTTATAACAACTACCTGTAATTCATACAGATAATTAACCCATAAAAAGACTAAAAGCATAAAGTGTAACACAGTGACAGTTGGTAAGGTGACTAATTAAATAACTACACCGGGAGGTACACTCAAATTATTAATTACCTAAAAGGAATAAACTTTAATATAACCATATTGAGGAGAAGTAATGGTTCAATTTCAATTGTTTGTTGTGCACTTCTAGATGGAGCACATTAATTACAAAATATCTGTGCGTATGAAAGAAGGCCATCTATAAGTTACATCACACAAATTTCATTATTTTTGGACTCCCCCCCCCGTTCTTGTCACAGGTGGTCACACTCGTGTAATCCCTCCCCTCTCTTTAGTGTGACATCACATATATTACACTCAGAACTGAAAAGAGCAGTTCTAAAATTATAATTTTTTTAGTAAAAGTATAGTAGCAGTGGATGTCTTTCGTTTACAGCTAATGATTTGTGATTAATACTTTAAATATAAAATACTAATCACAAACTTTAGAAACTTTAGAAAGGGGCTGATATTATTGTACCTATGCATATTTATTACACTGTATGTAAGCAGTAATAGGTTGTATAAATATAGCATAAGCAACTTTTACTAACATTTCTGTTGGTTCCAATGTACATCATATTTGTTATGTTATGTTTAGGTAGTAATATAATTAGGGTTACCTTTTTATATTAAAAATATTAACAAATACTGAAAGGTTAATCTCTTTTCAGAATCAGAACTGACTGGAATTGGTCATAATTATTACTTGTCTTGCATCAAAATCTGTATCTGTCAATATCATTATCAGTACTGATTTATAAGTAAGGTTATTCAAGATCCTGTCATTCCTAGGTAGCTGTGTCACTATTTCTTAGTTGCTTCAAACCTTTCTGTGACCCTCTGCAAAGTATTAGGTAGTGGCTATCATATGGAATGTTAACAAGGCAAACTTGTCTATAGAGGCCAGGATCGAATAAAGAAAATGAATTGTATTAATGATAGCTGCTTATATTTTAGCCATATCATTTTGAAAGGCGTACCTTGCAGTACAAAAATAAAAACCAATGGTTAATACAACTATAACTTATAATAATAAAGGTTTTCGATACATATACAATTAAGTATAATTAACTAATATCCATAGTGACTTTTACTTCTCCTCTTCAACCGGAAACTTGCTATTGTAGAAAGGGATGTAGGTGACGAACACTTTCCAGTCTGTGAAGTACAGAAGTCCTGTGAACGCAGCTCCGCCGAAAGCGGCGGCTGAGGGTGCGAACGAAGCCGCGATTTCCATGTGCTTCTTACCAAGTCGGCCCAACATTTTTAATTGTACAGATTCGCCCAAGTGCAAAATAATTCCTGTTACGTAAATCGTTTGGAACGTGAAAACTACAGACAAGATAGTTCGCTGTCAATTGGTGACATTGACAGATTGACTTGACAAGTGTCTAGAAATGCGTTCTGGTACGTTTACACGCACGCCGTGCAGCCTGGCAAGCAGCATGGCACGCAGCTCGGCGCGCAGCCTGCCACGCAAGCTTTTCACACCAGGGCTGCCAGTAAAGACAAATTCAAATTCAAATTCAAAATCATTTATTCATTTAAGACACTAAGTGACATTTATGAACGTTAAATTGAAGCTAGAGTTAAAATCATAGATCGGCGCAAACAGACGCCACAGCATGTGCTGGATGGTCGAGGTAAATTAGGTGAAAACACCAAAATCTACTGTCTGCTTGTGTCGATCTATAACTTCCAGTTTCCAAAACGCGTAGAGCCTTATGAGAAGAATACTGGCAAAGAAACTCATGGCCACTCTTTTTAAAAGTCAGATCTTCAGGTACAATAGTGTTAGTGTTACACGAAAGGTAAACAGGATGCAAGCTGATGCCACCTGAATTTCAATTTATTGAAATGCTCCAAAAGCTAACGTACTAAAAACTAAAAATCACTCAGTGATACCGTTGAAGGTTTGAACTTATTAAACATAGAAATCATTCAAGGTGCACATCTACCTTCATTCAATTACAAAATCTACAGTTAAAAATAATTCGCGACTGGATTAAGAGGCTAGAGTTGCAGTTGAACGAACCAAAATAATAGTATAGGCTAAAGCATCGCTGACTAGGCCGACCAGTCACCCCAAGCAGCACCCGTTCACGAGTATGACGCATGGACCAGCCATCATCTCCTTCGCCATATCAGAGGGAAAGAAATGACCCGCCCTATGACGACGCCGCAAGCAATGACATTTTAGTGAGCATGACGAACCATAGTCGAGATACTGATAAAAATCACTACTAGTCAAATTACCATAATAAACGTCACGCATTACTTTCAACTGACAATGGTTTGTTAATAATTTAGCTTAATTATAAGACAAAGAAGTTTGTTTGTATATACCTAATGACACCTTAAGCCCAAGGCTGTTTGTCGTTTAGATAATCGTTGATCGTATAGTAGGATTTCCTAATAAGGTGATTTTTTACAGTTAGCTTGAATTTATCTACAGGAAGGTCGCTAACATGTATAGGAATTTTGTTATAAAAACGTATACCAAGACCTTCGAACGAGTTGTGTACTTTATGCAAGCGATGATAGGTACCAACGAGTGTAGGCTTGTTTCTTGTATTAATATTGTGTATATCACTATTTTTCTTATAGTCATTAATGTTGTGCCTAACAAACATAATATTTGCAAAAATATACTGTGATGCAACAGTTAAAATACCTATATCCTTAAACAACTCTCGAAGAGAGACTCTAGCACCTAAATTGTATATGGAGCGGATGGCTCGTTTTTGGAGAATAAAAATCGTTTCAACATCAGCCGCCTTGCCCCAAAGTAGTATACCATAGGACATGACGCTGTGAAAGTAGCTAAAATAAACTAGCCTAGCTGTGTCCGTATCAGTGAGCTGACGTATCTTCCATACTGCATAAGCTGCCGAACTAAGCCTACCTGCAAGGCTAACTATCTGGGCTCCCCATTGTAGTTTACTATCTAATGTAATTCCTAAGAATACTGTTGAGTCTACAATACTTAACATTTCATTATTTAGAGTTAAATTAGTACCTAGCTGTTTTACATTTGGCATAGTAAATCTCACACACTTTGTTTTATTTGAATTTAGTAGGAGATTGTTAGTTGAAAACCAATACAATACATCATTTAGTGCCCTATTCACATCGTCAAAAACTGTTTTCTTACGATCGACTTTAAAAATAAGTGACGTATCATCAGCAAATAGAACTATATCACAGAGATCTTTTAAATAATAAGGTAAATCGTTTATATATATGCGAAAAAGTAGAGGACCTAGTATAGAGCCCTGAGGAACGCCCATAGTAACAGGTAATCCAGAAGACCTCGCACCATTGACATCTACATGTTGAATTCTATCTTTCAAATAGGAAACAATTAGTTCCAAAGCAATACCATTAACACCATAATGTTTAAGTTGAAGAAAAAGTGTGTTATGTTCTACACAGTCAAAATCTTTTGAGAGATCGCAAAATACACCTATCGCATCTTGCGAATTCTCCCATGCATTAAATATATGTCTTAAAAGAATTGCACCAGCATCAATTGTTGAACGACCCTTTGTAAAGCCATATTGTTCTTTGTGAAATAGATTATTTAGATTAAAATGGCTTTCTAGTTGTTGCAAAATAACTTTTTCAAAAATTTTACTAATAGCTGGTAACATTGAGATTGGCCTAAAGTTACTTGGTTCAGTTGTACAACCCTTCTTGAATAAAGGTATTACTTTGCTATACTTCATCAGGTTAGGAAAAACACCAGAATCAACACATCGATTGAATGTTATAGCTAGAAATGGTGCTATATCAATTATAATAGTTTCTATTAATTTAACAGAAATTCCCCATAAATCCCCTGAATTCTTAGAATTAAGAGACTTAAACGTTTTTATAATGTCTGTGGGGTTTATGAATTCAAATACAAATAAATTCTTACATTTGTTTACATTGGCCCTTAACAACAATTCAGACCTGGACGCACAAGAATTCAAGGTACTCGTTGTACTAACTGGTATATTTGTGAAAAAGGTATTAAAAGATTCAGCTATGTCTAAGTTGTTTGTTATAAACCTATTATTAATATTTAATTTTAAATAATTATCTCGAGGTTTACTACGTCCCGTTTCATTATTAATAATGTTCCATGTAGCTGTTATTTTGTTATTTGAAGACTTAATCTTATTACTTATGTATAAAGACTTTGCCATAGTACATGTTTTCCTAAAAATCTTTGAGTAATTTTTGACATATTCATGAAATTTTGGGTCAAAATTACTCTGTTTCATAGCATTTAAATCATAAAGCTTTTCTCTACTTTTGTATATTCCTTTTGTCGCCCAGTCACAGAATGTCGTTTTTTGGCCTTTGAATTATTGTTTTTGACTTAAATATACTGTTAAATTCGATTTCTATCCGGATCTCTTTGAGTCCAATCTAAATTGGAAACCTTATTACTAATGTTATTACTAAAATTCAATAATCGGTTACAAGTCATGGGCCTGCATATAGTTTTGTTTATTCTATTTTCTTTCATACAAGGAAATGTAACAAATTGCCCACAGTGATCAGATGTTAACTCACTTAAGATTGACCTATTTAAATATTCACCATTGCTAAAGATGTTATCTAAGCAAGTTGCCGAGTGAGAAGTAACTCTTGTTGGCTCAGAAAATAAATGATTCAAGTCAAATGATTCAAATAGGCTCACTAATCTTGTACTGATAGGACACTTTTCTAATATATTAATATTGAAATCTCCACAAACTACCAAAACCTTACTACTGACACATAAACGCTTCAAAACTTCTTCCATAACTATCTCAAATATGCTAAAGTCACTCTGTGGTGGCCTATACACACTAACTATAATATGGTGTTCCAGTTCTACACAAGAAAGTTCTACAGTGCGCTCAGCAGACAAATTCACAACATCTTTCCGGTTTTTGCACTTAATACTATTACGAACAAAAATTAACGACCCTCCATGAATTGACTTCCTTCTTACATACACACTTCTAGCAGAGTAAAGTTCATTATCAATTATTAACTGGTGTGCCTGTAGCCAATGCTCTGTGATACAGAGCACATCAACATTATATTTATCAAAAAATAATTCTACTTCTCTAAGTCTTTCCTAGATAATCCTTGAATATTTTGATGAACTATGTTTATGGTCATTGTCTTTTTTACTTTATTGCTACAATTTTTATTTATTTTTGTATTTCTACTATAAATACCATTATCGAGTAAATGATTTGATATGCAAGAGATATGGCTCTATTGTCTTAGCAATTAATTTAAAGAATTTATGGCAAAATATGAAGCCAAATGTTTGGCTACAGTGTTCTTACATTCTAAGGGGTGCTCTATAGGAGCTGTCAGGTTAACCAAGTTCTTGGCTATTATTCTAAAATAATATGATATGACAACTTATTTTATACCGCTAAGACTCGGAAATTATACAAAATCATGTACTATTATACAAAATCAGTGTTGTACAACTATAGAACGTCACTCTTTGGGGATTTTAGTAAAAGGTGTTTTAACTTTAACGTATAAGGATTTAACAGTTTATCACAGACATGATTTGTTTTAAGTATCTCTATGTGTATGTACGTACTTTTTACGCTATAACATCAGCAATGACATTGTATCCAATTATGCAATGCAATCTACTATACAAACAGGATACAAAAGATAACCGATATTATACCAATTTTGTATCCAATTTACAATCTGGCAGCCCTGTTTCACAGACTTGCAGGCATGGTCCGTAGGGTATTAGTGTTCTGTGGACATGGTAGTCAGTGCAAACATGGGAGACGATGTAGACGTAGATCTCGTGGGAGCTACTGCTTTGGGCTTTATCTATTTTTATTGAAAAAAAAAACAGCCCGACATAATTATGCATGCGAAATTTTACTTAAAACTATTAGGTTTTACAATTAAAAAATCATTTATGGTGTAACAACACTTTTAAAGTAGCCAAAACTTTAAATTTGATTTTTTTATTTGATATGCGTTATAACTATTTTTACATCGAAGAGTGCTTTTACATAATTCGTTTCTTATTTTAGTGAGATCTCTTTGAATGAATTTACTATCCTCGCTAACTTTTGAATATAATTTTTTATTATTTCTAATAAACATGAACATAATTAACCATGATAAGCATTGGGGGCGGCTTCTTCATTAAATGTGTTTCGTAACTGTTTTAAGGCATACATAAATCTATTTTATGTACTGCACATCATTGATGTGCGATTAGTTACAATTCTCTAATCGTCCATCAATCAATACTAACTTTAATCCTAAGAATTGGCGCTATTTTGTTTCATATTTTTTTGGGCCCTGATAAACAATATTTATTTTTACTAAAAGAATAGTTCAGAAACATCTTTCTGAAGTCTTTTGCTTTCGATTCATGCATGATAAAGGTTCAGACCACTCCGATATATTTGGTGTCGTCAAAAATTAATTTCGATCGTTACGTCGTCTGTATGCCACGAAGATGAAAACTATACTAACGCGGCCGAGAGCGTGTGTGTGTGTGTGTAAACAGGCACACAAGCACATTCACCCTTTGAAGTGTGTCAAAAAACCGACAGTCGTCCCGATCGGCGCCAAGCGCGTGCACATTCACGCAAGCATGCACAAACAGCCTGTTCACATGCTTGCGTCGTTGAATGTCGGTTTGAACGCGAGCGTGTGAACGCAGGCGTTAGTCGTCCCGATCGGCGCCAAGCGCGATCACATTCACGCAGGCATACACAAACAGCCTGTTCACACGATTGCGTCGTTGAATGTGCTCGTTGAATGTCGGTTTGAACGCCAGCGTGTAAACCCACCATAAGGAAGCAGAATTACTACCTACTAAATTCAGACGACTGAATTCAGCCAAGTGTACTAAGCGCTTATATACTGCCATCTTTGTTACTCTTCACTGAAATGCAATATTATCCATCCTGTTGTCAAGTTCCATGTTTAGTATATATTTTCAGCATGAGCAATGGCATTGAATTACGATACGTACCAAAGACTATACAAACACTACGATACGTACCACGATACGTACGAGAAACGAGTGAAAAAAGTTTCACATTTTCACCGTATAATATTATTTATTATTAAACTTAAATAGTGTTTTTTCTCTAAACTTACCCTAAGTCGAGATGAGAGCTTTTTTAAAGTCGGAAAGTAATTGCCATTCACGGCCCTAAGCTTGTAGTAGGTACAATATTGTGAAACCACTGGTCCTGCCGGTATCAGTCAGAAAGTGCGATGTGGGATTCTTCAGCGTTCCTAGGGGCGCTAACTCCTAAGTTTTACGTAGCCCTGACGGGTACGTCATCGCTCATATCGGGTCTCATTTTAATATTCGAGTGGTGGTATTTCCGCAAGTATGGCACGTCTTTCATCGAGCAAGTGTCGTTAACACACTTGGGCCCTTGGCTCGGTGGAAGTGGTGGAGGTGGGGAAACAGAAGCATCAGGAGCAGGTGCGGAATGTAAGGTGTGCCGAAACCCAATGTCGTTGCTGCGGGGAGCGGAGTACGGGCGTCTGTGGAGCGCCGCACGGAGAGCACCTCTTACATATTATGATATGAATATTTCGGCTCAAGAGCATCAGGCCTGGTTCGGCTGTGGTACTGAGGTATGCCTCTTGGTTTATTCAACCTTTCTAATTTGGTGTATTAAAACTAGTGCACTATCAAAATTATTCCATGCTATTTTGTTTCAATACTGTAGTTAATTTTCAGTCATTGTAGTGGTCATTTCTAATTTGATCATTTATAAAATTCACATAGGAAGGTTCACCTCAGTGAATATCAACTAGCTTTGAATTTTAAATACAGTTAGTGTTTAGCCTGTAAAGCAAGGAATACAACTGCGCAGTTTAACCAATTGAGTCATCACTTACCAAAACACAGGTATGCAACTTGTTTTTGAGATCCCATTACTTTTATTGAATTGTATCAATATAAGAATTTTTTTTCTTCAATAAAAATAAAGACTTGGCTATCACACATCAAAATATCTACATACCTTCAACAACATCTTCCAAATATTAGTGGCCTGAGCACATTATTTATGTTTTTGCATGCATTTTGGCCCGTTAGCACGATGTCCAACGGGAATTATTTAAACAGTAGATTTTCTTTGAGATTATGTTGCTCAGCAATTGCCCAAGTCATTCTGTTTATAAAAGAAATACAGATGTCTAATATTGATATGGTCATTATAAAATATAATTAGGTGTACAATTCGACCTCACAACTTTTTGCAGTAGAAGAACTGCATTGTGACTGTTGCGAGTTGCGACACTTGGGTTTTTTGTATGTTATGTTTTTGATGGGATCTATTACTGTGGCTTCTGATGTAATCCACCCAAAATATAATAAAATGTAACATGTTGTGTGGGTCTACTACCGCTGCAGGGTGACTTTATAATTATCACTCAATGAGAAAATAACATTTATTTGGATGGATATAAAAAGAGTCTACCTTTCAAAGGGATAGTGCTATCCCTTTGAAAGGTAGACTCCCAGATGAGAGAGTAGATGCCCATTAAATTTACACAAGATTTGTAAAACAACAACTACATTTTATATACTCAATCCAAATGTACTCATTAACATGTGTCTCCGTTTTCAGTTTAGTTCTCTTATTACTTTTATTTACAACTGAATGTGATTACGGAAATTCATTTAGGAATTTGTCTATCATGAGTATAACAGAGAGACAAACATGATTTTTTACAGAAATAGTTGTATTTTGCAGTGTTGTTTGTAACTGGACCCAGACCAATATTTTTTAAATTTTGTTTTATTGTTACATTATATTGAGGTGCTGCTATTGCATCATGTGTTGACACACAACACCCTTAACTATTTATTTTCTGTATATTTAGTAGTATTATTGCATTAATAGTCCTCACAATTTGAGAATATTATTTCTTAATGTGAGTGGAAGAATTTTCATAGTGAAGTACAGGATTTTAATTGCCAGGCTTATAAACACACAAGCAACACGGGGTAATGTAGCAACACTAAAGGTAACGTCTTGTTGGTAAGGTAAATCCTGTCCTGTTTGAAGTGAAACTTCTTTAGAATTGTTGTAATTAGAAATTAGATGAAATGAAAAAATCACACTAAAAAGAGACAAACAAGGCAAACATTCATAAATAGGATTTAGCTTGTGAGAGAGTGAGATACAATACAAGTATACAGTGTTTCGTATAATCTTTGAAACAAGACAAACATATTCATAAATATGATTTAGCCTGTAAGAGAATGAGATAGAATAGAAGTATCAGTGTTTAAATTTTTTTTTTTTGCATTTGCGTATTAAAATTCGTTGGTTAATTAATTTTTGTTAATTATTAAACACATTTGTGTTAATTTGACTAAAAACTTTTATATAAATGATCTAAAATTTAATTTATTTACATTAGTAAATTATTTGTGTTGATTTAACTTTTTATTTAGGCTAATTTTCTGAAGTTTGACTTCTGTCATGTGTAAATTGCACACATAAACTTTTTTTGTGAAGGTAGAACCATATTGCTTAGTTTTCTGTGTGCTAAATGACACAAAATGTTTTGCTAGACGCCGAGATCATTAGAATCAATATCATGGAGCAAATAGATGATTTCCAGCAGGTTGTTATATGCCTTCTGAGTATAGTTCACCCATAGGCTGCATGTGTGAAAACATTAACAGCACGCTTTAAAAATCGTGACCTTTACTGCTTTAGTGCAGCAAGCAAACCTATAGGCCATCATGCCACATTGATTGATTGATTGGTGGGTGTTGTTACCCCATGGTGGACGGGATGACTGGCCTCTGCCACCTCTAGGGGGTTGGCCACCCCTGGTGGTCCCTCTGTTTGAGGGAAACCTTTTCCCTTCACCTCTGGATGTGGATGGTGTGGGGTTTAGGGGTGGTCTTGGGGTTGGGGGAGTCGGGGTTGGCTTAGGGGAGGGGTGATTGGGGGTTGTGATAGGGGGTGGGGAGGCAGCTTTTGGGAGTGAGGGAGGGGTATTGGAGGTGGAGGGTTGAGGTTCTGTCGGTGGGGAGGCCACTGAAGTCGGCTGGGTGGCACTGGGTGCGCCTTTCAGCCGGAAAAGGACCTTCCTGCAGCCGACATTGACCTTGAGGTCCTTACTCCGGATAACCTCAGCAGAATGCTCGTCTATGGACAGCGTAAGTAGTACGCCGTCCTTTTCGGGCCTTCTGCCGAAGATTTTCCAGAGTTCTGGTCTCAGTCCTTCGTTCTGAAACCGGATGGCCTTAAGAACAAGGTCAATGTCTTTGGCCTCTGGGTTGGGGATGAAGGACACCGCTATGGTCGGTTTGGTCATGTCCTTCTTACTAATTAGTGAGAGGCACGCACCTTTCCAGGGTTTTAGCGGTGGCACTTCCCTTTCAAGCCAGGCCTTCGCTTTCGCATCATCACAGACGATGCAGAGCCAGCCCGGCCTAAAGGTTATTCCCCCAAAGGTTGGTCCTTGTCCCGGTCGACCAGTCTCGGTGATGCGGCGGAGTATCGCGTTGTACAACGCCTCCATCCTTTTCTCCGTCATCGGTTCCGTATCTCGGATCCCGACTTTGGTCGACTTGACTGCCTCCGTGTAGGAGCTGTGGGCAGAGCTGGCATTGTAGCCAGCTCTTGGTTTGAGTAGGAGTCAGGGCTGGGTTTCTCCTGTCGCCTTTGGGTCTTCCTGTCGCTACCCTGTGGCGATTCCTCCTCCGAGCGCATTCTTTTGGGGGCGCGCTTTGGTGTGGGCTGCTTAAACTGGTAGCCGAGAGCTTTTAGTTCGGCGAAGCTTTTGTTGCTGAGCTGTTGAGCTTCGTCAGCCTGCACACCTATGTCCAGGAGTGCGAGATATCGGATCTTCTTAAATCCTTTTAGCGCTCCTCGATTTTGGCGACGCCTGGCAGCCTTTGACGGGGTCGGGCTCCTGAGGAGCCTTTCCTCGTCTTTGGCCTCCGACGACATCACCGTATGGGCCGTTGGGACAGATTGCTCCGTACCAACAGCCAATGGTTGGAAGTCCTCGCAGAGGTCCTCCAGCGATTGTGACTTAGTCACGGTAGTATGAACATTTTGGTTTTCCATGTTGTTCCCACGAGTAGCTAGGGAAAAAGGGTCGGCCCCGGCAGAGCCCCGCATACCGGGGTAGGGCTGATTACACCTCGAGGTCGCCTGGTATCGAGGGCCACCGTTTGAGACTGAGCTTCCCCTCAGCCACGCACCCATCGGCACGGTACGGATTACACCTTGGGTTGGGGTTTGTGGAAGGGGTTGGGTTGGTGAGTGGGTTGGGAGCTTAGGAGGGGGTTGGATGGGTTTTTGGGGAGGTGGGCGAAGTTAATCACCTGGAGGTTTCAGTTTGTGCCCGTATCAGCTGAAGGCTGATGCAGACACGTAACAGGTGGCAACCGCGAGAAGGATGACCTCCAGATTTGCCTTGGGGATCTTAGCTGACCTGCGCTCTCCCCCAAAGCCATACGCCAACTCAGTTATCGGACAGATAACTAAGCTAGAGATTAGCCTCAGTTCACATGTTATTATAGGCAAAAAGTGAAATAGGCCGCACTCCACCCGATCTCGCGGTTACTTTGACATCCAAAAAAGTTACAAGGTCGTTTTCTAAGATCCGCCTCCATTTTATTTGTGAACCTTATCTTGGGGTGAATAGAGTTGAGATGTTGTATATACTTCCTGTTTATTTCCTTTGACGATACTAAAGATGTTATCCACGAATCCAAAGCCTAACGGTCTTCGGGTCGAGACTCGGCGCCTTCTCTTCAAAATGTTCCATGCAGATATTGGCAAGTACAGGGGCTACAGGACTGTGTAGTCCTGTACTTGCCAGTATCTTGCGACACCATCAATCTAAAGGTAATGTTGACCTTGGAAAAGGAAATAGTTGCCATCTAGACAGTTTTTAAGTAGATTAATATAATTGAACTGCAGCTCGCTGTCTCTAAGCAGGTCTTTTACGACGTTCAAGCACTGTTTTATTAGAACATTGGTGTAAAGCGATTCTACGTCAAAGCTCACCATGACGTCATCAGGTTCCATCGTGTGATCTTTTATAATTTGTATGAAGTGCCGCGAGTCTTTCACAAAAGACGGTGTTTTGCCTACAAGTGGTTGCAATACTGATGCAACATGTTTCGACTTACAATGATTTGACTTACAATAGGTCGTAGCGGCACGTTGGGCAGACCATATAATTTCGGTGACTGATGTGACTGGTGCATAATATAGTCTGTTTGTACTCGTCTTCTGAAAATAGATCCTCGCTCTCCTGGATTAGAGTGCGTATTCTACGCGTTATTCTGGCCGTGGGGTTATATGATACCGGTTTATAAATCTTATCATTCAACTGTCCGAGTATTTTGCGCTGGTAATCAGTCGTTTCAGCCGTTTCGTTACTACAAGAACTACTGTATAACAGAAAAGTGAATAAATTTTTCACCTTACGCTCATGTGACGGTAGCAAAACGACCAGACCACATATTTTGACTAAGGTGTAGAGTTTATGAAGTTTAGCTGTACATGAGATCTGATAACTTTTTTGCAGTTCTAGACATATGGTCTCGTCTTGGCAACATTTTACATGAAAATGTTTTTGGTGGGATTGAATCTTTTCAATTTTCTCTATTTGCACCAGATGAAGTAGAAAAAGTAAGTCCTTATAAACAAGCCAAACGCCAACGGAAGTGATAACATCACGTCGCATGTTCATGCCTATTCTCGGAAACCCTCACCCCGTAAAATTACGGTACGGTGAATGACCTTAAACGTTAAGCGCCGTCGAAGCAGCTGATTGCATAAATGTTGTTTAATTGATTACATTGCAGTTTAGGCGTATTTATTGATTTTTTTGTGGTAAAATGTTCTGTTTACTGCTTGTGATATCACTTTTAAGCACAAAAAAAGTAAAATAAAAAAAAACATATCCAGATACGGCAGGGCGTTCATTACACCATTCGATGTACTTACGTGCGCTAAACAACTACCGGCCGCATGGCCGCTGGCGGCCCTTATACGCAGTCTCGCGCAGTGGGTTGCCGACAGCGGTACCGCGCGCTCACGCTTTTATTTTTGAATTTTTACGTAATTCGAAATCGTATTTTTATACCTTTATATACTTTAAATACAGACAAATTGTCATGGTTTCTGGTAGTTTATGTGCTGTACATGGACGTAGATCTAGTAAGAGAAAAAAATAACAAAATTTGTAATTGTTTTTGTTTTCAAATATATTTTGTTCTATTTTGATGTTTTGGTTTCTGTTACAAATAAATAAGAGTTAATACGGTTTTCACTGTCACATAGAGTTGTTTCTTAAATAAGGATTTTTATGCAATTTCTTTAATATACAAATACCTACTTAATTAGAATGGTGGAACCATTCATCATCCTCCGCGCCTTTTCCCAACTAAGTTGGGGTCGTCTTTCAATCTAACTACGATACGGCCGAACTTTGATATTTTACGTGAAGCGACTGCCATCAGACCTCCACAACCTAAGTACTAGGCGATATCGAAGTTTTGTAGTTAGACCAGGTTGTCGGATTTTTAGGGCTCCAACTACCCGTAACGAATGCCACAGATGTTTGTATGGCACCCGGGACCGACGGTTTAACGTGCTCTCCGAGGCACGGAGGGGTCTCAATGTGTTAAGAATGGTCACCCATCCTAGACTGACCTGGCTAGCATTACTTAACTTTGTAATGTGTTAACCTACTCGGTTACCACTTAGCCACGAGCCCCTCAATGGTGGAACCATTCGAATTATACAATTTATATACTTAATCAAGTGTTTGTTTCGAATACAAATAGTTAATGGTTTACCATTCTTATTAAGTATTTATAATAGTAAAGAAAATACGTAATTTTGAAATGGTTTTAAGATTATATTTATGGAAAAAATATATACTTAGGTAAGTACTAAATACCTTATCATTATAATTTTTAAGTAAATGATACTTTATTAGTTTATATTTATAAGAATTCCATAACTACAAGAAATAAAATCTTTAGTACCTAGGTACCTTATTTTTTTATCCAAAAGCAAAACGCCACCGCGCTAGCGGTGCGTCCAGCCGACCAAAACTTTTCGTTTTTAGATTTTGTGGGCACTATTGTCGTCAAGGACAACGACGCATCTACTCGTGTAGTGAATTCCACGCGTTTGATTGGTAAAAGATTTGGATATCAGTACTCAACTTTAATTAAGGAGCATCAACAATATACATATGCAACATTGTTCTTTAGATTTATCACTACATCACATCTATACTAATATTTTAAAGTAAAGTTCGTTTGTTTGGTTGAAGCGCTAATCTCAGGACCTGCTGGTTCGAATTATAAAATTCTTAAAATTTTGTGTTGGATGGACTATCCATTTATAGAGGAAGGCTATATAACATCACGCTACGACACACTCTTTAAGTTTCTTTTGTGTTGTGTGTTTATTGATGTTTCTCGTTAGAGGTTTGGTTAAGCAAGGTCACGAGGCTTCGGCGATAAGTTTTTCGGAGAAGCGATTTGTTGTTAAGTGTTTCGTATTAGTAAACTTACGGGGACGTGGTATTAAGTGTTACACTTTTGTAAGTCAGGTAACACACCCGATTTTTATGTAATAAAACTTTACTTAATTAACATAGCCTTTTTTTATAAAAATATAGATATTTAATATTACATAAAAAGAGGTAACCCTAAACTTATTTACGGCAACGCAACCATGCGCTATTACGAGGCAATAATAATCGTGTTTTAAGAACATTAAAGATCATTTTCGCATGCAGGGGTCGGCGCTCGGAAAGAGTAGGTAATTAAAACGGTAGGTATGGACGTTTTTGTAGGGAGTGATTTATCTGTTACGTAGTAACTACTTAGTAATCTGTGCCGCAGTGACTAAGCAATCATGATCCTTTTTCTACTATTAACTTATTTTTTTACTTCCTTTCATAAAATATTGTTAATAATGCGTAACATTCCTGCCACTAGCTATGCGCCTGCGGCTTTGCCCGTGTAGATTATGGTAGTATGTAGTTTCTTATTTTTAAAAACATTAAGGAGCTAAGTATTTTAAATACAATTATTTC
This sequence comes from Callimorpha dominula, assembly GCA_949752705.1. Taxonomy (NCBI): domain Eukaryota; kingdom Metazoa; phylum Arthropoda; class Insecta; order Lepidoptera; family Erebidae; genus Callimorpha; species Callimorpha dominula. The sequence continues at coordinate 24,967,726 of OX456999.1, read as the reverse complement.
CATAACATAAATATGATTTAAATTAATAAAAACTATAAATATTTCAATTAAACCAATTTAAAGGTATTTTTGAATTGTCAAAATTATGAGTCAGTCAGAATAAGTCAGTCGTGAAGCTAGGTGCTTGTTCTAATACGTAGATCCTATGGGGAAGAACAGGCAAGAAATTCCAAAGAAAGAGAGGGTCTTTCAACATGATTTTTTACAATTTTCCGGTTCATCATCGTCAATGTTATCGCCAATCAGCCTGGTCATTCTGTTTCTTTCATTGGGGGTTTTTCACCAACACTCACCGCTTGGCAGCGGCACCACGGTTTGGGGTTTTGTGGTTTCGCGGTAGACGCTGCTGCACATCTTCTGGTTTTTTGCCTTGATCTTGGTTCGCCATATTTCACCAAGATCATCATATTTAGTACAAAAAAACCGAAATGGCATAGATGGCAAATCCAATGCAGCATTAAGTTCGTTGAGATTTGATAGTACTATACTTGTTAAAATAGCTCCCAACACAGCTCCAGCAATAATGTAAAATTTTGGTTTAGCACATGTTTTTATTTTAAAATTAGAATCACATACTACATTTTAAATTAAATGTTGAAATGAGTCCAGTTTGCTTTATTTCATCAATTTCATGTAATTCAGTTTGAAATCAAATTCCTTATTATGCTTGTCAATTTGCAATGCGGCCGGCGAGTGCCAGAACCGAATTTTATGACAAAAGAAGTACTTGGTCCGCCCGCCAACTTGAGGGTAATGTTTTATTTAAAAAAAAAAACTAATATCGAACAGACCCTCTCCTCCTCACGACTACGTATTTGTTTATACTGCCCCCACCCCACCCAACTTTACGTTATATGAGCAGGGTCAGTATACCTGCATCAAGTTCCCCAAACGAAGGTCCCGAGACGCAGGGACCTTTATACGGCAGGTCTTACCTCCAACGCCATGGCGCCGGTACTAGTTAAGGCTATATACCGTATGCCTATCGGTCACAGAAGATCGCCACTCGTGAAACCACACTCGCAGCGACCCCCCATTCGCAACCAGCACACTCCCTATTGTCCAGATAGGTACTGGAGCTGTAAGGCACGCTCACATCCCGATCTACGATCAAGTGTATCAGATCCGGATCAGTGTCTAGTCACCTGTCTACTTGCTAAGCAGGCAAGTACCCGAGCTGCATCGGTCCGACGGGACCTCTGCTAAACGACGCTCCAAGCCTCGCAGCGGAAAACCAAGGAGCCCTTCGCCTTAGACCGGTTAATTCCGCTGCTCGCTGCGCGCGAGAACCGACGCTCCACGGACAATAGTGGAGCAGACGAACGGCCCGTTCTCTGCAGCTAACCACAATACCCCCACGAGTCCAACTCCAAAACCGGTATCTGACAGCTTTCGCCATCAGAGGGCTCATGATCCGGTTCCCGTGGTATCCTTATCTAACAGCCGGACCCGTAGTTCCGGCTGCGAACCTATCTACTCCGGGTGACTAGTAGATAGGGAACTAATATCGAACAAAAAAAAAATTTTGATCGAACAATGACGAACAGTTAACGAACAATTGAAATTGCAAAAAAAAAGTAAAAAAACGACTTTTCCCCGCCAACAGACGGCCATATGCAGGGGAACATAGAAACTTCTCCTTTTTTTGAAGTCCGTTAAATAAGTTTTCTTTTACCTTATGTAGGACAGACTGAGTGCTGATTGCATTATGGCGCTTCCGGCAGGGTCCTGCAGAAGAGGCAATGGGCCGCGCGTGGCGAGAGCGCGAGCCCGGCGCGAGGGTCGCCGCCGCGCGCGCCGCTCTTGCGCTGCGCCCCGACTGTGCGCCCGCGCTATTGCTGCTCGCCGAGGAGGACGCGCCCACCGTGCAAGAGGTAAGGACGACGCGCCAACCTTGCAGGAGGTAAGGAGGACGCGCCCACCGTGCAAGAGGTAAGGACGACGCGCCCACCTTGCAGGAGGTAAGGAGGACGCGCCCCTACCGTGCAAGAGGTAAGGACGACGCGCCCACCTTGCAGGAGGTAAGGAGGACGCGCCCCTACCGTGCAAGAGGTAAGGACGACGCGCCCACCTTGCAGGAGGTAAGGAGGACGCGCCCACCGTGCAAGAGGTAAGGACGACGCGCCCACCTTGCAGGAGGTAAGGAGGACGCGCCCACCGTGCAAGAGGTAAGGACGACGCGCCCACCTTGCAGGAGGTAAGGAGGACGCGCCCACCGTGCAAGAGGTAAGGACGACGCGCCCACCTTGCAGGAGGTAAGGTGGACGCGCCCACCGTGCAAGAGGTAAGGACGACGCGCCCACCGTGCAGGAGGTAAGGAGGACGCGCCCAACGTGCAAGAGGTAAGGAAGACGCGCCCAACGTGCAGGAGGTAAGGAGGACGCGCCCACCGTGCAATAGGTAAGGAGGACGCGCCCACCGTGCAGGAGGTAAGGAGGACTCGCCCACTGTGCAAGAGGTAAGGAGGACGCGCCCAACGTGCAGGAGGTAAGGAGGACGCGCCCAACGTGCAGGAGGAGAGAAGGTTTTACGGGGACTGAGATCCTCCTTAAGAATTTTAAAAGATTGTTGGTATAGGTTTCCTTAAAGCAAAAGGGGTCGCCGGAAACGATGACGAAGATATGTAGGTTATTTTGCGTGTGTATAATGTCGGAGACACCGTCTGGGATACGGTGCCGTTTCGCAGTTATTTTTACTGTGTTATAATTTGTTCTGTGTAGCGGACGAAGCATTATACATCTAGCTACTGTCATTTTGGTTTTTTAACTTAAAGAATTTAAATTGTAACATCATGTGAAATAAATACTAAACACTAAAAAGTTTTGCAATATTACACAAGTTTTTACACGCGTAGATCACGTGATCCCTACGTTTCTCGCAGGCGGAGCGTGTGCTGCGGCGCGCGTGGCGCGCGGCCGAGTCGGCGTGGCGACAGAGCTCCGCGGCGGGCGCCGGCGCGGCGGCCGAGGCGCGGCGCGACGCCGCCGTGCTCGCGCACGTCAAGCGCCGCGCCGCCATGTGCGCGCGCCGCCTGGGCCGCCTGCGCGACGCGGCGCGGCTCTTCCGCGAGCTGGCGCGCGACGCGCCGCCGGCCCTGCACGCTCTGTCGCTGCACGAGAACCTACTCGAGGTGCTGCTGGAGCAGCGCGCCTTCGCCGACGCGCAGGCGCTGCTGGCGCGCCACGACGACGCCGCGCTGCCGCGCTCCGCCGCCGTGTGCTACACCGCCGCGCTACTGCGGGCGCGCGCCGCGGCCGGCGCGCCCGCCCGCTCCGGCGCCGAAGTCGCCGCGCTCGAGGCGATGCGGCGCGCCATCGAGTTCAACCCGCACGTGCCCGAGTACCTGCTGGAGCTTCGGCCCCTGACGCTGCCGCCCGAGCACGTGCTGCGGCGCGGCGACAGCGAGGCGGTGGCGTACGCGTTCTTCCACCTGCGGCACTGGCGCGCGTGCGAGCCGGCGCTGCGGCTGCTGGGCGCGGCGTGGTCGGCGGCGGAGCGCGGCGCGGGTGCGGCGGGCTGCGGCGCGTGCGCGGACCGCGAGCTGCTGCCGGCGCACCACGCGCTGTCGGTGTTCCCGCGGCGGCGCGCGCCGGCGCTGCTGCCGCTGGCGGCGGCGCTGTGCGCGCTGACGGCGCTGCTGGCGCTGCTGGCGCACCGCTGGCCGGCGCACGCGCACGCCGTGGCGCGCGCCGCTGCGGCGCAGCTGGACCCGCGCCGGCTGCACACGCTGCTGGCCGCCGTCTAGTCGCAGCGACGTTTAATATAAGTGTCGTGTACCTGAATCTTTGTTTTATTTTCTCTATTTATCGTTCCTCTCTTCGCTTCGACCGAGCGGATAGAATATGCAAAATCGCAATAAGCCATAAACCACATGTTTAATATATCTTTTATACTCCCTAACTATGTATACCTTAGTCAAAATATGTGGTCTGGCCGTTTTGCTATCGTCAGATGGGCGTAAGGTGAAAAATGTATTCACTGTTCATTACTTTTCTGTTATACAATACTGCCCTCCTTATTGCAAACGCAGTACTTGCAAAATGGCGGTTTCGAGATAAACTTAGTGAAAGTAACATTTAGGTGCAAGTACTGCGTTTCATGTTAAATAAAAAACACGTTTTTAATAAGAAAAAACTTGTAAATATATTTTTTACGTATAGAATATATCCTTAGGATGTCATTTTTGCAAAAAAGTGAAAATCTCAAAAATGTCGATTACTGCAAGTACAATTAGCAGGGCAGAATAGTTCTTGTAGTAACGAAACGGCCAGACCACATATTTTAACTAAGGTGAAGAGTAAAGTATAAGAGCTATGCAATTGAATTAATTGAAGTATAAATTTCATAAATCCACTTTTAACATCATATCCTTTCAGGGTATCAGCTGACGATCTTTCCACCGGGATACAGCCAGCTGACATTTTTATTTATTCGCAATAGCATATAAACTGTCATCTTATAAATTTTCAATTGAGAATAAATCACGGAACGTATAAGTATCTACATATTTCTTTCACATTAATGTGACCAGCTGACGTATAACCCACCACTATATAGTCAGCTGACTTTAAGAAATTGGATTAGCTATAATTTGATACAATTTTGAAGCTGTAAAAATTAAGCTCCTCAGTCAACGCAATCAAAAGATACGGCCCTTTATGCCTTAAATTTAACCAAATTTAAACATTAGGCAGTTAAATCAAAACCTATAGGGTACTTCCCATTACCGTAGAATCAGGAAATTTGGGAAGAAGCAAGGTATCGCAGCACAAGTAAAGGAAAAAAATCAAAAGTCCTTAATTTGCTGTTACATCACTTAAAAAAATTGTGATAACTATCTTACGTTTTATGCTTGGAAAGTTGCCTTGTCGTAAATATATGTAAGGGAGAATAGTTTCGGAAAAGCTAAGTTTGCTTTTCCGAGTTTGAGTTTGTCTTTCGGAAAAAATGGCCTTATACCTTCGTGAATTGATTCCCGAGATGGATGTACTATACAAGGTTGTTTGCCCACAGAACCCTCGGTGCGCAAATCAGACTCGCACTTATACTTGTTTTTTTTTTTATAATCACCAACAAACGTTTACTAATAGTGAAAGTATCGGATAAATCAAAAAAAAAAAAACAATAACTCACATTCCCTATGATGTAAATCGCCTTTGTGCTTGCACCTACGGCTGACTTTAACTCTGTCTGGCAGGACGTTGGAACTAACGAAAGTGTCTGGCAACTTGGAAAACATCATCACATTCTAATGATTACCCAAGTGTCATATTATATTAAATTCAGCTTTTAAAAAATGACGAAACTAGAATTACAATTTAACACACTTTAAGGGTGTCCGGTGAGGGGTTGCTCTCATACAAAGTGTCTAGCGATGAATGATGTGACTTCTAATATCATCCCGGAGATAATATAAAAAAATTAGGCTTTATACTATTACGAAAGTTGGTCTAAATTTTTTGCACCTTTAGTGCCTCATAGCTGCCAAAGCCACCATGATCCAAAGTTCATACTCGACCACCGTTCTTACCTCGGTTGGGTGCATGAACAGAAAAACTTTCAGCTTTTATAAAATTACGAAGGTCTGGCGATCGTTGGCTCTCGGACACATGACATACAAGATGAACGAGCACACATCAGACAATCGGGCCAACAGTCTAATACTAATATTTTCATATTCCCGCATCGGGCGTCGAGCCACTTACTTCAGGGTGTGCGTTAGGACCAGGGGTGTACATCATAGAATTGAGCTGCTTTTCTACAGGAAGGTGGTACCTGTAATGTACCTCAGTGTACCTTTAAGGAAATCCAGTGTACCTCTTTTGATAAAAAGATATAAAATAAAATATGTACACCCGCCATTCTAACGTTAGGACTGCGGGTGTACATTTTTTTTTTCTTATTATGTGTTTATTTTGTTATTATGTGTACCTGCTGTGTACCTATATATAAAAATATAAAATAGGTAAAATGTTGATAAATACGACTGCAAAACGTCAAGACAACGGCGTATCTCAGATACAAGCTGACGCAGTTTGTCTTACCGCCTCCCTCTCACGTTGGGCCGCATTTTGTGTCCTCCCCCCAACACATAAAAACAAAAAAAGTGGGAGTAACCATACCTACATAGACAGATATAACAGTTGTCTTTTAGTAATATAGATCACTTCTAGCCTAGAAGTCCTAGGACCATCTTTATTTCTACTAGATACTCACTTCATACATTAATACCTATCTTACGGATCTCATATATACATATATACACAGTATACATATAGTTCATGGAAAGCGTTCGGTGACGAGGATGCGAGTTCCATGATTTTTGTTCACCCAAAAAGTGCTCAACGCGCCTAAAGGTGTTTTCACTTCAAAAATGTAATTCGCCATTTGGTGGTGGCGGCCATCTTGGATTTGAAATTTATCATAGTGTATAGTATTCTACTAATCAAGCCCTTTCATTTGATGCCCATATTGACGGAGTTGTGAAAAAATATGTAATCCGTCATTTTGTGGCGGCGGCCATCCTGGACCGATTTTCATCAAACATAGCTAAGAACACTCCCGACTAATTCACCTTGCAAACAAAACATGCCGCGCGGTGCGCTACATATATAGATATATATATGTAGAGAGATATCTCTTTGTATTTATATAGGTATATACATTATGTATACTAATAACATAAAATTTTTGTGTCTGTACTGTTCAGCATTGAGGAGTTTACTCGCCGGGAGTCAACCTTGGGCGTAGTAGCCATGTCATGAATTTATTTTACCCTTTCTAATGTAAACAAGTTTTAATTGAATAAATCCATTTACAAAATTTCGGGTCTTTGCTGTTGCCGTTGAGGAGTTCCACTATCCACCTCCTGACTCCATCATCAGATCAGCTCAATAGTACCAGATTATTGCATTGTTACTAAATTTACTTAGGTATGCTACATATCAGCTCAATCGCAAACCGGGAAGTGGGTCAAAATTGACATCTATGATTTTATTACATTGTTAGTTAGTTAGTTTTTCCTCGATTTCCTTAAGATTCCATGATCAGATCCTGAGTTGATGATAATGGGACCACCTCGGGAGTATACCCTTTCGAACTAAAAATTTTTTTTTTATCGGTTCACAATTGGCGAAAATATCGATGAACATACTAAAAAAAAATACATATAGACGAACATAGAACCTCCTCCTTTTTGAAAGTCGGTTAAAAAGACAATCTATTACGAGAAACATGCTAAAAACGCAGTTTCTTAATAAAAATTGTAGCAAAAGTGTTGTTAACCGGTTTCGAGAAAAGGAGGTATTGAATGCGACCTGAATGTTAACTATGTAATATTTTTGAAATTGAAAAATATTGTTATATGTTAATCTACTAGTGCAGTGGCGGAATTACACATTTGCCGCCACTAGGCTATTAAAATTTTGCCGCCTCTACCGGTCGGTCTATCTAATTCGATACCTATGGAAAAGACCTAAAAAATAATGTAGGCCCCAAATTTGCCGCCCCTAGAATCTGCCGCCCTAGGCTGCAGCCTACTCAGCCTGATGGTAAATCCGCCACTGTACTAGTGATAAGCAAATTCGTAAGATCTTGCAAGTGGTTTTATATGTACCTATATTTGTACCCGAATATCTCAGAACGTACTAAACCAATTGCATTTTCCTTGTTGAATTTGAAATCTTTCAATCTAGTTGTCAGCGCAACTTTCATCAAAATCGGTTTAGTAGTTTGATAGATATGTACCAAAATATATTGACGTCGGTTATTGTTTTTAAACTTACCTGTACTTTAAATATTACAGTACGTACTGTACTTTAAACGTACCTGTACATTGTTCTTAGCATGTTTACGCCGCCACAAAATGGCGGATTACATATTTTTTCACAACTCCCTCAATATGGGTATCAAATGAAAGGGCTTGACTAGTAGAACACTATAGACTATAATAAATTTCAAATCCAAGATGGCCGCCACCACAAAATGGCGAATTACTTTTTTTTTCACAACTCCCTCAATATAGGTATCAAATGAAAGGACTTGACTAGTAGAATACTATACACTATAAAAATTTCAAACCCAAGGTGGCCGCCACCACAAAATTGCGGATTACATACTTTTTAACAACTCCCTCAATATGGGTATCAAATGAAAGGCCTTGAATAGTAGAATACTATACACTATGATATGGCGAATTACATTTTTGAAGTGAAAACTTCTTTAGGCGCGTTGAGCACTTTTTGGGTGAACAAAAATCATGGAACTCGCATCATCGTCACCGAACGCTTTCCATGAACTATATGTATACTATATGTTTTAACGTGGGAGAGCCATGCTTCGGAACGTATGGGCCGGCTCGACTCCGCTCGATACCACGGCCTCACAGACAACCATTAGTGAAACAATGCTTGTATTGCATTTCGCCGCGTGAGTGAGGTTACCGGAGGCTCTAACCCTTCCCCCCTCCCTCCCCCTTCTCCTAATCCCACCTTTAAGGGTGGCAACGCACTTGTGACTCTTCAGTTACAGGTGCCCATGGTTGGCGGTAGTCATTTACCATCAGGTGACCCGTCTGCTCGTTTGCCCTTTATACCATAGAAAAAAAAAAAGTATATAGAGATCCGTAAGATAGGCATTAATGTATGAAGTGAGTACCTAGTAGAAATTAAAGTGATCCTAGGACTTCTAGGCTAGAAGTGATCTATATTACTAAAAGACAACTGTTGTATCTGTCTATGTAGGTATGGTTAGTCCCACTTTTTTGTTTTTATGTGTTGGGGGAAGGAAACAAAATGCAGCCCAGCGTGAGAGGGAGGCGGTGAGACAAACTGCGTCAGCTTGTATCTGAGATACGCCGTTGTCTTGACGTTTTGTAATCGTATTTATCAACATTTTACCTATTTTATATTTTTATATATAGGTACACAGCAGGTACACATAATAAGAAATTAAATAATAGTGAAATAAGCATCTCCTAACCGAAAAAAATTGTACGCCCGCAGTACTAACGTTAGAATGGCGGGTGTACATATTGTATCATATATCTTTTTATCAAAACAAGTACACTGGATTTCATTAAAAGCATTCTGAGGTACACAGCAGGTACACATAATAAGAAAGAAAAAAAAGTGAAATAAGCATCTCCTAAACGAAAAAAAAAATGTACACCCGCAGTCCTAACGTTAGGACTGCGGGTGTACATATTTTACTTTATATCTTTTTATCAAAAGAAGTATATTGAATTTCATTAAAGGCATACTGAGGTACACAGCAGGTACGCATAATAACAAAAACAATATAGTGAAATAAGCATCTCCTAAGCGAAAAAAAATGTACACCCGCAGTCCTAACGTTAGAATGGCGGGTGTACATATTTTATTTTATATCTTTTTATCAAAAGAGGTACACTGGATTTCCTTAAAGGTACACTGAGGTACACTACAGGTACCACCTTTCTGTAGAAAAGCAGCTTAATTCTGTGATGTACACCTGGTCCTAACGCACACGGTATAGTTTGTGAAGTTAGGGATTGTAGAGTTAGGGCGTGTAGATTTGGAAGCTTGGGTCTACATTAGATCTGATAACTTTTTTGCAGTGCGAGCCATATGGTCTCGTCTTAGCAACATTTTACATGAAAATGTTTTTGGTGGGATCTTTATTTCACAAAATTGATTCAACTGTGTGTGTTTAGTATAGTGGCAGACATTGTTATAATCACGCACACAGCCGGCGCGGATAGAACGACAACATCATGCACGATGAAGAGAAACGCAACTTACGCAACTATGATTGGTTCCCCCCAAAAATGTGTACCTAGAAGAATACCAATTTAAACTTAGAATATGGTAATTATTTCCTAGGCATCTTTTGCGATTTGTCCAAGGCTTTTGATTGTGTTGTTCATGAAACTCTGATCAGGAAATTATATCACTACAGTATCGAAGACACGGCGATGGATCTTCTTACTTCTTATCTAAGTAACAGGATTCAGAAAGTCAATATTAATCAATGAAATCAAATCAAATCAAAGTCATTTATTTCAGTTAAACCCATTATAGGTATTTTTGAATTGTCGGTAGTAGTAGTCAGTCAGACTAAGTCAGTCGTGAAGCTAGTTGCCTGTTTCAATAAGTAGATCCTGTAAAGAAGAACAGGCAAGAAACTCCAAGGACACTTGTTGTTTCACCTCAGTCGAAGGGAGCAGCAGAGGTTCTCCAGATCTATAGTCGAGCGCAGCTCTCAAGCCCCATAGGAGGTCCTGCAAACCGTTCCAACTAGCATCAGCAGCTAATACAGACAGCTTGCCATGAAAAGCCCTTCACCGAACAGTAGGAGATTGGCATCTACTAGATGGCTAATCTAGGTTCAGTAGGCAATAACAACAATTAATAAATTACTATTAAGATATCTAAAGGAATAAATAACATAAACAAGAAAATGGAAGGTATTATATAAAAGTAGTGGTGTCCGTAATAGTTTCCTACATTACCACCACTATATGTGATATCGTAGTAACTAGACAGTGCTAAACAATAAGCGGGTGAAAGATATAATGTTCACAATTCATATGAGGCAACTTACAGCGACGAATAGTTATTTACATTGGTCAGCTACACAATATAGTTAATTTGTACAACTTACCCAGTACGGGAACAAATAAGGCACTTAGAAACAACTGTTATAATTATTAACAGATTTATGAGAGTTGAGGTTTAATAGTTTAACTGTCGGTTACACTGAGGGTCGGCACAGAGCTGAAGTACGTGTCGTGTCTCAAGCGCAGTGTTGAGAAGACTGATGGCTGCGCGCGCGCCACCGAACTCGCCGCCTTCGCATGAGTCATCTTGTCGAATTCTCTAGAAAAGACAGTTCGCTATACGGCGTAAGCATATCTGTCGTTCCTGTTTGTTTGTTGCTAATTTATTTTTATGTAATGAAAACTGATTAGATTATAATTTGAAAACCGACTAGTTGGTAAGATTGCAGTATAATCTGCAAATAGTTATGCAAGATTGATTAGGTTAAGTTTTATCCTTTTCATGTAGGAACAGTATCTAGTGATCGTGACAAGGTATAATATAATAATGATTATCGTTTAAAAAAGTATAATCGAGTTCAATATGCCTAAATCTTGGTGAATTCAAACAAGTTGTATCCTTCATCCTTTAACTTTCGTAGCTCTCAGTAGGGTCAAGACTTTAGAAGGAATTTCTAAAGGAATCTATTTGATTTAGAACCGTCGAAACAAAAACCCACGCTGAACAAGCATTTAGATAAATGCAACGATTAAGAAGTATAATTTCTGACGGAAGCTAGACCGCTACCTACCTTAAAAATTTAATTGAGTTATTATTTCTTGCTTTTAGTTGGTCGGTTTGTAATGAATCAAAGTTCCAATAGCCTAATGCTAATTAAGTGCTCATCGCCTTAATTACAAAATACTGCTTGTACAGTGTAGTGAACTGTACACTACTGTTAGTTTGTAAGTTATGTAGTTCTGAGTAGTCTCTTCTCGTAGTATTTCAAAGTTTATTGTTCACTAGTTACGTAAACACACTATAATATGATATAAAATTATTCTTGCTTATGTACTTCAGTTAAAAGTTAAAGTGCACACTGGGTCAAATTAATTATTACGACGGAAAAGAATCGACCGATTTGCGTAATCAGCTAAACAATATTATACCTAAGTGTAGGTACGTAAACCCTTCACTGCTTTTCCCGATGCAGGGACATTATTTGTTGAGGAGTTCTCTGGTAGGTACTTCATCATCAGCTAAACTTCACCATATTATGTATTGTGGCGACCATATTAAATTGCTTAGCAACCATATTAAAGTAATCGAATTGCTACTCGTGGAATACTCGTTATTGATTAGTTCCGATGGCCATCTGTGGTCTTTATCAAAAGTTGCACTTCACCAAATAGTGTTTGCTGAGAGCAAATGTACGACTTATTAGAAAATACCCAAATCGCTTTAAGTGTGCCTATAAGGCTTGAAGATTTCCCTTAATTTCTCCCATTTCCGTTCCCATTATCAGATCCTGACTTTATAACAATGGGACTGTGACGACTTCCACATATCAACAAAAACATACTTCAACATCATCCACCAAAGATGAGCTGAACTGCGCAGTAACTACTGATCCTACATCGCGCTATGAAAGTTCTCGCGCCGATTAGAATATATACTACTACTACTATTTCCAACATTAATCGTCGCTCGGGCTACGCTCCGCCAGGCATGATCACCTGGCTTAGTCGGAGGATCCTCCCTTTGTGTTAGAGGGACACGACAACCGTTCATACACAGAGGACTCCCTGGTAGGTATGCCCTTTCTAACAAAAAAAAATCCAAATCAGTTCAACTGTCTTCGAGAAATCGGGGGGAACATACAAAAAAAGATTCCAACGAACAGAAAACCGCTTAATTTTTTGGAAATCGCGAAAGTGGGCATTTCTAGAAAATGAAATGTTTTATCTTAAATGTTAGTTGGGAAATATAAGCGGCTCTTTTTATTTATTCGTAGTTTTACTTACGTAGTAACTACTTAGTAATCTGTGGTTTTACTTATAGGGACTGCCCCCACCGGTACAATTTAGGTACCTAATTTGTTTGTCTTTATGTATACGTTGCACTTATCTACAGTAAACTCGGGTGGTGTGGCCGGGGCCTTATTTGTTTGTAGCGTTAAGCTCGCGTTGCGTCGCTCCGTCAGTGTGACAGAGGGCGTGCGGCTCGACGGAGCTCGCCTCGCGCCGTACACGTCCCGCGGTCGCGACTCGCTCGATGCGTTGCAAGTTCGCCGAACTTTTGAAACTTAAATTTTTTCCTAACTTAACTAAACTATCGATGCGCCGTTACGGGTTTGACGATCTACGTATGTAATTAATGGTTTTAAATTTATACACGACGTACTTATAAAGTTTATAAATATTTGTCAGATGTGGTGAATGGCACGCTATGAGTGACTGTGCGGTGTGGTGAGGCGCGAGTGTTGCGCGCCGAAGAGCTGGATGCTGTGTCTGTGGCGCGATGGCGGCCCGCCGCCTCGTGCTGAATGGCCTGACCGCGGAAGTAGGTGGCGAGGCGTGCGGGCCGGCCCCTGCGGGAGAACGCGAGGCAGGATCGCCGGACTCGTTGGAGTTCTATCACGAACTGGAGCTGTACCGACAGCTGCTAGCCCTGCCACCCGCACCCGCGCCCAGCGCCGCACCTGTTCCACCAAGACGTGCGCGAACCCCCGACCCGGTGCCGACCGCAAGATGTCACGGTATGCGGAAGTCATGTTTCCTGTCACTTTTGTCCGTGGCTTTTTAAAAAAAGCAGATTTCCTCACTTGAATAACGGTTACAAAACACAATTGACAGTTACAAAGTTTTCCCTTGCTTTGCTATCGTTGTGGTTGTTTACAGCAATATATGTAGTACAAAAATGTATATTGTACCGTGGTCATAGAGACGGCAGTAAGGCAGAAGAGGCGTTCGCCTGACTTACTGCTACTGGATTGAACCTTATTTAATTGTAACCAGTTCATTTGAGTCGTTATTATTTAAATACCTTGTGATAGTAATCTTACTACTTTTAACTAACAATACCATTAACGTATGGTACAGATGAGCCGCGGCGCAGTCGAACGCCAGGCGGCGCGGGCGCGCCTGCCCCCGCGCCGGCGGCAGCGCCCGTCGTGCGGCCGGCTAGGGTGAGTCCTCCATACTATGTATTTACTTTATTTGGGGTATTGTTCTGATAGACAGATGTACTACGAACCTTTTTAAGAAAGACCACGAATCTATAGTCAAGGTCATTGGCCGGGTCTTCGACTGATTGATCGATTACGTGCAAAATAAATTATTCAGATTGAAACGTGAAATGTGCTTCAAGATGCCTGGTCCAGCCACTCTACTAACAATGAGAGTCTTCAAATATTTATGAAAAAAAACAAACAAAAACGATTGAAGTTGAACGTTAATCACCCGTCAGCCTCTACGAGAGCGGCGGCACTACGGGCATGCTACGGGCATGCTACGGTAGCGCTACGCCGCCGCCACTACCGCTTCTACACATTTATTAGTTTTGTTTTCATTTATAAATGAACTACCGCTAAATATTAGATAAACAATCTATATATTTGTCGATAATCTTATATGCTTACATGTTTAGTATATATCCGAATATTTATGACTAGCTGACCCGACCCGACCCGAGTCATTTTAAATCCTTGGCAAGAAAACACTTTCCCTTATATATATTCCAATTTCATTACCAAAATTTCTTTAAAAATGTATGCGGACTATAACTAACATATTAAAAAATAAATAAAACTGTGTGTGTGTGTAAAAAACAGTAGGGGAATCAGACTAAACCCTGGGGCCTTGTTGGGGTTCAGCTGTTTTATTATTCCTGCAATTTCTTTAAGCGATGTAGGTTTGATAGGTACACTTAACTGGAAGTCTTGTGCAAGTATTTGATCTACATCCGATTCGTCGCTAACATCATCATTCGGCCTGAAAACGTTTTTAAGATGATCCGCGGGTTTGGACTGCATCGATTTGCTGTGACATCTGAGTAAGTTCTGTTGTCTTCGAGTTGACTGATCAGCGGTACAGATTTATTGGCTTGGACTTCTGATGCATCAGTTTCAGTTTCAGAAAGTTGTGCATGTAGCTTAACTTTCTGAAATAGCAACTTGTTTGACTATCGCTGAACTGTTTTGTATTTACATAAAAAGCCTGACTTCTCTATAGCGCACTTCCCTGAGTATGAACTTGAACATTAAACGTATGTAACCCTTTTCCCACACAACTAATATCGTTCATCTGTAGTCATAATGGGCCTGAAATTAGGTCACCCCAACGAGGACTACAATTAATTGTCAATGGCGCTAGGCGTATCACGGTCTTAGCCGTAAACACACACACACACACACACACACACACACACACACACACACACACACACACACGCACTCGCACACGACAAATATATACACATCCTTTAAATTATATTTATACTAATACTTGTAAAGCGCCACACAGTGAGAGCTGCTACTTAAATTCACAACAGTGTAATAACATTCACGAATAAACAGAACACTATATCAATGGCCTTGTATTTATTATATTTGTGACAATAAACATTTTTATTTTATTTTATTTTATTATAAAAATGTAATAATATTTGACCGTCAATTGCACCTATGTGCCACAAATAAATTTATGATTTCTGATTAACTGTTTAGGCCAAGCAAGCCACGTTAGAGCAAGTTAGCATTTTGAAATATACGAGATTGTCATATGGTTTCTCACACGGTGCATAACGTCTTAATGCGTCTAAGTATTAATGCGAAGTGTTCGAACGAAGAGGTACTAATTGAAATAGCTTGTTTCGTCAGCGCAGCAGTTTGTAACACCCCTACGTCTGTGTTCATAATCCTCAAAACTTGATCCAAACTTGTTTGTTCTCACCTCACATATTCAAGGATTTCCAAAATCAAATATGTATTTTGGATATATATGTATATATATATATATATACTTATTTGGTTTATAGTTCAGTTTACCGCTTTTACTATTTTCATACAAACAAGCACACGTGACCCACCCGATGGTTAGAGGTTGCCTAAAACCAGAGGGGTCACGTTTCACTTGTGTGTTAAAGATGTACTTCTGCTCCTATTTACAAGCGAATATACAAAACTGGCCTTGGACTGGTCTGTCGTCTAGTGGTTAGTGATCCTGACTGCTTGACTCGTGGGTTCGATTCCCACTCAGGACATAATTATGTGTTGAGCACGATCATTTGTTCTGTGTCTAGGTGTCATTTATCTATAATATGTATGTATTTAGAAATATATAAGTATGTTTATCAGCAGTTTGGTCACCATAGTACAGGCTCTGGCGAGTTTGGGATCAAACAGCCATGTGTGACATGTGTGGAGCTATTATTATTAAAAAAAACAACTCGGAGGTTGTAGTGTCGTTTAACTACGATATTCTTTAGCGATGACGTATTTCCCTAGCCGTGCACCTCCAGTTCAAGCAAAATCTACTGTCCCCTAGTTTTTCCCAGTGAACCTATAGTCTTTTAATAAGTAATTTGTATCATCAGTATGTACTCCCAGGGGAAAAATAGAGTGTAAAAACTTACTGAATAGAACGAAACACGTAAATACTCGTATCAATTTTAAGTTTATAATAATCGCCCATATTAGTTTACCTAAATATAATGTGTAATTAGAAAGGCTTTACCCAACTCGAGGAGTCATTCCCACACTGCTCAAAATTGCCTTAAAATAATTTTGTGTAGTGAGGATGCGTTAAGTAGTATCTCCAGTTCGGGCGGTCATGGACGGGGTCTTTCCTTCTACTTAACACAGTATATAGTGTATACAGTATATACTATATAGTGTTGCCATCACAAGAAATGGCAATACGTGTGTTTAAAATAATATATTGTTCGAGGCAACGGGGACGCAACAAGTGTTAACAGCCGTCAGGGAAAATAATTGTCATTACTGAATTTATAATGGTATCAATCCTACTAATATTATAAATGTGAAAGTTTGTGAGGCTGTATGGAAGTGTGAATGTGTGGATGTATGGATGTTTGTTATCTTTCACGCAAAAACTACTGAACCGATTGCGATTAAACTTGGTATGTAGATAGTGGGAGACATTTATTAACACATAGGCTACTTTTTATCCCGATATTCCCAAAGCACCGGGACTTGCGCGGGTGAAACCAGGGGCGCAGCTAGTTATAAATAAAGTTGTTGAACTCTATTATTAAGAGCCATTTCACAAAATTTGAACGCTCGACTTTAGGTAAATGACTGCAGCATTTTGTATGTGTGCGTAGTTACTAACACGAACACATGTAGCGCGAGTGACGAGGCAGACTAAAGAATCTTGAGCTGTTATAATAGTAATGCACTAATTAGAGATTTATTAAAGAAATATTTCATTATGCAGTAGAATGAAGGTTTTTAGACTAATAATAAATCACAAATATTTGTGTAGATAAAACGTATAATAAAAAGAGCCTTAAAACGACATATCGAGTCAACGAAATTTTTAGTAAAGGTTTTCGCTATTGAGCTCTATAGGGGTTATAAATTTTCACCTTAATTACAAATATGTTTTTTTTTTATTTTACCATATAAATCACGTACACAATAAGTACTTTATTAAGCTAATTATATTTTTAAAGATTAATTAATAAGGAGCTGACAGAACTCAATGTTTAGATTAGCGCCCTCTAGTGGATCTATATATGTATTATTAGCGTGACGGTCAAGAGTTCAGTGCTTTTTTGCTATAGTAAAAGTGCACAACGTGCCTAAAGAAGTTTTCACTTCAAAAATTATAAATCTTGGTACCCCGAAAACATTTTTGAAGTGAGAAAATGATTAGATATTTTTATATTTGAAGAATGATTGTATAATGACATGATTATGTATAATTGTATATAATATTGTGTAAATGTATAATTTTTAAAGCGGCGTTAGCGTAATGGCTAAGGCGTCGATCGGTAAATCAAGTGGTTGTCGACTCGAACCCCACCCAGTGCACTACCGGCGTGAACCCACTCCTAACACAAGCACTTAGCTTAGCTGGAGGGGTTAACCAGAATACTAGTAATGTGTGACCCACGTTACTGGTATTCTTTAAAAAAAAAATTACAAGTAACAAGAGAAAAAGTGATACTTTTGAAAACAAATATCTCTTTTAACAGTTAAATATTTTAACTATTTTATATTGGCAAAGAGGAATGCGCACCTACTATAGACACTTCGGCCCTGAGTGCACATATATAAAAGCATATGAAATTTACAAGTTACAGAATTAAATGGTTAAGAAATTGGTTTAAAAAAAAGTCCGGATTTTGGAGATAAAATGGTTTTTATTTTTACAAATATAGTTTTAAACATTAATTTTCTGTAACACATTATCAATCACATTATAAATTACATTATCAAATTTTGATTAGATCTGCCAGGTATGGTGACGTGATCAACTATTTACCTGCTGTGGTCGAACTCATTGTTTTATAAGATTTCGAACTTCTGCTATTTCCAACAAAATGTCTCCGTATTTTGGCGCCATTTAAACCACAATTAACACAGCGTAAATGTCTTCTTGAATGAGTTACTAAGGGCTGCGAAGACTCTGGCTGGTATGAAAGGTAGGGATGGGGGGGGGTGATCATTATCAATGGCTATGGCAGCCGAACTTCTCGTTATGTTTCCTTATATACATTATTTGACTCCAAAAGTATTGAAAATCTATTATTCGCCTGCCATCCTATGTAATTCTAAAATAAAAGTGACAATCTGCATCTACGTGGTTCAAATTCAAAACAAAATAAACATAGTATATACAAAAAATATTTACGATTGAGTCTGAAAGTTCCACTGATTCCTCAAGGTCGTGGTCAAATACAACAGCATCTTTCACCTACAAATTTTAAGAAATCATATTGTTTGTATAAACTAAGATAATAAAAGTTTGTTAAAGTCCCTTTAACGCATATTTATCTAATTAAATAGAAATAGTGATGGCTGACTATGTCAATTCGGTAGAATGCCCAAATGAAAAGTAAAGAAAAAAATGTACTACTGAAATATTTACGATTGATTCCAAAAATTCCACTGATTCGACCAGTCCGGGGTCTAATGCAACGGGTTTTTTCTCCTATAAAATTTAATAAATTATATTATTTACTGCTAATTAGAGGTATGGTTTAAACCTAGAATTGTTTCTAAAAGAATCAATTTCTGTTACCGGGTCTAAATTTTCACTTGTACCCGGCACAGCGTCCTTCCTTCCTTCTAATGATACTACCCTCCACTACTCGATTTGCGCGATTTCTCATTCTAAAATAAAACATAGCTATTAAGGTCAATGCCTACAAATAACTTGAATGAATAATGATTTGAAAAAATAAAAAAGATCTACCTTGCTTCTGTTGCTTTCTCTATGGCAGCAGAATTATTACGTTTTCTTTTTTTGACACAATGGTACACAGAACTTTTGCGCCCCATTTCTTAAACTGATAAAAAAATAGCATCTTTATTCTACAATATACTCAAATAATACTTTACTTCAAAATAAACAAAACTTAAGAGTTTTGTTACCTTACCTGATAAAAAATTATATATAATGCGTTTACAATACAAGCGCTCGAAAATCGGGAAGCGGGAAAAGTGACACAGGTCCTACTTCGACGGGCGATAACGCCGTACTGATTGGTATCCACTTGCGCATCGTAATTTATTGCAATTTAGAGTAGTTTTAAAAATGATCTTATTTCTAATTCAAATAAGCAATTGTCAAAAAAACTTTAGAATTAGATTCTTCAAAGAACATAGTTTACTTAAATATGTATATTTTTTTGAAATTACGCTTTATTGTAACCAAAAAATCGCGATAAATTTGCGATATAAGCCGTATAAATTGGACTAAGTCTTTATTTTTTTGCTAATTAATGTAATCAATAATTGAGAAAATAGTACATTATCTAAAGATTAAAAGATATGTCCTATGCTTACCGTATTTTTTTCACCCAAATTTATAAATATTATTGATAGATTTTGGAATCGGAAATTGTCTCTGCGATGATTTCTCACTAAACGAGTTGTGGGAGATTGATCACCACAGAGCAACGAAGTTGGTTTTCTTAAATGTGATACATTAAGGAACAAGATCAAAGAGTATTCTATAGCTTACATGTATTTTAGAATTTCAAAGTATTACCTAAGATCATAAATTAAGCGACCGAAATCTTAAAAAATGGCGTGAAAACGTGAAATGGCTCTTAATAACTGATGCAGAATAGAATAATATTTAAGAGTTTACACTCGCCTTATATAACGGTAAAATGTGTATTAAAATATGGACATTTTGATTTTAGAAAGTTCCAAATCAATGGTTTTAAAACTATTTCTGGCTAACTATAAGTCAAGTCGATATTATGCTTAATTTTTTACATTTAACATCATAGTTATCGGTGCTATGTTTGTATCGCGGAATAGCTGGAACCTTAGCGTAGCTCAAACTAACTCAAACTTGTTCAAATTTCAATTCATCTAGCATTGGGCTGTTTAAGTTTGTCTTATAGTACATCATGTAATAAAAAGTACAAGCAAATTACTTTTTGTTACAATAACCTAATGGGAAATTCAATAATGCAAGTTTTTACTTTTATATTGGTTATTATAGGCTTAGATCTTTTATATGTCTAGATATAGTGTCGCACTATAAAATAACTAAAACAAACGAGCCTTATTATACGACCTTTATTATGGTGGTGTGCGTGACAGCTTCGTTTTGCACTCGCGAAAACGTTATTCTACTTACCTGGTGGGTGTGTATGTGTATGTAATGATAACAGTAGATGAAATACTCCAATTAGAATAGGGAGAAATTAATTCCACAACAAAAGTATATTTTGAGCAGAGTCGTTTTCATTATTAGCTGAGAAGTTCTCCTTTTATCTATCATTCTCAATTTTAATGACATTATATGTTTACTACTTGTGATGAATATGGTAAAACAAAGTAAAACAGCAAATATTTATTTAATAAACTTTTATTACAATTGGTGTGAAGGCACCAATTGCTTTGAATCTGTTTTCGTGTCGATGTGGGGTCGATTTTGACATTAGATTTTTTTGCCATTTGAAATCGGCGAATGGTCACGTATTTTTCTGCCCGTAGTAAGTTTGCTTGGTGAAAAAGTCCACAAACATGGTCGGATTCTACTTGAAAGTCAGATTCTGCCAATAAAATGTTTAAAAACTGACTGGACAGAATATTCAAAGTTTTAAGAGTCAACACTTGTTTTATGAGAGTTTAGAGTTCTTACATTGGCAGCACAGTCAAACACTAAATTGTTATTTACCGATGATAATTTACTTTTTTCTTTGTTTTAATTCGACCTTTGTAGTGTCTGTACACTTTCATCACACATACAGTGATTGTAAACAATACAAATATCGTATCTAGTAACAGCGCAACTCATACTGAGCGTGGGAAGTGAACTTAGTGTCAAAAAGTTGGACACGATTTTTTTCAACGCATTTATAGCTTTGACAGTCTATGAAAACATATAAATGATTTCTGATTATAGGTTAGCTAGCGTTCCGCCTCGGCTTCGTATAATATATTGTAGCCTATGTCCATACGGAACAATGATTAGGTACTCTTGATTATTCACAGATCCTTCATATGAATGTTGTCACAATTCGCTGGAAAAAGCAATGGAAGTTAGTAACAAATGGTAGTAAACTAACTGTCATTGAAGGAATTGCCAACTTCATTTCCTGAGAGTATCTTATTTACTGTGACAGCGTAAGATTGTTAAACGTTCTCATAATTTAGTCTATTTTTAGCTACCTAAGAGGACACATTCCAACCTTTCGAAACACTAAGTATTGCTATCGTTTACTTTATTTCTTGTTCCATTTACTAACTTAGTATTATTTTAACTTTTTAAATATATAGACCAACAAAATATCTTAATTAAATAAAAAACATAAATGTTAATGTTCTTCGTCTTAAAAAAAGAAACAAACAAGAATTTAGCTCGAATAAAAACTTCCGTGATAATAAGAATTGAGCGTCAAAATTCACCATGTTACTATATACATATATACATATATACGTGAACGGTTTAATGTGAACTTGGTTAGTTGTTGTTACATAACATAACTGTTTACATTTACAAACCGCACGAGGCCTGGGTGAGTGTATATGTATAGAAGTTCTCTTGACAGTACCTACCTACTGCTTGGTTTTTTCATCATTTAGGAATACATGTTCTTTTATATAATATTTTATACTAATTTTATTATATATTATATACTTTATTGAACAATAGCAAGTTGCTGTGTTAGAATAAAGAGATTTTTATAAGTGAGCAAAGCATGCTACGCATGTCTCCGTAAGCACGTAAGCTCACGTAAGCTTTCTAAAGGTTGGATACTCTTCAAACAGAAAAAAACTGATCTTATAGAAGAGAATTATAAGAAGTACAATAGTTATATATACAATTTTAAGTTTTGAAAGTTTTATGTTTTTAAGTTCGAAAGAAAACGTATATAAATGATATCTCTATCCGTGAGGGCAGTGTGTGTGGTGTCGGCGGCGTGCGGCTGATTTGCCGCGAGCCTTGGCGACGCGCGCGCGCGCCTCAATAACTCAACAAGCAGCGCACTGACACGCGCCGCGGTGCAACCACTCTTGATTCATTTACTATCGGTATTATGAGACAAGTCCTTGTACGGAAAAACGTAACGGTGAGGTATTGCCTTAGGATACAACACATTAGGGCTTCTACCGCATATTTGAATGATCGCTGTTTTGAGTTCTGTATCCAGAAGAATATTTTTATTTAAGTACTAGTGACAAATTTGTTTTTACAATTTTAAACATCCTAATATTTATTCTGATAACAACTGAACTGTTTTCAATCAAGTTCAGTAGTTCCCAAGATTAGCCCAACAAACAAACGCTGAGCTAGACTTCCTTGTCTACTACGAGTATACATAAAAGGACCAATGTATTGTTCAAGCTACACATTAAACATTTCTAAAGGACGATTACTTTAAACACGAGGATCCAAACATTTAACTTGATGTGTGTAGACTGTGGTGACGGTAGAGTATTGTCGACACATTCGAGATAACATTTATTGACTAGATCAATTTTAGGAAGAATTTCAAAATATATTTACAACAGTCCATTGTAAAAAAGCTAAGCGATGTAAGGCGCCGTTAGTTCCCGGAACATCGGTGCTAAGATAAATGACGCGCGAGTTTTGAGCTGTCTCCATCGCTCACTACAAATTGTTTTTCCAATAGAAAAGCGCCGACGCTGACGTAGTGCTGCCGCGCAGTGCATCAGTTGTTTGTCTCACACACCGGGGCAGCGGCGACATCTCGGTCAACTACGAGCCAGTCTCCAGCGACGTATAGCTCGTGAATGTTAATTCGCACCTGGGGTGTCATTGCATGTAACAACCACTGACGAAAATACATAAAGTGTATTTAAGTTTTGTTCACGGTAGCAGTTTAGTGAAAAAATTAAATTGTCGTAAAAAAGCACTCTGTTTAGCCATTATGTAGTAAACACAGGTCGAATGAATGTCAAACGTTAACAATAGAACACAGTTTACAATGTCTCAATGTTTTGTTTAGAACTTGTTTATTAATGCACCTTGTACAGTGCGTTAGGAGCTAAACCTTTTCTTTATGTTATTTATACGAGTTGTTATTGTGTGCCTACCCAACTACTGACCTAACAATGGAACTGGTACCTGGTGAAGTGAAAGTTCTAAAGCACTTGACCTCCTTTGCATAAATCGGGTCTTTATTATGATATATTCGTTTTGGATGAAAGTAAATGCTTGTCGTCACTACTGAAGTTTTAATCTAGAATATCATATTTATATTGTTGCTCCTGAGTAGTCGAGTTGGCCGTCTATTCGAAGTGTGCATGTGTTGTGACAGTTTAACAGAACACAGTAAATTGGAGGAGCTCATATCGAGCACTAGTGTGTTAACACTTTTGTTTTAGACTATAGAGCACTTATTTCCACATGCCGAAAATTTCTGTTATAGTCGAAAAATAACGAGTTAAACTTGCGTGAAAAAGGGTTCCGTACGATGAATTGCAAATGTAAGTTTATACGCAAAATATTGATCAATTTACTGTGCCTTTTTAAGACCATAGACATCCCTGTAATCTTTACAGCTAAACTGTAACTGTAAATTTTTCTTTACTTAAGCAAAGATTTATTTTTTGTATTTTTTTCTAAATCTCACTACACTTTACAGGAATGGTCAATTTTAATTGATTTTCTTAAATAACTTGAAAACTAAAATCTTAAAATAAAGAAATATAATATATGTTTGAGACAGTCATAATAAGTTCTTTCCTTTAATATGTCACACGGTACAGTTGCATTTTTTTTATATTAAGTATATTCAATTGTACCACAAAATTCTAGATACATAAAATTCTCGGGATATAATGTCAATAGTGGACTTATTAAACATACATAGTTTCAATTGTATAGCTCTTATACTTTAGATTTTATTGATATGTAAAAAACTCCGATTTCGTCACTGACTCACAGATGTGCCTCAATTCTTAGGGTACTTTCTGAAGTCCCAGAAAGCTGAAATTTAGTATGTAAGCTAGTATTAGTACACAAACAACAAAAAATCTATAACTTTCAACTTTTGTTATTATTTTATTTAGTCAAGTTAGGCACTTCAACAAAGTGTGGAATGCGGTGTCCTCATGGCAGCCCCGCAATGGTGACACTGGGTGTTGGCTTTCGGTACTTTCCGAAGCAACCATACTCCGAACTGGCCGAAAGCACCTGCATTAACCGGTAAGAGAGGCAGCCATATCGCATCTCCAGCCAATCTTCCATGTCAGATCTTACCACCATAATAGAGGCGTGCCCAAGTATACATATGTAGTACAGTGTTGGTTGAAGGGATTCCCGTATATTAGATTTTTTAAATGTATGCCGGCTCGATAGATGACGATGTGTGATTGTTTTCAATCGGGGACAAACTTAACTTATTTTGTAGTTTAAGAGCTTGTATCTCGTGTATTTCAACTGCAAATCTTAGTTTGTACACACAATATTGAGAGATGCACCATGTTATTTTAAGACCATAGACTTCTCTTATATGTTATCCTGTATTCTATAAGTACAGAAGATTTTTCTGTATTGTTTTTATTTAGACAATATTCATCTATTTTGTAAACTTCTAAACTAATATTATAAAAGAGGAAACATTTGTGTTTTTGTATGTATGTTTTTGTTATTTTCACACAAAAACTACTGGACCGATTGCGATGAAACTTGGTATGTAGATAGCTGGAGACCTAGATTAACGCATAGGCTTTTTATCCCGACATTCCCTCGGGATAGGGACTTACGCGGGTGAAACCGCGAGGCGATGCTAGTCTTCAATAAATTTAAAATCACTGATCTTAAAATTATAAAACAAATTATAATTATGACGGCGGGTACTGTTTTAGGCTGGTTAAATCTGAGCATGGTGTTGAATATTTTGTTTATGGTTGAATTAGCATTGCAAACTTTTTATATTATGGTTGTATTATAAAGGTCGTTTTTTTGGAGCGGTTAACACCGGATGAAGTTGATGAAATGATGTCATCTTAAAGTCTGGCTCTGGTGGTGGCAGGACTGGCAAGAGACATACGTCCTTGAACCCATCGGTTCCAAGCATGTTAATTTTTTGTATTTATTTAAAATTTAGTTGCCTATTTAAATCATTAGTATTGAATTGTTACTATGATATGTGTACACAATTTCAACTTAATCAGTCCAGTAGATTCAGTGCAAATTGGCTGTGATAGGCGCACGAGTGATACTATAAGGGTTCTGTGTTTCCATTCGGATGAACGGAACCCTAAAAACCTTAAAAAGAGGATCAATAACCTCATATTTGGCCCCTCGAAAGGTTAGTTTTTACTTTAAATTTTTATTCAATTTATATAAAAAAAACAGATAGTAAAGGCATTTATTCGTTTGTTAATAATTCGCCGAAGTACTTCGCCGCCTATAGACGAGTGTCGGCCTCCGTCAGCGAGTCCTTGTTACAGCGCCAATACACATTCCGAGAGAGAGGCGCACGTCCAGCGCCGCGACTAATAATGCGCCGCATTCTCGCTCGCCTTCCTTCTTATCAGTGTGGGGAGTGTATCACACCTATAGACATGCAAGTCGGACGTAATGTACGATTTTATTGTAAAAACAGAGATTTCAATTGTATTCTTAGGTGTTGGACATATTTATGTTTCATTGGGGCGTATTATTTAACCATTTGAATTCAGTAAACTTTTTTCTATTGAAAACAAAGATACGTTCAAAAGAAACATGTAATTTTTATAGATAGTGCTATATCTGTCCATTCGTCCATATAATTATATGGACAAATAATATAACAATTATAATTGTTATAAAGTAGATTTATGTTAAATGTGTGCTATCATACTTTAGGGAGATGTATCCTGCATTATTAAAGCGATCATGGTGCTAACTGATAACTTATACAAACAATAACCGCCTGTTTCAATATCACGCAGTGTGTAAGTAAAGCGCGCACACGTAGCTCATCGCTACGAGACTATACTAACTTTACAAACTAAATATGTCGGTGGAGAGGGGGCAGGGGGAGGGGGGAGGCCTCGACTTGGAGTATCTGGTCCTGTGCACGCGGTCGTGAGCACCTGTCACGGCCGCCGACTGCCTCATTACGGGGACGGTCCGGTTTTCATTTCGTAGATTTTATCTGATCAACTCATACATTTTATCTGACATACTGTTTCAGAATTAAGTAAGTTCTGTACCTATTTTCTGACGGATGAATGGATATAATGTCGACGAATATTAAATAGTAAATTACAACTAAATTGCTGTTAGAACCGGTGTCCATTCATCTTCACCTAAGTTCACACATAAACATATGGCAGAAAGATTGTTATGTCCCTCCAACACCAGAAGGGATTTCTCCGACCAGGTCAGGGGATCATCTTGCATGGCGGGCCGCGACTCAACGGTTCATAAAAATCAGCGCGAGAACATTCGTTGCACGATGCAGGAACAATAGGTCTCAAGTATATTTTTGCTATATGTGAATGTCGCTACAGGTACACAAACACACACACATACACACGCCTCCTTACTATCACAAATAGAAGTGAATGAATTTAATTAAAGCTTTTAAGTGCTTTTGCTGTTAATTGTACTATTTATCACGAAGTTTTTCCCCAGTTTTAAATAATGGTTTGTTTCACTTGCGTTATCTCATTTTAACACACGGACACATAATATATATCGTCACCACATCATTGTTTGTCACTAAACTATGTATTTGTAAGCTCCCCTTATTTCATTTCCCGTAATTAAATCTAATATTGTAATTAGTAACGGCGTTTATTTACTACTTCAGCATAAAAGTCTAAAATAAAATTATACTTACCTGAATTGAGATGTATACAATGATTGAAGCCTCTCAAATCAACGTAAATGAGTAACAAGTCACCCGAATCCCATTAAGCGAGCTCCGAGTGGAGAGGAGAGTGTGATTGGTTCACAGAATTGAGAATAAGTAAGAAGTGCGACTTGGGCGGGACACGCGCGCCGCAATTATGAGCAAACGCTCACAACTAATAAAACTAAGTCCTTGAGTCACGCAAAAATTTCTGGCTAAAAATAAATATCTAAACCTACAAAGTCAATATATGTACAGAATGGCAGATCAACATAAATAATCACAAGGTGTATCTAAATTCGGGGTGCTGGTCCAGAAAACCTCCTCGTGGTGCACCCTGGGCAACGTGGACAGTGACGCCTCCTCTTCTTTTGGGGGAGGCGTCATCGCCAACGGCAAATATTCTGACAAAGAGAGGTCCATCTCTTGGACCATTCTGTTTCTCCGCGTGTCCGTCTGATTTATGCAGACGGCATTATGTTGAGAAACGATCGGGGCGGCGGGTCCACCGTCTCTGAATCTCATCAGAGTCGAAGGGCAAAATTTCTAGCATAGATCACTGTCCGGCCCAGCCGTAAATCTGTCCGGTGAAGGATAGAAACGGAAGCTCTTAGGGGCTACGAGGAAGAAAACCTCTCTAAAAAATTACAAGTATGGGGCGAACGGGTTTGTCGTCTCCGGATTCGTTTAGAGACGGCGAACATAGATCTGACACAGATCACCGTCCGGCTAAGGCGTAAACCTTAATTGACAGGATCGGTAGTTTATACGAGCTAGGAGGAAGAAAACCTCTATAAAAAATCACCCTAATCTCACGCTCTGACGCCCGGCAATGAGATGAATGGCTGAGAGGAACTCAGTCCCGAGGGTGTCCACGCCGCAGGACGTAAAACTTATCAAAATGGCACAGGTAAATCTAGAAATAGAAACTACCCAGGTGGGTCCTAGACACTCTCAGTCTGGGGAATCCCTCCAGGAGCCAGTCGGCTCCTACAGCTCCCAATCGTATTCTGGGGGGAGCAACCAATGCCTAACCAGCCCCGTAGTGTGCTGTAAAACCACTACCAACACAAACGCGGAGATCGCTAGTTCCTGCGAAGCACCCCCGCACTGCTTTAAATGCGCGGCTGCTGGCGTACCTGCTGAGCACCGGGCAGGCAGCAGAGCATGCACCGTGCCTTCCCAAAAGGGTAAGGAAACTTCTCCGAGCCAGGCCAGAGAGAAAGTTGCCACCACTGATGAGCGGCATGAATCGCAGCAGGGTGCTGAGATGGACGTCCAGTAATGGGCACACAACTCCGCATACTGCAAGGGAACTTGAACCACTGCGCTAACGCTCAAGACCTTATGCTCCAAAGCATATGGCAGTGGTCGATCAATGTGGCCGCTGTCGCCGAGCCGTACTATATTCCTCCCGGGGATACCTGGGCAGGAGACCTTGACGGCTTGGCGGCAATAGTTTGTAACACAGCTGCTGGCTCGGCTCCCCTTGATATTGTTGCAAGGGGAAGAGGATGTGTAGCGGCAGTAATTGATGACGTTGCGGTCGTGGCCGTGTACTTTTCGACAAACCGTGTCCTTGCTGAGTTCGAGAATTGGCTCACTCAGCTGGCTGTCGTCGTTGAAGGGTGCCGACCTCGCCCAATTCTTGTATTGGGGGACTTCAATGCTAAACCTACAGCTTGAGGTTCCCCGGCCACAAACGTGAGGGGAGAGGCACTAGAGGAGTGGGCCGTATCGTGTGGCCTACACCTCTTAAACCGGGGTACCGTTGCCGTGCCGTGTGTGCGTCAGCAGGGCAGCTCTATCGTAGATATTTCCTTTGCCAGCCCTGCACTTGCTCACCGTGTCCGAGACTGGCGAGTTGTAAAGGGGGTGGAGACGCTGTCCGATCATCGCTATATACGGTTCGACGTCTACACCCAGACTTCTGCCCTTCTGACTTTCGCGCCGGTCAGGACGGTCTCATCCGGTCCGCGTTGGGCACTTAAGCGTTTAGATCGAGAGCTTCTCCTAAAAGCCTCCATTGTACAGGCCTGGGTATCTGCACCGGACAGGCCTGTGGATATTGATGTTGAGGCAGATTGGTTCCGGGAGGCCATGTCGAACATCTGCGACGCGGCGATGCCTAGGATTAAGCCCAGACCTGCCAGTCGCACGGTGTACTGGTGGTCAGCGGAGATCGCACGACTGCGCGATATTTGTGTAGCCGCACGCCGCCGGTACTCCAGGATGCGTAGGAGGCGTCGCCGCCCAGATGACGCGGCAGCTCAAGAGGAGGAGTATCTGGAGGGCTATAGAGTTGCCAAAAGAACCCTTCAAGCAGCGATAAAGCGGGCTAAGTACGAAGCCCGCAAGGAGCTTCTGGAGACACTGGACCGTGACCCTTGGGGGCGACCATACCTTATGGTGCGGGGTTAACTGTGGCGGCAGGCCCCTCCACTGACCCAGACACTCCAGACTCAGCTGCTTGAGGGGGTTGTGTGCTCTCTGTTTCCGACGCGGGGGGAACATACACCTCCGTCAATGGCTCCTCCTCAAGTGCCCGACGCGGAAGACAACGACGTCGTGCCCGAAATAACTCGGGTGGAACTAAGGGTGGCGGTACAGCGGCTCCAAGCCAAGAATACCGCCCCGGGACCCGACCACATACCAGGCCGAGTGTGGGTCCTAGCCCTTCAGGCTCTCGGGCCCCGACTTTAAAGGCTCTTCAGCGCATGTTTCGAACGGGGCCAGTTCCCATGAATATGGAAGACTGGGAAATTGGCCCTTATTCGAAAGGGGGGCCCCCCGTCGGACTCATCATCTGCTTTCCGGCCCATTGTATTGCTCGACGAGGTGTGTAAGCTCTTCGAGCGCGTCATTCCAAACCGCCTCGTTGAGCATTTTTCCACAGTGGGTCCGGACTTAGATGACACGATCGGCGAGAGATGTCGTGCGGTGTTCCACAGGGTTCAGTATTAGGCCCACTCCTTTGGAACATCGGTTACGACTGGGTGTTTCGCGGTGTGTTCCTCAATGGTGTCGCCGTGACATGCTCGACACCCTCGTGACGGCAAGAAGCAAGACGCACCGCGAAGCAATCATTAAGGCCACGGCCGGGGTTGCCCATGTCGTTTTAAGGATCTGGCGGCTAGGTCTCGAGGTGGCTCTCCACAAATCCGAGGCCGTTTGTTTCCATGGGTCTCGGAATAAGCCACCTGTAGGATCTAGACTCACGGTAGGGGGCGTCAGCATTGGCATCGAACCCATGATGAAGTACCTGGGACTCGTACTCGATAGCCGATGGGACTTCGGGCCCCCCTTCTGAAGTCTAACTCCCAAACTTATGGGGACGGCGGCCGCACTTTCGCGGCTTCCACCCAACTTGGGGGGTCCTGACGCCTCCAGCAGGAGACTCTACGTAGGGATTGTGCGGTCCATGGCCTTGTATGGGGCTCCAGTTTGGGCACCGACTCTGACGGACCGTAATGTTGCGTTCCCTCGACGCCTGCAACGGTCGATGGCCGTCAGGGTCATAAGGTATCTCTTTTGAAGCGGCGAGTCTTTTAGCCGGCACTCCGCCGTGGGACTTGGAAGCGAAAGCCCTTGCGTCCTCATATCACTGGCGCAAGGAGACGCTTGACCGTGGGCTGAGGCTTTTGCCCAGTGAAGTAAAGGCCCAAAGGTCCCAGCTCAACCAGGTACTCATGGCCGAGTGGAAAGAGCGACTTGGGCAACCGAGCGCGGGGCACGCCACAATTCTGGCGGTAAGGCCCGTCATGGAGGAATCGCTAGAGAGGCGTTATGGCAGCCTCTCTTACCGGATGACGCAGGTGCTCACTGGGCACGGCTGCTTCGGGAAGTACCTGTGTCGCATAGGCCGGGAGCCAACGCCTGAGTGCCATCACTGCAGGGGCTGTCCCGAGGATACTGCACTCCACACCCTAGTGGAGTGTCCAGCGTAGGTCCCACTTTAGTTACTGTTTGTTAAAATTATGCATTAATGACATGTTACCAAAGGATATATTTATAGTTTTACAGTACTTAGACTAGATACCCACTATTACCTTGAGCGAACAAAGCCTTTTTTTTTTTTTTTTTTTTGTGCGTGTGGAAACCCCCTCGGGCCGTCACCCCACCGGGGTTTTCGGTGGGGCGGTGTGTCGGAATCGAACCGACTAAAACCACACGGTGTGCAGTACTGCGCCTTAAATAGGAGGGATCCGGGAACAGCTTTTATTAAGACATCCGGACCCCCCCTAGCGCCTGCCCGCAAAAGCGCGGGCACCACCTTCGGGTAAAAACCTCTCAATTAGGCGACGTCCAGGCACACGCGGACGCCGCCTCCTCGCGGGGGGCCACTATAGCGGGTGGAGGGGAAAAACCCGTCCCGTCCACCCGCGGCCACACTCAGGGCGGCATGAGGCGCTGGTAAGCGCGCCTCCGCCGCCCGGTTCGCCGGCGGCGAATTAGGTCCGAGTGGAGATCGTCCTCCCGGACCCTTTCCGCCGCCTCCTTCTGCGAGATGACGTCCTCACAGAAGGTGGCGACCGCGGTAAAATTCCTGTCGCTACCGGCCATGGAGCGTATGACGGCCGGTAGCGAGAGATCCCCTCCGATGACTGCAGTGAGGGCCCGACGCTGCGTCGCCCAGGCGGAGCAAACCGCCAGCGTGTGCTGAGCCGAGTCCTCACTACAGTCGCAGTGGTGACAGGCGGGACTCAGTTCCCTCCTAGCGACCGAGTGCAGGTACTTCCCGAAGCAGCCGTGCCCGGAAAGAACCTGCGTCAAACAACGAACAAAAAAAAAAATCAGTTGACACAGAGAAATAAAAGGTTTAATTTATTTTTAATAACAAATAAAATTACACTATGGATTTTTCCATTAAAAACAAGTGATGTTAATTTCTACATCTCTGGCATTGTTGCTGAGGAGACCAGCCAACAACATGTAATGCTTAATTTAGTTCAATTCAATATTTTACCTCCATTCACCCCGTTTAACCTAGTACATAATTTATTTCTATAATGATATTTATATAGCTAATGCACTAATGCATTACTGTAGGACATCGTACGTTAGTAGATAATGTGAACTGAATAAACACTCCAGGTGTGTGAGGGTGATATACAGCCTGCCTCTCGCTAGAGACCATGGTGCTAGCTATGGTACAAAGCGGGAGCGCGTGGGTCTCCGCCACCTCATTTTGCGAGGAGGTGATGTACGCCAAAGAGGCGGCGGAAAGGGAACGGGAGAGGACTAGCACTCTCCCGTCACGTAGAGGACGCACCAGGCGCCGTAGGGCACTTAATGATCTACGGCCTCCATGAGCGCTGGCCTTAAGGCGCTGGGAAGGTTAACCCGGTGCCGAAACTGAAAGGGGACACGGCTTCTACTCACGACTGCGAGACTACCTCCTTTGTGGACAGGTGGTCAAGTCTGTCGGGGGTTTAGGGAGTTCCTTCCTAGGTTATACCTGAGCCCCCGGCCATAGACATCCGTGACGGAACACCGTGTGGTTTTAGTCGGTTCGATTCCGACATAGCCACTTCGTCGAACGCTCGGCGAGGTGGTACCCGAGGGGTTTCCACACGTAAAAAAAAAAAAAAAAGGTGTATCTAAATTCACTTTAACCAAGTCTTTTCTTAAAATCCACAATGCTTTTTTTAAAAAAAATTAAAAACTATATAAAAAAAGAAATAAAATTCACTTTAGCACCTAATAAATAATGACTAACGAACAGCAATTTATTTTTGTACTATAACAAACTTTGATAACTATGCAATTACCTGTAATTGCCATATACGACACTATTGTAAACTGTGCTTCAAACAGAGTATTAATGATTTTAACAGACCTGTAACAAGTAACAAAAAACCTGCCTGTATTAAGAGGCCGTATACGAAATTTTGCCAATTTCGCTGATTTACGTGGTTTTACAGACGTGATTTTACAGTTAAAATACTATATTTCTATAAGTTTTTATAAACAACATAAAAGATCATTTCAATTTAGATCTAATGTATGAGCCACTTTTTTACTTTTATTATTCAATTTTGATTAATCGACCTCAAACCGGTGACTGTTTTGTAAATTTTGCCGTAAGAGGTTTAGAATATCACATATTTACGAACTGTTTTGAAGTACCAACGGTATGAAAAAATTACAATGTATTGCTGTAAAAGTCGTCTATACAATGTATGAAACACTTTTTACCATTTTAATATAAAAATTTTTAGTAAAAAAATGTTTAACTTAGTCAAATTTTACAGAAAATGGACAAAGTTTTGCTTTTGATTTCGGCTGCGTGGAACTTTCATTCATAAAATTACAACAACAGAAATAAACTTCAGTTCAAAGTTAACCCATTTTCTGAAAAAAAATTGCAAAAAATTTAAAAAATATGGTAATAAAAAATGTTTTAAAACAACCTAAATCTCGCATTATTATTTTTAATAAAAGTAAAAAAGTGGTTCACTCATTAGATCTAAATTAAAGTGATCTTTTATGTTGTTCATAAAAACTTGTAGAAATATAGTATTTTAACTGTAAAATCACGTCTGTAAAACCACGTAAATCAGCGAAATTGGCAAAATTTCGTATACGGCCTCTTAATGAGAGCTTTAAAGAAAAAAACTCGTGAGTACAGCAAGGGTTTCACTCACTTGTTGTTGTGAAATTTATGTGGTAACCACTTATTACAAATACCCAAATGTTATTTTGCTTCCTTAATTTGGTAAGTACCATAACGTTTTAAAAAAAATTACATAAAATAAATTACATGTTGCTAATCGTAGCACACGTTTGCTTTTATTATGATAATAAAGCTACGCACGAAGTGATATCGTAGCACTTCGTAGCACTTCGTAGCTCGTATCGTGAAGGAGTACACTTGTTGTAATCGTCCGTAGTCGATGGTAATTGTTTACCAGCACCGCCGTACGTTCACATTTACTTTTTTACATTTTTATGTTAAATTACAGCACAATTGTTGTATGTTTCGCGCCAAGATATAATTATATTGCCTGTATTTTTTTTAACTTTGTAAATGTTGTGGACCAAGTGATTAAACAATTCAATATTTATAATAGCCGGTCAATATGAATAATGAAATGTCAAATCGGATTGTGTGACGAATACTTATACAAACCTCGTTATTTATCGCATTGTCTCACTATTATGAATATTGTTACGTAACTGTTGGACAAGTTGATAATTAAGGTGCAAAAGGTACATTAGGCAGGGCGCTAGGACTAAGAACATACTCGTACATGGTAGGACCATCGTTATTAGCAAACACGCGTTGCCACGGAGAGCAGTTGTTTTCTATTTAGTTAGAAAAAGCTAATACAGGCGGGTTACCTTTTTTATCTCGAATTGAAAACTGCGGTAAAGTGTGCTATAATTAGTAATTACACTGAAGTATTAAAAAAATGTATTTGAATGAACGTTGTGTACGTAAAAAAAAAAAACAATTCCTTAATGTTGGACAAAAAACTTATGACAAATGAATATTTTAAAAATAACATTATAAAAGTTAATCATTTGACAATTTGCTAAATAGGTGGGGACCAATATTATACAGACCGGTTAATTTGCTTATTTCAATCGTTTTCTTTATATTAACTACTCATATTGAGCATGTTTTTAAACGGTTTGAACACTATGAATAATGCACTTGCACATTGTATATATTAATACCAATAAAGTTAACATGAATTATTCGATTACCACAAACGCTTTACCATTTATTTAAAAATATCTGTTTTACTTACCTGTAGAATAAAAACCACCTGTAATTACTACAAGAATTATTGTATAACAGAAGAGTAATGAACAGTGAATACATTTTTCACCTTACACCCAAATGTGACGGTAGCGAAACGGCCAGACCACATATTTTGATTAAGGTGTAGAGTTTGTGAAGTTAGGGTGTAACGTTGTATTGAGATACGTCCTTACAATAAACGTGTACAGAGCTAACTAATTTAAATTATGGTCCACATAGTGCGCTTACGCATCCCTAAACGGCGCAGTTATAAAACTGGTTTCGTGTTCGGTCCGTTTGCGCGGTATCCTTTTTTCTGTGTGACAGACTCACAGAGCTTTCTAGCGCTTATACGCACACCCGTGTCCTCCGTGTAATTATTATAAATATTAAAGTGCCGTGCTATTGATCCCTCTCGGGTAAGTTCCTTTGTAATTGTTCTTGTTGTAATTGTGTGTTTAATGTAATGTTGTGACTGTCCTCTGTTCCCCCCGCTGTAGCTGCTTAGCAATCCTAAAACTAGTAGAAGGGTTACTTGGTCTTGACCGGATAGGTTTATGCGGCCAAATAGCTCAGCCTAGCTAATCACTGCCTAACGGGAATCCAGGATCACGACGTATCCTACAGGATCGCCACTACATTGCGGTTCCTGCTTGGGGGCGAACAAGCCTAAATCACCTTGCGCTAATTGCTAACAACAGGACGAGCTAGCAACATTGGACCCCTGGACGTCTCGCCGATTCCAGTCAGGCCAGTGCCCTTACTGTTATTCTTTATATCTTCTTACCGAAGCCGCGGAAACAGGATTATTATAAGATTTATACAAAAGTAGTTTTTATTATTGACCCACCTACCTACATCTGTGGACTAGGGAAGGTTCTTTACTAGCCCCGGTCACAAGGGCTTGTAGAGTTAGGGCGTGTAGAGTTAGAAGCTTGGCTCTACATCTGTGGACTAAGGAAGGTTCCTTACTAGCCCCGGTCACAAGGGCTTGTAGAGTTAGGGCGTGTAGAGTTAGAAGCTTGGCTCTACATCTGTGGACTAAGGAAGGTTCTTTACTAGCCCCGGTCACAAGGGCTTGTAGAGTTAGGGCGTGTAGAGTTAGAAGCTTGGCTCTACATCTGTGGACTAAGGAAGGTTCTTTACTAGCCCCGGTCACAAGGGCATGTAGAGTTAGGGCGTGTAGAGTTAGAAGCTTGGCTCTACATCTGTGGACTAGGGAAGGTTCTTTACCAGCCCCCGTCACAAGGGCTTGTAGAGTTAGGGCGTGTAGAGTTAGAAGCTTGGCTCTACATCTGTGGACTAAGGAAGGTTCTTTACTAGCCCCGGTCACAAGGGCTTGTAGAGTTAGGGCGTGTAGAATTAGGGCTTGTAGAGTTAGGGCTTGTAGAGTTAGGGCTTGTAGAGTTAGGGCTTGTAGAGTTAGGGCGTGTAGAATTAGGGCTTGTAGAGTTAGGGCTTGTAGAGTTAGGGCTTGTAGAGTTAGGGCGTGTAGAATTAGGGCTTGTAGAGTTAGGGCTTGTAGAGTTAGGGCGTGTAGAGTTAGAAGCTTGGCTCTACATGAGATTAGATAAATTTTTGACAGTGCGAGCCATATCGACAACATTTTCAATGAAAATGTTTTTGGTGGAATTTCACTTCTTTTTGTAAGTTCCTTATGACAATATTTTTTCATTACTTATTGCTGTGTTTTATAACCTTGGGAATATTTTAATATTTGATTAATGATTATGAATGTCATAACAACATTTACTCGATTATAGCGCGTGCATTGTATCAATGTCTATGACGGAACTATTCAAGTCATGCATTCAGCATTAATGATGTTTCATATTCTTTCAAACTTCAGACATATGGTTTTGAAGCATATTTTTTAAATTAAAAGTTGTGTGAATGTGGTACGGTTTAAAATAAAAAAAAAAATTATTTATCTATCAATTCGGGTTCACGTCATGACCAAAAAATAAATTCGGTGAAATGGATATTGTTCAGTCTTTGCTCATTATTGGTGGGTAAGCATAAATTTATGTGACACCGCCTTTTCTTGATACGTCGGTATTGTGAATGCGTCGGGGCTCTCTGTCTGTTACGCCGCGCGTGTATGGAGCGGACTAGTTCTATATCTCGCTAAATTTGTGGCTGTGGACGTTCCACAAGGACAATTCGCCTTTCGCCTTCTACTCAACCGTGTTGAGTGCTATAAACTGTTATATGGAGCTTCAAACACCTTGAACAGTGCCGAATAGTGGATTTCTCGACCTACACGCCGTGCGTGGTCTCCTGAGCTGCTGATCTTCGCATGCGAAGGGGGATGGTTAAGGTTGTTGTCTTTTTGCTTATCTGTTATTGTGAGCATTGATTGTTTATACTCCAAACCTACACTTTTACTTAACAAAGCTAAAATACAGTCCACTTAATTTTACATCTCAAACCCAGCGACATCTATTGATTAAAAACTGCACAGATATAATCACGTGTCACAGAACTCATGCTCATGCGATAAATGATATAGTTTCAGTGTGTCTACGCGAAGTCTTCCGTCAACTGAGCCACCCATCCAGTGTGGTTAGATCAACTTGTGCAATAATATGTTGTTGCGAGGTTAGATCAGTTTATATGATATTTAATGTTAGATCAACTTGTGCAATGATATGTGGTTGCGAGGTTCGATCAGTTTATATGATATTTAATGTTAGATCAACTTGTGCAATGATATGTGGTTGCGAGGTTCGATCAGTTTATATGATATTTAATGTTAGATCAACTTGTGCAATGATATGTGGTTGCGAGGTTCGATCAGTTTATATGATATTTAATGTTAGATCAACTTGTGCAATGATATGTGGTTGCGAGGTTCGATCAGTTTATATGATATTTAATGTTAGATCAACTTGTGCAATGATATGTGGTTGCGAGGTTCGATCAGTTTATATGATATTTAATGTTAGATCAACTTGTGCAATGATATGTGGTTGCGAGGTTCGATCAGTTTATATGATATTTAATGTTAGATCAACTTGTGCAATGATATGTGGTTGCGAGGTTCGATCAGTTTATATGATATTTAATGTTAGATCAACTTGTGCAATGATATGTGGTTGCGAGGTTCGATCAGTTTATATGATATTTAATGTTTGGACATGCTTAGTCTTTACTCCGACTATCTGCGACATTCGTGACTTCATAGAGGAGAGGGACAACAAGATTATTTGGTAATTAATTGGTATTTTTGTCTATCCTTTGGTTACAGCACATTCATCTGGATGAATACCTTTCTTCCTGTGTCCCTGTGGCCCTATGTCCTTTTCTGTATACCTGACAACGTGTATGCAAAATATCATGATGATCGGTTCAGTAGTTAAGGCGTGAAAGCGTAACAAACAAAGAGTTACTTTCGCTTTTAAGATATTATAATTTTCGTTGGAGAGCCACGCCATTGCAGGCCGGCAACGCACTTGTGATTTGAGTTGTAGCTGCCCACGGGTGGCGGTAATCAGTACACGGTACAGATTTGCTCGTTTGCCACCTATACCATAAAAAAGTATAGAAAAGAGATTTTTTTTGATTTATCTAATACTGCAATACGTTGTACATTCCGTACCCGCATACATTTTCGCACCATAACAACCGGCGGCGGCCGATGGCACAACCCTCGGATAACTGTTTCATTTTGTCGCGTTTTTGTGCGTCCTCGATTTGAGTTGTCGATAAATCTGAATACGTCCAATATTCCAAAATGATATTTTTGTCTACTGTATTAACTTTTCATCTCGTTTATTTTTTTTTTCATTTGTTTACGATAACGTCGCATTTGATTTGGTTTTAAAATTAATATAAGTAATTGTGGAATAGGGATATTACGCTAGTAACTGCGCAATATCGATTAAAACACGTGTACTAGATACTCTTAGCCTGGGACAGACAACACACATGGAGATCTTTCAACATTAGAGTGGAGGAGGCTCCGGTTAATAATTAATAATAATAGCTAAGTTGAAGCTTTTCTCTTGGATAGGCGTGTACCCACCTTCGTCTCCATCGTCACTTTCCATCAGGTGAGTTGGGAGTTCTCTCCCAACACCTATTCTATTATTCATTAAAAAAAAAGGCTGACGACTTCAGGCACGATACTTGTTGTGGTATAAACACATTGATATGTACTATTGGAGCTGCACCTTTGTCTTTGTAATTTAAAGGAAAAAAAATAATATCATGTGTGTGTCTAATATTTACGAGTTTAATATTATTACAATTGTCCTGAAATACGGCTTCATAATAACATACTTTAAATAAAGTACAATTAATGGCTACTAACTGATATACGGTGTCGAGTCATTAGCCACCAAGCTGGTCGTGAAAGTGATCGTGTCTTACAGTGTGGCACTTAGATTTGAAAATAAGAAATTCCAATGTGGTTAGTCATTATGTATTGTAAAAAAAAATGTAGGGGTTGACTTTTGAACCTCCTCCGTTTTTTCGTCGGTTAAGAAGGAACCTATATGTTTATATAGGTTTATATATATATGCTAACTAATCTGCTATATTACTGATTTATTCTTTTCTTGTCATCGTCAGTTCCGTTAGTGTTTATACAATAGTTTTAGCTAAATAAACTGATGATGGTTAATAAGAGTGAAGCATCTCATGGTATGCGCTTGTCGCTTGTTGCCGATGTACGTATGTCTCAAAATCTGTAGAGATAACACAGAGATATATAGAATGAAGCAGCCTCTGTACTGGAACTCATGAAACAAATATAGCTTCCTCCTGTAAGAGATCAGTAAAACAGACCGTACTCGTTGCAAGAATACTTTATTATACTTTAGCTGTATAAAGAACCTTCTTGGTGCTATACGAGATCATAACTTGTCCCTCACGCTCGGCTCACTAGACACGGTGGTGTCAGCGAAGGTATCGTTGTTTCCTTTGTAAGTGGTTGGAGGCTCTTAAACGCAACTATTCTTTTGTTTGAACAACATTTTATCCGACGCACGGCGCA
Organism: Callimorpha dominula; assembly: GCA_949752705.1. Taxonomy (NCBI): domain Eukaryota; kingdom Metazoa; phylum Arthropoda; class Insecta; order Lepidoptera; family Erebidae; genus Callimorpha; species Callimorpha dominula. The sequence goes on along the minus strand of OX456999.1, from coordinate 24,927,933 downwards.
GTAACTCTCCTCAATAACGCGCTGTACGATATTAAACTGCATTGTTAGTTTGATATATCGTTGGAGCAATGGTAGCGCTCGCTTATATTACACTACACCAACTTAAGTTATTGTTACAAATTGTTACGTATTATGTTATCTACTTCCTCTCTCTCAGTGTTTATGTAATTTATTATTAAATTAAGCAAAAGTGAAAACATTTTATGACATCGAGTTATGCTTAACAAAGGTATTCATATTTAACTGTTAAGATGACAAATACAGACAGGGTCCGACTAATCTAACAGTAAGGGGTCGTCTGTGATTTTCACCTGATTACACCTTTCCTTTATTATTTTTAAGCCAGTCAGAAGCAATCTTTAACCGTAATGTCTGTCTGGACATTTTTATCACGGTGCTTAATTTGCCAGCATTAGATTATATCTGTATTTAAAGTCTAGCTTTTGCCCGCGCCTTCGTCCGCGTGATGGCGGACATCAGATATCGTAGAGTGTAGGTAATCTTATTTAGGGTGCACCTGAGGCCCCGGCCATAAGACCGTGTTACGGAACACTGTATGGTTTTAGTCGGTTCGAGTCCGACATACCACACATATGTTGTTTGGCCCTGGTTAGGTGATTACCCGTGTGGGTTAGATAGTGTTTGTTAGATAATAATTGAAGAGGGAAAACCCACCAGTCACATTTGTAGACCAAACGTTGACCACAGCCGAGGTTAAACCTCAACGAATTGCCATAGACATATTTTATATTGCTGCCGTATATTCCCGATATGGATGCCCCACGGCGGCCGAGGCCCCGTTTAGAGACGAAACACTGGTCGAACTATTATTACATGCCAGCGGAAGATTGAAATTTAAGGCTTAAGGCTTTGGATGTACTTTGCAAGGCCTGGTAAGTATATCTCACTGTGGAGGGTGTTCGGTTTGGATTCCCTGTCTATGGCAATTCGTTGAGGCTAATGTCTGTGAAGGTGTTTCTTTCTCCGAATCCCGAAATCTTCACCAAATTCGCATGGTAACAAAATCGGTTCATATTTGACGGAGACTTTAGGTAACATCCACAAAAAAAAATGCCTGCATGAGCGTCAAATTGAAAAAAACCTTTTTTTAAAGGTGAGTAAAAATCGATGCGTGATACAATCGAAATGTAAGTTTCTTACAAACATTTATCCCCTATTTAAACCCTTTAAGAGATACATTTCTGAAAAAAAATTGAGACAGTAAACATATACCAATTTGTACATTTCTAACTTAAAAAACGGTAAAGTTCATCCAATCTTTCATACTCTATTTTGATCCTGTAAGGGATAAATTTTCAAATTACTTTCTTATAGAACACTTCCATCATGTAAGAAATACGTCCACCAAATTATTATTACGGGTATACGTAAATAATACTTATTTATTTTTATAAAAAACTACAGATAATAAAATAAAATGAAATTCTCAAACATTTCTTTTTAATTTATTATAACGCCATCTATTATAGCATTGTACCTAATACTTGTATTTATAATTTTATTTATTACCTTTGCAGTTTTGAGTAATATTGTGTTTTGAATAGGTAATAATTTTTTTATGCTGTAAAACAATGGGTATAGTAGTTAATTTTTACTATCTTGCAATATTTTTTGTTCAAAATTCTGATATGGGTGTCATGAAATGAAATTGTATATTTGTATATAGTAGTATAGTCACAGATTACTAAGTAGTTACTACGTAACAGAAAATCACTCAGTTAAATCACTTCCTACAAAAACGTCCATACCTACCGTTTTAATTACCTACTCTTTCCGAGCGCCGACCCCTGCATGCGAAAATGATTTTTAATATTCTTAAAACACGATTATTATTGCCTCGCAATAGCGCATGGTTGCGTTGCCGTAAGTGACTTTAGGGTTACCTCTTTTTATGTAATATTAAATATCTATATTTTTATAAAAAAGGCTATGTTAATTAAGTAAAGTTTTATTACACAAAAAAACGGGTGTGTTACTTGACTTAGAAAAGTGTAACACTTAATGCACGTCCCCGTAAGTTTACTTATACGAAACACTTAACAACAAATCGCTTCTCCAAAAAACTTGTTGCCGAAGCCAACGCGACCTTGCTTAACCAAACCTCTAACGAGAAATATCTATAAATTATTCGAGAAAAGAAACTTAAAGAATTTGTCGTAGCGTGATGTTATATAGCCTATAGCCTTCCTCTATACATGGATAGTCCATCCAACACAAAATTTTAAGAATTTTTCAATTCGAACCAGCAGTTCCTGAGATTAGCGCTTCAACCAAACAAACGAACTTTTCAGCTTTATAATATTAGTATAGATGTGATGTAGTGATAAATCTAAAGAACAATGTTGCATATGTATATTGTTGATGCTCCTTAATTAAAGTTGAGTCCAACATCCAAATATTTTCCCAATCAAACGCGTGGAATTCACTACACGAGTAGATGCGTCCGTTGTCCTTGACGACTATAGTGCCGACCAAATCTAAAAACGAAAAGTTTTAGTCGGCTGGACGCGGTGGCGTTTTGCTTTTGGAAAAAGGCACCTAGGTACTAAAGATTTTATTTCTTGTAGTTATGGCATTTTTATAAATATAAAGTAAAATTATAAAGATAAAGTATTTAGTACTTACCTAAGTAAGTATATATTTTTCCCATTAATAGAATCTTAAAACCATTTCAATACGTATTTTCTATACGTAATTTAATAAGAATGGTAAACCATTATTAATAACTTTTATTACAGAATTAACTATTTGTATTCGAAATGAACACTTTAACGATTAATTAAATAAATTGTATAATTCGAATGGTTTACCATTCGAATTATACAATAGGTATTAGGTATTTGTATATTAAATAAAGGGCATAAAAATCCTTATCTAAAAACAACTCTATGTGACAGTGAAAACCATATTAACTCTTGTAACAGAAACCAAAACATCAAAATAGAACCAAATATATTTGAAAACAAAAATAATTACAGATTTATAAATTTTTTCTCTTACTGGATCTACGTCCATGTACAGCACATAAACTACAGAAACCATGTCAATTTGTCTGTATTTAAGTATAAAGGTATAAAAATACGATTTCGAATTACGTAAAAAATCAAAAATAAAAGCGTGAGCGCGCAGTACCGCTGTCGGCAACCCACTGCGCGAGACTGCGTATAAGGGCCGCCAGCGGCCATGCGGCCGGTAGTTGATTAGCGCACGTAAGTATATCGAGTAGCATAGGCCTGGTATAGTTTCTTATAACGCCATCTATTTTGAAATTCTTATATTTTAACACCATGTACCCCCCTTGTCGCATGATTCTCGACTTGACTTTTTTGTCAACTTGAAGTTGATCAGGCCAAGTAAACATGTATTCCCATACTAACTTTGCCACCTCTACGACCAGCTGAGCGTCGATCCATCAGGCAGTGAGTTAGGACAAAGGATTATATATATATATATATATATATATATATATATATAGAAAGATAATATTCTGATTTTTTTCAAGATACTTTGTACTAAAAAAATACACGTGATCTTGGATAGGGGGCGAGGTGTTGTCTAAAACCTCATCACGTATCACCAGGGGGGAGGAGTAAAAAAAATGTCAAAAAGAACATCACGTGATTCATGGACGACCCCTAAGTGGTTAACGCTGGTTAACGCGACCCACGTAGCAATGAATTCTGCGTGGATGGATGTGCCTTTCAAATTTTTCAGTCCTGAAATAAATATGTAGTTGATAAAAATTATATGTGAAATTAGAATTGCAAAAAATAAAATAAAACTAATATTAATATTTTTAAGATGTCAACGGTTCAGAGTTATTGATTATAATAAAACAGTTACTTTAAAAAAAGTATTGTAAAATCATTAATTATGTAGTAACATTTGTCCATAAGCAAGGCCTATTTTAAAATTTTCCATTACATCATTTTTTAAATAATTAGGTAATTTATTGTATATAATGGGACCCTTGCAGATAACACTTTTCCTTAGCAACGCTGTGTTATATATAGGAGCCAACATGTAAAAGGTTTCTGTATTGGCTTCTTACAGGACAGCCATTAAGCTGCTTGTGTTCACAAACAAGTAAATTACTTTTTTGAAAATGATTATCTTTTACTAGTAATCTTCTCTATTAATTTATTTTCGAATTTTGCGTGTGTGTAACCATACCTTTTGAAAACACCGCCCCTAGAATAGAAAAGTTTAAACACTTTTAGGTAGATTTCAAAGAAAAGTCTACCTATTGGTTTTGTACCACTTGTAGACCCTAAAACAACCGCTAGTTAAAAAAACCGAGCCCGCAGCAGGCCCGCAGAGCTATATTTTTATCTAGAAAAATATAAGTCGCATTAAAAACTTTTTAGTCTACATTGTACAGTAAAATAAAAAAAAATAGCTTTCAGTTTACAGATTAGCTACGAATTTTTTTCCAACTAATTTTGGTTTCCCCCCCCCTCCCCAAGTTAAGGATGGAATCATTTAAGGTTCATATTAAAAAAATGTTCGCATTTACTATGGGCATGCTATTAATGTTAAACGGTCCAAAAATTTTCCATAAGAAAAAACTAATTTTTGAAAATCTGCCCCCCAGTTCTCCCTTTGGAGAATATTCCCCATTCACGAACTTAACCTTCATTTTTGCCCTGTTGATTTGTCGTCCAAGTTTGAAAGCAATCGGTGCATAATTGCGACGGTCTATAGTGCCGGTAAAATTGAGGTACATACATAATATTCATATATATATATACTTTTTAACTGGCGGTTGTTTTGGGGTCTATGGATCATAACTAGACCTCCTGTGAAGAAATTTTTGGAAAAGTCGACAACTGGTACAAAACCAATAGGTAGACTTTTCTTCGAACATCTACCTAAAAACCGGGCCCGCAGCAAGTTTTGAAATGATAGTAGAAATAAGTGGACACTTATTAATCAAAGAACATACTGTCGAACCTTATTTCACAAAGGACACTATTGTCGATGCACTTTTGAATTTTTTAATGGAAGTTCATGGATGACTCTGCTTAAAATCTTTAGACTGGGAATTTATAACCACTTTTAAGGCGTTTTTCACCGACTCATAGAAGTTGAAAATTTTCGCATCATTATCATTTGCAATTCTACAACGATCACTTTGGCACTAATACAAACATACAAGAACGGAACACAAAAATACACCCACAAACTTCATAAGTGATGCAGGTGATGCGTCATCTCTTAATTTGAAAAACCCTTCGAGTTATCTACATATAGTTTGAACACAACTTACTACCAGATTACTTGTCTGTGTAATAGTAATAATATCTTTTTCATTATATTTGAGAGAAAACACCTGTTATACACCCATTATTTTTGCAATTGTTTACTTTGGTAATTCTCTTATTATAAAGGATGTTGTGTGTTATTACGTTTGTTAAGTACATACATATATATTGTTACAGAAGGGTGTGATCATATTTTAAGATCGTATAGTAGACCCCGTAAATGGCGTAAAGCGCTAAGGATTTTACTAGCTACTTAGGTAAATAAATAACGTTGACCTTCGATAAGTATGATCTTCGTGTGTTCTAAACAGACACTATCCTCCTTACTATGTAGTTGTATGTTTTAAAACAAGAATCCTACGAGTATGATACAGGATCTAAAATAAGCTAGCGGTACGTGGGTGTCATATACCTTTAACTCTTGTTTTCCCGCGGACACATAAGGCATGATGGTTTTGTATAGTTCCATTTAAAATAAACTACAGTTGCAACATTCGAATGTATCTAACAGTCCATTGTCATAGCGTTTTATATAATTCCATATTTTTGATGGTTTGATGAATCTTGTGGAGTCTGATGTCTCTCTACCAAAAAAGAAGATCCCCTTAAACACCTGCCGGACCGCGGCAGTAAATATGTACTAATCACCATAAGAATGGTCAAGCTTTAGTTTTTTTTTGTTAGATAACTCAAAATATTTCGTAACTTCGATTTGGTGCTGGTTTTATTTAATTCAAGTATTTTAATGTAGTCACAATCTCAGTGTGTGAGTGTTGTAGAATATTACTGTAGGTAACTATTGCTATTTTATATATACTAATATTAACGTTCTTAGTTCAGAGACTTGCAAAAGAGTGGCTGGTTGAGACAAAGGATAGTCAAAAACTTTGAGTTGTCGCATGTAGATATGGACGGACAAGTATAACGTAGCTCGGTTTTGTCCACATCCACACTGAGGATGACCTCGAATGTAAAGTAAAGATGAATTTAATTTCGTTAATATGATCCAGCCCAGTCCCCCGTCCCCAGTGGGTTAGTCCCCGTATCTCGTACGGCTATCTAATTACGTGTCCTTTTGCAACTACTCTATTTAAATAAATACACAAAGTTGTGTTCAGTTATTATATTAGTGCGAATGCTTTGCACTAGTTACTGTTTCGAAGGTTTAATTGTAATTTAGTATTGTTTCAACCGACGCCGGTAGGACAATAATCAGTTTTATTGAATTTGAGGCAAAGGTTTTGTTTGGTTCCATTTCGAATAATATGTTTGTCTTTTTGGCTTAAGTAATTATTGTGAACATTTGTTTTCTTGTGAACAGTTGTGACTTCAAATAAAGGACCTATAAAGCGAAAAATAACTGATTCCAAATTTAATTGAAAAGAATAGAATACCTGTGAGACTTTAAATAAAATAGATAACATTATAAAGGCACTAGGTACCTACTGGTATGTTTGAAGTCAGTGCCAAACCCGAAACGCAATAAGTGATACTTAGGGAAATAAACAGCTAAATTCATAACGAAAAAAAAGATTATTTTTTATGATTTTTTTTGGTATAGGCAGGGGCAAACGAGCAGACGGGTCACCTGATGGTAAATGACTACCGCCACCCATGGGCACCTGCAACTCAAGAGTCACAAGTGCGTTGCTGCCCTTTAAGGTGGGAGTTGGGAAGAGTGGAAGAGGGGGAGAGGGGAGGAAGGGTTAGGGCCACCGGTAATCTCACTCGAATTTTCAAAATAAGTCCATATTTGACGGAAAATCGGTGAACATGTCAACAGCTGAACAGTAGAACTTACTCATTTTTTGAAGGCGGTTAAGAATGGTTATCTCTTTTTCTTTTAACCTGTTAAACATTACTGGTAGTAGTAACAACTGCAACAATTTTTCTGTGCTCTTGTTTATTTATTTAATAATAAATTTCAAAGTAAATTTTTAATATTTGTAGTTTAATGAAGTAAATGCTAACTTAAAGCACCAACCTGTCAAGTGTTATCTCCTTTCAAAAAACCATAGTTGAATTTTTATTTGCATTACATAAGCACTTTACACACCATATTGACCATCATGGAATCATGACTGGAATCGAAGAACGATTGGTTAATTTTGAGTCTGAGTTACAAAAAAGTGCCAAGAGTTCTAATAGCACACCAAGCATAGCTAGCCTTGCATCGGGCTTTGCTTCTTTTAAATCCTTTGTTGTGACTACAATTTCTGCATTTCGCTTGCAAATGGAGTTCTTGGCTCGTGAGGTCGACAAAATCGAAATGCGCAGTCGCCGAAAAATGTTGCTGCTACTTGGAGTCCCCGAAGAGCAGGTAGAAGAGACAGCGCAAGTCGTAGTGAACACTATTAAAGGTCACCTTAAAATAGACACTGTCTCGATGGGACGACCCACAGGTGCGCTGGTAAGCCCGGACCAATTTCGATAAAGTTCCAAGTTGTCTAGGACAAGGTCTGGTTTATCAAAACCAAGCTTAAAGGGGTAACACTCTCTGAGTTTATCACAAAAACCAGGCACGAGGTCTTCATGGCTGCACGAGAAAGTTATGGAGTCTCCAAGTGTTGGACACGGAACGGTCATGTATATGTTCTCGACCCCGACGGAACACGGCACCGGTTGGCTTCCCTCAATGAGTTCAATAAGCTTTAGGTGAACATACAGAAGTCCACTCCAGACGAAACCAAACGAGCCGCAAACAATAAAAAGTAGCATTCGTATTAGGTAAACATCACATCCAGGTATATAATATTATTATTTCATAATTTTCTCTCACTACCCAAATTAATTTTAACTATTTATATTTCGATGTACCTTATAATTACATATGCAAGTACTATTTCATAATATATTTAATAATATATTAATAATAAACTGATTTTACCTTATATATTTTATTTTATTATGGAATCTTATCCCACGTGAAGAATCAACGCAGGAATTTCGCCAATGTTAGTGTTTTATAATAATACAAGTTACATAACAAAAACGTAATAAAAAAATTTTTCTTTTTTCTTTCTTTCTTTCTTTGAATTTACCTTACTTTCTAATTTTTATGTGACTGTCACTTTGACAACAGAATTGCAATACAGCAGCTGTAACCTAACTAAAGGTGCGTTTTGATTAATATAGTGGTTGCAACTGATATTCTCGATATGACTTTTTTGTTTCTTTTTAAATTATTTATTAACACTAAAATAGGTACAGTAAGTAGTAGGTCAAGAATCAACTTTTTTTCCCTCTTTTGAAAATCTTTTAGAACGTCATTCCCCCGCTTACAGTCACTGTATCGTCATTGGAGATTTTAACACCTGTTTATTAAAAAACGACTTCCGATCCTCCACTTTCTCCAGTACCATTGAATAATGTAATATGTCTATCCTCTCTAAATGCTACTTATAATTTTCCTAATTCTGTCCCGTTTCTTATATATATATATATAACCTTATACTCGTTTCCTTCCCTAATCTAGTTGCTAAGCACGGACAGTGTGCAGCCAATTAATTCATGACTAACCATGACTTGATCTTTCAATCTTATCAACTTCGCCCTCCTAAACCTTAACCCAAAATTCTTCTGCAACGCAATTTTCGTGATATGAATCTCAATCATCTTTGTGAGGATGCGTGTAATATGACTGAACTTCACTTATCGCAGCGGAATCCGTAGATGACAAAGTCAACATCCTAAATAACAAACTCACTGACCTGTACAATATACATGCCGCGATCCGAGCAGTAAAGATCAGGTACTTGCCTGCACCCTGGCTTACAGCCGATATTAAAGCCCTAATATCAAAAAAAGGCTATGCTAAGGGCAAGTTCAAATCTAGGCCCATCGGGTAATCGAGATAAATACATTGCCATTAGAAATCTCTGCAGTAAGGTGTGTAGAAAAGCACAATGCCAATATATCCATAGCTCGGTCAAGAACGGAGACCCAGGAAAAATCTGGAAATTTCTCAAAACACTGAGGCTTGGCAAGTCACTTTTACATACTATCCGAAAAAAGTTGACATCGATCTGTTAAATCAACATTTCTCTTCTTCGTCTAAATATGATCAGACCATTAAAGCTAGTACTCTACAATATCTTTCATCACTTACAACACCAGATTATCAACCGTACTTTTTTAATCAATTATCTGCTTGAGATGTTAAAGAATGCATAACGTCGATGAATTCAAACGCTGTTGGCAAAGACTGCATCAGTCGTAATATGATACAACCAATTCTAGATCGTATTCTTCCAATTTTATATCATATACTAAATTATTCTCTCTCTTGCAGCAAATATGCTGCAAGAGACTCTAGGAATACCCAGAGTCTTATAATCCCTCTGCCCAAAAAAACCAATCCTAAATCCTATTTCAAGTATCGTCCCATTTCCATACTGCCTTTTTTATCGAAAATTCTGGAACGCCTCGTACATAAACAACTAAATACATTCCGTACCAAAAACTCCCTTCTAAATCCTCTGCAGTCAGGCTTCCGCTCAGATCACAGCACGGTTAGTGCCCTGATTAACGTCACTGACGACATCAGGTTAGCTATGGAGAATGGAAATCTTACAGTACTTTCCTTACTAGATTTCAGCATTGCCTTTAATACTGTAGATTTCCATATCTTGTTACGTATATTGCGCTCTATTAACATATCTCCAACAGTAGTTGATTGGTTTCAAAATTCTTTACCTGTTTGGTCGCCGACAGCGTGTGCGCTTTGAAGAATCTTTTTCTTCCTGGTGTAATACATCTGTGGGTGTGCCGCAGGGTGGCGTTCTATCGCCTTTACTTTTCACAATTTTGATAAATTCCATCTCTAAATCATTACTTTCATCTCACCACCTTTATGCAGAATATGCAGATGATCTTCAAGTTAATACGCAAGCACCATTGCATAATTTGTCGGAAGCTTTTACCACAATTAACACTGATTTGGCGCAAGTGTGCGAATGGAGCAGGCAACATGGACTAGAAGTAAATCCCTCTAAAACACAGGTCATAGTTGTAGGAAGCCCCAGGATGATATCTGGAATCGACTGGTCGCAATTACCGAATATTGTGTTTAATGGTACTGTGTTGCCAATGAGCACTACTGTTAAGGATCTAGGCATTTTAATTGATAATATGGGGTCCCCAATTGCGGGAGGTCAGCCGCAATTTATTTGCATCAGGGGGTTCTTTGAGAAGACTACGCAGTTTCCTGCCGACAGTCACTAAAATTGCGCTTGTACAATCCCTTCTTCTTTCTATACTCGACTACGGTGATGTCAGCTATCTCGACATCACTGAGGAGCAACTTGATAAACTTAAACGCCTTCAAAATTGTTGTATTTGACTTATATTTGGTTTACGCAAATATGATCACGTGTCAATATTTCGCATCTTGCTCAAGTGGCTCCCAATTCGCTTTCAACGGAATACTCATATTCTCACTACACTTTATAATATTATGTTTAATAACTGTACTGCGTCCTGCGAAAAACCATGTACCTATCCCGTATGAGTCAGAATAAAAAAATATTTCTTTCTCTTCTCTCTCTCTTTACTCCAACTTATATAAAGGAACGTTTTACGTTCCTCAATGACACTCACACAAGATCCTTGAGATCGTCGGAATCACTGGAACTGGCAGTACCTAAGCATTCTAATAGGTTTTATGATAAATCTTTTAGTGTACAGGCTGTCCGGTTATGGAATGCATTGCATTTACCTATTAGACGTGCCCAATCACTGGCCATATTCACGAAAATGGTCAAATAATATTACTTGGCTTCTTAATTTCTCCTTTTTGTCATTTGCTGCATTTATCGGATATAATTATATTAATCTAGAAATATATAAGTATGTATTACTTATTATAATTATATGTTTATGTATATGGTGTATATGAATATATTAAATGTTCCAGAGTGATTACCGTTGTTTCCCTGTATTACCTATCTAGTTATATTTTGTATGTTTATAGGTATCATTTACTAGTATATAAGCCTAACATGTTTTGATTCCCATACCAAAACTACCCATTAGATTGTTATATTTCTGGTCATTATTTTTCTATCCCAAGGTTGCCTGGAAGAAATTGTTTTTAGCGATAAGGCCGCCCTTTGTACATATCATTTAATTACATTACATAATTACATAATTAATAGTATTCTATTCTATTCTATTCTAAACATCGTTAAAAATATCTAAAATCGTCCATTTTCACAAGGAATTATCTTAATGTGACTTGTGGACAAAAATAACGTATAATAAACACTTAAAAAAAATTACCGACTTAAAAAAACGCTAACAAAGGCGCTGAAAAATGAAAAATAATTAATTACAAACTTAATTGAAAATCTTACAATATTACGTAATTACGTATGAGTAGATACGGTATTTAATGTAAGTTACTGAACTGCAGTACTTTTGATTATAAAAAATTTAGTTTAAAAAGCCCGATACTTTATAATATACTTTTTAAGGTGATAAGGTTTTTAGTTTGTCTAACAACTTGCTGCACTTGATTGAATGGTCGGTTAATAACAATATCATTGATCACGTTAAACCCCTCATGTTGCTTAATTTTAAGGAAAGTCAACAAACACACTACGTGTGCCTTAATTTTTGAGGGTTTACCTAAGTTTCCCTCGAATACCTTCATAAGTCCGTTGAAAAATCAACTGAGACTCATCGCAATAAACAAAATACGTAACGTGGATCGAACTCAAAACACACACACATTGATAGATGGAAAGGTGTCATCCGAGCCATTAATTTAGAGTAGGACTAACACTCATAACACCTTGTATACTTTGGTTCGACATTTTCAGCTAAATATACAACTTATACTTCGCAGCTGCGGTCAGGAACTTTCATAATGTAAACATTTTTTGTAGGTCTCTATCAAATTCGTTAAGTACGACATGACAAACTGCGTAATGTGAAAGTGACATCTTTAAAGCGTCTTTAAAAAACTTTACAAAGTCCGTGCGCTATTCTTGTAAGTTTTTGCCCAAGCACATTTTTCAAAGAAATTCCTTTTATTAATTAAATTCAGTCCGTTCCACGGCCCGCCCAAATGGTGTTATTGTAAGCTTTCTTATTCTGTATTGGATTTAAAATGTTCAGGACGAAGGGTATGTATTCCTGTGGTACAAGAAAGAGTACCTACCTACTAGATAAAATACACTTGTGATAAAATGTTTACCTTACTTAAATTGTGCAGCTTTTCGGGCTAGTGGCTTGCCCTCCGGTACCAGGTATTCCTTTGTGGCGGTAACACGCTATTGATACCACATCACATTTCAACGCTATCCAACGTCTACGCCTTTGCAGGGTTCGCTTCTCCAGTATATATATTAAAGCAGTAGATAATGTTTAGTGTCGTTTATAAGCTTTAAAAAAATTAAAAGATTTGCCTTATTTTTTCCTACGGTCCCGTCTCCTACAAGTCGCAAATGTCGTGTCAGCCACACTCGCAGTTACTTGCGGCCTCGTCTCCACTCGGAGCGTCGCGGCGGGAGCCTCCTACCTGTCACTGTTAATGCACTTTCTGTGCTGTTATTAAAGGCTGTCATATTTTTATTTTGACCGGTATCTGTTCACTCCCTTCGTGATAAACTTTATGCAAAAAGAAAAATAGCTCAGTTTACTGTCTTTGAGTGTTTTGTTACAAAATATTAAGTAAGTCGTGTAATGATTTTGTCCAATAGTGTTGGAGCATGTTATGCGTTTAGCACCAGTCACTTGGTAAATTTCTAATGAATTGTTTCATCGTTTCAGAATTAAGATAAAAGTACAAAAAACACTGAAGAAATACCCCTTTAACCATTTTTATCTGTTTCTTTATTGCAAACTATGTTAGAGTTCAGTAAATAGTTTGTAAGAATACTTAATTGTGGCATAATCACTTACACATTCTTATTGATGATCATGATTAATAATATGTTTAAAGGTATTCGTAGTGGAACTCTTTACATAAATAGATGTGAGATGTTAGAGATATTGGGTGAAGCATATTGAAGTGAGTGGTTTGATCCTCTGATCTGATGATATCTAATCTAATAGTAGCAAAATTAGGTTCAAAGTGTAAGCTAGTGGTCGGTGTTGCCGCGTGTCACGGTTTACGTTTAATGTCCTCTGTTGTTCTATGGTGCCGCTCATTCGAACCATAACTTGCAGCGTATGGCTGTTTATCAAGCAAGGTGAAGTAGTTACTCATAGCGCCGTGTCAACATTACTAAACTAACGAGATGCAGCGATTTAATCATTGTAACAGTACGTATAAGTTACAGTGGGTAATGTTTGTTATATACCAAGTACATACATACAAAAGGTAATTAATTGGCTTGATATGAGACTGTGAGAGTATAATTTGGGAAATTTGGAAAATGAAGCCTGGGGCGTCCCTCTAAGTGGAGGTCAATTAAGGGTGAAATGCGGTGGGGCGGGGACCGGAGAACATTGCCGGACCGAGAAAGATTGGGTCATGGAGCATCGTGTGATGGCCACGAAATCGTAATTACATTCAACACACCGAACGTTCCAATTACAAACTGTAACTGTTAACGTGCAGTATTTTTTAATACAAAATGTGACAACAAAGATTTGTGGTATTTTGTTTTAGTCACCTCTCTACCCACTACTTAAAGTATTGTTAGTTAACGTTGTAGTGAATATTATTTTGAATTTCTAGTCCTGCCTTGCCGAAACGGGGACGTTTCATATTTAATAGTTTAATTAGTTTTTCACAACAGATCCTACATGAAACTGGAATTAACCAACGCTACGGTATATATTTGTGAGTAGTGTCGTCAGTGCTCTAGCTCAGTTTTTTAAAAGGAAATCGACTATCCATACAATCTATAATTTATTGTTCGTGTGTAGTGGCCCCGTATTATCTCTGCAATCCGAGTGTAACAACGGGCTCTATAAACATGCGATAAAACAACACAACCAAGATAGAGCTCATCATTTTATTTCGTAACTTTCTAGACTTAGATTACGAATATTTGTATGCACGCACTTTTTAATCTAAAGATGTCACGACGAAGTTATGTTAAGTTATGACGTAATTTTAAAAATGCCTCTAGGGGACGTATTATATATTTGTAATTGCAATCAATATTTACTTTGCAATTATTATTTTACAGGTTAATAGTGCTTGTTGGCCAAGTTATAAATAAGTATAATCGATCACTATGTTTCAAAGCTTTGATTTTGCAATCGTAGTATAATTACGAGTACATAATGAACGAACTTTGTGTATGAGGATGTTGTTTAGTTTGCGCGTCATTACCCAGAGCGCCGCCCGGCATCGCACATGAAACTCACTCGCACACTTGGTTCCATTTTAGACTGTGGGTCAGTCTAATGTCGTCACTTAAATACATTTTCGGAAACCACACTCACGTTTAAGTATTTAATTTATTTATCAATGAATAGATATTTCTTTATTTTATGCATTATTTACTGCCATTACGTGATAATATTCTTCCACTAGTACATAAGTATAGTCTGTCGTCGCATTGTAAAGGGACCGCAAAGTGAGATTTGTTAAGATGCAATTCAAATTTAAAACTTTCTTAACGGTAGCAAAGTAGGTTTTTGTCATCTATACTTCTTCTCTAATACATGTAAAACTTGCAACAGAGTTTGGACATGTCAAATTAATGTTGTATAATACAAATAGCCTGCTGGTAAAACGTTTATGGTGGATATAAAATACGAATACAAAGACGAATTATTAACTTTTAAACCGTCGCATTCCATGACATAATTATGGTATAATATCATCCATGATACACATAAATATTATCCACGATACACTTTGTGACCGCGTTAATTCCCGTGTAAATACAAACGCGAATTGTCACAATACAACAAAGTTTGGTTATAGTACGTCCATATTATATAATTTATAAATGAACTGAAAAAAGCGTGGGTGTTGACATGTTAGTAATCGACACTTTTTCGTTTTAATTATGGCACGAGGCGGCACGCTTAATGTTTTCACAAAGTGGCAAATCCCTAGTCGTCTGCGCGGCGCTAGTGTGCTGCGGCGCGCTCGGTCGGGGCTCAGGGCTCGGGCGGCTTGTCGCGGAGCCGACCTCATTATACACTTCATTTAACGACAGCAGTTTGTGCTTTTATAATTGAACTTGATATCACCATTTGTTGCCGTCAACCGACGGGCGAGTTCAAGTGGTTCTGGCGACGGTTAAAAAGCGTACATGTGGATGTTGAAGAATGAATGAAGCCCAGCACTATTGTGTGTTACTTGTAAATAGTAACTTTAGGTATTAGCGTGATCAAGGTTACCTAATTAACTATGAGTATGCTATAAAATATACGTGTGTTTTCAAACTGTGTTTATTCGCAATTCGTCTCAACTGTCCTACTTTATCTTTATTATTATGTATTACTTCATCTACATACATATTCAAATACATACTTACATTTATGTTTAATCGCGTCGTACACACACATACAAAACCATAATCAGTTGTGTCCTTACAGTAACTACGTCTTTTTTGAGATTTAGAAATAAAAATAACAAATAATACTCCTTTAATTTTTTTTAGTTTAATTTCTATTTAAAACTTTTATGTAAGACATTAAAAGCGAAGTTTAATTTTATTAAGATGTAGAATAAATTATTACTGAAATATAGAACCTAGGTGTGCTGACCTGTTTATTTATATGTTTCAGCTTCACTCTTGTAGTTATAATTGACGATGACGCCTATAACTGCGTAAAATTACAAAAATGACTCCCATCAAAAGGAAAAAGATTCGATAACAATATTCCAAAAGTAATTATTCTTATTCAATACGTACAAGTTACTTAAAAAACCAGGCCCGCAGCAGGCCCGTAGAGGTAGATTTCGTGTTTGTTTTAATTGTTCTGAAAATCTGCCCCCCAGTCCCCCCCCTTTGGGGTAATATCCCCCATTCACGAACTTAACCTTCATTTTTGCCCTGTTGATTTGTCGTCCAAGTTTGAAAGCAATCGGTGCATAATTGCGACCTCTATCGTGCCAGTACAATTGAGGTACATACATAATATATGTAAAACTTTTATTTATTTTTGTTTTACTTTATTTTACTTTTATTTTTATTAACTTTTTTTCTTATGGAAAATTTTAGACCGTTTAACATTAATAGCATGCCCATAGAAAATACGAACATTTTTTAATATGAACTCTAAATGATTCCATCCTTAACTCGGGAAGGGGAGGGGGGAAAACCAAAATTTGTTGGAAAAAAAATCATAGCTCCGAAACTGTAAACCTTTTTACAATCGGTAATATTTTTAAATGAAAGCTATTTTTTTATTTTACTCTACAATGTAGACGTTTAAAGTTTTTAATGCGACTTATATTTTTAGAGATAAAAATTTTAAAAACACGAAATCTACCTCTGCGGGCCTGCTACGGGCCCGGTTTTTTTCACTGGCGGTTGTTTTTGGGGTCTAGGTATCATAACTAGACCTCCTGTGAAGAAATTTTTGGAACACTCGACAACTGGTACAAAACCAATAGGTAGACTTCTAAATTTACCTAAAATGACGCATCACTTGTCCAGACTGCGGGTATCGAAATTCTTAATCAGCGCATTTTTTTACTTTCTATCCAAAAATAAAAATGCGTGTAAAATTTAGGTATTTTAGTTCCTTGACTGGGCTACATATTATATTACATTCTTAGCGTCCAAAGAATTGTCCAAGGCCAATTTTGGAGTTATTTACTTGAGATGAATTATACAATGTGCCTAAGTGACGGACTCCAGCCATTGAGAGGGATGTATCTACAAAGATACATAACTGTTGGTCTAGTGGTCACTAACCACTAGACCAACAGGCCAGCCAACAGATGGAGTGTGACTCCGTTATATCAGTTGTGAAATACGTGCTCAGTGTGTCCCAGTTGTTGTCGGTATGCGCACTGGTTCGATACGTTCCGCTTAATATATTCAGTCACAAACAAGCCAGTACTTTTTTAGCTTTCTGTTGTTTATTAAATCCCTCGTACCGATTCTCTGTTGTATCTCCTATAGTGCCGGGTACAACTCATAAAAATACCAGTGAAAAATAGACTCAGTAGCTTCGATGAATTTAACCACAAATTTATCATTGTTGAATTTTCATTAAGGTAGTGAAACATTGAACTGTAATAATAGTTGTGTTCAATGTTAGTTCTGTTTGTTGACTCTAAACTGCACGTACCACGAACTGTCCATCCAAGTTTATCTATGTCCATCCAGTCTATTCCTGTGTGAGCCAAATAAATTAAACAAAGAAAGAAAGTTATAGCAAGTTTATACCAAGCTGTTAAAGCTATAACACCAAAAGTGCTGCTGTACTATTTTAGTACAATAAAGACACTTTATTTGTGTTGTACTCTATTTTAGTACAATAAAGACACTTTATTTGTGTTGTACTCTATTTTAGTACAATAAAGACACTTTATTTGTGTTGTACTCTATTTTAGTACAATAAAGACACTTTATTTGTGTTGTACTCTATTTTAGTACAATAAAGACACTTTATTTGTGTTGTACTCTATTTTAGTACAATAAAGACACTTTATTTGTGTTGTACTCTATTTTAGTACAATAAAGACACTTTATTTGTGTTGTACTCTATTTTAGTACAATAAAGACACTTTATTTGTGTTGTACTCTATTTTAGTACAATAAAGACACTTTATTTGTGTTGTACTCTATTTTAGTACAATAAAGACGCTTTATTTGTGTTGTACTCTATTTTTGCATTGTTTTACTTATATTATTAGTTTCTCGCAATCAGTAACTTTTCCACTTCCTTACCTTTTTCACTACACATACTTATAGAAAAGCCACTTCAAAAACTAAAAACTTAAAATGTTAACAGGCGTACTTTAACTCAGTAAAGAAGAAATGTTGAAGAGATAGAGTTTGCATATGTACTCCCCCTCTTGATCTACTCCAGATCGAATAACTTTAGAAGGACGAGGTTTTAGTGCTTTGGAAATACTAAAAGACATGAGCCCTGTGAAAGGCTGTGAATACATTTATGATGTTGAATGTTAACACTGACCACTTTTCACTAATTACGACCTGGTTGCTGACATGAAGGGCTTGATACGAACTACTGGACTATCACATAAAATAGAATAAAATGATGTCCTTGGATTTTGCCCAAGGATCTGCTCAACAAGAATGCTATTAAATATGACCACAGGCTTGATATGATTAACGAAATTCTAGTAATGCGATGGAAGGACAACAATATTTGTACGATCAGAATAAATTTTGCAATGTTAGAGCCATTATAGAAAATTAAAAGTAGTGTACGTGTATAGATGGAGACATACCTCACATGTGATTTTAAAGTTATGGTAGAAGGATGGGATGAATTAAATAAATGGGCCATGTATTTCAGCAACATAAAAATAACAATAAAACAAAGAAGTTTTCCTATAGAATTTAAGGAAAAATGGAAAAAAAATATTGTTCATAATCCACATAATCTGAAAAAATATGCTAAGACATATTTTGTGTTACATTAAAGTTAAAGTAGCATATTGAGAATGCCTAAAAAGGTTGTGTCTGGATAAAGGATGCTTCGCTCAAAATCACTCCTAGGCGCCTATAGTACTAAACTCAGTACGGAGGTGAACTAAGTTTAGCACTTTGACTTTTTAAAATACAACTTCTATTTATTTTTGCTTTTTCATTCATTGTAGTGTCATAACAAATATATATTTATAGCGATGTACAAAATTAATGAAGTAAAATTTCTGGTTTTTAATTAAAAATGATATGTAAACATGTCTGTCATGTAATGAGAGCGGAGTACATGTAGAGTAGGTATAAGAGATGTTGTTACGGATAAGTTTGCGCGAGTAATACTTGCGCTAAGTTATAGTTTAGGGAAAGTCGGACAGGCGTAACGACACTCGGCCCACATGACATGCACGAAGGTAAGGCGGAGGAGTAGGGGGAGGGGGAGAAAGTTGTCTTCTAAGAAATTCCTATACGAAAGTTGGCATTGTTTTGTGGGAGCTGTGCACGTCAAATCGCACAGAGTATGCTCCCAATAAACATTAAATAATTGCGCAAGTTTCCCACACACTTAATTGATTTATATTAGATTAGTAATTAACGGACAATTGATATGACTGTTCTACTTGTCGTCCCGAATTGCATTGATGATTATTGCAAATAAAATTAGTTGTAAAAAAAAGTTAAATTTTAGTTTTTGCACCTGCGTACTACGAAGCCTTCATAAAATGCGTCAATGTAAATTTTTGTGCATTTGCGTATTAAAATTCGTTCGTTTATTAATTTATGTTAATTATTTAACACATCTGTGTTAATTTGAACTATAACTATATTTTACTTTTTATTTCTCATTCTCTCGTCCGCTACTTTTCTAAAGTATCACTTCTGCCGTGTGTGAATCGCACACACCCACTTTTTATTTTAAATGCAACATTAGGAACGAAATAAGTTTCGACCTCAATAAAGTTCATTATTATGTGGCAATTTAGAATTAAATATAAATTTAAAAGAAATAAAGTAAATTTGTACATTGAACTAAGAATTATATGTGTCATGATTTCTCGCGACAGGCTTTTTTATATAAAAAATTGGCAGAATATAACAAAATTATGGATTGATTTAAGTCATAACTTATTTTTTTTCTGTTTCGTGGATTTAAATAAAACCTTGTTTAAAAAAAACCTTTTTTACAATTTATTTATTTTTCTTTAGGTTCCTGTTGACTTATTTCTTACCAAGGTGTTACTTTACGATGTCATGTTTAGTACACCCTGAGACTGACCACGGCTACAGGATGTCACTCAGTCCTCGACTCGCTTCCCCTTGACTTGAGTGTTTGGGACCATGCGCCACTTATTTCAGCTTGAAGCTTATTTATGCCTAAGCAATTCATTGTAATTAAATGCATAATACAACATTTGGTATTGTGAACTTAGAACGGTATTTTCATTATTCAATACGTACGAGTATAGATACACAGTTTCGTGTCTGTACTGTTGATCGTTAAAGACTTCCCTCGTCTGAAGCCAATCTTGGGTGCAACCTCAGATTGGGACAGGAGCTGCAGGAACATTTTGCCAAACCGTAGCCATGTCCCAAATTTTATGTTTATAGGTGGCCTGAATGACGTCAGTCAGTGAGTATTTAGGGTAGAAGGTATGCATTTACTAAATGTTTAATATATTCATATGCTGTATTTATGTATTCATATTCCATTATGTATTATGTGTTATGTATTTATATCCCATTTTTATGCATCAGACACTGCTCCGCAACTCTCTATGGCGCCCATTACACGATAGGTTTTGTTGTCAGTTTTGCCACAATCAAAACGGTCATTGACGAATAACCTATCGTCTAATGCAGTGATTGACGGTTGCGTGATGAGATTTTAATGCCGATATTATTTCGTCAATCATGACTTTTGGTAATGATTGACGTTTGATGAATGAACGCCTATGACGTATTCTCTCCATCCCATGGTTGCCTGGAAGAGATTTCTTGTGCGATAAGGCCGCCAATTGTGCAAACCTACCTCTATAGTTGTAATTTTTTTTTGTATTTAATAACTGGTGTACAATAAAGAGTGTTATTATTATTTAAGTTCGAGTTTTTTAATTGTGCGTATACAAAATTTCATTTCAATAGGTTTATCCGGTTATGAGCTAGTTGAGGTGGAGGCTAAATATGGCTAAAAAGGGTTTGTGTAAATAAAGCACTGGAGTGCTTTGGGTTCGAGAACTTGCCTGCGCACTCCCGTGCGAATAAATAAAATTTTGCAACACCAATGATGCCCTTTGTGTGTTGCCAACCTTATCAGAAAATTACGGTACGCTACAGTTTACCACCAACCTTAGTATTTTTACCTAGATGTTGATTGTCATGATTTGCTGCGTCAGTGTGAAAAACTATAAAAAATGTATCTTTCTCTTTGGATGCTTGTTGAACCTTTTAGTTAATCACCTTCCTCGTGCTCATAAATAGATCATCTTCTATGTAATATAGCCTTCTATGTAATTTTTTTTTTATTATTATTTAGGACAACAAACAATTGCGCAATAACAGGTTACAAAATGTTTCTTGTTTGTAAAATATTACATTAATTAATCACGCAACCAGCACCGTTATTCACAAAATAATGTTACTAAGTAATGGTAGCATACTAGTGAGTTACAAAATAACAGGATTATAAGGTACAGAGAAGCAAAAAAATCCAAAAAAAAGAAAAGGCTGAAACTAGGTTACAAGTCGACGTGTTGTAAAATTGCAGTTTAGAATTTTGAAGCTGATAAGTGAAAAATATCTATGTCAGTGAAATTATCATTATATGATTTCATAATTCTTGTTAAGGGGCTCGTTCTCCAGCGTTAGTTCTGCTTGATTTGGGGGCGAATAGATTAAGTTTATATGTGTTTCGTATTCTTAAAGAACTACTACGTATGCGAATGTAAATTTGGTTCATTAATTCATTACAATCAAAGTTATTGTGACAGACCTTATATAGAAATGTTTGGTCGAGGTAAAGCCTACGTAGTTTGAGTGTAGTTTATGAGAACTTGTCCAGCAATGTATTATATGAAGACCAAGTATGAAAACATTTGTAATTAACGAATTTTATAAATTTGCGTTGAACTGTCTCTATTTGGTCGCTATATTTATTATAAAATGGGTTCCAAACAGGTGAAGCGTATTCAAGCTGTGATCCTATAAGCGATTTATATAATAGTAAATAAGTTGCAGGGTTTTTAAATTGTTCGCAAGTTCGTCTAACAAAGCCGTAAAGTTTAAGTCCCCTGTTTGTAATGTATCAAGACACTTGTTACACATGTAATATGTAACAAGTTGTAAATTTGTAACTGTAATGCGTAGAAAAGTGTATGTTAAATTACTAATATTTATTTTTGGATTACACTGAAAAATGTAAACTTCTTGATATTTTATCTCCACAAAATATTACTTGATATTAAATAATCAATTTCCTGACAACATGCGGCCTACTTACTGCGCCAAGAGAACAGCTCAGGTATTTCCAATCATCGTCCTCCGTCGCTCCGTTGGAATTATTGGCTGATTGTGTGTGATTAAAGTCGTCGAAGTCCCGGCAGTGAACGGCCGAGCTATCGACGGCGACGGTTAATTGAAAATGAATCCGGCACAACGCGTGGAGCGGGCTGCATGTCGGAGTCTGCAACAGGCGTTTAGTCATACGTATAACTAATGGTAGTTTTGTTATTGACTCAGTTCAGAATTCAGAAACCACTTAAGGAGTTCAGTTAGGGGAGCATTGCAATGCTTATGGACATGAGGATATGATAGATCGCATGCCTATTAACAGGAGAGTTTTCTCCAGTTGCAATGTGTAGCTGCGCATTTTCGCTACTTAAGTATTTGTTAATTCAACGAAAAAAATACCTCAAGTACACCAATTTTCGTAAATTCAGTCTGTTGGTGGTTTTTCATTGGTCTCAGTGTCTATGATGTCATCGCCGCTTCACCAATAATGATGTGATTTAATACTAGTTTGATTTAGTCTGTGTGATGTAGTGCGGTATCAAATGTGTTGCTTGACGCATTCTGCGATTGTTAGTTTGCTCCGTCTGATATAGGAAATATCATAACTTCAGTTCACTTTCTATAACACCATTCGTAATGTGGACCGAACACCGCCTTAATGAAGTCTTCTTCAACACTGTTTTAAAATTTTTCCTTACTGCTTTCTGTACATGTGTCAGACGTGCTGTCACTTATACTACAGGTTATTCTTCGTCTTCCTCTTTGAACGCTGCAGGTGTGTGAGGATATAAGTGTGTTTGTATAACAGAGTGGTTTAAGTACCATTTTATTTTAACGTTACTCTTACTCGTACACAGAGAAAGGCCAACAATCTGTGTTCCTCCAGTTTAAATGTGATTTTCATAATTTAGAGTATAATTTTAAGTGGGTTTAGGAAAACATTGTCAACGCGCAGGGCTATTGTTGCTTTAAAATGATTCATTCAGATGTAGACCATCCCGGTGCTCTTTGAGCGAGTCATCGCGGAACGCCTTGTCGAGCATCTTTCGAGACTGGGGCCGGATCTGGTGAATAACCAATTTGGTCTCCGGCGGGGACGCTCTACTGTGGATGCAATCAAGAGCCCTGGTGGAGGAAGCAGTATCCCGGGTGAGGTGATGTTCGCATTCAACACCTTGCCCTGGAGTTGCATCAGAGAGACGCTTGTTTTACACGTATTGCCTCTTTACCTACGCCGTATCGTCTAGCGGTAATCTACCCGAGTCGGGCAGGGTATGATCGACGAGAGATGTCGTGCGGTGTTCCACAAGGCTCGGTGTTAGGACCACACTTGTAGAACATTGGATACGACTGTGCGTGCTCTTGGGAGGCGTAGCTCTGACTTACTACCGAGGCCCTTTGTTTAACCTCATCGTGGGAGGTGTTCGCATCGCTCGTACTTGATAGCCGATGGGATTCCGGAACCACTTCCGGAATCTGGCCCCGGAACTTATGAGGACGGCGGCTACGCTTTTGTGGCTGCGGCCTAGACCCACGCCTCAGGAGATGGTGGTGCAACGGTCTCAGCTCTGTCAAGTTCTAATGGCAGAGTAGAAGAGCGATTTCAATGACTGAGCGCAGGGCACGCCACAATTGTGGCGGTACTGGACCCATCATATAGAATTGAATTAAAAAAAAAAATGCGCCAACGTCTGCGTGTACACACTGCGGAGGCTGTCGCTAGGATACTGCACTACATACTCTTGTGGAGTGCTCAGCGTGGATGCAACAACGCCTTCACCGCGCTGCGGCTATCGGTGTGGGAAACCTCTCGCTGGAGACCATGATTCTGTCCATGGTCCAAAGTGAGAGTGCGTGGGAATCGCCGCTTCTTTTTGTGAAGAAGTGATGTCCGCTAAAGAGGCGACAGAAAGGGAACGGTAGAGGACTTGTATTCTCCCGTTCCGAAGGAGAGGCATCAAGCGCCGGAGAGCGCAGAATGATCTCCGGCCTCCATGAGCGCCGGCCTGGCGGTAACGGGTGAGGCTTGTGACGTAACACCGTGTGGTTTTAGTCGGTTCGACTCTGACATACCACTTCACCAATAGCCATGGTGAGGTGAAGACCCGTGGGGGTTTCCACACAAACAAAAAAAATTGTAGACCATCCCAAGATTGACTTATATTATTTGTGTATATACTGATTCGCTTTCGCCTTCAGAGTCACTTGAGATGATTTTGGATTTTTTAATGCTTAAGTGGAGTGTGATGGAGTCATGGAGATAACATATCATAACATCAAACAAAATTAATTTAATTAGGCGTTACGTGGCGGTAATCCATTGTTAAATAGTGATTAAGGAAGAAAAAACCCACGACTCACCGTCGGTTTGTAGACTCCAACGATGATTTGTTATAGACCCTGAATGAAAGAAGGAAGAAAGAAATTTTGCTTTTATTGCAAATCATTGCGTACGTAAATATTTTTTAAGACAATCTATTTTATTTAAAACATAAAATATTTTTAACTAGCGGCCCGCTCCGGCTTCGCACGGGTATAAAATAAATAGCCTATATCATTCACTGAAAAAATTATTAAAATCGATATAGTAGTTTTTATTTATTAATTACTGCCCGTGGCCCGCACGCGTTAAAACAACAAAAGATACCTTAAATTACGATTTTTGAAAATAATTGAAAATAATTTTTGAAGCGTCCGATCGCTGCTAAATTAAATTCAAATTCAAAATCATTTATTCAATTAAGACACTAAGTGACATTTATAAACGTTAAATTGAAGCTAGAGCAAAATCATAGATCGGCCCAAACAGACGCCACAGAATGTACTGGATTGTCGAGGTAAATTAGGTGAAAACACCAAAATCTACTACCTGCTTGTGTCGATCTATAACTTCCAGTTTCCAAAATGCGTAGAGCCTTATGAGAAGAATACTGGCAAAGAAACTCATGACCACTCTTTTTAAAATTCAAAGTGCTATAAGGGAGAACCGCGGCCTCCGACGCGCTATTTATAGGCACGCTCCCGCCGCCCCGGCCGGCCGGAACCGCCGCAAACGCTACGTCCCGCAATTTTTAAATCTGTAATATCTTCGTAAATATTCATTTAAATCATATGCTGTAAAGGGCCATATAGATCTATATTAAATTAACAATGTATTTAAGGTATTTAATTAGATAAGGATTGATGCTGTATTGGTTAAAATCGCTTCGAAAATTAGCCATTATTTGTCGTAAAAAGTAAATGACAAAAAATGTTATTGTGGGATATCCATAAGAGATAGACATATACCATAGCGGAGTTTTCTGTAGACCTTTTCAATGTGTACAATACTTAGTACATTATTTTGATAAATCTCGTAGGGTTCAGCCTGCGTTTGCAATGTTAGCGGAAAAAATGTAATTATTTACGACATCACATTAGAAACCTCAAAAATAACAGTATTTCTCCACTATTTAATGGATGTTATTATACATATAAACCTTCCTCTTCCATCACTCTATCTATTAAAAAAAACCGCATCAAAATCCGTTGCGTAGTTTTAAAGATTTAAGCATACATAGGGATATAGGGACAGAGAAAGCGACTTTGTTTTATACTATGTAGTGATTATATATTGTCTGGGTCTATAACTAGCAACCTGCTCCGGCTTCTCACGGGTAGCAGAGACATCTTCAACAATTGCAATCATCGTCATATTTCAACCAATTTACACAAAACCTTGACAAATTATATACCTAAACCTTCCTCATGAATCGTTCTATCTATTGGTGAACCGCATGAAAATCCGTTCAGTAGTTTTTGAGTTTATCGCGAACAGACGTACAGACGCGGTCTGGACTTTGTTTCATAATACATAGTGATATGTACGTATTTGGTAATATATACATACATATGTATGTTTCTCAGCAGTATGGTTACCACAGTACAAGCTCTGCCTATTTTGGGCCATGTGTGAGAGATCTCAAGTTATTATTATATTATATGAACTATTAACAACATTAATTAACCTATTAGCCAAATCAATACGGCGGGCGTCTCGAGTGAATCTTGAAATGTATTAAGATATCGGTTTTATACAGTGTACTAGTAATACTAATTGAGTGGTTGGATTATGGGTCGTTGTGGCGGAACAATTCGGGTAGTGTCGTCGATACTGAACTTATGTCCAGAGTTGAGCCGCGCTGAGTGTAGTTCCGTGTTGTTGTTCAAAACGTTCACTGCTTTAAGTATTCCCATCACTTATATATACAAAGACACTCGGGAGCTGAGGCTGACTCAATATGTACCCTATTTTGTGATAAATAATTGTCGGATTTAGGTAAACTGTATAGATGTGTATGTGGTTAGAGTAGTTACTATTGCTAGTATTTATAAGTGGGATTCTTATAGCAACGGATAATTGAAATTGTTGTAACTATTTGCAGTTGCTATGCTTAACCTTTTGTAAACAAGCCGTGGTTTATGCGCAAATAGTGATGTGGGGAGGAATACATTGGAGTTCGAGTGGACAGTGTTTAAATGCTTCTTGTTAATTTTTAATTAGCAGCAGCGGGTCGCGGTTGTTTTCACTTATTCTTTGTTTTTAACTAAGTGGTGCTTTTATATTTCGTCGCATTACGTATCTCGCTAGTTACTTTTATATATGAATTTTAGATACATTTGTAACGTGATTGACGACTGAAACAATTGCCAAATATATTATCACTTGATGCCTGCTAGACCGACTTGGCTGACTTTTAAAAACTTACATACGAGAAAAATACATAGATAACATCACCACGAGAGCTCACAAGATGCTGGGTTTTGTAATGAGATCATGTTCACAATTTTCGAATCTAAAAGTTGTTAAAATCCTTTAGTACTCGTATGTTCGCAGCATCCTAGAATATTGTTCGCAAATTTGGAACCCACAATATGATGTTTATATAAACAGGTTAGAGTCATTACAACATAAATTAACAAAATTTCTTCAGTTTAAGTGCAGCAAACTCGATGAGAGCTATGAGCCTATGAGGCAACCTGTACGAGGCACCACTGCTCTTCATGAGACCAAGACTTGCGGATGTCGCTCTTCTTTTAAAAATAGCACAATCAAAAGTTGATTCGCCATATTTCCTCTTAATGATCCACTTGAAAATCCCTACTCGATCAGTAAGAGTACCAGTTCCTCTCCATGTTCCTCGTAGTAGCGCCAAATATAGAAGCAATTCACTTTTTCCCAGATCGGTTAACTTCATCAACAAAATGACTAATTACCCTGAATTTGATTTATTTAATACCAATCCAGGCAAGTATAAACACGCGGTTGCTAATCACTGGTTGGAATCGGTTCCTTGAGTCTTTTTGTGTTGGGCCTATCCATACAAAAACCTGGTACTTTTTTTTTAGTTTATTTAAATATACGCAATTTGTGTGTATAATTTAGCTACATTTGTTAAAATCTGTGTTGCAATACCGTCATGTACTTTATACAAACGACTGTTTGTTTTCCAAATAAAATAAAATAAAATAAAATAAAATAAAATAAAATAAAATAAAATAAAATAAAATAAAATAAAATAAAATAAAATAAAATAAAATAAAATAAAATAAAATAAAATAAAATAAAATAAAATAAAATAAAATAAAATAAAATAAAATAAAATAAACAAAATAAAATAAAATAAAATATTATTTCCTTTTTCTATGTTAATTAATTTCCCTTGTTCCAAATACTATTTATATTATATTCATATATTTATATTTAGTTTTCCTGAGGTTTAGATTAAATTGCATCTCAATCTATTGGACAAATTTATTCGTCTATCTCCAATAGCACGTCACATGTCGCATCGGTGCAATTTACTTAAAGGTACTCAATACTAATCAATAAAATATATTTTAGTCTATTGAGCAAGTGTATTAAACGGTTCTTCACATACCATTATAGTCGTATACTGAATGTAGTTTGAAAAGACACGAACATGCTTCTGACAACACGCGGCGAACAGTAGCGCACTGTTATTGCATTTCTCGGATGTTTGCGTATACGTCCGCTGTAAGGAAGACCTCACATATCGTACGAGTACATACCGTATTTGCCTTAAACGCCGTATACAAGAAACGATTTTACAAACAACTTGAATAGATTTTCAATCGAATCGTTTCGTGTGAACGCAAATCGTCGAATTGAAGGTCGTTGGGTGGTCACGACCGCCTGACTTCATTGCGTCACATCAAATCGGTTCGTGTGAACGCTCATCGCCCGATTTTATCATTTAGTCTGCTTGCAGGCGGCATACTGA
The DNA here is from genome assembly GCA_949752705.1 of Callimorpha dominula. NCBI lineage: Eukaryota > Metazoa > Arthropoda > Insecta > Lepidoptera > Erebidae > Callimorpha > Callimorpha dominula. The sequence goes on along the minus strand of OX456999.1, from coordinate 24,899,316 downwards.
GCGGATGTGTTATGATTATTATAAAGGATGTGTGTTTTACGCTTTATTAAGACGTTTTTTTATTTCGGTGGTTCTATTTATGAGATGATTTATGTTATTATCATCAATACAGGTAGCATTTCTTCAAATACGAAAAATATTACGTATGCGGTAACTTTTCTTACCTTACGTCCATCTGGCAAAGAAAATAAAATGAAATGAAAATTGGTGATTTAGTCGTTACGTGTGTACGCAAAAGAAGATTGTTCAAATCGGCCTATGAATCAAAACCTACATTATGCAAACGGCAAATAATATAAAATTATATTGTTTTTAGATAACATACCCAATTATTACAATATTACGGACAGTATTGTATCTCAAAAACATTTAAAAAGTGTTATCACGACTTCATAGATTTCGGCACCTCCGTAACACAACCAGTGTTGTCAGTCCTACAGTTTCAATAAAGGGTTACGGGTGTTTCTTATAAAATGTCCTGGTGTTTAGTTTGTGTTTCAAGTATATATCTCGTTATTTTATATGATGTATGATTGATGATCATTTTAATAATACTTTCGAATGTTGTTGAGAATATGAACGTCTGAAAATCAAAATAATTATTAAATGAATGCTAATAATTTTGTCAGTTGTTTTGATTATAGGGCTGGCAACACTAGGCACTTGACTACTTGACAGTCAGTCAACAATGTTGACAAAACTATTGAGTTTGATTTGTGAAGTTTTCATTTAGACGATTTTAATAATAATGCGGGTTGAAAACTTAATCGGACTCTCGTGTTGACGAGCAGATTCTTCAGAATGGAATGGATTGGTAAGTTGAATCTTTTGTAATAATACCACACGACCGAATTTTCATTTCACGCATTTCTGGTTTTGGTAGAGCTATCTCATAATCTAATCTATTAGGTTACATACCTGTCAAATATAACATCTACGTTGTGAAATGCTTGATTTTGATTTAATTTAATCTCATTTGCACAACATGTTGGACAGAGGCTAGAGCAACAGAACCTGTTCGCATTTGTGCGATAGGTGTGCTCTGTGCCAAGTTTAATTATGACTTTGGATTCATTCTCATCAAGTAATAGCGATGAAGACAGATACTCAACATTACATTAATATTAAAAGCATTATCATAGGAAGGCTCTTTCGATTAGAGGTCGTTTCGTGTATCTGATTAATGATCTTATTCAAAATAATTTATTTCATTAATAGTTAGATTATTTCCTTATATTAGTTTTTACTTTTAGGTTCTAGCATCACATTTCATTTACCACCCTTGTTAGCAAAGAGCTTATAGTGCTGAAAATACTAATAAACTGCATCTACTTCAATGGTTTCTGCAAGTCCCACCTCCCAAATAAGGTTTACCTAACTACTAACTATAATATTAAAATGATTAGGATATGATAATTCTACAAAAATACAGCAACAGGTTACACCGCAAGTGGTGAGTATTAATTTATTTAATTCATATAAATAGTATGTTTTTGTCAATAAATTATAATATGGCAGATGACTACCAAGTCAAATCAGTATCTTTTCACTAATCGTCAAAACGGGAGGTTCGGACCGTTTTTGTATGTAACAACTAGACATGACTACATGTTCAGTATTGTTCAGTATTGTTAAATAGCTTACTTAGAATATGGATTTAGTCATTATAAAATAATTTAAAACCTTTAAAATAAAGACTATTATTAGTTTTAGAAGAATAAGATGTTACATTGCCTGACTGCGGTGAAATAATTTATTTTGAACATAGGAATCTTCCCCATAGTAGAAAATTTACACTCTTGTTACTTGAATAAAATAATTAAAATCATTATATTTCAGGTGACTGCAACTGACTGTAAATGTGCTGGCTGCCATTAATTAATTGATCTTGAGTGGACAACTGCTGCTGATGAGTGTAAACCAGGTAAACCAGGTAGCAGGTGCGGATGGCTTGTGTCTTAGTAGCCGTTCGCACTCTCTCTCAATTTCGTAGAATGAATTTGCAGTTGTTTTTAAGTTAAAATACAGGGTAAGATATTACTTTTATACATATATTTCTTTAAAATAAGTGACATTATTATAACCTCAAAATCTGAAAGTATTTCCAATAATTATGAAGTTGTTAATAGTGTAAGAGACTTTCATTTAATTTAAATCAAATGTAGTGTACATTTGCTTTAAATTAAATAAAAGTCTTAATTAATCACACGGTAAGTATTTTCTTATGTCGCTGGTTCTTCCAATGGTCTGGCCAATAATGTATGACAGCTGAACATTGTTCTTTGTTCGTAAGCCAATTCAATCACGAATCTGATCAAGTAGTAAAATTGTATCGTGTGAATGCCGTTTTATAATGCGGTCGTATCATCCCCAGTGTAGCTATTGTGTTGTTCTATTACTTGGATATACCAGTTTGTGCAGGTTGGCGTTAATGTTGATTTTGTCCAAAGGTAACTCTCGGCAACTGCATGTTTTTGGAAGAAAGGTACCTTATGTCCTTTTGTGTAGCCCTAAGATCGGAACCTATGATCGCTTGAGTAGTTACGACGTCAAAACTTTATAAACAGACAAACAAACTCAAATTCACATTTATAATTTTTATTTGTTTAAACTTCATGTAAATATTGTACAAAGACGGACTGAATGCATTTGGCATTCTCTGTCAGTCAACCTTAGGGTGAGGAGAAATAAAATGTGGTAGGTGCGAAAGCATATTAAAATGAGAAGAGAGAGAGAGAGGAGAGAAGAGAGAAAAAATACCGAAGATACGTATTTTAAAGTTTTTTAATAATTTGGTTGATCAAGTCATAAACTAAATACAATATTAGTTGGCATTAAAGAAACTGTTACCAAGTGACTTCTGAGTTTGGACTACTGCGCTACAGAATCACTATTAAAATAGACTCCCTAGCTTTCATGCTCCACACACTCATAACAAGCCCCTATTGTCCCAAATAATGCCCCTATGTCTCAAAATACAGGTTGCTCCTAGTTCGACAGTCAAAGGTAATCCAAACTCAGATACAACGTATATATATAAATAGATTTGTAAAAAAACAGTTATGATTTTTTTAACTGTACCTAATAAATCTCCTGGATAAAAATTGAAGAGAAACAATTAAAATCTGAAACATACCGTTGATAACGCAATGAACTTTACCAGTGTGTTCGGCACCCAATGAGACACACACGTCCATTGTCCGGTGATAGCGCTCGATGGATGTAAGTATTTCAATATTGCAGTAAATTATTGAACGTTCAGTTCACAACCGACTCTCTGCTGCGGTTGTTTATAGTTTTATTTGATACATGCACACGAGCCACGACTCGCAATAAATAACCAAATGAATAATTAAAGTTCATGTTGTAGGTGTTTGACTTTAAAAGTATTGAATAAAAGTTATATTAAATTGAATTATACTAAAAGTGTGCAGTGAAACACATGCTTGCATTGCTTTTTGCTGCGTGAGTGAGGTGAACCCCTAACCCTTCCCTCTCCCTCTCTCCTCCCCTCTAATCCTCCTCTCCCGTCTTCCCCTCTTTCCCTATTCCCTTCTTAAAGGGCGGCAACGCACTTGTGACTCTTGAGTTACAGGTGCCCATGGGCGGCGGTAGTCATTCACCATCAGGTGACCCGTCTGCTCGTTTGCCCCCCATAACATAAAAAATAAAAATAATCGAAGCTTTACTGTTTCTACTTTCATAAAAAATAGTTTAGACAAAAAGACAATAAATTCAAAAAGTGACCTGTGTAAAGTAAGTGATACGAAGTCGAAGACTTGGTTGGGGAGAGAGCGCAGAGAGCTATACTTAAAGTTATGTCTCGAAAACCTTTTTGCTATTCTACAACTACTTTAGACCTCGAATGTAAGGTTCTAACGGTCCGACAGCTTTATATTCTTCGCTGCCGCCCCGCTGACTGATTTCGTGACCGAGGCCTAAAAGGCACACTAGCGTCGCTCCCTCTTATCCCAACAAACGGATGAAGTTTCCTAAAGGCACAGAACTACCTTCGCTAAGCATCAGTTTTATATTCTGAGTACTCACATTTAAAATCAGATACACAAAAAACTCACCATTATAGACTTAAATAGTTATCAATTACAATCAAAATTAACGGCGTGGCTTCTCCGACAAGACAATCCCAAACAGAGTCCCTTCTTACATATATCGCCTAGCATTATATCAATCATACTTCAATAGCACATATACACACACACACACACACACACACACACACACACACACCCAAACACCCACAGATACCGTTACACTTACGGACGCACGCACGTTTGTTGACATTTTCTTGACTAAATAACCTGTCGTATGGTACCTTTAATTACATTCCATTAAGTTTGATTTACAAAATTGTTAATCTAAAATTACTGTACTAATCTAAACTGAATATTCTTGTTTTTGTGTCAATAAAGATTATCAATTATCAATTTGGTCGTAAGTTCGATGCCTATGATCGCCTACATATTTACTGCCGCTTCCAATTTAATTAACAATAATATAATATGATGAGTATAAACTCTTTATTGTGGAAATTATTTTGTAAGCACAATAAAGATTAAAAAATAACAAATGTGATTACTACATAAGATTCATAAATATTTATTCTTAAATTCACGATTACAACGATTACGACACCTAAAAGTAAACCATACATATATATACTAATAACCACAAATTGATGTTTACAGTATGTTTAATGTCACTGAGTTAGTGATATTGTCTCAAGTGTCAAGAAGGATACAATATCTATATTAAAGATTATTTTTATCTGTTGCTTCTTTTCATAAATATTCGTTCAAACGACACAAACATGCTACACAACCATCATGTAACAGAACGAGCACCCACTGACATCAATAGCCTAATAGTGTGTGTGTGTGTGTGTGTGTGCGTGCGTGTGTGTGCGTGTGTGTATGTGTGTGTGTGTGCGTGTGTGTGTGTGTGCGTGTGTGTGTGTGCGTGTGTGCGTGTGTGTGTGTGCGTGTGTGCGCGTGTGTGCGCGTGTGTGCGCGTGTGTGCGCGTGTGCGCGTGTGCGTGCGTGTGCGTGCGTGTGCGTGCATGTCCGTGCGTGTGCGTGTGTGTGTGTGTACGTGTGTGTGTGTGTGTGTGTGTGTGTAACTCGTCCTACCAACCTACTATGAACTAATGTGTAAAATGAAACAAAGGAAGTGTTGGTGTACCTAGCGTAAGTAAGTTGCACGAAAACGGTTTTAGAGGTTATTTTAAGAGAAGCGATGTTTTCATTTCCGTTTGATAATGGATTACTAACTTCATCTGCGTCACATAAGAGAGAGAGAGGGTTAGAGAGAGCTCTCAAAAGTCTTTGAAACATTTTTCATCGATGCTCCTCTCCTATTGGTCGTAGCCAACACTAAAATATTTTTTCATTCAAACCCGTAATTCCTGAGATTAACGCGTTCAACCAAACAAACAAACTCTTCAGCTTTATAATATCAGTATAGATGCATAGCAATCAATGCCTTGCCATTTTGTTTAATGGTGTACCATAATATTCAACTACTATTCAACAACAACACTAATATTCAACAGTAATTTAAAAAAAATACGTTCAATCGGGACTTATTAACTAATAAGCGGATTAAAAAATGTGTATTTGTAATATTACAGTTATTAACGGCATCAAAAATTCTTTTAATTTTCTTTATTTACAGGGAAAGCTATACAGTACCCAATTATAGATTTTTCACAAACGAGTGAATTTTACAAGGCTCAGTGATAAGAGCAACAATAAAGCGATATATTATTTAAAAATATCAAACGCGTTTGGTATTTGGCAACGCAATTGGTAATCTTAGAAAGATTGAATAAAAAAAATCTTTCTGTTATTTCCTTTTAACAGATTTTATTAGACAACAAAGCCCCATTCGAAGAACATCAAAAGTAATAGCATGCCAAAACAATCGGTGCTGCCATTACGCATAAACAAGCCGCTTTATTGTCTAATAATATGAGAAACTTTCATGTATTATTCAGATCGATTTCCCGAAAATTATTTCTCTCCAGTTCTTTGGATTGATTTTTAGACTTTGCATTTATGTAATCATCTCACGGCCGGTGGTTGAACCAAACCAATTACATATATATTACATATAAATCCTATCAAAACATAACTTGAAAAAACCTCAAGTATCACAGACTTGAGTTTTTTCAGGCGGGGCAATCATTTTGGCAGCTCAAATATTAAAAAAAAATGTTATATCGCATCGCAGTTCCTCTACCGCAAAAAGTCGTGAATTCTAATAGTCACTGAATTTGAAAACTAACAACATTTCATAGTGACCGTGTCAATATTATACAAATATTTTTTTAATATATATCATGATGACCGGTGAGTGAATCAGTTACAAAATTAAGGAACTTTGACTTGCAATAGTTCTTAAACTACAGGTTCAAATTCAATGTAATTTGGAAATATACCTGGTTACATTATGCCCTCTTAGTCCCTGACTGAATTCAGGCTTCTAGCTTGATCTGCGACGAAGTTACATGGGGATCAAAAATCTCTTTAATGGCTTCGACAAAGGATGATATACGGCTATGCCTCTATCGCGGTGACCAGTAGAACTGTCTGGATTTTTTGTCCATTATGTTCTATCGTAGAAGTCTACAAAAAATAATCATAACATATAATACATACTTATGTAGACGAGTCTAAGATGCGTTGAAGACGTAGGAATACCGAATATATATGTTCGTCATTGCTTCAAGAGAATCTTGTGAAAAGGCAGTACTCCTGGCCACCAGGGCCCTTTCCTTTATGAGCCCTATCTTGAGGATTGGGGTTAGCTCAGTCTTCGTAAAGCTCTGACGTAGGTTTCCTCTTTCGGGAACGTGTTAAAATTACTGATTACTGCGCCCATAAATAGGAGGGTCTATGTATAGGCCCAGTACGACAAACCGTTTTTGGTTTTACTTAAACCATTGCGCCATCAGTGCAGTCAAACTACTGATCTCAAAATAGATTGCAACTCAATGTGTCTGTTTTAATCTTTCATTTACTCGTAAGCCTAACCCTATTACATTCAACTACTAAATTAATGAAGTTATTTTAAATCAAATAAAAGTAGTCCAAGATCATGGGTATATCATTTGATTCCAAACTGGACACATATTCAACATCATTAAAAAGGCTAGTAGGGCCCTTTGATTTTTATTAAGATTCGCTAGTAATTTAAAAAATATAAAAACCTTTAAGATACTGTATTGCGCCTTTGTTCCCAGTCACTTGGAGTACGCCTCGCAGGGATGGAATCCCCACTATAGTATATACACAGACAGAATAGAACGTATTCAGAAACGATTTTTATGATTCCTCCAATACAAAACATGCAAATATATTTCCGAATACTTCTTGAGATGTAAACAATTCCATTTACTCCCTTTGTATGAACGTAGACGTATATCTTACTAAAATAGCGAATATTATTATAGACTGTCCAGAGTTGCTAGGTACCTTAGGGCTGAAAAAAAGGCACGTCTTGTTTCGGAAGCCTGACTTACTTCATATACCGCGTGTTAAAACTAATTATAGACAAAACAGCTATATGATTCGTGTATGTAGAACATTTAATTAGCTTTCAGAAGAAATAGACGTTGAGTTGTTTGCCACCACAGCTTCTCATCTAAACAGTATAATTACGAAACACATTTTTTTGCTTGTTTTTGAGGATGTAAATGTTTTCGTATGCTCTTTTATTTTGCTTTCACTGCAGTGTATTAATCAATTATTATTTATATATTCCGACTAAATATTTTTTTTACTCAAAACAATCACTAATTGTGAAAACTTTTAATTGGCCTTCATAAATTTAGTTTCTTCTATATTTTAGTGCTTAGCTGTAAGTTTTCCAAATAAAATAAAAAAATAATAAAATATCGATTGCAAATATAACGCTTACGGTTTTCGGTGTGTCAAGTTGTAACTATGTATTAGTATCGTGACAACAATGTTGTTTGTCAATAACCATACGCTGCTGAAGGTATACTATACATGTATAAGACATCCCTCCGGCAAGACAAAGTGTTGATTGCGTTTCTCGTAATCCGTTTCGATAATTTGTTAGTGTACGTTAGCAGCGCTACATCACTTGCTCGAGGTCGCGTTTTATATACCTATCATTTTATATACTGTGTTTTGTTATTGATAAATGTATTTATTATGTTCAATTACGTTATTGTTAGATGTTAATGATCTGTTAAATCCTTTAAAAATAAATCGCAAAAATTTATGATAGTTATTACTTATTTTGTCAATATAATTTAAAAATACTTTAGGTGTTTATTCTTTACTCGCCATTGCCGCGTGCTGTGTTAATAATAAATAATAGTTATCTTCTTAACAAAAATAATAAATGTTGCTCATAATATATTCTATACAATGTATTATACAAATTGTACTAAATCAGGTTTAGAGTGTTTGGCCACAGTGGATGTTGTAATGAATGTAGTCTATTAAACTGTAAATAATAAATCCATCCAATCCACATTTACGAAAGGTGACGAACATTGTAGGTGTGGACTGCCCGCGTATTATCCCAAACTAGGCAGATCCTGTACTATGGTAACCAGACTGCTGATAAACATACTTATATGTTTCTAAATACATACATATTATAGATAAATTACACCCAGACACAGAACAAATGATCATGCTCATCACACAATTATTTGTCCTGTGTGGGAATCGAACCCAATATTATATGTGAAGAATATTTTAATTACTTATAAAAATTTAACTTAGGGGAAATAATTTTATTTATCATTACCTATATAAAACTCAACACCCATAAATTTGATTATCAAATAAATAATCTATTTCATTATTTGTGTATTTTGTACGACCCTAAAGTGTCTGGCAAAGCGGTTACACACACAGACAAAGGTCGTGCGGTGGGCAAGGCGTTCTCAACTTTCGAGATGCGTAAATAAGATATATTTCTGGTTGCAGCTAATGCCAGGTATTATTAATTAAATTTTGTAGGCTATTATAACGTAGGTATTTTCACTTTTATATGGGAGTGATGTATCTGTTACGAAGTAACTATTATCTTATCTGTGACGTTAGTTATGGGGCGTGCGTAGCGTATAGTGAAGAACATTAATGTCGAAGTTGCAATGTCTTTATTGATTGATTGTACTGCGAGAAGTCTGTTTGTTAGAGGTGTAGTTTTTTTGTTGTATATATAATAATGTTGTATAGTATAGTTTATTTTGTATTAACGTTTCTCTCTTAATTAGTGTAAGTGGCTAGGAGCCGTTTTGATTAAGATTAAATAAATAAATAAATTCGTGATCTAGTTTACCGTCAACAAACTGGTCCACACTAATAACTAAGGTTACCTCGTTGTTTACCTAATATACCTATTGTGGACATAGTTACGGAAATAATTTTCTTCACTATAGTATTCGAAGACAAGATCAGTAAGACTATGAATATCATTGGTCCGGGCGCCTTGGACCTAATAATAAATTACGCGTGACATAGTTCTTAATTTTACAACTATTTCACGGGAATATCGCTCCTGCAATTACGTACTGCCGCCATCGCCGCAACCAACATTAATTAAATTTTTCTTAAGCCGAGTTTTAAAATAAAATTTGGTGAGAACGTTTATATATTATGTCTGTCGCCGTCCGTTTATAAAGACTGTTGAGTCTAATAGTCAACAGCAGAAGTTGACGGAGAAGCAGACTATTCTAATTTATACCATAACATTAACTCCCTAGAAGCGCATTTGTAAGTGAGCAGTTTACCCAAAGTGCACTTAACTACACAATTCGACAGATAGATTTACGAAGTCATTATTATTTGATACGCATCGGTAATTTACCGATGGGTCGGGCGCTGAGGATGGGTTATTTCGTTGACGTATTTCATTGACGTATTTGACGTATTTGGAAGAATTTTATGCATCACGCATCAATGTGTAATAACGATCTGAAAAGTAGGTTACGGTAGATAATTCATGATGCAATGCGAAATGTAATCGCTTTCATAATATTTACATTTTCTTTTGTTTTCCTAGGTATTTTGCAGCACTTAGAATTTTAGAATTTCGAGAAATCTTTAATGAATAAAATAACACTAATTCATAAATCACAAGCACAGGTTTTTGGGTTCATACTTGTTTGAAACGAGTTGTGTTCAATATGAAAGAATCGAATTGAATTTGTTCGTGGGAGAGCCATGCTTCGGCACGTATGGGCCTGCTCGACCGGAGTGATACCACGGCCTCACAGAAAACCGGCAGTGAAGCAATGCTTGCATTGCAGAGTCAGGCTACGGGAGGCCCCAACCCTTCCCTCAACGCCCCCTCCCCCTCTTCCACCTTTCCCCTACTCCCACCTTAAAGGCCGGCAACGCACTTGTTACTCTTGAGTTGCAAGTACACATGGGCGGCGGTAGTCATTTACCATCAGATGATTCATCTACTCGTTTGCCCCTTAACCCTACAAAAAAAAAAATGAAAGATTAAGTAAGAAAATCAAAGAAGAATATGTTATGTCTTAACATGTACAAATCTATTGAAGTTTTAGTCAACGTTCAGTATTTTACACTATTATTTTATCTCCCGATATTTAAAAGTTAAAAGCTGAAAATGTAGGAATTGGTTCTGACTTGCCATAATGTGTACTTAAGGGCCTAACATCTTGCTGTGGATTGTCACTATTGCATACATGACATGTTTCCTTTCTCTCTTGTTACAATCATACTCTGCCTGAGAATGAGTGCAATAGGAGCAGATGTGTGAACGTGCGGCAATGCATGCGAGCGTTCACAAGTAAATTAATTGTGGTACAAAATAGGCCCACTAAGAACCAAAGACCCTGTATGTTTGTATATAAACGAAGTATTTTACGTTTTGTAAGTACCTATTGTGTTCAATATCCCGCCTCCATTTTGCAGTTTCAACGTAACAAAGCTTAAATTCTCAATAAAATTTGTTTTATCTGAGAACGGCAAGATCTTTTGTAGCAGCATCCGCAATGCCCTGATCAAAATTTATCGATAACTAAACGAAACATAAGCGAAAAGCGGAAGAGAATGAGCCTCCTTGGAGAGTTCGCTCTACACAAAGTATTATCTAGATATATATCAGTACCAGTCCCTTTTTATTCTGTGTCTATTAATATTACTGGCTCCAGAATAAAAAGAAAGTGTACAGACTAAAAAAGTAGCTTGATAACCAGCTCATTCGGAGCCCATAATACACGCCCTTCGTGTAAAGCTCTGAAAACAATATGTACAGAGCTATTTTCCCAGAGCTGGAAATATGTAGCTCTCTTTAAAAGCAATTGAGGAATATCAATTGTATCTTGCATTTCGATTTAAAACTCATTTTTTTTCTTATTTAAAAGCGGTGCCACATCGGTCCTCAGATAAATTAGAAACATAAGCGAGCCCAAGCTTCTTAATTGGTACCAGTGAACTTCGACAGAACTAGTGTTTTGAATATTTGAACTGTGTAGGATGTCTGACAAATATGGTCTAACTTTGTATTGAATCATTTGAAAATAGAAACAGGTAGGTACCTATCAGCTCCTCAAAGTGTTTCTTATCTCTGATGCTCAAATCAAAACATAGACTAATGATATTCACGATATTGTTTCGCTTTGAAAGTGGTAGATTAATTAGGATGAAACACAGATCTATAGATTGTGTCATGGATCAACACAGGCATCTGTGGATATATGAATGTTTTTTGCCTCTCTCACGCAAAAACTACAAAACCGATTGTGATGAAACTTGGTATGTAGATAGTTGGAGACCTGGATAGGCTACTTTTTATCCCAATATTCCTACGGCACCGAGACTTATGCTGGGCGCAGTTAGTGTTCTAATAAAATATTTACGTGTTAAAGCTCATTAAAATTAAAAACTCTATAGTTCTTAATCAATATAGTCTGAATTGTAGAATTGTCGCTACAGAGTATCTGATCATCATTATCATCATTGGATTAACCGTTTATATGCTTAATATCCGTCATTAGGATGATATCATTTGTGAATAACGTAGTGTTGAAATAAGTTTTACAAGGTATAGCAATTAACATGACCAGCTTGTAATGACAGTGTCTCAGTGTCAGATTGACTGAAATACACGTACACCGTGAAAATAGACTGGTTTCTTGGAGGTCTACAGTACTTAGGTAGCGAAGTAGACTACGGCCCGTTTAACTTTCCCACAGGTGCACATACCTAAGCTTGTTAGCGAAAAATAAAGACATCACACAGACAAGTACACCTCTTATCTTCAAACTTGCGAATACACTCAATTGTTATTGTTCTCTAAGTGGTTGGCGACTATGGTTTCCTAGGACACAACTGCAAAGGTTAAAAAATATAAGGAGATTGTGGCCCCACTGCCGAAAAATATCTCCCGGCCAAGATTTGCTTGCTGAGGTTACTTTGAGGTAGAACGAGCATGAAACTTAGTTTTTCCAAGCCAAGTTTTATCTGTAGTAGATTTTTCTCGGAGAGGTGAACATAGACTTGAAATTGTGAAAATTAGAGTTATATTTGTGAACCCATGACATGTGTTAGCTAGTACAAAGTCTAAGAGAAGTTCTAGTGTAAGTATTTATTTAAGACAGCTTTAAAGATGCATTTGTAAGAGTATGTGCTACTAGCGTGAATTTAACCTATACCCTATCTAACAAAAAATAATTATCAAAATCGGTTCATAAATAACGGAAAAATATATATATATATACGGTCGAATTGAGAACCTCGTTTTTTCTCGTCGGTTAAAAACAGGAGTAGGTTCACACCCTATTGGCTAAATTCATTCAGCCGTTGGAATGCTTTAAAGGTTTAAGGAACTAGTCTTTAATGTCCGGCAAACAGTTACAGCAAACAGTTAAAGTGTGATTTCTAAAATTTTAAACATTCACAGCTTTCATAGGTTGGGGGGTAAAAGTCCCAAGTTTTAGATTTTTTTTGTTTTTTGTGTACTAATACTAGCTAACATACCAAATTTTAGCTTTCTAAGACTTCCGAAAGTACCCTAAGAATTTGAGGCACATCAGTGAGTCAGTGACGAAATCCGAGTTTTTTTGATTTCAATAATATCTAAATTATAAGAGCTATACAATTGAAACTTTATATGTTTAATAAATTCACTATTGACATCATATCCTGAGAATTTTGTGTATCTCGTATAATCCAAACAAAAAGTTACGGGGGTTAAAAAAAACGAGCTTCGAGAAAAGGTAGGCGCGTGCACTTCGCTTGGCTCGTCTTGGCGGGGTCACTACCGTGCCCCCACATTGTAAGTCTATTTCTTTGGTTTGCAGCGTATCATGGAAGTGAATTTAAAAATTATTTCGAATATTCGATACAATATTCGGGTGTAATAAAAAATGTTACAACTGCACTCAATTTATGTTGACTTGTGCAACATCCTTATTGGTAGAATCATTGTGCATTTGTGGCTTTTTATTTAAAATAACCTTTCATTATGTAAATAAAGTTTTGACAAAGGAGGTTTAGATTCCTAATAACGTGCCAGGAAGTAACTAAGGTAAGACGGTAGGTAATACTAAGCAATTCCTGTTTGTTTCGGTATTAAACAGAAAACATACATCCCTGCTTTGACCTAGAACAGGATTGTACTAGAAGAGGAAAAATAAAATGAATTTATCTAATGCCTAATTTATAGAAAGATAATATATTTTTTTAATAGACACAAAGACTATCATACTGACGTTGTATTTTTTATTGTAAATAGCACCTAATAGGACCACATAACATTTAGTAAAAGAAAACTAAAATCAAACACCACATTGTTTATTATTTAACTTATATTTATTGTTCAACGACACTCAGTCAAACAGTCAGACAGACAGTCAAACAAATCCGTATGAAAAGTTATATTTCTAACTTAAACTCGCGCTTCAAGAGTTTACCATTGTGTAGGCTCTACAACTTGGTGTGTGTGCTGTGTGTGCGTTTTGCTTAATTCCCTCTTAAACAGATTTCACCACTGTTAGAACTATTACGTAATTATGGATTTTGCAAGTATTAAGTATATGCAGTAAGTGGCTGAATTATTAATGACAATGTTATTTTACTAATCCGGCAATTTTCAACTAGGTTATATTATTATAGTAAATGTATTGTAGGTGATTTTCAATTCTTAGATTTAATTATTTATAAAAAGTTAACACATGGAGGTTTCAACTATGTCATTACTAAAAAGGGAAATAATAAAATTTTCTAATCGTTTGCCGAATAAAGCTTCTAGTCATTGAACTGCGCTTTCAATGCAGAGTTTTCCATATTTAATAAATTTACCTACGATGTATTATATCACCACTTCCAAGCTATCGATCAGCAGCCCCCTTTGTCGTGTTGAGTTCCTTAATTTATCACATAGATTTTGTTCTTGTCTGATTAGATACCAGACCAGGGTACGACAACGATGTTTTCGACACAACTTTATGATAAAGTGTCATGCATGGAAATATACTCCGTACCAACTTTGGTATATATATATAGTGTTACGTACTGCTCTAAAGGCCAACCTTCGAGAACTCTCTTACGTGGGTCTTGTGTCATGGGTCCTTTCACGCAGTGAAGGCCCTTGACCAAGATTACGAAACATATAACATATATAATATATATATCTTACATATTAGATGTTTTTTATATGTTTCAGTCGAAGTAGAACCATTCTCCCAGATGTTGTTATACGAATAACTACTGTCATATATGCATCGGTGAATCATGCCCGTAAACAACAATTATTGTAATAAGAATCACAAAGAAAATGTAAATAATACTTTATTAAGTTATCCATAATTGGTTCCAATCCGTAACATACTCCAGGGTTCTTTGGTCTATTGCTATCGCTCAGAGCTCATAGCCTCAGTCTGGTACCATTTTATTATTAATCGTTCAATTTGTCTTCGAGCAACTAGCTCCTGAAAACGTGTTTTTGCCTAAAATTTACAAAAAACACTGCAATCTTTTATACCGTCTCAGTTTACTATAAAATGACCTTACGAATTTCATAAATGGCGTAGATACTTTATATACACAGTTGATACTTGTAAAATATAATTATAATAATTCCAGAGTTTCATTCGCATTTTATTTTATGGAAAATGTCGTTATCAATAGTAATTTCGAAAACATTGTGGTATGAATAACCTTTCATAATCTCACTAATATTATAAATGTGAAAGTTTGGATGGATGGATGGATAGATGTTTGTTACTCTTTCACTACGCTAAAACCACAGAACCGATTGCGATGAAACTTAGTATGTAGATAGCTGGTGAGCTGGGTTAACGCATAGGATACTTTTAATCCGATTATGCCACGGGATCGGGACTTACGCGGGTGAAACCGCGTGGCGCTGCTAGTTATAGCCTCTAGCATAATCCTACTTCTGATCAAAGATAACAAACTATAAATGAAAATGGACGCCTTTACGCCTTTTCATTTGGTATTTCTGTAAAATTTGAATACTTTCAAATTATCAACGAATTAAAAAAGAAAAGTTTTTGAATTCATTGCGATCAGTCAGTCATTTCCCAAATTTTATTCTTTATAATAATTAAGACTGCGAAAGTGCGGTGGTTGGTATGCAATTCTTTCACGCGTTTTTACGCGTCAACTGATAACCTGGAGAGTGGTAATCTATGTATGATCATCATCAGGAAAATACACAGTTTCTGAGAAATGGCTAATGGGGTAGTCAAAGGAAGTACGCGAGAGTACTGAGATTGACTAATCTGACCTCATTAAATATGTGATTCAATTATTTTAGTTAAATAGGTATTGAAGTAGTAAAATTAACTTTCCTATGGCTACTTTATCACAGCTTCCAGGTTCGTCGCTTCGATCGCTGAATTCTGTGATGCAAATGAGCGAGTACCGCGCGGCGTACTGAGTGCCTCCTGAGGCTCATTTGTAAGCGTTTAAATTGTGTCCCTCGACTCACTGTTACACTGACATTATTACAAAGAGTCCGACTTAGCGGCGCGCTTCCTCCATTGTTACTGTATAAGTATTGGGTGCGAGTACGAAACCATTTATGTTTCCTTCTAGCCTTCAGATTGAGAAAGTCCTTTTAAACGGTACCAAACATTTATAGATTAAATTTGTTATTAATCTCTAGAGCTTAATGAGTTTCGGTGGCTGTCATCCCGTTTAATATTACTTTACTGCAAATGAAAGGCCTTTGATCTAAACCAATAATATATAATATATAATACAAGATGTTACGGAAATGTGTGGTCTTATTTTAGGGTCGTGTAGTAGACCCCTTCAATAACGTAAATCGCTAACAATTTTAGAAAAAACTGTGATTTTTAATACAGACATCCTAATTGAAAACTAGAACTTGACCGATACAGCTAATATTTCGTAAGCGAGACTGCTGACGTGAATGAAACTATGGGTATTTTATACCAAGGATGTCGATGGAATGTCAAAGAAGAAAATAACATTATCATTAAAATTGGCATGAAAATTATTAATTTTATGTTGTTTAGAAATGTGCACCTTCTCTATTAAAAGCATTTTCCGACGAAAAATAATTTTCTATTTTTTTTCTAGCTAAAGCAACTATTTATCGGCTACACATAACGCGCTCGTCATTTCACCACACCTTTTTTGTAACATTTGTAACAAAGGGAAGGTTCTTAACAGTAAATAGCTCTGAAATGTTTTCCTAGTTTAGAGTTGTCGCGTACTCGTGTGGTAGTATATTTGTGGTTAACTGTTTTGAATGTCTCTAAAGTATATTTTTTTCTACTAATTAAGGCAGGTTGCTGAGGTATTAACCTGGATATCCCTGACTTTCTGGATCGGATCATGGACCCATTGATATTTGACATTGTTTGCAAACACTATATTCTAAGTTTTATTCCATACTAATTAAAAACTTAAAATATAATTCTGAATAAACTAAGTAAACAAACGAGTAGACGACGTGTCTAGTATGTGATAAGACTGATAAGTGATTACTAACAACTCCACTCATTTAAAAACTTGGTGTTAAATCTTGTTGTTTCATGTCAGTGGTGCCACCTTTCGGGTGAACTAAACTTACAACTAATTTACTATGCATGTACGCAACACTGTGAAGGTAGACTCCGGCTACTATGATACACAATGGAACGATTTTATTTTTATTTACAACCGCCATTACTGGCGCCAAGTTGTTAGAAAACTCCACATCCCGAGGCACTCAAGTGGCTCGAAGATCAATACGTTCAACATTTGAGACTTTAAAGCACATCGACGCTCTCAAGATAAGATTTTCTCGACGCAAGTATTATCACATTATTGATGCGTGTGCGAGTCGTTGTTCAGTCACAACGTTAACGATATCTGCACAAAATTCCAAATCGATTATTCAGAGCTTCTCTCTGAAACAATATTTTTTAGCAACTACCTATATTTTGGGGCGCGATCACTAATCGATGTGACCCCAATAAATTATAGGCAAAATTTTATCCATCTCCATTAACTAGCTAAAGCTCACTCCTTTCGATTCTTTATTGTCCAAGTGTAGTACACTGATTAAGTTTTTAAGTGTTGGTTAAATATAGTTATCGTTGAAGCGCGAGCGAAGCGCGAGCGAAGCGAAAGCAGAACTTGATAAAAAAAAAATTAAATGTGAAGCGCAATTCCCACTTAAATGAAATCCGCCCTGGAAAAGTAGCCCCAATCTGCTGTTCGTTTACGGTGAGTTTGTCATTTTCTGCAGCGCAATAATTCATTTATACTGTTTAGGTTCTTATAGGGTGATAGCCATCACAAGCGTCATTTACTAGTAGAAACAAACTTTTGATTACACTCCTCAATCTATCCGTAGTATGTATCCCTCTCTTTATCGTCTAACGTTCCTTTCCCATTCAATATTCTCTTAATTTTCTTATCTGGAAGCCCCAAAGTCTTATTATGGCATTTAGCTATGCACCGAGCATTATCATGGTGTAGTAATTTATACTAACTTGCAAGTTGTGTACATAGAGTCTCTAAAGCGCAATGAACGTTGTGCGATCTACATCAGAATCTGTTGTGACTATAATAATTTACATAACATCGAGTTCTTACAAAGGTGTTTACAGCTTCAAATACAAAAGCTCTCTGAGTGCTTGTTCAGGAATGCTATTCTCATCGTAACGAAAGTCGGAAAAAAATATACATACATAAAGTTGTACTGTGTAGAATGTGTGAGCAGGACACAGAAGAACATTAGTGTCAATGGCAATTATACGCTCACTTACGTGTAACATCACTATTCTTATGAATTGTGTTCGTGCAACGTTACTTCGAGTAGTGCTAGTGAGAATATAATAGAATAGAAATAAACTTTATTGTACATCAATTATAATTAAAATACAAGGAAATTGCAGAAACAATTTGTACCAGGGGCGGCCTTATCGCTAAAAGCAATTTCTTCCAGGCAAGTGAGAAGTCTTTAAACGATATCTGACGTCAAATAAGTAACCTAGTGTGCCACAAAATACAGTGCAACTATCATTTTAACTGGTGCGGACTTTTGTACAGTACCGTTCTACACTTGACTATGAATAATTTATTTGACTTTGTGTTCTAACTTTGTGTCTCATTTGTTTCTCTGAGAGCAACTGTTCGAAATGAAACGAGACGGTTTTGAAAGTTTGATTTCTTACCTTGTTTTCTGTAACTTTGTTCCTAACAAATAAAAGAGCCCCAGTTTTAATCTCCAGCTGTAAATGTGTTAAATTATTGAATATATGTAGATACATAGGCGTTTTAAATTAAAGTGAGATAATTTTATTAACTTGGGAGCTAGATCTAGCAGATTTGTGTCATATCTGTAGCTTTTAAATATCTTCGATATTGACTGGAAAACTGTGCACTTTAAATAATCGAGATACATCCTTAGTTAAATGTGTACCGTCATTTTGTTATGAAA
The DNA here is from genome assembly GCA_949752705.1 of Callimorpha dominula. NCBI lineage: Eukaryota > Metazoa > Arthropoda > Insecta > Lepidoptera > Erebidae > Callimorpha > Callimorpha dominula. Next base: position 24,880,356 of record OX456999.1, on the reverse strand, counting down.
GGTACAATACAGCATGATGAATTACTATTATAATCAAGTAACTTACCAAAGCTGGTCAATAATAATAATAATAAAGCCTCTTTATTGTCCTTAACTTACAGAGTTTAAAATAACTATATTGAACTAAAAAAAAACTACACTTAATAATGTTTACAATTAATAAAGTTAAGGCCCCTGGCGGGTATAGGCCTCCTCCAACAGTTTCCAGGTTTTTCTTGACTTTGCTTTCTTAGTCCAGTAATTTCCAGCATATTTTTTGATTTCCTTTACCCAGCGTTCCTTAGGACGACCTCTAGCTCTCTTGCCACGTTAGTCAATACTTCGCCATTATCTAATACCAATAGGTAGCTGTATAATAATATACAGTGACCTATTGGTATTATATGTTGTCCTATCAATTACACATGTCCATTACACGCTCATACTAGCGTCAATCACTTTCAAAAGTCATGATTAACGAATGATTGTTGGTGATTGATGAAATAATACCGATATTAGACACTCACTCTGATTGACATCAATCATACCAGAGAATAGAATAGATATAAACTTTATTGTACACCAACAAAAATGTTTTTTTAAGAAATACATCAGGTGAATATGTACCAAAGGCATCACTGAAAGCTGTTAGTTTGTACGCTTTTACCTAACCTAACTATTCAACCGATCATCATAAACTGTTGTATAAACGTTGTCAGGGGTACTAAAAAATATCAAAAAAATGTACCGTGCCATTACACGTTCACTCAAAAGTCATGATTGATGGTTGCGCGATGAATATCCAGATTTTGGGCAGTCAATATCATGCAACCATCAATCACTGTATTAAACGATAGGTTATTCGACAATCACCGTCTTGATTGTGGTAAAACCAACAGCAAAATCTACTGTGTAATGGATGCCATAGACCTATGTATGTACCACAGCGAGTACATATATAAGTGTACGTATGTACTCGTTGTGGTTGCGTACTCGCTCCATTAGCTATTAGACGCGGAGATAAATCCATTTACCTAATTAATTCAAGTCCGGTTCGAGACTCTCTCCAATTATGCCGAAGTTTCTCATTTTGAATATTGTTGAGCCCGTGAATTTATTTTATTGGTTAATTCAATTATTTTAAAGTACAGAAGAGCAGTTTATGTTAAGGCGTGAAACAATTTTATCTTAACTGCAAATGAATCGCTTCTTTTCTGTACTCGAAAACTTATTAAGGCTATCATTTTGTTCGGCACTGACATAAGTATCTTCACATAATATACGTTCATACAGTCCCCAAACAAATTTGCTTCCATTAGCGTATCTGACAGATCGTGTCCTACTTCCCCAGGATTGCGAAGTGATGCGTATCCTAATTGATTCTAATTTAAGCCCTACTCCAATATAACCTTGTTTATGTACTTCGATTGTTTCCCTTTTTGCTGTTTGTTGTGCATCCAAGTAAATATGTGTTAGCCCAGTCAACCTAGCTATTTTATGATAAAAAATGGGCATTTCGATTACCACGCATTTTTAGTTTTGGATAAGTAGTAAAAAAACGCGCTGATTAAGAATTCCAATACCCGCAGTCTGGACAAGTGGGGCGTCATTTGTTTTTTCACCAATTAAACGAAAAAGAAAACTTTTATTTACTTTTCGTGTGATATCTCGTTTCCAGTACCATATCTCCAGTAATTACTACTAAAACTGCTAGGACCAGTTTAGAAAATTCAAAAATCCATTTAAGTTTATGCGTCCGTTGAAATTTTGAAGAAATATCGATTTTAACTGGATTTTATAACGGTGTAATTTTCTTTACGCGACGTATAAAAGTAAAAAAAGTACACCTCAAAATATCGTTTATCCAACTAATTATCCAAAAATAAAAATGCGTGGTAATTCTATAATTTAAGTATTTTATTTCCTTGACTGGGCTATATGCTATATATAGATATAAAGAGATTAATTGTGTGCCCAATCTTTTTGTTTATTAAATTTCTGGTCAATATAATAATATTATATTATTAATATATACTATTATAAAAGCACAAGTAGAAATCTTTAAGATCAAATGAGCTTACCTCCATAATTTCATGACATAATATTTACGATATCATAAAATAACAATTTAGACTAGTGAGAGCTTAGCGACGCCTCCGTGAAGTGCGAGTTTCGGTAACTACCCGCACTTGGTCTTCATTATTTTTATTTCGCGAACGATTAAAAACAATTAATACAAAAGAACCAGAACTAAACATCTAGCATTGCAGAGCATTTTACTTATGTGAGTAGGGTCGACAAAGCTGCTCCGTATGTGAGATGTGTCAAGTTAAAGCCTAAGAAGTAAGTATGTATCCTCTGATGTAGCGAGTGTCTACTGGCACTAGAAACCGTTTTCGCGCATTATGAACTCACTTGTAGCGGAGAAGTTAAACTAAATTGCCGGGAAGTCTGTAGTGTGGGATAAAATTTTCATGCTCCATGTCGAGTGATGTAGTGTGAAATAAGACACGTCTTTGTACATTATATATCTATACAAGTATTTACTGTTCGTAAAAATTCACCGAATATCAGATAATTTAAATTAAATCAGGATACTCAGGTTCATAGATCAAATCTCTAGGTGACAAGCTTCCCGCGTCCGACGCCCTGTTTCTTTGATATCGTCTACTGCTGTGCTCGGGGTTGCCCATGTCACTCAATAAGAAAGGTGGTTTGACAGTGATGTTATTAACCATTGCATATGAATATCTTCTTCGACTTCGAGGGATGATATTATATGAGATTGTTATGCTATTGTGCTAATTAAATTTAATATCCTTCTTAGTTATCTTGTTATTGTGTTTTGTGGGAGTGGGGCGATGACCAAGTTGTAACTGACTTGTGACTACTGCTATTTTTCTGTCATTAACTAACATAAAAATTAATATTTGTTTTCTTTTACACTCGGCATGGACATTTACAGCACTGAATGTACGTTAGAAAACTATTTAAACTATTGAGCAATATATATCCTAAGCCTTGGTGTATTTTCTCCGTCTATATTTATGTAATATGTGCAGTAAGTACAGTGAAAGTAAACGTCTACCGGATAATACGAACAAATCCCTCGCGTACCACCAACAGCTAGGAAAGTGCCGCGCGGTTCCAACGCTAAAGCCGTTCGCACTGTATTCATTCGCTCGAAATACAACGTACGCGAGTAATACTGGATGTTGTAGAGGAACCAGATGAACGGAGTTTATTTATATTTGATGATTTGCAGTGTATTTCAAACTTTTGCGCTCCGATGATAAATGGTTCTGACGAAGTGCTGTTTCTTTCTCTGACGAATGTTTGTGTAAACCGTGTCCCAAATCTGTTTGTTGTCTTAATTACTTATTCATAATGTGTTATTGTAACGATCCATCACTGTGATTTTGAATCATGTGCTGTTGTGTGTTGTGTAGAAATTTTAAAGCTATTGTTAACGTTTCTGGTTAATGATGATTTAATAGCGTATTAATAGTATATATATATGTATAATAAGTAAGTGTAAATATTAAAATAAACCCTGGATTAGTTATTTAGTACGTTATACTTACAAACTGGTCAGTAAGATGTTCCCAACGATGAGGATGTTACAACTACAACTTCGATCATGGGCGTGCCCACCTTTGTTCCCGGGGCGGGGTAATTTTTTTATTGGCCCTGGTGTGGCAAACATTTTTTTGTCGGTATGGAGGGAAGGACAACATTGAAAATTTAACTTAAACATTACTTTGATAAACTTAATTCTACAAGATAGTATACAAAAGGAGGTACCTACGCCCATGACTTTGAGTGCCAAAATAGTAAAAAAATAAAAAATAAACTTTAAACTCGTACTTATTAAAGAGTGAAGGAAGAATGTGGTGGAGCGCCAATATATTTATAAAATGCATACATAATCGCACCATAATATATTTCGTTATATTATAAATTTCATAGTCTTTATAGTAAACCACATTCTGTTTGTCGAATGCAATTAGTGCTGGTACTGCTGTAATATTGCCAATGTACTCGACGATCTCAAGAGATGGCGTTAGCAGTCTTCAAATAATGTAAACGCGCTGCACCTGATTGGTGCAAGAAAAAAACGGATATACCCTGCTCTCATCGCTTTTCGCGAAGAAGACGCCTTTAATATAAAAATTTTGTTCTGCCACGGACATCAGTTATATTTCTCGTGAAAAGAAGCTGATTTTCCGTTAGTCCTATAGCCGTGTAGTGTTTGGACTCGCTTGTAACCTTTACAAGGTGTATGTGGAGTGCTCTAGTCTTCGATCGTGACCGGCCGGTCAATACCTTTCAAGAGACCGTAGAAACCTCGCCGCTGCTCGCTGCCTTCTGGAGGATCGGGACTTGGTCGGTGTTGCAGGTTAGTGCTGGCATGATTGTTTTGATCGATAGAAGTGGTTTACTTCCCTACACCTCGTACGCTAACTGTTGAGCAATCACACCCTGGTCGGGCTATTTACACGCCTGACCATATAATTTGGTCCTTACGAGTACGGATAGGCCAGTGATTCACGTAAATATTGGTGAATTTACTTTTCTATTCATATCATAAAAAAGATTCACGTTATTCTAGTCAATTCTTGCCGCCATTTTTCCTCGCTCACAGATTTACGTAAAATTGGTAAATTCTGTGTTTAAAACGCACGAGAACTACGTAATTATTGGTAGACTCGTATTTAAATATAATTAATTGTTAGATTTGGTGAATTACGTATTAATTGGTAATAATATCCATTATACTCAATTTAGTTGAACTTATTTATACCTACCCACTTATTAACCGCTCCACCACTGTACTTTACGCTAAGTCATTTTAGGATTTAAATTTAACTTGTGTTTTTACACTAACTAGGTAGATATACCTATCACTTTGTAGTTGTATTGTGATATTATTTTATAAACATGACGGAAAGCGAATCAAGCCGCGAAGTCATGTTGGTTATGTTGAATCAAAAGAAAGAATTATTATTTCAACGTATTAATCGTATGTACACATCGTCGAAAGGTATAATTTCTTTCGATTCATCAACGCGAGCTAACGAGAATTTTCTGGCTGAAACGGAGATGATAGATGAGTTACGCGATAAATTTGAGTCCATTGTTGATAAAATAAATAATATAAATTTGTTATCAAAGATTACGGTCAATCCCGAGTATTCTTGCCTCGATTCATTTGATGATTTATACTCGAGAGTTAAACGCGTTAGAAATAAAATATTAACCACTTCTAAGGTGCGTTCACTCGAGACCAGTAGCTCGATCAAGTCCGTAGTGAAATTAGAACCTTTAGTAATTCCGAGTTTTGACGGACGCCCTGAAAACTGGAATACCTTTTATCAGTCTTTTAAAGCTAATATTCATTTGAATCAACAGCTTTCTGACTCGCAACGTGTACAGTATCTAATTTCTAAACTCACCCACGACGCACTAAAATTCACTTCCGGTATTATTCCGTCAGGTGAAACATATAAAATACTGTGGGATAGTTTGGTTAAGAAATTAGATAACGACAAACGCTCATTAGGTACATATTATCTCAATAATATACTGGACTTAAAAACTTGCTCGCACACTGCGAACGCTCTTGATACCTTTGTTAGTAAATACTCCGCTTCGATTTCAGCTCTAAAAGAATTAGGCATAACAGATCTAACTGATTTTATTTTTCTTCAATGCGCTTTGAGAAGGATGGATCCTCAAACCATCCAAGCCTTTGAACTTTCGATTCGGGATGTGGAAGTGCCTACGACACAACAGCTTATCGCTTTTATACAAGATCAGGCTAAGATTTTGGAGCGCTCAAACCCGCGAAATTGGTCATATACGAAACCCGCTGCTGTTGTTACGTCGCCCTCACGCGACCGGCGCGTTCATCACACCTCCAAATCTTACGCAGCAGTTACCGCGAATTGTTGTTTGTGTAGTGGTAACCATCGACATTTATATGATTGCGCTCAGTTTAAAAATATGCGAGACGCAAGGGCTAGATATGAGTTTATTAAATCGAAGTACGGTTGCGTTAATTGTTTAAGCACTTTACATAAACTTCCGGATTGTAAGAGTACGTCAGTCTGTTTCTGTAATAAAAGACACCATAGGTTATTGCATTTTGATAGTAATAATTCGCAATCGCATGCGGCTATGGTAAATACCGCCGTCGCGTACTCGCCGCCGCCCGCTCATCGAGCGACCGTTACTTCGCCCGCGCCTTCTCATCGCGCTCACACGACTTCGTCATGCATTCGAGCGCCCCCGCTTGCTACAGAACCAGTTACACATACACAGTCTTACACTTCTTGTCATAAGGGTGATATACTTTTGTCAACCGCTCAGGTATACGCGCGCTCTAAGGGTAGCGCTGGTATCAAATCTGTAGTTAGGTGTTTGATAGATAATGGCTCGCAGAATAATCTAATAACATCTGCTTGTTCTAGTTTATTAAATTTACCGATAATACCGTTGAATAATTCCTATGTTAAAGGTGTTGGTTCCGCTTCAAGTCCGATAATCGGTTATGTTCATTTAGACATTGAATCCCGTATTTATCCGGATCAGAAATACACTATACATGCGCTTGTTGTAGAATGCATTACGGATCAATTGCCTTCGAAATTTATCGATTGTGATCGCGACCTAGATTTTCGTAACCTTCCGCTCGCTGACTTAAGCTGGAATATTCCGGGCAAGGTTGATTTATTGTTAGGTGCCCAGCTATTCCCATTTATATACTTAGGAAATATGGTCGAGTGTGGGCCGCGTGCACCATTCTACAACATTTGGTTACGTACTTATGGGAGATTACCCGCGTAAACATATTTTACCTACTGCCGCGTCTTTTTCTGCGTTAGCGCTTAATGATATAGTGCAAAAGTTCTGGGAACTTGAAGAAGTACCCATGAAACGCTTGTTGTCACCAGAGGAGACAGATTGCGAAAATATTTTCACGGCTACCGTGACCCGTGACGACGTAGGTCGTTATACAGTTGCATTACCGTTCTGTAGGGACCCTTCGGAATTAGGTAATTCGCACGCTACCGCTTATCGCCGTTTCGTTTCACTCGAGCGTAAGCTCCGTCAGGCACCGATAGTGCGCGAAAATTATAACAAGGTTATTCAGGATTATATTGATAACAATTACCTCAGTCCTGTTAAAGAATCTGAGCTGTCCTCTGATGGTTATTATATACCGCATCACGCAGTAGTCCGACCTGATAAACCGATGCCGCGCATCGTATTGGACGCGAGTGCTAAAACGCATACAGGACTTTCGCTTAACGATATATTACATATTGGACACAATTTACAGGCCGATCTGTTTTTATTATTGTTAGGTTTTAGATTATTTCCTATTGCAATGAACGCTGATATAAAACAATATTATTTACGGATTGGTGTACCAGTAGACCAACATAAATACCTACGCATTTTATTTAGATTCAACGAATCGGAAAAAATTCGCACTTATGCCTTTAATAGGCAACCTTTCGGTCTCAAGTCAAGCCCTTACATAGCTATGCGCACTGTGCGACAGCTGGCTACTGACATGAGTCCGCTCTATCCTGATGCCGCGAAAGTGGCAGAGACCTGTCTGTATATGGACGATTTGGTTCTTTCTATTGCAAATGAGGATACTGCCACGCAATTAGCTCACAACTTGATTAAGTTTTTCAAATCGGGTGACTTTGACTTAGTGAAGTGGTCTAGCAATTCACCAGTGCTACTTGACTCGCTTCCCGACACGCACCGCAAGTCGCTTGATTTTGATGTTGACAATAATGTCTCTAAGGTCTTAGGTCTCTCATGGGAACCATGTGAAGATAATTTTCATTTCACATGCGCCGCAATTAATGAAAGGTGCACCAAGAGAAACATACTCTCGATGGTTGCACGACTATTTGACGTGCTCGGATTGGTCGCGCCTGTGATTCTCTATGCCAAGTTGTTAATTAAGGAACTGTGGCTCAGCAAGTGTGATTGGGACGATCCTGCACCGGAGCACATACGCACCCGTTTTTTCGCTCTTGCGCAAGAACTTCAAATGCTTGACACTTTAAGGATTCCACGTCATGTAGGCGTCGAAGTTGGTTGTGAATTACGTCTTGTTGCTTTTTGTGATGCTAGCATGAATGGTCTGGGATGTGTCATTTATGCCCATTGTACCTACCCGTCTGGCATTCAAACTCGCATTCTTTGCGCTAAATCAAAGGTTTCGCCAACAAAAATCACTACGCTCGCTCGCTTAGAATTATGCGCTATTTTACTTATGTCAAAATTAATAAAAACTGTGCGAGACACATATGCAACACGTATGACCATTGCCGGGATATACGCATTTTCTGATTCCACTATTGCTTTATCATGGGTTCATTCTTCACCACATCGTTGGTCAGTTTTCGTCGGTAATCGCGTCGCTCAGTGCCAAGAAAACTTGGACTCTAAACATTTTTATCATATTGCCGGAGCTAGTAATCCAAGTGATTGTCTTTCGCGTGGTATGCTTCCATCGCAACTTTTGACCCACGATTTGTGGTGGAAAGGTCCTCCGTGGATTCGCAGCTCATCTGAGAAGTGGCCGATTAAGCCATTCTCGCTTAATAATTGCTCTGTCTTGCCTGAACTCAAGGCAAATGTGTTGGCTGCCATTACTCACACAGAGCCGCCGTTGCTGTGTACGTTAGCACAACGTGTTTCTTCTTGGGAAAAGTTGCTACGTATCACCGCATATGTATTAAAATTCGCAAGACCTAAAGTTAAGGTCGAACCTCGTTCTATAGCAGGGTTGACAAGTGCTGAGAATGCGTTAATTCTCGCCGTTCAATCTGTGCACTTCTGTGAAGATATCAAATTGATCAAGGCTGATAAATTACCTTCAAAAAAGCTGCAAAGCCTCTTCGTCTTCTTAGACAAACAAGGGATTTTACGCATTGGAGGAAGACTTTCTGGATCAATGCTTCCTTTCGAAGCTAAACATCCGGTTCTTCTCCCTAAACGCGATCATGTCGTTGACTTAATAATACAGCATTTTCATGTTGTTAATTGTCACACCGGACCTGGACTTCTTATGTCTATTATACGACAACGCTACTGGATCTTGGATGCCAGGACTGTTATCAGGTCCAAGTTGCGAAAGTGCAACACTTGCTTTAAATGCAACCCAACGCATCCAACGCCTATAATGGCTGATCTTCCTGATTACCGTGTTTCAGAGGCCAAGGCATTTTGTCACACTGGTGTAGATTACGCTGGTCCGATAAGGACAATCCTTTCTCGCCGCAGAGGTCAACATGCGCAAAAGGCGTACATCGTTCTTTTTGTTTGCATGGTCACACGTAGTCTACATATTGAAGTGACCAGTGATTTAACTACTGAAAACTTTCTAGCCGCTTTTAAACGCTTTATTTCCCGTCGAGGACCAGTTTCATGTCTCTATTCCGATAATGGATCTACTTTCATCGGTGCGAAGGCACATTTAGATGAGCTGTATAGTTTTTTATTGAACTCTAGCTTCAAAAACGCGCTGTCGAATGAGTTGCTCTCTCGACGCATAGAGTGGAAGATGATTCCCCCAAGATCACCAAATTTTGGTGGGATGTGGGAAGGGAATATAAAGAGCATGAAAACGCATTTATATAGAGTAATAGGAAGTCAGTTACTTACATACGAAGAACTGCAAACTGTTCTTACTCAGATAGAGTGTATTCTTAACTCTCGTCCATTGAGCGTATTATCGTCAGACCCTTATCCTGAGGTGTTAACTCCCGCGCATTTTTTGATGTCTACTCCGTTGCAATATTTACCCGCTGCTGATTTGTCAGATCAACGATTGAGTCTGTTAGAACGTAAAAAGTTGTTAGATAGTATGGTCCAATCCTTTTGGAAGAAATGGCACTTAGAGTATTTGCACACGTTGCAAGTTAGGCAAAAATGGGCTACTCCCGACAAACCGGTAGAAATCGGAACTGTTGTTCTTCTTGAGCAGGAGAATTCTCCACCGTTGCATTGGCCGTTAGGAGTAATTACGGACGTGTTCAGAGGCTCTGATAACGTTGTACGCGTGGCAATAGTTAAAACGCAAACTGGAATTTACAAACGCGCTGTAACTAAATTATATCCTATTCCTACACAATAAATTCAACTTAGTTTAAACCTTATTTTTTAGTTTAGGCCGCTATATTTATCATTTTTATTATTTAATCGCAAAATGCATGTGTTACTCTCGGTCAGTTAGAAAATTCGCGTGTTTTGAAACATCTTGTGATGTTCCAAGGCGGGGTGCATGGTGGAGCGCCAATATATTTATAAAATGCATACATAATCGCACCATAATATATTTCGTTATATTATAAATTTCATAGTCTTTATAGTAAACCACATTCTGTTTGTCGAATGCAATTAGTGCTGGTACTGCTGTAATATTGCCAATGTACTCGACGATCTCAAGAGATGGCGTTAGCAGTCTTCAAATAATGTAAACGCGCTGCACCTGATTGGTGCAAGAAAAAACGGATATACCCTGCTCTCATCGCTTTTCGCGAAGAAGACGCTTTAATATAAAATTTTGTTCCGCCACGGACATCAGTTATATTTCTCGTGAAAAGAAGCTGATTTTCCGTTAGTCCTATAGCCGTGTAGTGTTTGGACTCGCTTGTAACCTTTACAAGGTGTATGTGGAGTGCTCCAGTCTACGATCGTGACCGGCCGGTCAATACCTTGCAAGAGACCGTAGAAACCTCGCCGCTGCTCGCTGCCTTCTGGAGGATCGGGACTTGGTCGGTGTTGCAGGTTAGTGCTGGCATGATTGTTTTGATCGATAGAAGTGGTTTACTTCCCTACACCTCGTACGCTAACTGTTGAGCAATCACACCCTGGTCGGGCTATTTACACGCCTGACCAGAATGTTATCAGGTTGTATTGGTATTTAACAAAATACAAACGACTAAACTACATACAAATCTTATTATCGCATAAATAAAACAACAAACATATCAATACTCGTAGTTCTATAGCCAAAGATTGGATCTTCTAGACACTACCAAGTTTTTTATTTTTCAGTGAGACTCATATATGTATAATTGTATATTTCTCTCTATATTCTCTCTTTCTTGTTTACATAGAGGGAGTATTTGTAACGTTTTAAATTAAAATTCAGTAATTTGAATACTTTTCCCATTACTGAATTTAAATTTAAAACGCGTATATCCTATAAAGTTAGTTGAGTTGAAAATATTTGCATGGAACTCATAATATAATTTATGATTGAACTTCCATGAACCCGTTGTAAAAGTATAAACATGAGCGCGCGTGAAGTTTTAATTAAACAAGTTACAGTAGTATTTAGCATTGCAAAACATCGCGCGGCGCCACTGACCGGCCCGCCAACGCCCGGCGCCCTCGCAACACTATCTTCATCGCTTCGATGTACAATTACATATCTGGAAGTATTCTCTCAAAACATATTTATCCTACAGTACAGAAAGAAACAGTTGTTTGTTTTGTTAAGACTTTGACTGAGAACATGCCAATTTAAGACGGATTGTTTAACTAAAAGGAATCCGCTGACATGTTTGTCTCTCGTTTTTTATTGTAAGTATAGAGGAATTACTCGCATTTATTTTATGGGATAGGGGGCAAACTACCGACGCCCATGGGTACCTACAACTTATGAGTCACACGTGCGTTGCCGGCCTTTAAGGTGGAGTAAGGGATGGGGAGAAAAATAGGGAAAGGGGGGAGAGGGAAGGGTTAGGGCCTCCGGTAAATTCACTCACTCGGCGAAACACAACGAATCATTTCACTGCCGGTTTCCGTGAGGCCGTGGTATCACTGCAGTCAGATCGGCCCATCCGTACCGAAGCATGGTTCTCCTACGATGTAAGCATTGATAAAAGGGCTTCTTGAAGGTGAGAAATCAAGCCTGGTGTTTCTCAAGTCCATATAGTTTGTCATACTACTTGACCTCCATTTAAAGCTAACCAATTTTCAATATTCGTTTCATCTCTACGAGTATATCCATGATCTTTATATCAATGCGCGTGGAAGTGTGCGAGCAAGTTTTCGAGCCCAAAGCACCCCGATGCTATATTTAAACGAACGAATTCGAGTCATTTTCAGATCCCCTCGAACTCAGAATCGGATAAACCCATTGAAATTAAATACGCCGTAAGGGCCCTCTCGTTACCCAATATACCAAAACTTTAAAAACTTGAACTTTAATCACCGACTGACTGACAAATCATCAAAAATCGATTTCACAGTTTCTAGACCGCCTAGAAACATGAAATTTGGTACTGGGCTAGCATTTGGCAAACTCTTCCTGCAGCTCTTGTTCCAGCCTGATTATGAACCAGGATTGACTTCAGATGACGAAACTCTTTAACGTTCAATAGTACAAACACGAAAGTTTATATACGCATTGAGTTATGATAATCTGTTCTAAAGTTCACCATGCCCTAGCTGCTGTGCTAGTATTGGCTCAAGACGAGGAGCTCCTCAACGGTCAACAATACAGACCGTAATCTTTATATTATATACGTGTTGAACTATGATAGTCTGTTCTAAAATTCACCATGAACAAGCTGCCGCGTCCAGGATTGGCTATAGACGTTGGAATTTCTCAACGGTCAACAGTACAGGCACAAAACTTAATATACGCATTAAATTACTATAGTTTCTTCTAAAGTTCACCATGACCTGACTGCTGCATCCAGAATTGGCTCCAGATGAGGGAACTCATCAAGGGTCAACAGTACAGAGACGAGACGAGACGATTAAGATAAGACTATTCTGGAGTTCACAATAACCTGGCTCCTGCACCCAAGGTTGGCGCCAAGGAAATATTGTATACTCATTCAATTTTAGTGAATTGTTATGAATGAACGGATGCTGCAATGGTTGAAGTAGTTATCTCGCTACTACGCTGTGGCGAGTGTTAGGGGTTCGTCCCCACACGATACTAATGTATGTGTGGTCCACAAATAGTTGTTCTGAGTCTAGATAATGTTTGTGTCCATTATTTCAATATTTCTAAAACACAGACCCCGACACAGAAATTATTCTGAATGCGGATATTGTCGTTTATAAGAATATATCTGTTATAGAAAGTTAATAGCGTTTTCTGAAGTCTGGTACGACTTGGATTGGTGCAAATTGCTTGGCTCCACACTATGTTTCTTGTAACATGGCGAGAAGGGCATCATTAGCATAGTGCGAAACAATGTTTCTTTAGGCATAATTGAGCTTCAAGCTGAAATAAGTGGCGCATAGTCCGAATTACCCATAGCAATGTGTAATAAGAAGATGGTAGTAGTGGCTAATAATATATACCAATAAAAATATCTGAATTCAGATCAAAAACATAAATTTGAATGTGTGGGCAAATTTTTCGTCACTAAATAAAGGAAATAAACTAGAATTTAGCGCCAAGTTCATCCATGTTACAATGTAAATCTTGTAGATGGTTTAATTTCAAGTTACCTAGTTTTCTATAGCATAACTAGGTATACAAATAACTCGTCATATATGGTAGAGTAGAATGTTTCAGCGCAGGTTTACCACTACCCTCGATTTGAAATTAAATGCAATATTTTAATATATAATGTACCCTATTTCACAAATGTAGTGTTTATGTCAGTTCAGTAAGAGATACAGTAATTGGTTTCACATTCACATTTCTGCTTCGTACAGTAATGCTGCCTTATTTCCCTCATATTATTGCTTTCAGTACAAATTGAAACAACAACGAGGATCAAAAGGAATTGCAGTTCTAAAGTTTGGTACTCAATAAATTGTACTTGAATGTATATGGGAGGTATCTCTCGTTTTCTCTGTCCTTGAACACAATAATATTGAAATAAATTATAGTCATTAATCCCATTACTTTCGCAAAAAAAAACTTGATGTAGCCCCTTGGAACCCTTTTGAGTTATACCGATAATTTGACAGTAAGAGTACGTTGGGTGGGTACGTTGATGATAATTATATGACACTAGCCGTCCTCTCCAGTTTCACCCGCGTCACTGGCCCGCTCAGAAAGTCTTTTGCGAATTCAACTGGTAGTCCAGTGATTCACGTGTTTAAACAGACAAACAATCGGTCGGTCGGTCAATTCGTTAATTGCTGTGTGTTAACCAATACATTCTTGTCAACAACTTTTCTTAATTAAATTCTTTAAAAACATTATTTTAAGACATTTTTGCATAGGCGGCCATAAGTTTCACATTGTCTACACTTTTTTATCACATTCCGGGCAGACCAATTTTCTAATTAAATAGGTATTCATTTTTGAAATTTAAAATTATACACTTGTGTAAAGTTTCTAATGTAATAGGAAATCCATCGCTCTGTTACAGTTTAAACTGTGGATTATTCCTTGACAACTGAAAACATCAAGTACTTACTTGTGTATTGCATTGTTGTAGTACAAAGAAAATTGTTTCTGCGCTCCAGAAGTTATCTTGACACGAATATTTTATCTCACAGCTAGAACATTCAATGAAAACTACAACCGGGGACGTTGTATTTTGAAAACCTTAGACATGGTGCCACCAGGGTTTAGAGAAAATAGTAGTATTATCTTTATTGCACTTATTAGTTTGTACCTAATGTTTTAAACATGTTCATAACTGATTGGTAGCTCACAAATATACATTTTCAATCATAAAGGGAAAAAACTAATTTAAAACCACTATTTGCTTCTGATTGTGGAAAAGACGTTTGAAGTCAATAAAATACCCCCTATTATCTAGATCTTCGAGTTTTGAAATCTATAAAGTAGTAATTTAAAGAAGACCAACATCGCGATTTTGCTTAATTTAATATAACGAAACCATGCGAAAATGATAATGATAACTGCACATATCTCACGCACGGCCGTCTGATCCCAAACTAGGCAGAGCCTGTACTATGGTAACCAAACTGCTGATAAACATACTTACATATTTCTAAATACAAACATATTATAGATAAATTACACCCAGACACAGAACAAATTATTGAATTATTAAACAAATCTAAACAGTGAATGACGCCAGCTATGTGCTGATCACTTCTTTGGACTCTGTGCACCATTATCATCTCTGCCGTAGTAACTCTGCTGTATAATATAGCCCTATATAATAATAGGTACTACACAATTTACTGACGTAAGTATTATAAGTATCTGTACATTTTGTTGTATTTATGTAAAAGCCAGTTTTTGGTATTCATCCAGTATTTGGTACAACGGAACATAAGAGTTAATAACAACAAAAATCTAGACTGGTACAGCTTTTCAAGTATTTCATGAAATTAATGTATTTATTTGGTTTGAAAGTGCGTAGGCTGAAAAAGTGAGGCCAGTGTAATGAATTCACTAAGAAATGATTACAATGCGCTCACCACGCCTTTTCAAGCCTTCTGCGAAGAAATGAAAAAAGGTCTATTCAGTTCAAAACAGTCACAATCCGCCGTTATAAAATATTAAAAAGAAACATCAAACAATGTCTGCAGACCTTTCACCCACTCATCCCCTTCCGTTGTGCGCCGCGACGGGCGTAATCAGTTAAAGCTAAATGTATTCGTCATCTGTTGATATGTGTAGATAGGTCTAAATATTATTCAGCCGTACACACGAGACGTTGTACCACGTGCTCAAATCTGTCATCACTTTATCAACGGTTATATAATTTACCAACGGTTATGAACATTCGTTATAGTTTTGTAGAATCAATTTATTTATTATCTAACGTACCTCTATAAAACCTAAGAATGATCTTATTATGTTTTGCTTAGTATGGTTTGTTTATTATATGTTTTTAACCCGTGACACAAAAGTTATAAGATTAACGAGTCGGTGTATCTGTGGGTCTGCGTGTATGTGTATTTGTGGCATAATATAGATTTAGTTTAATTTTGTTTGAAAAGTGACTCGACCGAGAATGTTCTTAGATATAATTCGCGAAAGTCTGTTCGGCCGTTCTAAGATCATACGCTCTTTTTTTTTAAATTTAAAATTGTTTCCTAAAACTAGTATTCTATCAAGTGATTTTCATTTCATCCCCACAATGCAAAGGCATAGGCGATACTTCATGGTTTGACAGTTTGGTCAGTCTATTTTTGGCACTCTTGGCAGCCGGCGGGCCGCAGCTACCTATCTCATCTGTACTTTTTTCTAAATAAATATTGATGATTAAATGCCAATGATTAAATGTATGTTGATTATATAATGAATGTTGATTTCTTTTGATTTATAACTTACATATAAATATTTTATAAATAAGTTTGGGTCTTTACCATAGACATATTTGGATGTATCGTTCACGAACTGCTAAGAATATCAAATTGCTACAACACAGAAGTGCACTTAGCGTGGTTTAGCTCTGGACATAAGAGTATTTTCAGTATCAACGATTTGAGATCATATTGCTGCAACAAGTGCTGACTTTCATTGTCTATCTAGTATTGTATTCTGTAGATCTAATGTCAATATTAAAAGAAAAGAACTATGAACATATAGATAGATACAGGTATATAGTAACTGTAACTTTAATTATCTTTTAAATGTACATGGCATGTATATTTTCTCATAGCACTGCAGTATAGTATAACTTAGTATCGCACGATGTCACGTACACATTGTACTCGCGTCGCCAAACTCATAAACACATTGTTTAACTTTTTGAATTATTAGCTGAGATATTTATATATATTAACGAGAAGATAACTGGATAGTTTGATCTATAAGTATAAGGTCAGTCTTCTGTAAGGAGTCTAACCCCATACTTTGCTAACACTTCAAACGCAGCTTGTTTTCTTGCATTATACAAGTATTACAACAGATATGAAGACAGTGGGAGGGCCTGCTTCGGCACGTATGGGCCGGCTCGACTGGAGTGATACCCCGGCCTCCCAGAAAACCGGCAGTGAAGCAAAACTTTCATTGCTTTCGCCGAGTGAGTGAGATTAAAGAAGGCCCTAACCCTTCCCTCCCCCCTCCTCTCGCCCTCTTTCACCCTTCCCCTACTCTCACCTTAAAGGCCGGCAACGCACTTGTGACTCTTGAGTAGCAGGCGCCCATGGGCGGCGGTAGTCATTTATCAAGGAATTAAAATAGACCAATAATATTATGTAATTTATTTATTAAGGGAATAACCAAGAACGTTACGATATAGTTAATTCTCTGAACTACTTACAATTATTTTACGGTTAAAGGTTTGAATAAAGGTTCTCATTTCCGAACCGTGCAGTGTCTGTGCCCATCAGTGGGACAACCTCTATACAGAACTGACATTACTACGGTCCGTCTGATCACCACAGGGCCGCCGAACTACAGATGACGCTGATTACAAAAGAAGGTATTTTCAATAAGTAATTATTTTAAGTAGGCCAAGCAGTGTTTTGAAGTTAGGTACACTTAAATATGAAGTGATATTTGGTAGAATATTTAATTAAGTTCAGCTGTATGCTAAGACGATGCATTTTGATAAGTTTAATTAAACATTCCACTGTGTAAAGCGCCTCGCCGCGTGCGAGGCGCGTTACGTTTTATATTCAAATACAATGGCGAAGTCAGCGTCGTTTTATATTAAGAAGTTGTGTACGATATTAGTTTTTTGTTGTTGTATCAAAACACAATGCAATAGGGAATATGCATGTTGTTTAAATTTACTTGATTAATTTTCCCTTGAATCTTTATTGTCCAGATATTACGCCTAAACAATTATTTTCTTATTTAGTTCGTGTTTAATTGCAAAAAAATATTAATTAAAATATGCAAAATAAGGGCGCGAAATTCAACTTTGCAAAACGCTTCACCATTGGTCGAAAGAAAACATGACGTGACATTCCACGTTCTGTCATTTATCGGCGCCTATATTCGTAGTGTTACGGAGAAAGATAGGTGTTCCTGTGGTTTTTGCTCTTAGCTAGTGCAATTTAAGCATTCTAGTGATATTAGAAATCATCTAGGACAATGACTGAATGTAGTTTTGTCAAAGTACAATCGGATAATCTACCGAAAATAGGTGCATTCATGATGACTATATATTTTGCATCAAATCCAGATTTTACGTCCGCTGAGGTTAAAGGAGTGAAAGCCGCTAGGTAATTATTATAATACTTGTTATATTATAATCTAAAGGATAGGTAAGATATGTATAGTTAGTTACATTCATGAAGTTTTATTGGACTTTTGTTACCTAGTTTAAGTTGCCTTCTGCTTGATATTTAAAACAAACATAAATTACTGCTGACTAATTCACACTATACTAGCAATTAAATTGTAATATGCCTACATTAAAGTGATCTTCACAACAATATAAACACGGTATTGAAGATACTTCATCTCTTCTCCTTAATGTACACCATTGTTTTCGTATTTTACATTATTATTTTGTAAAAAAAAAATACGGTATTGGGTGTACTTCTTATAGTGTTTTTACACTTAGGGACAAGGCAATACCTATAAAATGGTTTTTTAACTTTATCCATCGTCTATTAATTACTAATTACAATAAATAGTAATTACAGCTGGAAATCGCTATAAAATTACTGTAACACTTCAAGTAAGTTTATGAAACAAACACTAAGCGTGGAACGTGACGTCATCCAACCCCCGCGAAATATGGCGGCGTTCAAACAGATCAAATTTTATCGATGTTTTCAATGTTATTTTAAAAATTAATTTGAACATTGCCAAGGTTATTTATATTTTTTATTAGGTTAGAATGATGGTACAAGTCAATAAAAGATAAAAAAAAATACGTGCATATTCCCTATTCTCGACATTTAAAATTATTTAAATAGTCCAGAAAATATTTTTTTTACATTCAAGGAACTCTCTCTCTTTCTCTC
Organism: Callimorpha dominula; assembly: GCA_949752705.1. NCBI lineage: Eukaryota > Metazoa > Arthropoda > Insecta > Lepidoptera > Erebidae > Callimorpha > Callimorpha dominula. The sequence goes on along the minus strand of OX456999.1, from coordinate 24,861,510 downwards.
TTTTTTTGAAAAAGAGTACTAGTTACACACGTCACTAGTATTCTTGTTAACCCCTCCAGCTAAGCTAAATGCTTGTTGTGTTAGGAGTGGGTTCACGTCGCTAGTGCACTGGGTGGGGTTTGAACCCGCAACCACTCGATCGCAAGTTCGACGCCTTAGCTATTACGCTACCGCCGCTTTTACTGTGTATGTACCTATGTATGTTTACATTTTATGAATTTGTGTATATATTATATATTATTTATATATTATGTTTCTATGTACATCTGTAAGCAATAGTGTGTATCCCGTGTATTATGTATGTTTATCAATTTGTATTGATTATTTTAACCTATATATATAAATAACTTCAAATACATCAATTGAAAGTTCAACACATCTTTGGACCTACCGTATAACATTTCTACATCACCCCAAGGTTGACTGGTAGAGAATGCCCTGGGCATTAACTCCGCCTTTGTACAAATGTGCATGAAGTTTTAAATAAATAAATAAATAAAATCTTCTCATGTTGATTTTCATGAAACACTGAGCACATCTACACGTTGCAAATACGTGGTATCAATTGAAACAATACGGTAACATTACACTTCTACGTCCCCTTGTGTAGCGAGCTTGTCGCGCGCTTGTTCTATTGCTTTGAAATGTTTGGAGGTGAGATTATTCCAGCCCTTCTAGCTTTAATCACGTTGGACACGTTCGCTTTAATGGATCTAAAAATAGGATTACTATCAAAGTTATACCCATGTTCGGTATAATATTTGGAACGTTCAGTTTCTATTCTAATGACACACAAAAAAAAAATACATTATATATTACAAATATTTTAAACAAACCTTCTTAACTACCAAGATCAAATTTCAATACATCCGAATGTAATATAATTTTGTTATTTAATTTTAAATGGAAATGGATTGATATTGCTCCTGTTTCATTTTCGATTGATCGTATAAAGCACAATGTATTGCGATTGATCGTATAAAGCACAATGTATTGCGATTGATCGTATAAAGCACAATGTATTGCGATTTTTCTAGATTTAGTAACAGAATATATGTTTATATGTAAATACATTAAAACTTATTTAAAGACTTCGTGAATAAAATGATAACGATAAAATTATCTTTCATTCCAAGTTTCTACAATAAAAATTAATGGTTACATTTGTCATAAAAATTGTAATAATTGTCAACTTTATCTATCTGTCTAATCTATCTTTATTATCAGTTTTGTAAAAGGTATATATTCTAAGTTCAATTGAAAGATTAAAAGTTTCGTAGTTATTCTTTTATTACAGGATGTAAATTACATTTTGTCGCCAACCCCCGGTTATTGGTCTAGAACAATTGAATATATTCTTAAAGTGATCATTTTTCAACTGAAGAATAACAAACTTTACGTTTCAGTCTACTACACTGACTGAGTATCGTTATATTAGTAAGTTATTTGGAAGCGACATTAGATATTTTACAAGATCCTGAGGACTGATTACTTAACCATTATAACTGTGTACTAATGTGCGAATGTAACGGGTCGAAATTGATCAATCACCAGTCAATTAACAAGTTATAGGTCTCCACAGTCAGAACTAAGTTAGGAGAGCACTTGAGCAACTACTAATAAAGAGCAATGTTGTATGAACCTGGAATATGTTCAGTACCACTCAATCAATTTGTGTGAATAAATGTCACTGAGCAAATTATAAACTATTGTATTATTTTGAATATCACGAACAGAACGAACATACAACAGAGGATCATCATGCACAAATTTCATAAGCAACGGATACCCTCACACAGAAGTCGATTGTTTGTCGGGCAAAGTCAAGTCAAATATCTTTCGTAAAATTCTTTAAAATTGTTTAAAAACGTATTTTTTTAAATTGCAACAATAGGTTGCTATGTAGGTTGCTATGTAGGTTGCTATGTAGGTTGCTATGTAGGTTAGGTGACTATATTAAATATATCCAACCCGTGCACTTATCAATAACAACTGAGACGCATTTAGTATCCAATTTTATACTAGGTAGATATAGTTTCATTATAGTAACCAAGCAACATGTAATTTATCTTCATAGAACAACTTCTTAACCCAGTTAGGTATCTGTTTTGTCCACAATGACGGCTAACAGTGGCCGCTGGCCGTGGTCCGAACAGCTCAACAACTCCTCTCGTCTCGGCAGTAAAGAGATACAAATGCTTCACTTTTATCTTAAACTATTCAAATGACTTATCATTAGTTAAGGCGTGAAATCGTACAACCAACGTAACAAACAAACGCACTTTCGCATTTACATATAACATTAGTTAGGACAGTTGATCATTATTACCGATACGAGTATACTATTGTTCTCCGAATGTGGATACAAGGACATAACAATAAAAAGTGTCTATAATATTTTTATAAACTGCAAATAAATATAATGTGTGACTTGGTGGAAATCTGAAAATAACTAATACGCTTAGCCGACATAAGCTTGTGTGCAATGACAAAGGCGTGCTCCGCGATACGCCATTAGGTAACAAGTAATAGAGATAAAACAATATTGCAAGATGCAGAAGCAAGCTGCTCGAACCTGCCTCGGAGCCATTGTGTTTACAAATGATAGGACGAGGCGAGTCGTCGGCGACTGGGCTAATAACCGCCTTTGAATATCTAATATAAGTGTATTATATTTGATGTGATTATTTAAACTAATTAGTAGTAGTGATTACTGACGCAGTAGCAAAACTCAAGGCTTTAAGAGAGCTTGCTTAGACTTAGGTGGTTGTGGCAATCACATTTTTCTATTTACTACTCTGTTATCATAAACAAGCATTTCTAGGCAAATGCTATTCTAAAAATGCTGTAAAAGTCCTAAGAGATATATAGAGAGATTTTGATTTTATTTTATAAATTAGATAAACTATTGTGTCAAATAAGCTCTAGTAGTTTTAAACAAATACAAGTTTAAATGAGTAGCGTCAATGTGGCCTTGTATAATAAATCATATAATGAAGTCGCGGCTTAGATCGTGTGACGTAGTTGCTCGGTCACGCTCGCCGTCCCGCGCTGCGCCGCCCGGCGCGTTCCACGGGGACTTAAGACTTTGTGTACCAAACGCTCCGGGCCAATTATAGAGTTTATAGAAGTAATGAAGTAGCTTCCTTTCTATCCTATCTATCAAATAACCACAATGTCAAAAGTGTTGAGCTTTTAAATTGCAATAGCCTTTTTAATAATTAAATAAAATTGCATTTTAAGACACAACAATATCCATTTAAGACAAGTACACACAAGTTAAGGCAAGTCCGCCATCGCTTTTTGTATATAGGTACATATATTAGAATTTATATTTAATACTTTGATCACATATCTATACATTAATAGGTAAAAACAAATCTGTTCAGTTCCTCCTGTGTTTGACAACTGATTTTCTTTTTTTTGTTGTTTTGTAACCATAGACGAGCTTTGGTGTTGGTAATAATAACATTTTGGGAAGAGTTTTTCTTTCTACTTTTTACTAAGCTTCATTGTTATCAATAATGTAATGGATTACGGCCGAATTTCTATCTCGGAGCGACCAGAAGTGTGAACAAATTAATTGACAATATTGTGGAATATTTCATGAGTCTGCTTTGTGTTACGAAACGGGGTAAAATTATATTTCCTGCAATTTCAATTTGTGTATTGACGTAACAATACACGTGTAACGTGAGCCTGTCGAAGTCAGCGCTCGCTGCGATGATTAATGTTCAGGCTCCGGTGGAACCGGAGATTGTACTGTAACTGCCTCCGTCTCAATACTTTGCTTTAACTTGGAACGGTGTAACATCGACGAGGTAACTCAATTAACAAATACTCCTTATTGCTGAAGTGATCAACATGTTACAGAATTTGTAAATCGTTCATCACGTAAGAGAATACCGGTTATATAATAATATTTAATCCAGAAATTAGTTTACCTAAATTATTACTAAATTACTGTTATTTTACAGAGGAAAAGGTTCAGTAATACACTTACACTACCTACCTTACACTACCTAGAACTAGTCATGGTCAAAGTGAATAGCCTGTAGCTAAAGGTCTGTTGGCTAAAGGTTATTGTACTTTATGGTAACGAATTTTGTAACTCGTTATAAGTTCGCGTACTGCTACGCCCAGCTAAAACATATTTCTATATGCTTTATTACATGTCTTGACGTTTGCTAGAATGAGTTACCCTTTTTAAGAAGCTTTTATTGCCTTTACTTGTAAGTAAAACTATCTAAATAAATCTTGGAAGTCAATTTTAATGTACATCTAATTGTCTTATAGAAATGAAATTGTGTATTTGTAGTTTCGACGACAAATACTGTGATTTGGCATCTTGCAGCTCTTTTATTATAGTGGAACTCTTTAGTGGTTCCTAATAAACCCCTCGAGTTTAGGCTCCTATGATTCGTTTTGACAAGTCTAACAGTTTGAGCTAAGTACCCATTGTTCAGTTCGCCAGTGTTTTTTTTAGTTTTACTAAACTGTCGAAATATCCTTTGTTTTGGAAATTCTTCCACAGTAGTGACGCCGATATGATTGGAAGCAACTTTAACGAAGCAGATCAGCATCATCATCATCATCGCTACACTTCTACAGCAATGAGCGGTAATCAAGTCTCGGCTAGCCAGCATCCTCGACCTCAACAGTATCTCTCACTCAACAGACTCACTGACTGGCGGAATACAGTTCCGACTCACAAAAACTAGCGGAGTAACCATCTACAAAAATCTGCTTTTGTTTAACCCTGAGCACGCATGGAAGAACGTTCACGGTCTCCAAGATATATATAGCGGTACCCACACGAGTGGGTATTAGCAGCGCGCACTGTTTGTATTTATTTCAATTATTCCACGCAGTTTCACACACGGCGTTCGTTTTTTCGTGGCTATAGAGCCTAAAGACTCGGTTTTGTTTTTCTATAAGATTAGTATCACCGAGCATCATTAACATTTTTTGTTCTTAAAACTATACTAATAATGGAGAACCTGACTGTGGTGGCTATTGTATAGGTATATACTATTTTTTTTTTCTATAAAATTAAGATACTAAAAGCATATAGTTTCAATGGTTTAAAGCGGTTCTATTACCTAAGAATAGTTTTTATTGCCCGAGGAATTAGTGACGGTACTCTACACTACGGGACTATCGTGATGGAATGATAGGTAATTTTAGCAATCTTCATAAGACGGGAGGTACTTCCATAGTCAAACGAGTTCTATATCAACAGGAATCCCGTAATGTCCTTCCTCTCTTGAAAGCGAATTTACACACAATAAGAAATAATTGACGAACTAAAAAAATTAATCATTTTTACACGGTAATTTTTGTCGCCATCATGTTTTGGAGTTACTAAATTAATCTCTCAGTATGTCTAATTGATCCAGGCCAAGCCTTTATTTTGTGATTGTTTTGTGATTGACACAACACAATATATGGTACGGCACTTTGACACATAGTTTATTTATAACCGTCTTTAATTAAGAATCTGGTAAGACATAAATAAATTGATGCCTTCCACTGTGTTTGAAACTTAAGCGTAATCATAACAGGGTTGAACGACAATATCAGTCAACAAAGGCGTGGTACATGTCACTGCATAGAGATTGTGTTTGCACAACTATGACGTCACACAGGCCTCGTGCCGCAAGTGGATGTTACATCCTCCCAATACATCGCTCGTTGACTCAACATTATCTGACACGCTAACAGTAGTGATGAATTGATGCATGCTAGAGTAGTGTCCAATTGATATGTTTGTCACGTAAAAAAAAAAATATATCTTTCTTATTTAGTTGGAGTTTTGAGATAATTGACAGTAAACAATATTAACCACATTTCATCAATTCAAGAGAATGATTATACTCGAACTATCTACAGAATTATTATTTTTGGGCTAAATAAGACAATACTCGTAAAGCATCTTTAATCACCTGCTATATCCCTCACTGCCTCATCCAAATCAAAAATCAGATAATGTCAGCAGCATTAAGTAGTAGTATGTGTTATAATGTATGTAATGTAATAAATATGTATATATATATATAATGTTCCATGTAATGTAGTTATAATGGTGAAAGTATTAAATAAATAAAGGGAACAAACAATGTTTATGATCAATCACATTTACTTAATGTTAAGATTTCGAAGTACCAAGAATGTCAGTGGTAACGCTTAGTGCTCCGGAGAGCATCTACTCGGCCGTCTGTGGGTATTTGAGGATGAGCTTATTTTGTCTCACTCTTTACTTGAAACGATTTGGAGGCGTGAACTGAAGAAGGTTTTTCCTTCCACAAAATTTTTTACATATGCATTCATAATTTTAACATTGCGAGCTTTTCGGTACTCTAGCCGTTACTAAAATAAGATATCTGCCGTCATATAAGTTAGGTAGGTAAGTGAATCTAAATTTTGTCTACTCAAAAGGCAATGCCAATGAAAATTGTATTTTGTGGTGAAATTATATATATTTAAGCTATATATGATATATAGCCTTAATATATACAATTTAGTTTGTAAAAATCACATAGGTAAATTACGAAATGTACATTAATTTTTAAACAATGTAAAAAATATAACTCATAAATTAAGTTAAAGTAAAAATAAAACTTCAGTATAAAAAACATCAAGACAATAAAAAAAAAAGATATAAAAAGCATAAGACATGGCAGCGTACATATTTTAATCATAAAGTTTTTATTCCTCTCTATTTATCATTGCCGCTCTATTCTACTTACATTTAGTTTAGCTTTCTTCGCTTTATCTCCATGTCTTCTATTAATTAAATGTTTTAATTATGTGGTTCATGCTCCATAATTTGTACACCATAAAAAACCAAAGGTAACAATGTTTAATTTCGTAGCTTTCCAACGATATTGTACGCAGAAAAATATATAATATATACTAAATATTACCATTGTAACGCTAACTATAATAACGCGGGTAAAATGACAACTTGCAATTTCTTAAGCCATTAAGTTACGTCAGCTATTATCTGCACAGATATACCTTACATCAGCCTAAAGATGAAATGTAGTGAAAGAAAATGATCGCAACGTTAGTCCTCACGTTTTGACCCGACCCTGGGGTAACGGGGACCGTCGAGATTTATAATAAAATTAATTGTAAAATTCTTCAGTGAGTCTGTGAAATATTAGACATATCGGAAATGAGGCGATAAGTCCCGGCTTTTACAGTTACATTACCCTCGACTTGTGACTGTGATAGTCCCGGGCTGGCACAACATGTCCCGGATCAATTTTCTCGTTCGAGTTAATAGCACTTCGCTGATAGCATCTCACATCGCGCTCTAATATCAGTTTGTTACAAAGGTATTTTTTAGTTCACGAATTTTTTTATTAATTGAAGGGAAAGTAAGATTTTTCAATGGAAGTTTAAGTCAGCACGCAGCAAGTATTGTACAGAGGAAGACTCAATACATTAGGTAATGTAACAATCAACCTAAGGTAATGCAGAGATAAATGACGCGAGATGCATTAGGAAAAGGTTACTTTCAGACATTAATGTACATACATATGTATATGTGGTGTTTTAATGCTGACATGTAATTCTGAGTATAGTGCAACAAGCGATGTACCTATGTAATATTCCACACAGTCTTTAGTCGTTGTCTGAACCTCGTTATCGATACTTGTCATGTAATTCCTCAGTAAGAATAAATTATATTATTTGGTGACCTCCAATTATTATATTTCTTCTGCACACATTACCTTCACGTCGACCAGTGAAGTAAACCCCAACAGTCCATACATAAAAGATGCAAATCCACCTTGGATTTGCATCTTTTATGAATGACATCTACTGTCATTTCGGAATTTTAACTAATAGGGTGGTCTCAGATACTTGCGAACGCTACATTTTTATTTCTACAAACTAACTCGACGATATAATTATGACTTTACTACTCTAATATATACTATACATATTCAGCTTAATTAATATAAAACATAATATGTTATCCAACTTGCCATTTTAGAACTTCTTTGACGTTTTATCTAGATCGCTATTTTCATAACAATATCGCACAATTTTAGTGACGAGTCACTCACAGAGGTGTTTTCATTCAGAAACTCAAATGATTAGTCCCATTACGATGTTGTTCATCGCAATAATATCGTTTTCAAAGTCTGTCGCCACTGGAAATATACCGCGGGGTCACTACATTAGCATGTTTTAGGTTTATAAGATAAACAAGTTTATAAACAAGGCTGAACAATCTTATATCTATAATAGTTAAGTTAGGTTATTTGCATTATTGAAACAGAGGCGTACTTTCGAGATTATTGGTACACGCGTTAGGTATTTCAAAAATGTTTAAGAGCTTTCATAGATATTTTATACATTGATGTATTTGGTACCAGGTTCGGCATCTCTTCACATTTTAGCATTATTATGTTAAATAACTTATAAATATTATTACAGTTATATAATATATTACCTTGGTGAATGTATGCTTTTCTGTACGGCAGTTGTACTAGTCATTAATGTTAGAAACAGTCTCACCACCACTGCTATAAACAACGTGGCGACAACACGAATGTTTAAAGAAGATACTTTTTCCTTTATTAAGTGGTTTGATCTAGGAACACATAGTCTAAGAGCCAGTGAACGGCAGACGGCCTAAACTTTCCTAAGTGAGTCTGTTATACCAACCAACCATGAGGTGGGGGCTAGCTAAGCGCGGTCGCGGTGGCCCCAGCTACAATCAGGCGCGACAGGTGTGATAATTTTATGAACTAAAAAAGTATTTTAGGAAAGCTCCCGTTTAGATATGTCAAAATATACTATTATAGCTATTTAAAAACAAAACGGCAGACGATTATCACGGTTCTTAAGTGGTGGCAGACATTGTGAAAATTTCAAAAAAAATAATTGTTTAAAAGTATTTTAGGAGACTTGAAATTTATATATAATTATTCTTTAAAGTTTCAAAAGCTTATACTTCTGAAGGCAGACCTTTACGTCTTTTCCTTTGACCTGGCAGACAGTAAAAACGTTCTCCCCCGCGAGTATACCTGGGTGTAGTAGTTACGTTGTATTTCGAATAAAAGAATTTTCGTTCTTTATCCCAACATAAAATTGAGATAAAATATATGTGGCATCAATTTATTCGTTATGTGATTGGTCGAATCTTGCTAATATTATAAACGTGAAAGTTTGTGAGGGTGTATGGATGTATGGATGTTTGTTACTCATTCACGCCAAAACTACTGAACCGATTGCGATGAAACTTGGTATGTAGATAGCTGGAGACCTGGATTAACATATAGGCTCTTTCTTTTTTCTTTTTATCCCTATATTCTGACGGGATCGGGGAGGCGCTGCTAGTATATCATAAGCATGAAAATATATGCAATGTCACATTTTATTAAATTCTAGTTTCTAATATTTGATATACTACTGTCGTATTCTTTCTCACTCAAGGTTTTTACGGTTTTCGCAATGTTTCCTTTATCTGTGCTATAAGACATTGCTTCGTAAGAAATTTCAAGATTCTGAGTTCACGGGAAGTACCTTGTAGGTTTTGATTCCCTTGCGAGTGTCGAAAATTTGCGGCATAAACGGCTGTATCTTTTGATTGCGTTGGCTTAGAAGTTTGATTTTTTTACAGCTCTAAGGGACAGTAGACTTGAGTATTTGATATAAATTTCAGCTTGATACCTCCACGCGTTCCTGAGAAAAATGGTCTTGACAGACAGACAGACCTTCGGACGGACGGACAACAAAGTGATCCTATAAGGCTTCCGTTTTTTTCCTTTCGAGGTACGGAACCCTAAAAATGTCAGAATATTCTGCGTTTACGGAAGTATCACAAACTGAAATATAACGACATCATTTTACCCAGTGAATTTTATGATTCAGGCTATCCCGGCCAATGTTACAAGACATTTACCACGATAGAAAAAATTATGAGAACGAATCCATAAAAAAAAAATACTTCTCCAGCTATATCTGAACCCTGTATTTCACCTACGGAACCGCCATCTAAGTCATAATGTTTTCAATTGATTTTTGTAATTACTATTTTTTTATTTCATTTTTTCAATACATATTCGTGTTCAAGAGTTAATAATAAAAATAATTATGTCACTAATATTTTCATAATAACACTTATCCTCTAAAATTTAATAGTGGTTCATAATGACCCATTTTCCTCATAATCCATTCTAAGACAGTAAGTACGTTCATTCATTTATATAATTCATATTATTTCTTAGATTGATAATAGGTCATGAAATAGATAGCTGATTTGATACCGTAATAAGTAGTTCTATATATTTTTATACTCGCGGGGGGAAAGACTGTTTTACTGTCTGCCAGGCCAAAGGAACCGACGTAAAGGTCTGCGTTCAGAAGTATAAGCTTTTGAAACTTTACAGAATAATATATATATAAATTTCAAGTTTTCTAAAATACTTTTGTAAATATATATTTTTTTTAATTTTAAAATTGTCTGCCACCACTTAAGAACCGTGATAATCGTCTGCCGTTTTGTTTTTAAATAGCTATAATAGTATATTTTGACATATCTAAACGGGAGCTTTCCTAAAATACTTTTTTAGTTCATAAAATTATCACACCTGTCGCGCCTGATTGTAGCTGGGGCCACCGCGACCGCGCTTAGCTAGCCCCCCCCTCATGGTTGGTTGGTATAACAGACTCACGGAGGAAAGTTTAGGCTTTCCTAAATTATGTGTGGTCTGCCGTTCACTGGCTCTTAGACAGGCCCAGCGAATTACTAACACACCCAAAAGAGCAGTCTCTCGCACATGCAGCTCTAGAATAAAGCGGCGTATACCCCAGCGGTTAGCTACTTACAAGTGGACTTGCTCACAGAAATGGTTGCCTGGAATTGCTGGGTGTTGTTGAGTACTTCGGCGTTCTCTTGGCAATTAGTCTGATGGCTGAGCCGCTGAATGGCTCTGACATAATCACTTTGTTGGCCTCAAAACCTGGCCATAGGCGATGCATTTACAATATATAATATACACATGTCATCTTATTATACTTTTTGTAGTTACATAAAATACTATAACAATATAGTATGTAGTAACTTACCTATTGTTTTAAAACAGCTTAACTTTACGTTACCAAAACAGCTTAACTTTACGTTACCAAAACAGCTTAACTTTACGTTACCAAAACAGCTTAACTTTACGTTACCAAAACAGCTTAACTTTACGTTACCAAAACAGCTTAACTTTACGTTACCAAAACAGCTTAACTTTACGTTACCAAAACAGCTTAACTTTACGTTACCAAAACAGCTTAACTTTACGTTACCAAAACAGCTTAACTTTACGTTACCAAAACAGCTTAACTTTACGTTACCAAAACAGCTTAACTTTACGTTACCAAAACAGCTTAACTTTACGTTACCAAAACAGCTTAACTTTACGTTACCAAAACAGCTCATAATTGAGTAAACATTTAATGAGTTATTCTTAGCTATTTTATGGTTTTCGAAAGATTTAACTCTTTAAGATAAACTGCTATAAATTTTGCTGATATGCAAAACAGCTAATGCAAAGCGGACGATTCGAAGCGTAATATTTCTTTTGGACGTAGATTACGCCCTTTATGTAATATTTGTAACAGAGGAAAAGTGTTATGCAATGGCGTAATTTCTTTTTCAAGGAAATAGGATACAGCAGATTTCTGCTCAAATCAGAGCTACCCGACAATCTTTTTGTACTTTTAACTAGGGTCCCTGAGCTCCAGGGAGATCAGAAGTGTTGCAAGTGATTTGGGAGCCGGTAATCGCTTAAGAACGGGCTGGCCGTGACCTTGTTTGCCAATTAAGGACTGTTATTATCTGAACACACGAAGGCGGAATCCTCGCCATTAAACGTCTCTATTAGTTTCAAATTATTCACTATTTCATCACATTGCTTCTGAATTGAACCAAAGAAGAACCAGTTGTGTTTTGTTATGTAAGTTCCTTTAATATGTGCTTCATTTCAAGGAGGCAGACAGCTGCTGGTTGGTTGTAATGCACTAGTTACCAGTGCATTACAATTATATAAAATTATAGAAGATCAAAAAGGAAAAGGCGACACGGCAAGAAGATGATGACAACCACTTTAACCATAACTATAACATAACCAAAAAATACTACCATTCTTGAAAATCTTTTTTGAACATCACTGTCTTTGATATAGAACGGAAATGCTACCTCTTGAGAGATGATTCCACATTAATATTATATATATGGTTATGTAATAAGCAAAAAAATATTTAGGCTTCTTGTTAACTTATGGCACTTTTTATTTATTGGCAACTTCGACCAAATCTTGTCATTGTTGTTATTAGTCATACTCATATCAAAAAGGTTTATCGCACAGGTACGTACAAGTAAAATTAACTATTCCATCGAAACCACTTTCATGCAAGGAATAAAAAAGTGTCCGTCGTTACCAATTTCGAAACTCTGGTTTCGAAAGCGGCTGAAAGGTTATTTGGAGTATAAAAAAATCATAGTACGTCATTATCCTTCAACATAACACACAGTTTTGCTTTCACTATACAATGCCTGGTTTATAAGAAGCTAAAAGATAAATTACAGAATTAAATTATAGCAGCCGTCAATAAAATATGAACAAACAGTTTGAAGCTGGTCGTGCCCGTCGTCCGAGCGGACGAGCGCCACAAATAACCGCGGGCATAACTAACACGACACTCGCAAATCGTGCGCGACGTGAGCTAGCGGGCAAATAGAATGGAATCCTTAAGTTTTATATATCAGTGGGAAATTGAACATTTCTATTCCACAGTAGATAAACGACGGTAACATTAGGTCCCGCTTTAAGATATACGGACAAAGCGTGACCGTGAGACTACCGACATGTTAGATCGGGCAAGGTGTAGCAGTGACGGTATATACACGGAAAGAAGGGGAGGGGAGGAGGTAGGGAGTGGGGTTGCCTCCGACCTATTGAACAATTGTTCTGCGGACTATTTAAGTTAATCGAGAGGGATTGTGTTCTCTTTCATTGATTGTTTAGAAAACTGAATCACACTGCGCAGTTACCGAACCGTTTTAAGCTATCGTATCCGTATATTGTAACCTTATATCCATATTAATATTGTAAAAGCGAAAGTAACTCTGTTTATTTGTTTGTTTGATAGCTTTTCACCGCTGAACGGTTCATACACAAATTGGAAAGGATAAATTATATCGCGGGGAAGGACATAGGCTAGTTTTTATTTCGGAAAAATATACGGTTCCCCTGGGGTACATTTAAATTTCCACGCAAAGTCGTGGGCAACAGCTAGTATTACAAATGCGAAAGTAACTCTGTTTGTTTGTTTGTTACGCTTTTACACCTTAACTACTGAAGCTATCATTATGAAAATTTGCAGGCAAATTTTTCAGGGGTACAGAAGAGGACATAGGGTACCTTTTATTCCGAAAAATGTACTGTTCCCTGTTATGTATTAGAGAGATGCACTGTCTTGCCGGATATAGGGATCAGGAATAATACACTACTTCGCTGTACTACGTATATTGGCCGACTGGTTTGCTACATTAACAGCACTGGGGCGTAACTTATAACTACCCACCGAAAAAATAACACCGAGCGCTGGGGAGGCGGCCATTCTAAATCGAGTTGTGAGAGAGCGCGCACGCACCCACGTGTTCTGGTGGAATGTATTAAAATCCGATCAGATCAGTGTAATCCTTTATAATTAAGAGTGTTGAAGATGGATTTGGTGATTGATTAAACGAGTGTCGATTATATTTCAAAGTATTTTAATGATTAACACATCCTGGTTTCCTCGCCCAACTACCCACATTTGCATTATGGCTGACAAATCAAAGAGTGATAATGTGCTGCCCACTAACGCGCCTTCATCAGAAGTGGGATAGGATCCACGTGATTCTATCACACGCGCCCACCTAGTATTTGCCTCAAAAAATTAAAATGAGTCGGAACTTATAAGGCATACGTTTAGTACGTTGAAAAAGAAAAGTGCGGTTACCTCACATGACTAATCGGCGCCTTCGAGTGTGACCATCGTGCTGGTGACGGAGATTGAGCTACAAGTATCATCGTGGTGCGCCATGTACACTGTACAGGTACCATTCAGTTCAGTGCCGAGAGGTGGTAATTTGTGAAGTGACCTAAAGGCTCGTGAGTGTAAACAACGCTATACCGGTAAGGTTGAATCACATTCTTTTATTAAATTTTGATCTTTCATTGGATAATTTTATCGTGTGGTGCTGTTCACGTACAAAGTTTAAATCAAATCATCTACCACGAGCGTTTGACGCGTATAGAAAATTGCCTAAAGATTGATGCTAAGTTGCGGCGTAACGAATGACTTGGTACCAATCGCAGTTGTAGAATCGATCGCATATATCAAGTGGGAATTCAAACTGTTGTCCGTTTCGAACAAATATTGCGAATATTTGGTTTGACCTAATTCAACTACCCTCCATAAGCAGAATATGCTAAACGTTTTGTATTACGGTTACACATTGTTCTTTTAATGAGTGATGAGTTAACAGCAGCGATAGTTATGAGGTATCACGACCCCTAAATTCGCGCAGCTGCTACTAATGTGAATTTAGTGCCTAACAGCCTAATAATTTCTTGATTTCTGTTCTGCGTTCTGGAGACCTCGGACATTCACTGGCGAGGTTCGAATCGCCAACGAGGGGTGCCTCTGCTGCCACTGCGAGCATCACTAATTTGTGTGGCCTGCATACTGCTGGAGGCTTGATCGGGGATTGCCGGTGATGGGTGAACGCTCTTCTGGTGTCTCCGCAATCGACAACCACGCATCGTGTTCTCGATGCTAAGCGATTAATCAACAGTGTGTACGGCGAACCAAGCCACATCACCAACCGGTGCTTAATCTGCGGCGGCAGCCAAGCGGTTAGCGGCGGCACGAGTGTAGTGCATGCTGAGCGACGTGCAACCAAAGGTACACTGTCGATATCATCTGGTGAGGTCATTTCTTTTCTATTTGATAGTGGTGCGGCCTGCTCTCTAGTAAAAACTAGTTTTGTTGAAAAGTTACCTGGCACTAAGCGCAATGAAGTAGTTTATTTAGCCGGTATTGGCGGGGAAGATGTTAAATGTACATCTCAAGTTATTAGCTCCATTACAATACAGCAAATTCCTTTATCTATATTGTTTCATGTCGTATCTGATAACGCCATATCAGAAGCAATCATCATAGGAAGGGATGTACTCGAACAAGGTATTCATGTTGAAATTACAAGTGCCAGACTGATTTTCTCTGTCCGTAAAGTAAGTCAATATGTGCCAAGAAGCAAATGGGGTTGATTTTAGCAATATCGATACCGACATTGTGGGTACCGACAAACTAGCGATGGTAAAAATTCTTAAGAAATATAGTACCTTCTTTATAGATGGTATTCCAACCCGTCGCGTTTCAATAGGCACCTTGAAGATTGACTGAAAAGGTCCCATACGCTTGAGTCACGTCTTAGTGCTTATAATACTGGTTATAATGGCTGGTTGAAAAGGCCCCGAACGCCTGAATCACGCCTGAATGAATGGTCGAAATGGGCCTAGTATGCCCGGTCCAGGGCCCGAGGCTGGCTGGTCGGCAAGGGCCTAGTGCGCCCGGTCCACGCCCCTAGGTAGTTTTAGGCTGGTCGTAAGGGCCTAGTATGCCCGGTCCACGCCTCTGAGTAGTTGCAGGCTGGTCGTAAGGGCCTAGTATGCTCAGTCCACGCCCCTGAGTAGTTGTAGGCTGGTCGCAAGGGCCTTACGCGCCCGGTCCACGCCATAGAGATTTGATTGGAGGTCGAAAGGGTCACATGCACCCGGTCCTAACAGTACGTGTAGTGAAGGCTGGTCGAAGGGGCCTGATGTATATCATATCCTTCAACATCGGTCGGTTGATATCGGTCCACTGACGCGCCTTCATATATATGTCTATAAATTGTCGCCTGCGGTATTTCCGGACCGATACGACCTTCAAACCTTAAAGGAAAGAGCGTACTCCTATCTCAAAGGCCGGCAACGCACTAGTGACTCTTGAGTTGCAGATATCCATGGGCGACGGTAGTCACTTACCATCAGGTGACCCATCTGCTCGTTTGCCCCCTATGATATAATATATATATATATATATATATATATATATATATATATATGATTATGTTTTCACTTGTGACGTGAAGTCCTAGGACTGCCAGTTTTTATTTTTAATAAAAGACAACTCCCACATTAGGAATATTCGGTGTCGCGTATATATTAAGTAGTCATAACAGGATTGTGAAGTAGTGAATGAAGTTTGTCGGCGAGGCGTGAGATCGAAAGAGCTTTGTCCGAAAGCCTGTGAGCTAGTTGCGAAATAGTTGAGGTGTAGAGAGTCACGTAACCGCGTTAGTGATTGCATCGTCACCGGCCACAAAGGAATAGCTGCCGCCAACTATAATTACGCACATTTTTAATCTGACAGCTATACCACTTTGTGGTAAAGCTAGGAAAAGGATATGAGATCGAACATTATAATATTAATAGCGGGAAAAAAATATCTGCTTATGTATCTAGTAATTTAGAATAATTAATGGAATATTTTGTCAAAATATTCACTTCTCAATGGGGGAGTGCAACTATTTAACAAGTAACTAAAAGAAATAAGAAACGCGAATTCTATAAAGTATATAAGTCTAAAGTGAAACAACACATAATTCAAAATATATCAATCACCTAAAGCAACCATAATATTTATGTACATATTATGGTTATTTGGTGTTTTGTTTTGCATTTCATTTATTAAATATTTATTTAATTATATGTACAATGCTTAGTAGACCTACTGAGGCATTAACTTGTATTGGGACAGTGATCATGCTGTTTGTCTTCATGCGGGGTTTTCATACTCCATTTTGTTAGTTGCGATTTATTGTAATACCTACTTACTAAATTAAATTTAACACACAAAAGTATCTTCGTGTTAATATTGTTACATCAATGAGCTAGTATTATGTGGTGTCTAGATGTCAAAGTTTAATTTATAGTTTATTAAAGTGAAAATGTGTTCTCTTGTAAGTGAATTGTAAATCTTTATGAGAAAATAAACTCTTTAACCAAAAATAGAAAATATAAGTATGAAGCTTATCTCGTCCATTACTGAGGACGTGTACCCACTCCCTGCCACATGGTCCAGGTCTTTGTACGACGGTAAGAAAATATAAGTATGAAGCTTATCTCGTCCATTACTGAGGACGTGTACCCACTCCCTGCCACATTGTCCAGGTCTTTGTACGACGGTAAGAAAATATAAGTATGAAGCTTATCTCGTCCATTACTGAGGACGTGTACCCACTCCCTGCCACATTGTCCAGGTCTTTGTACGACGGTAAGAAAATATAAGTATGAAGCTTATCTCGTCCATTACTGAGGACGTGTACCCACTCCCTGCCACATTGTCCAGGTCTTTGTACGACGGTAAGAAAAAGCCGCCTTCGACCGTCAGTTTGTATTTAGCGACCGAGGGTGAACGCAGAGGTTTGTGAATGAGTTTATTCATCTAGGTCACAATCTCATACTTCGTCACGCGCTACATTTACATTTAGTGCAATAAGTAGAGCTAGCAAGAAAAGTACCAGACAACAAGTATTTGCAATAACTTTGATATTTGAAAATAACTTAATTATACAATAAAGGAAGAGATTTTAGCTTTAGTAATGTTGCGATGTCAGCAATTACTGGTAACGGCTGAAATCTCTTCCCTTACACGACACCATACACTATTACATCTGCTGCGAGGTAATTTATAAATTATGTACTTACGGTGATTAAAAATCTCATACATCGTGTAGTTATCATTTTTGATGAGGTATTTTTAAAGTTGTGTTTTCAATATATTTCAATGTAGTTCTCTTTTACTAATAAGGTACTTGTACTTGTGTTGACACTTAAATTAAACTTTTTAAATTGTTACTGAAGCACATTACTGCAATGGTACAAGTTACGGATGTGCTGTTAAGCTGTTTCATATATTGCACTAGGTGCTACTGTAGTGAATGAAAAGGATGCACTTAGTGACCGTGAATATTATTTTTATATTCGAGTTCCAAACAAAATCAAGTTCAGGCTAAAAGAAAAAATTGATTTACTTTGGGAAGCCGCAAGACCGCAAACGGTACCGATGTTGTGCGCCAACTACGTGCGCTACTTCTATAAAAATTAGGAAGGAAGCAACTACTTTTGACTTTAACACGTCGCTCTAAAGTTAGCTGCTTACAAATGTAAGGCAGGAATGGCAGGCAAGGCAAGGCAAGCTAGAAACTTATCCTGCTCCTATTACTTCTTTAAATGTTTGTTTACCGAGACGTTACCGTACGTTACTTAGTCGAACGCACACAGTAAAAAGAAAATTAATATTTTCAAGTTTCCTTAAATCACATTACAAATTAGAATTTTTGTATGAAAATTACCTCATGGAAGTAATAAAAGTAGATTGAATACAAATACTACTATATACCATATACATATACTATATTCCGATCACTTACACTGACACACAATACGTATAAGGGCACGAGACGAGACGGACTAAATACACATATATGCATACTGTATGCATGAGAAGGGAATTGTAGTTGGCTTCGCAGTGGGCAAACATTAAAGGATGTCGCAGAAGGTGACTCGGTTTAATTGACGATTATATGCAACGTAAGGTTTAATACTACGTTTAGCAAATACATATACTGTGTTCGTATATTCAAGAGAAACTTAACTTTCTAGTTTATTATTGTTGTAAAAACAGAAACGTTACTCACTCCTTAAAACAAAAGCTTTAAGGAGTGTAAACAAATCCATTACACTATAATGCTTCCAATAGTACTTAACAAAGCAAAGTTTACCTTTAACTTGAAATATACATATCTATAACGTAATATATGACGATGAAACAATTCAGTACTTTTTTCTTCTCTGTTTGTCAACCGTTTTATTTTGTTTAGTAGCAAATTGACTAACTTAAGTGTAGTCAATAAAAACAGTTTAAAAAATTGGGATGAAAGCAAAATTGGGTGCTTTAATGTAGGCTCAACCGCTAGTTTAATAATGAGAGTTTAGTCCACCTTCTGGCTCCATCATCAGATCAGCTCCAAGATGCCAAATTATAGTATTGTCATTCAAACTACATGTAGGTACATACAAAGTTTCATTTAATACGACAATTAAAAGTAGGTTAATATTGACTTACAGTTAGTTTGTTAGTTAAGAGTCAAGCTTACAAGAGAATGATAATGAATAGACAACGACATACCGTGAAACTGAGTTATGTCTTCGTACATATGTACATCTGCTGTACCCCTAGAAGGCAACAACATGTGCGGAGAGCAGCAGTATGTCAGGATTGAGACGAGGAAAGCTGACGTGCGATGTGTGACACCAACGTGCAGACGACATTACATCCTGCAGCATGACATTCTTGTGCCATGTTCACGTGTTACTTGGGTTTATTGTATGTAACTCTTTCTATTTCAAAGAGGATACATATTCGTTGTGACTAAATAAAATGTAAACGTTGGACTAACTAAAAATACTAAATAAACAAATCATAACAATATACACATATGAGGGATACGCAATAAATTGTGATTTAAGTAACAGACCCCGCAGCCAAAATACAACCGTCGTTAGATTCGTGCATTCTAGTAACGTTTCCAAGATGATTATGACATGGTGGCAGATTAGAGTGCACAGGATTAAACTATACAATAACTCTTGTTGATAAGTAACTGTAAATTGCCAGTGAAAGCTATTCTGCTACTAGATAAGGAGCAGCATTAAATAGGAAAAACCAGGCAAGTGCGAATCTGACTCGAGCCCCGAAGGTTCCGTAAGTAAACAAACGTTTATGTAGATTGTACGTCCATCTCGAGAATCAATTCTCGAAAACTTTTGCCCGTCTTTATCGATGTACGACAAAGTCAAACAATCCAAACGCAAAATTTTAGTTTGTAATCACAAAATCAATTTTTTCGTGTGATTTAATAAAAAATTTTACGTTTGAAAACCCCCTCGGGTATCACCTCGCCGAGCAATCGGCGAAGTGGCTATGTCGGAATTGAACCGACTAAAACCACACGGTGTTCCGTCACGGGTGTCTATGGCCGGGGGCTCAGGTATAACCTAGGAAGGAACTTCCTGAACCCCCGACAGACTTTTGACCACCTGTCTACAAGACAGTTAGTCTCGTAGTCGTGAGTAGGAGAAGTGTCCCCCTTCAGTTTCGCCGCCGGATTAACCTTCCCAGCGCCTTAAGGCCAGCGCCTTAAGGCCAGCGCTCATGGAGGCCGTAGGTCATTAAGTGCCCTACGGTGCCTGGTACATCCTCTGCGTGACGGGAGAGTGCTAGTCCTCTCCCGTTCCCTTTCCGCCGCCTCTTTGGCGTACATCAACTCCTCGCAAAATGAAGCAGCGGATACACACGCGCTCTCGCTTTGTACCATAACTAGCACCATGGTCTCTAGCGAGAGGCTTCCCACACCTAGAACTGTCCCAAGGTCATCGCGCTGTGGCACCCACGCTGGACACCACTAGGATGTGGAGTGCAGTATCCTCGGAACAGCCCCGGGACAGTGATGGCACTCAGGCGTTGGCTCCCGGCCTATGCGACACAGGTACTTCCCGAAGCAGCCGTGCCCAGTAAGTACCTGCGTCATCCGGTAAGAGAGGCTGCCATAACGCCTCTCTAGCCATTCCTCCATGACGGGCCTTACCGCCAGAATTGTGGCGTGCCCCGCACTCGGTTGCCCAAGTCACTCTTTGCACTCAGCCATGAGTACCTGGTGGACCTGGGACCTTTGGGCCTTTATTTCACTGGGCAAAAGCCTCAACCCACGGTCAAGCATCTCCTTGCGCCAGTGATATGAGGATGCAAGTTCTTTCGCTTCCACGTCCCACGGCGGAGTGCCGGCTAAAAGGCTTGCCGCTTCAAAAGAGATTGTGCGATTAAGGGTCACGGTCCAGTGTCTCCAGAAGCTAAAGCGGGTAAAGCGGGCTAAGTCCGAGGGGACTTTAGCCCGCTTTATCGCTGCTTGAAGGGTTCTTTTGGCAACTCTTAACCTGCCGCGTCATGTGCTGTCAGACCTTGCTTCTTACCAAATTTTATGATTCTAGATGAATGGGAAGTACCCTAAAGGTTTTGATTTACCTGCAAAATTTTTAAATTTCTTAAAATCCAAGGCTTAATGGCCGTATCTTTTGATTGCGTTGACTTAGAAGCTTGATTTTTTTACAGTTTCAAAGGATCGCTGACATTAGTATTTGGTGTTAATTTCAATTTGATACCTTTTCGGGTTCTTTGGTGCATCCATGGGTTCCTGAGAAAAAGGTCTTGACAAACAGACAAATAGACAGAGAGACGGACAATAAAGTGTTCTTATAAAGGTTCCTTTTTTTCTTTTGAGGACAGGAACCCTATAAACGACAGTGTATATATTTTGTTTATTTGAAATTGGACATATAAACGAGTGTTCTTCAAACTACGAAAAAACATTGCCAGAACATTTCACCGTTGCACTGAACATGTCGAGCGGGACTGTAGTACTGGTATGTGTTGCACTAATGGCTAAACTTGTGCAATAAAACAACGACGATTCTAGCCGCTATGCCGATAGACGAACGATGTCGCGATTCAGAACTGATTTAAACTGCCCCCGATGGCAATACCAGCAATATCCTTCTTTTTATTGGGTAATGGAATAGGCATTTGTCTTTTACATTTTATTGCATAAGGAAAATATAGAAATTTATACTGTCCCAAGTTATCTTCGTAACTTTATGAATTTGATAATGACTTCTCGGTCCACAAAGTCAGTAGAATGACACGGATACGGTTTCAGGGAAACAGCGATCTTTATCAGATATATTTATACATATGTACTAGAATACGCCTTCTTGTCGTTGTTGAACAATTGTTGAACTTTAATGTTTTGTTTTTCTTCATTGACCAGTAGAAGTTAAGCTGTCATTATATAGACTTTCCGTACCATGAGGTCAATACACATACTGGGCACTTTTAGCTACATGTAGCCCTTGTCACATAATTTTAAGGTTTACAAACTAACTATTTAATGGAGATAAATTATACAAGCGAGGTCGCAAGATGTCACAGTTTTTAATTTAGTTTACAGAAAACGAATACGAAACGATATTCGCTGTCTTGGAGACAGAGTTAGATTCAGAGCAGGGCCCTGGAGATTTGCATCGTTGTCTGGCTGATGGCAGGTGGAACACTAAACTTGGCCAGGTGGAACCGGAGCGAAAGAGGACGAGCGCCGGTCTACTCCCCAGACAGCCGCGCGGTTTGAGGTGGTGAGGAGCGGGCAGTATCGTAATCGTAAAGAGGTGTTCCGCGCGACAACATATTAATATATATAGAAGATTGGTAGTACAGTAGGTGTCTTTAAGACGATACTTGCAGTGATGATTCGATTTCACTTTTACGGACTAGAGAAGTACATTATCGTTTTAAATTTGGCAATGCACGAGTTTATTCTTTCATAGTCGTTCCAGCAAGTTAGAGGTCCAAATCAAAATTAATAACTAGCAAATTTTTAAGCAACTCCACAAATACTCGTATACACCCTTGTGCCTTTATGTATACACCTAAGGTCATTATACAGTGACTGTCTATTTGCACTGGTGGTCTCTGTTGTGGTAGGTTTTTTTGTAAGTGCTTTGGTTACATTATCAAAATTGTGTCCTAGAGTTGTAACTTAAAAAATATTTGCATCCAACAGTTTATCACTAATCCTCGATTGTGAAGTATGAGTAACAGAGATCGCCTGGTGAGCGACTTTAAACCATAATAATTCATTAAGTTTTGGCCAGTATAACTTGATCTGTTCTTGTTTGGACTTTTTGTACAGGTCAACATAAATATATACTAGACCGTAAACTTGGTATGTACATAGCTAGAGACGTGGATTAACACATAGGCTTTTTATCACGATATTCCCACGGCGCGGCGTCGGGATCAACGCAGGTGAAACCGCGGGGCGCAGCTAGTAAAACATAAATTTCTCTAATGTATAACGTGGTTGGTATTTGTGTTCGTGTGCACGAGATAATTTAGTGTATGTTCAAATTCTAATGCACAACAAAGTTTTGGCAATGGCATGTAAAAATTAAAAGTATTTGTTATTATTGAAGTTTTATATTTGAACTATTTGTGTCATATCAGTTAAATATGATAGTATTAATAAACCTGACACTTTTCAATTAGGAATACTGTTAGATATTATTAAGTTCCACTTAAAACATATCGCAAGCTACCATTTGGCGCCTATTCTATTGATAGCCAAATATTAAATATCTCCAACTTTCATAAATGTTATATTACACCCACACGATCAAATCCAAGGAGAGACTGAAAGCACGAAACTGTTGTCACATAATAATGCAATGTGACTACAAACAGTTTTAGAATATATTACATAACAGACAATTGTCGACATTCGCAGACAATTCATATCAGGGACGAGCAAAAAAGGCAAGAAAAATGACACTTGTGTGGGAGCGGCCGCGTCGACCCTTCGGTTATTGCGACGGAAGGACCGACACACCGAATATTATTAGGGACGAAATGTGCAAAAGACGGTACCTTTGACGCGCTATGGACACTACATTTAAATATTAAGTTTAAAGTACGAAACATCTAGAGTTACGAACGTTTATACATCGGTACAAGGCGCTGTTCTCTTCAGAGAATCGAACTGCTTCACACAGCAGAGATATTTCACCGTCACGCCGCTGTTACACAAAAACAAAGAACGCTGTACTACATGGCTACAATGTATTTTAAAACTGTATCAAATTAAAACTTCAGATATATGTAGACTATAAAAGTCATGTCCACTTACAATATCAATTAGTAAACAAGAAATCATAATGTGAAAATAACCGACTGCGTTAAAAATACTAACTAATGAACATAATTTTTTTTTTATAATCGTGATTTAGAACTCTTTATTTTGAGACCCCACTCAATGGGTTTGGAAGAAAGACAAAATATCCCCTCAATATCTCGCCCAAAAATTTGATATATTCCCGCCCTTCCCCTCTCTCCCCCTCTCCCCCTACTCCCACCTTAAAGGGCGGCAACGGAGTTGTGACTCTTGAGTTGCAGGTGCCCATGGGCAGCGCTAGTCATTTACCATCACGTTACCCGTCTGCTCGTTTGCCCCCTATAACATAAAAAAAAATTTAGTTTTAATATATCCAGTAACACTTGTGCCACAAACAGGAATTTAAAACACGTAAAATTTATCAAAATGGGTTCATGCGTTTAGTAGTTGCGAGGAACAAAGAAACGGCCATAGACACATAC
Source organism: Callimorpha dominula (assembly GCA_949752705.1). Taxonomy (NCBI): domain Eukaryota; kingdom Metazoa; phylum Arthropoda; class Insecta; order Lepidoptera; family Erebidae; genus Callimorpha; species Callimorpha dominula. Next base: position 24,837,141 of record OX456999.1, on the reverse strand, counting down.
ATACTGGCCAACCGCATAAAATGATTAAACCCTTCTTTTGGGACTCTTAGCCGTCGTGTAAAATCTGTACATTCGTAAAAAAGGCTGATAGTATGTAGAACATCCAAAACCCGTAATTGCATGATGGCGCAGACCGCGTGTGGTGAGCTCGGCGAGAGTACGCTGCGGCGACGCTCACAAAAACCTTCGATTGGCGCCGACCTCAAAGGGTTGCAAAAAGTGATCTGAATTGCTCGCCTCAACACAGATATTCCAACCCGACACAAATTGCACTCAATCAGACTGACCAACCACGCTCAACTCTGTCACGCATACGCACTACGAGTTGCTAGGAAATGCTACGCTACTGCTACACATGTAGAGAGCACCATTTAAGAATCTTATTTGTTCATTTGTGATAATTAATCCTTTGAAAATTCAACTGTGTAACAATAGTGATAAAATATAAGTTACTTCGACACATCATTCCAAGTACGATTACATTGTTACTAAAGTAGGCAGATATTGTGTGTAAGTGAGACATACTCGTATGTGCATTGTGTACCTGCTCAGTTATGTGAGATTCAAACAGTGGATTGAACTTTATTACAACCAGAACTAGGTGTATTAAGGCTTGTTATAGTCATTATCTCAAATATTGTTTGAATAAAGAAAAATTAACCAATCAGGTACCATTTTTAATTTCAAGTAACATATTATGATTCATACGAATTCAGAGAGTATGTACGGAGTTTAAGTACGTCTCTTGAATTGGAGCAAGTGGCCATGACAGTGGGTAGGCAGGAAGTAGAATCCTGTGAAATATATAGTGTAGCCTGACTTTATAGACACATGTATGTAATAGTAGTAACCAATGCACTGTGACTTCTGTCAGAAGTAGGTCCGCAATGTATGCGGTGCGATCCCAACCCTTTAATTACACAAATCCGATACCTTCGTAATTCCACAGTCTTCTGAATTATCCACATTACGTATATAATGTGAGATATTTATTCCACATATCTACAGATATTTGGTTTAGATTTTTGTTGTAAATTAGATTTCAAATTAGTATCATATTTATTTATTAGCGTCAGCGTTTTCAGATGTTTCAGTTTAGATGATCAAATGAAAAATAACTTTAATTTAAATAACGGACAAAATAACTTGCACATATTATAAAAAAAATGCCTCTTTAATGAGGTACAAAATACGAATATTTTTACAGTAACTTAAATATTAATATACCGCAGCTTCTACCCGTGGAGCTTATGTCAACAACTTGTTAAAAATTAACTTATTGAAACGATATCAACAGTTATTGTTGTATCTTTATCTGTAGGTGTTGGATACATTTTCATAGTGTTATATTATGATTTATTAAAATGGAAAACATATATTATTAAAGATATTAATAACTTGGGATACCCATGGATCTATGGATATAGGGCGTGTGGTCCCAAACTAGACAGAGCCTGTACTGTGGTAACCAGACTGCTGATAAACATACTTATACTGGTATATTAGGAAATACATACATAATATAGATACACAACCACCAGGTACAATCAGACAAAACAAATGATACAGTTATTTGTCCTGGGTGGGCCCAGCAGTCAGGATCACTAACCAACAGGCGAGACACGCAATGTTGGCAATAACGCTTCTTTGTTCGTAATTATTTCTATGTCAAATGAATATTATGTTATTCATTTTTATTAATTATTTTTGAATGTGTGGAAAGAACGTGATCAGAAAAGCCTGTCAAATATAATACCATATTAGAGGAGTGCTTTACTACTCTACATTACTTACTGACTACTTCTACAGACTAAGAAAAATACTTCAGTTGTGGAAAATGATTTACTACCTTAACATTTTTTATAGTTTCCCCGAAATCTTTGAACGAGGATATTTTTCTTTTATTGAAAAATGCGGTAATACTGACCAAGTTAGCACATGTCGAACCTACCTCTTAAAGGCCTAAGGAATATAGTATGGTGAAAATGGTTTTCACATTAGCGGGCTCACGGCCGCACGACGGCTAAAAGAGCCTTTGCCGCAATGAGAACTGGTGGACAGATATAGAGTCTAATTAAGCATCAATGACTGGTTTGCTTTACATATTTACAACTTTAACACTTTAAGTCATAAGAACGTATAAGTGTGCATTGGCTTACGTGTAAGGGGTCTACTGTCTTCGTCAGTAATCGCCCAAAGTGCATATTTGGTGATAATACGCATTGCTGTTAGTCGTATTGGAGTGGAATATTCATGTATGAATAATGTCACAATGGCGACATACTCGTAGCTTCATTTTCTATTGGATATATTTGGCTATTTCGAAGTTTTAGTCATCACGTTACCCTCGCTGTATTAATCTTTAAAATTATAAGATCCATATTTTGATTTTTTCACAAGTTGTTTCAATTGATGTGTGACAGGGCGTTCGTTGTAAAGGTACGTATGTATCTTTTACAGTCTATTTCGACTATAAGTTATTAAGTTTTCAATGTTTTGTTTGACATCAAATGATTTGAACTGTTTTTGTATAAACATTACGTGACATGACGAGTCAGCAGTATACCGGGCCCCTGAAGCTTTTGTATAAACATTACGTGACATGACGAGTCAGCAGTATACCGGGCCCCTGAAGCTTTTGTATAAACATTACGTGACATGACGAGTCAGCAGTATACCGGGCCCCTGAAGCTTTTGTATAAACATTACGTGACATGACGAGTCAGCAGTATACCGGGCCCCTGAAGCTTTTGTATAAACATTACGTGACATGACGAGTCAGCAGTATACCGGGCCCCTGAAGCTTTTGTATAAACATTACGTGACATGACAAGTCAGCAGTATACCGGGCCCCTGAAGCTTTTGTATAAACATTACGTGACATGACGAGTCAGCAGTATACCGGGCCCCTGAAGCTTTTGTATAGACATTACGTGACATGACGAGTCAGCAGTATACCGGGCCCCTGAAGCTTTTGTATAAACATTACGTGACATGACGAGTCAGCAGTATACCGGGCCCCTGAAGCTTTTGTATAAACATTACGTGACATGACGAGTCAGCAGTATACCGGGCCCCTGAAGCTTTTGTATAAACATTACGTGACATGACGAGTCAGCAGTATACCGGGCCCCTGAAGCTTTTGTATAAACATTACGTGACATGACGAGTCAGCAGTATACCGGGCCCCTGAAGCTTTTGTATAAACATTACGTGACATGACGAGTCAGCAGTATACCGGGCCCCTGAAGCTTTTGTATAAACATTACGTGACATGACGAGTCAGCAGTATACCGGGCCCCTGAAGCTTTTGTATAAACATTACGTGACATGACGAGTCAGCGGTATACCGGGCCCCTGAAGCTTTTGGTAGCCGTCTTCACATAATTTTACAATTTATTTCACGTACTGATTAAACTTTGCAGCTTTCTGAACTACTTGTTACAAGTATAAGAAGTGCAGAAAGCTATAATCTTTTAAATAAATAATATGACATTGCTCCGTTCGCGATATTTGTTTAAAAAGAAATACAAATTCTCTTCACATATTAATTTGTATTATTTACGGATATTAGTATTAAAATTGACTCTTAGTAAATATTGTATGTTGTCGGTACATATCACCTGCATACGGTACATATCACATTACACACACCCGCTCTCCACATGTAGTACTAACGCGCGTGTCGCTTGCCATCTCTTATTTATGCTCACGATGTGCTGTGAACCGACACTGTAAAGTTCGAGGTTAAGCCAAAACAATTTCGCCTTAACTAGATGCGAAAATACGACCGCCCACTTTTTTCATGTCTAAATCATAATTGTTTCTACTAGTACATATGTACAAAATAAAGACCTGAAGGGCAGAAACCTATTTATACCACTACGTTGGTATTTAATTATGAGCTAAAATGAGCAAAAATCTGAGGGATTGGAATCTATGAGGGCGACATTCCTTTCATTGTGCTGTAGTGCGTTGTTTTTTTTTATGGTATAGGGGCAAACGAGCAGACGGGGCACCCGTAACTCAAGAGTCACGTCCTTTAAGGTGGGAATAGGGGAAGAGGGGAGAGAGGGGAAGACGGGAGAGGGGGACTAGAGGGGAGGAGAGGGGGACAGGGAAAGGACGGGAATAGGGGAGAGGGAAGGGTTAGGGCCTCCGGTAACCTTACTCACGCGGCGAAAAGCAATGCAAGCATTGTTTCACTGCCGGTTTTCTGTGAAGCCGTGGTATCGAGCGCAGTCGAGCCGGCCAATACGTGCCGAAGTATGGCTCTCCCACGTAAAAGCTAGGGTTCTTAGTATAAACGGCCTTTAATAAATATGTTTCGAATATTTTGATAATAGTCACCAAATTAGTACTGTATAGCTCCATTGAAAAAAACTCATGGAGTGAATTAGCAATTTGATTCTCTAATATATATTGTGATTGAACCAAGAGTTACAATATCGTTATCCGAGTAAATGCTGTGCAAACAACGATACAACCACATAAGGCCCTAACGGTTCGGGTAACGGTAATGAGTCGTGTCGTCCATTGTCTTAACAACCAGCGCTTCATTTCAATATAATAATATTGCCTCATGTAGTGTGAAGGGTGCGGTTGTCAAATTTAACTAGTACGCATAACATCGTGACGTGAGTCCTTCCCGCGGGACACAACACTCCGCTCAGCGCGCTCCACGCGTGACTCCGCACACCATCAATACTTGGGGAATGAAATCTCCCGCAGGACTTAAGTTTCGAGTTCTTCAACGAACTGTAGGAAGTCGTGCAACGAGGTAATTAAATAAATTAAGTTTTCTCTTAACTACTAAACATGTCAGTGTGCAAGTATGTTACACTTGAAATAATGAAAAATGAATGATTGATTTGAAATAAAATAAATTAGGGATATAAGGTAAAAACCAACGAATACGTAGAAGTCGATATATCAAGTATATTTTTTATTGTTACTATGTGTATCACGACGTACAGTGGGTCACGAAGAGTCCGCGGGACCTGCGCGTGTCGCTCAACTCTCGCTAGTTTATTGTTACTATGTGTATCACGACGTACAGTGGGTCACGAAGAGTCCGCGGGACCTGCGCGTGTCGCTCAACTCCCGCTAGTTTATTGTTACTATGTGTATCACGACGTACAGTGGGTCACGAAGAGTCCGCGGGACCTGCGCGTGTCGCTCAACTCTCGCTAGTTTATTGTTACTATGTGTATCACGACGTACAGTGGGTCACGAAGAGTCCGCGGGACCTGCGCGTGTCGCTCAACTCTCGCTAGTTTATTGTTACTATGTGTATCACGACGTACAGTGGGTCACGAAGAGTCCGCGGGACCTGCGCGTGTCGCTCAACTCCCGCTAGTTTATTGTTACTATGTGTATCACGACGTACAGTGGGTCACGAAGAGTCCGCGGGACCTGCGCGTGTCGCTCAACTCTCGCTAGTTTATTGTTACTATGTGTATCACGACGTACAGTGGGTCACGAAGAGTCCGCGGGACCTGCGCGTGTCGCTCAACTCCCGCTAGTTTATTGTTACTATGTGTATCACGACGTACAGTGGGTCACGAAGAGTCCGCGGGACCTGCGCGTGTCGCTCAACTCCCGCTAGTTTACCTTGTATAAACTCGCTCACGAACATGCTGGTGCAAGTCAGCTTTCCTCTTTATTTTTTCTGTCGCCGTTGAAACAAGAGCGGCCATTTCTTGTTGACAATGTTTGTTAGTTTTGCGATATCACATGTAAATATTAATAACTATTAGACCGCTAATTTCAATTTTGATTTGTACATACATTATTATATTAAGCAATAACATGTAAAAGTTTTTACAGAGTATATTGAATTGTATCACTGAATAATTGGTTTATCTTGTGCGTTGTTATTTCGCTTGTAAAACTGGTTCTCAGTAGTATTTTAGTATAGTATAGTAGTATTCTGTGTGATGTCAGGTGTGTACATGAGAACATATACATAGCACCTTATTTTGTGTTACACTATCTTTTGCCCGCGGTATTACGTTAAACTATTTCTTTTCCCCTTGAGAAATGTTTTTATTCTGGAAAAGAGTACTCTGTCTTATTTTTGTATATGATTTTATAGTAATTATGTTTTTGAATAAAAGTGTCGTCTGGGATAGCAATTTTCTAGTTTAATTTTCAGAACAGTCTGGGAGTTTTGAGTATTTCATTAGCCTTCTCAAATGCCTGACTCGTGGAGCTCCCTAAGTTGTGGTTGAGTTCCGCGATTACCGACTTATCTAGTCTACTGGGTATAGTGACTAGTCAGCTCAAAACTGAAATAGGTATTTCTTGTGTCTTTAAAGATTTATTTGCAAAATAAAATCATTTCTCATTTGTGTAGCCCTGTCAAAGTGTATGCAAAATTTTATGATATTCGGTTTAGTAGTTAAGGTGTAAAACCGCAACAAATAAATAAACTCACATTAGCATTTTTAATATTAGTTGGGATTTATTTAACAATATCTAGTCTCTCTATATCAAAGTATAAATTTAAACCTCCTACATGTATATGACATGACATTCCTCTCAGTACTTACCCTCTTATCATCCCAATCTCATCTCACTTACTTAACCAAAGTAGTGAATATCGTAGAGGCTCGTAGCCAGTCTTTGTGGTTACAAGCGTGCTACGTCGTAGCTAAGCGGCATTAGGCGATGAGCTGTTCATAGTTAATATATTATGAAATTACGAGTATGATAATTAGTTAAGATGAAGCTGAGCGTGAACGTGTTGGTTACGTTCCGTTGTTGTGAACTGTCGCATGGTCAAGTGCTCAGTACAAATGATTTAAGTTGTTACTCGTATTTCTACCATAAAATACGCCTTGAAATCTATAGGTTTTTTTCTCTTATTTATTAATCCGGGCGCCAGAGCCAAAAATAACGCGAAAAGTGGTGGTCTTTTATAACAATACGATACTAGGCTTAAAATTTGAAGAAAAATACGTAGAATAACATCCTAAAGTGTCTACTTCAACGGAGATACGCGTTATTGTTTATTATTGCAAAATAACTTGAAAATCGGCTTTTTTTTCGATTTTCATTAAAAATCTAGAAAAGTATTGCTTTTAGAGCAAAATGTTAAATGCAAAAGCTGTTAAGCCGACGATTCTACATAAGGATTAGGCATTAAAAAAAATTAGAAAATTGTTTCCATTGTTTAAAGAAGCGAGAAAGATGGAAAATGCAAAGATATTAAAATGCGTGAAAATGCACGTTGCAATATTCAAAATTGAATGAAAATCGTATATGTCACAGACATTAGTATGTTTTTCATTGTACGCCAAGTCAGATGGCGAAATTTTAAAATGGCAGCCTATTGTAAGATTGTTAATTTTAAATTTCAATTGTGTATAAAATGTGTCACGGGCTTGGTTTTGATATCTGAGTTTTTGGAATCGATGAGAAATAACAATATCTTTGATACCTCAAAAATTAGATTTTTTAATTGAACGAATAAAAAAGTTATTATCAAAAAACAGTAAATGAAAGACTGCATTTTTTCTAATTTCTAATATCAAAGATATTGCTATTCCCCATCGATTCCAAAAACTCAGATATCAATACCAAGCCCGTGACACATTCTACACATAATCAAAATTTTAAATAAACAATTTTACAATAGGCTGTAATTTCAAAATTTCGCAATCTGACTTGGCTTACAATGAAAAACATGCTAATGTCTGTAACATTCTCGATTTTCTTTCAATTTTGAATATTGCAACGTGCATTTTCACGCATTTTAATTTCTTTGCATTTTTCATCTTTCTCGCATTTTCAAATTTTTTTAACGCCTAATCCTTATGTAAAATCGTCGGTTTAACAGTTTTTCCATTTAACATTTTCTTTAAATTTTAAGCCATGTATCATATTGTTATAAAAGACCACGACCCTCAAACGCTCTGGTGCCCGGACTATATGTTTTTATATATATTTTTATGGGAAGTGGGAAAACTTGAAATTTTTTGAACCTGAATTTGCATTTGTAGCATCACACCAACAATATGGATAAGTAGTAGGAGAAGATCGTATCAAGAAGATTAGAAGTAAGATTATCTTCTTCCTCCCCACACACAGGGCCGGTGACCTCTCTAGTAAGAAACACCAACACTGACTACGACTTTCATACTACATCATTTCAAGCATTGTTTATAACAATGAAGAAATCACTTATACAAGTGTAACAAAAATCGATTTAAATTAGAAAACCATTTTTAATCTTTTAGCTTCTATGACCAAATATTTTTAAAGTATTATGCGATTTTAATAGAATCTTAAAACATAATGAAATTATAGCAGAAGTTTAATATTGCGCAATATTCACGTCGGTACAATGCGATATTGTACTACGGCGGGTCCTTATATCTTGGGGCGCCTTGCATTTCCACATACACAACAACAGAGCGAAGACGTTATTAGTCGCGGCGCTGGACGTGCGCTCCGCAGGAATGTATATTGGCTGTAGAAAGGCCTCACACATACTCCACCACATGATTGTATGTATGAGACGCTATTCAGAAAATTAAAAAGAGTTCAGCAATACCGCCACTTAAAAATCTATTTTTTATTAAAGTATTTAATCGAGCGGGCTTGTCACCTACGCTATTAAATAGCATGTGACACATACGAAAGTCGGAATTTGAAAGAAATCATTTCTGTATTAAAAAAATATTAAAAAAAAAGTTTTTACGTGAATTGTCATGAAAACCGAACGTGTGTTCCAAATTTCAGCACAATAGCTTCAGTGGATGTGGGTGAAATATTGATTGCCAGGACATACATACACGTGAACTTAAATAAAAGCTTTTAAAACAAACAGTGAGTTTATGAAATATTCGTGTTTTCACCAAAAGACCGTGTCCGAAACACGGCAACAAGGTATTAAAAGTTTGAATATAAATTATGTTTTAGTATTGAAGCCAATTTATATATAATAAGTAAGTAAATATTATGTTAAACCTTCTAAAAGCAGCAAAAAGAAATTAATCAATTTTGATTAACCCTATTTCAGAGCATTTATTGTTTAACGAATGTTGAACCTTCAAACTCTTTTAAACTCAACCACGAACTTTCAAACTCTTTATAACAACGACAAGCATTAGATTATAGATTCATACTTCTATTGATGAGGCGAGGCTATATCCCGGTGTTACTCATCAGAGCAAATCCACTTATACTTAGTATGTACTCGACAGCAAGTAACGGCCTAGTTGTATTTAAATAACTGTACGTTGCCAAATAATACGCGGTGGTTATTTGCAACCAAATCATACAAAACGAATCACATAATAGGTTCCCTGCTCTCGTTCAACTACTTAATATCATGACTGCTTCATGACCATCGGTATGCATTTGTTGCCATTATTGTGAGAACTGGTATCAATGGCCGATCTGTATGTATCTGTATCTGTATGTATAATTACATAGTTCCTAATTTGATAGTCGATCTTAATAAAAAATATGCAATATATTTGTCGGTAGGTACAAACGAACAAACAAAAATAATTATGTTGTACAAAAACACCGTAATAAGGAATTAAAATTCTTGACTTACACGTCGCTAGAGACTGTCTCGTAGTTGACCGAGATGTCGCCCTGGCCCCGCGCGCGACACGCGGGCACGACGGGGTACTACATCAGCACGGGCACACACGACGCTGACGTACGGTTCGGTAGTGTGTACGCGCGTCGACTTTTTATTGGAAAAACAATTTATTGTGAAGGATGGAGACAGTTTCACACTCGCGCCTCATCTATCTTTCTATCGGTGTTTCGTCGAACGAAATGCGGCCAATGTACGGGTCATAAATACTTAGTTCCGTTAGTGAATGTTTATAGTTAACTATGATGTATTATTTTGAATATAGTTGAGTAACACCATGTAGTTTCTGCTTTAGTTGAATATCAATATTTAGGACACTGTCACATGAATTCCAATAATATTGTGGGATATATGAAATATTTACACAGCGCTATCTACACCCAAACTAAGCATAGCTTGTACTATGGCTCCTAGCATACGGATAAACATATTTAAATACTTTTTTTTTGATAAATACATGTATATGACACATAGGTATACCAAAACCAATGAAAATCGATATATTATATTCATGCACACAAAAATTTGCACTAAGCAGGAATCAAACCTATGATGTTGCAGTCAAATGCAATTTAGACGCGTCCGTCACTTATCTCGTACGTACGTAATTATCATCATCATCATCATTAAACCATTGGGAAATCCCGTAGTGACCAAACATTATACTAATATTCTAAGGATGATATTATACAACGTTGTTAGCTATATTAATCTACAATACGTGGCGGATGATCAATGCAATATGTCAGATGAACCACGGGTATAATCTCGTCACGCACAGCGGCACGACATCGGTGCAGCTCGGTACCGATAGGGCGAGGGGACGATATGAATATTCAGCGCGCGCATCCAACACGTGCCGATCAGACTCTTGTGGCGACATACTGAAGCACACACAGCCGTACCCACCACATAGACAACATACTCTTATAACATATTCTTACTTGTAATAGAAACACGTGCTAGAAAAACTATTTCAGATATTAAAATTAAAACTCTGAGGAGTATTCGACACCGCTTGGTGACCCATGACATTGTTAGACTTAAAATCACGAGATTGTTTTAGAAATATGTACACGGTGTAGTTTCCCATTCTTTACAAACAACAACTTAACTATTGCAGCGTTCAATTCGATGATTTTTTTTTTTATATTTGAGCTGCCAAAATGATTTCCTATTGATACTAAAATCGTTTGAATGCAGTTTGAACGCGTACGCAAATTGTGTCTTTATTATAACATACTATTTAGCTGTTGCCCCGCGTTCAATTTGTTTTTTTTTTATCGCTAGCGAACAGTACTTTTTTCTGAACGAAAGAAAATGAGTACCCTATGTACTTTTTTGTACCACTGATAACCTGTGTACCTGTTCAGTTAATGTTTTTAAGGAGTCAAAGCGTAATAAATAAACAAACAAATTTACTTTTGCATTTATAGTTTTTGTTAGGATTGAATCTAATACTATAGAAAGGCTTTGAGGTAGGCAATAGTAATGTTTAGTGTCTGACCGATATGAACGTAACCGTTTTTGGCCCCCAACGAAACCAACAACTACTTTTAGTACTTTCAACTACATCGCATACATGAACCAAGCACGCTGAAACTAATTTTATATTTACTATAACATCATCTGTACAAATATAGTTATATTATTTTATCTTATCTATTCTTTAATTATTTTGAAAAGAAGCCTTAAATTAACCTTTTCGTAGTGAGTCTAAACTATTAAGTTTAAAGAAATGCTTTCCTTTGTTGAGCACATCAAAGCAATAAATAAAAAATCTTTCATTTATTGCTTTGATTGCCTTCTGAGAATTTTTTACGTATTTTTGGTCCTTTGCATACAAAAATTATCTAAATCATATTTAACTCCTTTATTTATCCTAAATAATATTATAATTGCGAAACTAAGTTTGTTTATTTATTTGCCTGTTAGGCTTGCTCGCCTTAACAATTGAACCGAACCTCAAGATTTTGTATACAGATTATCAGGGGTATAGAAAAGGACATATAAAAAAATACTGTTTTCAAGGGATACCTGAATCCATTCTACGTTCACGCGAGCGAAAGGATAGCTAGTTTCTGAATAAAATCATCGCTAGGTTCCAGATAGCTCAACTTTCTCTAGGACTCGCCGAGTGATTTTGTCGTTCAATTTAGTTTGTATAGGTATATAATAGAGGAATAACATCAGTTAAAATGTCGATATAATAAGTCATATCAATCCTTATCTTATAAATGGAACTGTTTGTGTGTATCTTTGTTTTAACGGAGCAACGAAGCGTCATGAACGTTTTTGTGTGTTGAAAAGCTAATACGTCGAAGATATGATTATTTGTGGAAGAGAACTGCTGACTAAGTGACTTCATCGTTATAAGAAAATCTTACCAGATTAAATAGAACCATCTTACTCCGCCCGAGCGATTTGTGTACTTTCCGATAGAACTTGATTGACAAGCTAGACAAGTTTCACTAAGACATGTTTCACTTGACCCGTGTAATTGAATCCTCCGCGACTTGTTGACAACGCAAGTTTCTGTGATAAATTGAACTCGTATGTATGTCAATACTTGTTGAACAAAAATAATAACATAGTTTAGTTTAGTGCGTCGAAAATTATTTTTGAAAGCGAATCAAGGAAACGCGGATTATACCTATATTTATAATTTGTTATACGTTGATTCTCTCTTTTCTGTTATCAAATAATAATGTCGCTTAACGGTTGTGACGTACTTACTATTTTCCGGTGTCGTATGTACTAGTAGGTAGAGTATAGTAATAATATCTATAAATGATAATTTGTATTGTAACTCATTTTAACAGTAATTTTGCATTTAAAATTTAATTAATTAATAATTAACTCTTGGTTTGACAAAATATTTAAATAGGGTAGGAGGATTATTAAAAGGGGCACTTTACTGGTGACAGTGGTCAAAGGACGTTGCTTGTCGAAATATAGACGGTGCGATAACGGTCTTGATTAATTCTACAAGTGTGTAATAGTTGATTACTTTTAATAAGCCTATGCTTCTCAGACAATAACGCAGATGAGAGAAATGACGCCAGCCGCTGTTCAAGTGAGCTCTGAACTAGTATTTAGGGACATGCATTTGAAGTTAGCGAAGTAGTCCGATATCTCAAACCGAAACTTCTTACACTGAAGCTCTCATTAGTTCCGGTACATCCATCAGAGGTGCGTTGGTGTGTTTTTCTGAGACTTAAGACTAGATAATATAATGATTTTTAGCCGACCAACAAAAAAGGAGGAGGTTCTCAATTCGGATGTTTTTTTTATGTATTCTCATAACTCTGTCATAATATATAGATTCACAAAATTATTTTTTTGTTCGAAAGAGGTTTATTCCAAAATGGTTCAATTTAATGATCCTGACCATACTATTGGTTTAATTGAAATAAATGGTTTTGGTTTGATTTGATTTGATGACGAGTTTATTTTTTTATCATGATTTAGGTGCATCGAAATCGGTTATATACTTGTTTAAAGTTAATTATATATTTTCTGCTTTGAACAGTAATTCAAACATTCTACATCCGCGTTTGTCGTATATCCAATATGATATTTACTTTAATTAATGTTATTAATTTAATATACCAATGTGATATTTTTCAAAACCCATTTTTTTGTTTTACAAAGAATAAAGCATCCATTAGTGACCTCCAAGTAAAGTAGACATCACACGTTATCGTTGAACAGTAAATAAATCAGAATTACTACTTTTAATGTTTAAGATATGTAGCTCTAGCGTTCTTGCTCTTATTTATGTTTAGATAGTGTTGAGGTAATCAACTCCAATGAAGATTAACCCAAGAATCTCGATAATTACATCTTAGTTAAGTCGCATCTGGAAATAAATCGTATCGGTAGTCGCAGTTAGACGTAGAGCGGTGCGGGTAGGTGCGGGGAGGAGGCGGGACCTTTCCATTAATTGATAAGCGTAGATAAGAGGCGCTAAGTGCGGCTCTCAGAGCGTTGATTAACCCCGCGTTTCATCTTCTGACCGACCGCTGTCCAATACTCACGTCCTGCGGAACAGATTTTTCTTTTAAGATAAAGCAGTCTCAACAAATAAATTAAGATAATTAAAAGATATGCGTCATTCTTGTTTAATCTACACAGAATAGAAACAGATCCCTTTCAAATTTGAATTCAAATAAGGCTTTCAGCTACGGGACGCCCTTCACCTAAAAAATATGTTAACGTCTTTACTTTGCTGAAAGAAAACAAAACAATTTATCTCTTTAGAATGTTCTACCAAGTAGAAAGAGAGTAGAACCCGAAGTGTCAAAGCGGAGTAGTGGGGACTACTCCACGATAATCAGCATTTGTTCGATTCAAACTAGGTGTTTATTTATTTTTCACTTGGTCAGGAGTTGGACGTTGGTTTTTGGCAGTCGTTAATTTACGTTTGTAAAAATCTTAATTATAATAAATTAATGGGTATAAAAACGTAAGCAAGTATAGTCAACTTTCATATAATAGGTACTTACTTATAACAACTTAACCATTGCGAGTGCTAACATGATTACTGCCCATAGTTATGTGTACCCTTTGCATAATTGAAAAGCTAAATCTGAACGTTTACAGTACATAATAAATAGAAAAACTATAAATAATCGTATACAGATTACGGTGTAATGAGTGCTATATGGCGGGTGTAACGTAGTTACGGCAATTACCCTTCGGGAGGGAAATAGGAGAGCGTATAACTAATAAATAATAATGCGGTCAATTTCAAGAGGTATTCTTATATCTCATTCGGACTAACATGATTGACATAAGCGAATTTTATTATCCTTTTACCTACGATGATACATAGGCTATATAGGATTTGTTTCAGTAGCATATTAGCACATTATAATGTATTAACTTTTTTATACCAAATTGTGTAATAAGAATAGATACAAAAAATCTCGCGGCAGCACGGTCCGCTTAATGGAAAGTAGTATACTAGCAAATAGGATACCTACAAACGAGGGATACCTATAATACTCGTATTTGGTAACATTAGTCTATTCTCTGCTAATGGTCGATAGATTATAATACTATAATACTAATGCACTCCGTGCAATAGTTCTACGCACACATTTCAAATACGCTTCATTAGTGTGGCTAACTACATTACGTACAGGTATTTGGTTAAGTTTAATCAATACATGTATCTCCCATCACAGGATATGAGTTCAAAATAAGAATCTAATATTGCACGTAGAATCGAGCCCTTGGCGCCTTTCCTTTTAAAAAAGACTTTTTGCCTTTTCTGCTCCCGCTCTGCTAGCGAAAAATAAACTCCTATATACTTCTAATTAAATTCGTTTCAAGTTCTGAGACAATTCAACTTACTTACAATACGTAAAATATTAAATTTTTTGATGATCTTGGTTTAGGCAAAGCACTATAATGGGAGTGTGGGGTAATGGGTTCTATTTATAAAGTAAACAAAATCGAATGTGTTATAATGCAAGAGATGATTAAAGTGAATCCACTTGGAAGAAGTTACATATAATAGGATAAATTTATCATAAAATGTCCTTGAGCAGAAGCATATAAACGGAGCCAACCCCCAATTGAGTTGCGATATTTTGAAATTAGTACCTCTACGTCCGTAATGATTCCTTAACGGAGTGCCCGATTACACAACGAGGTGTAACGTTCGCTTGTGACGCTCATTGCCTAAAATTAATCAGTTTGTACTAGGGTTTTCTTGAAAATTAATCAGTTTGTACTAGGGTTTTCATGCAAATTAATCAGTTTGTACTAGGGTTTTCTTGCAAATTTAATTCTTTGCAGTTGTGGAAAAATAATTAAACAATAAGATTTATTTCTGTGATTTGTTCACTTAGATCGGTAGATATTTTTTTAAATACCATGTTAGACGTCCCAAGGCTAATTCAATGATAATTATAATCTATATTGTTTTTAGATTCAGAGTCCTTTATGGCGACAGTCACTTGTGGTCCTTCACTTATTAGTATTAGTTTGCTAAACGATTTAAAGCAGCTTTGAGTTTTTTTTTACTACACTCATTATTTAATTATACCCAATAGTCATTTTCACTCTTTAACCGACTTAAAAAAAAGGAGGAGGTTTTATGTTCGGCTGTATGTATTTTTTATCTATGTTCACCGATATTTTAGTTAAATATAGTCAATTACTAATTTGTCAACAGTCGTCAAATAACACCTATGACGTTTCTTTTATTCCACAGCAGCAATTTAACTCACAACAACATTGACACTCAAATTTTACATATTTTAATGGTTTTCTAGGTAACTCTAAAATGTTTTTCTAAAAGGATAAAATATAAAATACATTAACACAGATTTAACTCTGTACTAAACAAACTAAAGTAGCGGACTAAATCATGAGAGATACAAATTATTACTTTTATGAAACCGCAGCACGATATGACGAACATTCTTCAACGTTAAAGAAAAATTCATGTCCGGGGTTAACCACCATTACTTTTTAGTGCGGGGAACGAAATTCCCATGCGGAGGTAAGACATGAGAAAGCCACTCGCCCCCCATGAATATTCAACGCGCCACGACCTACTCGCTTTGAATCCTGCCGTACTATGTGACGGGACGAGAGATACTTGCACTACAACCGTTGGTTTTTCTTATCGTTTTAAGCTTCGTCACACTTTTACTCGTATGTTACAAGACTTCTTAAAACTAATATCTAGTTTACCTTACATGCAGACTTCACGTACAATTATACAATATGAAATATGAACAAGTCTAGAATTAAGCCAGAAAGAAAGGGTCTACAAAAGTGTTTACAGTTTAAATCTCGTAACGTTGGTACTCGTATAGCGTACTGAGCTGAGCTCGTTCAACTTGTTGTAAATCTGTTGTAAAACACAAACTGCACCGGGCGGCACCAGGTGCGACAGTCGCTCGCTCCACTACGTCGTCTATCAATTACTTACTTAGCTATCGGGTACACAAACTCCTATATACGAGTATTTGCATTTTAGACATGTTTGTGCTTAATCGAAGTTTGAAGATCTGGGTTTAAAACATCTAAAAGTAACATTGCTTACGCGTTTTGCGAGAGAGGAACTTATCGCAGCTGTTAACCGATCGAATAATTAGTCTCATGATAATATTACTCATCGGATAGCATGCGAGCGCTCAGTCATATACAAAATGTATAAGTAATGAGGTAGAGCGGGCGCTCAGGCGGCAAATGAGCGGCAGATTACTGCGCGTTGTTTTGCCAATTTTAATAATTGTTTCGAGCTAAATATCGTCAATAACATCGCATCGCATAAGTTTTTTTATGTTTCTCATCCATCCGATAAAAATACATGGTTAATGTATTTTTTTTTAAGTTACATCATTAGTAGGTCGAAGAACAATGTTCAACTCTAAGTTACATAATGTATTTTATTACAAAGTAAACAGAAAAGTATTCGAAAGATTGATCATCTCCACAAGTAGAGGCATGTGCGTATAATATCACCCCGGATAAGGCTTGCATAAATTATTAGCGAACGTTCATTAATCACGTCAATATTAAGGGGAATTTATATTTAAGAGTGTTATTACATGGGGGTAAGGTAGGACCGGGGTCATGTCATTATATTAGTAATTTCTGTCATAGTTTAAATAGAGTTACCCTCTGCAATTAAAACAATAATAAAGTTTACAATTTAAAACTCCACCACGAACAGTAGGTGATGCTGTCAGGTGCAAACTCAAACACATACAATTAACAAATAGAGGGTAAGTGTTGGATTTGGCTCTTTACACATTACTTATAAACAGCATTCAAATTACTTTTTAGAACCAGATCACAAAAAAATGTCACTTGTTAGTTTAATTCTAAGATAAGAGTGAACTCTAGTTACGTGTATAAGTTTTTATATCAAAAAGACAACATTACTCGGATAGTTGAAATGGGTAATGGTCGCCTTACAAAATGGTACAATTATTATTACTATAAAGGATAAGATAGAAAGTAGACGCCCGTTGATTGATCACCTTTCGCATGCAATATCCTTATGTAGTTTATCATTAACAGTGCTCCCGACGCCAATATCACTGTCTACAACGCTTGTCAAACAAAAGCTCTGCAGGGAGCCATAACTGCTGCACAATAGCGCGGTCACATAAAATATAGCGAGGATATTGTCACAATATCGGTTCTAAAAATTTATTCAAATGCAATTTTATGTGCAATATAGAGAATCGCCGTTTTTATTATTTAGCGCACAACTACAGATAAAATAAGTAGTGATATTAGAGCTCTTGTTCTAATTTCGTCTAAAACATTTATCACTATCGCAGACAGACAGACAGACGCCGCTTGGGACTTTGTTTTATAATATGTTATACAACGAAGTCCCCCGCGGCGTCTGTCTGTCTGTCTGTTCGCGATAAACTGCAAAAGTACCTAATGGATTTTCATACAGTTTTCACATACGGATAGAGTGAGGAACATGAGGAAGGTTTAGGTGTATAGCTTATTAGGGGTTTGTGTAAATTTGCTGATATATGACGACGATTGTTGAAGATGTCGGAAAAAATCATGCCGACAGGAAGGTTTACTGGCGTTCGCCGCGTACACTAATAAAGTTGTATGAAAACAATGTATTACGGAGTTATACCTCATAATAATAGCTATTACAATTTAGAAAGGCTATATATCTATCTTCTAAGATTAACACATAATAACAAAAAATGCAGACATAATATGCTCTGCTACCCGTGCGAAGCCGGGGCGGGTTGCCAGTATTTAATACATACGTTATTGGTAGCTTCGTTGGAGGTCTACTTAAGCTACAACGCTTGTGTTAGGAGTGTGTAACATTGAAAGTGTACAGGAGGGTTTGTACCCGTTATCTATTGATAGCAAGTCCGACGTATTAGCGTTTACACTGCAGCCGCTTTAAATGGTGGTAATTTTCTTTACGCAGAGGTTGCAGATTTCGTATTTATGAAATAACGTTTTCTGATGTCGGATATAATATTTTTTCTTTTTTTACAAGTAATTTCAAACTTATGACAAGATAATAAAACACAATAGCTCATTACCAAATTTCAGATAACGGAGGGATAAGTATGCAATTTACAAATTACATAGGATGGCAGTCGTAAGACCGGGCTTTACATGAATTTATATACAGACAGACAGAACAGGGTATGTCAATAAATGTGTATAATAGGAGAGTACATTATAGCTACTTAATTATAAATATTCGATCAAGAGCAAAACCAAATATCTTTCTTTCATAAAAAAATTAAAATTGTTTGAAAACGTATTTTTTAGCAAGTTTAAACACAGAGCAATCGTTGAATTCACATGACAGTATTTTCACAGCAATCGACTATGTCTGCGTAAAAAATCATATGCCCTTATGGCAGCGAAATATAAATATGTCTCACAAGGTTTTTTTTTGCTACCTGTTAACATATATCTTAGTAATCTTTTTGATTCTTATATTTTAAGTACGCGAGCGATACACACGGAACATTAGCAGTAACTCGGCTTATTCACCGAACCTATTACGTCATAAATATTGATCTCCAATTGCTGTTCACGGCCTGTACTTTATTGAGTACTTTACGGTAATGTCTTCACATTGAAGCATTTTAAATTATTAGGAAGTGATTCAGCAGAAAAAAATCTTAGAAGTATGAGATGATTACCGCTTTTAATAAATTTAAATGTATGTATGTTTTAGATTGTGAGGTAAGTTTATACGCATGTTTGTTTTTAGTTTAGACGACCTCTGTGGGCACATTCGACTGCCTCGCCGGCGGTCGCGGGTTCAATTCCCACTTAGTGCAAATATTTGTATGCATGGATATGTATATTTCGATAGGTCTGGGTGTTTATATGTATAATATCTATGTATTTACAAAAAACAAATCTATCTATGTATGTTTAGCTGTTCCTAGAACCAATTGATAACATATAAGCTCTGGTAAGTTTGGGCCCAGATAGTCATGTGTAATATGTTCCAATATTTTATTATTATTATATTGTACATACTTCTCCGCTAACTGAGAACACACTTACAAAAATGACTAAACTGAAGTTTTGTCTTATAATTGTTTAGTTTAGTAACAATTAATTTGAATTCTGACACATTCTTGTCATTTACACTAGATTTAGAAATGCACTTTGAATTTACATTTTTTTTACATGTCCTTACATTGATAGAAATCAATTGAAAATTAGGTAAAATACTGTTAGAGATTTAATTCTATTCGATACGAGGCTACAGGAATAATGTTAATAACTGTTTACGTAATTACGATAAGTGAAGCGAGCGAGCACTGATAGTTTCAAATGGCCACGAGACCATTAACGCGCCGTTATAACACAATTGTCGCAGTACGCCCCATAAAACAGGCAATCGTATATTTGTTTCGATTTTATGTTCACTTTGAATAAAGATTTGGGTGTAAAATTAGGCGCGCGCGGGTTTACGACAGGCTGTAAAGCTCCACACATAAACATATCATATAGCAGTATTAAGGCAGCTTCACACGGCCGTTGAGAACAATCGCATTAACAATTGTATATATCACGTAAAGGCCTTAAAATGGTAGACACTTACAGGAAATAAATATCCCATCAAAAACATAAATGTGAAAATGGGAGCCAAGTTCAACATTAAGAATATACGTGGTTATCGACTACGCCCACAAAAGAATTGAGATCTAAATGATTGCCAAGTTCTATAGCTCATCCTGAAAATTTGACTTGGCTAGTTTTTACAGCACACCATACCACATATACACCACACCTTTTGACTAAGGTGTAGAGTTTGTGAAGTTAGGGTTTGTAGAGTTAGAGCGTCTAGAGTTAGAAGCTTGGCTCTACATGAGATCTGATAAAAACAAGCTTCTAACACGTTGAGTTTTGCAGACAAAGACGCTCATGCATTGAGAGCAGATGACCGTTCTGTCGATGCTGCCAACTGTAAAATTTGAAACTGGAAAAATATTAATGTTTTCATTAATGTTATTCCATCAAATAAAAAAAATCATTAAGGTTACCCCACTATTTGAAAATAACCCCGTTTGGCGTTAATGAAATTTCATCTGGTTCCAGGGCACTAGTACATGTATAAAAATAAAAACAGTTTAAAAAAGCTTTATATTTGGAGATTTACAGAGCACCAGATTTAAAATACCTTAAGATACAATTAAATTGGAGGCGCTCGGCTGGTTCATTACCTCCAAGCCTAGAAAAACCCACAACTACTAGCGCAGTGTTGTACTTTTATAGTGGTGAGTAGGGTCACCAGACCTTGGCGGGAGGGCGGAGAGCGTGGGAAACGCTCATGAGGGTAACGTTTTATCAGATAGGGCGTGTGCTTGATTCCAAATACTGTTGTATAAAAAACAACACAAGGTGAAAATGAGAAATTCTTAATTAATATTTATTACAAATGTCACGTAATATATTCAAAGGTAAAACGAGACCGTTAAGCTGCAGTAATATCATTTATTCGGAGAACACCTGCGAATTAATAGGTGGATCTGGAACATCGCTGTAATAACAAATGGGATGGTTAATCATAGCGGGAATAGCGGCGCGAGTCCGCAGTCGCAGCGAGTCGGCCGACACCGCGAGTAACAGGTGTCGAGGAGGCGCGAGGCGAGGTGACGTCACGTGGAGAGGGTGCTGCGCTGATGAGTGAGCTACTACCACTAACACGTATTCAATTTGCACTCAATTTTTGATTGACGTTAAGAGGCGGCTGGTTATTCGTCTACGTTTTAATTTCAGAATCAATTTGCCAAACAATCGTATACTGTATTTTCTTACAATTATTTTACGTAGAATGGATCTATGATTCTATGCGGGACCAAGCGTAATAGTGAATTGAACTAGTGGTGAATTCTCTTCATGGTTTAATTATGGTATAATGACACTCAAAACATAAGATCACATACCACATTGAAACTTTCACACTCATGTTGATAAGTAGGTAGATTTCGACCACAGCTCGTCCTATTCGAGTAACGGTATAGCCTATAAGAGTACCAACAAATTTAATCGAAATATGGGAAGGATTATTGAACAAGCATTTAATTGTTTTTCCGATTTTGTATTCCAAAAGAAAATACTTTATTTTCCAAAAAAATATTATGAAAGCTTAAGGTAAAATAACATAGCCAGAAGCAATCAGCATTTAGTTTATATTTATATATTAAATAATGAAAAAGTAGGAATAGAATACAACTATTATACCTCTGCTCTATACTATGTAGGAGACATTTATAAATATGGACGAGCTGTTTTTTCTTTGCTTTGATATTGTTTATTATTTTTCTGTAACTGCATTTTGGACGATACATGAAGGTACTGATACTGTCTTTGTTACTTGTTAATATCGACTTTGTCGACGCAAAGAACGTTTACAATATAAAATATAAATGTAAAAGTAAGCGGGAAGGTTCGTAGGCTTTATGCTTGTGTTACCAGTTTCAGAGTTGAATAATGTGTATTATACAAATTCATCATCTTACAAATATTACATTAGCCCACAGAAATTCTAAAAGTGCACATGAATTATTGATAGAAAATTAGACTCGTTTATCAGAGTACCGTTGGGGCTTAATAATCTTGCATGAAAGATTACAAGAGTAGGATGGTATAATCTCTGAGGATTTCACAGGCATTCTCCTTTTGGCATTCCTAAAATGTTGTTATCTTTCAAGTGAAAGTCAAATATCTTTATATATTGTTATCAATTTATATATAATAAGAGCCAAATTTAAAATGCATTAAGGTAAATCATGTGCGAGAAGAATCTACAACTTAAAACTTCGGCCACCATTTTTAACATCTAGTATTTACAATAATTGGTACAACAACAATAAATGGTAATGGTTTGCCCCCTATACCATAAAAAAAAACTATCGCAAAGTCATCATCGAGCAATAAATTTTAAATTTAGTTATTTTATTCACCACTGTTACCGTATTAAATAAGCATCCGCTCAAGAGAGAAAAAAAGGGTAAAAGTAGTTGCGACCGAATAAATAAACACAAAACAATGCTTATGTCAGTGCATTGTTACGTTAGAGAATGCAGCTGAGTGTCGACAAAGTTGTAATAACAAATAAATGAAAGTCCTGTAGCAGGTTTATAGCTATAAGTTATAACCCAAACCGAAATTGACTTTTGCGTTAAAGATATTAAACTAGTAATTATTATTAATCTTTAATATATAGGAGTACGTTTTAATGTCTCAGTAGGCTACATATGTATGCAGGAATTGAAAATGTCTCAGTAGGCTACATATGTATGCAGGAATTGAAAATAGGGCAATCGGTTATAGCTTAACTATTTACTGTTTATTGCTAAGGAATATGTTTATTTGACTATTGGTTACGGATGACCGTAATCTTATCTGTTAATAATTAATTCTCGAAGACCACAAACAAGGTCTACAAAATTCGTAAGTAGGTCTACTCTTGGACGTAAGTTCAGGTTGTTACTATTTTGATGTCATGTAAAAAAAAACAAACCTCCTTTTTGTTAACAAGATTATTTCAAGGGAGTTCGGCTAAAAACCCTGAAAGTGACAAAATGGTGATAGCGTTTCGAAAGGCATTAAAGAGAATGTTGTGACTTCACATTTGACTTTACGTATATGTTGTTTAGCAAAACACTTATGTGACACAAGGGAGACAAAATCAATTGAACTATGTGTTAACAAAAAGTAACAACAAAAAGTAATAACCTTTAGTTAACTTAAAAACCAATGAGCAAACAGTTGGTCGCACGATGAGAATCATTTCAATGTGAAAGTGTAGTATGAGTCCGATATTTACTTTTGTGGTATTGGCGATATGATTAAGTACCAGTACCCACTCAAACTGGGGTCTTTGTGATAATAGTCTTTAACTAATAACATACATTTTTAGTCACTTAAAATTTTTATTTTACTGTGTAACAGTATATTTTACTAGCATTTAGATACCAATATTACACACACACACACACACACACAGACACAGCGTTAATACTTTCTAATGGTCAATGAACCACTGGTTTTGTGAACAGGTTCCAATCTAGATTGTTTGTGTGGCATTTTTTCATTCAACGTAATATCAAATGGTTATCGCGTCCAATTCAAATAAGTTCTGCGTAAAGCGGCAGTACTTATGCGAATTGGACACGAACATTTCCATATTATTAGAGAATAACAAGGTTTTTTGTGTGTAACAAGGATCGTTTTGGCATCTCATTACATTCGTTGTCCTCTACATTTACACAATCTAAATGGGTTCCTTTAGTTTTATAGATATTAGGATCTCAATTTTATAGCAAATCTTTTTCAAAATGGTTTTATGTAGTTAATTAAACATACAATGGTCCCAATTCTGTTACTTCACTCGCTAAATTAAAATTCACTAATTTTTCTTCATATAAGATGAAAACCTTGTACACTTCGAAACAAGGTCTTATTTCAAATTGAAACAAGTAGGTAACTTATGTCGCTATCGAAAAGAGCGATTTATTTGTCTGTCTGATACGCTTAAATAAACTTTAATACCACGTAGCGAGAGCCGCTATCCGTTGAATGCCATTTCTTTTGCTCTGTGTTTTTAGTAAGCGTCTTCGTAGGTGTAGATTAAAAACACGTCATCCTTGTTCATTTTGAACAAGTTTTTATACGGCAATTATACAGCGTTTGAATAAATGAAGACTCTCGCTGCGTGGAAATAAAGTTGAGTATACGTTGACAGGTTTTAGTGAAATTTAGCGGTGCTGAGAAATAGATGCTAGTAACAAATAGACCTTATTACGAAGAACACTAGGTTGATTTCATATGAAGAAATTAAGTCAGGTTTTAGTTTAGTCGAGTGTACAATAGAATCGGCACCATTATCCTATATATTTAGATAGGATGCGAATAAGTAGCAGACCCGAACGAGAAATAATAATATGAAACATTCCGACTATTATAATACTAGATTCACTATATAATCTCCAACGAATATTATTGTATCATCGCACTGATAAATTAAAGTGCCACTAAAAACGATGACAAGAAGTCATTTACGTAATGCTTTCTAACGTTTAACAACGCAGTGACGAACTTATTCACATATTAAACATCTACATAGCCCACACATACAGTATTTTATTGTAGCACCACAAAAAACCTACAAAACACACATACCTTTTACTACGACAAACATACGAACAATTTACTACATCATTGTAAAACTATCGATTATTTTATATATCTTAATCGATATTAATTGCAGATTTATGGTAACATTAGGTGCATGGCTTTGTAAGTATAGTCCATGGTTGTACATAAACTTACATATAAGTAGGTACAATTATAGTATACCTACTGATAGGTCAGTGGTCACCACCATTTCATATCGCTTGCCGTCACAGTGCTATCCCTCATAGACAACGAGAAAATATGATCAAACGATAACCAACAATATTTAAAAATCAACCCTAGTTCGTACTATTTTACGTGTGTAAAAATAAACATGATAGACTCGTGTCTAGCATGTTTATTTATACATGCGTGTTCGTATATATAATATAAACCGTTGCCCCAGGACTGGAGGCTTACTGACTGTACGACTGAATGAGGTTTGTGTAATGCGAATCGCCGTGTGAAAAACACAGTTGGGCAACAGTTCATTCCGTACTTGATTTGTAAACAACTTAGGAATAAGTCCGTCAATTAGTTTTAAATATTCCAAGAAACTAAAATATTTAACGAATAAAGTAATTTATGATAAAAGGCTGGTGTTTAGTAAGTGATATCTTTACGGGGCGCGTTGTGCTCTGCATTATCTGGGGCCACGTAATAAATCATAGGCTTGGTGATCATTAGTCTTCATCAGCGAGTGCTGCTCTAAAAATTCTGTGATGAACTCATCCATCTCACATGGTCACCCTAGCGCTAAGAACAGTTACTTTCGTTTACTTTAAATACTTTTAGTTTAATTGGAAAAATAATTCAAAGTTGATATTTCTCATCGCCGCGAGACAGTAACAACCATTATATGATACAATGAGGAGTGATTTATACCTAATACGCGGTAAGAAATTAAAAGTTCCTTAAAGCGGTTTATCGGCGGTTTAGTGGCCGAGGTGTGCCACTCGCCTTGACTCGATAAATACGAGGCGCAGTGTAGAGGGTGGAACACAATCGGTGTCGGTTTTTAATTTCCCCCGGGAGAGAGACTTTAACAACGTTCACTGATACTCTAGCTACTCAATACTGGAGACATTGTTTCTAAATTGCACCTTTCAATGATTCCAATGAGGTAGTTCTAGGCTGCCACGCACTCCATTCTTCTAACACTCACTTTAAATTTACAGAATAAAGTCGAGATCGGCTTGAGAGCGACTGTTATTCCGTCGCCTCCTTATTCGTGTTCAACATACATTGTTTGTACTCGCACAATTTTACGCCACGCATATATTACGGTAGGCTTCTATTTATTTTAGAGAATTAGTCCGTGTACCTTCGCGCGAGCATTAAAAGGCGCGTTAATAAACATCAAGGGAAAGATCAAAGACATTCTCTGCCTTTGGTGAATGCGTACCACATCGTCAGGAATTATGGTTACGACAGACCCTTTCCTGAAAGTTATTGTAATCGTCACATTATGGGATCGTCTATTCTGTCGCGATGGTGACTTTGTGGCCTTTCTAGTTATAGATGTAAGATAGTTTATTCCCATTTCGTCATTTTACTTTAGTTCTCTTTGGCTTTCTACTCATGTAAAGATACTTTGGTACGTTAAAACTGACCTGATATCTTAAAAACTTTAAAGCTATTTCACAAATTGAATTGTTTCAGAGCTTATCTTGACACGAATATTTTGTCTTGGCGAGCTTGTCTAGTGTCCTTGGCTCTTAGTTGTGCTAATCATACCAAACGATGTCTTTATACATCACGCTGGAGCTGGTATCTACAAGGGTTTGGGAGAGCAAGGATGTTTTGTCGATTGAATAATTCTACTGTACAAATCTGTGTGTGATGTGTATCTGTGAAGAGGATTTTTGTCGTCGTAATTATAATATTAGGGTGGACCACGGACGCGCATAATTAAATGAGAGGTATGGTGTGCACTTGTAATGCAAACCATTCCTGTACATTAATTACTATTTTTACATAAATTTTCATATATTTAAATGAGCATCCCAAAAGCTCTTGAGATGACGTTGTTTAAAGAAGGACCACTTTTGTGAACAATTTGTGATTTTGTGGCTGGGACTACAAGCAGGTAATGGTTTACTTAAATAAATATAAAACTGATACGATTAATAATAAGCAATCAACAACTAGCGCCAGAGTAATAGCTAAGGCGATTAAGTAGTTGCTTACACTATCTACCTGAACCCACTCCTGCACAAGTATTTAGCTTAGCCGGAGGGGTTAACTAGAACACTAGTAATATGTAAGCCATGTCACTAGCCTTCTTCAAAAAAGATTATGAGATGATGATAAACATATGAAGATGATAATACACATATACATACATATTATTGTGTAGATAATCGTAGGCACTGTTACGACGGTCTTGTATAATCAAATCAAATAATTTATTTCTAACACTGTTTCCATTTTTAAAATGTTAAATAGTACATTTGTGCTTTGACTATGTCCTACTTTAACTGGTGTCGAAATATTTTATATAGTTCTAGGCCATAAAGTAGTGTTCATATTTAAAATGCCTAGCATTATCAACAATAACAAAAGATATATTATTACGAAATAAAACTTTAAAAAGTATAAAAAAAAATAAAGAAAGGCCATAATAAATTATGGTTAAATATTATATGGATATCAGGGACCTGGTAGTTCTATTTCATAAGGTCAATTTCAATTAATTTTATAACTTAAATGTATAGTAGTAGGATATATATTATGGACATGATTGAAACAGCTAGCAACGAATTTCGCTCTGCATAACGGAATCACGTATTTTCAGATACACGAGCGGCTCATTATGGAATTTGCCAGCGAAATGAAGTTTTGGCTGATGAATGTGACACAGAGTACCGATTGGTGAAGGACAGTATTTCGTATAGGGTTATTCTTTATGTCATACACCATAACAACTTACTAACAGACTGGCTGTATTTTTGAGTTAAACCTATCTTTATTTAAATAAGGAGTGGTCTAAGAAGTCGGGAAACATGCTTCTGCATGCATGCATGCATGCATTCTTTTTTTCTCTTAATATTGACTGGCTTGTTGGTCTAGTGGTTAGTGATCCTGACTGCTGAGCCACAAGTTGAGGTTTGACTCGATTTTCGCCCAGGACAGATAGTTGTAGAGGCAGGGCGTGTAGAGTTAGAAGCTTGATTCTACATAAGATCTGATAACTTTTTGACAGTGCGAGCAATATGGTCTCGTATTGGCAACATTTTACATGAAAATGTTTTTGGTGGGATTTTACATCTTTTTGCAAGTTGTTTATGACATTATTTTCTTTCTTTTTTTTGGGTGTATTTCTTGCACATCAGAGGTACCTTTTTTCATAGCCCTCTCTAATCACAGCGGGTACACATTAGGCCTTTTGCGCGCGGTTCATTCAATCCCCTAATTTAAAGGGTGGGGAGTGATTTACTAAAAATCCTGAAATATGTATTTTATTACTAAAACAAGGAGTCCCTATATCATAAATTTTCAGACCCTTAGCATCAAAACTTCTGGCAGTTTCATACAAACTTCCATCCCCTAGTTTAAGGGGTTGGTGGATAAAAGTTCCAAGTTTTAGTTTTTTGTTGTTGTTTGTGTACATACCAAATAGCTTACATACCAAATTTCAGTTTTCTAGTACTTCAGAAAGTACCCTAAGAATTTTGATGATCATCAGTGACTCCGTGACGAAACGGATTTTTTTAGATATCAATAAAATCTAAAGTATAAGAGCTATACAATTGAAACTTTATTTCTTAATAAGTCTACTATTAAAATCATATCCCGAGAATTTTGTGTATCTGATATAATCCAAACCCAAGGTATGAGTTATGAGTTAAAAAAGCTTCGAGAAAAGGTAGGTAGTGCCCTTGCGCTTTGCTTGGCTCGTCTTGGCGGGGTCACTACCGTGCCTCCAGATAAATCCTCACACGTGTGCGACACGGGACGACAGCGAGGCGCGAGCCCCGCACCGCTCCTAGCTATAAGTCGCTTTGCACTACACATTTTTCGGATCGCAATATTTGCACATTTTTCCCCGGAAGAAATATTTATTTACATATACACGACACGCGACTTAGATTTTACATGTGTAGAAACCCAAAAATCCCTACTTTTAAGTAAATTCTGTTTACAATACACGTGTGACAATTTTAAAATAAGCTGCATTTAAACAAAACACGATGGCGGTTACACAAACACGTTTTGTATATAAAAATATTTTTCACCTTTTCAAATAAAAAAATATCTTTTGTAAATTGAAATAAGATAATATAACAAATAACTATAATGTGCTGGTTGGTGCCTTAAACGAGAGCGTAATCAAATTTGATTGGCCGATCCCCGCGCTGTTATATCCAGTCATCAGGGCTTATCTCGCGGGATTTCTCTTCCGTTCACATCATTTTCTGGTTATATCACAGACAATTGTCAAATGTACGTGTTTCATTTCTAAGAGTTTTACTTAAAGTAATGATTAAATCTCACTCTTGAAGTAGCTATCTAGTGAAAATGTTTAATGTCTTCTTCATAATTTCATCATAATGAGAACCGAGTGGACTGAGTGATTAGCTTATATAAGACTGCTTTTTGCTAAGAAGTCAAGAAGTGATTTACCTACCTTTTTATCTTGTTGAATACACAACACCAGCTATTCTCAAGTCGACGTCCAGACTGGCAGGAGTATCTTAGAACAACCACTAACTACTTTTAGTTATTATTAAAGTTAATGAAAGATTGTCTTTTATTTCAATACATCGCTTGTAGTAATACTGGATTGACGATTAGTCAGTACTCAAAAATATTTAGGTCGCGTGAAACTGATAGGTATGGAAACAATTATCCGCCGCTAAGAGTGTAACTTCACAAGGTACTATGTAATATATGGCACCGTGTCGAGAAGACAAAGTGTTGATCGTGTACCATGTGATTTATAACACCATTTCGACAATTTATTTGTGTGTGTGTTTGCTATGGGACGCGAACAGTTAGGTAGCACGGTGTCAACAGTTTTAATGTTTCTGTGTTACTTCTAAGTTGTATATTTTTGAAGACACACATTTCATGGACCTCGTAACTTGTGCTAAAATTACTGGTGAAGGGGCTGCAAATATTGATTGTCGTTCGTACGTTTGTTCGAGTAACGAAAGTAAAGTTTAGTTATTTAGAGTGAATTGGAATGTCTGTAATTACTTCATGCTACATGTTCTACTGTAGATGTAATAGGGCCCGAATTGATTTTTTCGCATACAGTTGAACAAAACTTGATAAGAGAGTATTCACATATTTCATTAAGTTAACGCAATCAGTATCGGAAATAGTAGATAATTGCAAATGAACACGTGAAACACATGCAAATCTTAGCACCAGTGCAAGCAACAAATGTTCAGTAGTAACTGTCCTAAAGCGTTGGGTTTTTGACATATAAATTTGGCCTATCTTAGATTAAACTGTTAAAAAAAGAAAAACATAACACTTATTAACATTACTTTTAACAACATTATTATTACCAGGGCTTCTGGGCCAAAAACTTGATATTTTTATGGTGTTGGCACTCATCGTGGTCCACAGAGGTGATTGCGGGACCCAATGCGGCTCTTCCAATTCTCACTTTTCCGGTTTACCATTGAAGGTATTTATTTAAACACTCACACACAAACGCCACTTAAACACTTACGTGGTTATTGTATGTGAAAATGAATATCCCTGTGATTCTGTAGACCATTACCTGAAACAATATTGAAGCTCATTAGGTTTGGAATAGTCAACATATTGTGCAACTCTCCAAGCGTGACAAAGGGCTCAAGGCTAAGCCGATTATTGCTGAAAAAACCGTTCTTATTTATAGAGGTAGCTATCTTTGTAACGTTGGCTTCTAATGACAAAAAATGTGACACTTTACGACTTTATGTTGACTTTACGAATATTCTTGGTTTGTTTTATCGTCCAATAGTTGTTTCTGGACGTAATTTGAAAAAATAAGGATCATAATGGCGCACCAATATTTACAAAGCCCTTTGTGTGGTGGTAAATATCTTAGTAGTTTAACTTAAGCAATTAAAATTATAACAATTAAAATAGTAATTTATAAAGTCGTATTTATTCATTTATAGTGATTTGTGTTAAACGACTTACATAAATTTTAATATAATTTTTTTAGTATCGGACTTACATATTTGAAAATCTAATGAAGTTAGTTGGTTACAGTCTTTTTGTCTAAATTGTATCTATAATATGCGTAGTCGGGTGCGCTGTTTACATTACCCAACCGAGACAGTTATTTGAACAAAGTATGTAACCGCGTTGAGTTATTATGAGATACCTGCAGTACATTCTTGTACTGTTTCTCTCTTATTGCTGATGTGGTGCATTCTTTGTAATATAGTTTTGTTTTCATGGCTTCAATATTTACTTATGTAGTTGTATACTTGGTTACTACTTTTTTTGCGTATAGCTTCCCCTAGGATAGCACCTACGAGTAGAAGAGGAGGTAGTTGTGTCCGAGATGACTCTACTAAAATCTTACGGTGTGTCATTACTAGGCCTATGACCTAGTCTAAGCCTAGTCCTGAACTGCCCACAGCCCTTGGCTGCAGGTAAACTAAAGGTGGAATTTGGGAAGTAGTTTTTTTTTAATTAAGACATGCGTCACCATCAAACTATACGCTATGTAACTATACGTACTACACGGCCGTCTTGATTTTTCTTTTGCGGTGAGGTTGGTTTGTTTTTTTGTTGAAAAAATTTATTTAGACGAATACTGTTCCGGTCAAAGCTAAGCGGGTTTTTATTAGGTGATTGTTGTTCTTTATGAAGTTTATGGAAATGGCAGCGTTCTGCACCACATTGCTTCACATAATGCGTTAGATTAAAAATGGCAGAGTGCCCAAAAACTTAAAATGTTGTCGTTGTAACGTCTGGCGCCGGTGAACGCTGCACATAACATGTGTTTCTTTTTTAATTTTGTTTGTTTTTGTTGATAAACAGACGTACATTTTAGTAAGGCTTTGTTTATGCCACTATAGAGAAGATTAAAATTAAAACTTATTATATATTTAACTTTGTACCCAGTTGCTCAAACATTTCGACAAACATTTTATTATTTGGCGCCGACTCAAAATAAGATTATAAAAATTTGATAGTTCATCTAAATAAATAAGCTCAATACTCGAGACTTAAAAGATTTATTTATTTTTTGCTTTTTAGTTATTTTCGTCGGTTAGCTTTTTTTGTTAAAAAGACTTTTTTTATTAAATGGTTTTATTTAGCCTGTTAATATTTTAGTTATTTTCATCAAGTTGCGTATCCAACAACATCTGTCATAATCGTATTTTGCATCAGTTGAATTACTTTGACTTTCACCGTGAGAACCGCAGAGTTCTGTTGTCAACAAGCACTCCCGGATACGAGACATTTCCATATAAATATATGTAGTCACTATATCACAACGAACATACAAACATTTATGTATAAATGTTGGCTTAATGTAATATAATATATAAAAGTACATTTTCTCTCTGTCATTGTTACTTCTAACTATTGTATGTGGGCTATTTATTGCCCTGATACACAATGAAGAGGGTGAGGGTGTGGTAGTTTGCGATCCGTGACGTCAAGATTTACAATTTCAAATACTATACTACTACTACTTATAACTAATTTAATTAAAACGTTGTCCTCCCACTACATATTTATACTTTTAAAACCACTGAATGCAAATTTAATCGTAACCCTAGCCCCCAACCAAACCAGCAACTTTATATCTTAAAATTATTCAGAATAAAGGTATGGCAACACATAAATAATTACTCAGAAATGTTTAACAACAAACAGTTCTCGTAAAGTTTTTCTCCGCCATAAAGCAAGCTCATTTTAAGTGGAGGTTGCGCTGAGAACAACAGACTTAACGATAAAAATAATAAATATAAAGAAGAAACTCTCGTACTTGTGGAACACGACGCTGGGCCCCGCTACGGTTCGTAGCATCCAGTTACTCGCTCCAGCGATCCCGTAGCGACCGTAGCACCCATCGTAGACAAATGCTACAACTGCGATTCTGGACGCCCAAGGATAGACCAATGGAAACGATAGGTGTCTGCCATAATAAACCGAATGGTGATGGTGGGTTTTAGTATTTAAATGTTAAACCGTAACCAATTAATTATATTCAATTGTTTTTATTAAGAAAGTTAAAGATATTAAGTTATATACCAAAGTATTATTACTGAATACATTTTACTGTTGACAAAAATCTAAACGAGTAAACAAAATACGTGAAGCATATGCGAATGACGTCAGCGCGTATTTGTTACCTATATTGTTTAATTTCTATACAGAAATTTAATTAATATATTCATTATTTGTTTGACGTCTCCTCGAGGGTTAGATTACTTTGGAAGCTTAGTTATTAATGCTAATAAATTTTTACTTCTGAGAGTGTTTTTCAATCAGATTACTTTTTTCACCTATGTACTTTATTTTCCATTCTAAATAAGGTCCTTCGATAGTGATTAGATTAATTCCCAATCTCTTTTATGTTGTAACATTATCAGAAGTATACAAGTGAGCCAATTTTCCACAGGAAAAACAAAGAACCTTAATTAAGGTTCTGAAATAATTTTCTAGAGTTTCAACAGAAAATCAATCATCCTTTATAGTCACTTAGGGCTTAAACATACCTTTTTAAGCTTTAATGAGACCGATTTCAAGGGTAAACTCTATCCAATAAAAAAATAATTAGAAACTGAGTGATCATCTACATAGAAAAAGGGTTCGAAAGGAAAAAAGAGCCTTTTCCTTTCATCGATCAAAAACTGATATAAAACGACAACATTACTTCAACATGAAGGACTAAAACGGTTGTACAAATAAGGTCGGTGACGATGCGACGCTCGACTAATAGGATGCAATAGCCGGCTAGCTAATTGTCGGACGTCCGGGGCGTAACGAGCTCATACCCTGTCACCCTCCCAATATTGAACTTGGGAACAGCAAACACACATGTATGATTGGTGTGGTGAAAACTAGGAACAAATGATTATAGTTTGGTAAAACAAAAAAAAAACGCTTTAGTAGCGAACAGATTTAAAAAGTAACAGACCATCGTCACTAAACCCAATCTGTTGGACTCGTCAAACCTAATCAATCATATGAGCCCAACTTCGAGGGGTTTACTAGTAGCCACTAAAGAGTTCCACTGCCCACCTCCTGGCTGTCTCATCAGAACAGCTCCAAAATGCTATATTGTAGTATCTCGTCCTAAATACATACACATACAAAGTTTCATTTGGATACGACAATTAGAAGTAGGTTAAAATTGAGTTCCAAGGTTTGTTGACATAGTTACGAGTGAAGCTAATAATAACAGCGCTAATAAAAAAATATAGTTGCATAGTTTGTTTAATAAATAAATAAAATAAAAATCTTTTTATTTTAGACAACAAGGCCCATTTCTTGTTGGTAAAAAAAAAGTACAATTTATGAACATTTTTCCTGTGCTATATCAGATTGGATTTGTTATGGTACACCTGCCACTTTGATTCTCACTCACGTATAACGACTATATTTTTTTTCAACATACTTACTCCACAAGTACACCTGCACTTACAATTTGAGTCTTGAAATGCAGAGTGATTTAAACTCGAGGTAAGGGATTAATGTACCTCTGTCTACACCTGTGAGTATATGGAGGCGTGATTATATTATTAACAAGAAATCATATTAACAAACATACATCTATACATCTTAATTAATTTAAATATCATCATCATTATAATTGATATAAATGAAGAGAATTCATTTTACCACTTTTTAAGCAAATATCGCGCACGGAGGAATGTCATATTTGGAGTTTATAAGTCGAAGAAGAGCAGAAAGCTACAAATTCCAATCAATATCTCTACTATATTATATATTCATGGTGTATCTAACAATGGAACACTTGTTTAAATTACTAAAACTTCTTCAGGTACGTTGGACAATTTTGGTATGGGGAAAAAGCACTAGCGTGACCGTCACGCTCAAATGACAGATGTGTCAGTCATGTTTTCACTTCTGACGTGCAGTGCTACGACGACGTTTAGACCAGGTTGCAATGGCCGTGGTCACAGACTGACTGGCTCAGTGGGGCATGCCCTATGTCGTCGAGATTGTGAGTTAGGTTTTATATAGAGTACAAAATAGCGATATTTTTTTTTCAATATTTAGTCCCTATGTCTACTATGAATTAATATAATAGATACACCCATCATTCTAACGTCAGAATAGCGCATGGCTTGATTTTCTTATATTTTCGTTTTAATAGAGGTACAATTTTTTTAAGTATAGGTACAATTTAATAGAAATAGTACAATTTATGAACATTTTTTCTGTACTATATGATATTGGATTTGTTATGGTACACCCGCCACTTTGATTCTCACTCACGTATAACGACTATATTTTTTTTAAACATACTTACTCCACAAGTACACCTGCACTTACAATTGAAGTGTCCAAATCCAGAGTTATTTAAACTCGAGGTAAGGGATTACACAGAGGCTTTACTAGTAAATTGATCCACAGATACTACTCTAGGTCTTTATTACAACAATGATGGCAAAAAAGCACATGTCCTGTTGATACTAGTATGTCATGAATGTTGTTTAACAGCTACCTAAAAAGATTGCACTAAAAAGATATTAGACAGAATACAGACAGTCTTTTACCGGTATAAGATCTTCTTGTGATGCTCGAACAAACCCTGCGTATTGGAGGAATACGCCTTACTCAATATTAATTTAACAAATCTTCTGTATGCGGGTTGCACGGTGATCCAACCCTCGGACAAAGACGCCAATATATCCGTACCTTTGTGAATGTGTGTCACTGTCGTGAAAAATGGTTTTTTACTATTTGGACTACATTTGATGTAAGTTACATAATTTGTACATTCTAATAGGGAACTAGTTATATACAGAAAACCCTATCAGAATAATAATGATAATTGCAAAAACAATAATGAAACTAGTAATTGTTCATAAAACACTCTTCTAAAAAATAAAATTCTAGAAAAGAAATTTACTATATAGAACAGAAGGCCATTCTTATAGCCATACAAGGTTGATAAGTTATTTCAACGACACCCACATATAGTTGACCAGTAACCGATGAAGTCAAACGGGGAAATAAAATGTGGTGAAACGATCAACACGTTCGTGAACGATCTAACCTATAACAGCTTGCCTATACACAAATATGTATAGATTAAACATACGTATGTGTCAGCATATATAGAGAGCGCCGGCGCGTTTACGCGGACGATAAAACACAAACGTGGGCTGTATAATTGAACGGCGACCGTTCAAAACGAGTAGTCACATACACTATAAATGTTTAAACAAATCACACTCTGTTTATTAGGCTATGAATACGACGTCAGATGTATTCGTATAAATAGTAAACGGCTCGTAATTATTGATCATTTTGACATCACGCTAAGATGATCACTGATTTGAATCAGAAATAATGGATGACTTTAAAAAATTAAGATTAAAATGTTTAAGTTTCCATGTGAAAAGAAAAATACTTTAAGGGTTTCATTAGTGGAAGTGAGATGTGGCAATTATCAGAATCACCAAACAAATACTTCAGTTGAGGTGACAGGTGCGCAACCCTCACCTGCTCGAGCTGTTGCTAACACTGAGAGACAAGAATTTCTTATATGCTATCCTTTCAATATGAATACTGCCAATTTTCTCATCTTTAATTCCCAAAGTGCCGTAAACCGAGTAAATAGTTTACGCAAGTGAAACCAAATTATAGTGTGCAATATATGGGTGTTTAATATGCATTTGCCTACCTCTTCTGGAATACAGGTGTGAGTGTAAGTAGCAATGTACGATGTAAAAAATATTTCCCAATCCATATCGGTCGTATGTATAAATCCACAATAGTTGCGATGTCAGAGTTGAGGGCAGCCAATATTCGCTTTCTTAACAAACGTATTTCTTGTAAAACGCAAAAATTTATGCATGTTATGTCATACTTCAATGGTCAAGAAACTTGAACAACATAACACACATGCTTACCTCCCATATACTTACGGCGGTACAATCTACTTAAAATTCTCCGCTCTTTACCGCTACTCTTGGCCGAATAACTGGTTGTAATTTGGATACAGGGTAACCTCAAAACAAGGGTCTCAATCCACCTTTGTACGGTGGTCGCTGTAAAAATAGGTCAAGAGGAATGTTTAACAGGAATTCAACCCTACTATCTTGAGAAACACATAATGTATATACCCTTTCTTCTAAACGGTCAGACGTATTAGCCCTGTCTGCCATAAAAACTTGGACAGATTACAAAAAAGATGGTACAATCATAACATTTCGGGAAAGCAATCAAAACGTTATGAAACATCAAGCCGTACATGTGATGAAAACATTGTGCCGACATGTCTCACGTCGGGGCGAGACGAGTTCCTCGTACGAACCTGTCCGGCAACCCACTTTATTGGAGCACGAGCTAAAAATAAAATCAATTAGATACACATCACATTGCGGCCTCCAATGTGTCGGAACCAGTGGAGGCAGACGTGTTAGAGGAATTAAATTGTTTGTTTGTTTGTTATTGTACAAAAAAAAACAAGTCATTTTCGTATAAATCGTTGAGAGTCGGTTATAACACAATATAATGTATATATAGCTTTCACAAAATCACTTAGCGCCCCAAAATAAAGTGGCCTTCTCTAATAAAAATAATTGAATTAAACAATGAAATAAATTCAAGGGCTCAACAATATTCAAAATGAGAAAGTGCGATATAATTGGGGAAGTCTCAAACCAGACTTGAATAAATTAGGTAAATGGATTTATCTCCGAGACTAATAGCTCATAGACCGGCTACGCAACCGCAATAAGTACAGTGAATGTCTTGTAGTGTTTAGTGTCTCTAAAATAAAATAAACTTTACTAAAGCGTTTGATTATAGTCACTAGTAAGGCTTTTCTAGAAATCGAGGTATGGCCTCGACTTCATTAATAACCAAGAGAGAAATATTTCACTGCAAAACTCTGTGATGTACTGCTTTGTATAAGTTATTTGTTGCCGTAACCAAACGAGTTGTACTGTACTAAAGCTATTGTTTTTAGAAGGCACATGTTTGCTATATTTAGGCCTGCCATCACACTCAGTTGCTGACCCCGGACAAAAACTTCAAACATCCCGGACACATGCGTGAAATCGAGATTCTTTCCCGGACACCTTAAAAAAAACGCCGATTCTATTTAAATTTTTAGCTTGTTAACGATACATCTAACAATTATAATTGTCCCCTGGCACAGAGTGTCCGGGTTTTACCCGAGCGCTTTTTAAATATCCCGCCTGAACGCTCCCCGGACGCCCTCTAAACTAGGATACATCCGGGGAAACGAGGACGGATGGAAGCCCTAGGCCATATTGTAGCATGTAACTTATTTATCAGAAACTATGTTATTTATTGGATATGTAGATCAAGACTTAATGGAGGTAATATAATTTATAAGTTACGATACCTCGATGCAATAAATATATAAAAATATATATACATATATATATATATATCCATGTCTACTATATATATCATAGTCCCAATCTACGCATCTAGTCTGATCTTTCACCAGTGAACAGTTTGCATTTCATTGCAGATGGACTCGAATTACCTTTCGCGAAAGGGTAATTATTTTCTTCAACACATATAACCCTGTAAAGAAAGAAAGAAAGAAAGAAAGAAAAAAAAAATATTTTGCTAAAGCACAACAAAAATAAAAGATAAAAATAATAACATAGCTGCATAGGTACAAGAGAATATAAAATAAAAGAACAATTAAAATTTTAAAACCATGTAACATTTTTGACGTGTCTTTTGTTACATGACACTGACATGTCACATGACGCGTCAATACCACGTACCCGACCACGTTTCTTTGAATGTAAATTACAAAAATAATTACTTATTATGTTACTGAGGGTTGTACGCCGTGCCCTTGAAAATAGGTGAACCCTCAGTATACACTGCGATGGACAATTGCCACCCCAGTACTGATTTTCAGTGCCCACCTTAGCTGTCGACTTGACGCCAACAGCCGCAATCATAAAACTAAAATATAATATTATAATATACTGGCCGCAATTTCCATCTGATGTAGTTCAACGTAAGATGAAATATAACTATAAAAAGTATTTACCTTTGCTACTTTTGGATCAATGCCAGGTAAGTGAAAATTAAAACTAATTTATATTTGCGAACAGTCATAATAGTTCATACCCAATATATACATGCTTCATTATATCCAATAATCACTACCTTCCGTTTCAGGTCCCTAACAAAGGATAACAAATCAAGATAACACCCATACGTCCACACCGACACAATAATCGTAGCCCGCAGCATACCCAAAACTAGAATTACATATCTTAGGGCCATAACAATAAGGTTAAATAGATTTGTTACTGTGTTTTTTGTTGTTCAAGACGGTATTTTTAAAAATTTGTTTTAAAAGATAATATGCTTTTTAGGTCCCTAATTGACGGAGGTATAGAGTTCCAGCATCGTGTCGCCGCAAACCTCAAACTACCACGAAATGCAGCTGTCCTGTGTCCGGGGACACTCAATGCTCTGGCTGAGGGTCTGATGGAGTATGAGAAGTGGTGGTAAACTTGCTAAAAACACAGTTTCATAAAACAATAGCCTCGCCAGCCTTCTTCACCCTCGTTCAGACAATAGGAATATTCATCACATCTCTAAGGACTCAATTTTCGGTAGAAAATACGGTGTTGCTTATAACTTTATTGTGACACATATAACAAACGACAATAATATGACATCATGGTGGCATACAATTTCAGAAATATTTCACGTGCATGACACCCACGCGTACCGGGACTGCATGGGAGACACACCGCACAAAGGATAAAAAAATTGGATAAGTGCGAGTCTGACTTCCGCACCGAGGGTTTTTTAAGAAGATAAACTTGTCCATCAACACAAGTCCATCTCAGGAATCAATTCTCGAAGATTTTTGCCCGTCTTTTCCGAAAGACAAACTTGACTTTGCAGTTCTAAAAATACTCTCCCATACATCGATATACGACGATAAGTTTTTAGTCACAGAAACTATTTTTTTATGTGATGTAACAATTTTTTCTTTAACTTGTGCTGCCAGACATGTTTCTTACCAAATTTCATGATTTATTGTCAATGGGAAGTATCTATAGGGTTTGATTTACCTGTGAAATGTTCAAATTTGTTAAAATCTAAAGCTTACTGCCTACTACTGACTTAGAAGCTTCTGATTTTTTTACAGCTTCAAAGGACCGCTGACATTAGTATTTGATGTTAATTTCAACTGGGCATCAAGTTGGGTCACGGGTTCCTGAGAAAAAGGGTCTTGACAGACAGACAGACAGACGGACAACAAAGTGATCTTATAAGGGTTCATTTTTTCCTTTTGAGGAAAGGAACCCTAAAATGGTGGACAGACGTGATCGTATGTGTATATATTTATAGTAGACCATCATATAGTCAGTGTGCGTATCATCAGTATTTTACTCTGTCACAAGCAAGACTTTTGTCAGCATTACCGGTTTATATGTTATCAACTTTGGAAGAGTTGTTATTATAGTATCAAAACATGGTGCTTTACCAACCTTGGACTTTAAAATTTATACTAGGTACTCATAACTGTTATAACATATGACTGGCCTGTTCGTCTAGTGGTTAGTGAGTTAGTTAGTTAAGTTATTATTATTATTATAAATGTATGGTAGATTTAAGTTCAACAAGTGTAATTTATCAATATTATTAGTTAAGCATTACAGAAAACTAGCAAGGTTTTAAAAGTAAGTTAATAAGTGGTTTTACTTTCGCTACAAGTTGCTCGAGGTATTAGAGTTCTGAGAAAAATGTTGAGCAGCACATTGTTCATTGAGCTTGATTATAATAAAGGCGCTCTTTGTGTTAAAATTGTACAAATCCTAGGTAAGTCATAATAATAATACTTAGTCAGTAACAATACTTAGACTAAAAAGGCTGTTCCAAAATTCATAATCTATAAGATAAATTCATTCAATATACGAATTGCAATATAAGCGCAGAGATATTGCTCTATTTTGGCATCAAATGACTGACAAAGGTATCTGTGCATATGTATATCTAACGGATCGGTAGGGGACGGCCCATCCGACAGCGGACCACAATATTTTTACGTCCGGGTGTATTTTATCGTTTCCACCATATAAGCTTTGAAAAGCTGTCACAGTCAAAGACTTTATACTGCATACAAAGGATTACTTTTTTGCAGCACGAACATGTGCACATTTATTTATTTTATATATATTGAATATTTTTTATTTGATCGGCAAGTAAAGCGCATATTAAGATCGAAGCTAAATTGTGGGGAAGATGTAAGACTCTTATTGGAGATACGTGTTCATTCTTTTTAAAATACGACTGCAAAGAAAAAGTTTTGCCAACTGTAATAATTTACCTGTTCTTAACGAAGGTAGCACTAACTCTGAGTCCTTGTAAGTGTGAGGCACGACGCCGACGTCATTACTTAAGGAGTTTTGCTGATGTGAAGATTTTACAGACTTTGTGACGTGACTTTTTGTGACCTTTTAGACGTGCAGAATACTAAAATTTTATTACGAACTGAAGCTGTATTTGAATTAACGTGCTACTAAAGGAAAGGATAGACAAACGAATTAATTATAAACTACACTCTCTTCTGATTAATAAGATAATATCGTGTACAACGACATGTTTATGCTGGACAAAGGCATAATCGACTGTTGCTACTGTTGCTGAGAGGACGACTCCCGCGTCTTCTTGCCAATATCAATTGGTCAAGTTGCTAAATAAAAAGTTATTCCCCTTTTGCGAAAATTGCTTGTCATTTGAAAACGCGTTGATTGATAAGTATCCAAATCTCTTTCTTTTTTGTATGTAAGTATTGTAACGAGCTGAGATAGCAATTAAATAATAGCTTGTTTTTTTATTATATTTTACTATTCATTTATTATATTTAGATGATGGAAATCATCTAAATATACATAGGTAAAGACAAAACGGTTTAGTACCTATTACACGACAGCCCAAAAAATAAGTGTAATGCTTTCAGGGTTCATGTATGTATATGTATATACACAACAGAAGTTTTGGTAGAATAAATACAATTGAACAGACGTATATCGTCTGTTCAAATGCTTTTATTCTACCAAAATTTCTAAATGCCTGACAGATTTAAATTCATATAAGTTGCCACTTATCTAAAGTCGTAC
Organism: Callimorpha dominula; assembly: GCA_949752705.1. Taxonomy (NCBI): domain Eukaryota; kingdom Metazoa; phylum Arthropoda; class Insecta; order Lepidoptera; family Erebidae; genus Callimorpha; species Callimorpha dominula. The sequence goes on along the minus strand of OX456999.1, from coordinate 24,795,042 downwards.
ACCTGTTAACTGCCCTATAAATAAATCCATTGCATCTGTCCATCTAAAGGTTGTCTGTAAGAAATCGCAACTAGCGATAAGACCGCCGTTTGTACCATTATTTTTATAATAAAGCGTTTTTATGTTGAATTGTATTGTATCGTTAGAATCCTTACATCATCCCGAGTGATATTGGCTATAATTTAAAAATAGTGGCGGCTGTATAGCACCATATTGTTTTAATTTTTAACTTTCGTTCTGTTATATTACAATAAAAACTTTCGTGAGTGGTATTCATATTTATTAAAAACTATACGGTTTTACTCACGTTTGTATTTCGGGAATGCCCGACTAGTTTCGGACCCGACGGGGGCCCTTTCTCAAGGAGTGAAGCGTCCTGCCGCGACGGTGTCAGGCGTCACATACGTCCCCGAAATACAAACGTGAGTAAAACCGTATAGTTTTTAATAAATTTCGTTCTGTTATTTTTAAATTAGTAATTTAATTTTGTTTTGTTGCTATTAACGAGCCTTATTGTTATCATACAAAATTGACATATTTATTGTTACAATAACTGAATGATTTACAGGCAAATATCGACTTCTGGGAGACCAGTAGTTGAAATAGATAAATGTTATTCGATATACATCGTCCAATTTTCCTGATACAAGTATTATAAGGCATTATAAGGCTATGTACTGGCAGTGAGTGATACGATAGCTGGAGGGGTTGTTGAGCGCCGGTCATTAAGGCGCATTGGGCGGTACACCACGCATCCGTCGCCGCGTCTCTCCGCTACCGCGGTACCATACATCGCACTTCAACAACACGTAAACCCGCTATTAAGTACCACCTACGGTACATTTGTCAAGGGCGTCGTCGGTAGCAAATGTTAATGTCACGTCGAGAGGTATTATGCTGAACATTTACATGAACCAGAGTCGTTCCCATATCGAAATATGAATAATGTAAGATACTAGTTTTTGTCCGTGACTTCACATTCGTTAATTGTCAATTTGTAATTTTTTCTATACCTCGAGAACGGTCCTTTTTCGATATAAATTATACCTTTGGACCCTCACTCTGTAAATACACCCAACACATATGTTGGGGTGTATTTACAGAGTGAAATAATAACACTGTAGAAGCCTAAGAAGTAGGTATAATAATATAAAAGAAACAGTAGGCACACATATCAAGGTATAGCGGTATTAGCACCATTGCAGATGCTCTATTACAATCCCTTATTCATATAATAACAAGCCTATATTGTTGGGCCATGGAGGTGATACTTCAACACACCCAACAACTTATGGGCTTTTAGGTCTAATCAGATCCGCGCACACAAACCTAACTCGTTAATTAAAAAATCGTACCTTACGCGGGACAAAAGCTTTTATCCGTTGCCAAATGTTCCAAAGTTATTCATTTATTATCATGCAGCACACCCCTAATGAAAAAATTACGATTACGCGTTTACTTTTCGCATGATAAGCACCGTTAAATAAAAACATAAAATAAAAATAAATGAATCGTCTTCTAGGCAAATTTCACTTAAGTTATCAGCCATTATAACCATTTTTACCTTAGAGAAGTTATTTAGGCCTAGTTCCTTTAATAGGCTATTTTAGTACATAGCTTCTTTCATGGCTTCTGCCAAACTCTTAAATTCGGCCTCACGGGTAGAAGTTGCCATCGTGGCAACTTCCATGTGTGACGTTGCTAATGTGAAGCTCAAGAGATACCTGCACCCCCTACGGCGAGAAAGCGTTACGAACAAATAAACTGACTTTCGCATTATAATATTATAATTAGCATGTATTCAAATCTCTACGGTTAATAGTCATACTTAATCTAATCAGATATATGTTTTTGCTGAGACTGAGAAAGCACCAAGAAAAGCGGTCAACCAACACTATTAGCACACTATTATATTTATTACTATGAGGAGTTCATTTCGAAAGAAGTACGGTTTAGCAGATTCTGCTTGAATTTAAGCTGACTGATAAATCTGCAGACATTATTTATCATCATTATTATTCATCCTGCTATTTTTGCTGTTGTGTTTTAGTAACCAAACTTCATTAGGAGAGAAATAATAGTGACAACGCAATGTAGGGTCGGTTCAAGGTGGGATTGGCAACTGCAACCACTTAATCTCCAATCCTTAGCCATTATGTTACCGCCGCTCTCTGCACTAAGCAGGGAAGTTTTTAACGTACTTATAACAAAGCTCAGTTTAGAGACTTTATTGGTAATAATAATTGGATGCTGGCCGAAACTTGCCAAGTAGTTCTTTATTAGCATTGGAGCTCTGAATGTACTCCGCCGTGACGCAAAGCATGTCGCTTACGACCTTTCTATCTGACCTTACTTGAGGGCTTGTTGCATTCGATTTAATTGAAATCCTGGGTCTATTGTATGATTGACTTTAATTGAAATCTGGTTTACCTGACTGCAGGGCAGCCAAAAAAGAATGGTTATATGTTTGACTTGTATGTATCTATGTCCATCCCTATGTTCCCTCGTAACTACTGAACGGCTGAACCGATTTTAATAAATTATATGTCCTTAGATTTGTGGGAATCGCACCTACGAATCTTGGTTTAGAAGTCAGGATCATTAACCAAAAAACCAACGGGCCCGTCAAAAGGTGATAACAAAAATATATACAACTTATGTGTTTCTTGGTTAATATTTTTAACGCAGTCGGGTTTTTTTGTTTTGTTTATTGATTTATTGTTTAATTTAAATTTGTTAGCGAGAAAAAAACGAGTGAACTTTTTAACATTTGAATGTTTTGTTAAAATATCATATATTTAGTACTTGTACATCACATTTATTGTTAAATATAAAGAAATATAATGCTTTACTTTACGCTATATTGCAGAGCTTATAAAATACTAGCTTTTGCCGAGCTAAGGTATTCATCGCCACGATAAAGGTGAAACTAATCCAGGATTAGTGTAAAGTTAGTTCTGAACGGTTGGGCCGTGAGTCAGGCGGCGGTAAGTGAAATTAAGTGACGTCACGCACCTATGCCACCAGCCCGCGCTGTACGGGTTTATCTGAACACTTATCTGAAATTTTGCTTGAGCACTATAAGCTTCAAGGAGATATCTGCAAGTTTGTGCAAGTCATTAACTACAAGGAACACGGCGACCACTAACTTAAAGCTTAATATACTATGATATAAATTGTACAGCTTACAATGGGTTCACTTTTAAACTTTAGATCCGATTCAAAATTAAAATGTATATTAAAATTATTTCAAAGTAATAAATTACAATCAAATATCCATAATAAAACATCAATAGGAGTTTCAAGCTAAAGTAAGTCATTTGTTGACCGAAAAATATTTCACGAGTTACTGAAAATAAATAAATCAATGAATATGCCAATGAGTTACCTATAAGCTGAGGGATGAGAGCGATGCGACGAAGCGAAATTAAAGTTAATTATTCGAGCCGTGCCTGAGTTGTCGATATTAATGCAAACATTTTAGAAATTACATTTTAGTTGTACAAACTCAGAGTATTTGCACTTTTTATAATATTTGTATAGACAATAGTAAATTTAGAATATATTATGTACCTATAGTTAGCTAAGTACGCACCGTAAAAAGTCCAGTCACCCGCAAATTAAATAAACTTGGTCATTTGCATAACAAAAGATGTTAAAACTAACAATTCATTTAATTTGTTTAAACCTTGGTGTTTATCTTTTCTTTTGTTCTCGCACTAGTCAGCTTTAAAAAGTTCAAAATAATACGCTCATGCTAATATTGTGTATATGAAAGAAATGTCTGTTAAAAGCGTTGGCCAGGTATTTTGAACAAAAAGTCCAACGAGGTTGAATTCAATCAATTTCAGTTCCTTCAGACGATATCTAGACAACATTCCGTACTCTTTATACAAGAGAAATTTAATCGAAAAATTACTTTATGTTTCGATAAAAGTGGAAAACGGAGGCGCGATATCGGACAAAATAGGTACTTACTGAATATTGAGTACTTTGTTTGTAAAATGAACAGGAATTGAAGGTCACGCGCATGTTTCGGGAGATGATTTGGGGCTCGGTAGAGACTCCGCCAAGACGAGCCAAGCGAAGCGTAGGGGCACTACCTTTTCGCGAAGCACTTCGTCGTTTTTAGGACCGACATAACTTGGGTTTGGATTATACTATTTACACAAAATTCTCAAGATATGATGTCAATAGTGGATTTATTAAACATATGAAGTTTCAATTGTATAGCTCTTATACTTTAGATTTTATTGATATGTAAAAAACCCTGATTTCGTTACTGACTCAATGTTGATCATCAAAATTCTTAGGGTACTTTCGGAAGTCCTAGAAAGCTGAAATTTGGTATGTAAGCTAGTATTAGTACACAAACAACAAAACAATTCTAAAACTTGGAACTTTTACCCCCAACCCCTTAAACTAGGGGATGAAAGTTTGTATGAGACTGCTCGAGGTCTGAAAATTGCTGATATAAAATACATATTTCAGGATTTTAAGTAAATCACCCCCTCCTTTTAAATAAGGGGATGGGATAAAGCTTGCGTAAAACGCCTAATGTGTACCTGCTGTGACTGATTACAAACAGTAAACCAACAAACAAAACAAGGCAAACCAAGAGTGTGGGCTATGAAAAAAGGCACCTATGATGTGCAAGAAAAAAGAAAGAAAAAATCAACAAAATAAAAAAAATATTGTTAGAAGCGACTTACAGAAAGAAGTGAAATCCCACCAAAAACATTTTCATGTAAAATGTTGCCAATACGAGACCTCGCACTGCAAAAAAGTTATCAGATCTCATGTAGAGTCAAACTTTTAAAACTCTATACGCCCTAACTCTACACGCACTAACTCGACGCGCCCTAACTCTACAAGCCCTAACTTGTAAACTCTACACCTTTGTCAAAATATGTGGTCTTGCCGTTTTGCTACCGATTTCTAATATCTAGTCGCGTAGCATATAAAATACCTGTACGACAATGGATATCAGTTAGGTTTTCTCATTTCATCGTCTATTATTTTGCATGCACGCTCAAAATTCAATATAAGCACTTACATTAATATTTGTTTTTAAATTATAAGTTTACTGTTTAATAAATCATGATCTTATTTTAGCTCAGAAACATCTAGAATAAAGTCACAGCGTCCATCCCTACTGTTTCAGTTACAGATCGCGTACTTTAGTAAATTTGATTTGGAGGAGTCATTGAAATATAAGTATCGGACAATAAATTAAGACCAGCAACAGCCATATCCCCAAGGAACGTTATTCGACTATAAATGAAATCTTACAAGATCTAATTTATCGAGGAAGGTTCTGGAATACAACTGATCTTAAACTTATCAAAAAAATTGTGTTTATTAGGTGACAAAAGTTTGAATAAAATAAAAGAAGAAAGTTGATAATGCACATCTATAATAGGTATAAAATAATATGAACATGGTCTAATTGTCTCTTGCCTTATGCAGGCATTTAGAACCAAGATTTAATCATGAATTAGGTTCCACTACTGAAGAAAACCGACGATCGAAAAGCGATGATCTCAAAAACTAATTGAAATTTGAAAGAATTCCGGAACGAAAAACCAGCGCCAAAACTTAACATTCTGGACTACGATAGGTGACTGTCGAGATAAAACTTTTTGTTCAGAGAGCTGTAGAAAAAAAAAAAGACTTGTGTAAAATCTAACTAATATTATAAATGCGAATTTGAGTAACTTTATTTATTTGTCTGTTTGTAACCCTTCCACGTCCTAACCACTCTACCGATCATCATGAAGTTTTGTAGTATCTCCCGAGAAAAAAATCTGTTCTCGAGGGATAGAAAAAAACTTGAATGCGATCGATGCCGCGTGCGAGCTAGTAAAGAATAATTGAATACTGTCACATCATTAACCTTTAGTATTTAGTTTATGTTTTCATTTGGGTTGAACTTGACGAGTTATCCAAAAACAATTCAAAGCAAAAACAGACAGTTACAAAAGTTCCAAATACATCGTCAAAATATATTGCACATAAACATTAGGTATTGGCACGTGTATAAAAAGTAATATCGCATCATAAAGCATTCTATTGTATTGGATATGATATGAGAGCAATAATCCGTTGTGAGCGGCCGACCCGACCGATAAATGACCGTAACAATTTTAGAGTATTTATCCACTGCGGTGGATCCAAATACGAATGTTACCCGAGGTAAAATCATTTTTAATTTTCTGACGTGGTGATGCACGTGATCATTAAACATTCGACAGCGTTTATTAAGCAAATTAAAATTATTTTGGTTCGCCGATAACCGAATGTTTTAGATTTGATATTATCGACAACAATCTGTATTAGAATCAAAACTTTGGTAAGTGGTTTCAAATTGATTATAGACTAGTTCGCTCACACTTTTTTTATGCTTCGTCAAATATGTATAAACTGCATTATTAAGCCTGCACTGAGTATTATCTGAAATGTAAACGTATATTGTAACATAACTTGGGGCTATTGAGAAATTAAATGCCAATATTATGTTAAAAAATAACAACGATATGTACGATAGCAACAACGAGATAATGTTGTGACTCTGACGTTAGAGCTTTTTTTAAATTAATGTTTGTGTCATGTTAAAACTAACACTGAAGTATACATTCTCTACATAAACTGCGACTTCATACACGAAATAGTAAGATTACTAAACTGCAATATATTTGAAGTTGCCATTACGAATTATTAACACGTACCTATATTATTATTTAACCATTTTATTTTAAAACGATGTTTATTTGAATTCAACCATTATTAGTTTACTTTATATAATGGCAACATTTCACTTAAAACGAAAACGGTAATTGATTCAAGTTTTAGTCCTTGTAAGATTTAAGGTCGAAAAGTCACATTAAAATCATTTTTTTTTTAACATTTGAATTAATGACGCTAACGTCTAAAAGTGAAACCATGAATGGGCATCATCCTTTGTATCGTATGTAACATTTGTAGCAGTAAGTCGTCCATGTTCTAAATAAATAAATGAATAAAAATCTAATGAAGACTGTCACTAAAATTGGAAGATATCGACGACACTTAAATTAAGCACAGGTTATAAATTACATAGCTTCAACGGAGCCCACATATTGATAAGTTATTGAATAGACTTAGCTCAGCAAAAAATCGTTAACTGACCGATATTGAAATAGTCAGAATAGTCTATTTCAGTTATTTCGCTAGTATTCTACTGTGCGGGAATACCAATGATATTCAATCTATCTTCGTACTGGAAAAGAGGGGTATGCGAGCAATTTACAACTTAGATAATCGTTATTCACTGAGGCTGAAATTCGAAGAAATAAACATAATGACTTTGTTGTGTCAGTTTATTTATGAAAACCTGATTTACCTTCAAACAACTTCATACAAGAAGTGATGTGCATACTTTTAACACCAAAATGAAATCATAAGCCTTTGTACTTACCTCTAGGCTCGCTAAAATTAACAAGTCGTTTCGAGGTCAAAGTTTGCGATTTTATTATAAAGTCCTAGATAATAATCAAATGTTAAGCCTAAACAATTTTAAGTCCACAGTGAAAGTAAACGACAACTATGCCTAAAGGGCTATTACTCAGTAGTGGATTATATATTATATAGGATTTATCCTATATAATATGGATTCATGGATTCACATTTTTCTCAATTTTTTTTTCAAATACATAAGTATTTAGTAGAAATGTAATATGAGCTAATATGTTTCTAATTTCCATCTTTTTTGTTTTTTTCTTCCTTTTTTAAATTATGTTTTTTAAGTTCCCTACTTTGTAGTCTAATATTAGTTCATTTACTTTCAACCTTAATAACACAAAAACGCACAACAAAACAGTGATATATATGTATAATACAATTAACTGAATATTGTATAACTATGTGGTGATTTAAAAGAGTGGCCGTGAGTTTGTTTTAACGATTTCTTCTTACAAAGTTCAACCATTTGTAAACGGGCGTTTATACAAATATCAATACAGGCAGATCCGGTATTATCTGTTATACACTTTTTAAGTTTGAAGAAGATCTTCATTATACTCAAAAAAACATTACAGGCCACTTCATGAGGGTTATTGAGTTTAAATAATTTAACATTTGATAAAGTAACCTTTTGTTGCGTTGAGTTTGTGTGTGTAGATCTATATTTTTTATTATTCTTTTTAAAAAAATAGATGATTTCAAATAATTTTTGAGCAATTTTCGCAAAATAGTAAAAACATTGAATCTTGTATGAAGGCCTTACTCGTGTCTGTGATAAGTTCATTGAGCCGGTCAGCAGAACAGCTACGATAAACAATTAAACAGGATGACATTGTTATATGGACTAGGTACTTCCGTATAAAGAGTGCTTTAAAACTGCACTGGCCGCTTCGGTCACTGCTCCAAAACAAACTCAAATAAAGCTGTTCCAAGCATAAATCACATTATAAAGAACTATTATACAACATGATATCAGTCGGGGAGGGAGGTTTTAGAGAAAAGAAAGACGAGAGTGACATCGTATTTTAGTGTGTACGCATCCTGAAATGTCACCACCAAATCCAGGAAGAAAAATGAGATGTTGGTTGCAGCGTCGGCGAGGGCGGTGCGGCGTCCGTAACAGCAGGAACAATCGCTCCGTGAAATAGTTTTAAAATTATGAAGTACGTCGCATGTGATTTATGGTCGTACGTCCCTCGTCCCTCTATCCTGCCGTGACGTTACGTGATTAATCATCGTTAAAAGCTGCTATGTACTCGTAAACAGGTGTGAGAGGATCCTTGAAACCAATTTAAGACACGGTTAGCGATGTGGAATAAGTTTGAAATCCTCACCTCCAAATTGCTGTAAACTGCTTATTCGCCATCGGCTTAAAACAGTTGAATTAGGTTAGAATTAGCTATGTCTCTTATCTATTACCGAACATAAGAACAATTATTATTCCTCACGTTAGAATTAAAACTTTCGTGTGGTATTCATAATAATTAGGTATTTAATTATACGGATTTACTTAGGTGTGTATTGTATACTCGGATGCTCGACTTGTTTCGGACCCAGCGCCCTTTATCTACCGCGTCGGCCGCAGGGGCCTAACTGTGTGGCGCCGGTCGTATCTGAAATACACACGTGAGTAAAAGTGTATATTATATTTCATTATTATTCCTCATGTCCTTAAAAATGTGTTTGGATTTTATACAATCTCAAACAGGACCTTAACTTTATAGTAGGTGAGCCCACGATGCGAAATGGGGATTTACTCGAGAGTCCTTGGGACCTATTAGATTTTGAAGATTAGAAAGAAACAAAAGTTTATACGATGTTTCCCTTTAACCGGTGGGGGGAGCGTCTACAGGTTATCGAAGATGTAAAAAAAATAGTGAAACGTAGATATTAAAAGTGTAAATACCCTACTATCTCTGATAACAGAGGTAAGTTAATCTGACCAATTTAAATTGTGGGGATAGCCGTATGGAAGGGTAGACAATAGAAAAAAAATCGAGCTCATCAGAATTAAGAGGGTAGAAATCCACGTTCAGAAGACTGAAAATGCTAATAAAATCATCACTTTGACATACTCGAGCGCTGTCAGAGTATCATACAGACGGTTCAGCGTAATGTCTTAGACAAGCTGACCAATAATTTGACGATTATTTGTAGGGATTTTTTTAACCCGACGATTTACAAAAAAAAATATTTTTATCATTAAATGTGTCCAACAAAATGCATGGAACTATCCATATACATATATAAAAGCGAAGAGATACTCACTCACCGACTCATCTCCTGCCTAATCACGAAATCTGGAAAACTACTTGTCCATATTTTTATTACATGTGTGAAAATAATGTATATCGCTTTTTTACAGAACTGATCTTTGTTGTTGTTGTTGCTGTCGTTGTTATGTTAAAACAGGTTTTCGTAAATATACGGCCATGCCACCTTCAGGATGTTTATTTTTAGGCAGAAGGCGTAGTAAATCACGATTACCTGAGTTATAAATTACTCGGATAGCTCTATTCTGCAGCACGAAGATAGTTTGATAGTTTTATACGACATTATACTATGAAAATAACTAAAATAGACTAATCTAGTTGTTTCAATATCAGTCAGTTCACGATTTTTCTAATTGCGTATTCTGCTGAGCTGAGTCTATCCATTATTTTGTCAATATGCAAGCCCCATTGAAGCTTAGAATCAAGAGTTTTGCCTAAGAATTTTGTGGTATCCACTAGTTCAAACTCGTCTTCTCTAACCATTATAATGTTTTTCACCTGTTTAACGTTTAGAGTAGTGAATTGGACATTTAGCATTTTATCCATTAACAAGTAAGTTGTTAACGTTAAACCAGCGAACCACTTTCTAAATAGCATCATTTACGTCTTCAAAGTTTGTACTCATACGTTTCAGTCTAAATAAAAGTAAAATATGATATGCAAATAACACTATCTCGTGGTTGCTCTTAGCAAGATGAGGTAAGTAAATAATCGAGATCAGTTTACACGATCGTCGTCACGTCGTCTTTATCTCGACTCAAAGCACCGCCGTTCTCGTTGAAATAACGGTGAGGACAGCGGTCAACAAGCGCCCTTACGATCTCCAGCAACTTTAAAAAGAACATAAACGAATGGACAGAGTTCAGAGTGGGGACGGTGTGAGACAGTGAGAAATAGAGAGGATGTAAAAGGAAAAGAGAGGCGCGGAGTGGGAAATACATGCTTCACTGCAGCTGCATGCACTAAACTTTCTTTACGATTGTTTTAACTTCGGCTTGTGGTAATCGGCAGATAAAATGTTTCTTGTTATCCTTGAGGTATATCCTGTAGCGTAATGGCTAAGGCGTTGGACTTGCAATCGAGTGGTTGCGGGTTCGAACCCCACCCAGTGCACTACCGACGTGAACCCACTCCTAGCACAAGCATTTAGTTTAGCTGGAGGGGTTAACAAGAATACTAGTAATGTGTGACCCACGTTACTAGTAGTCTTTATTAAAAGAAAAAATCGTGAAAAGAGTGTGCATTTTAATAATCTGACGATTATTAAAATACACACTCTTCAGCATGTAATTAACCCACCTTAATCTGACGCGCTCGAGTTTGTCAAATGATCGAATTTTTATACTATTCTGATTGGCTGCCCTAAACGGCCGGCTCTAGATAGAGAGCTTCTATATTGTGGAGGTACCTTACACCCTAGGTATAAGGTATCCCCCCTTATATTAATCTACCGCGATGGAGTCTATGGTCTCGAATCTACTTGGAATCTTTAACAAAGTGCTCTAAATGAGAACTTGAAATAGTGTTAAACAATGCTTAATGTAAACCCAGGTATATTATTAGCTAATAAATAATTTAATCTAAGTCTTAACTGGTCTTATTACGTAGATGTACTCTTTGGTCGAAAGGATTAATTGTAGAGCAGTATTACATGCTTCAAAGAGTAATTACGAAATCAAGTAATAATCTATATTGGTGTCAGTACACCCAGAAAAATAAAAACAAACCTTTTATATTCGATTGCGTGAGTTAGACAGTAGTCACCTTATGCAAAGGGTAGATAGTTCTTCGTAGAGTAAAAAAACCGTTATCAATAAAATTTTATGTATTAGATCCCTTCACTAGCTTCCTTTTTAATAACAAGGAAAAGACGAGGATGGATCCGAGACGTGCGATCGTTCTATTGTTATCTACAGGCTAAGATCAACAAATATGACCTACTTTTGGAGAGGGATCGTATAACAAAGTCAAAATATCTGTTACGATAATCTTATATGGACCTTGCCTAAGGCGTGTTCGGGTAGCGCATTACAGTAATAACTATTTCTAAGTTATAGTTATTTCTCTATATACATGTGTGATTTGTAATATTGCAGTGATTAAACTAAATTTAAGTAACCAGCAAAGGGGGGGGGGGGGGCAGGACGCGCTTAAAACTCATTCGAGATTATACAGTTCGAGGAGCAAATCGCTGATGATAATGCTTTCAACTGCATGTTTTGGTACCAGAGCCGTTACATGGCAGTTAAGCTTTTTTGAAAACTTTACTTAAATTAAAAGACTTGTATTACAGCGAGTAGAAATAAATTTGAATTTGATTATTCAATCATTTTTATTTAAAAGGTTCTCTGTAGTTAGCAGTTTAGGTATGTACCAGGTATGTATAGAAGAGAAGAAGTCGCAGAGCCCAGCCTTAAGACGTAAGACCCTTGTTTTCTTTTACTGCTAAGAGGTAAAATTAAAATTGAAGTTTTCCTTTAAAGGTAGAGTGCAGCATAAGTTAATGAACTGATAGTCTGGGTATAACTTAAAGGTAGAGTGCAGCATAAGTTAATGAACTGATAGTCTGGGTATAACTTAAAGGTAGAGTGCAGCATAAGTTAATGAACTGATAGTCTGGGTATAACTTCATTATTGCATTTGCTGTAGAGCTCTTTTTTGAGAATTAAAAAAATAAAATCCTTCTAAATTCTCAAATTCGTAACTCGTACGTAAACCCAATGACGTACGTAAATCAAGACAGCAATGTTTGTAAAATGTGCCAGCGCTAAAAATGCTTGCTTTACATACAAGAAGTCACTTAAACAAATTATCTCTCGCGTGAATAGGTCCCACTTTATTTCACATTTGTCCAAGGATATCATAAAAATAACCCGGATTACCTCTGGTTTCTTCTCTCTTTTTCCGAAACATAAACAGCAAATTCAAATAAAGCTAACCATAAACTGTTGCGCCGGGGGCATGACATGGCACTCCAAGCGTAAGGGCTTCTGGATACAGAGTCCACTTTATGTAGCCCCTAACGATTCAAGCTGTGGCCTCACAATAACGTGGTTGCGGTCTTTTATTCTACACAAACTTATAAATGGAATAATGTTGTGTACTTAAAGTAAGTCTCCTTTCTACCCAAACTTAGTTTTCCTAAAAATTAAAAAGTATAACAAAGGTTCACTGAAATTCAATTTAATCACCACTAATATCAAAATAATGGAATGCAGTAACTTGTAGAAAACATCGTTTGCTACTGGCAAAATGACATCGTGGTAGCGAAGATTATCCTCGTGGGACTGCTTTCGGTTCACGAATTTTGTGACTACATGAAAGGACGCCGTCAAGTGGTACATGTGTCGTCAAATAAACCTCAAAGGCCGTAAAGAATCTTTTTTAGGATCACCGCGAAAGACAAGCAATTTTTTTTTTGTATTTGTATCGCAAGCAAGACATTATCAGCAATAGTAAAAAAAATGTTTTTGAAGTGATAACTTCTTATGGGAGGGTAAACCGCTTCGTTACGTAATGCGTTACGGTGCCAGTCTGTCTAGCGTTAAGGTTATCACTTCTGACGAGCGTCCCGAGACGCACACGTTTTTTTTTCTGCTAAAAGATTACATCTTATTATAAATCCTTAACATATAAAAAAAAATCTTGCACTATAGAATATCTACACCCTGTTTAAATATACAGCAACATTATTGTCTGTGAATCACACATTTGCTTAATTTCTTGAGTGGTCGCCCCGCCACTAGGGCACGCCTAGTGTTGTATATTTGTACAAATCTGAAATTTGTAATGACTATCTCAGTAAAATACTGTATGAACTATAAACGACTCCATGTCTATTTATGTATATCAATGTACTTACATGTTTTTGTCAGTAGGTAATACACAATAATATTTTCATTAATAATTCTGTTGTTATTTCCACCCAAAGGTAGTCTAGTAGATCATTTTAATGATAACATCGTCTACTGCACTCACTTTTGCTTAAGTTTGTGTTCAACTGTGTAGTGTTAGTGGTACCTAGGTATGTAATAAAGAATGTTCTATATACTCCATAGTTATTGCCATCATAAACTTACTGATGTATATTTACGATAAAATAAGTTAATATTTAAGAAACGTAAAAACTTACGAGTACGTACTCTATTATTAAAGTTACGATATTACTTTTAATTTATCCAAAATTAGTTTACAGATTGTCGAAATTAATTTCGTAGCAAATATATGAAGTTTGCGTAAACTCGGTATATTAGTATTTCTTGGAAAGTATTCACATTAATAACATTGACTGAGTGAATGAATAATTCACTATGAACTCTAAAATAATTTGTATTATAACAAGCGGTTATAATACAAATTATTTTAGAGTTCAACACGTCCGAATGAAAAAACGTGACACTTATAGGATCACTCCTGCGTCTTTTTGCCCTTTGTCACAGCCAATTTGACTACCGTGTCACATATCTTGGCTTGTTGTAAGGGTCTGAAATTTATTTGTTTTTTTTTTTTAGTTTTAAGATTAATAGTTCGAAAGTTACCTAATAAAATAACAGAAAATTGACTACACCTCTTAACTCCGAAACTATTCAGGCTAAAATAAAATAAATAAATAAGGACAGTAGTTCTTTACTTTAAGATTACAGGAAAATATATAAGTCTATAGTTTTAAAAAAAATGGGTAAAATAAACTTACATTTGCAATTCATCCTACGGAGTCCTCTCCACGCGAGTTCAACCCGCACTTGGTCGGTTTTCAAAGCTGATAGGTGTAATTACACATCAAACTTTTAATCCATCATGAAGGATTGGCTGGAGACGCGGCATAGCGCGATAGTCAATATATCACACTTCAGTGCACCTCATCGACACCTCTTACTCACTATAAATAAATAATTGTTGAATGATTGCGCCAAGCGGGTTCCGCGATGCTACGTCCAAGTAGTCGTTATTATGACTTTCAATTCCGAAAGCCCTCTCTGTAATTTACAGCTGCATAAATCTAAATTATAATAAATGATAAAGTCATTTCACGACAGTTTCTTTCTTCGTGTATGTTCATAAGAGCGAATCAAACTCTTTTCTCTAACTAGAGTGAAGATTATCAATAAGGTGGGTTGTAACAGTTCCACATCAAAGTGATAATATTGTATATAGGACTGCCTATAAAACATAGCAATGTTTTTAACAAGCTAACATACTACACATAAGTAAAGCGAGCTCTACACTTGCGATCAGTATCCGCAGGCTCAATTTAGTTTATTTGGTAGATATATCGTGTCCCGTTGTTGTAGGGATGACCTCTACGACTATTTGGTAGATATATCGTGTCCCGTTGTTGTAGGGATGACCTCTACGACTATTTGGTAGATATATCGTGTCCCGTTGTTGTAGGGATGACCTCTACGACTATTTGGTAGATATATCGTGTCCCGTTGTTGTAGGGATGACCTCTACGACTATTTGGTAGATATATCGTGTCCCGTTGTTGTAGGGATGACCTCTACGACTATTTGGTAGATATATCGTGTCCCGTTGTTGTAGGGATGACCTCTACGACTATTTGGTAGATATATCGTGTCCCGTTGTTGTAGGGATGACCTCTACGACTATTTTACGTATTATTACTTTACTTGTTTAAGAATGTGGTAATTGTTAAGCATGTTTTTATGTAATAATGAACTTTGATACATCTACTTTCTTTTCACTCACCTTTTTAATAATGCATTTAATAGATAGATAACACTTTATTTGTACATTAGCAATACAGTAGAAGATACATTTTCATAATTACAGTAAACAGATAATGTACAAAGGGCGGCCTTATTGCTAGATGCAATCTCTTCCAGGCAACCCTAGGATGGATCAAAATGATTCGGAGAGATAGTGGCAGTTGGTGTTATATTTAAAATTTTAATTATTAGTAATTTCTAATAAATATGAAAAATTTAAATATACAGATATTAAATATTAACGTACTTTAAATACCAATAGGCACTTATACATACATAAACCTAACTATAGTATATACAATATAATATACCTTAATACAGTATACCTTAAGCGATCAGTAGTAACTACATACATACATATTAATGAATCCTAAGGTGAAAGATAGTGTCCATGAACCATTTTTTTTAAAATGGTTACTGATTGTGCTCGCCTAATATTTAATGGTTCCATAAGCGTACAGCTTGAACAGCGAAAGATTGGTCAAAATATTTAGTGGAATGCTGTGGCATCTCCAGTCTCAAATCCTCAGACGACCTTAGACATTTTTCATGTGTGTCATGAAGGAACTTAAACCGTTCTTTAAGGTAAAAAGGGGCTTTAGGGTGGAATAAGATGTTCTAAAGCAAGAAGAGGATATGAGTACTCCGGCGAGAGCGAATTGGAAGCCACTTGAGCTTTTGACAGAATTCTGAGATGTGATCCAATAACCAATAAGCCCATATATGAATCTTATACAAACATTTTGAAGTCGCTCAAGTTTATCAAGTTGTGCTTCAGTGAGATTCAGATAGCTGACATCGGCACAGTCGAGAATTGGAAGAAGAAGTGCTTGTGCAAGCGCAGACTTAGTGGCAGTTGGAAGAAAGTTACGTAATCGTCGCAAGGATCCCGCTGACGCGAAAACTTTACGACTGACTTCTTGCAACTGTGGACCCCAAGACAAGGTACTGTCCATACTAATTCCCTGGTCTTTCACACTAGTGCTGATATTCAATGAAGTGCCGCAAAATTGAATTTGGGGCAGTTGAGACTAAGAGTTTATATGTGAAGGATTAACAAATTAAAGTATAAATTTACGAACGTATCCTCGAACATGACTCATGACTTTGACAGATAAAACATTAAATTCTAAATAACTAAATTATGTGAGGTAGAAAAGTAACGAAACTTAATAAAATAATTATCAGAAGTGATGAGGGTATATAAATCTACATTATATAATCTACCCAGACAATGCAATATTGAATGTAAACAAATAATAGCGATAAGTGACTATTGTTTCTTTCTTTCTTTTCTTAATATTATTTTATAATTTTATAATATTTAACAAAAAGATCCTTTGGTTTACTTTCAGAGTTGAACGAACTACGTAACGGTAGTATCTGTTAAACTATATTAATTATATATTTATATGTCAAGTAACGGACAAGGTAACGTATAGAGGAATATTCTATTCACATGTGTCAGAACTCTGACACAACGTAAACGTAACCAAACTCAACTGGATTGGGTTACGTTTTCATTTTGAAGAGCATTTTTTTTTACATAGGTACCGTTCAGTTAACTTTATAGCTAAGTTCTTAATGTTATTACACAGAAACCTTTGTTTTAAAAAGAAATGAAATTCGGAATGTACCTACCCATTACAGCTTATATTTTTTGTTCGACGTTGATGTGGAACTAAGTTAACACTACTACAAATCCTAGGTGTTGATGTGTGAAGTTTTACAACCTCTCGTAAAACGGCTGGTGCCCAATTTCAGGCACAAATATTTATTCAAAGTGCACATAAAATCACAACAAATATACCAATGCTGGTTTATGGGGAATATTGTGAAATCATCCGGTAATGCTCTGTTGATAATGGTAGAGGTTTATTTTTTTTTATTTTGGACCTATGAGTGGAGGTATTAATTATTTTATGCACCTATACTTTTGTGCTTTATTATATTAATAAAATACAAATTTTATAGTTAATTTGATCAAGGGGAAACCTGATCGCAAAATATCAATGCAAGTTAATTTAAGAGATATCTGCGTATCGGTCTGTCGACAGCTGAAAATCTTGAAAATCACTTGACAATCATTGACTATATTTTGTAAAATTTAATGTTACATAATGATACATGCACAATATGTGTATTTGTCAGTTGTCTATATTTGTATATAATAACAATGTGCCCTGGACAGGCGACAGGTAACAATTAGTATTAGATAACTTTTATGTGGATTGTATGTGACATTTGTAGAATGTTCGTAGCTTTTTTTTGAATAACAAGGTTCTGAACAAAACAATGCTGAGCCCTTTTTTTATTAGTAACTTCATACTACTATTTTATTAAAATAAAATGTATGCATTCATCAAATTAAGTGAAATTAGCTACAATAATGTAGACTGCCATGGCAAGCAAGGCAATGTTTTGTGTATAGTCATATAATTGTATCTTTACCAAAGGCCTTTACTGAAAATGTTATGCACCTTGGGCGGACAATGGTTTAAAATTGCTCTTAAATTACTTTGTCTTGATTTTATATCTATATATATTTTATATATTACAGATATTTATTAATCATACACTATTTAATACAATCAACATTCACGACTCGTGAGTGACACCGTCGAAAGGAATTACTTAGCTCCAGCGCTTACCGATTGAAAAATGGTTCAACAGAGAAAGAATACTTATTCAAACATTTCATTGAATTCACTTTAGTACAGTTAGAAACGCATCAGTGCGGCGACATTACCGTTAAGTATTCAATAAAACAGCGCCGGTGATCGCTCGTGCTCCAACTAAATCAACTCGAGCACTCATAGAGAACATTATTTACAGAATACGCACGTAACAGGTGCAAGGAATACGCCGAGTTTCTGCTAACAATCCGCGTGTTGTACTCGCGTACGTATAATGTACCATCTTGCTTAGTAATCGTGTCATATAAGTAGGTATTAGGCATCGCCCTTGGGGAAATATCATGGCGAAGCGGAGGCACATTCATTAGTGTGATAGGAAAATAATCCGTATTGTGGTTTACTCTGTCCCATATCAGCTTATTTCGTTAGTTACGTAACTAATGAAATACTTTGTTTTGTAAGTGATATCTAAAGCGAGAGCACAAACCTATTTGTTCCATAGATGGGATTTTAATAAATTTCAAGTTGGATCTAAAACATTAAACCACTCCATATTGTATCGTATCTAACTAAATTTATATAGCCCATAGTTTATCATCTAAATCGTTACTATGTTTTTATTTGTATGTATGTATATATTATGTGTGTGTACATATTTGTATGTATGTTTATGATATGTATTTTATTCTATATACTTTAAGTATTTTTGTCTGATATTTAGTTTGCATATTCACCTAATAAACTAAAATATTTTTTTTTATTGCACCTACTTCCTGTTTTTTCTGCATCACCCGAAGGTCGACTGGTAGAGAATGCCTATGGCATTAAGTCCGCCTCTGTACTCTATGTGCATAAAGTTTTAAATAAATTAATAAAATAAATTTATTTATAATAAGGCAACTCCCGGCATAAGAGATGATTCCTGAAATCCCGATGGACTTTACGTTTGTAAAGTATTATTATTTATTATTATTATTATTATTCAAACAACAGATACAAGGAACATCTATACTCGGAATTACAATTTTTGGATCACTCAAACTATATGTGTGGAAACTGAACAACTAGCGCTTGGCGACCACTTTTACCGTTGCGTTATCTGTGCATGAATAGTGCGTGATTCAATTTTAGTTCCAGCCACGTCTTAACTAATTTTGTTATCCTTAAGTCAGTTACAGAAATGTCTATTTTGTAGCTTAGACATATTTTACTGAAAGTGTTAAAATTTCTCCTGACCAGTTTGGTCAGGAGAAATTTAAACACTTTCAGTAAAATATGTGTGTATGTTTTAGTCTATAGACTTAAATCTTTAGCAGCGCTGACAATAATTAAATATGTAGTCGGAAGCCTTTTACTTTTATGCTCTCTTTGAGTCAATTGTGTTTGTATTGCGCACACACTTCAAAAAATATCCTAATTATTTTAAGTGTCATTGAGATCAAGAAAATATTGTATGGTTTAAAATCACGTAAAATGGGTATATCATTGAAAAAACAATATCAGTAGTGTAGGTGCAGGTGCGAGCTGCTCTCGTTGAAGGCCTCGCTAAACCGACACAGTAAAAACGCCTACAGAGGATTACGAGACGCTCTTTATTATTGATGTACAAGTTAGTAGTCGGGTAAGCTTAAATATTGATGTAAAACAGGTGAAAATAATGCGAATTTGTTTGGGTTTTAGGTGTTTTAACATAGCTCGTATATGAAATACTCGTTGAAAAAAAACTTGACTTGTTTAAATTATCACAAACCTATTTACTAGGAATTGTATAGTAAAAGGTTTTTTATACATAAAGGTAGATAATTTTAACCATCAAAAGGAAAATTCCTTAGTATCTATGAAGATTTCAAGAATAAATCCTCAAGGGGAAAATGCTTCAATAACCTGAAAGTGACAATAGGAGACAATCCGTCAGTGGAACCCATTTAATGAGCTACAAATATTCCAATGTTCGTGTTTTGTCTTAAGTTATTTCATGCTCTGAAAAGCGCTTACTGCCAAATCCACTTTCAGGGATATATTTTAAAATCCATGCGGTGGATCGGTTCCTCTTAGATATTAATTATAATAATATTACCGTACGTTGCTGCATTTCTTAGGAATAAATAGAGGCTGTACGAGATACTCGGAACGACATTGAGCTCATTCGATAAATCCATGTTGTTTTCATTCGTCGTTGAAGTTGATAAATAATCTCTATAAACATTAGTAAGGCAGAGTTTTTGTAAAACACACCGATGAAAACCATTCAATTTAAAAAGGGATATCGCCAATGTTATAATTAAAATTAAGAAGTTTTAAGCTTTCGAATTTATCCATAAAGCAACAATAAATTAGCCCCGCGACGTCTCGCTAACAATGACCAGAGGCTGTTCGTATAGATAACTAGTAGATGTATTGGAACGCGCCACATCAGGCCGCGCGTGTATTTCGGCGCGGGCGCAGACGCTTGCCGGTCGGACCGGTCCTGCTCTCCGCTCCCCTCACGACCAGTTCTGCGACTGGTATGGCGGAGGCTCTTGTTCGCAAAAAGTGCCACAGTCTTGCTGCAACCTCGCTCTGCTATTTGTTTTGGTAATGTCTGCGGATCGCGGCCACTCGTAGAAAAACAACGTGTGAAGTGTATACAGTGTGTCAAGTGTCCAGTGTGTCATGTAGTGTAGGCGGGAGATGTCGTGCCGGCTCACATCATGCTCGCCGTTCGCCATGCGAAGGTATATTACACTTCAGTCATACAATATACATCATTATTGAGATGACCAGCCTAACAGAGCCTAGAGCGCACACTGTGTACCACTTTGATGCGCTTACCTAACAAGTCATTGTTGTTTCGCTAGAGCGTCACAACTGTAAACAAAACTAAAATCTAGTACATATTAATGAATTAGGTGTGTAAGTACAATATTGCTGCATGACTCGTGGCACTTCTAATGAGCCATAACTAATAAAGCCGGTGGGATGGTGCGTCAACGTTAGGTGTCACGCATCGCACTCGCGCATTGTGCGATATGTGTTCTTGTGACAGCTCGTTGCACACATAACACAAAGTTGTAACGTTGTTGAAGTTGTAACAATAGGAACAAAACGAAACCTCCCCGTCAAACAAATCATGCCAGATGTGATGTACTGGCTCTCGGTTTTTATAGATTTTCTCTGTAAAATGCATTGTAAAGTCAAGTAAAAAATGAGGGCACATATGTAGTATAGTTGCTAAAAATAATGAACTTTCCCTGTGACCCTACTCAGACTGATGACAGTGGAAGTTTGATTTATTACACTGGGAAATAAGTATATGATTACAGTCATGGTCTACAAAATAAAACTGCTATGTTTTTTAAAAAATCAATATGGTAACTAATCAATAAAATAACACTAGCTGTGTCCGCGTTAGCTTTGATAGTCCTATTCATCTGCACACACAGAATACTATAGAATTAGGAGAATTTAGCTGTGTTTAAACATCCTCAGTACTGTCTAGATACTTCCTGTAGAGCGGTTTTGATAGGAGCATAAATGGCAGCCTTGCCCACTAAAAGGCGTATTACTACGCAAGCAAAAAATCGGATTAAACTTTGATAATTTGAAATTAAAATACTCAGCATTAAAAAAAAAATATTTAAATAACGAATACTACTGAACCAAAAATGTTACGCTTGGAGGCCAAGCGTAACACTATTACAATCTAAAACATCGATGAAAGGAATTACAAAACGCTGTTACTACATATTTCATCTATTCCACTATTTCATATACTCCCTCTGCAAGACAACTTCTTGATCACTTATAGATGATAGGTACTTATAGATATTTGCATAGAGTTCTAAACGTACAAAGTCTCAGAGAGGCTAAACCTTTCAGTTAAAATAAACTAACGCCAGCGGCGTTCTTTAAAAATAGAGCAACGAAACGTGCAAAACAGTGTGTAGTTTTTGTTCTCGCGTGTGGCGATGTAAAAGGCATCAGTGGTTTGTGCAAAGTACTGCCAACAAACGAAGAACGTCCGCAGAAAGAAAAAGTTGCATAACTAAAAGCTGTAAAGCTGTGGACAACGCGAACAGATGTGCGCAAGAAGAAAACAGCTTGGGAAACGGATATTGTGTATTCATCACATTCTCATCTATTAGGTACCTTTATATTAATATATGTGACGTAGAATTTCCTATTATATAGATAAATTGCTATAGCAAACGATTGAAATAGGGACGGCTCAAGTCATCATGTTGAGCTATGTCTAGAAGTTGTCCAATTGTCATCACACATCACATCTTTATATCAGTGCAGTAGACAAAAGTGATATAATGAAAATTTTAAGGTTGGAACAGAAGAGGTATTTGATAAATTCTGGCAAAACAGAAGGCTACACTGGATGAAAATAATTTTCCCATACTTAAGTTTTTTTTTTCACGAGTGTCTACAGTAGGTACCGTCCACTTGCTGTCCCCATTAACTGACACTTTTAATACTTACCTCATCTCGTTACATGCTATGGTGCGATACATGGTGCAGTGGTGTGTTAAAATGTATTTTATTTTCAATACAGGATTGTTGAGAAGCCCAATACTTCAGAAGGATATATTTATAGAGCTGGATTCGAGCCCATCAGTTTGAATAGATGTAATTAAGAGTCAAAGTAAATAAATGTAATTGTCGTTGAAAGTGTGCCTAAACAAATGTGTCGAGATTACATTGTGAGATTGTCACACTCGACTTGGGAGTCGTTTGCTTAGGACGCGGTGCTGATTCGTGGTGATTTATGAACTGAAAGTATATTTGTTTCAGCAGGAGATGTTTACTATTGCGTACATTTTAAATGTTTACGTTCAACGTTTAAAGAAACCAGGGAAAATTTAAATATAATGTACTACTCTGTCAAGAAAGTACCAGGAAAAGGCGAATAAAATACAAAATGTTAACTATTCTTCCAAATTTATTGTATCGCCTTCAAAGTAGGCCCCTTCAGAAATAATACACTTACGCCAACAAATAATCCAGTTATCAAAACATTTTTTAACTTCAGTCGAAGACGCTGATGGCCGACCAGAGCGAGGCAAATCGTCCAACAAATGTCGACCGCTTTTGAATGACTGTACCACTCATATGCACATTTTTTTGATAAAGTTGATTCACCGCATGCTTTCTCTAACATTTTCAGTGACTCTAAACATGACATTCCATTTGCAATGCAAAATTTGAGACAAACTCTTTGTTCGATGTTCTTATCCATTATAAAAATCGCAAAAGACTCTTGAGATGATCTTACAAAATCGAGTACTGAAACAAACTAAATAACAGATATTGCTCAAACTTCGCGCCAATATAGAAAACAGTTGTGCCACGAAAAGGAATTATTTGAATAGAATTTGGAATTAGAATTAAATTATCAATTCCCGATACTTTTTTGACAGAATGTATATAGGCACGAAATTCCGTGGGACCCTAAAACAACAAATACTTTTTCACATATGTGAGAGAAATAGAAAATTCAGCATTAAGAAATCCGGAAAATGGCTTAGTAATTTTTAAATTCCGAAAACTCCAAGGCTCGTCCATATTAACATTTGCATTTGAGTTCATTCACCCTTAATCACTTTAAATTGGTTATTACATGCATGCAAGTATATTTTATTTCTGTATCTAAGTGAGATATTGTGTCGTATAATACTTTTTTTTATTGTAAAACATTTTATTATACATATATTATACAGAACATACCCGTTTTAGAATACCAATAACGTCGAATTTATTATTCAATATTAATGAGATTTTCGATATAGACTATCATTAAATTCATGAATTCGAGAGAATCTGTCTATTAATTAATAAATATTGAATAAGATGTCAATGTAATACAAACTCTCCTTGAATCTGTAAACGTTTGTAGATATTATGGATTTAATCAATTTATACCGTACACTGCAATTATTGAGCTCTTATTTTAGATGTATGATATTCATTTCTATTCATGGCTTTTAGAATCAGTTGACGTTTGCACAGAAAAATTCAATTTCCATATTTTGATTTAACATTTATCATTGTTATCAAGTAGCAAAAAGTCGTTCCGTGAAAACGGTACACCTTCTACAGTTAGATTAACATATAAATGTATGCAATTTATATATAACTAGTTGTACCTAGATCTTTAGGCCAGAAACCCTCCCGACGTTCTCAGAAGATACGGCCAAAGTTTCATCACAATCTGATCAACGGTTTAGAAATTCATAGAGTACAAACATATTAACATTTATTTTTATTAATATCAATTCAAATATGAAATAAAATTATTTGTACAAATTGTATATACCTACGAAGAAATGGAAATGGAAGTGAAAGCTTTTGCTTGGTGTGTACTATTCTTTTTCATTACATATTACTACTTTTCATCTTTCAAACAACTATTACAATTCTCTGGTAATACATATGGTACTGAAAAATCAACCTGAATGAAAACTTAATTAAAATTATGTTTATGCACCTCTCTGTGCCATCAAAACGAAACATTTTCCTTATCCATGGCAGCCCGATGAAATACGAAGCAAGTCTGTATAAATAGCGGCTAAGACTAAATTCAAGCGTCGGCCTACACAAACGAATTTTGACTAAGCGACTGTAAGAAATCAATACAATAAGGCGTGTTAAAGCTCACCGTCAACACATTCCAAACTCTTTTGATAACAGTGATCCTGTAACCGTCTGAAAATTCAAGTTGGAAAGTCGAGTCAAAACTCTGTTCCTAAAGTTCCAAACATCAATCTACTTAACTAACATTTTTCTTCTTCATCTGATTTTGATGAAATCACTTGATTTATGATTACTAACTAATAAGGAACAGGTCAGAATTTTTAACCTCTTCATCATTGTACACTTGTCTTATGATTAGTTATGATTCCTTAATCGGAATAAAAAACAAAGGTAGCACGTATTTAAAAGTATGTTTAAGAAAAATGTAATAGCTAATGAGGGGTAAACACCATGATCCAAGAACTCGCAATTAAAAACATTACTATGCCCTTAGATGAAATATACCATAGATGCACGACCTCCTACAAAAATCGAGTCAAATAGTGGCACTCGAGAGTTCCATAATACTTTACGTGCATGCATTTAATATGCCATCGTATAATAAACCAGATCATACAATGAATGTTTCTGTGTATATGTTGTAATAGTTTAATACAAAAACTATAATATCATACGATTTAATTTATTAATTAATGTTATTCAATAGTATTCTTATTATTTCTTAGACCAGCATTATACCAGCCTTATACCAGCAATCCGCCCCTGCTTCGCACGGGTAGCAGAGACATCATATTTCCACCAATTTACACAAAACCTTAACAAATTATACACCTAAACCATCCTCATGAATCGCTCTATCTATGGGTGCCGCATGAAAATCCGTTCAGTAGTTTTCGAGTTTATCGCGAACAGACAAACAGACAGACGCGGCGGGGTACATTGTTTTATAATATGTAGTGATAAACGTTTAGCTTTGGACATTAGATATAACATTCACGTTCGCTATCGTGGGCAGAACACGCAGAGCGCACTCAACACATGTAAAGCAACCTGTTTTCATATTGCAAAATTAATAATACTCTTTTCTTTTCTTGGAATTTTTCGTTTTATAATAGGACTTCAATACAAAATAAAAACCCTAAGGTCACTATTTCCCGTTAAAATTAATACGAAACAGTTAATCTTCTCGTATGTCGTGCAGTATATCACTTCAGTCAGTACTAAATCAAGCCATATAAACTTGGTTTACTGCGTGCATTTAATTACAATGCTGTGCAGTATGTAAGCTATCGTGAAAGGTAACAGGCATCTTGAGAATTTTACATTTTTTTTTTTAATTGGTATACTGTTATACTTTGTAACCTGTGCTGTTAATGTGGCAAAACAAAAATTCAAAGCATCGCCACACCGTGCCTCAACATGACAGGGCATGACAAAGAGGTATCTAGGAGTTGCTCACTGAAAGTCGAAAAAACAAAAGCAATTCCTTTGTTAATAGTACTCTTATAGAAGCTCTGGAGCTTTTACTCATAAAGGAAAATGTCTTTTGCGAAGGTAGAAGTACAGTCAACAACGAAAGGTTATGTTATCTTCCATCTTTCTAAAATAATATTTAGTGTAAATATATGTCGCTGTACTCTGTTACATAGTGTAGTACAAAGGTAAACATTACAAAGATAAAATAGGTGACGTTAGCGTAGTTACTAACATTACAAGCAACTGTATAAGCTAATATTCCCACTTGTAAATACACGGTAAAACTCATAACAGGGGACTTAATTTAGAGCATGTTCTGTGAGGCGGTTTAAACTGTAATACTGAAAGCAACGGTTAGTTATTTGTTCTCCAATACGTCCGAAGTTTGATCCCTAAATCAAGTTTGTGCAGTCGTTAAGCCTCGCTGACAGGACAAAGCGTATAAAGTGCCGAGTGTGCGCGGTTGACGGTCGATGACCTGGCATCCCGCTCATTTACACTGCACATACCACAACTATTGTTTTTATGTACACGCCACACTTATTATAAACATACTTTGCAGTTCAGAAATGTGCATTAAACATAAGAACATGAAGCAAGTTTTTTGTTAAGTTGATAAATTTTATGATTAGGACTCTCACCTAAAATGTGTCCTCGACTTTAATATTTATAAGATAACTAGGTAATTTTTCGTCTATAATATATCATTACACGATTATAAACGCATGTCACTTGTTACTCGTATATGTCTAGCAGTCACTTCTTCTTCGTCAGTCACAAAACTGTGCGGTCGAATTATTTTTAAATTTTTATAGTAAATATAATTGTATAGGCAAGTAACTAAAGAAAGATATTGCTTCATATCTACCAAAATGATTCTTCATACTGATGATTTGAAAGTAATGTAACAGATAAATACGGTTCAGGACGCTAACTAACTACAAGAAGATCTCAATAGATTTCAGGCGTACTGAAGAACAAATAAACTAGAATTAAATATACTAGTAATATTTATTAAAAAAAAAAAAATGTCAATAAGTGTTACGTGTACTCCTTTACACGTAAACCTAGTCCAATATTTCAGGTTTATAAATGATTAAATAGCCCATTGACAAGAGTCAATAACATTAAAGACCTTGGAGTTACTTTTAACTCAATATTAGTTAGTGTTTTATTTTTATCCAGGTACTTTTGTACTAAACACTTTCACTCCAAAAATAGTAGCGATGAAGTTCCACGAAAACAGTTAACTCATTTTATTTTCTACCGAAACGGTTCATTCAGCCCAAAAGCTCGATTGGTATAATAATCCTATTATCTGTACAATAGAAATTGATGTTCTATTGATAATACGCGTGTACTTGCCGCCGGCTGGGAGAAATAATATGTGCTCCTTGTTAATTAATAATTCGCATTTGTTAGGATTTTAAAAATAATGTTAAAATGTCATAAATTAAATAGTACAAGGAAACTGATTTGTCCCTTAAATAAGGTTTTTCTCCGAGATACTTCTTTTGGTCACAGATTACCGCACATAGAGGACATAAATGGGAATTGTTATAAAATGTATTGTGTTTTTTTATGTATTCAATATTTCATTTCATTCAATATTTTAAGCATTTATTATGCAAAAAAATAGACGCAAAGTTAGAAAAGACGTCGGATAATAATAATATAATTTACTGATGTACATGTATGTTTGTAAGTTGTCCACACCGCACAGGTCGTGGAGCAGGTATAAGGATCATTCTTACTTTTAAATAACGTTAAGCTCTTTATGGGCCAATCGATTCATGGACATAGAAGTGACAATTTGCAGTGTGCAAATGGACGAGGATGTTTGTCAGCCCTCTGAGTAAAAGCCTGGTACTTATATGTTATTACTGATATAGAACCGCCCCAGCAATGTGTGTATGGCGTTGCGGTAAAACAGTCCACTAAACGACGAGCTGCGGGTACGATTTCCGTTCAGTGCATATTTTAATCGATACGATTGTTTCTATGTACAAAATGTATTACCTATTTACTAAAAACATGTAATAGTAGAATCTAATTGTCAGACTTTTATTAGATGGCGTTGTGAGTGTAATACTATGTCTCATAATATTATTATTTTATTTTAATCTTTTGATTCTACAAGATGTTAACTGGTAGGAACAGAAAAGTGCCAAATTAAATGTTGTTATTGTATAAAATATAGTTCTAATATATAATATAACCCTTCAAAACCATATCAAGTAAAAAATGCAAATCTCGCAACGCAGTTCTCATACCGCGTAAAGTTGTGAGATGTGAGATCTAATGCAAAACTGAGTCGGTTAATTTATACATATCTATAGGAGCATCTATGCAACAACTTTGTCGTAAACTCTTACCTAATTAAATCACTCACAACATTGCATAGGCTTTCCTCAGGCTTCTATCTTTATCCGCATCGAAGTTACAGGGAGGTTAAAATATCCTGAATGGCTTCGAGAAAAATTAAGCAGTTACTCGAGAAAAACATGGTACGCCAGTGCTTTGGTTTTAGGGTTCCGTACCTCAAAAGGTAAAAAAAGTAACCCTTATAAGATCACTCTCTTGTCCGTCTGTCTGTCCGTGTGTCACCACCGATTTTCTCAGAAACGGGTGGACCTAGCAAGTTGAAATTTATACCCGATACTGAGGTTCCTATTAGATGTATAAAAATCAAGGTCCTGAGCCCATACGATAAAAGATATATGGGCAAATTTAGAAATTTACCTTAATTTTACACTTTTTCATTTTTCGGAATGTTCCCTTTACTTGAGCTGTAAGACCTTGCTTTTAACCAAAATTTACAATTCTAGGTTAACCGGAAGTACCTTATCGGTTTTGGGTCGAAAACCTATAGGGTACTTCCCAATTACCTAGAATCATAAAATTTAGTAAGAAGCAAAGTCTGACAGCACAATTTATTGTTATATCACATAAAAAAAAGTTTTTGTGATTACAAACTTATATTTTGCTGTCGGATTGTTACTTTGTTATACATCGCTACCGCAAGTTAAGTTTGCCTTTTGAAAAAGACGGGTAAAAGTCTTTGAGAATTGATTCCCAAGATGGACGTATACAAATTTGTTTGCTTACGGAACCCTCGGCGCGCGAGTCAGACTCGCACTTGTCCGGTTTTTTTCTTCATCGTCTTGGCGGAGACACTGCCGTGCCGTCAGAAATTAAAATGTCAATCATATTAGGTACTGTACCACTACTCTAATAAATTACGACAAATAATTTAATTAATAATACATAGGTAATGTATGTTTCGAACTCATGAAAGTGACACTTCTTTACATCGTTTGTTTGGCATTAATTCCCATAAGACATGTACGTACCGTAATTTAAGACGACCTTGAAAAAACATTCCTGATGACATTATAATGGATTTACCTACAATTCACAGCGAACAACATGTAAATCGATTTTATATACAACTATGTTGCAAACTAGCATTCGCCCTTCTGATGGCAAGTGGTTATCGGTGTCTATAAAGCTTACAAGTCACTTTTGGTCTCACTTGTAGATTCGAGCAAAAATCTGCTATAGCATTTTGTCTATAGATATTATATATACATATGTCTTATGTTTAAACTCGTTTTCATAAGTAGTCGAGGTGTTAAATATTACGAACACTAAAAATATACATATAAACATAATGGAAGTGAAGTCCCAAAACGGAACTAGTGTAACTAATATAGAGTTGTTATGTCGGCTGTCATCTCATCTCATAGCGAATGTAATAAATACGGGGAGATAAGAATAATCCGTGATATAAAGTCATAAGTTCATTATGAACTTGGCTCAATTGTTCACAAACTATTCTCACAACTGATGAAAAAGGAAGATATCATTTCGGTTTTCCTTTTACTTTCTTATTGTTATGATTACACGAATATAAACACGTACATGTAGATACTTGGATCCGTACAAGGTAAACAATGAATTTGTGAATACATCGGCTGTTATGTCCCTCCAACACAAAGAAAATTTTCTCCGACCAGGCTGACATGCCTGGCAGGCAGCGGCCCAATAGTTGATGTTCGGAAGTAGTTCATTGCACGATACAGGGTTAGTTACTATGTAGTTCGGCTTGTCTTCGCAAGTTGGCGTTGAAGTATGTGTTTGTTGTACCATTTACCAGCAAATTGTTATACACGTTTTGTTTGCAGGGTTGTACGTTTTAATTATAAAAAAAACACGATAAGGCAATTAATGTTATGAATGTTACGTGTTAACCGTATTTAAGTGGCAGTTGGCGGGTTCATGTACGCGGGCACTCGGCCGCGGTCGCAGCAAAGGCCGCAACTCCACTGGTCGCGATCAACCATTGTTTTAAGGGTAAGAGTAATTCTGCGCAATGAGACCACTAAAATAATCGATGTTGGTCCTTACAATTTGAATACAGCTTTTTGTGATGGAACACACAGTAAATATAAAGACGGACTTACTATATTCATTTACTCAATTAACGTATCATTTTAGAAAAAAAAACTAAAATTAATATTAGGAAAATTGTCTAAAGGGTAATTTTAGAACGCCAGGGGTCCTTTATCATAGGCTTCGCCAAGTGGGTCAGAAATATGAGTACCTAAGAATTATGGAAGTTTTTATTCTAAAACACATTCCTACTTATTTGTGCAAAATTTAGATGTCTTTTTCTTACCGGTTAGTGGGCTGTAACTGGTCTACTAACCGCAACAAAATTGTAACTGGTCCATTTAAAAGATGTAACAGAGGTATCGCAATATTTCTCTAATCGTGTTTAGTCGGGTGCGCTCCGTTACGCTTGTGGAGCTAGTAGTGCAGACAGGCGCACGCAGGCTTTGCTCATTACATGCCTCATTACTTTCATTCATAGACATTTATTTTTCAGCGTGCATCAATTATAGCGTGACAACTGTGTCTTCTACACAGAAGAAATACACTGCTTGCCCACCTCGTTTGAGATTATGGTGTTATGTGCTTCACAATAAACACATATTTATTTACATGTTAATTAACGCGATCAATAGGTGTTACATACCTTTACCATACCGTACGTTTAGACCAGGTTGAACGGGCGGTGGTCACTGGTTGATTGGCACAGTGGTGCACGTCCTCCGTCGTCGAGTCCCTGATGTAGAAAGTTCTTTGTCCACCCGCACATTGTTGATATGCAGACAAGTATGTAGTTCATCTTAGTAGAATAGAATAAAATGGAATAGCTATTATTGCAAAAATTGTGTATATTATAAGTTAATATAATTATTAATTTCAATACTATTGTTATTATTGCAGTAAAGATTAAAACATACTTATACTAAATCAATTTGTGTTCATGCGGGAATCGAACGCACATTATTTGAAAAATTTATAGTTGGCTAGGTGACCACCTATATCGCTGCGCCTTCCGTGCCGTTGATATAACCAGATGATAAAAGTCACATCACACACACATCACACACATCTCCGCATCACCCAAAGGTTGACTGGTAGAAAATGCCTACGGCATTAAGTCCGCCCCATGCAATGTATCTGCAGGAAGTGTTTTAAAAAAAAAATAAAAATAAAAGTTGTAAACACAGCCGTTGTAATTACAAGGGATTGAAAAGGAGTGAGCATTTATGTTTTGGTCAGTTCAGTTCCCATTAAAAGAGTAATGTAATATTAAATGTAACGTTATATGTTTAAAAACAAGTGCAATTAAGCTTCCATATTTTTTGGAAGTTATCAATCAGTTTAAACAAAAATACTACACTATCCACTATTATGCTATTCATATGTATCACGAGTAGCACAAGTTAAAATATAATTAGAAAAAGTAAAATGTTGTTAATATTTAGAGATAGAAAATGAAATCATTCCGGAGGATGCTGCGTAAAGTACCTTTAACATTTTAAAAGCTAATCGAATCGCTTAGTCACCGTAGTATGTGAACGCTTTACATATTAAAGGAAAAGTGATTCAAAAGATAAAAAAATGCAACGAAACATTGTAGTAGACAAGGGCAGTAGATGACAACCTTACTGATACTACAGACTTCTGAGACTTTTCTATTTGTTTCAGAAAACATATTTCTGTCGAGAGAAGTGGCGTCTTCTCCGGTTCTGACTTTAAGTCTATTCTAAGTAGCAGAGGTGAATATCTTTCACCCTGGTAGATGCAGACTACTATTTCTAATAAATAACCATCTCTGTACGGGAAAAGGTAGATTTACTTCTACACTTGGATTAATCTCGGTTGTAGGGATTCACTACAAAGTACAAACAAAATAATGCAGTAAACTACAGACCAAAAAAATACATTACTAATTTTCAGAATTTTAATTTATTTATTACATAAACTATATAATTCGAAATGAACCTTGATGAACTTAAATGTATCTCAATGTCGTAAATGCAAATGATCGTAACGAGATTAATCGTCGCTATTCAATTAAGAGTATTAATGCAGTAGAGCTCTTTGTTCGCCAGAGTAATCTGCGCAATGAATCCGCTCAATTTGATCGTATCAACAGGTTATAAAGGGGTTCATTAACTCGCCTCTGTTCACCAAGTAATGGTTCAACTTGTGTGTACTCGCATCGTGACATACTACCACTCATTATGGGATTCGAGCACATTTACTGTATTTTATCAATTTCATCTGCCTTGATTGACCGTTTGTGTAAATAAATTTCAACTCTGCCCGACTTTGCCGGACTGTTCGATACCGATAACACTAAA
The DNA here is from genome assembly GCA_949752705.1 of Callimorpha dominula. Taxonomy (NCBI): domain Eukaryota; kingdom Metazoa; phylum Arthropoda; class Insecta; order Lepidoptera; family Erebidae; genus Callimorpha; species Callimorpha dominula. The sequence continues at coordinate 24,762,187 of OX456999.1, read as the reverse complement.
AGTCGACATTATTCTACCAAGGTCATTAGAGGTCAGTTCTTAATCGATAAAATAGAGACAAGGTATTGGTACGTTTAGTTATTTTGTTTAATTACCGGACAACACGCGGATGCTATCTCACAGTATTCAGTGAAATATCACCAAAGTAACTTTTCAACCGTCGAAAGGACATGGTTACTTATGAAAAAACGTAGTGTTATATAGGATCTTGTAGTCTTTATATTAACAACGACGTTAGGAATTGATGGAGCAGCTTGAACCAACTCACTGTAAGTACGAAGTGATTGCCTATGTTTTAATTAACATCTAAAATATCTTTATTTTCATTTTCAAATGATCTGCCACAAATACGTCATTAAACAGAATAAGGCGCTAAGTAATTGAATATTTCAATTGAATATTTATAATATTTGAATATTGAATTGAATATTTCAAGATATATGAAATGCAATAAATTTGTTGTAATGCCATCTATGGCTTTGAGAGATCCTATAAATAACCATCACATAAATTTAATATATTTACATAATAATTTGTCACGAGAATATACTTTTCATTTGAGAGAGTAAGTAATAGTGTTAAGAAAATTTTTATTCTTCCAAAACTTCATTTTTACTGATTAATTTACTACGTTCTTTAATACGAATATTATTATACTCGAAATTGATGTACATTTGGACTATAGCTTACGTTATACCGTTCATTTAATAATCCGGAGTTCACCATTATGTACAATATCTAGAATGAAACAGAACCTTTGTACTGTTTTAAGTTTAGCACAACAGAATAACACCGCTGTTGTAGGAATGTTACATGATTATAAAATATAAAGACAATGTGTATCTTTTATTTTCGATTGATTAGTCGTATTTCTTTCATAAAGTGATCTGTAATGTTTATGTGGTTTCAGGAAGGTATGGACTCACGTTTTTATTCGGTTACACAATATCATAAAGCGTGTAATTTTCTTTTCTTCTATTCGCAGTTCTCATTTGCAGTTTGCTAATTTCGCAACAAAACTCAAACTATGTCATTTAATATTTTGAAGAAAACCTTATTTGTTTTGATTGTTCTATAATTAATTTTAGTTTATAACAAGAAACCTTAACTGACACACTTTGAAGTTTTCGTAAGGACAAAGTATATAATTACTAACATTATTACTGCTCTTGGTTATTTTTCTATGAAACTTGCCAGTAAAGTTTTGTACTATTTATAGGGTGTATTTAAGAAGTACGTGTGTAAAGGGTATGCAGCGAATGTTAGTGGTGTATTTATTAGTGAGAACGGTAATTGTGCCCCGTGTGCCACACTCCCCTAAACTCGTAAACGCGTGGTGGGTTTACGGGCGCGCGGTTATGCGACACGGCGGGCGCGGCGTCGTCGTCGCGACGATCGCACGATATGAATACGCACAGTTTTACGACACGCCTTACTGCCTACACTGATTAAATTGCCACACCGCCATCTCGATGAAGTCGCTCTTAGGCTTTTTACACACGAGGCTGAAAGAAACTTCCTGAAAAAATCCGTTGATATGTTCAAGATTTTCAGTGGTTTGGTATTAATATTCAAATTGTAACCCCAAATTAAGAAGATTTTCAAAGTAACAATTGCATTATAAAAATAAAAATACAGAAAATATCGTTAATTTCTAATTTAAACTAACTAATGTTCTCATTTTCCTAAACTTATTAGTAAAAAAATATAAGTTTTACCTTAACGGAAGAACTTGAGTAAATAATTGAGTTTGATATTTCTTTAAGATGTTTTTGGGTACTCGATGGTAGCAAGCTTTGAGATATGTCAACCGAGAACTCATTGCCTTGTCTATAACAAAATGATCACTTAAATTTTCGTCGAACGGTACATTTACAGCGACACAGGAAAACGGCTCATTTTGAATCACACTTATCTCCTATGTGATCAAAGATCCTGTGACAGCAAAAACCACATCGCGCGTCTAAATACGCATTGAAAAAAGTTACAATGCAGAAAACGGTGTAGTACAAACAAGCTTTACGTTTTATGACGCAATGATTCTACGAAATCGCGCGGTTGCAGCAAATTTAGGCGGTTAGCGCGTTCTTTCTTGTGCCCTTTCTTGTGCCCTTTCTTTGCCCTTTCTTTGCCCTTTCTTTAGGCATCACATTCAGAGGATTTCTCAAATCATTCATTTATATTTCTTATATGTAGGACATTAAATAAAGAAAATTTGTCACAAAAGACTACTTTTCTGAAAACATTTTTATTTTTTTATTTAGAGATTATATTTTATAAGCTGCTTTTAATCTATTAAAATTTATAATTATATATATATTATAATTAATTTCAATATATCCATCACAATAATTGTCATTCGACGTCAAAAACAAATAACCCGCCCCTGGTCGCTCCCGGCGCAAAGCTGCCCATAACGCTTGATGCGTTCCCACGCTGAATGGCCATGGCCAACCTCTGCGCCAGGAACGACCTTGAACGGGAGCTCCTATTTAAATTAAACCCTCATCTTGATAGAGGAGGTAGGCCAGTTGTTAACCTTTCGGAGGGGCTTATTCATCGCGTCACCTTTCTCGGCCGTAGGTGTGGCGCTGACACCGTGAGGTTTTAGTCTGCTCGACTCCAACTAGGTCATAGTAGATTACGAATATAAAGTGTGTGGGTACAACCCCTGGCACTGTAATTTAGTCAATGTTATATGGTATTGTATAGCTTGCCCAATGTCAATCTAGAAGCTAGGCTAATAGCACCAATAGTGTGTGTATATATTGAAGCGTATTAAGGTCACCCAAGCCTTAGTCTTATAGTGTTATTGCTGTTTGTATTTTGTTTTAAGTATATAAATCATGGGGTCTATATTCTTGACAAACAATACTTTATTTCATCATAGTTTAAGTAATTAACATAACATTTTATTACGTTGTTTTGCTTTTTGAAAGGAAGGAAACCGTAAAACATTATTATGGTAATGTTGCCAAAGATTTGTGGCAATACCTGAGACTTATGTAGCAGCAAAGACCACATCATAAGCTAAAGACACACACATTAATGATCATAAAACTTCATCTCTTAAAAAATGCTAAGTTCCCAATTCCAATGAAATTTTGTCTACTATTTTCTTTTAACCAGAATATTAATCGGAGAAACAGTTAAAACGGTTTAGGAAATTGGTTTAAAAACAAGTCCGGATTTTTAAGATGTTAAATGTTTTTTTTTTCACAAATACAGTTTATTAGTCTATATATGTACCATCGGCAATTATGATGGGCCCTCTATCTTCTCGAATAATAGGATTTCTTTGAGCTATTTCTGCTCAGGATATATGATTTATGCCCACATTTCTAGGAACAAGATCCTGATTCAATATTTTGCTGCCATATTCATGAGCCGCTCTAAGATGCTTCTTGGCACTTGCAATAATGCCGACATGCGTCCGTCACTATCTTCTGTTCTTAACTTCATCAAATATGTAGCAAGTGCAAAAGAACCCCTATGTGTATTTGACAGTCTCGAAACTTCAGACAGATTTTTTTGCGGTATTGACCCTTTATTAAGTTAAATAATAATGTACTGTACAGTATGGTCAGGCATACACTGAATATTTTCAAAGTCTATATGATTGTGCATATTATCTTTCAATAATGTAGCAAAATCTTCAATTTGTGCTGCACTAAATGTTTTAATAGGATTATATATATATTGATTCTAAAAGTAAATCCCAAGAGTTACCATTTAAATAGTAGTCAGTAGATTCTACATTTAAATAGTAGTCAGTAGATTCTACATTTAAGTAGTAGTCAGTAGATTCTACATTTAAATAGTAGTCAGTAGATTCTACATTGTGGAAGAACATAATAATTGTACTCACAAAAAAGACGGCAATTCTGACGGAACACTGAGTCGATTGGAAGCGTTACAACCAGGAAACACATGGATTTTATATGGTTGGTGCTCTTACATAACTAGGTAGCAGTATACTGTCTGATATATCTAAACTTTGTTGTTCCTGATGCAATACATTACTACTTCAGATTGCAACGAGGACAGACTGGATGGTTCAGATGTTTCCCGGTCTGCAGTTGAACGTCATGCTGCTCTATCAGTCCTTCGCCAGCAATTATGACACACGAAATGATGATGGCAACTGAAACAATAATAAAACCTAAAACTTAAGGCCACGTAAAGAAAATAAAATTAATATGGATTCATTTAGTTTAAATTCAAATATATAATATAATATTAGCAATAAAAATAATGACATCATAAAAAATCGATTGAGAAATAAGAATCACTTTTTTGCCCCATCTGTCTCACAGAAAACCAGCCGTGAAGCAATGCTTGCCGTGCTTTGAATGAGTGAGTGAGGTTACCGGAGGCCCTAACCCTTCTTTCTCCCTCTCTCCCCTCCTGGCCCCCTATTCCCCCTTTCCATACTCCCACCTTAAAGGCCCGGCAACGCAATTGTTAATTTTGAGTAGTCATTTACCATCAGGTGATCCGTCTGCTCGTTTGCCCGCTATCCCATAAAAAAAGAAATGCCCCTTTAGTAATTAGTATCTATTTTACTTATTTTTATCATATAATTTACCGTAGAACCCTACAATACGTATTTTGTATTTCATGATGTAATTAAAAATACATCCTTTTCAAGTATAACTTGTGAATTGCAGGATTTAAACCACACTTTTTTTTACTTTGACGTAACTATTAGAGTAACACCGACAGCATGTTTTAAATTCATTGAAAATATTATAAAGAAGGTAAAATACCTTTTGAAAATTTTGCTTTGAACTTCAAAGAACAATAAACAAGACACAAACTTGTATTTTACCCGTTAACAGTTTTATGATGAAGTCAATCTGGCAGGAGTTCAACTGACTAGAATCAACGCTATAACTTGCATTAATATAGCCAGCTCGCTTCAGTGCACTCCAAGATATTCAGATAAACATCAACAAAGACATACTGAAATATCTTAATTAGTTCTTGCCTTAATTTATTAGCTATAGCTAAGTATGTAGTACGGTAAAATGCAGGTTTAATCATGTGTTGTTATTAGTATTAAGTAGCAATTTGGCAAGTGCCAACATGTTATTAGGTAATAACATTTAGCTGCCTGCCAAACAACCCAATAAAATAAAATATAAACTGTATACATCGAATTATATAAAACCATTATCGTAAGGACGAAATTTATAATAAAACCAAATAAAATACAATTTAGCGAGAATATGCTGGCGCTGCAGAAAAACATCATTACGAATAGGTAAATTTTATAAGTAAAAGTATTTGGAAACTTCACGAAATATAAAGAGAAGCCGTTTGTTAAGCTCAACATCACAATTATATGCGCATTACACTCGCAAACTTTTTCTTACAGGCGCTGGCATCTTCCTTCCTCGATTCCCATCACCGAATGTAGTTTTGGCGCTGCTTCTTACCGGAGATATACAACATTAGTACTATTTAACTACGGTTTTAAAATTTAAAGTCGAGTAGAGTTAGTACTTTTGTCACATAGTTTTCTTAAAAAAAAGTAAACAGAACAAAAACTCCGGTACTTATACGAGTCCTTTAAGTCGCTAATGACGTACGAGCTGGGTATAACTCAGAGGAGTTTCATGAACATTTATATCGTTCCCAAGTTACGTGCCCGATAAAGATAAAAGACGGCAGTCACTTATACTTAGAGCAGTGAATACCAAAAGAAAAACCACCATACGCGACAAAAAAGAAGAACCCAAAATCAGCCGGGATCAAGTTAGACTATAATACTTATAAAGTCGACAGATTTTCTCGAATGATCTCACTGTGTAAAGGGACGTGTGTCTTTCCCAAAGCAGACTGAAAGCATACATTGTTTTGAAAGAATATTAGTAACGATAGACGCACATTACTAGTAATCTTGTTAACCCCTCCAGCTAAGCTAACGTGGGTTCACGTCTATAGTGCATTGGCTAGGGTTCGAACCTGTAACCACTTGATCGCAAGTCAAGCTAGCCCGGCAAGCGCTGATGACCCAGTGAACGCACTACGGTAGTTGACTTTCGAGTCTCGCTTGATTTACTCTTTGTAGACTCGAAAGTGTTTAACTTATGTGTCAAAAGACGAATATAAATTTGAATGAAATAGGTAACTATTTTGACGTCGTACTTAGCCATCAATATTTGAATGCTCCAAAATAAATTGTTGCTATATAAATGCGTATTAAAGCCTATATGCACATACGGTCAACAACTGTGGGGCTCAGCGGCAAAATTAAATGTTGAAATAATTCAAATAATTAAAATAATTCAAAGGTTCTAGTCAAAAATATTAAGAATGATAACGAACGTAACTATGTATGTCTCAAATCAGAGACTCCATCACGACCTTTGCATCAAAACTGTAATAGAATAAATTTCAGAAAGGACAAAAGCGTACAAAGAGCGGATCACAAATCATCCAAACAAGCCAGCAGTAAACCTGATGAACATCAAAACAGTCGCTAGAAGATTAAAGAGAAAGATTACTCAAGATCTTATTATTCTTACTAAGTACTTTTTGGTCCAATAATAAATGGCACTCCATGTTACTCCGAATTGGGGTTCACCCACCTAGCTGCAGACCCTCCATACCCGGTTCAGCAATGCTACTATTGCTGAATATGTCTATCGTCAAATAATTTTCTTTTCATGTTTGGTTTTCTATTTAAAACTAATAACAAACGTGAAAATAATAACGTATGATTTTTTAAAATTTTGATGTAAGACTTAATTTCATGAAGAATTTGAAATAATTTATTTGATATATAGGCAACTACCCAATTGTGCAATCATGGCGATGAATTTATTTTTCAGAATAGACACATTCCAAACACAAGGGTAAGGAATATACAAAGACAGACGTAAAAACACTCACACACAAATTAGGCTGGAAATAGATGGCTGGAATGGAAATAGATAACCTATTTCAAAAACATAATAATATATTACAACGTACATTGATCCACTTCTTTGTACAATGGCGCGCATTGTATTATACAATTTCATAATCGAAATGTAAAAATTATTATCGGAGCAAAATATATTTACTGGGATTATAAATATCAGACTCTTTACCACAGTGTTCTCGAGTACTAAAGCAATTAAATTTCTCCAATCTGCGCATCTCCTTTTGCAAAGCTTAATACACCTTGACAAATAAGCTTAATAAAAACTTTCTCCGGGGACCGTCTTAAACGGGGCTGAAGTAGGTCAAAATTTGTTCTGTGGTTTTGTTTAATAACTCTCTGAACTGTGATGAAGCTTTTCCTTTGTTAGAAAGGATTGAAAAGCCTTGTCTCTGAGCCGACTCACATGGGACAGTGGATATTAAAGCTGTACAAATCAGCGAATGGTTTAATAAATGGCGTTTGTGTGTGCAAAATAACTCTCGCTAACATCATGTTGATCGAGATGACATCGAGTGGCCATTGATAGCATACGATGCAGTACCCTCGTGTACTCAAGCTGTACATATGGGTTGAGGCCTATTAATAATGTTCTACGTTATTGATTTCAATAATCTGTATTTAGTTCAGCAGTTACTAATTAGTTAAAAAACGGATCAGCTTTTCATAAAGACTAAAAAATACATCCAATGTTATGTAGAATATGCAACATATATATTTTTTAACCGACTTTCAAAAAAGAAAGATGATATTCAGGTCAAAATATTTTTTTTGTATGTTTCTCAATTACTCGAAGGTCGTATGTGAAGTATAAAGATCCAAGATATACTTTCCAGGTGTTCCCATTGTCAACAGGTTAGGATCCGATGATAGAAATCGAGAAATCAAAGTAACTCTTTAAATTTTAGGGGCACACCTATTGCGATTTGGGTATTTGTATAGTAACTCGTGCATTTGCACTCGTAAAGCACCATTCGGTAAACTAGAACTGATAATAAAGACCACAGATGGCCATCAGACGTAATAAGTACGGGTTGCGATTCGATTGCTTTAGTATGTTTAATTAGGAATTTTTGCTTGACACAAAGCATATGGTGAAGTGGAGATGAAACATTAACCGACTTAAACCGATTTTTTATGTGTATTTAACGCGATATCGTCGGCAATTGCCAACCGATTTCAATAATTATTCTTTAATTGAATTAGCTATACTCAAGGTCCCATTTAAATTTAAAGAAAATATTCCAACTCTAAAGGTCGAAAATGAAGAGATGAAGAACATAATATACATATTCTTTGAATTTAGGATTTTTTTTTCAAAGACAGAGATTAAAAACATATCCCTTACTAGGAAATAATTCTTCTGTTGTTCGGATTTCACAATGATGGAGTTAATTAATAAATAAATAGGTCATAGGTGTATGTTTATTTATTTAATTAGCATAATTTTGTTAAAACTTTAATGTAATACGGTGATTTTAATACCAAATAACTGATTTGTTAGACATAAACCATAACTTAGTTATTTGGAAAATGTAAAATCTTATTACTTCCACGAAGACAGGCCCTTCAGAATCATCCAACACATCAGGATAGACTCAGTTTGCCAGAGAGTGGCAACTGCAAGACGCTGTCACACCCTTGAGTCTCATGCTGATTTGTTAGAAAAAGTTAGCCGATAATTGGTTAAAAATGTAGGCAAAATAGGCTAACATTACGACAGTATTGTTTAGTTGTTGTCTTTCTCTGTTCGTCATTTGGCATAATTACAATCGGACATTTTCTTTAGCTACTACGATAATCATTTCTAATGGAATTAATGCGATCTACTGTAAATGTGATTGATAACCACAAAGTCTAATGAAAACAAAATAGCATGGACTCATGTAAGAGTAATGGTTCAGTCCTTAATTTTTTGAGTCTGCTAGAAAAAGAGTTCGTTAAAAGAGTCTTCATGTAGTCCACTTCTAAGGATTTACAAGATGACCTTGTGAAGTGTGTCGAGTGGTTGAGTGTCCGCGTTCCGGCCGTACAGGGCAGGGCGACAGAGGCGAGGCGACGACTTCTTTGATTAAAACTTATGCAAATCGTAGAGCGAGTTAAGTGGCTTCGGCAAGTTACCAAACGATAGTTAAGAGGAGGGTGTGGTGCAAGTCTCGAGCGCTAACGTTAGATATTCGTCAGAGAGTATATGTTTTATAGTCGCCTCACCATGTTCTGCCACTCTAAGCCACTAACAATAATACATATTAACGGCAGAAGACATCTTGTTGATGTTATTCCGAAATCGTCGTAATGAGTTTCTGATTTGTTTTTGTGTCTTCTCCTTACTTCCTAAATTAAATCAATATTAAGAAATTAGACACCGATTCTTTAATAATAAACTTAAAGCCACTTAATGTGTGTGTGTCTTAAAGTTTGACCGTTTCCATTGCCCGTTGAGCGACTTTAAGGTTATATCAGGCCTATAGTGAGAGGCTAATGTGGCCATGTTACAGTACCGAAGGTGACCATTGTAGTCACACACTGATCAAATACTGCCTGCAACTGAAGAAATCTTATTTGAACCATGCAAATAATTAGACCTAATTCGGGTTACCTACTAAGACAAATCGTTGCCGTTTACGTCTTGCTTTGTGAGATCTCAAGTAAGCGGTAAGTCCCGCTGCCGCCTCTAACAATTTGTGCGGATTTTAATTAAGTTTGTGCGGTTTGAGTGACGTGCACCGCGTCGTACCGCGTTGAGTCGCGTCGCGTTACGTCAGTGAAATAATTACAATATTGCACCGTGCGCTGTGCCAACGGATCATAAACACTCCAAAGTTATTGCTGACGTACTTTAGTAAATTGGTTTACGTTAGATGATATGTGAGTGGTGAAAAACGTACATTTCTTCACTAGGCCAACAGGCCAGTTAGACTTTAATGAGTGTAAGAATATGCAGTCAGATTACAATGTGATTTATGGAGTTTAAAATCCGAGTGTGAACTTAGTACAAAATAATAATATAAATTAAAGAGATTTGTGCTCGAACCACTACTACCGGTACATTCTTGAAATTTGCAGTTGGATAGGATCGTCAGAACTCTATGGGAGAGATGTTTGTAGCGTAAACACATATTAGTTTTGAGGACTGATTTTAAAGTCTAAAATGAACCTAACTGATGCAGAAATTCATCAGGTATTTTAATGTAATATCAGTTTTATCACAACATTAAATTTAATTAACAAGTGATAATCGAAAAGACATTTTAGGGTCATTCCGTCCGTTCGTGCAATTTTGAGCTAATTTGCAGAAAAAAACTAATTTTCTTTATTTAGCGCTGATAATTTATTTTTCAGTTATACACTTATTATACACTACACTGTAGTTGAAGGGGACATGATATTATAATTAATAAGAAAAATATTTCAAGGAATGTAATGAAACCATGGAAGGTAATGAAATTTGTCTAGATGGTAATGAAGCATCAATGGATAGTAATGATTATGCCCCGGATGGTAATATTTAATAAAGACGGTAATGAAAAAATATTATCAGATTTTATTAATTTTTTTAAAAGAGTAAAATATAATAACAAATTATAATAAAAAGTATTAGAAATAGTCAAAATATTTAAAAATCTAAAGCAACATTATAAAATCAATCATCCTTATGAACTAATTAATAGTAATAAGTAGGTAATATGAAAAATGCTCTAAGAGATCAATGAAACTAGTAGTCACATACTTGTAAATAAAACAGTAAATTATTAAATCTATGTATCAAAACAATACTGTAATTTTTATCAACTAATGACAAATTATTAAGCATACAAAATGAGATCAATTAATTTCGTTGAGTATTCAGAAATTTACTCTTATAATTAATTAAAGAAACCGTAACATTTATAACAAAATTAAAAGGCAAAAAGAAAATGCAAAAGAGATCCATAAAAATTATCATTATTATTACAAAATTATCGTCTAATAACCGTAAACCTGAGTACTAGAATGATATTGATTGGTAATTCTTATTTAAAACATAAATTTGGTAGGTTTTGGAAAATAAACTGTCCTCGTCTGTTAATTTCAGGCGGGATTAAAGAACATAAAATTCGTGCTTTTGAGACAACGTCTTCATCGTTCACAACAGGCCAAGAAAATATATTAGATTTACCTTTTCTTAAAAATAAAATAGTATAAGAATCTGCATCTATTTCTGTAATTTTACCAATATATGCATATATTTTTGATTTAATTTGATACTGGACGGCTACCCAATCACCGATATTGTAAACGACCTCGTTTTCTTTATTTTGACTTTCGTTTATCTTTGCACAAAATTCTTTTTTATTATTAGTGATATCTACATATTCTCTCTCATTATCTTTTGGTGTATTCTCATTATAATTTTCTGTATTTACAGTGTCCATTTCGTTAATAAAATTCTCAAATTCATGCTGATCATTAGGATTAAACGATTTCGTTTGGTTCTTATAAAAAGTAAATCTCTGCCAGTTTAAAGGTACATTAGATAATATCTGCACCTTCGAAGTCTCTGTGCCACAAAATAAATTATCGTCAATTTCATTAAGAAGCATATTATCTGTAATGTTACTTATATTTATGTTATTGCAAATAGTAGGAGAGTCAATATTTAGGTCAGATAGAGTTTCGTAATTTTGACGATTGTCGATTGGAGCGAAATCCGAATAATGTATTTCAAGAGGACCGTCAGTTATTTCTTGATATTTTGTTACTTTGATGGGGATACTTGAGGGACAGACAGTTGATAAATTGTCAATTCCAACGCTTAAAACTCCCAAGTGCTTTCCGTGGCTGCAGGGCACGTAGCTATCTTTACAAATAAAACAGCTTCGATTTCGCAGAGCCACACTATTTGGTAAAGCTGTAGTCCAAATTACCTAAAAGAAAGCAACATCTGTATACATAAAAGCGAAAGGTCATATACTGATTAATTACGATTTCTCGAAAACTACCTGAAATATGATGAGGAAATTTGGCACGGGGGTAGATTATGAGTAGGAAACGTCAGTTTAGGCAGTTTTTTTTAATTCGCACGGAATGAAAATTACGCGGGTGACACCGGAAGGCGCTGCTAGTTAAAAATATACTTGAAAAAGATACAATTTATATTAAAGTTATATTTAAAAACCTGAATAATTATCAAAGTTGAAAAAGAAATGCCTAAGTAGAAAACATACCTGATGCACCTTCATTGTCCCTTTAAAGGCAGGAATATTGTGCGGAAATTTAATACACTTAAACATATCTTGCCGTATAACATCGATGATAACGTTTTTCACATTCAGTGTTACGACGTCTAGGAAAGTTTCAAAAGAGCCAACATCTCCACCATTTTTCACAAAATTATCGGCTGTCCGTTTGACAACTGCACCAATGCCATCCGGGGCACCCTTGCCATGACCGGCTTCTTGGTAATTCCAGGTAATGCATTCAACGTCCTTCAGTTGCTCTTTTAATTTTGTTAGCATGTAGAATATATATTTGTTTCTATATTGACTCGTTGGAGAATCTGAGAGAAAATGGATTGCCTTTATTGTCACTAAATCCTTCGCTATATTTAAAATAGGCTTCAAATGGGCCCAGACTGCACCAGCATCATGGTTCAAGCATTTACTAATAGTGCAAAAAGATTTGGTTTCGACGCTATTTTTAAGTACGTCATAATAATAAATAACACCAGTATGCAGTGACACTTGCCCTCTGCTACCACCAAAGTGAAATGACTGGATCTCTTCATTATATTTTAGGCAGTAATTTTCGCTAAAATCTATGTGTATCAAAATTTCGTCGTCCTTTAAATTTAATTTTAACTGCTTAATGGCTTCAAACTGCACAATTATATTACTAACGTGTTGCATGAATTTGGGCATAATATTTTCTAATTTTAGGATAATATTTCGAATGAAATCATATTGCTTTTTTTTCGTAGTTATGTTTGTTTCTTTTAAGCCATCTTTACCTCCATATGATTTTTTTTCTGACACCCACTCGTAATAGTATATTTTATCATTTTTAAATTCTTTATACTCCAATACTTTATGGGCACAATGTGGGCAAGATCTGTCTAAGCATTGTTCATTACTCACATTACAGCAAAGGCTTTTAACAACCTCAGTACTTGAGCTTTCCTTAATTACATTTGCTCTTCTAAGAGCACCTACTAATAAGTCCATATTTGTATGTAATTTACATTGACAAGTGTCTCTTGTATTTGGAGATGACACCCAAAATGGTCGATATTTACAAAATGTAGAATAACTTATTTTAAATTTTTCGGCAATGAATTTTAAATGCAAATTTTTCATACTGTCGTTAAGATATCTTTTTTGTTTTTTGATTCCATTTCTTGTAACAAATTCTTTTTTACCAGAAGCCATTCTGGTATTACTGTCTTCTTCAAAAAAAGTATTTATTTTATACGAAATTTCTTTTGATATACTGTCATTTGTCATTGTCTTCGACCTTAGGGAAAATGGTAATTTCTTAAGGACTCCGTATTTTTTAAATCTTTCTCTGTCTTTTATTACTGTTTCCGCAAAAGGTCTTTTATCTTTTTTGTTTAGGGTTAAATATTCTTCTTTTAAATTTAAAGATATAGTCTCTCCAAAAAGTAATTTCTTTTTTACTTCTTGAACTCTGTCACCTTTTATATCTTTAATTATTTCTTCAACTTTCTTTTGTATAGAATCATTTACTATATTATCAATAGGACGTTTACGTTTTAAGTTATAGTTTTCTTTTTTTAATCTATCTATTTTGTTTCTTAAATCTCTAATAATTTTCTGATATCTATAATGCAATTTACGAGTTAATACTTTGTTATTCAACAGGGGATGTGTCGTTTGAGGTTCCTTTATTGTAATTGCATTTTCTAAAGGGTCCTGGTTTGATATATTTTGATTGTTTACCATTAGATGGTTTTCTATTTCACTGTCTGGTGGTGAATTTTCAATGATAATTCTTTTAACTCTTTTTTTCTCTTCTTTGTTCTTTAAATACTGTTTACTATTACGGCGCCATCTTTTTCTTTGTTCTCTTTGCGCTCGAGGTGTCATATTTTTTATGCTAGAAAATTTGTTTTGTTCTTTACGCAAGAGGTAACGTTTCCTTTCTTTTTCTTTTTGAATGGCATATAATTGTGAATCATTCTTAATCTGTTTATATTTTTCTTTTTAACGTAACCTATCTTTAGCTAACTTTTCTTCTTTGGTTAATTTCGTTTTGGTTTAGGACATTTTTCTGTAAATAATTAAGTATAAGATAAATTCTAAACTAAAATTTAATGTTATCACCGACATGAAACATCAAGTAGCGTATTGTTTATTAGTTAGCTCGATTATTATAGTCAAAAACATTAAATCTTTAAATCCTACTAATATTATAAACGTGAAAGTTTGTGAGGATGGATGTATGGATGTTTGTTAATCTTTCACGCCAAAACTACTGAACCGATTGCGATGAAACTTGGTATGTAGATAGCTTTAGACCTGGATTAACATATAAGCTTCTTTTTTTCCCGATATTCCCACGGGATCGGGACTTACGCGGGTGAAACCAGTAGTGTTATAATATTTCTATTCATTACATTCCAATTTGAGTCATTACCTTCCGCCACAAATGTGGAAGGAACGGAAGGTAATGCTATGGAAATGAATGAAATGCGAAGACATATTTGTTAAAAAAACCTAAAAATAATTGTTCAATAGTAATCATAATAAACATTCAGGTGTTTTAATCAATAATACACAATAATGAAAATAAATTGGACCTTTGGCTTTAAAACTTACGGTTATTTTCAATGGATGGTGATGAACAACAATGTGGCACAAACTGTATTTTGTTTCGAAAGAATTCACATAGTTTTTCTGTACACGACAGACGACCTTCACTTACGATGGCACGCGCTATACTGATTAAAAACTGATGCAATGTTTGGACTCTATGGCCAAAAACCAGTAAACCTGTCGGAACATGTACTTTAACGTAATTGGCGCGGGTAATGAAATAATTCCGGGAACAAAGGTAAACAATTAATTTACTAGGTTGTTTAAATTATTATCGATTATATTTTTTAATATTTTCTAGGTTTAATATATATCCTTTAAATAGTATAAGGCCGATTTTCTATTGAAGATATAATTGAAGAGAAATTAATATCGCAAGTTGAATTTGCGTTTTTTTTCACAGAGAGGAATGAATTTGGAACATGTTATTTTCAAATAAATAAAAATGTTTTCGAAAAAATAGTTTTTTTATACAAGACACTTTGGCCTTTTATAAGTAGTTTTATAATTAAAAAGAAATAACTCATATAAATACAATGCCTTAAAAGATATGAGGATTCTAACACAAATTGCACGAACGGACGGAATGATCCTTTAATGTGTTAATATTCCAATATGACTATTTGATATTATTTTCAACCGGAAATAATTTTCCCACTCCTGACGAAAAGGGTCTTGACAGACGGACCGATGGACGGGAAAAAATGGAAATGTAGAAGGGTTTCATTTTACTTATTCAGGTGTGACATCCTAAAAATGCGATACACTAAAGATTCCAAGACCCTTGTACAGTAAGTGGAAATTTGACTGTAGATTGACATCATTTCATATCTACCTTCTTTCTAATTTCAGTGCATTCCTTTTATTCTCGAATTTATATCAAAATATATATAACTTGCGATACACATCCCTATACGTCCTAACCCAGATACTATGACAGTGACTCAATTAAGGAGTGACACTGAAAAAGTGGTGTATCGTTAGATCACATAAAATGTGCGACCATGGAGGCAAAGATCGCGCAGTACGACCCGGCAATCAAATGAGCCAGAACGCTAGCATTTATCACTTTACGTTCCATTTACTGACCTTTGGGTTGTTAGACATCTGTGATAAAAAAATCTATTATTAGAGTAACAATTGAAATGCTACTATTCAGAGATGTGTCTACTAATACAGGAAGTCAGTTGAATGCCATAGTGCCATAAGTTATAACTCCATAAAGATTCTGCACGCATAATGAGATCTTCCAACAATTTTATTAACATTTGCCATGGTACTTAGCTTTTTACTTCGAACTTTCAAAGTTCTGCGTGCAAAGCATAAATTATTACAAATTTGCAATATAACAAAAAGTACTTTTTCAAGAGTTCATTAAGAGAAAAATTTTGGCTAACTCAAATGTAACTTTGTAATTAATTATTTCTTTTTGACTTTTATTTTTCTACACGTGTAACTTTAATTGCACTGATTGCGCAATGGTTAAAGTGGTTGCCTTCCAACTACGCCGCGTGGAATGTGGTGATTTCGATTCCCAAATGAGACAAAAACTATAGGGTCCACAAAGGAGCTAGGCTAGCTCAACTAGCCAGCCTTATCTGTATGCATAATGGACTGTTTGTGAGTCTAAATGCGGAAACAGAGCCCTCTACCAACACCAATTGTGTGATCCACAAATAGTTGTTTCGAGTCTGGGTGTTCGTTGTGTCCGTTGTTTGAATGTTTATAATTAATTTGATGCAATGTTGACATAAAACTTTAAATTCTATTATAAATGTTATTTTAATTCTAATAATTATTATGTATAATAATAACGATAAGTACAGTTTTATCTTAATTTAAAGTGATTATAAAATCTTATTGTACGCCTAATCAGGCATATTACGGTTGTACTTATTCTAACTATAACATCTAATGTATTCCTACCTGTAACAAACAATAAATAAATTGATTATTAATGTTTGTCAAGTCTCCAGTGAGAATCATTCCTATTGAGAGAGTTGTTTTTTTAAGGTAAAATCTTAATTTTTTTTTTGTCCATTCTGTTATACGAGTATACAGGTGCACATGAACATTAAAGTACAAAAACAGGAACCAAAACTATCTGATAAGCATACTAACTTTTAAACTTTCGCGTTTTATAATTTAATTATGTATTTACACGGAAATTAACTAAACCTAAACAGTAAGACTTCATGTCGCTGCCAGTACTGTTCTAAGGTAGAGGTTGAGGAGGTCGAGGGAAGGAGAGGTGGAGGTTCTTCTCGAGTCAGGCTCATTTAGTTCGAGAATCTTTTAAATATAGCGCAGAATATTATTCGATTTCTGCTTTTTTAAATGATATAAACTATAGTGTATAATATATAATACTAGTTATTACACATATATGGAAGCATTAATTAAATGAGTTTGTTCTCAGAATGCAAGTTATACGGGAATATTTCCCGTCGTATGAACACGAATTTGAAATCCAAACTATGATGCTTTGAATATATGCCACTCTATATAAATTGGAAACTAGATGAAATAAAATTACAATGTTATGTATATGATGGCTAATCATCAGTACGCATGTACGTGATGAAATAGACTCTTTAATTAAATTGCAAATCCATTTCCTTACATGTACAATGTATTTTCTTTGTTGTTATTTAGTATATAAGTAACATTTTATCATATAGTGAGTCAGTTTATGAGTTTAGTAATAAACCAATATTAACTTAACACGTTTATCATTGCGAAATCGCAATATATATAATAACACGAATACTTTTATGTGTTCGCTTAGAAATATTTAAGTGTATCTATAAACATGCGCATTGATGATGAATTTTACATTTTTATTGTATACAGAAATTACACGTGTATTTTTACATAAAGGAATAAATAACGATGAGAGCATCACGTGAGTCCATTTTCAATATTTTCTTCTTTTCTAGAATTGAGACATTTTATGACGCATTGTTTTTCAGACCAAAATAAAACAATATCCTGAGAGAGTCAAACATTTAAGACGTCGGAGATGTTATGATACATAATAGGTAACATATAGCCTAATTCTTGGTCTTCATTTTTTTTTGTTTTGATTTTATTTATTCCTTTGTTATTGTGTTGATTACTGTTTCTCATGTCAATACCTTATATAATGGAAACATAATCGATAGTTTAGCTAATCGGTCAACAACATTTGCGCTTCCGTTAAATGAATAATTACTCCAAATTTCAAATAAATAATTTAAATGTGTATTAAATTTGTGTTCCGTTCTAACTAATATCACAAATGCGAATAAGAGTGAGTTTTTATAAGCTTTTATGCTTAAACTATCCAACCGTTGGTAATGAAACATGAAATTTGTCACGCACGTTATCAGGGATTCAGAGAAGCACAAAGAACCTTTGATTCAGATAAAAGTACCGCGCCCGAGAGATTTGATTTAAACAATCTACATCAACGCGAGTGAAACCGTGGGCAAACCTACTTTTTAATAAAGTAATTTCATTCAGTCTCAATCCTATTGAGATAACGAATTAGATTAGAATAAAAACTTCCGTGGGTGATATTCATGTTTATTAAAGATTTTCTTTCTACTTATCACTACGGCTATATTATTCTGAAGCGAGCGAGCGACGAGTTTCGGACCAGGCAAGGACCCCTTATTAAAGGGTGACCCCATTGTGTCGATGTCAGTCAGCCCTAAAAGCTGTCTACTGTATATCTTAAAAAAAATCTTGTGAGGTATGTAATTAAACGCAAATATGAGAGGAATGTTATTAAACAATGCTGGTGTGGCACAAGTCCAACGTTCGATAAAACCTTTTGCTGGACCAAATCCAAAATCACAAACTTAATGATCACTTATTTACACTGAACAACGCGGAGTAGATCTTTATCGAATATGTATCTCCTATAGTACTAGTACAGTACAGTACAGTATCCAGCGATGAAACTACACCAGCTGAAGCAAAATGTTACCAATCGCAACCTCCACCGAAATATAAGCTCAGAATTTGTGTAAACATTGACGAGCATGTTAAGCCGTGGTCCCAGTTGCCATACGAACATCTGCGGCCTTTCTTACGGGTACCTGGTACCCTTAAGAAAGTCCGACAACCTGGTCTAACTACAGACCTTCGATATTTCGATATCGCGTAGTACTTGGGTTGTGGAGGTCTGATGGCAGTCACTTCACGTAAAATAATGAAGTTCGGCCGTTACGTAGTTAGACTGAAAAGCCGACCTTCAACTTAGTTGGGAAAATATGTAATTACGGAAAATATGTATTTACAAAAAAAAATTATCTTCATAATATTTAAAACTTTTTATATATTATGTATATTTATATAATTATGTAATAACTACTTAGTTTGGGCCTATTTGGCCTGTTTGGGTTTATGGATATGTACAAATGTATGTCAACGATAATTACTATTGATTTTGATCCAAGCTTACAATACAAATACAATCAATATTGTTACCTGCGGTCATTTCCTCACTCAGCCAACGGTTGAGCTGTTTACTACTTATCAATGGTTTACCGCACTGTTGGTTTAGGATCACGACTTATCGCATGTCAATAGCACCACCAGCTGTGACCCTGCACACTAGCCAGAGGTCACTTATCTAACACATTGGAATACCAACCTTTTGCCAGTGAAACAGAGTTTAGTTTCGTAATAGGTAAGTTTAAAAGTTATAAAGTTGCAAGCCATTTGTTGGGGCGGTGGATACTTGATTCATATCTCGCGATATTGTCTTATCTCCTACGTTCATCTTTTACACGCGCTGGCTGTTTTGTAAGTTTAATATTTTGTTTTACAATTGAAACTGATGCTGGGTGTAATTATATTTTACTATTCCAGTCTTCAACCATGAAGTTGTAGGTACTCTCCTAAGGTTTAAAAATGTGATATTAAATAATATTATAAGCAATTAAATTATTCGAATAAAAACTTTTGTGAGTGATATTCATATTAATATAGGGTATATTTTTTTTTAAATAATTGCGTATTAGCAAAGCAACTTCAACTACAGCATAGTCCACAACACAAAACATATAAAACGTAACAAAGTTCGGCAACTCTAACAAAACGTAGGTCGGGGGTAGTTACTTAAATGCGACAGAATTCCACATTGACACTGCTCTGTCAACTCAATTACATCATTTCAAACCCTAATTATAGGATACTCATCTTATTCAATTATGCGACTGTAACAGTTCGAGTACGTACGGATTGAGTGGGATGCAAGGATCGTTTGAAATATCATTCACTCGATGATAGCTCCGCTAATTATCCTCGGATTACGTACAGCTCCCTTCCACGCTGCCGATTGATGAAATGCTTTTACGGTTCCACTT
The DNA here is from genome assembly GCA_949752705.1 of Callimorpha dominula. Taxonomy (NCBI): domain Eukaryota; kingdom Metazoa; phylum Arthropoda; class Insecta; order Lepidoptera; family Erebidae; genus Callimorpha; species Callimorpha dominula. The sequence continues at coordinate 24,742,085 of OX456999.1, read as the reverse complement.
TGTACAGTTAATAGCGTCATGGAATGGGTTATAAAGTGAATTTCTACTTAATGAGATAACGGCGTCGATCCTTTTAGTACTTATTGTAAATTCAATTATACCTCTACCAAATTGAACTTGTGAAGTGAGGTTGACACAGTAGCTCCGCAAATTGACCTATCGAAATTAGGCTTTTAGTTTTTGCAAGTGAAGCTGTAAGGCAGTCTACTAATAGTAAAAACATTTTATTAAACATAACGAAAAGTGGTCAGTTGTGTCGCTGGGCTGTCAATGTACTCAAATATCTTGACTGTAGCCCTAAGCACTGCTTAACTATAAACCGCCGATTAATGTGTCTGATGTGGCGAATATGAAATTAATGTTTAGATGTGCTGCTTGGACATGTCGCTGTTTGGTGTCCGTGAGACACAGAGTGTTTGAATGAAAACCAATGCTGAGTACATCTCTGGACAGATAAAGCACACATTAAGTTTTAAGAGATATTGTAAATACGGTCTGCAAATATTTTATCTCTCAATGGTGACGAAGTTGAAAGAAAAGAGAAGATGAAAACTTTTGGAAATTTATTGTATTTAGTATTTGTTCATTACTGTTGTTTAAGTTACACTTCAACTCAAGAATTTAGAAATCAAGGAGTTAAATATAATGGTAGATTAGTAGTTAGTCAGTGTGACCCTTCTGCTGCACTGTTTTCTTTGTCGTAGTTCGCCTGCCTCAATCTTACTATCTATCTCCTGCCTCCTACACACTCTGTGCGTGCATTAATCACCTAGTTTTGTTTTGCATTACTTTAGATCGTTGCGTAAAGAAAGATTTTTTTTTTTAATTTATACAACGGGTTGTATCTCACGTGTTTTTAATTTATGTTTCACTAGGTTCAGAGAGACGTTCGGTGAATGTTACTTATATTACACAAATATAATGTTATGCGAGTAAGTGAAAAGGTAACAGATTGGGAACACGAGCGTTACGCAAACCTCATTTAGTAAACTTCAGCGATTTATGTGGGATTATTTAACACTTGTAGCTTTATCCCGGCTTATGTTTCCTTCAAAGCACCTCATTGTGAAACATAGTACCTCAAAGTGTACTTTGAAACACTTGCGTTGAGATGTAAAATTAGTTTATTATTAATTATGTAAGTATTCGCATCAATAATATTGTGAATTAATGTGTTTACGTTGACAGTTGGAGTTGACTGTCTCAATCGTGATCAAAGATAAGCCAAGGATGGACAGGTGAAGCCTTAAATTGTTTAATGTAAAATCTTCATTTGCAGGAAATGTACTGTGAAGATGATACACGTTACTTAGTAGTTAAGGATATGTAGTGACATAAAATAAATAAATTGTGTGGGTAATTTAGTAACACTTATGAAAGTCAGATTTTATCTTTAAATTGAATGAACACTCCACAAATACCAGGGGGTTCACAAAAAAAACGTGTAAGAAAAGAGAAAGGCAAAATGCCCTTTGGCCACTCTTTTTCACTTGACAATTGACATTACTTCTATTGTACAAAAATACGGTACTATAACTAGGTATAGTATACCAAAACGTTTAAACTAGGTATGAATAATAAAAGATTTTTATATTAACAGTGTTAGGCGTTATCATATCTTGTAGTGGGGTCAAAATTACATAAGAAGATAGGTAATAAAAGTATCAATTAGTAGACTTTATATACGTAAAATCGTTGCAAAGAAAATTCAAGATCAATATTACAACCTTACATATGTATTACGCCATTTCAACACACAACATTGAAATTCCAATGCATTGTGTCAAAGAAAATGTCGATCAGTTAACGTATAGACAACGCATAGGATAATGGTTCTCTGAACTAAAAACCACAAAAACCCAACCAACGTTAGATATCTTTGAAAGAAATCTGAAGATAAAAAGTAATCAAATAAATATATAATATAAATAATAAATAAAAGCATTAGCATTAAAACGTGGTCGTAACATATATTTCATAATGTCAATATGAAAAAAGCGCGCTTGCTGCAATCATACAACTCAACTCGCAGTCAGCGCGCGGCGGCGCGCTGTAAGCTCGCGGTCAACTCGCAGTCGGCGCGCTGTAAGCTCGCGGTCAGCTCACTTACAGCGCACGGTCCGTCCTTACTACGTACTTGAAAAAACTTCGCGTCGTGTCGCACATGAAGACGAGGAAATTAGCTTGCATCTCGCGTGGTATTTCAATTTCAGGCAGCGCCATGCTGCAGCTGAGCCATTGCATTGCCGTTATAGTTTGTGATGACCTTTAGTCAGTCGTGAAGCTAGTTACCTATTCCAATACGTAGATCTTATAGAGAAGAACAGGCAAGAAACTCCAGAGAGACTCTTTTTCAAAATGTTTTTTTACAAATTTCTAGTTACATTGCTTATAAGCGTAAATGAAATGGGAGAACGCGCTAATTACTACTATACATATTTAAGTAATAGCAGTCCGGAGATGACCAGCCCCGACCAACGGCTTCCTATAATTATTTATACAGGAATTAAAGCGATCAATAGGTATTAAATACCCTTGAATTGCCTTTCTGACAACATCCTTTGTTGTATCTTTGTAATAAATTCTTATTGGGGATATGAAATTACCGTTTTAAAGTAAAAACATTGAAACACTTTATTTATTATGTAAGAATATATTGATTAAATCGAAACATTTATCTCCATTATATTACTGTTATCCCGACGGGTCATAATTTATGAGAGTGATAAAATATGACAAGTGAAACTACCGGTAGTTATTAGCATACTCATTGACTGTGACAGCAACAGGAGTAGTGGGTGTACAGTCACACATAAACGTACAAACAGTACATATAGTATTATATGTTTTAGATATTAATCTTATTCAAGGAATATCTATTTCATTATTTTTAAAGACCTACGTCTTGCTAGTACTTTTAGTTTTAGTAAGTTTTGTAACTGTATGTTTTGTAACCTTAAAACAATATGTCGAGCAGTGTATGTCTGTAAGTTCTTGAGTTTTCATACATGGACGAGTCAGGGTTATTTCTCTGAGAGGCTATCATAGTTAGAAATTCTTAACAATTGAAATCTGTGATTATTGATAAACTAGGTCTCAAAAAGCTATATATATATATATATATATATATATATATATAAGATAGTAAAGTACACCATGAAGTAGCCAGCAAATAATTACAAAAATGTAGCTTTCTAAGTTGAGTTTGACTTAAAAGGATTGTTCCGTTGTTTGACACGAGTTCAGCTACTAATATCCTATTACGTGTAAATTGGTTATTTTCATGAGTAAACTAACGTTATAGCGTAATGAATATTAAACTAATTACATTCTCCAATTATTATATATTTTACTATTCCAGTCTTCAACCATGAAGTTGTAGGTACTCTCCTAAGCTTTGAAAATGTGATATTAAATAATATTATAAGCAATTAAATTATTCGAATAAAAACTTTCGTGAGACTCATATTATACGAAAACGTTTAAACCAAAAAGGCACAGTACGTTCTTGAGGCGTATCTTCTGCAATCGCTCCATCGAGCCGCCATAACGAGTACGGCGTTACTCTGTATAAGCAAACAGCCACAACTACGGCAGTGATGCTAAGCCATACTAACGAACACTTATGACATTTCCTGCAACTGCAAGTGTCCGCCTAACTATCCGCCGCAAAACTTACTCCTGCGGCTGTACTCCTAGTTTGTCCGCCCTTCCCCGCTAGTCTAGCCCCAAACTTGCCTTACACAACTTTATGAATTCCTAATCTTAATGTCTTGTTTATGTTAATAATTCTCTTATAACATTAAGGCTGTATTCTAGGATATAGAGGAATTTTCGGGCTTAGAGTAATCGCATACTTTGTACGAAAGTTTTGAACTTTAGATTAAACTTGTCTCAAGCTAATAGCTACAAAAAGTTGGAGGCATCCGACCCAATCTTTTGTTCAAATCTTATGTAAAACAATCGTTTCAAGGAGCGGCAGGGTCCCGCTCAGCGTCGCGCTAATATTATATAATAAATATTTCGTTAACTTTATCTCTTGCGCGATGTTTTCATACACTCTTTGATGTTTTACTCGAATGTTTCTTATGAACGAAACAGTAATATTATGTGTTATATTATGTGAGATCATATTTTATGGTCGTATAGATGACATTGTAAATAACATAAATCGCTAAAAATTTTAGAAAACTTTGCGTTTTTCGTTACAGAAATCTTATTTTGAAACAGACAAAAACTTGTATTAAATTTTTTTGTAAGAGGGCTGGTATGAATGAAACTATGAGTATTTAATACCATGAATGTTGATAGAATTTTCGCATCATAACTGTTATTTACTTAGTAAAAAAAACTTTGCTAATCAGCATTGAAATTAAGACAGATGATACAATTGTTTACACAAGGCTTTATCGGTGCCTGTCACTTGCAACAGCAGCCCGGTCACTTGCATGTTGCTAACTACTTGCAACAGCAGCCCGGTCACTTGCATGTTGCTAACAACTTGCAACAGCAGCCCGGTCACTTGCATGTTGCTAACAACTTGCAACAGCAGCCCGGTCACTTGCATGTTGCTAACAACTTGCAACAGCAGCCCGGTCACTTGCATGTTGCTAACAACTTGCAACAGCAGCCCGGTCACTTGCATGTTGCTAACAACTTGCAACAACGTAGACCTAGTTTTGTTTAATCATAGTCTTCTGGAAATACCTCAAATCTCAAACACCCTATGTTTGAGGTTTGAGGTATTTTCCTAGTAATAAGGCGACTCTAGTTCTAGACTCTCTCTACTTTGAAAATAACCTTGACACTTACATAATATATAGTTTTTCATCTATATATTATTAAATATCGTTATATTTTTGTGTGGCTATGTGTCCATGTATGTAAGTAATATTTGATATAAATTTAACTAGTAGTAGTAGTTAGTACTAGGCAACTGACAATAAATAAACAATTTGCAACTGTGGTACCATTTATAACACGACTGTCGCGTTAGTAGCCAGTAGAAGATTTCTTAAGGGCGTTCTTGTACCTGCTCATGTTGAAACGATTGTTCTAGATTTAAAATTAATGATTTTAATACATATTTCACGTTAGAGAAAAACGGTTACATGTCAGTGATAAAAACTTTAAGATCTTATGTGTTTACTGTTACGATATTATTATACTACTGAATATTCGCAATTTTTTAAAGATTTTTTTTTTATATTGTCAGGGTGTATTTGAAAAAGGAACACTTACTTAAATCACTGAAGAGGCATGACTCTAGCATGCAGTTTCAATAAGAATTTTTTAAAAAAAACACTCTCCGTTTACAAGTTATGACCGTTTCAATTTCCAGGTATTTTTACCTCCGTTTCTCATAAAAGCAGGTGGAACGTATAAAGTTTAAAGATTTAAAATGTACATATTTTTTTGTTTTGGAACTATTCACTCAGTTATTGAGAAAGTCCATAAAAACTATTCAATTTTGCACATTCTACCTACTTTTCATAACTTGTAAACGAATAGTTTTTATCAAAAATTCTTTTTGTAACCCTTTCATGCCCTTTCAGTGATTTAAATCAGTGTTCCTTTTTCAAATACACCCTGTATAACATGACGCCACTCGTGTTGCCTGTGTTCACAGCTACCAGTAAACGTTTAAAAATCTTAAACTTTGAATTAGTCACCCCGGTAGAAATATTAAAACCAACTATATGGTATACCTCAAGTGACAAATAGTACCTACAATAATATAAATAAAGTAATAAATAATGTTCATGAACCATTTATGTGTATGTAAAAAAAAATTGTATTTTTAACATGAAAGGGAATGTATATTGGTGAAATTAATAATTTGGTGATATCTTTACATATAGGAACATTCAAGAGACAGCGCAGCACGAGGTGGTCAACAACAAACTTATCACCATTATAACTTCCTTCACCATATACGAGTATATCATTTTCTTTAGCCATACTTCTTCTGGGAATCCAAGAACTGGTTTTAAATATCCGTAATATTGACGGGTATATACCATATAATAGTACTCCAAGCAAAAACTTTTCAATTCCATTTAACTACAATCTCGATGAAGAACAATACAAAGCCACAATAATAAGCAATACAATACCTATAAACCAATCAGTAACATTAAAGGAACAGAGAGAAACAAGTCTAGAATTCATTATCAATGAACTTTCCGTGGAACACACCGCTCATTGACCACTGAAAGGTCATAAAAGACGGGGAGTCGTTTTTATAATATTCCTACATCACATGTTTGAAAACGCTTTCGTTTAAACAGTTAAGGGACGTTTTGTTAATTACCTTCAGCGCAAAACCTGAACAAGTTTTATTCTTGGCGACCCGAAATTAGGCACACACGCACGACGATTGTGTTTTTATCTATTGTTCTGAAATTTGTTTTTGAGACTAAAAATGTGTCTGTTAATTTATATTGTGAGTCCAACGCAAATGTCTAAATTTCCTATATGTATAAATTATTGAATCTTTTAACATATATTCGATAGGATTTCATTGCCGTATAAGTATAACACATTCTAATTTACATTAAAAAAAATATAATACAAACTCATTTGGATGCCATTTCTGTTCGAGCGCCATCTAGTGGAATTTTCACGAAACATATAGTAACTTAGCTACCTATTACCACACTCCGATTTTCGTTCAAATGAAATTTCAACGCCACCCGCCAGATGGTGTTAGTAGTATAAAGTTAAAAGTAAAAAAATATGTTTCATGCAACCCTAAGAACTGTTGCTGGTACATAAAATAGGTTTTTGTCAGTTGTTAGAATTTTGAGTGGGTTTGATTCTGACCTAAGGCTGCGCTGAATGCCACGGCGAGGGTGGATACAAAGGTGACACATCTCCCGGGTCACAGGAGAATAGAATAGAATAGAATAAACTTTATTGTACACCAAAATAATTATTTTACAAGGAATAGTTCATCTAATGTATATTTACAAAGGGCGGCCTTATCGCTAAAAACAATCTCTTACAGGCAACCTTTGGATGCACAAAGACGATAATAAATAGTTGAAAACATGGGTAGTTATATAATAAACAGTTGAAAATAGGGAGCTGTAGGCAATTCCAATATACTACATTGGTGTAGAAAAACATTACGAACTCTCTGAAATATCTGTTAGATAGAGCAAGACAAGAATAAATAGACACATTGTAGGTTATTTCTTTGTGAAATTTTAATATCACGGGATGTAAAATAGCATTTTATGTTTCACTTTTTATAGAATCCTTTTGATAGCTCGTCCGTGTCGCATGGAACAGTCTTTTGGGAAATTACGTTTCATTCACGTACGCCCTGTCTGCCAGGAGCCGTGATAAGTGTGGGACCAGACGTCATAATGTGAGGTGCGCAGAATTAGTTTATGCTGATAGTGGTGCTATATGAGCTTTGTTTGGACCACGTACACCCTGCCGGAACACTTATCAACAGGTTCAATAAAATAAAACAAAAATAAAGATAAAATTAAGCACAGAGCGGTGATTCTGTTGTACATAGATCCGGACTTATAAATAAAAAAATACACTTTATAAACAACCACCGTTATGTATTTGATTGTAACCAAGAAAATAATTTTCTTTTATTCCCTATTTACTGCTAGGATATTCTTCTAATCGGCTTATGAATCACAATCTACATTATGCAAACGGCAAATAATAGCTTGTTTTTAGATAATATATTCAATTATTACAATCTTACGGACAGTATTCTATATCGAAAACCTTTAAAAAGTGTTATCACGACTTCAAAGATATCGCCGCCTCATGAACAAAACCAGTGTTGTCAGTCCTACAGTTTCAATAAAGGGTTACTGGTGTTTCTTTTAAAATGTCCTGGTGTTTAGTTTGTGTTCCAAGTCTGAATCTAGTAATTTTAGCTGATGTGTGATTAATGACTATTTTAATAATACTTTAGAATGTTATTGAAAATATGAACCTCTGAAAAGTAAATTAATTATGTAAATATATGCTAATAATTTTGTCAGATATTTCTATGATAGGGCTAACACTAGGCGACACTTGATTACAGACGCTCTATGTAAACATACAATTGAATTTTGAGTTTCTTTTGTAAAGTTTTCATTTAGCCGATTTTAATAACAAAGTGGGTTGAAAAACGGACTCGGATTCTCGTGTTGAAGACGAGCAGATGGATGTTCTCATTGCCAAGTTTTATTACTACATTGGATTCGTTTTCATCAAGTAATAGCAATGTGATCAGATACTCAACATCACATTAATATTAGAAATATTATCAGAAAAAGGTTCTTTCTATTGGAGGCATGTATCTGATAAATCTTCTTGGTAAAAGTTATTTGTTTGATTTCTATTTAAATTATTTCTCTATAATCGTTTTTACTTTTAGGTTCTACCATTACATTTCATTTGCCATCCTTGTTAGTAAAGACCTGATAGTGCTGCAAATACTATTCAAGTGCATCTAATTCAATGGCTTCTCTAAGTACCACCTCCCAAATGAGATGTTTTAACCATAATAATCATGAAACGTGATAGAATTCTACAAAAGTACAGTAACAGGTTAAGTGCAAGTGGTGAGTATTAGTTTAATTAATTCATATAAATAGTATGTTCTTATTAATAAATTATAATATGGTAGATGACCAATGACCACCGAGTCAAATTTTATTAAAAGTTTACTAAACGTCTAAATGGGACGTTCGGTACATATTTGTATGAAACAACCAGGCTTGACCACATGTTTAGTGTTGTCAAATCGCTTACTTTTAATATGGATTTAGTGATTATGAAATAATTTAAAACATTTGAAATAAAGACTATCTATATATAGTTTATGAATACTTTCAAGATGTTACATTGCCTGACGGTGTTGAAATAATTTATTTTGAACATTTGCATACTTGTTATTTTTTTTTCAAATGAGGGAAACTGAAATTCAATCGTGATTCAGTAATACAGAAATAATTTAAAGAAATTAATATAACGACAGTCTGGCACCTGCAACCGGCGCGGCAGGACGCCTCACTCCTTGATAAAGGGCCCCTGTCGGGTCCGTAACTAGTCGGCATCCCCAAAATATACACGTAAGTAAAACCTTATATCTTAACTAATATGAATACAACTCACGAAACTTTTATTCTTGTATATATATATTTTTTTTAATCGTGTGGACACGAGTCATCACCTCACCGGGGCTGGCGGTAAAGTGGTATGTCGGAATCGAACCGACTAAAACCACACATCGTCCGACATAAATGAGTCTATTGCAAGAGATTCGGGTATACCCTAGAAAGGAAGTCCCCGAGAACCCCGGCAAACCTTGGCCGCCTCCTAAATAATAGGCAGCATCACCAAAACATGCGGGGGGCCTCGCCCCTTCCATCAGAGGCGCACGCGGAAAACATCGCGCCACCATATTCTCAGGCCTGCTTCTGCTAGGGTAACGAGCAGCCTCACCTGTTACCCCCAGGCCAGCGCTCATGGAGGTCGGAGATTATTTTGCGGTTTCCGCTGCCTCTTTAGCTCACACACTCATTCACTTCTTCACAAGGTGGCAGAAATCCAAACACTTTCACTTTGGAGGCACTCACATCAAACTAGTAACAAGTAATTATAACACATTAATGAGAAAAAGTAATATAAAAATAATATCGTAGTTTTCAATTTCAGAGAAGTGTTTGTTACAGAGTATTTTATCTTGAAATACTGACACGTAACATAGAACGAAAAAAGCAATACATTATAAGATATTGCGTATAATATTCTACAGGAACTAAACTGTACGAAGTGTAAGCAGGTGCCAGTAATGTTACTTATTTACATAAATATGATGAAGGCAAATGATGAAAGCACTACAATTTGAGCATTTTATATAAGAGAGTTAAGTTCTCACCGCAACGAAGAATATATAAACTTACAATTAACAGATGCAAGTCATAGTTCGCTTTACCACCCCGCCAAGGACATGAATCATGTTATGGCTGCGACTAACCAATCAACCTTCGGCAGCAATTAAACCGACGCCGTTCCCTTATAGGAGCGCAATCCTCCCGCTCCTCCAAACCTCGCCGCTTTCTGGATGAATGTGATGGTGAACTAAAAGAAAAAGAATTCGACACATTCATGAATACAAATATTTGCACTGAACGAGAATCAAACCTGCGAACTCTGACGTTACAATCGAATGCTTGCGCCGCATAGGTTGTCTTCAATGCATTTGTAGACTTAGTAGATTACTTATTACTTTTTTAAACGGTTTGGTTTCTGTATGCTTGTGTCCACGACTATTTATGTTCTTTCATTCCAAACTTTAAAGCATAAATTCTTGTTTCTTTTTCTAAATATGAACAGACGTACATAGGAGTTAATTAAATATGTTGTCTCGCACTGCGGTGACTCGGTGAGCGGTGCGATGCATTGCTGCATCGCTGCATTGTAATTAAACCTATATTAACATTGAGTATCAACCGTCTCGTACAAAGTCGCAAGACCCTGCAACTTGTGCAGAGTCAAAAACTTTATATACGTTTTGTGTACCACAACTTCATAACTGATTAAACAACACTTTTCCTACCTTGGACTGACATTTTACAATAATGTTATAATTAATTACATAGTTGGTACAATGGCCGGCCTTATTGGTAAGAGGGATCCCTCTCTCTGCCAGACAAACTTAGAATTAATTTCTAAGTACGAGTGAGTGGTGAATGACGCACTATAAGCATTGATTTCCTTGTGTAGATGCAAATTTCTGCATAATGGTTTATTGCTTTTTCATATCAATTTCAATGGATAAATCTGGACGTTCTATCAACAGCCTTCCTATTTAAGCTATTGTTATCTTCACTTTTAACTGTAAATTTTTACTTTCATATTTTCAGTCTCCTTAAACATGAATAACATCTTTCTGTAACTTAATGTTTAGAGAAAAGCTTTTAATTTATGTAATTGATCAATCAAATAGAAAGATTCCGAAGACCGCTGTGCTGTCACATAAATATTTTTAAGTGTAGTTGCACAGGCGAGCCGATTAAACATCTTCCTCTTCCAACTGTTCTTCTTGTACTTTGTACTAATTGTCTTCACTTTCTTTTTTTATTTAAGTCACATGTGTTAATACAAAACGAGTTTTTTTATAGAAATTTATGTCTTAAATCCTTCTTTGAAACGAGCGATAATAAAAAAATAAGTTATTTACTATTACCTTATATTATAATAATAATATAACTCTTTATTGTACCCCAGAAACATTAAAAGGCAAAATTTCTTAAAATTACGTTTAATACGATTGGCGGCCTTTTCGCTCTATGTTAATCTCTTACAGGCAACCATGAGATGGAGAAAAAGAAATGGAAATAAATTATTATATATATTATAGTTATCTTATAAAATGATTACACAGAGCAAAATCCACAATAAAAGCTATACGTGAAATAGTTTTTATTTGCACATTGCATCTACATAAAAATACCAAAAAAAAAAACTTTTCGGCGTCATTTACTTACATCGGAAACTATATAGATGTGATTTTTACTTGCAATATAAACGGCGTTCCCCATACACCATGGAGAACAATCAGACCAATCAATGGTATACCGTGGCTAATTGCGAGTACTTACGTGATCGGCGAAGGCGCTCAGGCCCCTCTGTGGTTTTTATCGTTTTAATTGTTCGATTGTCACCACAACTGTTATTGGGAGGGAGAGGGGCACCGTACTAAAAGTTAAAGGGCTGTTGTAAATGTAGGAATATATTTTCTAATTAGCCTATTCAAGGGGTACGCAGCGTGAGCGTCGATCTTATACTTGGGGTAGCGACAACTCATTATGCTTTGGAGCAATTTTTTAAATATGTACCGGACATTGCAATAGGTTCAGTAGTTTTGGCGTGAAAGAGTAGCAAACATCCATTCATCCACCCAAACTTTCACATTTATAATATTAGTGGGATAGTGGGATATATATTTACTTACTATATGTATTTTTATATACTATAGATATACTATTTTTGTTAATAAGTCAATCTAAAAAATATTTAATAGCTGAAGTAATGAATTGTCAGAAAAGTAAACATGTAAAACTTGAAAGTTTAAAATTATGCCTCGTATAAAATATGTTAGGATAATTGTAAACACACAACAATTAACTTAACATTGCTTAGCGTGTACTTATATCTACATTGAAACACGGATTTAATTACATTTTTATAGTAATATACTATTATAGTAAACATGCATATTAATGAGCACTAGTCTATAATGTAGGTCTGACCAAGTATATCGGGGACTTCCATCTCAGTTTATACCCGTGCTTTTGTAATAGACTGTAATACCGCGTGGTTTTAATTGGTTTAATTTTGACATACCACTTTTCTGTTGAGGCGACGACCCGTGCGGTTTTTCCATATTAAAAATGTCTGACTAGGTATATTAATTATGTTCGATTTACGATTTAATAGTGTATGCGAAAAAAAACTTGACGAAAGCGATAAACGGCACATAAGTGACGAACTGACGAGCGATCAGCGCTTGCGGTACAACAACATGTTTATCGATATAATCGAGTGGTGATGTGGCGCATATGGATAATGAGATTTATGTTAATACACGTGAAGCCCCGCCGGCCTCTTATCGTTATGCTCGTTATAAATTCGATGCGAATTAAAAACGTATTATATTTTTTTATCTATGTAATATATCGTATCTTGATCTTTGCAAGAACGCAGTTTCTTGGGATTTTATTTTTACCCTTTGGTTATGGGACGGTACATATTACTTTATTAAAGTTTGGATCTAAATATATGTATATGCAGGCGAATGCATTATACCTAATGAGAACAGATTATAGTTATACATATATTAGGTATGTAGTATGTATATATAAGTTTCATCATGTCTTTATTGGTAATTGTACTTTTTTTTTAAACACAAAACTCAATATCGCAATTAGCATTTAAAGAAGTAAACTAAGAAATAAACATGAAAAGCGAATTCGCGAAAAAGACGACTCGCAACGGGTTGTGTAACCAATAATTTTGATAGCATGTAATCTGCTATATAGTGTTAGAGAACTACATTTTAAGACTTCCAACATCCAATGTTATGTATTGAAAGCATTTGCTGACTAAAAGGAGAATAGGTAACATGTGTTTTCGTGGTATTATGATTAGTTATCTATACTTATAATAAATCTGTAGCGGGATGAATTCTGTACATTGAATATATTTAAAAAAAATCGACTGAGGGGTATTAAGATATCGATACTGATGCCGAATATGCGATTCAAAAAATTTTTGTCTGTCTGTCTTTTTGTCTGTCTGTTTGTATGTTCACGATAAACTCAGAAGTTACTGAAGGAATATGCTTGAAACTTAGTATGATAATAGTTTGAGTGCCTGCGCAAGTTATAGGGTACTTTTATCCCGGGTTAAACTTTGGTTCGAACAGGAAAATCAATGAAAGCTGTAATAACATTGTAACGTTAGTAGAATGTATATACTTATTTCGAACTAAATTACAGCGAGCGTTTAGCTCATCTGGTGTTGCGTACGAATCCCTCTTTGACACTCTTTTCTTTTTTGCACTTTTTTTTAAATTATAAACTACTTTACTTTTTAAAATTAGGTATCGTTTTAACCGAGGAAAAAAAAGGAGGTTCTCAATTCGACAGTTTATATACATATTTCTTTTTTTTTATGTGTTCAGCCCTCTCCGTTATTTATGAACCGATTTTGATTATTCTTTTTTTGTTAGATAGGGTATACCTCAAGGGTAATCCCATGTCAAGGAAGTCAGGATCTGGGTTTTGATATTTATTCTCATTAAGAATTATAATACAATTCACTTAACATGAGAACATAATTATTACTAATACACAATAATATTACTTGAGAGCATAGATAGATATTGGCGGTGGCAAAATAATAATGCTTTAACTGCTACCCACACTGTCACAACTTCGAGCGTAGACGGACATCGCACTACAAAGATGTAATGATGTAGTGCGCTTAACTGGAAGCGACGTTTTAATTTTTGTATATTAATTTTCGTAGTTGATGCTGCTAATAGTTTAGTAATTAAGAACAATGTTTGTGAATGTGTTTGACTTTATCCAATATATACTTATTACTTATAATTTGTGTGAACCTCTTTACGCACGTTGGGCACTTTTGGTATGGGGAAAAAGCAATGAATGTCATGTGACCGTTACACTCAGATACATATATACAGATGTGTGTGTGTGTGTGTGTTTGTGTGTTTGTGTGTGTGTGTGTGTGTGTGTGTTTTCACCTCTGACGTACAGTCCTACGACTAACAGTTGATTCAACCAACATTAGTTACAGTTTTTAATTACATGATGTTTAAGCAATTTTTTAAAAGTAGAGATGGACCGCGATTCTTTAATATCTTTAGGAAGCCTGTTATATAACTGCGCGCCTTCGTACATAAGATTTTTTTTACCGTAGTTAGTGCGGGGTGGTTTTAAAACTATGTTATTAGCATTCCTTAGTTGAATCTTTTGAACGTCTCTTTTCTTGGTGAAACATATTTGTGTATGTATATTTTTTGTTAGTATTTTCCGTACTAATAAACAGGTATAGTATACATAAGTCTGATTTACATTAAGTATTTTTGTGTTTCTATATATATTATCAGTAGGCGTTAGATAAGCAAAGTGAAAAAGGACTTTTATTAGCTTATTTTGTGCTCTTTGTAGTAAATTTAAGTTAGTTTTACTGGCTGTGCCCCAAATTTCTATTAGGTAATCAATATGGGTCTTTACAAGAGAGTTATATATATAGTAACGCACTTTACGCGGCAGACATCGTGAGATGCCTCTCATAGTTCCTGTAAGAGATGATAGTTTCGATTTAAGTTTTTCTATATGACTTTGCCATGTAAGATTACTGTCAATGGTTAGCCCAAGATATTTTTCACTATCTGTTCGATTGATATTTTGGTCGTTTATTTTAGGGGGAGGGTAATCTGATATTTTCTTATTTTTAGCCTTAAAGAGCATGTAGTTTGTTTTTGAAATATTTATAGTTAACAGATTATATTGAAACCATTTATTGAGTAAATTAAGATCGTCTTGGGCGTTGGATATGACCGTATCTATTGAGTGACCAAAGTAAAATAGACTAGTATCATCAGCATATAACGTAACGTCACCTTTAAGACTCAGATCGTGTACGTTATTGATGTATATAAGGAACAACAAAGGCCCTAAGATGGATCCTTGAGGGACGCCGTATGTTATAGATTTGGGTTGACTTTGGTGATTACCGATCTTTACTATCTGGCTACGATTTGAGAGGTAAGACTTAAAGATGTTATGCGCAGAGCCAGTTATACCTATGTCGCTTAGTTTTTTCAAAAGGATTGGATGACTTACAGTATCGAAAGCTTTTTTCAGGTCTATAAATATACCTAGCCCTATGTGTTTTTGGTCTATATTGAGTTTTATTTTGGTTATTAAGTCTATTGTAGCAGATAGTGTATTAGACTGTGATCTAAATCCATATTGGTTGTTTGCGAGAATGTTATTTGTATTCAAGAATTTTTCGAGACGGTTGTACAAAATCTTTTCAAAAATTTTAGATATCACAGGTAGTACCGATATGGGCCGATAGTTACTGGGATTAGATTTACTACCTGATTTAAATATTGGGGTAACTTTGGCTATTTTTAAACTATTAGGAAATGTACCTCGTTCAAGACATTTGTTTATACATTTGGTCAAGTTTTCAATAATTAGAGGTTTCACACATAAAATCGTTTTTGTGCTAATTCCGTCTATACCCGTAGCCGTGTTACTATTGAGGTTGTCAATGATTCTGCTGACTTCGTTTCCAGTAACTGATTCGAGTTCTGATAGCTTCGTTACATTCAATTTAGTCGAAGATTTTCCATCAGTAAATGTATTATTCATATGATAGTTAATAGGTATTGCTTTAGCCAAGGTTTCTCCGATGCTTGAAAAGAAATCGTTAAAGTATTCACATATTGCTTGTGGATCATTAATTATGTCAGTCTGTGTCTCTAGTGTAGCTATTGTTGGCACTTCCTTTTTATTATTGTGACAGAGATGGTTTATTAGTGACCATAGCTTCTTGGGCTTATTGTGACAATCTGTGAAGGCTTTGTAATAATATTGAGATTTATTTCGTTGAATAGTTTGTGTGACGGTTTTTCTTGCCCTGAAATAGTTTTCTTCGACTTCTTTGTCACTAGGATTCATTTTGTACTCACGCCATAAAGTGTTCTTTCTATCTATAGCATCAAAAATATCTCGTTTTATCCATTCTTGTTTCGGTGGATAAGATTTTCTGCTTTTTTTGGTTTTACTTTGTTTTACACTTAATATCAAATTTTGTTCTAGTTTAGTATAATCATCAGTAACATTCGTTTCATTAAGTTTTCTAAATATATTATATAAGTTTCGATAGTTTATAGCTTCGTAGGAAATTGTTTTTATCCTTTGTGGTTTGTAGTTATGTATTTCCATGTATAATTGCTTGTGATCTGACATATCTGATTCCACTATTGTTAGGTTAAGTTGTTGTTCTTTTATATTTGTGCTTACATGATCTAGAATAGTATTTGTCGAATTGGTTTCACGTGTAGAATGTTGTTTGTCCATTTTATTTATTATGTAATAACCACTTTCTTTAATTGTTTCTTTATAGTTTTTGACAGATTTATCTGAGCTCAGCAGATCATAATTAAAATCACCAAACACTAGCGCCCTCTTTCTTGTTTCTAGTTGATTTGAGTAGAAATCTAAAAAGTCCTTATTGCTTGTACGGCCTGGCTTATATATTGCCCCTATATCTAAGGAGAATTTGTTAATGTGAATCCATAGGTAATGATTATCATCGACTGATTTTTCTTCTATTAGATTATGATTGAGACTGTCGTGAGCAAATATTGAGACACCTCCTCCCCTGTTGTTTTGTCTAAAATTAAAGTAGTGTGTATACCCTGGCAGCTGAAATTTTTTGGCTTCGTCTTCTGAGGTTATCCATGTTTCACACAGAATTATTATATGGATTGTAGCAGAAAAAGATTGGACGATACACATAAGCTGATCGAATTTTCCAGGTTTAACAATGCTTCGTATATTTGCATACAAACACTTCAAAGACTTTTTGCTTGTTGTTATGTTGGTGTAGCTACTAGTGACTTGATAATGAGTTACTAAATTATCTAGAGGGTTGAGTTTTTTGGAGTCGCTTGAATTATTTTGGGTATACCTTTTATGTATTTAATAATAAGATCTGTTTCGCCACAACTTTTACGGCGCTCAAGCTCTTCTTTGAGCTTTTTCATGTATGCTTGTTGCTGTGGTGTCTGATCAGAGAACAATCTAACTTTGTCTATTTTAGAGTTTTCTTTGTTTTTCAGTAAGCGTCTAGTTGTCTCTTCAGTTGCAAAACAAACCTTAATAAGACGATTTCTCTTAGGAATATATTTCCCTAGGCGTATGATTCTTATTGGCGTTGGACAGTCTGAAAGTATGGTCTTTAGTATATTTATAACTGATGATTTGTCATGCTCTTGTCTTTCTTCTGCGTTTTTAGAGTTCGGTTCAGTAATGCCGTATAAAATAATATTTTTGCATCTCATATTACGCTCATTTATCTCATTTAATATTTCTTCTTGCAAATGTAATGTAGAAGAGGATGACTTCGGTGCAGTTGTCATTATTTGTTGCAAACTAGTTTCTAGTAATGCGACTTTATTTTCTGTGATATTATTAAAATTTTTCATACTTGCTATTTCCAATTTAAGGTTATTCTGTTCGTCAGCTACGCAGTCAGTGGTATTTTTTATATTATTTACTTGTTCTTTGACCGCTGAGATATTATCGCATAATTTGTTAAAGTTTTCAACCTGTTTAGTATTATAAGATATTAGACATGTCATCATTTCACTCATTTGGTTCTGCAGATCGGTCATCTGTTTTCTCACCTCTGCAAATTCAAGCTTCATATCTGTAAATTCCAGCTTCATTTCATCGTTTCCATGGATAAACTTCCGCTTATTGCGAAAAGTAATTTGTGTTGCGTCAGATGGATCACCCATTTCATCCTTTTTGGTTAATTCTGGATTTGAGCCGCTACGTCCAATGCCGCTTCCAGGTGGCGATCGTTGTGTCATATTGATCTGTGTTTTACTTACTGGATATTACTAGTTGTCTTGAATGAGGCGGATAACGGTGCGTGAGCGGGTCAAAAAATAGCAATCGTCCTTTTCTCACCGGTGGGCGGAGACACTGGATGCGCAGGTGTGTAACGTTAAATGTCACTTACACTGTTTACAATAATAACTACTTTGTGGTTAATCAGATAAGGAGATTTTTTGAGAGCGCGGGAATTAAAAACAATTTAAAATACACAGTAGCACGTCCGCTTCGTATGCTCGCCAAGTCAAACCTCTGATGATGGAATTCTGATAAAATTGAGAGAAACCCTCTAAAATTGTAGAAACGAATAGTGTTTCTGTTTACTTTTCATTACTTTATCAGGTATTTGCGTTTAGAAATCATCACCGACACTATCGCCAAAAAAATTACATCTAAGCTGAAATATTGACATGTATCCGG
This sequence comes from Callimorpha dominula, assembly GCA_949752705.1. NCBI lineage: Eukaryota > Metazoa > Arthropoda > Insecta > Lepidoptera > Erebidae > Callimorpha > Callimorpha dominula. The sequence goes on along the minus strand of OX456999.1, from coordinate 24,723,468 downwards.
TGGAGTTTTTTTTACACTTTCAGACCATTTATTTTCCGTTCGGTTACAATAGTGTGAAATGTTAGGTCGAGATGTTAGGTCGTCACAGTTGTCTTATGACGATTTTCTCCGAGTAAAACAACTCTCGCGCAAGGAAGAGGTGACGGTGTCGATTCGGTAGAAAAACTTCCAAAAACGTACGCTAAGACTTCCAAAAACGTACGCTAAGAGTGGCCGTGGGTGTATGAGAAGAGTTTTATGTTCTTTACCCGAAACAGAGTCTCCCGTGAAGAGGGTGTCTGGACATCGCCCAGTTGCCGTCCGCTAGCCAGCGCTGGGTGGATCATTGGAGGCAAAACGTCGCCGTACCGACGGTCAACTCATAAACGGTGCTGTGAGGCACACCGTGGGGTTTTAGTTGGTTTAAGCCTGATATAGGGCCTCACCAATAGCCGGGTGAGGTGAGCTTCAACACGAAAAACAAATGAGTAATGTTACCACGGCCAAATTATGTCGTTATTTCACGTGTAAGAAACCGAAACAACCTTTTTTGAACGCTCCAGGTTGTTTCACCACCAATACAGTATCAGAAATACTGCCTGGAGAAAGGGGTACTATGCAATAAGCGACAAATTGCTGTTTTCCGATAAAAACGCGAACGAAGTCGTGGCACAGCTAGTCTTTCTATAAATTAATACTTGAAGAGAATTCTTTGTACCCCTTTTCAAGAAAATTTCTCGAATTTGGAATACTTACAGTTTATATATATATATATATATATATATATATAAAGTGCAGAAAGCTAAAATGTTTAAACAAATACGGCTACACGCGTATGGTATAGGTATATGGGTATATGTGTAGACCTGTCATGATACGTGAGTCTATACTCATGGTTGAAATGCGACCACCAGGCGATCCCTAGTAAATTAGCAAAGACAAAATAGTTCAGTACCTTCTTCGTCTCTGTTAAAGCAAAATTGTTCTTTGTTTTTGTTTTGGTCAATAGCTATTGACGAACTTTGTCAATAAAATTTGAAAATGTATTATTTTTCTTCGACGCTTAGTTATACCGTTATCAATAGATTAATGAATTGTTGATGATGTAGTTTATCTATTCTATTAACATATGTTGACAGTTCGTTTTGTATGTTGCAGTACCTGGGTTCGTTCCCGGTGCCCGGCGGCGAGCCCGCGGCGCGCGGCGATGCCGTCTCCGCGAACCTACACCTCATGAAGGTCCGTATAACATTCGTTTATAACATTTTGTATATTGTACCAAACCTCCGCGGTAAGTGGTTTTAATTTTCAGGTAAGAAAACAAATATTTAAGTATGTTTATTCGTATACTAGAACTCATAGTTTTGATTGTGATATAGTGAACACCAAAAACAATATCATTTAAGTCAAGTCAAATGGTAATTTTATAGTGATTGACGTTGACAAAACATATAAATATTGTAATATGATGTCTAACTATTGGAATAAGTCACAATTTGTTGTTTGTTTGAGGAGCTAGGGTGCACTAGATTTCTGCTTTAATTGGATCCATATGAGTTTTTCAGTACCTTCACTTTGTGCTATAGTGGTGACCCTACCTATGAACAGTGAAATACTTCTGCTAATGAGTAAGGTCACCATGACCCCAGGGAATGATTGAATATGGTTCTCAACACACAAGTCACGCTATTGGTAGAGGAACATCCCTCGAGTCATAAGCTTAAGAAAGTGCTTTGTATGGTTGGTGTAATCGTATCTCTCAGAGGACCTACTTGAAACTATGAAGTACACATTTTACAAATAATTCATTTCCATATAATATATTTTGCACACAAAATGAAGTAATAAGACGTCACAAGTGCACCAAGAAAAGTGCTCTTTACTTTTCTTGAAACACTTCGCATACTGAGCAACGCTACAAAATATTGTGTCAGTCTTTTGTATAAACTAGTTCGCAAGCTGAAAATTGAAATTTTAGTAGCAAAATAGGAACGTTGAAAACAATCTTCCTTGCCCTTGCATATAATAAAACTGTAGCGCTATTGATGGTTTGTCTGAGCTAAAGCTTGAGGAAATCGAAAGTTCAGAGATTAAAATTTTATTCTGAACTGCAGATTCTCAGAAATATAACTATTATATGTATATTCACTGCCACTTTCCTATAAAGTGGTAGTATGTAGATCAATGGCAGAACCGACAGCCGATGGTGATTAAAGGTTCTCTAATAGAACTGGACTGGAAGGGAAGCGTGAGACGTCTACTTGATACACGGACCTACGACCAGGCTAAAGTGGCCAGTGGAATGAGGCTGCACAAACCCACTCTTTGTAGATTATTTTAGAAGAGAGTTATGTACAGCATTAGATCTCCCATCGCAGAGGTTATGAAATTAAACGCCGACATCAAAGCCAGAAGTAGCAGCACTTTATGAGCAAGAGGTAAACACAAAAAGGGGTTTATAAAAAATTACAATATTTTTCTATTATGACAGCAGAGCTAGTTTGTCACAGCTTTGCGTTTTGCAAAAACGCAAAACACTGGTGATTTATCCACAGTTGGCATAGCAAGTTGTCATAGAGACCGATACTCTCTTGCTAGGCGGCGGGTTTTAGTTGTTTTACTGGTTTGTACCTCTGTAAGAAAATGTATTGCATACTAAAATTAATAGCTCGAATTCGTTCGTGTATAAAGCTTTTTTTTTTTATTTGATTAGCTGAATTATGTTTGTGACACTAGAAATTTAGAACTTCTTAATGTCCCTCATCACAGAATTACATTGGGAAACCAAAAAAAAAAAAGAGTATTGACTTCATTTTACTCTCATCTATAATCCATTGTGATCTCAGGACGCGTGGTTTATTACCGCGGGTAAAACATATTCAACGAGTACTCCGCGAGCTACTTACCCTCCATTGCACCCCAACCTCCTCTATATGCCATTCCTAAAATAAATATACACCGAAACGCACTTAACGTACCCCCTACTTTATTACCTTTTGGTCTGCTTTTTTAACAATCGGTGACGGGATAGCAAGGGGTAATGTCACGCGGTAGGAGAGCGACGATGTATTGATAGGACAAACATACGTATAGGTAAGCCATAGTAAGGAAACTTATTTGCTACACCTACTTGTGTGGGAAGTGGGTTCATGTCAGTCGGATAAAGTTAGGGATCGGAGCCCGCAACCACTTTGTCGCAAGCCCAATGCTGAAGTTTTGACTATGTGGTTATTCATTACTGTCATTTATCACCAAGTTGAGCAAACGCCACCACGAAGTTATACACAGATACTCATGTTTCTTCGTCGGGGGTTAAAAAAAGTAAGTAAACTAAAGGTATTAAAACCTTAGTCGCGAATGGTTCAATCACTTGAATAGGACTTAAAATTGTAATTTATGATTATCTTTTAAAAAAGGTATCACCGACTTCAATGTGCCTAAATCATGATAAATTGTATTTTGTTTTAATATAATATGGGAAGGTAAACTAAACGCACTGCTCCAATGAGACAGCGAGGTTTCGGAGTAAACGAAAATATCATCCATGTATAATTTTTTTAGATATTTGTTGATTTTTCAGAAACCGCTCAACCGATTTCGATAAAATTTGAATGGGACCACCTGGGAAGTATACCCTTTGAAACGAAAAAAATAATTTTCTAAATTAGTTCAGGCGTCTTCGAGTAATCGATGAACATACATAAAAAAAAGATTCAAACGAATTGGGAACCTCCTTCTTTTTTGAAGTCGGTTAAAAAAAGGATGGTACGGCTGTGCCTTTGGTAGTTTGCGGCAGAAGCTAGTGTTATAACTACATACATACTACTGCAACTACTGCTACTATATAGTAGGTACATGACAAGCAACAACTTGAATAAATGTACTCGTACTAAGGAAGCAACCTTAGATTGTAATTATTAATGGGCTATGTAAGCCGCTAACGTTATGCTATAATGACCGTCATGTATGCTTTGGCCTCTTAATCAGTTTTCGGACATCTCATAAAAAAGAGTGTTAAACAACAACACAAGTAATAAAAAGACAAATATAAACAGCGGTTGAAAACCAAACATTTTATACTGCGTACTTCCTAAGATTATCTCTGTTCGTAAGTTTAACAAAGCCATAAATATGTTTGCAAACACAAATGCACAATCTTGAAAATCTGAAACTACAGTTATGAAGTCTTTTCATATTCAGAAACAGAAAGTGTAAGGAACATGTGCTTAAAATATCATTTAGAAATGTTCTGTTTTTCATATTGTCCTAAATTCGACCCCAAATTTACTTGCACTACAATATTTCGTGCTCCAAGATCAGTCTCATCTGTAGGCATAGATGGATGTTGTTTAACGGAGCGTCACATAAAGCCCGACCTTCTCATTCACTCACTCACTCACTAAGCTCTCGTATTGTTTAAAGCAACGCGATGCATATTTCATGTGCAGGCTGTATAGCCAGGGAGTAAGCATTGTTTCTAAAATGGTGTCAACGGTGTCAGGTTACATAAGTGCCTGTCCGTGTAGTTAATACTTCAGTTTGCGACTCAAAACGGGTTGAAGGTTGAAGTATAACAAGAAAGGCACCTAATTACAATTTAAATAAAGATTTAAAATTTATTTCTCCCATATTCAGAATTAAGGATACAATAAATTAGACGACCTTTGGGGCTCGGCGATAGTGCATTCAACAACCAGGTCGCTAGATCACTTCCCGCCAAGTGCAAAAATTTCTATGCATGGGATATTTCTTATATGTACTTATGTATTTACAAGAAAAAAAATATCTAAGTATGTTTGTCAGAATTCTAGACTAAAAAGCACAAGCTCTGTTTAGTTTCGGTCTAGAAAGCGCTGTGGAATATGTCCCTGTGCAGGTACCTCCCCCGACCTGCTCGAGCTGTTGCTCACAATTCATACGTTTAAGCAATATCTTCCTCCTCTTCATTCAACTGAGTTCCCTTCTTGCCTCCTTTCCCTTTCAATATATTTTCATCTTTATTTCCCAAAGTGCCCGGTTGGCGGCAATAGATTTACTGGGGTAAGCCTATTGGTATAATACGCCTCCACCTACCCCTTCGGGGATAAAGGCCTGAGTGAGGGTATGTATGTATCTCTATAGTCATGAGAGAAGTCAACGAATATATGTGTTTATGTGCCTATGTGAGTCACGTACACACATTAAATTGTTTTTTTGTTTCTTGTTCCTTTGTAATGTTATTTGTTCCTAGAAATGTTTCAGCAAGGAATTGACATACATTTGATAGACTACTGACTACTTCGTAAATATCACCATTACTAAGATGTCCCACATTCCCGTCTTAAAAAACTTTCGTTTCGAAGTTCACTAGTGTGAGGTAAGAGAGGTCGCGAGTGGCACCTTTGACCGCGCCTCCCTGCCCCCCGCGCCTTGCACCTTCCCCATGTATGTGGAGCGCGACCTCTGAACTCACTTGTCCTGCAAAGGGTTATCTACCTTCTTACTCTTAAGAGATATTCTAAGTGACTTAAGCTTAGTTAGTTTGTTTGAAGTTGTTAAAATCTTTACGGTTTATGATATGAGCGTTTAAATCTTACATTAACATCGCTAAAATCTCTTCTTCGGTAAACAGACTGTAATACGATTAACTACGTACGTACGTAAAGAGAATTGTTGGTCTCCCTTTTTGAGCAAATCAACTAATCTTAAATTTGGAATACTTAAAGTTTACATATAATGTAGGAGAAGTGCAGATAGCTAACATGTTTATTAACATGTCTTGTCAATTAAAAAAATACGCCCTACAAACAGTCCATATATATCTCCAGTTTATATGTTGACCAGTTATGGTATGGAAAGTCTATACATAATAAATAGATAAATATAAAATTAACATTTAAAGTTGATGACTGATGGTTGAAATTCGACCACCAGGCGATCCCTTGTAATAGTGGTAAGGGCGTCTGGCTAAGTCATGAAACATTTTGCTACGCAGGCCGGTCGTTAAGAGTGTCATATTTACCCACTTGCACTCTTTTTGGAAGCCCTTCGTTACCAACCCTAAACGTAGCCTGTACATAAGCAAACTCTCATATTAATTAAGTTAAAAACTTCAATCCTTAGAGACTGCGAATAACACCAGTCTTATGAGTGGATAGATGAGGCGCCGTAGAGCTTCTACGAAGTGCTACGCCACGTTAATGATGATAAACGCGTTTCGTAGCCGCTCACTAACAAACCTTGTCACATCATGAGCCACTAAGCCTACGCATACTTTACACTTCAAGTAGAATTATTTCACCCTTATTATGTATATTAAGCTTACTTTACTCATCAAACGACCACAGGATCAGACGGCCGGGTGTGAGGTGCCTCAAGTTATTATTAGTATTAGGTATTTAACTTTATTTTTGAGTATGATTTGAAATTGTTGTTAACAAGTTTATCATTGTTTTATAATAAGATTTTTTTTTCTCAAATAGTTTTTACTGAAGGCTCCTTATATCAAAGGGTGAGTTAAATGCTTCGGTTAAGTATAAAAAAATATTGAATTCATTGCATTACGTGTTTATGCATTTGATTACTATTAATACTACTATACCTACTCGTATATATGTGGTATAAACTATAGTAGTACAGTAAATTATATGCAATAATTGTATATTTCTATATGTATATTCACTAAATTAGGGGCCATAAATTTATCCCCCAACATCAACCAGTCTTATTGGCTTATTTTCTTCTTCGCTAAGCCACTGCTATGATTAGATGGTGACTGTAAGTTGTTAAGAGCCTGTATCCACAGCGAATTTGGATAAAAATAACCGAGAATTGAGTGAAGGTTTTGTAAACTCCTGTACCACAACGTATTAGCACGACAAATGTCATAAAGCATTTTAAAAGTAATATCAACCTTCTAAATAGCAGGTAATTTAGAAGGTTAATTGTAAATTTAACACTTTTAGGAAGGAATAATCGGTTTTGTACGTGATTTCGCACCAGTTAAGTTGTTTATTCATTTGCGACCTGAAATAAAAATGGTATTGATTAATCTAATTACAAAAACGTGCTAAATATATAAATTTATAATATTAATATTTATAATATTATAATATTAATATTAATATATATAAATTTAGGTGTCAACATGACGTTATTACACAAAGCCAAAGTGGCCGGGATTTTTTAATTTTCAGGCGTCAGTCTGTATAAGTAGGTCGTGAATCTAGTTGCCTGTTCCAATACGTAGATCCTTGGAGAAGAACAAGGCAAGAAACTCCAAGGACACTCTTTTCCAACATGTTTTCTCTACAAGGTACTTGTTACATTATTTATAATAATTGTGTATATCATATATTCGAATAAACATATTCGTATAAGCATATTAATCATAATATCATATATCATAATATATTATATACGGCAGTAGAATACTAATTAGAACAGTATCACACAGTAACAAATCATCACAACATAATTCTCCTATTTTATAATATAGGACATTAGTTTCATTATAAATCACCAACAATAAAATATATTAGAAAAAGTATAACAGCTTACGTAACTTAGTAGTGGCTAGGTCCTTCCAGTTCCAAGGCTTGCAATAGAATGCCCGATGGCCCGATATTGTATTTATAACAATTCAATCCTTTAACAAAATAAAACCAACATACCCTACAATCGTATAGAATCTCATTTTTAAATGTAGACATAATTAAAATACAAATACCGGCCACTTTGGCTTTGTGTAATAACATCATGTTGGCACCTAAATTTATATATATTTTTATATAATCCATCACACGCGTTAGCATAAAATGGTACAAACGGGCATACACCCCCTATGTTCGGACCTATTCTTCGCCTTTATCGATCATTTGTGACAATTACACCACAACAGTTACAAATAAGCTTACGAATTGTGTTATTGTCACTTGTCTATATTGCATCTCAATGTCTCACTCTAGAATGCTTGCCTAAGGGGTTCTAAATATCACATTTTTATCTAATACAATGTCATTTTTATTGTCATTCAAACTTTTTGTTGTCATTTCTCAATTTATACACTTTTTCTTGTCTCGAAAATTACCGTACATATTTATTTATTCATTTTTCCACATTTTTGGTAGTTACATAATACAAAGTATGTAGTATTGTTTAATGACTGCTTTCTTGGTGACGAATGGAATCACCACAACTAAAGGACTTATAGTCGGAATAGTTGCTAATGTTATGGGTGTGAGAAGTGTCAGTTTTAAATGTTGGAACATATTTGATGTCGTGGTTGTGAATAAATAATAATTGGAGGTTTCACACGGCCGTCTGATCTTTAACTAGGCAGAGCCTGTACTACAGTAACTAGACTGCTTATATATTACTAAACACATTCATATTATAGATAAATTACTCCCAGACAACAAATGATCATGCTCATCACATAATTATTTGTCCTGGTTGGGAATCGAACCTACGACCTGTGACTCAGCAGCAGTCAGGATCACTAATCACTAGGCCAACAGACTAATCAAGTGTAGAAAGGAATAGCTCCTTATAAAGTTGCCCTTAGAGTACATGCATCAAGATAAGCTTAGTGAATAAGATAAAGATAGCACATTTGTATATTATAAAATAAAATTCATATCTAAATAAACACATAAAAAATATCATGTATTCAAGGCTGGAAGGGTATTCAAACAAATTTAAAACATACTACTTGAAATTTTCCTTGTCTCATGTGTTCTTAAGTATCGCCGGGTCCCCGCGAATCTCCTTGTGGCCTACTCGATACAACAAATTGTCCAGTGGCAAACCCAAGCCAAGTCGAGAAACGGCTCACCCCATGAGACCCGTATACACCAGAAGATACAGGTACAACATCGAATAAACAGCGTTCATAGAAATAGTTGTGCATATGTCTGTAATATGTTTAGTAAGTATCCTATTTAAAGTTGTGTGATTAACTTGTTTTATTAAATTTGGTTAGTTATAAAAAAGTCATCCAAATATGATTAAAAAAACATCAGATAATACAAAAAACATACATTTGCATTTTTCTTAAATAATGACTAGGAGTATATAAAAATATTTGTAATAACCTGATTTCATTGTTATAAAACATTATAAAACAATTTAATAATAATATTCTTAGTAGGTATATTGGCGTTGCTCCGTAAACCTACACTTCAGTCTGTTTTGAAACTGTTATGTTTAAATATATTACGCTTTTAAGTTCTCGTCTATAAATATAAATCATCGACTTCAATATCTGAAATGGTATTACCAAAATAAAATATACTAATAAGAATCAAAACGATTAGGTATTACATTATTAAATTTAGATTTTAAAGATCCATAATTATATGCAATTTAATACTCACATATAAATTGAATAGAAATGAATTATATCCTCGGATGACGCGGTTATGCAACATTTTGTCATTGGTCTTGAGTACAAAAATACAGAACACAAATATGTAGTGTCATTAAATCCAGCACCCTCGCGGCTGAGCAATCACAAACGGTACAAAGGCGGCGCAAACATCCCCATATTATTGGTATCACCCCAACTGCACTCAGTCCTCTGAGGCCTCACATGAAAGTAATAAGAGCGCACCTAAATGTGTAAGAGCGCGTGAAATGCGCCCCCTCGCTTTTTGAGGGTGCAGCGCCGAAATACCACAAAAAGGTAAAAGGGAAAAATCAATTCTAGTCTCGCAGTGTTTTAAGAAAAAAAAAATATTCTTGTCCAAAATAATATGTTACGATAGTTAATTAGACTTACAATAATGTATCAGTCTTCTATAGGATCGTAATGTTTAAAGTTGTAACAGCTGCAGGTTGAAAAGTCTCAAAAGAGTGTTCTGGTATTGCGCCAAAGTCCATTTGTTTGTCTAGGATACTATGATATAAGTGTTTCAGTAAATATTTACAAAAGGTAAAAAAAGCATGTTATCATTACATATTTTAATTATTTATGTTTACTAATTTAAATATAGCAATACTATTGACAAAGTACTAACAACATATATTTCGTTTTATTGTCTTCGTACTTCTACATTTAACTGAACAAAAAAAACTATTGTCAAGATTGGTTAAATTGTAGTTTACTAAAAACTGGATGTTTTGATATCACCCTTTTAAAAAATTATAACAACTAAGGGCTAAAGAGTGTCAATTTTTTGTGCCACGTTACTGTATCTACCTAGTTACATATTTATTCATTGTTTTAGTAATGTAATCGACTGTACCGTTAAGCTCTTTAACATAACTTCCCCCAAAACGAACCTGTCCTTGACCAAACAAAGGTGCTGTACGGTATAAGGTACTATAACGTCAAACGTCAATAACCTCAAGAGCCTGCTAGACGCAGATACACGAGTGTATACTGAATAGAGTATATACAAAATCGCAACTGGATTTCTTGTAATATTCTAATTAATAAATCATTTGAAGCAAACTAACCGCCGTTTTACTTATAGTTTTAAAAAGTCATCTCGAAGATCTGCTGACCTACATTTAATCAATCGTTCAATTACAACAGCTGAATTAACTTTTCTTATTCTAACCGGTGGCAAAAGAAAATTGTTTAATAAAAAAAATCCAAAACTTGCTTATGGTAACAATGTTTGTTTATCCTCGTTAGCCGATGACTAGCTTTATGGCAATGATATGTATTCTGATGGATTATAAGTTCGGTAAATATGGTAGGTACAAACAATCAGGCTATTCCAAAACCGCATATTGTTTCCGGACCGGAACTACACTAAAAGCCTATAATAGCGAGCAGCCCTATACAAGTGCAGACATGCCTTTTAGCGGTCTAGTTAATTAAAAGCCATCGACACACTCATTGTCTCAGTCCCGACTGTGGGACCCTCCGCCCGAGTGAGCGGGGCCCCGACTATTTGTGCCCCGACAATAGATTTTTATTTGTTCTGCACCCTTCTGTCGTGGTCCATTCTAAGTGCGCACTGGCATTACAACCCTATAATATAATGGGCAATCAGTTGTAATTATGGCAAGAATATTATTGAAAAAAAACAATGGCTCTGTGAATTTCCGACAACACATAATGAAAGGTTGTGTTGTCGAAAAGAACCAATTTGATATCAATAATAATAGACAACAAATGTTACAAAAATCGTAGACAACAGGAGACCAACAATAGTAAATTAAGATGTATAAAAAAAACTTCTGTATGATTTCATTAATATGATCTTTATCTCAGCATTATTAAAATTATAACACCTGGATATAATTATATATATGGGCTGTAGGCTATCGTCAAGAAGGGAGAAACAAAATCATGTAATAACAAATTATTGTAGATACGCCTTACACTGTTAATATACAATCTTAGTGAATTATCATTAAACAACATCATTAACAATGTACTGAGCACAAATGTGTGTATACATATAAATGTGAGTGTGTGTTGAGTTTATTCCAGGATTGTGAGCGCTTTTGCTTTTCGATTGTCGTTTAAGTGTCAGTGGTAACTTTAATTGTATGTCACGTTTTGCAGTAACGTGTCTTAATCATTGACATTTTATTTTGAATTTAGTTTTATTATCACTACATATTATAAAACAAAGTCCCCGCCCCGTCTGTCTGTCTGTCTGTCTGTTGGCGATAAACTGAAAAACTACTGAACGGATTTTCATACGGTTTTCACTAATAGACAGAGTGATGCATGAGGAAGGTTTAGGTTATATATATGTATAGTTTAAGTTATATATATATATATGGGTTAGGTATAATTTGTACCCGTGCGAAGCCGGGGCGGGTTGCTAGTACAATGTAATTGGAATATTACTATTCAGGCAAACTTACTTCTAACTCATCGGATTTCCATTTAAAGAAAAAAAAATTTAAGGTATGGTAGTTTTTTTCATACCACTGAATTGGCAAAGCAATAGGCATACACCCTGTCTGATAGTAAGCAGTAACCGTTACCTGTAAACACTGGTAATGTGCGTTGTCTTTCTACTCACAGTAGTGTGCACTCCATTGTCAACCTTATACACTTTATGAAATAACAATATGGGTAAGTTAAAATGTTGCAAACATCACGGGATATAATTTTTATATATTATTTTATCTATTATGGAAGTAAAATTCTTTAATTCCACTTAATTACGGTGTAAACCCTAAAAAATATTATTACATAGTATAAAACGTGACGGCTGTACCGAGAGGCAGTGCGCCGTCGGCTACGCAGAGATTAATCCTAGCCTCGTCGTTGAGCACACAGACAAACAGACAGACGGACCAGAAATTAAAATAAAACGACAGTGGACCGCATCGGAGAGGCTTTGCTCACGCAACAATGGAACCGCCAAGCCTCATCTATTCCACGTGCCTACCTCGTGACAGCTATGGTTATACCTCCATTTGCATTAAAGTTGCATTGTAAAGAATTTCTTATAGTAAAATGTTAAAAGTTGTGTAGTAAATATCGCTTTTATCTTTGTACTTTGTTTTGTACTCAATTTTATAAAGATAATATTGATTGAACTTTTTACTAGTGGTGTATATGAATGATATTGGATCTATTTATCACTGCAATGTTCGCTCCTACACAATCAAATCAAATTGTATCACCTTTTGTACTCATTGAAATTATGTATTTTATCTTAAGTTAAACTTAGAGTAAAAATTTCAAAAAAGTACTCACGCAGGTCAATACTCGATTGTTGGTACCTACAGTTGTAGCGGAGGATCGCAGTTCTCATTTTGTCTACAAAATATTTTCTCATTTGCTTTCGTTGGTTTACGAGTACTGTGTAATGACTCATTCTACTTCGCTGGCTCCCAGTTTTTTTGTTAAATAACAAATCCAAAAGTAAAGCTTTATTTTTGTCATAATAGTCAAATTCAAGTAATATTTTCTTATAGTTCAATCTAAATAATTAGTAATAATATTAAATTAGCCATAGAAATACAAATAAAATAAAAAGCATATAATGTTTGACTTTCTTTCGAAAGCTAAACATTTTATCAAAGTGGAGGTTCAAACAATGAGATCAGGCATTTGAGAAAACATATATTGATTACGATGTATGCACAAGTTACTAGTACTTGTGTATACATCCAGTAAGTATAAAAAGTAGTAAGAATAAAAAGGTATTAACAACAATAGGAACACAGATATGCTGTAAATTTATATGGTGTTTAAATGCTATCTATTTTCTAAAAATTATCGACTAAATATGTTAAATTTTATCTTACTATTTCTCATTCGCTTCTGTTACCAGTCATCACTAGTAAGCAGTTCGAAGTATCCACATAAGTATTTAAATCTAGCAGAGCAATAAGGTTTCGGAGCAGAGGTTAGGCATTGTGCGGAATCCAATCTAGGCAATCGGCCCCGCGACGCGGCGCGACGACGCGCTTACTTAAGGCCGCAGCACACGGAGCTAGTGTAGCACACCCGCGGGACCATTTGCGAGAAAACCGCCGAAGGTGTAGACACATGTCGACAAAATACTCCTCCATGTTGGAATAACAAATAAGATGTGTGATCGGAATATACACTCTAAACTAACTTCTTTAGTGGATTTTTTGCAGATCTCAGTCATTTTTGTTGAAAGATTAGACGAGTGTATCTTGTCTTCGAAGCTCGTGATAGTTTTGGTTATCAATCAATCAGGATTATTACTTTCATCTGGATGAAAGGTTCGCTATGTCCTTTCCCTTGTTCTATACTTGGCAAAGTTTTTATAAAATTTCTTGATGATTAGGTGAGTAGTTAAGACGTGAAAACGTAACAAACAAACAAAACAAATAATTTTCGCATTTATGTTATAAGTTAGCATACGATGGTATTCTATGTTTTTGGTTTTGATAAAATGTCAAAGTTAGAGGCAGTAGGTAGTTCGCAGAGAACACAAATTAGTGATTTAGTCCTGCAGAGATAAATTATCTAGCATACTTTTAAGAAATTATTGAAATGAAAGATACCAATATAATTATTATTCCTTATTCGCGAGTGTTGACATTAAAAAGAACAAGATACAGGTCCTTAGTATATGTACTTATCGACTGAGGCAGTCCCTGGTGCCGCGACCTTAGGTTACGTAAAGTACTCAGTTTCACGGTCTACTTGCGCCATTATTTGCTCCTCCGCCCCCTCCTTCACTCTTCCGGCACTCTCGCACTTCATCCCGACACCGTTTAAATTGGATATTTAAATACCAACGTAAACAGATTCACTTTAATTTTGGTAACGGAATGTCTGTTTAATCTGTTTCTATCTCTACCACTTCTAATGTATCTAACTTTGTTTATTCTATAGCAACTTTTATCCGCGGCTTCGCTCGCGTAAAAGTTACTGTTCCATCTTTCGGAAATAGTACTTTTTTCTTTATGAAAAGTATCTAACGTCCTTGTCTGTACCCCTGACAAAGCATATGCAAAGTTTAATGATAATGGGTCGAGTAGTTAAGACGTGTAAGCGTAACAAACTGACTTTTGCATTTTTAATATTAGTTAGGATTTTGTAACTTTTACAACGTGTGTCAAACAGTATTCTAGTGCTATCAGTGCCTACTGACTGCATTAGTTATATATTATATATAAATTGAGTTTAAAGACACTTGTTCAATAATAAAAAACATATTTTTTCACAACATATATTCATATTAGATCGTAAATCGGGACTTAAGGCCTCGGCCTCGGTGAAACGGCGAAAGTTTTCTTGCGGCCACCGCGCGGTGTCCACGTGGACCGACACGTCAACCACGATGTCGTGACGACTGCTTTGCTCTCTCACTCTCTCTCATTTAAAGCCTAGTTGCCAAAAAATAGACCGTTTTTTGCTGTTATAACGTGGACTCTAGACTGATCGCTGCGTGGGGAACATTGGGTTGCCGCAAACAAATTCGTAATAATGTATAAAAGGTATGGTAGGGGAAACCAAAAGGTATCATATGTACCTTTTCAATACTATCGTATTAAAGTATCGTAGTAAAGTCAGCGTTAACAAAAGTTGTTCATTACAAAATATGTACTACAGTTTGTGTCTCATACAATACAATGTACGGTGCTCATGTCTTGGACGGCCGCGGTCGCGCGTCTGATATCGGATCCTGATTGCGGCCGGCCCGAATGCGAACGCAAGTTTGTAATATGGGCACTGTTCGATACGGTCGGCACAGTTCGAACATGTACAGGAAATTCGAACTATAGGTCAGTATAAGCCCGTTTATTGTACAGATAGAAGGATTCTCTATGCTCTTATCAACGATTCTATTACCGATCGCAATTGGACGGCGCAAATCCGTCTCGGACAGGGAACTGAGTTTGTGCTTTTGATATAAGTTTCCTCGTCTCAAACAGGAGTAGGTGTAAATACATAATACGTAATTAAACTAGCTTTACCTACTAATTTATGAAAAAGTCACAATAATAATAAAAATACAGTTATTGGGAAAAAAAAATGAACATAGAAATACTAGCTACCCGGCCACGCGTTGCTGTGACTAAGTAATTAGCAATAAAAAAAATGTAACTAGAATTGAGATAAAAACTATCCTATCTCTCAAGTCAGTCAGTGTACAAAATTTCATTAAATCGGTTCATTAGTTTAGAAGTTCATCGCAAACAAGTTTTAAGTATATAATATATAAAATAAATATATATGGCAAAGTAATACTAATACGATATGATGAACCGTGATTAAACAATTGCAAGATAATCTTTTCAGCATACAAATAAGTGTTATAATCTAAATCATAAAACAGTTTGTTATTCAGACATAAACATCCCACCAAACTAATCACACAATTCACCCACAGTTAAATCCATTTAAACATCATAAACTCAACTTGGTATAACAAGTATTTATTTATCGCCACTCTCTCATCTCAAGCCTCACATACACTGCCTCTAAAGCCGTTACACACTTTTCACGAGGCGGGTTGATTTTACGATGATACCATATAATTAATTCGGCAGTTACGTCAACAACTCGTGTCGTGATGCACGCGTGGGGGTTGTAAGAAAGGGTGGTGGGGGATCGTAAAAAGCTAATCAAAGTTTCATAGCGGACATAAAAATGCTTGTTATAAGCAGGAGTGTAGTGCTTAACGGGCTGTTTGAGTTTGGGAGGCCTTCATATTCGTGTTATAATCTTGAATTTCCGTCATACATACTAGATTACCAGCCATATGACAAGAAACACTTGGTTGATTACCACGTGAACGGAAGCGACCATACAGCATTTGATTGCGGGGTCTTGGGTTGGATTCCTTTTCAGTGAAAATATTTATGTGCATGAATGGCGTTTCTATTTATAATAGGCATTCATTAAAAAACGAAAATATGCATCTAAGTATATTTATCTGTGTTCTAAAAGTCATAGTACAAGCTTAGGTCTTAAAAGCGCTGTGTATTATAATAAGTCCTAGATTTTATAATACTTAGACAACTTTAGTTTTAGTCAAACAAAGTACATTTAATATCCACAATCCGCTTGTGTGAGAAACATGATGAATTCCACATTAGAGTGAGATGTGTGGTCCAACAGCCCTCACGCAAGATACCATCCTTTCACAGTGATTGGTGTGCAGACACTCGCCGCAGGGACGAACTCAACAAAATATAAGTCACATAAACACTTTCAGTTCTGGCACCAATCGATTTTCTGGAATATATTTTGGAATAATTTGCAAGGTGACGTTTTATTTTAATTATGTAGTTGTCTTTTGATACGATTCGAAAGAATTGAATTTCTTGTTGGTAGTAAAAATATTCTTATAAACTTGAAATTTTGTGAGTGAGTATAATATTTTTTAATCGCTCTTTTCTGTTTTTTTTCGCTTATTCATTAAATTAGCAAAGGGTAGGTACGGTTGAGATTCTTTTGGTAGAGATCATAGTGCATTACCAAACCTGGTTCTGTTGGCATAATCCTGGCTGGCAACAAACGAAAACGATGGCTCTTCTGTGTTGCGGGAAAGAAAACCTGGAAAAATAAAAAAAATTGTTTGTCAACTGCAGCCCTGGATGAATACTCGGTGGGATGTTTTAAAGAACAAACTCACCTGAGTAGAATGGAATATTGAATGTTCCTAATACCACTGCGTAATATTAACAAAGGCGAGATTGTTTCACATCTATTGCTTATAATTATTAACAACAATCGATACACTATCCGGAACTATATTATTATTTCCTTTTATTTTATACTTACTGTTAGAGTTTACTGTTAAGGTAATTTCCCAGGCTACCCTATTTATAAAGCTATGATTAGTAGCATACAATCAATATTATATATGTTATAACAAACAGTAACATAAAAATATATAGATATTGATGAAGTTAACGCTGAAATAAAGTTTTGGTTGTTTAATTAAATACAATCACAAGATGAGTTCGAACGAGTTTCGTTCGTGCTGTGTGACCGCATTAAGCAAACGATGCATGTTCTTACATAGATAGAAAATAATGATGTTGGAATTTAGTGGCAATGTTTTTGAGTTTTCGAATATCACCATAATATACCACATTTTGCAATATATTTCAAATAAAAATATAGCAATATAAAGTAAGGCAGTAAGGAAATTAACGTTGATAAAATACAACTAATAATGACGAGAAGTGAATAAAGAAAGGTGATATTCCTACAACAATCGGACCTCATGTTCAATTTTTATCTCGCATCAACACGTTGCTGCAGATTATAATTAAGGCCCATTTTCACTAGGGGACATTTGTCTTGCGACGTTACCGTCCAACACAAAATATACGAGTACGTGTCCTGCAACGTTGCTCTCGTCGAGGTCGCAGGACACGTCCAAAGTCGACCTTCTGCAAGCGTCGACACGCGCGACTTTCGTGTCCCTCGACAGTTGTCCTACAACTTTGATTAATGAGGAGGTGAGTTGCTCTGTGTTCCACGAAACACTTAGCCCTAACTTCTAGGACGACATCTCAATGACAACCGGGTAGTGTGGACAAGGAAAAAGTCGCGCAATAATGTCCTACGAAATCTGACCACTTGAAAGTCGGCCGATGTGTAAAAACATGTAGAAAAAGAGTGTCCTTAGGGTTTCTTACGTGTTCTACGTATTGCATCAGGCAACTAGCTTTACGATCAGGACTGACTTAGTTTGACTGACTACTACTCGCGACAATTCAAAAATATGTATAGTTGGTTCAATTGAAATAAATTTTTATGCATGTCACATCGAACGCACGTCTTCTTACTGGATGAGCCCTCACAGCTGGGCCTGATTGTGTAACGGTAGAACTAATCCCTGTGCTGGCTTCGTTATTATAGCAATATAGCATAATATTTGTACAGCTACAAGATTTTGCATTACAAGGTGCAGATACAATGAGCAAGTTAGATTTAGTTGTTACTTTGGATATTCACATTATTTATACAATTTTCGTAGAAGTCGAAGTCGAAACTTCGAAGTCGTTCTAAACTTTGATAAAGGTATATTTCGACAGGTATTGGGAAAAGCCATCTTGTATCTTTTGTAAGGGATCTATTACATCTGTGGATATTTTCGAGAGCTATTGCGATAAAGGACTTTGTCCATTAAGAGCGTGGACACAACGCCAGCAAATAAACATTTATTTCATTGATGTTATGGAAAGTTTTTAAACAAATATTTGTATTTTATTTGAGGAGCAGCTTATGTCTTCTAATTACAAGTATTTTATCAGATTTAAACACCTCTTTCTTTTTTTAGTTATATTAAATGTTGCTTCTGCTAGCAGTGGCAGATGGCGCAATGGTTAAAGTGGTCACCTCGCCAAAACATGTTATGGGTTCAAATCCCACACGGGACAAAAATTTGGGTGGTCCACAAATAGTTGTCCCTAGGCTGGGTATTTTTTGTGTTCGTTGTTTAAATGTTTGTGAAAACTCCGCGACACAGGAATATATCGTTACAAATAAAACAATATTGGTTTTTCGGCAGACCAGTATTTTTAATTGAGAAGTATTTTATATTTCAACATTTGTATTTTTTTTGTTATTATTAGTTTTTTTGCGAGCCTTTAAATAAACTTAATAAAAACCTGTTTTTTTTTAAATTAGCGACTTGTTTTAATCCATCAAGAATTATTCATTTTGATAATTGTAAGGCCACACAGGAAACAAATATCTCGTCCTGCCATTCACTTCGGAATAGTTTTGGAATAGTGATTACATGGCGCTTTTGTTTTTAAGAAGTTCAAGTTCAAGTTTTTAAAGAGAAGGGGAACCCTGATAATATTTTTTTTACTGACCCTGATGCGATCACAGGTCACATAGGACCCCGTGACGGAACACCGTGTGGTTTTAGTCGTTTCGAGTCCGACATACCACCTTACCGTTAGCCCCGGTGAGGTGATGACCCGTGGGGGTTTCCACACGTAAAAAAAATAAAAAGGTCGCAAATGAGAGTATCCTATGTCACTCTTGCTGGACTTGGTTTTAAATTAATCAAACAAATCCGGCGCTGTCGACAGTTTTGTGTTAACCTCCAGGTCCATTTTGGGAACAAGGTCTTATATTGAGTACAGCAAAGAAAGAGAAATCTGCATGATAAATGTTATACAATAATTAATTGTATTTTGACAAGTAAGTTTTCAATTCTATATAGTATAGGTGGTATATACGAGTATATAAAGGCCTTGTCCCTAATATGTTAGAAAACGTAACATTTACATACTTCCTAAGATATACCTGCCTACCACAGCATGGTAGGTACAAAATTGAAAATGCTATGTTCATCTAGATGCCAGTATTTTAAAAAAGTTTAAAATAGTCAGAAGCTACAGTAACATTTAGTGTCTGATTTACAATGCCTTAGCTGTCTGCAAGAAGAGAACCAGTCAATAAAAAGTTTAAGGTGTGAGTACCTACTCAGCTAGTAGCAAAATAACTGAAAAAATTTTTTTTGAGATGATTAACTTTATTACAGTGAAGAAGAAGAAGAAGAAATAAAAAGTGTTGAAATGTAACGATGTCTGAAGAACAGTTGCGCTCCGATGATTAATCATTTGGTTTTGAGTTGAGTTATTTTCTTGGTAAGCTACCACCCAGCGAAACACAACACCCACCAGCCCAGCTTTTGGATGATTTATTAAAAAATATATTAATAAATAAAAAGTGTTTTATTAACACGACGGAACCAAGTGTTACTTATTAAAAAAAGTTACATTTTAAACCGAATTTTATAATAACGTAATAGCAGGATACTGCTACTATGTACGTTATTATAACATTCGGTTTGTTGCTAGTATAAGCTACAAAATGTATATCATATTTGTCAAAACTTTGAACTTTTCATGTGAAGTCAAATATCCTAACAAAATGTACATTGTCCTTTGGCACTCAATACATGATCTGTTGATCCGTTCCGAAAAAGTGCAAGCATCTATGAAAGCCTTGATGAATTTGTGTAAAAAGAGTGATCGGGGATGACTGTTGATGAAGTAAACGGTAAGAGACCAAATTGCTAAAAGGTGCTGACTGGTTTATACAGGGTCAGCTATTTGTTTGTTTGGTACACTTTACGCTTCTTAATTACTCAACCGGTCGGCATTAAATTTTGCATAGACGTTGCCAAGGGTAAAGGTAAATTACACAAGGTTTCATTAAGGAAAAGAGTACTGGCCCCGAGGGACAGAAAAATCAAATTTCACGCGAATGAAGCCGTGGGCAAAAGCTGTGAATAGAGAATAGTGGGTGTTTGATAGGCCTCTACCTACGCCTTTGGGGATACAGGTGTGAGTGTATGTATGTATATTATATTCGAGTCAAAGACTACAAAGACACAACAAATGTTAACCATTGGTTTGCAGAACCGACTGTTACAGATTTCTATATTAGCTGAAATAGAATCACAGATGACTTGTAACTGGATTACTACCCACCTAGGTCTTAGCTGCACGAATATTGATGAATCCTTTCACGTCGGATTTCGTCATTTGTAAATCTAATGCCGTCTGGATACGTCTGTCTACTTACAACCTAATATGTAATGTCTGGTGGGCACGCTCGGAAACGGCTTCAATATTCATGTCTTTATAATGTATGCAGATCGGCTCAAGGCATGTCTCTGTACGTACAGGCTCAGACATATTAGACCAACGATCTGCTCGACGGGCAATTGTAGGTGGGATTGTGGATGAGAGATAGTAGATTTAGAATATACATAATATAGTCAACGATCACTGTATTACATCATGGGAGATTAAAACAGTCAGGACAGAAACGTCGAATAACTATGCAAAGTCGTTTGATGTATAATGATTTTGAAATTCGCTACTTTGGTGAAGAAGTTTTACTGCCGTGAGGGGTAGAGTGTATAACTTTTAAGTTCAAATGCTCAGTTATCACTAGGATTCATTTTGTTCTGATTTGCTAACTTTAAATCCTGGATGGATATTTTTTTGGTAATTAGGTATACTCTTTTCAATGTTTTTTTTTTAATTTTACAACTATCAACCCGCCCTGGCTTCGCACGGGTAGCAAAGACTTCTTCAACAATCATCAAGATATTTCAATCAATTTACATAAAATCTTAATAAATTATACACCTTATTACATTACATACCTTCTTCATGAATCACTCTATTAGTGAAAACCGCATAAAAGTGCGTTCAGTAGTTTTTCAGTTATCGGGAACAGACTGATAGACAGACAGACGTGGCGGGGTACTTTGTTTTATAAAATGTAGTGATTATGCGCGTGACTGGTTTAACGGCAAGCGGTATATGATGCTTATATTTGCCACGACAGAGATGTATAGTGCCAATCCTATACCTCACGTAGAGTTCTGTCAACCCTACTCGATATATTCTATCACTTGGGACTTTTCTAGATATCCATCATGTTCGGGATGACGAGCACCCTGTGTCCTTTTCTGTACCCTTGACAACGTTTTCAAATTAAAATTTTCAAATTTCATGATATCCCGTGGAGCAGTTAAGGCGTGAAACCGTAACAAACAAATTCACATTCGTTTTTTTGTTTTAAGTGAAATCTTTTTAGACACGTTGAGCACTTTTGGTGTGGGGAAAAAGCACTGAACTCGCGTGACCGTCACGCTCAAATACATATAAACATATGTGACTTCTGACGTGCAGTCCTACGACTGACTGTTTTTTATATAGTATAGGTATAGGGGGCAAACGAGCAGACGGGTCACCTGACGGTAAATGACTACCGCCGCCCATGGGCACCTGTAACTCAAGAGTCACAAGTGCGTTGCCGGCCTTTAAGGGGGAAAATGGGAAGAGGGGTAGATGGGGAGAGGAGGGAAGAGCCGGAAGAGGGGGAGAAGGGGAAGAGGGGAGATAAGGGTTAGAGGGGAGAGGAGGGGAGAGGAGGGAAGAGCGGGAAGAGAGGGAGAAGGGAGGAACAGATGGATAGGGGGATAGGGAAGGGTTAGGGCCTCCGGTAATCTCACTCACGCGGCGAAAAGCAATGCAAACATTGCTTCACTGCCGGTTTTCTGTGAGGCCGTGGTATCACTCCGGTCGAGCCGCCCCATACGTGCCGGCAAGCATGGCTCTTCTACGAATTTATATTTGTTAGGAAGTTAGCGTTGTGATTAGCTGTTTTAAATGTATTTGAATTTGAATAGTATTAGATATATCAAATTATAAGATAAAAAGTGAGAATGTCAAACCTCAAGAGCTTATCAATACCGAAGGTTATTTTTGTGCAATAAGTTAAGAGTACCTCCCAACGTTATCGACTAGCCCCTGTAGATAAGGGGTTCAAGTTTTGGTGTCGTCTCCAGAGCTAGCGGCAAGTCAGATAGGGACTAATAGTAACTTTATTACCCATCGAAATTTAATTGCTATTAGATTATAACTACAATCTGGAAACACCGAATTGAAATGGAGTTTCATATTTTTATATCTGATTTGTGTATTTATAATTTGAAAACTTTTTCGAATCTAAGCATAGATATAATTTAGGGATTAACCGACGATTATATGAAGTTAGGTACTGCATTTACTGTGTATAATAATAATTCTATAATTAATTGACACAACTCAACAATCGTGTAAACAAAAACATTTTACTTTATCGCACATTTATATTGTTTATCAAATAGATCGATTCCTAACATACATATGATACATTTCTTAAACAAATATTTTGCCTAGGAAATATTAATAAATTTTATTTAGAAAGCTGTTTTTAACGTAGAAATATAAAGGCCGCATTGATTATACGCCAATTGTACAAGATCTCTACCTTTAGTTTGTAAGAATGTCTTTAAACAGTTTTAAATGTTATGTACAATAAAGAGTTTATCTATTTATCTATCTATTAATTTATCTTCCATGTGAAAGATGAATTTCGAGAAACACGAGAGAATCAATGTAAAAGGATTACGTATTTGAAAAATTTCCGCATCCTTTGAATTCGAAAGCATCACATAACCACAATTTATTTTTCTTCCTTTTCATAAACCTGTGAGACTTCCCCGCGTATTTCTTGGTAGTGTTCCGTATCAAAGCTCTGCTCGTTGTTAAATTACCTACGCCCCCGCCTTCGTGTCAACCCTTCCTTACCCCGCTGCCATCTCTTACACCACACGCTTAATTTTCATGAATTAAGTTTAGCGATTAACTTCAAGTCATCTCCTACACATATGTACCTCCTTTACCAGTCCTTCATAATATTATTAGTACCTTACCACTACTAATCTTAAGAAAATGAAACTAAATATTAAGAAAATGTGCTAATCTTTGCTGGCGGTTTCGCTCGCGTTTAATGTTATTTTTCGATCCTTCATGAACAGTATTTGTTCTGGATTAAAATATCCTATATACTTATTCTAATTTTTAATCTTTCGCATTTTATGATATACTTATGTATTTATATTTGAATTATTAGTATTACATACCTCTGAATTGCCTGACGTTTCGACCAGGGTGCAATGGCCGTGGTCACAGGCTGACTCATAGCAGTGACAGAGTCAGCTTATGACCACGGCCAGTGCAACCTGGTATGTACATATTTATATCCTATATACTTTTCTGTACCCCGGACAAGTAGTTAAATCGTGATAGCGTAACAAACAAACAAACTTACTTTCTAATTTATAATATTAGTTAGGATTTGTTTGCTACTTTGGTCATGAGGTAAATTATAAGGCACTTTGGCAGCCTCGCTCGTACTGAGAATAGCGACAGCAGTGAAAATTGCCTCATCCGTAGGCACCGACTGTCAATGTCAGACTTATTGTTAAGCCATAGCTTTTAAGCCATTTTGCCTAATATTACCTAGCTAGAACTGAGTTTGGGTGGACGTCACATAATAATATTTTTTCTACAAGTATTTCTCATATTTTTTGCAAACGTTTTCGTCGCTCATAAAATCCAATAAAGCAATATATGGCGTTGAATATAGGGACCAACGTAATGTTAGTATTGGACCTTTCAAATCAAATAGATTGGCCATAAAGTGCTCTGCACCAAATACTCAGGTGCTTGAAATGTGTCGCACAATATTGTCAATATAATATATATATAGCTAAGTGTATTTGAACGCGATAATATTATTTTTCATAATGCATGCATCATCATACCCTTTAAGATAAGCTATGAAAACTAAGTGATTACATTTTAAAGAAACTTCGGAGTCTTGGACGTCTTGACAAGTATTAAAACGTTGAGATAATTTACAACGGTATTGAATCTTTTCGGTAATGTTTGAAAAGTTAGAGAATTAAACACTGGAGTAAGTCTGACGGAAACTTTTCCTATAAAATGTTGTAAGTAGACGAGTAAACTTCTTCGAAAATACGAACGGTTACCGGGCAGCTTGATGCCGACCAACCAGTACCGACCTACACCCGAACACAAACTCTTTGCAACTCATTCAGCAACCTCCTTATTCTTGTTATATTGTGGATCCTGCTAAACTGGTTTAACAATTATGACACTATTAAAATTTTACGTTTATTGATTTTACAAGCCTTTTGTTAATTATCGCAGCGAACTGACGACTGTTACTGCCGTACCTATTTGTTATGAAATTAATTGGCTGTCAATTTCAATATTGAATGCCTATTACGTCCATGCACGCATTGTTAGACCCGGCTCAAAAAATGTATTTATTTATTACAATAGACTGGAATAAACATGGAATGTGTTGCATAAGCCGGTAGTGTTAATAATTGTGTGATACTTTATCTAAATCGTTTTGCTATTTTTTTCTTCTATTGACGTAGATATTAATGTTGAATATGTTGCATGGTAATTTCTAGAATTTCAGATTTAGGATACTGAAAAAATAATTCCTGAAAATTCTTAGAAATTAGGTAACAATATATTATTATGGCCATATATATAAATTACTTAAAATTGTCAGGAAAGTGGGTGGTATCTAAATGAAGATTTCCGTAGCCTCAAACAAGCGGCTTCCTGTCACTCTGACCAGATAAGTCTAGTAAGCGGTAAGTCTAGTAGTTGACGTTAACGCTGTCTCCTATAGTACGTGGTCAAGAGAAATAACATTTTTACTATAACTCGGAGACAAGTTTACATGGCGTTTTGTTTTTATTAAAGTTCCTGGATTACTGCGATCGACCTCAGTACGATTTGATCGAAACATCCAGTAAAGAAAAACGTATTGTAACTTAAAATATTAGGTCCCGAATTACACATCTAAT
This sequence comes from Callimorpha dominula, assembly GCA_949752705.1. Lineage (NCBI taxonomy): Eukaryota > Metazoa > Arthropoda > Insecta > Lepidoptera > Erebidae > Callimorpha > Callimorpha dominula. Next base: position 24,697,870 of record OX456999.1, on the reverse strand, counting down.
ATGCAAACAGTTTTAAAAAAATAATCTGTCAAATGCTATTAAAAGCGGGAAGTCAGTATAATGTCAGTCTAGGTACGGTAGATAGTCAACATGTCCTTCTACAGTGAGAATTGAAATTTTGCCATTAAAAAATAAAATTTCAGATGCTTCGTCACCGATACATATATCTTTACTCCTCTAGTGATTGATTCATCCGTCCATATATCCATACTATAAACCTTGGGTCAGCTTTGTGTAAATTTAATCAAATTAGATAACATCCCTAAAAATGCCAAACTTCATCCTTTTCTTACAAAGCTTAGGAATAAGTTTTTGTCCGATATTCAACCTTTTGGGTCATTTGATATAAAGTGCGGCCCTAACTCATTACACTGCGCAGTTTATCTGAGCTCCAGTTTATGTGAACACGTGTAGCTATGTTGAAATTGCGAAAAGCTGAAAGAAACATTACTGTAAATATCGTCGGTTCGCCGGCTTCTTGGCGTTCTGCTCGACATTTACTCTCAACGGAATGTCAGAAAAGGATGAATAGTGTTTTCACATTTCATACATAGTAACTAGAAATATCTTAGATTTCGATTGAACGAATTTTTATAGATAAGTAACGTAAAGAGGGAAAATTACAAAGGTGTTTTACGTATAATAGCTTTAACAAGAACGTTAATAATTGGCTACATTTTGAGAGGTAAGACAGACGTCTTATATGGAGTGCGTTCATATCGATAATGTGAAAGAGTCCTGTGTATGAAAGACCATTTACTGATTTTATGTATTTTGTCTCTTAAGTAAAGTTTGATAGATACGCACAGTACAATCATATATTACCGTCTCTTCTTTGAACTATCTAACCCTTTGAAGTTACTCATTTATTTTTAAACTTTTTCCCAAACATGTTGATGACCTTCTTATATAGTCAACAACGACAACATATCTTCGTAAATGTTTTCATCGAAGGCACTTTTCGTATTTTCGCTTACGCAGTATCATTACATACACATCAAGACTACGTTACACTTTACAAATGACGCTGACAAGGATGCCATTCTATTTTGCCGTTGACGAAGAACAAATGCGTCGATAACAGTCGAGAGTTTTAGACATTTTAGGGTTTTAAGCTATGCAGACGCTGGTAGCATTCAGATAATATCATATTCTGATACATATTATACAGCGCTTTCTAGACCCAAACGAACAATAAACTATACAATGGGTTCCAGGAGATATAAAAGATTACTAGTAACGTGGGTCACACATTACTAGTATTATTGTTAACCCCTCCAGCTAAGCTTAACGCTTAAGTGCAGCGCACTCTTACTATGAAATTCACTGCTCAGACTTATGACTTCGAGAAACCTCCAGATACTATCAGCAGTGGTTGTTTGTATTTTCTGCGGTTGCATGATTTGCAAACCCTAGGTTAATACTTCGGTGCCGCATTGGTAGGCCACAAAACTATAGAATATGCAATGTAGTTTCTTACGCCTCTCGACAGAATCTGCATATTGTGTTCTTGCCCAACTTTAGGTTGAACAAATGTTTGTTCAGGTTGCAGTTTCCGGTGAGGATTTTTCTTACTGCACACTTTTTGTATCTTTTGCGCTCCAGAAGTTCTTTTGATAGTTTGTTATCACAGCCGTTTATTACGGCTTCCGAGTGTTTTAGACCAGTCGTGGTCTTCCATCTCTTAATTCCCATTGATGTTTATTGAGCGTTTATGATTGAATAAGCTCGTTGTTTGGTGATGCCGCAGAATGGTTCCGGTCCATACTGTCTGCACCTCTGGTGAGTTCATTGGTTTTTTCATTGCCATCGATACCTGACTGGCCTGATTGGATTTCAAGGTAATTTTACTTGATTGCCCCAATGTGTTTAGGGTTTCCTTGCAATTTTGTATTAGCTTTGAATTAGTCTCTAGGAGATATACTTAGATACATTATTTTTTGTAAATACATAAATATCATGCTTAGAAATAATAAGACCAATGCGAATATACATAATAATGCATACAAATATATGTACAGAGCAAGAAGCGAATCCGCGGCTCCTGATTTGCACGATATTCGAATGCTCTAACATCCATGCATCACCAAAGAGTTCGTCAAATAATTTTGAACCTGACGCATGTTCGAGACAATATGATGTTTTCATTTGTTACTATGCCGGCCGTAGTAACAGCAAAAGTAAATATACATCATGCAAATATTACTTATTGTCATGCAAGTTTATGTCGTGCGTAAAAGATATAGTTAGAATAGTTTAGACTTCTAATGTGTTGTTTGTCCTCCTGTTGGACAAACTAGAAAAAATTGGTATTCGTGGCACTCAACATAATTTATTCAAGGATTATTTAACTGGCAGACACCAAAGAGTAAAACTCGGTGAAGTCACTAGTTGCGATATGCCAATAGTTTTTGGCGTACCGCAGGGTAGCGTACTGGGTCCCACACTCTTTCTCACCTATATCAATGATCTGTGTGACCTACAATTAGAAAACGGCAAAATTGTAACCTTCGCTGATGACACTGCATTGACATTTCATGGAGACACATGGGATGACACTTTTGCTTTCGCACAAAAGGGTTTTAACGTGGTGTCCTCATGGCTCAGGAATAATGACTTAACTCTGAATGTCGCCAAAACCAAATATATACCTTTTACGATAAAAAACATTCCATCAAACTCTCTTAATTATTCTATCATTGCCCACACCTGTTTGGTTTACAAATCCTGTGCTTGCAATCATCTCGATAGAACCTCCCACATAAGATATCTCGGTTTAGTGTTAGACAGTACATTGAGCTTTAGTTTCCATCTTGACCTGCTTTCTTCCCGAACACGCAAGCTAATATTTATTTTTAAAAACTTACGAAATGTTTCTGATAAGAATGTTATTAAAATGGTTTACTTGTCCTTGTGCCAACCCATATTATCTTACTCTGTGACAGTATGGGGAGGCGCTTGCAAAACTAGTCTGATAAAGGTGGAAAGAGCTCAAAGGGCAGTCCTCAAAGTAAGTCTTTCCTTGCCATTTTTATATCATACAAATAAACTCTACCAAGTCGCGGATGTTCTCACGGTTCGTCAATTATTTGTACTGAACACGTTGTTAAGACAACATTCGCTTCTCCCGTATGGACCCTCATACGCTAATAAGCGACTGAAACATAAAGTTTGCCACAGCCACAACCTTTTCTAGCAAATTCTTCGGCTTCCTATGAAGACATCTTTATAATAAAGTAAACGAGAAATTACATATTTATTCACTTACGAAATATCTTTGTAAAAAAACTATCTCACTCTGGTTGAAGTCCCTTTGCTATGAGGAAACTGAAAATCTACTATATATCCCCTCTTAGACCGTTTGTACGGTAGCTGATTGCTCCTAATTACTCATACACACACACACACACACCACACACACATACACATACACACGCACTCACACACACATACACAGACACACGCAATCACTCACAAACACACACACACACACAGAGATTACAAAAATACCCACTTCTCTGGAGTCTGGAGAGGCTGGTAATCTGTCAAACAGGTTTACCTAGTACAGATACCAGTCTCTCACACAGACTCACCCTCTAACATTGAACAATTACATTATGATCTGATTTTGTAACCACTTTCTGTGTGAGAGAGAAATAAATAAAATGATTTGATTTGATTTGATTTGTCCGTGAAAGGTCGAAGGTTGTTTGTTGAAAATTCTATTTACTGTTTGTTTCTATGATGTACAACAAAGCATACAATATGCGCAGCTGTTATACACAGATGTGATACTATTTATAAACATGGTTGGTGTTCATTGATATTTGAAATTGTTTTGTATTAAACCATTGACGCGTGGTAATAAGGTAAGTAATATGTAGTAGTAAATTATCACCCTCCAGCTACTGGAACTAGTGTTGATGAAGGATCCCAGCTTTTAGTAATTAAAACTGTTGTTTTTTTTAACCGACTACAAAAAAGAGGAGGTTCTCAATTTGTATGTTTATTTTTTTTATATATGTTCGCGCATAGCTTTGACACGGATTTGCAAAATACTTTTTTTTTAATGAGGTTTATTCCGAAATGGTGACATTTAAATTTCGTAGAGAAATGAGCTGATGTTGAGTTTCAGACAGATAACCGAAATCTTTAATAAGTACCAGCATTGTCTTGGTACAAATTCCAAGATGAGGAGACAAGATCCCTTTTTTTTTTTTTTTGTTGACGAGGTGGAAGATCCTACATGGATGTCCTCCGCCTTGGGGAGGCGAATGGGTCTGTGGACTCTTACCGACTAAAAACCACCCCGGTGTTCCACTACTTGCCTATGATCAGGGGAGCGAGAATCGCTATTGCATTCTTCCGCAACAAGGAGACAAGATCCCTGCTAAATCATTCGAAGTCGGTTTTTTTTTACTTTTTATAAAGTTTATTTTATGTTTAGTTCCACACTTAGGTATATGCATAAATAAAACTCATTTTTTGTTCTATTAATGACGATAACTATTACATTTCTTGAGATGAAATACTGCAAAATACTTTTCAAGTTCTTCGTGTTTCTTTCTAAGCAGAATATTACCTTTTCCCTCTATATTATAAAGGTAGTTCCAAAACCATATAGTGGAAACAACATAAAACTCTATGGCCCGATAAATGGTACGGATACGATTTATTTATAATTTTTGGAGCCATTTACCGAACTAACAACTTGATAAACATTAATAATAATAAGAAGAAGGCAGTCCTCCTCGATACGGCACGCATAGTGAGGAGGTTTTTGTCTCTGAAGCCCTAACCACCGGTAGCTTGGTCCCTGTACCCGATACCTGTGGGACACTATTTTCTATATATTGAAATATATTTGTTTCCTTTTTTATTGTAAATATGTTTAAAAATGTAATTTATATGTATATTAAATAAATAAAGAGAATAATAGTAATAACTTCACACATATCACACACGGCCGTCTGATCACAAATTAGGCAGAGCCTGTACTATGGTAACCAGACTGCTGATAACCATACTTATATATTTCTAAATACATACACATTATAGATAAATTACCCAGACACAACAAATGATCATACTCATCACACAATTATTTGTCCTGGGTGGGAATTGAATCCATGACCTCTGCCTCATTAACGTAATAATTCTATAATTTTTCATATTTTGCAATATTTTTTATCACTGAAAAAAATACTACACTGCTCTAAATTGTTTCTTTTTTAGGATTATTGGACAAGCAGCAGGTAGATGAAAAAAAAAATTATACGCACGAATTGAGAACCTCCTTTTTTTTTCGTCGGTTAAAAGAGATGGAATAGAGCTGCCTATTATGGTTACCAGTGTTACTTTGCTATTGTGACCATATGACTTAGCAACCGATACGAGGCGAGTTGTTCTACCTTCCCCTATTGTGCTCTTTTGAACTAAGGTGAAAAATCATAAACCTTTAATATAGCTCATTTACTAATTTTAAAACGTTCGCGTTCGTGTATTCCATGATATAATATTATCTACGTATTTACGGGAATTAACGCGATCCCGAAAAGGTCCCGTAAATACGTAGATAATATTATAGCTCATTTAATTTAATAAAATAACCTTATTTGAAATTATTAAAGTAAACAAAAATAGAAAAGTGTGAAAGGAAGATACGGCAGAAACAAAGAGTTCGAACAAACGCAAAATATAGTGAATTATTTCTTTCTACACACTGCACATTGTGTACAAGCCTATTATAGCTAAAAAGGAAAATGTTAGGTAATAGAGCCACTTTATTATCCATGAGAAATCCTTTCAGACCAAATATAGATATACCTAATTAGTTCACTGTCCATGTTCTCGTAATGCATCAGGTGTAACGTCAATACCTAGTAGGTAACAGAATTGAGCCAAAAGACAGTCGTCGTGTTTATTGCAGCGCACGGTGATGTGGTAAACGGCAGTTCACTGCGGAAGGTTACACTGTCTAGAATGTGGATAATAAGCTTTTATTACAGTTCTTATAATTAATATGTAAAGCGGTAAAGTTGACGTTTTAATGGCTTGGAGTGTTGGAACACAATACAAACAGCAGCACAAACGAATAATCGCCTGTAAAATATAGACATGCGATTATATGTTTTGAACCTTTGAGGGTTGAGGCGCTGGCGCTTCACGTAATATGTATTTTTTACATAATAACCCATGATAGTTTATGGTATTATATTAGTTGTCAACCAGTGGTTGAAATGCAACTTGAATTTGTTTAAGCCATTTCAAATATTCAATGTCATTGAGGCTCTTAACAAAGGCTAACATTAGACTAACGCTTACGCTAGACATTGGCAGAATGAATATCCAACTAATATTATAAATGTGAAAGTTTGGATGGAATGATGTTTGTTACTCTTTCACGCCAAAACTACAGAATCGATTGCGATGAAACTTGGTATGTAGATAGCTGGAGACGTGGATTAACATATAGGCCACTTTTTATTCTGATATTCCCACGGGATCGTGACCTACGCGGGTGAAACCACGGGGCGCTGCTAGTTTATAATAAATGTACAATTTAATTAAATTAAATGTAACTGATTAGATACAAAACTTTTAGCTTCCTCCAAATGAACTTTAATCTTGCCAAATCTGAAGACCGTAACGCATAATGGTTACAAAAGATTACAACTCACATACCTACCTACTTTAAAAGGATTAAAGGCTTTCTCTTCACTTATTAGGTACTATGTAGATTAAGCTAAGTATGTTATTACTTCTTCTTCTAACCCTTTCCTCAGTAACTCGCGCCAGTACACAAGTTATTGTCGTAATAAGGTAACAATTATTTCTCTGTACTGTGGAGCCTGTTATAGTTGCAAGGCGCTGCTGATCGAGTAGCACCCGTCACCGCCTTCTATCTGAACGAATGCGAACGGGAACCTCTAAGTATATCTGAAATACTTTTCAGAGCACTACATACGAGCGATTTGATTATTCTGATAAATGGGGATAAGCTCCTGACGGTTATGTTTAGAAGTGGATAGGATGTTGGCTGTAACAGAAATAGAAAAACACATTTTTGATACATTAATTATTTGAAATAGGCAGAGGCGTATTAGACACCCACATTTTGTCCCACTTAAGTAATACGAGGTAAGTTTATTGCCGTCAACCGGGCTCTTTTGGGATGCGAAAATTGGGAGTATATTGAAAGTAAAAAGTAGGTAAGAAAAGAAGGTAATGATAGGAAAGGTATATTGTGTATATAGATGGATCGGGGTCGCATACCTGTAACACAAACTGGCTGTTGCCGGAAACTTGGAACCCTCTAGTTAATTAAAGTATTATTATTTACATGCTAAATAAGCACTCATTTATTATTGTTTAATTGCAATATGATTCTACTCGTGCACTAAATCTTAGTTGCTAACGCTGTTGCCACGACTGAAACATAAGTAAAATGTAATCTATCGCTGTAACTAATTTAAATACGAATGTGTATCGCAGCCCAGTGTGTGTCGCGTGGCCGTATGTCACACGTAAGTAACGAAGACATATTTACCGTTACATTCGCGACGTCTCGCGCCTCGTCGGAACCTCGTTGCTTGTTCACCAAATTGCACTTTCAGGCCCCGACCGGTTATTGTCGAGTTTTCCTCTCACAGTGTTCAAGTGGCGTTCTTCTAAAAATTGTTTATGTATTTCTGTATTTTTATTTAAAATATCAAAACGTTGAGCAGAGAACAATATATAGAGAGTTAAGTATTAGTAAAAAAGTATAATAGTGTTTAAAAATGTTTTCTTTGTTCCATCAATATTTTAGAACCTGTAATGTTTTTTATCTCCATGTATTTTTGCAACTTTATTCACTTTAATTGAAAAGAATACTTAAAAAGTTTTAATGTTTCAACGTTAATAAGACTTCGTTATGAAAAGTCATAACTTTTCCGGTTGTTTAATTAAAGCAGCGCATTGATTGCGGCGTAGTGAATAATGCATAAACTCGCGCCTGCTGAATCTTATGTTATTTATATGTTAAATAGATGACTCTAGATGTCTTCTCTTTGCTTTGTAGAGGACTTTCGTCTCTTGAGGATATAATGTTGCGTAGCTTCATATTACTGCAAAGTAAGTTTAACTTGTTGCTGTCTTAAACTACGGTTGACAAAAGTAAATGAAAGGTAATAAGGCATTACTTTATAATTATTTTTAGAAGCTGCCTATTGCACTTTTTCTTTTTCACTCTTTTTAACACAGACATAGGTAAGCTATGATATATGAGAAATAAAAACAAGCCAAGAAACTGATAATTAATATTAACTGATCACCATACTGTTACAAAGTTGTTATAGTAGACTTTACAGTTCATTATGGACCCTGTCGGACACGGCAGCAAAGGAGAGAGGGTGAAGTTGTTATACATGTGTTATATAAGTGTTCGAAGTTAAGAAGTTAACTATTAAAATTCAACTTTCGTTCAAAATTAAACAACTACAGTAACATAAAACCATCTCTCATCGGGTTTTATAGATGTCGACATTTCCAGCGACGGCGACGTCCAGTTTCGTTGTCAATTGGAAGACAAAGTCGAACTGGCCAAGCTGGCGGAACCATATAACCTATAAACGACTTTTCACCTAAGAAGTTTATTGCTACCGGCGATTAGGGCAAATTTATTTATATTTAGTTAGCCAAACCATGGTGTCTAAAAAGGAGTCTTAACAATGTCTATAATAAAAAAAAATAAAAGGACTTCCACTCTGGGATACAATCGTGACTAACAACTTTACTGCCATAATATTGAATCAATGTGGCCTTTACATTTACTGTAACTTTTTAGGTCAATAAACCTCAGTGAACATAATATTAATGGATTATTGATATTAAATGATTTACGTCGCACACAGTCCGTGTTACTGCTAAAGCGGTGGTGGCCGCGTTTTTGTCGCTCCGTCCAAACGATGATCGATGTCCCTCGTGGCCAATCCCTTTGTCTTATCTGCGCCTTTATGTCTGATTGGTTGTACGGATTCGGCTTCCGCTTTTGTTTTATGGCCCACATTGTTTACCGGGGCTGAATAAATCCTGTTCTTATCCCATGTCTATATAAATCCTGCGGTGTAAAAACGGCTCTTTTACGGTTTTAGATTGATGCTTGTTTTTAAAGATATTGCAAAATTTTACGTTTGTTTAGTTATTTTAATGTAATTTAGTTGAAACTAGAGATAAAACGAAAACGAATGAAATCTTAAACGGATATTCGGCCGAACATTGCCGATTCCCTTCGCGTCGATGTAATGGCACACGTTGATGCCTTTAAACTACGTATAAGGGCGGCGTTGAAAGCTGAATTAGAAAGTCGTTTCAAATTCTTAAGTCAGCCTAAGTATTCGAAGCAAGATTTAAGACAACAGATTGATTTTATTGTAATTTATAAAAATGTCTTGCGATAAGTCCTCCAGTTAATTTGAGACGAAAAGTCAGAATCGTATATATTTTGCGAAACTTATGTTTATGTGTTAGCAAATGAAAACAACAGTAATCGATTTCACATTCAGTGAAAAACTCTATTTCATGTTAAATTGATTTTTACTTGAAGTTACTGTAAAGTGATCGCGGTCGTGACGCTGTTCGTGAATCCGTGTCATTTTTTTTTTGGTTAGCTAATGCCACAGAACACCCGAAGTTTACAAAGTTTGTTTGGATTTGTATGAAAAATGCAACTGCATTAGTGGAAGACGTTTCTCTGAAGCTGCCCTAGTCGATGAAGACATTTGTTTCTTGGTAATGCAGAGAAATGGGTTCTTAATTACCATAATTTGCCCTTAAGGCAGAAAAAGTACTATTAACTTTGTTGTAAATGAAAATATGGCAATTATATTTGTCATATCATGTGGGTTAAATAAAGTCTCTAAATTTCCTTCTAAATATCTGGGTGGTTTATAGGACAGTTACCCGATATCCATTTCAACTCTTGATTATACCTTACATTAAAATATTTTAATTTCTAAGAAACAGACCCTTAACTATTCGGTCTTTATCTGCTTACTAGTGCTTATTCTATACACATATATATACCCTAAATATATATATACATATACTTTAAATCTCTAAATGGGAAACATAAACCAATATTTTAAAAAAACTATCATACATAAAATTTGACTTCATAATTATAATTAAGCTAAATTATTAACAAACCATTGTCAGTTGAAAGTAATGCGTCACGATTATCATGGTAATTTGACTAGTAGTGATTCTTATCAGTATCTCGACTATAGTTCGTCATGCTCACTAAAATGTCATTGCTTGCGGCGTCGTCATGGGGCGGGTCATTTCTTTCCCTCTGATATGGCGAAGGAGATGATGGCTGGTCATACTCGTGAACGGGTGCTGCTAGGGGTGACTGGTCGGCCTAGTCTGCGATGCTTTAGCCTATACTATTATTTTGGTTCGATCAACTGCAACTTTAGCCTCTTAATCCAGTCACGAATTATTTTTGACAGTAGATTTTGTAACTGAATGAAGGTAGATGTGCACCTTGAATGATTTCTATGTTTAATAAGTTCAAACCTTCAACGGTATCACTGCGTTGTTTTTTTATTTTTCAGTACGTTAGCTTTTGGAGCATTTCAATAAAATAAAATTCAGGTGGCATCAGCTTGCATCCTGTTTACCTTTCGTGTAACACTAACACTATTGTACCTGAAGATCTGACTTTTAAAAAGAGTGGCCATGAGTTTCTTTGCCAGTATTCTTCTCATAAGGCTCTACGCATTTTGGAAACTGGAAGTTATAGACCGACACAAGCAGGCAGTAGATTTTGGTGTTTTCACCTAATTTACCTCGACAATCCAGTACATGCTGTGGCGTCTGTTTGCGCCGATCTATGATTTAACTCTAGCTTCAATTTAACGTTCATAAATGTCACTTAGTGTCTTAATTGAATAAATGATTTTGAATTTGAATTTGAATTAGTACTATCGTTATGGGAAGAAAATAATTTTAACGTATTAGTATATTTTCTATGGAAAAAAGAGGCGGTTTTATGCTTTGATTAATTTGGACAATACCTTCTACAGGCACAGGTAACCGCTTGTGAACAGATTGGTACAATTTAAGAAAAATAAATTCAGATATTTGGTTTCAGCCACCATTCTCGTTCAGCATTTGTGCAAATTTTTAGAACACTTCTTTCTACCTCGCTAGTTAGCACCATCGACGACACTGTGCAACAGCTAATACCATCATGCTGAGATACTAATGAAATGTTGGAGGGTTATAACAAAGATCAAAAATAATGTTATTAATTAATACTTATAATTAATTAATAATTAATTAAATACGTAAGTCATAATATAACAGTTGTGATTTTTAGTGTTAAAGGAACACTTATAGGATCAATTTGTAGTCCGTCTGTCTGCCTGTCTGTATGTCTGCCTGTCAAGACCTTTTTGCTCAGGAACACGTATAGGCATCAAGTTGAAATGAACAACTAATACTTATGTCTACAGTCCTATTTAGCTGTAAAATTCAAGCTTTAAGTCAACGCAATCAAAAGATACGGCCTAGGCTTAAATAGCATTACATTTTAACAAATTTGCACATTTCGTAGGTACATCAAAATACTTCTTGTTTACCTAGAATCATGAAATTTACGAGTTAAGGAAAAAATCCGAAAGTTGTTAATTTATTTTAATTTATAATTAAAATATTGTTTCAGGTTGACTCAGGTTGTGTTGTGTCTCGGAGTGCCAGGGCACCTGAGGCGGCTAGTGGCAGACTATTTAGAGGAGCGTACCGTCATGTACGAGGACCGAGATGGAGTTTTGAGTCGTCGGCCCATGTCGTGCGGTGTTCCGCAGGGGTCTGTCCTTGGACCACTCCTGTGGAACATGGGGTACGACTGGGAACTCCGAGGCGACTTCCCCCCCGGGCTTGGCGTAATTTGTTACGCCGATGACACGTTGGTCACAGCCCGGGGGGCGAACTTTCAGAAGGCGGCGCGCCTGGCCACCAGGGGAGTCTCTCTGGTGGTCGGGCGCATAGAGGCGCTGGGTTTGCGGGTGGCCCTGGATAAGACGAAGGCCCTATTATTTCATGGCGGCAGCACGGGACCCTTTCCTTCCAACTGACGCAGGTTCTTTCCGGGCACGGCTGCTTCGGGAAGTACCTGCACTCGGTCGCTAGGAGGGAATTGAGTCCCGCCTGTCACCACTGCGACTGCAGTGAGGACTCGGCTCAGCACACGCTGGCGGTTTGCCCCAGTTGGGCGGCGCAGCGTCGGGCCCTCACTGCAGTCATCGGAGGGGATCTGTCGCTACCGGCTGTCATACGCTCCATGGCCGGTAGCGACAGGAATTTTACCGCGGTCGCTACCTTCTGTGAGGAAGTCATCTCGCAGAAGGAGGCGGCGGAAAGGGTCCGGGAGGACGACCTCCACTCGGACTTAATTCGCCGCCGGCGAACCGGGCGGCGGAGGCGCGCTTACCAGCGCCTCATGCCGCCCTGAGTGTGGCCGCGGGTGGACGGGACGGGTTTTTCCCCTCCATCCGCTATAGTGGCCCCCCGCGAGGAGGCGGCGTCCGCGTGTGCCTGGACGTCGCCTAATTGAGAGGTTTTTACCCGAAGGTGGTGCCCGCGCTTTTGCGGGCAGGCGCTAGGGGGGGTCCGGATGTCTTAATAAAAGCTGTTCCCGGATCCCTCCTACTTAAGGCGCAGTACGGCACACCGTGTGGTTTTAGTCGGTTCGATTCCGACACACCGCCCCACCGAAAACCCCGGTGGGGTGACGGCCCGAAGGGGTTTCCAAACAAAAAAAAAAAAAAAGGTTGTGTTGTGTCTCTGGATGAGGCGGCTAAATTGTTTGAGAGGGTCCTCTCTGCCCGCATCGTCCGGCACATGTGCGACGTCGGCCGCGATTTGTCGGACGCCCAATTCGGTTTTCGAGCGGGGCGTTCGACGGTCGGTGCTGTGTTGCGCCTGAGGGCCGTGACCGAAGAGGTAGTGAGCTGTGGCAGCGTGCTGTTGGCGGTGTCGTTGGACATCGCCAACGCATTCAATAGTCTGCCATTCAGCTGCATCAGGGAAGCACTCCACTATCACGGAGTGCCAGGCTAGTGGCAGACTATTTAGAGGAGCGTACCGTCATGTACGAGGACCGAGATGGAGTTTTAAGTTGTCGGCCCATGTCGTGCGGTGTTCCGCAGGGGTCTGTCCTTGGACCACTCCTGTGGAACATGGGGTACGACTGGGCCCTTCGAGGCGACTTCCCCCCCGGGCTCGGCGTAATCTGTTACGCCGATGACACTTTGGTCACAGCCCGGGGAGGGAACTTTCAGGAGGCGGCGCGCCTGCCCACCAGGGGAGTCTCACTGGTGGTCGGGCGCATCGAGGCGCTGGGCTTGCTTGGGTGGCCCTGGATAAGACCGAGGCCCTTTTATTCCATGGACCCCGTCGTGGTCCACCCCCTGGCGCCTCTATCGTGGTCAACTCGGTCCTCGTACCGGTTCGGACCCATATAAGGTATCTGGGCCTGATCCTCGACGGCAGGTGGCTCTTCGACGAGCACTTCCGACAGCTTGCTCCGAAGCTGGTCAGCGCTGCGTCCGCCCTTGGGCGACTCTTGCCCAATTTGGGCGGGCCCAGCGTCGCTACAAAACGGCTGTACACGGGGGTTGTCCGATCAATGGCACTGTACGGTGCACCGGTGTGGGCGGGAGCTCTGACCGCCCATAATAGGGCGCGCCTCTGGCACCCTCAGAGGGTCATGGCGGTTAGAGCCATACGCTGATACCGCACCGTGCCGACGGAGGCGGGACTCCCCCGTGGGATTTGGAGGCGGAAGTGCTCGCCGAAGTTTATCGGCGGACGACGACGACGAGTTCCGGTCGGGAAGCGGCTGTCGGCCCCCGCCCGAAGACGTACGCGAGTGGCGTGAGGCCGCTCGCCGAGCCACCATGGCTCGTTGGTCGTCCCGGCTGGAGGCTCCACGTGCTGGTTTTGCCGCCGTGGAGGCACTTCAGCCGGTCATCGTTGAGTGGGCAGGGCGGCAGCACGGGACCCTTTCCTTCCGACTTACGCAGGTTCTTTCCGGGCACGGCAGCTTCGGGAAGTACCTGCACTCGGTCGCTAGGAGGGAATTGAGTCCTGGCTGGACGTCGCCTAATTGAGAGGTTTTTACCCGAAGGTGGTGCCCGCACTTTTGCGGGCAGGCGCTAGGAGGGTTCCGGATGTCTTAATAAAAGCTGTTCCCGGATCCCTCCTACTTAAGGAGCAGTACGGCACACCGTGTGGTTTTAGTCGGTTCGATTCCGACACACCGCCCCACTGAAAACCCCGGTGGGGTGACGACCCGAGGGGGTTTCCACACGTACAAAAAAAAAAAAAAAAAAGGTTTTGTTGTGTCAGGTTTAGAAAGTTGACTTTTTCGTATCGATGTATGAGAGAGTAGTTTTAGATTTGCAAAGTTAAGTTTGTCTTACGAAAAAAACGGGCAAATATCTTCGAGAATCGATTCTTGAGATGGACGTAATATCAACACATAAGTTTGTTTGCTTACGGAACCTTCCGTGCGTGAATCAGACTCGCATTTGTCCGGATTTGTTTCTACATACACAATCTTACTGGTACTTTAGAAGTGTGGAACTAGACTAGTTTTAAAAAATACCTTTTTTAAATAAACTAGTCATCGGTGGCTGAAAACGTAGGCAAGGGCGGGCGGCTTCAGTCGCGCGTCGCGCTCCAGCCGGGCCGTACGCTCCGCGCTCGACTTGCGTAGGTACATTACGATACTTGCGGAAAAGTTACGACACGTATGAAGTTGGAACGGTTTTGATGAATATTTTGTAGATTAAATTCAGGATTTCATTTTGTTGGTAAGTAGAATACCTTTTCTATTATTTTACATACACAGACAAGCTGTCGATGCTGTATTGTTAAATAACTTTCATTTACTGGCTCATTATCAAACAAGCATTGTTCATCAATATAAGCAAGTGCTGGTCCGTAATAGAATGAAGATCAAGTGTTTTAACGGTTTTTAATCATTACCTTTTTACTGTTGTCATTGTATAAGTTAAGTTATATTTCACTGGGCCTTTAAAGGTTTTACGGTGTTGCCATCGTATGCGTGATCTGTCTCATGTCACCGTACCATCTTGACGTTTGCCAATTATTATTTTTTTTTCCAAAGAATCAAACGGGCAAGAGGTTCCCGGTGTGTAGCTGAGTGTAGCTGGCGAGTAGCCAAAGGAGTTGAACGATTCTCAACTGTAGGACCACAACCCTATCCTATTAGTGTTGTTTGTCGGGTGCCTAAAGTTCAGATAGAAATATGCTGTTACTCATCATTTTGAAAAATAAATTCAAGTAAAGGCATTGTTACTCATACATTTGTTCGTGTCACGTTGGTAATTAATTTATATGAAATCTGACACTAAAGCTTACAATTCTGACATATAAATGAATTACATTGCTACTTGTGTTTGTCAAATATTAATAATAATATTCTAGGCCAAACTATCTAGACCCAAATACATACTTAGATACATTTATATTTTTAATATTTACATATTATACATAGAAGTGCGTTTCCACATGTTTATGACGGAAACCAACCAACGGAATCACGGCAAACAAACCAAAACATGACATGCAAAACGAACACTATTTAATTAACCTACAAAAATATATTTCATTTAATAGATCCGGTGGATATACCTCCAGGGTATTTACAGGGTTATACGGTATTTGTAGATCACGCAACAAAAATGTCCGCAGTCATGTAAGTGAGCTTACTTAGACCGCTTCAACAGATTTCATAAAAGTGGTCATCAATTATTTTAAATCGTTAACTTAAAAAAATGTTTATAATTAAAAACTATAGAACAATACACGCAGAGTCATTGCAACAGTAGGTTTTTTTGTCAAATGTAAAATAATAAAAAAATGGATAACAGATAATATGTATGGAACTACATAAGTTTTATCGTATGCAAACTAGATACAATAATGTTGTGATTCGAAGTTATATCCATAAATTGTAAGTGATATTAAAAAGAACAAAGAAACGAATTTAGAGGCAAGAAATCGTTTATTAGATTTTTAAATAAATTTTCTAAATAGAAATGGTGGGCCTCTCTCGTTTAATTATTTTGTATAACTTTAAGCGTGGTACAAATAAATAAAAATATTGCGTGGAACTGAGTAGTGCACCGAAGGCAACTTGTTCATATCTCAGGACCATAAGAACGGTGGTATATTCAATTAAATCGCGGCAATTTTAACTTGGAGGATGATGCAAGATCCACCAGGCCGATAGAAGTGACTACCACTTCTATCGGCCTGGCGGATCCAGCAGTGAAGAACGAACTGAACTGATACTGGAAGAAAATTATTGAAGGAAGACAGACGTGTGTCATAGCGACAGATCATGGAAACCCTCAAGTTAAGTGCACTGAGACTGTACACCGATGAACGGTTGGTGTACTTAAAGTAAAAAATAATGGTTGCTGTACTTTTTACTAAAAGAGGCATATTGGCTACGGTTGTGCTTGATAAGGGGAAGACTGTTACTCAAGCATTAGAAGCCTTAAAAAATTAACGACCAGACTAAAGACTCGATACTTGGCCTTTGCATTAACGCCCCTGCAAATCGAGCCGGCAATAGTTTTGCTGGACTATTTTAACCAAGCTAGAATCAAATTGCTGGAGCATCCTTATAATCTGATTTTAGCACCATGCGACTTTGCACTTTTCTCGTATGTAAAAAAACAAGTGAAAGGATTTCGTGCGATGACGAGCTTGTTGGAGCTTTTGAGGAGATAGGCGGCTATGTTCCAGAGGGAAACTGGAGCAATGTATTCAGCACACGGTTGACACGTATGAAGACCAGTACACACAGTTACAGCCAGTAGAGACTACTTAAAAAAAAAAATCGCAAAGTACAACCAAAGTTATGTAGCGCCCTAATACGGTATCTGTCGTTTCTAAATAGTGGTGCTTTGTAAGAAGGAATCAGGAAAACAAACTCACGGCCACTCTTTACAATCACCAGATAGTTTTAATAATATTTAGTACCTAGTAAATAACATATCACTTTTTTGGTGTGCGCTATTATGTTATTAAAATTAAAAGAAATAAACTAAAATTGGGCTATGAATCGGGAAACTGAAAAATAATTTAAAAAAAGGAAGTAAAGAAAAACAAGAGAATTAAAATAAGAAACATATTACCTCAGAGTTTCCTAAACTGAACATAATGCGCTTATGCAGAATGAAATTAAAATGCGCTGCGTGATATGTTCTAACAATAAAAAAGAAATTGCGTGTTTAGAGTGCCTTACGTCCGAATAACAAAACGGAACACTTACTACATATATTGTTATTACATCACTCGCCGATTATGTTAAAATTTGGTGCACATATCAATTCCTGTGATCCAAAATATGCATCATAAATAAATGAATTTTGAACATGGTGGTCACTTTTGGAGGCCAATTTAGAAAACCAAAAAAAACATCAAACTGTACTTTGAAATGTAACGGCTTGTTGTGAGAGTCCCAAATATTTTTTTAATTTTAAGATTAAGAGTTTTAAAATTATTAAGGAAAATAAATGAAGATTGGTCATTCCCGCTTTCTTTTCTCCAAAATTATTGAGAATACTACTTTTAAAATTTAATAACGGTGTTTTATTTTGATGATCATACAAATTATACGTGGGTTACACTAAAAGCTTTCCTATTCTGGCCCCGTAAATATCATACCTCTCATTAAGTCTTTAATTTTTGGGAAAATAAAGAAATCGCATGGTGCCAGGTCTAGAGTTTAGCTCTACCTTTTCAGAAGCCAAAAATGACTTTGTCTTGTTCGCGGTGTGCGCCGAGCATTGGCTCATACTAATCCCCAAATGTCCCCGAATCTCCTCATACGTGATACGCCGGTTTTCTTCAATTAGTTGCCTGACAGTAGCCACATTTTCCTCAGTGGTCGCAGTTGAGTGCCGACCTTCACGAATTACATCATGGAGAGAAACACGGCCACTAAAATCTTTTCGCGTTGATTCCATTTTTTGCTACGAACAACGATCTTTAACTTGCGATAAAAACAATTGACACGCAATTGAGTTTCTTATGTTCAAAAAAATATAACATTCGAAATTCAAACATGAGCGGCCAGAAGCGCAGAACTATCAGTGTGCCCTATGTATCTACGTTTAGCAATTCTACATTAACTTAATTAGTAAGCTTGTTGTACAGGCTGTATTTGAGAAAGGAACTCTTACTTAAATCACTGAAAGGGCATGGCTGTAGCATGCAGATACGATAAAAAAATAATAATAAAGAACTATCTGTATACAAGTTATGACCGTTTGAATTTTAATTTTATAAAAAAAAAAACATTTGGAATGTGTGAGATAAATAATTTTAAATCGTACATATTTTTTTATTTTGGAATTTTTCATTCCATTACTATAAAATCATTAAAAACTAACGAATAACAAAATGTTTTTTTAAGTTAGTTTATATGGATTTTTGGAGTAAATATGTAGTTCCAAAATACAAAAAAAATAGTCAGTCATGGGACTGCCGACAGAAGTGAAAACTTAAACGAAACGACGAACTAAAACCGTCTCATTAGCAAGTTGGTGACATTATTCAATAAGGAGCTGAGAGAACTCAATGTTTAGATTAGCGCCCTCTAGGATCTATATATGTATTATTAGCGTGACGGTCAGTTCAGTCGAGTTCAGTGCTTTTTCCCCATAGCAAAATTGCACAAACGTGCCTAAAGAAGTTTTTACTTCAAAAATATATATTATTATTTAAAATCTTTAATTTTACACGTTCCACCTACTTTTATGAGAAACGGGGGTAAAAATACCTGGAAATTCAAACAGTCATAACCTGTAAACATATAGACTTTTTTTTATTTTAATTGTAACTGCATGCTAGAGTCATGCCTATGATTTAAGTAAGTGCTCTTTTTAAATACAGCCTGTATATCGCTTTTAGCATTTCTTTGTTTGTCTTTTACAGCCACCATTTGCATTTGATATGTCACACGCTGAACAATCTATGCCAAAACGGATTACGAAAAAAACATTAAAAGATATACAAATTAATAGACGTGGATGTTTTGTGCTCTTCGAGAATCTATAAATGTTTACTCCTGTAATATTGGATTTTTTTTATTTTTACCTAATCTAACAGGTTAGAAAATACTCTAAGTAATTTACGTTGATAAATCTATATAAAACGAATTATTTATGTCTTGTTAATTATTGTATTGCGGATCCACTCTTAATAATAGTGTCTAACTATAAAGTGTCTTTAAAATAGTTTTCTGTTAGTAGCCACAACAAAAGTTAACACTACACGAAATGAGTGAGAGGGCTCAGACTTTCCGGTAACTGCCAGTTTTCCACATACAGGATACAGGTTTCCTCTCCTTCCTTCCACTATCTTCCTTTCTTATCTACCTTTCCCTTTCAATATACTCGGAATTTTCATATCTTAATATCAGAAAGTTCCCGGTTGACTTTGAGCTTGCCCCCTATTTCGTGGGAGGGACCAAATTATAGTTGACAAAGTGTGTGTGTTTAATACGCCTCTGCCTACCCATACATACATACACCACTATTGTATGCGTATGTATGTATGTAATGTTTAAAAGTACGATATATACACTTTGTGACCTTGACAAAATCATTACATATCCACTCTATTTCTCTTCTTTTTGATGAAAAAGGAAAATTTCAATCAAAACAACCTCACACACAATTGATCCACTGAACATGTAACCACTGTAAGCAAGCTGTACTTGCTACCTACTTCTACATTAAAGGATATACGAGTAGGTATGCTATACTGAGTCTAAAATAAACTTTAAAGCGAATGTAAGAAAATAATAATATACTATTTATAGTCTACCCAAAACTGGAAATAGTTTATAACGGCAGTAAAACCTGGAGACGTCGTAGAAAGAAAGATTAATATTCCGCATCCGGGACATCAAAATCAGTTTAATACTAGCCATTTATTAAGTAACTCAGAGCCATCAAAATTATTTTCAGCGCACTTCCCATTCCGTATACCACATTTCCGTGTTGTCATAGGCTTAGACCACCACCATAAAACATAACACAGCCCGTGTTTTATTCACATAAATCTCGTACGCCTGACGGACGAATAAAAGACGGAATCTCAACAAAGTTGGAGGGTTAGCTGTCGAAGACCTTGTGTTAAGGTCATACGGGCTAAATTCGACTGTCCTGTCCGCATAAATAACGATCTGCTGCCAAAACTTAGTCTGTTATTGCGTAACTTTTCCCATTGTAACGTGTCACTGGCGAACACCCCCCGCTCTATTCCATCCACCCTCGACCGGCTGTTTCCCGCGGTATATCTCGGTCAACCTGTCGGCTGAGGTAATTAGTCGTTCAGAGGTAACACGGCTCACTGTTTTACTTTCAACTAAGTAATTTAAGAAAAAATGAACTTTTAGCTTTCAGCCTCTTTGTCAAATTAAGTTTTGCGAAACTGCGTTTGTTCTTTGCGAGTCACTTTCTCTTTCTTAATATTATCATTATGAGAAACACTGTAACGGATCAAGACCTAAATTAAAAAATAAATGTAAGTTATTATATATTTCATGTCGTTTATAGAGATTAGCTGTTACTATATTATTTAGTTTTTCATTTCTTTAGAGTATGAATGTGTAGTTCGCATTTTTTAAAATAAAGTGTGAGAAAAGATTTTAAACGTCACATGCATGATAAATCTATTCACCATTTCAGCCAAATACTACTACTATATATAGGTATTTTATATAATACAGATATAATACAAGCGTCGGTAGTGTAATGGCTAAAGCGTCGGACTTGCGATCAAGTGGTTGCGGGTTCGAACCTCACCCAGTGCGTTACCGACGTGAACCCACTCCTCACACAAGCATTTAGCTTAGCTGGAGGGGTTAACAAGAATACTAGTGACGTGTATAACTAGTACACTTTTACAAAAAATAAATAGAAATAATAAAGTGCAGTAAGTATCTCACGATACGTGGCTAATATCGGAACTAGAGATGAGTAATTACCCGGGTTTTTACCCAGGCGTGGGCTTTAACCCGTCTCTAATCGGAACTAAGGAACGACACTTCAGCGTCGGCAGGTCGGCAGGCGACATACCGTAACACACACTAAGTCAGTCACCTTCTTTTCTAAATTATTACCCTTTTTAAATATTCTTTTAGAGCATATGGCTACTTTGACCATGTCTCGTCATTTGTAGCGCCCTTTATATTTTAGGCTATAATGTGAGCTATCCGCTACCCTCAGAAATAATACAATATATAATTCTTGCTCTAAAATCAGTGAGCTCTAAGTCATCAAAGCGAAACGCGTGCTCAGAGTATAACAATCGTTGAATACAACAGCAGTAGGCAAATAATCGCAGTCGGATTGAACGCACTCTGCGCACTGAGCATTTTATATCCGATAAACGCACCGTCATGTCATTATCCCAAGTGCTTTCATCCACTTCAATTTCAATTGTTATACTCTCAATAATTATGCAAATAAAATACTTGGCTGAACGAATGGCGAGGTAGTCATGAACAAATATTCCATCATACCTATAAATTTTAATTTGATAATTCAAGTTTACAAAAATATCCCTGTTAAATCGTTTGAACGTCGACTTTTTGTTCATCACTGTTTTATGCTAGAAGAGTATTTGATACCGATAGACTATACAATAATTTTAGTTCTAAAGTGATAAAAGCTTAGTGTAAATAGGACACAGATAGAGAGGTACCTTTAACTGAAGGTCACTAATCTGTACCTTCAGTGAAAAGTGATTTAACTTTAAAATCATAGTATCTCTTTTTCTACTACATTTAAGAAAACACTGATTACTGTCATTGTTAGAAAATGGCTCACAAAATATTTCACTACAGAAATATGACATTATTGTATACCGCTTTTCAGAGAAATATAATAATTTCTATTCATATCACTTAACACAATGATTATAAACTGATTGCTTGTGTAAAACAATGTAGAATAATTTTTACCATTTTTCACATTGTGTAATATTTTGGTGTTGAGTGATTTAAATTTTGTAAATTAGCTGTGTCACGGTTTTTAGATGCAATGGTACCGCTTTTCACGAGATTATTTTATTTTGGTCGTATGTTTTTATTTATACAAATTAAATTAAATCAATATGCACTTATTTAAAATAATATACTTTGATAGTGTAAGAAGTGATTAATTGAGTTGTATTAATACACATTAAAGAAATGTAAAGTATTAGTTCAGTTCACTTTGGTAGGAATAAAAATGTATCATTTTACAAATTGATTGCCGTAAAAAATGCTGACATGTATTATTTTTATTATACACGAACATTAACTCTCTAATATGCCTATCCGTATTACCAACCCTACAAGGAAAACAAAAGTATAAGTATTTCTGCCGTTCGTTTTGTCACTACAGAGTCCCATTACCGTATTTTAGGGCCTTAAGTCAGTCTTAAGTACTTTAACGCTGAGTGGGCATACCTACCATTGTGCCTAACTGTTCCACGCTAATGCAAATAATTATAACGAAAAAGTAAAGATTAAATGATAGTCAGTTCTATAATAGGTTTGTTACTGATAACTAACAGAAAAAACTACTGCGTCTGAGATTAGAAAAAGGTCAGTGGATTGTACATATTTTCAGGCAGTATTAAGTTTTTTAATTGATGGCAATCCGTTCGTTGTGTGTATATGATATATGAAACATCAATCTGTCACTGATATATATTTATATGAAGTTATTTATTTAAAATTCCATTAAAGAATACCTTTTTTTTTTATCGTGTGGAAACCGCCTCGGGTCGTCACTCCACTGGGGCTGCCAGTGAAGTGGTATGTCGGAATTGAACCGACTAAAACCACACGGTGTTCCTTCATAAATAAGTCTATTGCCAGGGACTCGGGTATACCCTAGGAAGGAAGTCCCCGAGAACCCTGGCAGACCTTGACCGCCTCTTAAACAAAAGGCAGCCACGCCCTTGAGAGCGGGGGGCCTTGCCCCCCTCTGGACGGTCTCGATGATGGGTCTTACCGCCACTCTGCCATTAGGACCTGACGGAGCTGAGACCGTTGCACCTCAGTTTTCTGAGGTGTGGCTCCCAGGTCCCGCTCCTTGCGCCATTGGTATAACGACGCAAGGGTCTTCGCCTCAAGGTCCCATGGTGAAGTTCCGGCTAGGAGACTCGCCGCTTCAAAGGAAACCGTGCGGTATCCCCTTATGACTGTGACGGCCATAGCTCGTTGTGGTCGCCGCAATAAGGCAGCATTGCGGGCCGTCAGGTTATCCGCCCATATAGGGCCATGGACCGCACGATTCATTAAAGAATACCTAATAATAAAACAGTACTGAGTAAGTAATGTAGAAAATAGGAAATATTTTATTTTACCGTTTAAGTCTTAAATATGTATTTATATGTTTTTTATTTTTGCTGAGGCACATGTCTAGCAAATGCTGAACCAGATCCTTTATCCAGATCCAGATCCAGATTCGATAGGCACGGTATTGGTATTGGTATAGGGCCTTGTTTCCGCATTTAGACTCATAAGCGGTCCATTATGCGTTCAGGTAGGCTGACTAGTTGAGCCAGCCTAGCTCCTTCCAGAAGCGCAGAAGCCTGCTGGGGCATTCACAGGCTTCTAGGAGTGACCTCGCTCCCGCGAGGGTACTTGCCCGTTGTGTGACCACTCCCTCGCACTCCAGGACAACGTGGGCGGCCGTTTCCTCCGCGTTGAGACAGCCTCTGCATAGAGGACTGTCTGTCGCATTGATGGTGAATAGGTGTCGATTTAGGGCCAGATGGCCCGTAATAGTTCCCACTATTCTGATGTCAAGTCGGTTGAGACTGAGCAGTCTACAAGTCAAACGTGGTGAGACCTTCGTCAGCACCAGTTTGGATTGTCTACAGCCGGGTGTGTCGGCCCAGCGGTTGTTTTGCATTTCCCGAGTCCGTTGTCTTACCCACGAGCGAAGTTGACTAAAGGGGAGTGGTAGCAGCACCGTTGGACCTGCTACTGGGGCGAGTGAGTCGCTATGCCCCTTTATCCATTGAAGGATTAGCCTGTTGTCAGAGGCTAGACGTTCCAGTGTCTGGTGGCATTCGTAAATAAGACCGGAGTTCATGGTGTTGCCCTCCAGGGCCTTTAGGACGGCCATACTGTCTGACAATATGCGGATGTTATAATCCTTTATACGTTTTGACATGACCGCGGTAGCGGCGTAAGTTATCGTAACGCACTCACATTGAAATATGGAACTGTGCTGCCCTAACGCCAGTGATATTGTTATGTTCAAGTCTTGTGAGAAAATTCCGTCTCCGGTCCCTGTCCCCATCTTACGACTTCATTTATGCCAGATTGATCTCGTTCATTTTCATATAGCTGTATTCGGTATCTCCTTTCGAAGATATGTTGTTTGGGGATCCTATCGCATGGGGGAGCTATTAGTGGTTGGTATTCCACTAGTTCATTCCATAGTTTGGAATGGGAACCCTCTCGGTTGTACCAGGTGTTTGAGTCTGATGGCTGCCACAGCTGCTTCCTGCTGTATAAAAAGGTCTAGTGGTGCTAGGTCTAGAGCTACTTCCAGGGCAGCTGTGGGAGTCGTGCGCATCCATCCATGATTTTTGGTGATAAGCCCCAGCTTTTGCCGAGGAGTCGCTTGCATTGGCAGAAAATAATGCCGGCTTTGTTCAGTTTCGTATCCAGGTGCCTGTTCCATAAGAGTTTACTGTCAAGTATCACTCCTAGATATTTGACCTCCTTGGTAAGGACTAGGCGGGTGTTGAATAGTTTAGGTAGTCTTAGTTCCCCTAAACTACGTTTGTTTGTGAACATAATCAATTCCGTCTTTGTCCGGTTCACTGTTAGGTCGTGTTTCTCACACCACTGTTCATCGACCTTCAGTGCGGTTCTCATTAGGTCGCATACCACACTCTCAAAGGGGCCGCTGATGAGGATGGTCAGGTTGTCTGCATAGCCTACTGAGGAACTTGTGCTCATTAAGTTGAGTAATGAGCTCATTGATCACAATGTTCCACAGGAGACGTGAGAGAACTCCGCCTTGCGGACACCCTCTGGCCACCACCCCTCTTGTAACACGACAAGAGGGGTGGTAGCCAGAGGGTGTCCGCAAGGCGGAGTTCTCTCACGTCTCCTGTGGAACATTGTGATCAATGAGCACATTCACAGTAAATTGTATGGCTCTGTGTCTGAGCATGCTGTCGATCCACCAGGCAACTGTGGGTTCGACCCCATGTGTTGACAGAGCCTGGCTGATGCTGGTGAAGTTAGTTTTTTCAAAAGCACCCTCAATATCGATGAAGGTTCCTAAGATAGACAACTTGTTCTTTAGATTGCCCTCTATGTATGAAACTACTTGATGAAGGGCAGATTCTGTTGATTTGCCCATTGAATAAGCATGTTGGTTGGGGTTCAGAGGGTAGTTGACTAGTGCAGTACTCCTGATTTCCCTGTCTATTAGTCTCTCCAGTACTTTAAGTAGGAATGATGTGAGACTGATAGGCCTAAATGATTTCGGTTGTGTGTAATCTCCTTTGCCGGGTTTGAGGGATGAAGACTTCTTTGACCTCTCTCCATTTCAGGGGGACGTAGCGATGTGCCAGGCAGCTTCTGTAGATGATCCGAAGATGATCTATAAGTGCCCCGTCACACCATTTTAGCAGGCCTGGGAAAATACCATCTAGTCCTGCCGCTTTGTATGGAAGAAAGCTGTTGATCGCCCAATGCACTTTATCGTGATTAACGATTTTGCGGGCAGTTGTCCAGTCAGATTCGCCTGGGGTGTTACCCTCGTTAACCTCCCATGTGTGCTCCATATTAGATATGTTATATCCTGGGAAGTGAGTTGTCATTAACAGTTCTGAAGTCTCTGAATCTGTTTTGTATAAGTCCCATCCGGTTTTTTCAAGAAGCCAAGATTATGCTCTCGTTCACCACACATGATGTTTTTGACTCTGTTTGCCTGATTGTTGCTCTCTATGTTAGTAAAGAAGCTTCTCCAGCATTCAGTTTTGCTGATTCTGATTCGCTTTTTGTAGTGATGTAGGGCCTGCTTATATTCTTCCCAGTGATGGTCTGATCGAGAATTTTTTGCTTTATTGAACAACTTCCTAACCTTACGCCGTTGTTTCTCCAGTTCCGGTCCCCACCAGTGTTGTTTACTGCTTGGTCCGGTTCTGGGAAAGTGGGCATGTTTGTTCAAAGCAGGTGATTAAGGTGGTTGTAAGGTTATCTACGTGTTTATCAATATCAGCTGTGGTCCCGTGAGCAGTCGGCAGATCGGTATTCCCCAACCTTTCCGCGGTGACTAGCCCATACTTACGGACGTCTATCTTTACAAGGATTCCGTCGGGGTTCAGGCGGTATGAGAGTCATCTTCAGGTCAAATTTGATCCACCGATGATCCGAGCACGACGCCTCATCCGAAACATACCAGTCCGACATATGTGTAGACGCGTGTTCACTGGCTAGTGTTAGATCAATGATTGTTTGGGCTCTCGATGTGACGAATGTCGGTTCTGAGCCAATATTAATTACGTTTAGCTTAGTTGTGAGTAAAAAAGAAACAAGTTCCTTACCTCGTTGGTTATTGTTCTTATTACCCCATAGCACATGGTGCGCGTTGGTGTCAGCGGCGATAAGCTTTAGCCTCTCTCGCTCGCAGTAGCTTGCAAGTGCGGCCAGTTCCGGGGTGGGGAGGTCTGCGTCGGCCGGCAGGTATGCGGACGCCATCACCACTTCTGGTAGGCCTGAAGAGGGTTCTTTGAGTCTGATGGTAGTCAAGTCTCTGGAACAGAACTCGGTCATTATGGTGGTGTTCGCGTGTTTCGGTGTAAAAATACATGTACGCGGGTTATCAATGGTCGTGTTGAGAAGTAGTTTACCTCCAATGTTGTTTAGACCGCAAATCCTGCCCTTCCTAATCCACGGGTCCTGGATTAGGGCTACGGTCGTATTGTTGACCTCCAGCATTCTGCGTAGGCTAGCCGTTGCAGTTTGGCTGTGCTGGAGGTTGATTTGAATGGCGTTAAGATTGGGGGAAGCTGACAGCGCCATCATCGCTATCCAGCATCGTTTCATCCAGATCTCTGTCTGCCTCTCCGGAGAGGCACTTCTCAGGCGAGACTGCTATCGACGGGCTGATCTGGATGCCTGGCTCCATCCTGGGGTCAGGTTGGGCTTCCCTTGTGTTCCGCTGCCTGGGTCACCGGAGACCTCCTGGCACGCAGCTTCTAGGTTTGTCGGCGGTGGTTGAGGACGGTCGTCGAGGAAGCGGACGTAGAGGTTGCCGAGTCCGTAGTGGACCCTACGCTCGCTCTCTCTGAGCCTGGACACGTCCTCTTCTGGGATGCCGAGCACCAGGAAGAGAGCTTTTTTCTCCTCCTGGGGCTCGGCATGGTAGAGTGCCCAGTTGGACACTTTTTGGTCGCAATGTTGACACGTTAGTCGCCTACGGATGTGGTCTAACGTGTCCTTGAGGACCTTCCTGTGGCACCAGGAGTCCCGCCTTGATCCGTTTGGGAATCTCAGATTGGCGTTTAACTACCAGTCTGGTTCCCAAACATGGTGCTTCGATGTTGACCACGGCCTGGCGCAGCCACCGAAGGGCAAAGTCGTCGCGGTACCACATCTTGAGGACCCCCTCAAGGGTTCCCAGGGTTCAACCTGGCTGGAGCCCGCGGTCATAGGCATTGCTTCCTTCAGGGAAGAGAGGTCGATCGATACTCGACTGTGGCGCATCACTCTGTTTATGCACCTGAAGAGCTGCCGGTGTCTTAGGTGGCGCTACACTCGGGTTATCCCCTCGAGGGGCTGCCAGTTTGGGGGACGACGCTGCACTCGGGTTGTTCACCCGAGGAGCTGTCGATTTGGGGGGTGTCGCTGCACTAGGGTTGTCCACCCGAGAAGCTGTTGGTGTATTGCACGGGGCGTTGCCTGGGTTATTCACCCGAGGTGCCGCCTGTGCGGGTTTCCTGAAAGGAGAAAAGTTTTTATTTAGTTTGGAATCCATAAGTGTTAGTTATTGAATTCGTCCCTCTGTTCTTCCACCCTCCTTGGAGCCCTCAAGTGGGGACGTCGCGGCAGAAGGCACGCAGACGCCAGAAGTAACAGAGGGATATAGAGCTCCTACCCTGGCAGAGAATAGGCCGAACTAGGCAGAAAGACACAGTCGTCCCGCCCGTCGCCTGCAGCCACCAGGAAAGAGTTCTCGCCTGACGGCTCTCTGACGGGTCGTCACAGCCGATTGACAGAGGGTGGCTAGCTTCCTGCCTCCCGTGTCAGGATGAGTTCGCAAGTATCAATCACGTACTACCCGCAGTAGGTTTTTGGGAAGGAAAAGTGGGATAGGTGCGATAGGTAAGGGATAGAATTGCGACTGGATGTTTCTGTTATCTCTTTTTCACTGGGAACCAGATCAAAAACAGGCGGCAACCACGAGAAGGATAACTCTCCAGACTTGACATGGGGATCTACACGACCTGCGGTCGCTCCCATGGCCATTAGCCGTGCACATCCTCCGGACAAGTGGGCATGCCAGGACTGTATCTGTTCCAGGCGATCGAGGCCTCTTGGAACAAACTCAACCCCGCCCGTCGATAGGCACGTAAGGTACACATCTTTTAGGCGCGTTTATTGTTTTTAGATGTAAGTTTATTATACTATAATTATTGCGCGTCTTAAGTGTCTAGATTTCTTTTTCTTCTTTCTTTGTAAGCAATTTTTTAAACGGAGTTAAAAAGGAGTTACAAGACGATACATATCTGAACAACTTATTTGTAGCTTGCTTACGACTTAAAATCTGTATATCATTTGGGATTTTATCATAAAATCGCACACATCGACCCCGAAACGACTTGTAAACGTTCTTCTCGCAATACATGAAGTATTGCAGTATGTTTAGTGAGTGTTTATAATTGTTACTGGTTGATTATTTATGCTTAGAAAATAAAAAAGTAATTAAATTTTGTGTCAACAAGTAGCCGGCAGCAGCATTCTAGCTGGTAGTCAGCCGGTGGACTGCTCGTAAAACTGTATCGGCACTCGCGGCTGAAGCACAACCCGCTAATGGATCCGCACTCATTTTGCCACATAATTAAGTCACAAGCGAAGTGCGACACCATTCTACAAAATACCGGCGTACAAAAAAAACCATGTAAATTATTTTAACAAAACCACGTACTAATAAACTCGAGAGCAATGAATCCGGATCACATAAAGATACCTAAAAATCTCAGAAAATAATAATGCTAGCATAGTGAAATAAATTGTGTTTAATAAAAAAAATTGGGGCTATTGTAAATGAAACTACAAATATACTTCATCTGTTTTTGTTGCTATTCTGTCATGTAAAAAGGTATATAAACAACAGTGCCTAGTGTTTAATATTTTTTTCGAAGCATTATCGAAGCTGTTATAGTGTCTTTTACACTGAAAGAATGCACCAGAATTCTCACAATGCTGAAAAATGGCCGGAGTCAGCGTGATACAGCAAGGACAGTCGGTGTGTCACTGTCAACAGTTTACCCAGTTCTTCAACGTTACCAGGAAACCGGGTCTAACCTACGCAGAACAGGAACAGCCAGGGCCAGATGTACCACAGTATGAGAAAAGAAGCACAGAAGATCGATACTTGGCTAACACAGTACCTACTTGACCACAGGAACTGACCTTATAAATTAGTTTCAACGCTCGGAGGAAGTAACCCAAATACATGGACTGTAAGAATCCGACTTGCTTAAGCTAATTTAAAACCATTTAGACCTGCAAATGGCGTTATTTTGTGTTGTATTTATTTGGAACAAATAACAATTACATGTTATAGTGGTTTAGTAAATTTAATATCTTAAATTGGTAAACATATAACCCACACTATTGTTCGTGGATCAACAATGTAACAGTAAGTTCTTCTTCTCCATAGGATCTACGTTTTGGAACAGGCAACTAGCTTCACGACCGACTTAAACTGATTGAATCCTCCTGACAATTCAAAAATAACTACAATGGGTTTACTTGAAATAAATAATTTTGATTTTGAAGATTAAGGCAGTTTCTGATTTTGGATAGCGAGGGTAAAAAATAGTCTAAGGGTGCTACTTTGGCACTAACTAAACAACAGACAAAAGTTCGATAACCCGTCTTTTAAATTGTTGATTGGAAAGAGCAAAAAAATTAATTTCAATAAAATGTGTGTTATAAGTTACTGTTTAACTTATGTTGTGGCTACTAACAGAAAATTATTTCAAAGACTACTTGTGATGTAAAACTTGGTCACACGGCACATTACTGGTGCCCTTTCACTTTATAATTAGGCACTATTATTAAGAGATGATTCGTCCGGATCCGTAACAATTCCAGATATCTGAACAATATTACAATAATTGATAAAACACGAAACATAAAATCGATTTATGAATGATTCATTATCGATTTAAAATTAGTTGGATATCAACGTTTAAACACCATACTAATGTCGCACACATTAATCACCTCACAACATACTTCCAACTGTAGATATGTATTTTTTGTCATCTTACTGTCATAAAGTACAGCGACATTATATCTGAAAGTTATGGTTTGATGTCAATAAGATTTCTCCGTCATCGTAAAGAATGACATTGTAAAAGTCGGCCATCTCTCTTGGCTTACATCCGACCATAACTCAAGTCAGCGAAAGCTGTTAGTGTGTAGAGGCTGAAAGTAACTCCCAGAGGCGCGTTTTTAACGTCCCTTCACTCCGAGCTTGTATTTTGAAGCCTAAATACATTATTATACTTTACGCGCACCCAAGTCACTATTGGACTACTGTTAATTAGAGGTTGGAGTATTCTATTATAAGATTTAAAAAACTTGTATTTCTTCAAAAATCTTTTAAAAATTATACATTTGTCATATCTAAAAGTTACCGATTCGAAGGTGTACTAGGAGAGTATAACATATAACAGGTTATTACGTAAGTAGTATTCTGTGGGAATAATATCAAATGTGCATAATGTAAAATAATATCAAACATCGTCTATGAGTCATGCGATGTTAGTAATTGTGATCTTTAGATCAGTGTGCTGTGTGCAGACAATTGTCATACTCTCCGCCCCTCCACCCTCTTACGGGGTGGAGGGGCGGCCCACCCCTTTAGGCCTGTAAATCACAGAATTAACCTTTCCGGCAGAAGTTCTTTGAATTTTGAATATAAAGTTGAAGTCGTTATATTCATGATATCGGCTGTTACGCGTACAACTTGAATTTTGTTTTAGGAATTTTAGAGGAACCTAATCCTCATACCACAGGATAGATTTTTACATTTGAAAAACTGAATAGATGTTAGTTTTAGTTCGAGTACACAGTAAGTTTTAAATTACGTGTCCTTGTTTGTGGTGTGTTTGTATTAAATGGGAATATTATAGTCATTGAAATACTCAACCCATTTGTTTTGGAGGTCTATTAATAAAGTAGAAAGGTGCTGAAACAAGCTAAAAGTTAGTGGATGCAAAATAAATATAAATGCAAAAATCACATTTCACTAACATTCTTGAGAATAATGAAGTCAAAAAAAGGCGAAGTAGTAAATTTCTAGTCTGTGTGTTTGTCTGTAAAAAGGTTCTAGGTTTTAATTTTTGTTTGTTTAATACGATACTTCTATTCATATGGAGATTGCGTTGGTACACTTTTACAACTCTGTCTGACTGATGAGATATTTGCAATATCTAGTATATAATACGCTCCTAAAGCCAGCCTTATTACGCCCAATAAAATACTGCCGCAAACGGACCTCTGTGATCAACTCAACTAAAAACCTCCAAATTTTTAAGCCATGAAGATTAAGACAAAGGTACCCTACATAAATTATTTTACTATTAAATCTCTATCACTATCGGCAGAACACGTCAGTTGGCACTGTTCCCTTGAGGCTGGTTGTTGTTGGTCGACCGTTCATGATCATTTTCACATGTGTGCTGTCGACAACGCACAAACGCACATGTGCACAATCGCTTAGTCGCGATGATTTATGGACAAAGCTGCGCCCTAACTGCTGGAGACAGTTATGGTAAAGTCATTATGTTGATAAAACTTTTGTAATTGACAATTATCTTTTTGTGATTTGTAGGCAGCGTTCAGAGTGTGCTTATTACATTTGATGCATCATAAAAACGGTGGTAAAACTGTTCTGTTAATAAGTGTTTTTTTAATTCTTTAAGTGTGAATAATATAATATAAAGGTTTCCTTAATGTTATTTCTTTTCCGTGTATTATTTACTCTAAATATATAAAGAGAGCATAAAAGGGCATAAAATGCTTTATTGGGAGAACCAAAATATATAAATTGGTACTTAATCACAACATAATGTTGTAACGTACGATACCTTTTTAATTACCCTACATTTGTAACGAGTTGTGATGATGTGATCGTGGTCATGTGTATGCATGGTATGCTGCATACTGTACTGTCTAATATGGTGTCTATAAACTATAGCAAAATGCTTTGTTTCAATACGTAGTGGAGAAGTAGTTTACGGTGTACGGGTCTTTCATTGACAGACTCACATTATAAACAGTAAACATGGTTTACTGATGGAGGGGAAGGAATTTAGGCTTAATAAAGATCAGGCACAGGAAATGCAGCTCGAATCAATACTCCATTGAATAGCGCCAGACACCTCTCGAATAGTGAAGTATCTGAACTCTAAACAAAACCTCGGTAAAGTAGCATTTCTAGCATAGTGTTATGTTTTTTCTAGTGGTAGCTTCGCCAAAACTTTGTGAGAAGGGATGAAAGGTGGCAAGTGGCAATGGTGGTATTTCAAGTCCTTTGCTAACTTTTTCGGCTTATTGGTTGTCTTTAAAATTGTATTGTCACACTCTGTCGCTAGAGAATTTGGTAAACTCAACTACTATTTATTGTGCTATTGATCTCATTGCAAGATTATGATCCACGTAATTTATAAGCTTATTAACTATATCCATAACTTATGAGGCTATTGACATATAAGCACCGATGTGTATCATGACTTATAGGATCATACAGCGAATGAGCCTAAAGTTATTATAGATGACAATGGACGCTACTAGTTGTGGCATCAAAGCTAAACATACTCGTACATTACGCTTCTACCACATACTTAGCAGACAAGCGGAAGAAAGCCGCTACTGCTATCAATGGCCTGATAAAGTGTTTTCTTGTAATTCTTCAAATCCAGCGGGACGTATAAAATAATCATCGCTTATTTTTTTTTTCAAATACAAACAACGGTTATCACAACAAAAAAATTTAATAAACAAAATTAGGGATAAAGCAGGCTCAGATACCTGAAAATTAGTTATGTTTTCCATTTCATTATGATATAACGTAGGTATATCATAATGAAATAGATGTATCTACTTACATTATTTTCTGTGAACCTTTTGCTCTAACACCTTAAATTTTACCACCTTTATTAAATATTCTTCCTTTACCTTTATTAAATAAGGCAGTTTGCTCACGGCACATCTGCGGCTCGCCTATCTTGCTGACGCGGTAGCTTTTGATGATGCAAACGAGCCATACCATTGGCATGGGTGTAAGGGGGAAAGCCATATACTGACTAGGCAATCAGTGTGCAAACTAATCGTTCTCCGTAAGCTTTGTGACTGTAGGGGGTTTGTGTCTTTTAAGTGTATGTCCTACTTGCTCAGTTAAATAAAAATCATTTCATTAAACAAATATTAAAAGTAATATATATCTGTCCAGTCTGCTTTCATACTTTAAAACAATCATAATTTCTAAATATTTTTCTAAAACTGAATATAACTAGTTGCAACTTACATTTAGTTTTGCTAGAGGTAAATAAATCAAACTATTAGAAGAACTTGCTCTCATTTGTGTATTGACTTTTAAATAGGGTATTTTGTTTTGCCCCAAGAAGCCGGGCTAAATTTTAAAAAATATTACAATAGAAAAGCGTTTTTCTTTCTTTCTTGTGATATAAAGAAAAAAGCGAATCTGAATGCGCCTGACGAGTTACGGGATTATAGAATATAAATGAACACAATCAGTCAGCCTTTAACATAATGTGACGTTGTCTCTAAATTGGGATCCTAATATTAATAAAAAGCAAGCCTTTTATTGGCCAAGTGCGTATATGACCCTTATTGAAGAGTCAAAATGGTTGTTGAAATTTTTATACACACTGATGTTTTTAATCAGGAGAGATGGTTGATATTCACTACGAGCGGGCGGTGTAAAGCGAATTGTATACAGGTAGGGAATAAAGTTGGTTGTCAGAGTGGAGGGCAGTTTGTATGCAAATGGTGAATGATTGGCGGTGGCAACAATATTGAGCACAGCCTTCTGTCAAGGTGCGGCACGTTTTATTGCTCGCTCATGAGACGCTGACGACAATTCGACATTCGCTTCGCTGAACACGTGGCCTCGATTGCCTTGATAATAATGTACACATAGAAATGATCCCTGTGGTGTGTTTTCGGGTTTTTCTTTTAAAAACCTTAACCTTTTTTCAACAAAAAATAAAAAAGGGTTCGGTCGGTCGTCCTCGCGTATGAAATATAAATTCTATACGGATATTGAGTCTTGCTACTGTTTTCGACTGTAAGTATGACCTGAAAAAACTATGCTGAATATTATTTACCGAATATTATTTAATACTACCTGCAAAACTTTTTAAGGCGGTCGTGCTTGGTCAATAAAAATCCATGTCACGCCAAACAACAAACTAATTAACTATCTAAATTTTATTTGTACTTACTTAGAAATGGACATGGCTCTACGTAGGTAATTAATCATTAAATTATTTTACGACGACTCAAAATAAGTTTATATTAAATTTTATAGTTGACGTCAATAAGCTCAATACTTAAGACTTAAAAGGTAGTTTAGTTCTTTTCGTCGGTTTAATGTTTTGTTAAAAAGATTTCTATTTTTAACCGACGAAAAAAAGGAGGTTCTCAGTTCGACCGTATATACTTATATGTAATTTTTTTTTTTATGTATGTTCAGCCCTCTCACGATTTTTTTTTCATCATCAGCTCAGCTGAATGATGTGATGATTTCTAAACACAAATACCTGATAAAGTAATGAAAAGTAAACAGAAATACTATTCGTACAATTTTATGAGGATCCCATCATCAGATCCTGACTTCCTTGACATGAGACTACTCTATGTAACAAAAAAAAATAATAAAAGAAATCAGTTCATAAACAACGGAGTGAGGGCTGAACATACATAAAAATATATAATATCTATATACGGTCGAATTGAGAACCTTCTTTTTTTTCGTCCTTTAATAATCCTGGGTTTGAATCGAAGACACGACCTTTGGCTTAAGTCAAGATAAATCAATATTTATTTATTTATCTCTTTATTGTACACCTTTAATGTAAAAAAAAAAAACAAAAACAAAAAACAATACAAACATTCAGGCATTTCAATTGGCGGTCTTATCGCCTTTAATAATCGGCGATCTCTTCCAGACAACCTTTGTACCGATATTAACAAATATATTACAGGGTAGTCTGTGGTGTACTGAGATAGGTTAATATATATTTTAATATATACTTAGAATACTATACTTATATTACCATAAACATACTACATACATACATAAATATGTACCTATATATATACATATATAAGATATATATATTTATAGCAGATTAAGATGAGATAACCGCTTATAATGACAAGTAATAGTCCTTGACCAGTTTTTTAACTGTCTGCAAGGTTTTGGCTTGTCGAATTGACACAGGTAAGTTATTCCATAGCCTCACCGCTTGCACCGAGAAGGATTTATCTGTAAATTGTGTGGTATGTCTAGGCATTTCTAATTTCAAATTCTCTGATGATCTCAGGTCCCGACAATGTGTGTTGTGTAAGAATTTAAATCGTTCTTTGAGATAAGAGGGCGTGTGTGGATGGAAGAGAGTACGATACAAGAGAGAAAGAATATGAACATACCGGCGAAAGCGTATAGGTAGCCACTTGAGCTTAGAACGGTACTCTGAGACGTGATCATATTTACGTAATCCAAATATGAATCGAATGCAGACGTTTTGGAGCCGCTCAAGTTTGTTCAATTGGTCTTCGGTGAGATCTAAATAGCTGACATCCCCATAGTCAAGGATAGGGAGAAGAAGAGATTGTGCGAGCGCAATTTTCGTGTTGGTGGGTAGGAAGTTCCGGAGCCTTCGCAGAGATCCCGCTGTTGCAAAAAGTTTACGGCTAACTTTTTCTATTTGAGGGCCCCAGGATAAGCACCTGTCCAGATGTATACCCAGGTTTTTAACCATGTCACTGTATGGAATAAGTGAACCGTTGCAGTAAATAGCTGGCATTTGCTGCCAGTTTATTTTGCAGTTCAGCCTCGGACTGCCTACTACAATGACTTGCGTTTTAGACGGATTTACACTAAGCCCATAATCCCTACTCCAGGTACATATTTACGTTAAATCAACAGTTAGTGTTCTTATGAAAAAAATCAAAGGCATACAAATGTACAGCACTGTTTTCATAGCAGTCAGAGTCGGTCTTAACAGATTTCTTGAATTTGATTTTTAGTATCAACCAACACTTCCTTAGAAACGCTGTTAATACAAAATATACCTCGTTTAAATATCAACTGTGCTTACAGCTACACTCTTATTCACAATGTTTTTTTAGGCTCCTGCATCAAATTATCGAGTTCAAAATTTAAAACAACAGTGCTTGCTGAAGTGTTATAGAGAGTTATATAACTGTTATTATAACAACACAAAAGCTGTTACTCACATTAAAACTTTTACTCCAGTGTACTAATGGCACTTGAGTGTTTAAAACGTACCCAAAGCTCACTATAGAACAGTTCTAAGCATCTTTGGCCCTGGTGCACATCACTGGTAACTTTGTAAAACAAACATTAGCAGGGTATTTATAACTTTAGTTAATTGCGGTACATTTGTATATTTATACAATTCAAAACACGAGAAAAACATTTGCAGTTGGCAAGCAAATTTTTTTTTTTTAATCTCAAAAAGTTGATAAGCAGTTTCTACAGTTCCGACACAAGAAATGTAACCTGTGAGGTGCCAACCCTATTCAATGGATAGTGTCCTTGGAATTCTGTCAACCCTAGACGGGTTGTCAGAACAACAAGGAAAACGAGTAAAAACCAAGCTCTACACAAGGAATGCTGTATAACCGTGACCTTTTTCTTCTTCAGGGTGGAGTTACTCTGTAGCACTAAAGTGCCTCTAATCTAAGCAGAAATCTACTGTTTACTTATTTTGTTGATTACGTTTAGTAAGCAATGCTTTTTACCGTAACATATAGCGTCATTGCGATAAGTGATCCTTAAGAAATGGATATGTAAAAGAAGTTCCCTTTTAGATACAAACGAACAAGGGACAAGTGCATTAAACAACAAGGGACAAGTGCATTGATAACAAGGGACAAGTGAATTGAACAACAAGGGACAAGTGCATTGAAAAACAAGGGACAAGTGAATTGAGCAACAAGAGATAAGTGCATTGAACAACAAGGGACAAGTGCATTGAACAACAAGGGATAAGTGCATTAAACAACAAGGGACAAGTGCATTGAACAACAAGGGACAAGTGCATTGAACAACAAGAGACAAGTGCATTGAACAACAAGGGACAAGTGCATTGAACAACAAGGGACAAGTGCATAGAACAACAAGAAACAAGTGCATTGAACAACAAGGGACAAGTGCATTGAACAACAAGGGACAAGTGCATTGAACAACAAGAGACAATTGCATTGAACAACAAGGGACAAGTGCATTGAACAACAAGGGACAAGTGCATTGAAAAACTTTCATTGTATATTTTTGGGAAGCGTGATTTATTATTTGTATACGATGGCGAATCAGTTTAACTCAAGACATGTAGGATATATGTACATGGCAATCATGTTCATCCTACTAATATTATAAACGTGAAAGTTTGTGAGGATGTATGGATGTATGGATGTTTGTTACTCTTTCACACAAAAACTACTGAATGGATTGTAATGAAACTTTACAATAATATAGCTTATATATCAGAATAACACATAGGCTATAATTTATGACGATATTGTGTATAATGGCCAAAATATAACGATAAGTGTTAAGTAAGTCGGAAAAAAATCTGTCATCTGCGAGCTATTCTGGCGTGCGGTGGGAAAACTGTAAGAGTTACATGAATATAATGTACGGTGGGATTGTTTCTCCTAAATAGTTCTACAAAAAAGTTCCGCGACAGTATATATCTATCTTTTATGTGTAAGCCATTATTACCAAAAAAAGAGAACCATAAATACAATAAAATTAGATTTTTTATTTCCAATTCACATTTAGCAGTGACAAATTGATTTTTATCAAAATAAATATCTTTTATCGCTTCTGATATTCAAAGTAGATAAACTTTGTCTTTTGAAGTACGTAATTTGGTCAAATATTTTAAAAGTTACGACCATAATATAAAACTACGGGCGAGGGGGCGGGGGGAACATCGCTTACCGCCGACGCGGGCCGGCGGCGGGCAGACGCGTGAGGGCAGACGTTGTTGACGGTTGTGTCCGTAATGGGAATTATAGACAGTAGCGATTTGCTAAAAGGCTCTGTATACATTCATTTCTATTATATACTAGCAACCCGCCCATGCTTCGCACGGGTACAAATTATACACCTAAACCTTAATCATGAATCACTCTATATATTAGTGAAAACCGCATTAAAATCCGTTCAGTGGTTTTTCAATTTATCGCGAACAGACTCGGCGGGGGACTTTGTTTTGTAAAATATGTAGTGAAGATATTTAATGTAAAAAAAATTGAAAGTTTGTGAGGATGTATCGATGTTTGTTACTCTTTCGCGCAAAAACTCCTGAATCGATTGCGATGATACTTCGTATGTAGATAGCTGGAGACCTGGATTAACACATAGGCTTCTTTTTATGCTGATATTCCCTTGGCATCTGAGTTACGCGGGTGAAACCGCGGGGCACAGCTAGTACTTTATAAAAACATTTTAATATTGAGTTTGTTTCCATTTCCCTCTGTGTATGTAGATCTGAAGTTATTTCTTTCTCGATTTTGAAACAATTCAGGAACTTTAGCAACAAAGAGTTAATATGATTTTGAGTTAAACAAATATAATATACATGTAATTAGTTAATTATCGGAAATGAATTAAATACAGTATAACACATAAGCCTAAAAAATTATATGTAATGTACTCAAACACGTAGCCTGGTTGTATGTTTGTGGGATTTAATATCAACGAGTAAAGACATATTGCGTGGAGGTACCGAGTGGCCTTTACTGCGGCGAGTAAGCTCGTCTTAATTAAAATGCCTAATGACAGACACCGTCCCTCTCTAGACCCACACAATCACCATTACCGGCCTACACCCTCTTTCCCCAACAAATGTTTTAAGTCAAACCTACTTTAAAATTCCACAGATACTTGTAGGCTTCAATGTTTAAAAGCTTTAATTTTACTAAACAAACTTTTTTCGAAGCAATATTTTATAAAAGAAAAGGTAGTTAGAAGTGATTTAAGTAACAAGCAGAAAATAAGTAAGTAAAGTATCTTGGAAAAAATATTTAATTTGAAAATAAATGTATTGATAAGTAAAATGGATTTTAAAAGAACACGGAATAGCGAGATTTATCAAAGGTTGCAACATTTTGACAGCTTTGTCGCTATTGTGCATTTTATCTTGCAAGCACGTGAAGCGTGTTCAGCTCGTGTCAAATTTAAATAACAGTGTGCTTCATATAAAATGTTCCTTCTAGATATTCTAGAAAATTCTTTGAATATGTTCCGGTATTACCAGGATGTATAACACAAACATGATATACATCTGTAACATGCATCTTAATATCTAGGATGTAGATTTCATTAGATTAGATAGGGTCTAACATTATATGTATGTTTATTACCTTTTGCTTTGTTACAGGAGAACGGGCGTGCGGTCCCTGTGCTGGTAGTAGTTGCACAATCGGGGGTTAAAGTATGCGACCCCGAAGACCAGGTAAATACGCACCACCATCTAAGACCTACAACATGACATAAATTCTTACCTTTTTAAATCAGAGGCTCAAAATATTTTAAAATTGTTTTAAACTTAATTTTATATTTCAAAATCCTAACTATTCTGACTAATATTATAAATGCAAACGTGAGTTTGTTATTCACATTAACTACTGAATCAATTATCATGAAATTTTGCATACGCGTTGTCAAAGGTACAGAAATGCCATGGGATATTTTCATGTAGAAAATAACTGTTTCCGAGTGATCGTGAACTGATTGACAAACACTTCATTAACGCGAGCTAAACCGCGCGAAAAAGCTACTAACGAATAAGCTAATAATATATATATTTTTTTACCTATTAGTAATTAGTGCCGCTGCGTAATATTTACAAGTTGTGTGTTATGTGCAGAGCGTGCGTATGCACCACGCGTTGCGGCGCATTTCGTACGCGACTTGTGAGGCGGCGCGCGCGCTGTTTGCGCTGGTAGCGCGCGAGCCTCGCTCCGAGCCCCCGCACCACTATTGCCACGCGTTCCACACCGACACGCCCGAACAGGTCAGTGCCAACCAGTGGTCAGGCCAGTGGTCACTACCACGCCGCGCTGTAGTTGTTAGACCAAATCACGTCGCAATATGTACAAAAGTTTTGCCGTTTTTGATAACCAAGGGTCTAGAATAACTAAACTACTTTCGCATTCCATGACATCAGGAATTATAAAGCTAAGTACACACAAAAACCGCCGCGGTAATTTCCATTAATGTAATTGTATATATAACAAAAGAGTTGTATATCAAAAGTTGTTTCATCTTTTAATGCTTCCAAAGACCCAATGTC
Source organism: Callimorpha dominula (assembly GCA_949752705.1). Lineage (NCBI taxonomy): Eukaryota > Metazoa > Arthropoda > Insecta > Lepidoptera > Erebidae > Callimorpha > Callimorpha dominula. Next base: position 24,656,932 of record OX456999.1, on the reverse strand, counting down.
TCACGTGCTTTACAAGGCACGAGTGTTTAGTACAACAAATGTTTTGACTTATGGCTGTTATTGAGAATTTCTTAACAGTAAACTATGTAAAACTTTTCATAATTCTTACAAGGCAGTCAAGCTCTGGAAATGATATTATGGGATAATTGCACCAATATGCCCGTTTTACCCAGTTATTTAAAGGAGCGTTAGAACTATACTAGCAATAACATAATTATATTGATACTCATTGCTGTTATGAGGTGTATGACTTATGATATTTTTTGTAAAAACAATTCTTGGTGAAAATGTTGTAAGATGAGAAGAGGTGCCCTGTGTTTTTATTTGAACCGAATAAGAAATTCAATTTTTCAATATTTTTTATATACCTTTAGTCGTTACTTTTTACAGTTGTATTTAGGTCCATATGTTTAATATCTGCATAATATAATATCAATATCTACTCTGCAAATATGCTAGGCAAAATGTCCTTGTGTGACACCACCGCAATTGGATCGAAAACATTCAACCTTTGGATACTCGTAACTGCCGACCGTCGAATTGTCTTTGTTTTAACTTAAGAATGTATTGATTCTGTGTACATTTATCCGAAACTTTAGAGCTTCAGATCCCCTCACAGATTACACTTTTACACGTAGACACGTCTTAAGAAAATATTCTGAATTTTTATTGGCATAGCTTGTTGTCAAAAAACTCTTTGGGCCTTTAAATATGTAAGACTGGCTAATTCGAGGTCAGAATATATAAATTCTATTTTCCATACATTTCCAACTATATCTGCTTATAAAAATACTCTTTTTGTAATCTATTAAAACGGTGCAGAGCTATCGTAGTTACTAATTATGGATTGTTTTTGATGCATCTTTTTGCAGCTTTGGAAACAGCGTTCTGAGACTGGTAAATATTCAATCATAATCTCATAATATTAAACTCTTTCTTGAACAAAAATCGCTGTAACACAACGGTAAATACTATCAAAAAGGGGGTTGTAAATTGTTTGAAAACTTACTCCTACAAAAAATTACTTTAGAGCATTATTTATAAGTAGATAACTAATTAGTGGACAGAACAACATCGTAAAGAGATAAAACTTTTGTTTGTACCGCTTGAATATACATCGGTGGTGCAAGAAATCAGAGTGTTTGCTTTATAAGCGTCTCAGTCGTGGAGTAAAGCACTTAGACTTGCGGTTCAACTTTATCGCACAGACAGAGTCCCACTATCGTAGAAACTTGCTCTACAGAAGCAGTCTCGAAAAAGACAAATTTAGAAGAATGTGGTGTGTAGAATTGTGTTACTAGTAAGAGATGGTTATTTTCTGGTAGAAAGCGGGTCATTTATAATTTAACTAAAATTAAAGCGTCCAATATTTCCATATCATCCGATCCATGAAATGTAACACATGTAAATGTCTTCTTCATGTTTTATGAGTCAACTCTAACACAGAAAGTGACAATATTGTAACCTCTTGAAAGTTACAATATTGGTCATGGTTAGAATAATAGACTGTCAACTTGGGATAATACTATGAGTTGAGGAATGCTCTTTTATATAACAGTTTATAACTCTGAAGACATCCAGACACATACACAAATAGTCAGACATCAAAAACTGTTAAAAATAATTGTATTGATTTAAACATTTTCTAGCTTATAGAAACTGACTAATCATCAGATTTGATTGGTAGGGAAAACTGGAGGGATTTTATAGGGAATGTTTATTAATTGGGACTACATATGTATGCCCTTCAAAATTTCTTTGGCAAAGGCAATGGCTTAAAATTGTACAAACAAGTGTGAACTAAGATTTTTTCAAGACAAATAAATTATCTTTAAAAATCTTAGGTATATTCGTCTAACAAATATTTTGAACACTTAACTATGCAAAGTGAAATTAATATTATTAGTGGCCTGGTAGGTGTCTTTGAGTCAGCAGCCAGGATTACCATCTTTATCTTTAAGTACATTCCGAGTCAAACAAATATGTAGGTTACTATCTAGTATCTAAAACCACCTACCAGCTTACCTACCATCCAAAGAACCAACATCAGTTTTCGTATCGACACCGAAACAAAGCCATTGTAGACACGCTAGCATATCTACTTATAGGTACTACTAGACTCCGAAAACGAACAACTTACTTCACCAAAATACTGCCCGTTGCTGCGTTTAACTACCGTAGTTAACTGAGGAGTATTATTTTGTCAAATCGAATTATCGACGCAATAGTCATGTTAGTGTCGAACAAATCACGTTCTAGAACAAACTTCCTAATGGCCGTGCCGTGAGCCGAAGCTGATGCATTCGTCACGATTGGTGTAATAGCACGGACTCATTTAACATCTGTTATATTTTGTTATGAACTGGATATATGCCTATCGGTTATTCGGTTTATGGGTCGTTAGATTTTGTTACGTCATCGGCTTTTGTACGAGTATAAGATTTTATTTTAAGTATACATACTTATTATATCTTTTCTACAAAATAATATGAACTTGAGATCGCCATTAACGTTTTAATGTTTTGTTTAATATCTTTAGCAGTATAACTTGGACTGTCATTGTATAGACTTTCCGTACCATGACAGGTCAACGTGTGTTCTGGAGCCCTGTAGCTTTTTGCAGCCGTTTTCGTATAATTTTTAAATTGTATAACACATAAAATAATATGTGATTAAAATTAGCTTTTTGCACTTCTTCTACATATAAATATTAATAATAATAATAACTTCGAACATCTCACACTTGGCCGTCTGATCCCAAACTCGGCAGAGCCTGTACTATGGTAACCAGACTGCTGATAAACATACTTATATATTTCTAAATACATACATATTATAGATAAATTACACCCAGACACAGAACAAATCATCATGCTCATCACACATTATTTGTCCTGGGTGGGAATCGAACCCACGACCTCTGGCTCAGTAGTCAGGGTCACTAACCACTAGACCAACAGGTAAGTATTCTAAATTTTACAGTTACCCGAAATTTGTTTAAAAGGGGTGCAAAGAATTGTTTTCACGTATTAATACTTAGATATTCTCGTACAAATGACACGTCACTTTCTAGACCAACACTGAGCATTCCTTGCTGTAGGTTCTAAAACTCAGATATACATCATTTTTATCTTTTTTTATACATTTATACATAGAAACACCTAGATCAATGCAAATATACATATTCATGCATACAAATATTTACACTAAGAGGGAATCGAACTTGCGAACTGTATCAGCAGTTTAATACTGTAGCGCCCCGTATTAGGCTCGGTAATGTGTGGTCCATATGTGTCCATTCTTCATAAGTCAAAGGCACGTCTTTAGATAAGAAACCGAATAACACGTAAGTATTTTATTTCGGCTGACTCGACTCAAATAAAATCTCGGGAATTATGTTTAATTTCCCAAGTGAGTGTTAAGAAGGAACTAAAGTAAACTATAACATTTTCAAGAGCCGACGTACAGTAGCAGCCAATTCGCAATACACTTTTATTGACATTTATGTCGGATCTCAGCAACCCATTATTTATTTATAAGTATAATACATCTCGTTTCATCGTAATCAAGGAAGTTGGTAACATGTGTTAAATCTTTCTTCCTCTGACTAGTTTAACATCGTTGTTATGTTTGTTATAAAAGAAATCATATTTCCCTATGACATGCTATACCTTGGCTTGGGTACTCAATCCCTCGGATGTCTTAATAAAAGCTGTTCCCGGAACCCTCCTATTTTAGACGCAGTATCGCACACCGTGTGGTTTTAGTCGGTTCGATTTCGATACAACGCCCCACCAAAAACCCCGGTGGGAAGACGGCCCTAGGGGGTTTCCACACGCACAAAAAAAGGGTACTCAATCCTTTTACAGTCAGTCATCAATCAGATAGATTCAGTATTTATTTCACATCTGAAGCAATATGCAGAGGCAAAGTAATAAGCGGACACTACGCGGGCGGCATGCTCTGTCCGTAACCCAGCGGCCGACCTTGCGCTAAGCACCGCATGAACATCGCATTCCTCACGACCGACTGCTAAACAGTAAGTAAACTTTGCAGTTCCATTTCACCGCCGTCCACAATCACCATGTTCTATCCATCTGTCATTCTCTCCATTCATCTGTCGTGATTGTAATGGATGAAAAAAAGCTCGTGATGAATTACCTTCCATTATGCTATGTTAACTTTGTCCCGATTGAAATATGCGCTCTGATGATTGCTCGGCAAATGAATAACTATTAACATTGAATGTGGATTGTTCATCCCGCCTCGATCGATGGCAGCTGAGGGACCATTAAATTATCATTAGGGCTTCTGTTTTGCTAAGGTCATCAACCGTTCGTCGGGCTCGCAGAAAAGTTCGATGCCTTATAAAATTAAAAAGAAAACGAGCAATATACGACACAGGTGCGCGGGCGCTCGCGTTTCCCATTGTGCCTGCGCCACTTACCGTGAAGGCTTTAGTAGAGCTGAGAACAAGTTTGTTAGCATCGTGCGGAGCCCGGCGACTCCGGCGCGCTCGGCTCCGGGCCACTCACATCAGTTGCGAGAGAGCCACGGCAATGTGCGCACGCCGCTCTACATGACCGAATATTTGAGGATCGCGTGTGATTCGGTGACGTCCTCATGTGATTGATTGTTTGATCTCGACGTGTCTGTGGTGTTACGTGCCGTGTAGTGAGGTGTGATTGACCTATAACTACTACGAGTATATAGTTTGTAACAAATCGTGGGAGTTTTCTCTGGTATGCAACTGTGTGCTTTTGTATAAGACTCGAGTAGTGTCGAGAGAAAATTTTGTAGACTGTCCTGTTAATAAGCTTTTATATTGACTTGCCGCCGCTTAATTGAACGGATGTAATTGCTTAGCCTGTAGAAGCCTGTCCCTTATTAATCGGAAATATTTTTATCTCTCTAATGCAAAAAAAACGTCACAATAGAGTATCGGGTGGTCTGTATTCAGTGGCATCGCTACCAGGAATACCCTCTATCTACCTGATTTTTCAATAACAACCTCCTTTGTGGCGAGTCAGTGTATTGTCTTGAATCTATTGTGCATAATCCTGTTTATGTTCTTGGAGTCTATTTATATTTGAACAGAAATCATTATGATAATAATTAGTTTCATGAATTCTCAAGCTTTAAACAAAATTAGTAGTAGAATGAGTGTTGTGTTGTATTTAAGCAATGTTTATTGACGAACACATAAAATTTAATGACCTAACGAGCTTAGACGAACCGTTTTCTGAAGTTCTGCTGTCGGTGTTCACATTCCAGTTATAATTTGCGGAAACGGTACGCGGCATTAACCGTCAAACACAGCATCGGTCGTATTTATTGTTTCGGAGGGCCGTGGGTTCGAAGCTTGCGGTCGTATATTTGTTGGTTTTACGACGCGTCGTCCGCACGCCGGCGCCCGACCTACGTTTGGTTCAACATCGTGGTTCTTTCATACTGCTTTCTTGTTCCACTTGTATTTACGATTATTTTGACACCTCTGTGAGTTACTGTGTTCAGTAGACACTTTTCATAATTTAGGATAAGCAATATATTACTGCTCTTCGGGACAGATAAACATATTTTAAAGAAATCAATAATTAATTTAATGTTGATTTCTTCAACGTTTATAAATATTGAAGCATTAACAACGAGTAACAACGAGTACCACAGAGACCAAGCTCCGCTAGGTAGCTTTTTGTGAAATCTACATTTTTCTTTTGTATTTTATGTTTGTAAAATTGCGTTTTTATAGAAAATACAACAATGCAGTTAAACTTAAAATGTAAAACTGTATATGTATACAAAATTTCATCAAAATCGTTAGAGCCATTTCCGAGATACCCGAGGTTCATACAAGAATTGCTCATATAAAGTAATAAGATTACTAGTACCGTGGATTACGTAGCTTTTAGTAATACCTTGTTAAGTTGTCTAACGAAGCTAAATAAATCTAATCACTTAATGGGACTCGAACTTGCAACCTCATATTGCAAATGTGACATCTTAGCTACTACGTCATCGTCTCTTCAATTTCATGATTTCATTATCCCTTTTAACGGTGTCATTGATATATATATATAGATATTTGCCGTAGGTTAATGAGGCCTTAGTCCTTTAGGTACAAGACTGAGGTCTCATATACCTTCGGTACTTTTTATTGTCTTATTTAATATTGGTTGGTAAAAGTTGCACGTCCGGCAAATCAGAAGTATGTAATATCATTCAACACGTGATCGCGTTAATTCCCGTCAACACAATTATATTGTAGTGGAACGCGAAAGTTTAGAAGTTAGTATATATTGTCTAAGTTTTATGTCACCTATAAATTCTAATTAAAAACGGTAGAATAGCAGTTTCCGATTCTTTCGTAATAAAGGAAACATTCAATATTCTTCCAGCTAAAGCGTTCACGTCGGTTGAAGTTTCAAAGTGGTCACATCCTGCCCGGTGGTGACAGATTTACACGCATCGACACTTGTCACTGCATTCCACTTTTATTTATCTGGTTTATTAATATCACACCAGTTTTGAGGGTGCTAATCAGGAAAGAACGAACTGTAGTTTTCTAAGTAATTGTATTATGATTTTACTAACAATCTGTTGCTGAAAGTGTCTTGTAAATAAAATAATAATATTCCGCGACCTACTACACAAGGCTATCTAAAATAATAATAATATGCTTGGATCTATTATACAATGCTATGTAGACCCAAGCTCAGCATAGCTTGTTTTAACAAAATTCGATTCTTTTTTTTTCATATCTGCCTTGAGCGGAAATTAAACCCATGACCCCTGATTTGCATGCACGTTATGTATAATAACTTAATAACTTTACATTTGGAACCTTATAAGATATTATCAGAATATAGTTATAATAATATCAGATGTAATATATTCTGAGAATTCAGCAGTTAATTAACTGGTAAATATGGTGTAACATGATTGCGCCAAAAAACACCATATTTCTGGGAACCTTCTCAGTATGGCTCAGATTGAAATATAATATTTCTTTAAATTGAAGGTTGAAGGCAGAGAGAGCTTGATAAGGCTTAAGTAAAGCGATGAAAACATATAATGTTGAAACTAATCATTATTGATCTTGTTTTTTAATTCATTTAGAATATCGATACTCCACGCAAGGATTAGGTATCTAAAACTATTTCTTCCGGACAAGCCAGACATCAGTTGTGGTAATATGCGCTATTTTTGACTAGAATAACAGTTCATTTTCAATGTCTGCTAACTTAAACATCAAGCTCAAAGAGGAAATGCTTTCCAATCTCTAATGCCTCCATATATTTTACTATCCATTGTCCCTGTCTTAGCCTCATCACAACAAAAATCTTCTTTCAATGTGGTATTTGGTGTACAGTAAAAAGTTTCATTACTATTATTTTACATCTCTTGAAGTAATGTTAATAAAATGTCTATCAATCTAGCGAATTCTTCTGTTTATCAAAGATAAGTTTTGTTATTTCGTTCATCTAGATTCGTTCTTTATACGAGGTTCGTTCAAAAAATTAGGTGACATTTCAAATTTCACGGGCTACATACCTACATTGTATTTTCGATTTTGATTTTTTATTATATTATTTGTTGGTATTATCAGTCATTCTTCATATTTAGTTTCTTTTTGAGAGATATAAAGTTAGGCGTGTGATGTTGCGCATGGTGATGTTCTGCTATAAAAAAAGAGGTTTAAAAATCTGTAAGTATAAAAATTTACATAACCGGCGACCGTGTATAAAAGGTTTGATAAATGTGAAAGAGGGGTGAGCTGTGGGTATGTCGGGATCGTGGCAAATGGCGTTCCACCGTCTCTGCCTACCCCAAACAGGAATAAGGCGCGAGCACAGATATCTAAACAAGGTTTAGATTTATTTGGGCGTGAGTATATATTATGTACGTGCAATTAGCGAGGTTGCTGAGGATATTGGCATGTCGGTTGGCTCTGTTTTTTTCTTATAATTTTTGGCACTTTCGTTTTTGTACCAATTACGTACGTGTATTATTCTTTGGAATGCTTTCTCTTTCGATATTACCAGTTTAGTGATTCGTTGGGCAAAATTATTATAAACATGATCTTTCGAATTACGAACCATCTCTACATAGCATAAAACAAAATGGCTTCCCGCCGTATGTACGCTTAGATCTTGTAAACTACGCAACGGATTTTAATGCGATTTTCATTAATAGTTAGAATGATTCAAGAGGAAGGTTTATCAATAGAGTATATATAATTGGGTAGCGACGTAACTAGCGTCTAACTCGCTACTATATATTAATATTCTGGTACATATAACACAGTGTACCCAAACTAAACGAAGACCAAACTAAGCTTGTACTATGGCCAGAATGTCCTTTTTATCGAATAGGGTTTTGTATGTTTCGAATGAATGAACTTTTTGCCCTTTACAAATGAAGCACAAAAACAATGCATACAAATGTATTATTGCGATCTTTATTGTATGGAAACATTTCGTTCTTCAACTAGGATTTATTGCAGTCCCTTATCAATTTTAATTTCAATACGATGAGTTGGAATCCAAATGCATTACTAATAAATATTTAGATCTTCCCTAACCTCGGAACAGTAAGTTGTTTCCCAGGAATGTTATCTGTGAATCGTTTTGGTTCAGCCGGCATGTCGATGAATATATGAAGGCATTAATTAATAATTCTACACTAGTCGGATATTGCCGCGGGACTGTTAAAAATTGAGTAATGGGTCCGTAGGGAGGACCATACATAATATACCAAAAAAATATGTTCTATCAGAGGTTTATCTTAAGTATAATATTTGAAATTTTATAGAATAGAATAGAAATTAACTTACAATATAAACCAATTTCAATTATACGAAAATCATATAAAGGATAGGCTCAAAGTATGTAAAGATACAGTTTAAAAGACAAGAGATTATATAATGAAGGAAGTTTTAATTGTAATAAGGCTTATTATAATCGTGCAGAACTACGTTGATGGTCCACATTGATTTTGAACTAAATAATAGATTTCCTACCTAGAGTAACAGTTCGGAGATAGTACAAATATCTATAATTAAATCTATAATATTTAGTTTTAGGATTACAATTGTTGTACAAGTTAGACGAATGAGTTCAATTGAAATTGGTTTTACCATAAAACAAACTATGAACTATAGAAATAATCGACCACTTCCTTCCCTTCAAACTGACAAGGGGAGCGATGGATGGAAGTAATGATCTATGTGTCATGCTCATGAACAAGCGCTACTTCTAATGATATGATTTTGATAGCGTCTGATTAACTGGGTGTATTTTCATTAGCAACTTGGATTTTATTAAGTATACAATAGACATAGTTCTTTAGAAAATGTTAAAATTATATTTACAAATATTATTTAGATTTAGCGTTTCAGCATCTGACTAAAACATTTATTTTCATATCTTTTTCTGTCTGTAAACGTAGAAGCATATTATTAGATCCTACTACTACTCTGTTATCTAAATTATATTTTAAAATGTCTTTCAAATACAATTAAAACGTTGAAACTTATGCACAACATTTTAAATAACTTATACAACAAACTTTACAAACATTTTGTTTAATGGTGTCCCGGCCCATAAATCGACATGACCACCTACACATAACGTTTATAGCCGATAAGAGTGATCATAAATAACATAAGAATGCATGTCGCGACTAAATGGACAGTGACTACGGAATGCAAATCTGCAATTCAGTTCATGTCCAGCAATGAATTGTGACGATCTGTTGCTGCAAAATGCCATATTAATAAAACTAGTTACTTCTTAAGAATATTATCCTTACATTAAAATTTATCACTTCCTCATATTAAAAAAGTTATTCACTCATATTGCATATTATTGAATGGTGAATGGTTTATTTGAAAATATAAAGGAAAACCACAACTTTTGGGGATTTATAACGAAAGTGAGGCTTGTACATGTCATTGTGTTAAAATTTTACAAGTATATTAGTACTTTACACGAAAACAAAATACTATAATTACATTCGACTGTAACTATGAAAAAGATTGGTAAATTAATGATTGCTTAGGCTACAAAATCCATACTTAATACCTACATTAAATAAATTAGGATCACACTCATTCCATTCAATTCATTCATTCTCATTCCAAAACAAACTCGGCCTATTGGGATGAGTTGACGAATTTCAAAATTTATATTGTTTTTTCGTCATCTCGTCCCATTCTTAAAATTCTTTAAAATTTTTGTTTAATTACTCAGGAAGAAAACTTTTTAAGGTATTCAAATAAAAGGCAAGAATTAAGAAAATCAATAACAATATAATATTAATAAAAAATATATTGTGCTTTAAATCTATTTAATCAAAACCTGACGCTTTTTCAAATTTAATAGTCTTGTAAAATTTATTTTAATTAATAAAATCTAAAAACAGTTTTCTTCCTAACAGTCCTTTAACTTTAGTTCCTAATAAAGCTTAACGAAAACAGGAATGGGACGAGATGACAAATGAAAAAAATAGTCATTTTGAAATTCGTTAACTCCAATGGGCCGAGTTTGTTTTGGGACGAGATGACGAACGACCCAAATTCACACACAATGACACAACTCTATTACAACGACAGTAAGTTCTGTGGTATTTGTGCAAAATTAGGTACAATACAATACAATACAAGGTTTTACAATAAGTAAAATAAGAATTAAACCACTAAACATACAATATAAATAAATAATTTCAAACGTTAATAAAAAAATACTTCTATACTTCACTTTGAAGTCCCTCCAGTGACATAATTTTTAGTGTGTGATCTTTACAATACAAGATACTCACCCCCACTACAACCACTATGTACTACTTATAAGTTAGTCTCATACCAAATTGTTTACGTCAGACTTCAAGGACCTTGTCAGAAAGTGATCGATAAATTTGGTCAAACGGAACAGTACGAGTATCACTCAAAAGATCAAAGCACCCCAAAAATACTTGTTTAGTGTACTGTAACTATCCTCTGTCAACGGAACAACGGAGCTTGTCACGTTAAATTTGTTTTTGTTGCATGTGCTCTTTTAAACGAAGTGCATATTTAAAATATATGTTTATAAATAAAGGGAAAATGCCACAAACATTTCAAGACTGTATCTACTGTTTATTTCAACACATAGGCAATTTAATTATTTTTCAGTAAAAAATATTGATGTGAGGCTAGTAATGTAACAAATTTATCTCCAACTTTATAATTTCAATATTCTCTTTTTTTAAGTATACATTTAACGAACAACGTTGAGTTAGTAATAGCTCAAGATAGCTACGAGTAAAGCATTAATATCAATAGTTACACTGAGCGGAAATCAAACCTGCGACCCATGATGTAACAGTAATATGCAACTACCGACCGACGGCGTCGTCATATCTGTTGTCCTACTGGTAGTTGCATTTTTAGCGACACTCCCAGAATATGATGGGTTAATTGTTTTCTCAATGAAACACAGTCTGAATACTTACTTCGCAATAATTAAATGGAATCAAATAACATTACAAGCCTTTACTACTACATCTGTCAATTGCGGGGGACATAGGCATTCACGCACGAGGACCCATGCCCTTTCATATTATATTACTGTGAGTGCTTTGAGCCGTTCCCGAACCGTGTTCTAAATTTAAAATTGTAATCATGCGTAACCTGAGATGTTACACGGTTTGAATGTTCTTTGTTAAAATCTGCTTATACGAATTGAATTGTTAATAATCATTGTATTAAGTCATCATGATCTTCTTGCCCTTTTCACTAATTTTTTTAAGGTCGTTGCAATATTATGTTTTTTTCTTCCACTCTTCTCTTTCATTCGTCAGTTCACTGGTTAATCCTTTTCTAGCCATATCCTCTTTCACGCAGTCCATCCATCTTATCATTGGTCATACTCTACTCGTACTCTTGTATCCGTCAAATTCCATACATTTAACTCTCTTTACTGCATTTTGCTCATCGTTCGTTGTATTAAGTATAGTAATAATAATAATACATATGCTTAACAACCATCATTAAAAGAACCAGTAACATTAATTTACTTGTTTCATTACTAACACTACCGTTATATTAAGTGTCGTTAAGCGTTAGCAACTTGTATGCATAGTAGATATACTTACTACTTACTTACTGTACTAAATATGTTTGGTATACTCGCAGTTTCGATCGAATTACACCAAGTGTGAAAAGCTGGAGTCTACCAATGTAGTAATTATTACCATAATCAAGTCAAGTAAACTTATGTTACTTACCCATTCCAGCATTTATGCCTCGAATATTTAGATATTCTACAATTCAGTGTGAAGGTTCCAAAGCAACAAAAAATTGTTCACACGCTACTTACGGTATACCTAAACTATGTGAGAACACGATTCATCACTTAGCTTCACACACAGCCCAATCATCTGACAAGTATTAGAGTATCATATAGTATATGTGAATACAGAAGAACCTGAAACTACTGGAATAGAATGTAATGCCGGGACCATACGTTGGACACTTGCTGCAAACTCCAAGCCTCCAAGCCCGCAGAACGATGTAGATGGTTCGCAAGCGCTTCGGATCACACAACCGGATCAGTTCCAAGTACTAGCACACCTAGACACGCTAGTCTAACAAGCGTGTGACCCGGATTATAAATCGATACAAAACTTAGTTGTTCCACTTTTTTAAATATATTTTTTGTAAAGTTTTTATTTGATAATATGAAGTAATGTCGTCCATTATTGTCGATGCATATTTGGCCATTAATGGACGTTCTTTATGGCCCATTCTAAAGAAATCCTGCTGTTTAAACCAACATACATGGCCTACATTTTAGTAACAGAATGTCTGATCACTGTAATCTAAATCCTCAGCAAATTATATCATTTAGGTCATGAGAATTTAGATTATTTACTTGAAAAAAGTGTCTTAAACGTATGTGTAAACTGTAAAAGTGTTAGTGATAATGTACCTACTATACAACTTTATTAAATATAGAGGCAACCTGCATATAGTACGCAAGCTATTCTTGTATCAGTAGACATGTAGGTGTTTGTACGTGTTCGACAGGAAACAGACGCGTCCTGCGGGAGCGCTTCCCCAGATAACGTGGGTTTACGATCTACACACCACACCATGCATCTCGCCGCCATGACTTGAATTTTCAGCTCAGGGGTGTACCACTATTTGACAGTAAATTTAAATTTAATTAAATTGTATGCTGTGTTTGTCATTTTATAATTTTCCGATTGGGTATTAAAGAATACCCACTCAAACTAAAGCCAATTGACTGGCGAATTACCTTCACTTTAAAGGAGATTGCGGTCAAAATAACCAGTTATTTTTTTATGGTATGCTATGGAGCATGAAACAAATCTTGTACCAATGCTTTAGCCAGTTCTGCAACTCCTTATGGGACCCCTAATGGGATACAGAAACAATTTTTATCCCTCCTATAGTTGCCTGAAAGAAATTGCCGTTAATAATAGGTCCGTCCTGGGTATGTTATCTATTTGACACATACTATGTTTTACAAATTTAACCAACTTTAATTTTAAAAGTGGTAAATAAACGAATTATGATCTAACTATTTAAAATTCATTTTTACTTTAGGCATATAAAAACTCCCAAAATCCTATCTAAGTACGATGGAAAAAATGTTAACTTTGCAACCCTAACCACGCTGCTGACAATCGCAAGGCAAACGACAAGGATCGCCATAGGAAGTTCATAAACTGTGCAGATACACGCCGCCCTAATGTTATGAGATGTTTCCCTTTCACACAAATTGACCGAACAGGGCTGAAGCCCAACAGAGATCAACCTTAATATACTATTCATCAAGTTGAGAGCCAGACTTGCTTTTACAATGATTATTTCTTACATTTTTCAAGAAAAGTATAAAGTAAGAAGTCTTCAAAGCTTACGCAAAATCAAAATGTGGAGTTAAAGGCTTTACTCAATTTAATTTTGTAATCACCGTGTACTGTACTGAGGGATGGCATGTTTTAAGCAAACTTTTGTTGTAAAAAGAGCGACACGACACTGTTTATTTCGTGCGAGCGGACTTTTGGAATAAACTATTGTTTGTTTTTATCACTCGGTCACGTCTCCACTGTACAATGATTCTGTTGAATCTGTAAAAACGAGTAGGGCTGTCACTCATTCCATATTTGCTATTGTAGGTATTACTTTAGTGGTATTTAAAGGAAAAAGAGCGTACGTACAAGACAAAGTTTGACATGGCAATAGTGTAAAAAGTAAGAAAAAAATAGTATGTTGCACTTGAATTTAAGTTTTATCATGAACTAGCTGCACCCTACATGCGTTGCAAATCCATTTTTTTTTTAGATTTTTTGTGCTAGGAACCGTGCGCGTCCCCAGAACACCCTTCCAAAGTTTCATTAAAATCGGATCAATGGTTTCGGAACACATAGAGGACAAACAAACATACATTGATTTATATATATATGTACATGATATCGTAAGTCAAGCAAAAAACACTACAATCATATAAGATAATATAATAATTTTACCCTAACAGCTATTTCCACATCAATACTATTTTTATATTTACCAATCTCAATGTATTTTGTGTTGAAGTGTTTAGTACCAAGCCGAGCTGCGGCAGAGTTTTAGTAAACAACTAACGCACCCGAAAAACTAAACGAAATATTGTGTGGTTTCAATGCGAGCGAGTTTTTAACTTTCTTAATTAACCAAATGGTTTGCCAGGTACAAAAAGTTTCAGCAGCTTTTCGCTTGATCATAACCGTGTCTGAACTTAGATCAATTCTGTAGTAATTTTGTTAATTAGTTCTTACACCTATTAATATGATATAAAAATTGCATGTCACTTTTTTGTCCGCGATGAATACCTAAACTAATAAACCGATTTTAAAGAAATTTTGCACACTATGTGCAGTTTGGTCCAACTTGAGATATAGGATAGTTTTTAACTCAATTTATAGTCGCAATATTTTTGATTGCAACTTACTTAGCCACAGCAACGCGTGATAGCTGGTATATATGTATATATTTATCTACGAACTGTTTACACTTCATACCAACGATTAACATGCCAACATTTTAAAGATTGACATATTTAGTTACGGTACCAATATAGCTAATTAGCAAAAATTTCCATACCTACATTACCATAAATAGTTAACGACAAATAACAAACTTTAATTTGGTTCATTCTGTGCACATTTTTATTGGAAATATTTACTATTTCTGTTTTTTTATTATAAAATTCATTATTTCTGTTTAGTAATTACGCCACCGCCATTTTATTATATTACGCAACACGGAAAGTAATGCTTATCAATTTAACACCTTCCAGTATTGTTAATTGTTAAGGCTATTCTGCAAAAATCTATTATGAATCCTAACTTTACGACCAATAAAGATTATAAATCGCCAGTAGCCTTTTTCACCAATAAAGCTTACTATTAATTACAATAGCAATTAAAGTATTTAGAAGCGTGACGTAATCGCAGATAACACGCGATTTATTGTATACAGCCTTCATACCCTCCCCCCGCTGTATACTCTCCTCTCACGCCCAGGTAAACTAAAATTAAGTAAAATACTACAGTAAAAATTAACTTTACAATTTGTACTTTTTGAACGTGTACGTGTACATTACATCACGATTCGTATGCTTTGTTTGCACGATTTGGTTGATAATTGAGAAAGTATTGTCTTTTCTCTTGTTTGGTAACAGTATTGCTTGCTATTGCTTAATATAAAAAGTTAATCAAAATGCCTCACCCCTCCCGTACTGCCGAACTCCCATAATAGAATTTTGAATACTGATACGAATATTTATTAATTACAGTCGAAAGTAATCAAGCTATTCTACCTGGTATGTGTCAGATCAAATTAATCCTCACAACTCTGCCAAGCCCGAGTCATGACTGTCACTGAAACTGAAATGATTTAAACTATGCTTAATATTCTGAATAGCTCTAGGCATGTACATATCAAAACAGATTCAGAAATAAACTTTTCAATCACGAATTTATATTATTAAAGCAAAAACAAAGCTACTTTTAGAAAATTTGCTACAAAGTGGAGTGTATTAGTGAGGATCATATATTATTATGTTGTTGTTATTGCCAATATTCATGCAAAAGTTCAGATCAGTGTTTCATAAAAAGTTTAAGCCTTTTGAATACATTATCTTCCATATAATATTTTACTAAATAAGAACTTCTATTGTCTCTATGTTCATCTAGTGTCCATTGGAAGCGTCCTCATGACACTTTATTTAGTGAGTTTAATGTCAACTCAGCCAGAAGCCAGCCAGAATTAGTTAATTCAAAGCTTAGGCTAAGTATATGTTTAGGTGTAGCACAATTCTCGCCGTTACTGTTGTCTCACATCGTCGGTCGCTATCAATTCTCGCCGTTACTGTTGCCTCACATCGTCGGTCGCTATCAATTCTCGCCGTTACTGTTGCCTCACATCGTCGGTCGCTATCAATTCTCGCCGTCACTGTTGCCTCACATCGTCGGTCGCTATCAATTCTCGCCGTTACTTTTGCCTCACATCGTCGGTCGCTATCAATTCTCGCCGTTACTGTTGCCTCACATCGTCGGTCGCTATCAATTCTCGCCGTCACTGTTGCCTCACATCGTCGGTCGCTATCAATTCGCACGCATTTCGTCTGCGCTCGATTGAATTACTGTTGTGTTTTGCGGCTCGAATAAAATGTAAATGAAATGATCGCAATCCTGTTACGCGCGATCGATTCGGACGGCCCGACGCGTGGGTAGACGGAACACGGCGACGACAAAAACTTAACATCACCAGTGTGTGTTTTTGAGTAAAACCGCGTTACATCGATAACAATTTTTTTGTGTTAGAAAATAATAGGTAAGTTTTAAAAACCGTAAAAACCTTATTTTTGTTGTTGTTAGTGTTTATAATCTAAACAAATACAATAAAGCTGAAAAGTTTTTTTTGTTTGTTTGTTTAAATGTCCTAATCTCTGGAACCACCAGTCTGATTCGAAAAAATCTTTTTGTATAATATGATAGCCAGGTTCATGAGGTGTATAGGCTGTATATCTACCATTAGGCTACACCGCTCAGCTAGTCTTCAATATAATTTATTGTTAAACAAGTCGGAAGATTAAGCGCTCCTGAACTGCTTTATCTACGTGCGCTGGCGTAATCGTTAGTGATATGTAAATACAATGTTATACAAAAATATTGGTCCTCGGTATCTGTTGCAAGGGACTGTGGTATACCCAAAGAAGGAAGTCCACGTAAACCTTGGCTGACCTTAGCCGCACCTTAAACAATAGGCAGCCACATCATTGCGTGCGCCTTGTCCCTGGTTTGGAAGGAATACAGAACATAATATATCACACCACCGTCTCAGGCCCGCATCTTCTAGGGCAATGGCAACCTACGTCATTGACATAAATTCATTCTAGAAGTGACTTAAGATGCAGCCTAAGGAATGTGAGACTAACGTTTTCTTGTGTGTGTTTAATAAAATTCTTTTTTGTTTTTGTCTCCGAATTTGGATTTAGTCGACTGGCCACTTTAGTAACAGTTGTTTTTTCTCTTTCCTCTGGTTGACAAGAATCTGTGGTGGCCAATGAGTGGCTCGTTTCATTGGAAAACCGTTTTCGAAGAACTTGGTTGTTCGATGTTTGAATTTTACAACTGCAAATGCAAATTAATAGCGGTCGCAATTAATGTATAGTAGAGCAGACGACATTATATGAAAATTTTTTTGGATAAAATCAAAATTAGATACGAAAAATATATCATTCTTATGAAACATAAATAGTCATTTTTATTAAAATAGCAAAAAGTGATTAAGTGACTTGTTTTGATTAATCATTTAAAACCGTCTCGAGTAGTATTGCGTAATTTAGTAATTTTGGATACTCAGAACTGGTTTGTAAGATGTTTGTGTAGAATTTAATTAACAGTAGAATTAAGAAGAGTTATTCAAATTCAATCGACTTTGGTACATTGACCTGGTCGTATGACTCAGATTATATTTTTAGTGGTCTTCTGATGAGACTTACTACAAGAACAGAAAAGTAATGAACGTGAATAAATTTTTCACCTTAAGACCATATGACGGCAGCGAAACGGCCAGACTACATATTTTGACTAAGGTGTAGAGTTTATGAAGTTAGGGCTTGTAGAGTTAGGGCGTGTAGAGTTAGAAGTTTGGCTCTACATGAGATCTGATAACTTTTTAACAGTGCGATATATAGGAGATTAGGCTATTATTTCTGCTGTAGCACTTCTGAATTTGTGTAGGGATGTTAAAGGTGTTAAAACTATAGAGGCCTTATTAATCACTTATAGTGAGGTGTGTCTGTTAAACTCGTTAGTTAGGTACCTCTTTTTTAATTTATTTTTTGTGTTTTATAGATTTAATTATTTTTTTTAATTACATCATTCTGTTGGGACGTATCATATGTAAATGGGTAGGTATATTCAGTAGATATGGGGTTTGAAGCAATGATTAAACAGTTACTGTTATTTGTTTAACTAATTAGCCGCTACAAGCATCGTTGATACAGTAATACAAGCACGCCCTCCGCTGGCCATGTTAAGTGTTTTATGCTAAGACGATTAAAACAACTAAATACTTGGAACGTGTTACGTCAAACACTTTGATTGACTGCGGCGCCATCGTGTTCATGAATTATTCATATTTATAATTATTACAAAGACGGACAGAGGATTAAGGCGTCATTTGTCTCGTATGGGTGACAGTTTTCAAGGTTGGTTAGAAGTTTGTGGATTACATTTTTAAACATTCATAAGTCTATGATGTCATTAGTCCTTTCGTAATTCCTAACTAAAAGAAACATCATTGGCATCTGAGACTATTAGTGTAAGATATGATGGATTCAACGAATTTTTTTTTTTGCTTTAAAGTAGCTTAAAAACCAAAAAAATATTAGTATTTATGTAACGTATTATTTTCTAAATTACAATGAAAAGTATATTCGGGGATGCCCTACTAGTTGCGGGCGAGAATGGGTTCCTTTAGCGAAGGATAAAGCGAGTTGCGGGGTACAACAGTTTACAAGTAGGTACTTGTATTTAGAAAACGTATATATGATATACCAATAAGAGTACTGTGACAGAATAATACGTTTCTAAATTTTTGTTAACATTATTACTACCGGTAACTATTGGTAACGGTGATTGCTCTGTATTATTCTTAAAAACCAAGCTCTTGTGTTGAGAACAGGTTCACGTATATATTAGTAGTTTTTTAATCCCAACTCGCATCCTCTTGATCGCAAGGCTAACGATTCCTTAATTACACAACCACCACTACTTAATATTGTCAATAATCACCAGTCCATAGAACATTCAAATTTTGGGAAAGTTATGTAATTTCAGTGGAAGTTAAGCATAAGACAGATAACGTGATAAGGTTCGAGACGATAATTCCTCCTCAGGAAATAGTTAAAACAAAAATTATGAATCTTAATATCTCCAAATAAACACATTAGTGCATGTTTAACACTATTTAAAAAGAATTAAATCTTATAACTCATTCAGTCATATTGAGTGATACACACAGAAAAAAGATTTCCGATTTCCGAAGCCTCACACGTACAACCATTAGAATGAACCCAAGCGTTCAAGTTGGTAAAGTTCTGGTACCTCAGCCATATCAATTAGCTTGTAACATAAGTGGTACATTACGTAGGAGTCCAGTAAATGTTCCCGTTTTGATGGATGTGCGTGCGCGAGCCGCATGCCTAATTAAGTAATTAAGATAAATAGATAGGAAAAGCACGTAGGCGCCACGAACCGTGGCGTGCGGCCAGTCATACAGATCTCGTGTGTTTGTTAGTCTGGTAATAGTTAGATAGAGGCCAGTCATACAGATCTCGTGTGTTTGTTAGTCTGGTAATAGTTAGATAGAGGCCAGTCATACAGATCTCGTGTGTTTGTTAGTCTGGTAATAGTTAGATAGAGGCTTCAAATCTGTCTAACAGGGTTTGCTGATACTAAATTGTGTAAGCTTACAACTATTGATTTACTCATACTTTCTTGAGAGTTATAGTAAATAGTGATATCTAATACTTACTTGAACATTGGTTTTATTAGGTAATAAGTATTATCTTGACTTTCATGCAGAGCTGCGCAACAAATTTTGGAAATATTCTGAAAAATAGCGTTCCGTATGTTTTCAATATTCAGAATTCAGAATTTCAATATTCAGAAGCATTGATTTAAACTGAACTTATGTATGAAGCAAGTATCTGAATTTGATGCTATTCTAATGCCTGAATACGCAAATGTGTGTTAAAAAATTTGAATATTTTTAATCTAACTTAATCACACATTTACCTCTTAATACGGTACGCACTGCTGTTTTTTTTTTGCCTTTCCCTGAAATTTGTATTTATTAATAAAAAATAAAATAAAAAGTATATTATGTGCCTACGGAAGTAGAAGAATGGTTTTATTCTTGGAACAATACAATTTTGAGACATTTTCCGATCAGGTTAATTCCTTCAAATAACAATAATCTTCTAAATTCCTCGCCGATTCATAGCTCACGTACTTTATTGCCGCTCCGGTATAATTACTTAGGTAAGTATAAGAATATTGCAACCCATACAATGTTATAGACGGTAATTTATTATTATGTTCTGTACAACGGTCGAGTCGACGCTACCTAACTAGCGCTGAGCGGTACAAAATAGCCGATACACGGTGAATACGTAATGGATTTGGTTGGTATATTTTTATCCTTGTATAGTAAATCAGAGATCGCAGTCTTGTCTGTTTATTGATGCATATTAGATATGCGTACTTACGAGAAATTAAAAAAAAAAAATGTTTTTATTATGGAGAGAAAAACTATACTTTCCCTCGCCGTTGTTAGAGCGCGCAAGAATGACTTTTGCCACCGTGAGTTGTTGTCATACTTCAGTCAATGTCGTTTGGAGATGATTGCATCTTATAATGAGACATGAAAAGTTCTATGGACTGAACTTAACAAAAAAATGGAGCAACACAATTTTACTAATTTATTAACGAGTTGAACTCGAAATCTTCTGTTCCCGGATCCCTCCTATTTAAGGCGCATTACGGCACACCGTGTGGTTTTAGTCGGTTCGATTTCGACACACCACCTAACCTAAAACCCCGGTGAGGTGACGGGCCTGATGGGGTTTCCACACGCTTAACAAAAGGTACTCGAAATCTTGACTGGATCAATTTAGTGGCCACACAATTCAAATTTAAATAACGCTTAAATTATGTTATCAGTGCTTGTATAAGAAGTTAAAAACACATGTAAAATAAGTATTTTTTTTTTTATTATAATAGTTAATTTGATTTGATCGTTTACACCGAAACGTCCGTTCGAAAATCTTGTAATAAAACTTACCTACACGACGTCGTCCAGTGTGTGATAGAATAAGACTGTTCGAAATTCAAACGAAACGAATAGGTTAGGTGGCTTCTATTGCTGAACTAAAGCTGTAGCTATGATGTATGTCGAGGATAATATTTTAGGACTGACGCTTTGAATAAAACATTTGTTGCGTAAACTTTCGGGTCGGACACAATATTTCAGTAATAGGAAAGGCTTACATTTTATTATTCAAAGTCGATCGGAGTTCTTACTGCGCTGTGATAGTTGCGATTATTCTATTTATTTTAAGCTGCGGATATTCTGATACGTAACTAAATAAGTTGTGAATAGGCGTATTTCGAAGTTATTTAAATAGTGCTTTATTATATTATGGTATACTCCAGAATAAACCAAACGCGTGAGGTGTCTTTGGGACAACCGGTTGGAATGAAGTTCCTTTTGCTATATATAATATATTTAAGGGATTGAATAAATTGTTTCAAATTAGTATTTTTTTTTAACTCTTAATTAAAATTGCGTCATCTGTGAAGGATGTCCGAACTATTTTCATGGATAGTTAGTAAGTAAACAACAACATAAAAGTATCGCGCAAAATCCACAGACGGCGTAAATAAAATAAATGAACTTGCGGCCAGCATTTTTTGTTACGCTAACACTTTTATTCGTCTAGTACACCGTCGCCGTCGGCCAAGCGTCTGAAGTGTAACGTGCGATAAGGAACTTCTTTCTCAACCCTCGCGCAGCGACAAACTTAAAGTCGTTTAAATAATTGTATTAAATATTTGAGGACGTGTTTTATAACATCTTGTTTAGTTTCGATTCAAAACTCTATGCACATATTATAATTACATTCCTTTCTTACGAACAATAACCGAAACACCTAATTTCGAATACAATTTTCGTTTAAAATATATAAAATAATTAGAACAATGATAACTCATATGATGACAAACTACAAAACATTTCCTATTCTAAAATGAGCTGTGAAAAGCACAAGTACGCTTAAGCAATGAGAGAACACCATACCGTCGATATCGATAGCCAACCATTGCCACCACATGCGTCCATTTCGCTTTACAATAATTCCACGAAATCTATTGTTTTGTAAACCTACAGTTCTAACTGATCCAACGTTCGTAGGATATTTACGTTTATTTCCAATAGACTTGAAATTATCCTGTCACAGGGAGTGCACGTCCGTGCCTGTTTATTTATGTAATTACACCCGTTAGAAAATTGAATTTCATTTGCTGTCAGTTTGCGAACTAAACTAAGTCTTATCACGACAACATAAGAGTCTAAAAAGATAAGCGGGAACAATTGGTAAAATTGAAGACCTTCCGGAGGCGATTGTCAGTGTAGATTCAATTATAAGTGCAGTTGGTTAAGTAACCTATGTATGCATGGTCACGGCTACCGGCTATGTGGCTGTGTACATCAATATACAGTTGTATCTGAGTACCTGCGGGAGAGGTTCCATTCATTAATATAGCGGATTCTTATAAAGAACTTAAGACATAAAATCTATAATATTTCCAACTTAACCGACTTTTACATGTCCGTTTGTTCATAGGAAAGAAAACAAAACTCTTTGTTTATTACGATACTATAACTTTCATATCAACAATTAGGAATGGGTCAATTAGGTATAAGAATCGAACAACATTAATGAAGGAGCCGAAAGGACGGAATGGAAACCCTTTTTTTAATATTTTTCATAAAACACGTTGATAAACAACCACACTGAACGCCTGAAGTACTTTTCTGCGTCTTGTATAAAAGTTCTGAAAAATTTTGTTTGAAACGCTTTATCATTTATAATAATTTAAAAACTTCAATTGATCAGGAGCTTTTATTAGATAATAACCGCGGAGAATAATATAATTGATAATTTTGTTCATAGAGTTCCAAGTAGAAATGGACCAAAGCAATCTATTTATTTGTAGTCTTTACCATTCGTTTAAATACAAAATAAATTTTAAAAAGCCAAAGGTAAAAAGGGGAACAACGTCCAAAAGTAACACTAAATAATTGCAGAGGAAGAAACCAAAATTGACAAAGTTAGCTTCATCTTGTAAGTCAATTATCGACAGCTTATTATCTGTCATCAGTGATATGTTTGTGTGGACTACAGATTTATTTTAATCATTGCACTGCTGAAGACAAGATTTATCCAATCAATTCCAAAGGTTAGAAGAGAAATCAAATTAGCGAACATCACATGTATAAAACTATTTTGAAAGTCTACGAGGTAAGCAAATTGCTTGTTAAATTATCTAGCAAAGTGTTTTATTTAATACAAAATACACACAATTAATTTTATAGACTTTCTCAGAACTAATTAGAGCGAAAAAAAAATAATTGAAATACATACAAGTGAAAGCACATTTAAGAACACAAAGGTTTGGTTAATAAGTTTAAAGGTATCAACGATATAAACCCTTCTAACCAGATAGTATGATCGCGGAACGAGGAACTATGATCCTATTATTTCCATTTTATATTATTCAAAATTTCTAATCAATACTAAATCTAAAATGTCTTGTACTTATGCGTAAGCATGAGTACGGTAACGTTTTAATCAAATTTTACTGCACAGAATCGACTGTTTTTGCAGAAAGATAACAACAGTGGCCAAAAAAAATTACATGGTAATTTTTTTGGCCACTGTTGACAAAAATGACATATGATACGAAGCGCTTAACGGCTCCTATAAACAGCAATGTCACGCGCATGTTGATGACCATATTTTCTTAAGCATTTGCTAATGAATTTGGTCTTCGACTGGAAAACAAATTAAATTCCGATCAGACGTTTAAAATTTAGTTTAGCAAATCTTGCATCTGATCACAAACCTATACTTTTCAAAAATTAAGATTTAAGCTAAAGGCACTATACTCGGTACAGGTATTCAAAATGAAACGTTGAGCTTTAGAATTGAATCAACAATAATTGCCACCCAAGACAACATTCAAATGCGGAATGAGTTCTCGCTCCAAGAATCCTCGAGTTAATTAACGTCGATAGCTACTATATACAATATCTTGTTCACAAATATAAGTAACAAACGCTCTAATCCAGCAGATTGCACCAGCGTTGTTCGCGAGCACGTTCAGACTTAATGTTCGTCGTCGGAATTAACTCCGCCACGCGCGGTTGGATAGTACGCAGAATACGCCACAGAATCAGTACTGTAATTTTAATTTACTGTACTGGTTTAGAATTGCTCTTGAGGTCCTGTTAGTTTTGAGAGTTACTTTAAAGCTAGTAAGCTTAAATTCGTTAGCTCATAATGAACAGTTCTAAATACATCCTAACCGGTAGGAATGTACCATCTGCGTTCGTACCCCTTGGAGTTCTAAAACCCCATTCGCTAAACTTATGTTTAAGCTAAAAATATTTAGATTAAGATTGTACAAAGACTAAAGATTGTATTTTGTTTTAATCAAGCAATCCAAGTATAGCTCATGTTTTCATCAGAGATTTATGCACACACATATTAGTTTGAAATGAAATGAAATTATTTTTAATGGAGAAACTGCTTAGCTGGGACAATAAGACAGTAAGTCCCTCTTCATCACAATTGTATTGTATTGTATATGTTTGATAAGTAGGATTGGCAGGGCTCCACTTGGATAGCTATAGGATAGATTTGCAACTAGCTAATGAAATTATTGACATCGCTAATCTATATCGATATACGGCGGGTTGTGAGCTTTAATTTAAAAAGATCAGGATCCTTAAAATTACCTCATATTGATATGAGCGATAATACGATATCAGTAGCGGAACAAACATGGAAGCTTGTCTACACGTGATTGTGTCAGATTTTATATTTATCAAGTCATCCACCTTGTGGTGTGTAAACACTTTTTTTTATGTACCTAGCACTTTTTATTAGCTATAACCATTGGGTCAAACCGTAAGTCTTGATATTCTTGATGTCTTAAAAAAACAAGTGCCAGTTTTGTTATTTCTTGATTGGAGTTTTCGCTCGGAAAAAATATGTAAATACTGTAACGTGTTGACAGTGTACAGTTCGTGGTAGGTATACTCGTATATTGCAACTTTTCTTTATTAATTTTAACAGCCGTTTTACTAAAATGCAAGGGGTACACTTAAAACACTCCTCAAACTAACCACTACAAAAAGAGTTTTTTTACACGTGCGAATACCTTTTAGAATGAACTTTTTAGAGTGATCTAGGTCGTAATGTATTAAATAACTTTGAGTGTACTTTTTTTCTGCATCGATCAACAAACTCATTCTGTAAACCCGTACTGTGTTGGTAACTAATACCTACGTACGGTTTTAAAGGTTATCGTAAGGGAGTACAATGAGTCCCTTCGAGGCGACTTCCCCCCCCCGGGTTTGGCGTAATCTGTTACGCCGATGACACTTTGGTCACAGCCCGGGGGGTGAACTTTCAGGAGGCGGCGTGCCTGGCCACCAGGGGAGTCTCTCTGGTGGTCGGGCGCATCGAGGCGCCGGGTTTGCGGGTGGCCCTGGACAAGACGGAGGCCCTGTTATTTCATGGGCCCCGTCGTGGTCCACCCCCTGGCGCCTCTATTGAGGTCAACTCGGTCCTCGTACCGGTTCAGGCCTACATAAAATATCTGGGAATGATCCTCGACGGTAGGTGGCGCTTCGACGAGCACTTCCTGCAGCTTGCTCCAAGGCTGGTCGGCGCTGCGTCCGCCCTTGGGCGACTCTTGCCCAATTTGGGTGGACCCAGCAACGCTACGAGACGGCTGTACACGGGGGTTGTCCGGTCAATGGCACTGTACCGTGCACCGGTGTGGGCGGAGGCTCTGACCGCCCAGAATAGGGCGCGGCTCTGGCGCCCTCAGAGGGTGATGGCGGTTAGAGCCATACGCGGATACCGCACCGTGTCAACAGAGGCGGCGTGCGCGTTCGCCGGGACTCCCCCGTGGGATTTGGAGGCGGAAGTGCTCGCCGAAGTATATCGGCGAATGGCTGAGTTCCGGGCGAGAAGCGGCAGTCGGCCCCCGCCCGAAGAGGTACGCGAATGGCGCGAGGCCGCTCGCCGAGCCACCATGGCTCGTTGGTCGTCCCGGCTGGAGGCTCCACGTGCTGGCTTTGCCGCCGTGGAGGCGCTCCAGCCGGTCATCGTCGAGTGGGCAGGGCGGCAGCACGGGACCCTTTCCTTCCGACTGACGCAGGTTCTTTCCGGGCACGGCTGCTTTGGGAAGTACCTGCACTCGGTCGCTAGGAGGGAATTGAGTCCCGCCTGTTACCACTGCGACTGCAGCGAGGACTCGGCTCAGCACACGGTGGCGGTTTGCCCCAGTTGGGCGACGCAGCGTCGGGCCCTCACTGCAGTCATCGGAGTGGATCTGTCGCTACCGGCTGTCATACGCTCCATGGCCGGTAGCGACAGGAATTTTACCGCGGTCGCAACCTTCTGTGAGGAAGTCATCTCGCAGAAGGAGGCGGCGGAAAGGGTCCGGGAGGACGACCTCCACTCGGACTTAATTCGCTGCCGGCGAACCGGGCGGCGGAGGCGCGCTTACCAGCGCCTCATGCCGCCCTGAGTGTGGCCGCGGGTGGACGGGACGGGTTTTTCCCCTTCACCCGCTATAGTGGCCTCCCGCGAGGAGGCGGCGTCCGCGTGTGCCTGGACGTCGCCTAATTGAGAGGTTTTTACCCGAAGGTGGTGCCCGCGCTTTTGCGGGCAGGCGCTAGGAGGGTTCCGGATGTCTTAATAAAAGCTGTTCCCGGATCCCTCCTATTTAAGGCGCAGTACGGCACACCGTGTGGTTTTAGTCGGTTCGATTCCGACACACCGCCCCATCGTAAACCCCGATAGGGTGACGGCCCGAGGGGGTTTCCACACGCACAAAAAAAAAAAAGGGAGTACAATGAGTACATAAATTAATTACCACAAGGCACGCTTTTTCACACCCACCGTCCTTCCCATCTTAGGCCCAATCCCAAATATTCTAAATTCTGGTTTACATGGCTGTCGTTACAATATAAGGTGCGGCCGTCAAAATTCTGAGTTTTAGTTGAGGTTAAAAAAATATAAGACTACAAGATCATCACAATGCTGAGTATTTTTTGGTCATCTTTAAGGTAGTAACTGTCATTATCATTATACATCAGTATACTTAAGGGTCTTACAATGATTTTTATTTTGAGAACTTTAAATAGGTATTGATATTCGATATTG
This sequence comes from Callimorpha dominula, assembly GCA_949752705.1. Lineage (NCBI taxonomy): Eukaryota > Metazoa > Arthropoda > Insecta > Lepidoptera > Erebidae > Callimorpha > Callimorpha dominula. Next base: position 24,629,351 of record OX456999.1, on the reverse strand, counting down.
GAAACATACAGAATGTTATCGTATGAGGCATATTTTGTAGTGTTGTCATTCTCTGCTGGCACTCTCGTGAAATATTACGTAGTAATAAATGTCGATTATTCTCACATTTCAGGCATGCCGCGGCTGGACCAACATGATTACATAGGCTGGTGCACATCTCTTAAACCGATGCGATGGATATGTACATCTATGCCTTATATTTTCTTAAAACATTATTTCATCATAAAAATATATTGTCTTTTTGTTCTCGTTTTAAAAACATAGTAATCTATTCTTTTGTAATAGATATATCAATTAAGTTTAAGGTTCGGGACAACATTTGTCATGTTTATCCAAAAGCTGTACGGCCTCTGTTTAGTATTTTCAGAAGAAGAAAATATACTGTTTTAATTCAGAAATATACTGTTAAGTCCGAGTTGATTTATCTTTAATCTTACTAATATTATAAAGGCGAAAGATTGTGATGATTGTGATGGATGTTTGGTCTTTAACGCAAAAATGGTTCAACGGATCTTTATGAAATTTGGCATAGAGATAAATTATAGTCTGAAATAGCATATAGGCTTTTTATCCTGGAAAAGTGTACAGTTCCCGTGCGATAGATTTCGCCAAAATTTCCACGCGAACGAGGTCGCAGGTAACAGCTAATATTAAAAATGTGAAAGTATCTCTGTCTGTCTGTTACGCTTAACTTAACTTCTTCACCCATCATCGTGAAAGTTTGCATACACGTTGTCAAGAGTACAGAGAAGGATATATACTTTTCATCCAGAAGGGATAGAAAATAACTATAACTTGAGCAAAGCCACGGGCAAAAGTAAACGTAATATATAAATATATAAACAACATTTTGTGCAGTTATTATAACAAATTACAACCGCCTCGTTACTGTGCAGTAGAATATGTTCAATGCCTTTAAAGCACTAAATACTTAAAAAATAGAAATCATCATCCTCCGTTCCTTTTCCCAACTAAATTGGGGTCGGCTTTCAGTCTAACTACGATACAGCCGAACTTCGATATTTTACGTGAAGCGACTGCGATCAGACCTCCACAACCCAAGTACTAGGCGATATCGAAGTTCTGTATAGTTAGACCAGGTTGTCGGACTTTTTAGGGCCCAACTACCTGTAACGGATACCACAGATGTTCGTATGGTAACCGGGACCGATGACTTGACGTGTCTCAATGTGTTAAGAATGGTCACCCATCCTAAGACTGACCTGGCTAGTATTACTTAACCACGTAATGTGGTAACTTACTCGGTTACCACTTAGCCACGAGCCCCTCACTTAACAAAATAGAAATATTGTAATATTACTAATGGATAGACGTTTCGTATTAACATATCAAAATATAGCATAGCTTAGCTTCCTATTAGAACAATACTAAAGGATCAGCATGTTTCGTGGGTGTTTGACAGCTATCATTCTCACATATTGTTATCATATGCCACACATATCATACACCCACTGCATTTTACTGCCTTGTAAGAACAGAGAGACAACACAAATATTGACACAATTTCTTTCTTCTAAATCCGACAGCTGTAAATAAAGTTTCGATGCCACACAAGTTGTAAAATGTTCTTTACTAGTTGGAGGTTAGTTTATGGTGGTTGAATGTACGTCGTAGATATTAATGGCCTATCCAGCTTCTGTTATCTTGTTATATTATCGTAATTCAGAAAAATAGTATAACTGTGATGGTACTGAAATATTTTTCACTTAAAGAGTAAATTTGTTTAACTTTTAAAAAAACAACATCTAGGTTCAAAATTCTTTACCATTGAGGTTTCTGAAGTGATAATTGTTGAAGTCTTTATACGTCTCATACCGACATATATTGTTATGTTGTGTTTAGTAAACTTTTCTAACGTAGCCTTAATTATCATAGTCTATTGACACCCCTCCCCCTGATATGAGCTATAAAAAGTAGTGTTTAATTAAAGTAAACATTAAAACTTGTTCTAAGCCCACTTCTATTGTAATACTCGTATATTCACATCCGAGGGTAGGCTGGGATTAAGTTGAGCACATTGAGGCAGATAAGTTGCGCAGTAACCCGACGCTTCTGTAGCTGAGTGAGAACAAGGTGCATAGTACCCGCTCGATGGCTCAATATTGCAGCGCCGTTGCATTGCGGTCTAGAAGCTATTTTCTATAAAGAGCTCGCCAAGTGCCAGAGAATATCAGTAGGTTAGGCTAGTAATGTCCTTCGGTTATGGACATTTTTGTCTAAAAACAGGAATAATAAACACTTTAACTTATATCGACTTCGACACTAAGAAAGAGCACTGAGAAGTGAAAAATAATCGATTTCAAACTTAATTGAAAAGACTATATACACACACAAAGGTTACCTTACCTTCAAAGGTTACCAGTTACCTACTAGTCTGTTTGAAGTCGGTGCCAAGCTCGAAATGCAACATAGAACCGAACATACAGCCGAACATAGAACCTTCTCCTTTTTTAAAATAGGTAAAAAATAGGTCGATACCGATATAGGGCAGATCAGATGTAATCGTTTCTATCTTTAATATTTAACGAGTCTAATCTATGTAAACATAAGAAAGGATAATTTATCAGTAATGAACCGAACCCATTATTTCAGGCTAGACCTCTTTGCAAAATTTTATAAACAAAAAGCAATGTAATGCCAATATCATTCAATAATTTCTTGTTGCTTTGGCCAGGTCTGCGGCACGTCCCTGATATTTAGAAATAGTAGAAACATGCCACGCATGGAGTTTTTCTCTAGAAGGAGATATTCAATGCTCAGCTTCAAATTCTGGAGAACCTTTGTACCCCAACGATTAAAGGTTCTCCGGTCCTGGTAAGTTTTTATTCTAGATCATCTCTTGCTATTATGATATTCCTACATATCCCAAAACACCCAGAAAAAACTAGTCTTTTTTTCACATTCTGAATCTTTCCTAAAGAGTGTCTTACCGAGTAGCTTTGGTGTGTAGTGGCGGTCGTAGCACCAAAGACTCCATTAAAACTTGCTTCTCAAGCTTTCAGAAAAATGATATGGGATGTTTATAGTAATGCGTTTTGACAGAGTTTTGCTATATACTTTTGCTACTTACTGTATTTTTCATACCATAACTTGAACTATAAGAAGAAACTAAAATAGGTTTTATTATTAGTTCACTTGTTTTAAAAATTCTATGTTTTGTAGTAGTAAGGTAATAATAATAACTTGACACATCTGAAACACGACCGTCTGATTATAAACCAGGCACAGCTGGACAGATGGGAACCAAACTTCTGCTAAACGTAGAATAGAATAGAATATGCTTTATTGTACACAGAACTACAAATGATCTTAATATTAATGTTAGTGTTAGGTGCAATGGGCAGTCTTATCGCTAAACGCGATCTCTAACAGACAACCTTAGGATGGATTTAGTGACTGGAGTAAGTGGTAGCTTTCGGTATACTACATATAAATATACAAATACCTAAATATATACATACAGATAAACATATACCCAGATTTATGCATATCCATACAATACATATATATAATACTTACATACATACCGAAGTAATAATCATATACTGAGAGAATACATATTATCAATATTCAGCAAATAAACATTATAACAACAATTGACAGTTACAGTATACCTGCTAATGGAACTAACGGTTTAGGTAGATACTTTTCACCATTGCTTTGAATCGTTGATTATTTGAGAAATTTTTCTTATTTCGATAGGTAGTGCATTCCACAGCTTTGTTGCAACAACGGTGAAACATTTGTCGAAGAATGATGTGGAATGCAAAGTGCAAAGGCATTTTAACTCTGGGTTTTCTGATGATCTTAAGAATATCGATGAAATAACGCAAGGCGTCCCTTAAGATAGGAAGGTGTGGAAGAGTTACAATTTATTATATAATAAAGAAAGGATATGAGCATTCCGGCAAAGGCGTATACGTAACCACTCAAGCTTACTCATATCTTAACAAATACATACACATTATCGATAAACGACACCCAGACAGAACAAATGATCATCGCACAAATATTTGCCTGGCTGGGAATCGAACAAATGACCTCTGGCTCAGCAGTTAGGATCACTAACCACTAGACCAACAGGTGTCAAGATCACTAGATACTGTTCCTACATAAAAAGGATAAAACCTAACCTAATCAATCTTGCATAACTATTTGCAAATTATACTGCAATCTTACCAACTAATAAATTTTCAAATTATAATCTAATCAGTTTTCATTACATAAAAATAAATTAGCAACAAAGAAACAGGAACGACAGACGCTTACTCCGTATAGCGAACTGTCTTTTCTAGATAATTCGACAAGATGACTCACCCGAGGCGGCGAGTTCGGTGGCGCGCACGCAGCCATCAGTCGTCTCAACACTGCGCTTGAGACACGACACGTACTTCAGCTCGGTGCCGACCCTCAGTGTAACCGACAGTTAAACTATTAAACCTCGACTCTCATAAATCTGTTAATAATTATAACAGTTGTTTCTAAGTGCCTAATTTGTTCCCGTACTGGGAACTCTTATGGGGCTTGAGAGATGCGCTCGACTATAGCTCTCGAAAACCTCTGCTGCTCTCTTCGACTGAGGTGTTACCTCAGTCCTCCTGGGCTACGCTCCGCCAGGCTACGCCAGGCCTCTGCTACTCTCTTCGCCCCAGCTGCTACCTCCGTCTTCCGGGTCCTCGCTCCGCCGGACTACGCCGAGGCCTTGCCAGCTGACACCGACCAGGGGAGTGCTGTATTGTGGGCCTTATACGGGGACCAGCCTTTTGTACCGGCCTAACCAAACTCACTACCCACTTTTTTTTTACTATTTATATTTTTTTAAATATAACAAAAAATCCTAAACTTTGTTCGTTTTATTTATACTCTTAAATAAAACGTGACACAGGCCAGTCAATTAGTTACATATAATGTAGTTCAAATTTCGGAATAATGTGTAATTTTTTTATTACTTTTATGGGGGCAAACGAGCAGACGTGTCACCTGATGGTAAGCGGCTATCGCTGCCCTCTCTCTCTTGAGAGTTACTAGTACGTTGCCGGTCTTTAAGGTGGGAGTAGGGGAAGGGGAGGAAGTGTGGCAGAGGGAGAGTACGGGTTGCTACCCGAGGGGAGAAGAGGGGAGAGGGAAGGGTTAGGGCCTCCGGTAACCTCACTCACTCGGCGAAAAGCAATGCATTCCTTCACTGCCGGTTTTCTGTGAGGCCGTGGTATCACTCCAGTCGAGCCGGCCCATACGTGCCGAAGCATGGCTCTCCCACAGTTAACTTCGGAAAATAGTTACAGTGATTATATTGTAATGGTGCAAGGTTAAGAAGAACTGTTCTTGAATGCTGGTTTGATAAACTATAACTTACTTACTTTAATAGAACGACATTACAATATTTCCCGCTGTTCCACAGCCTTGTTAAAAAATTGATTTCATAATTATTTTTCTACTGTTTAATCACAATCAGAGGTACACAGTGCCGTAGATTTTTATCTTAATTAAGTAGATATTTATCTACTTTGACACTTTCACTTTCTTTCCGGTATTAATAAATTTAAAAGCCACGCTCCTGTTGCAACAGCGTACATTTTGTCTCTGCTTTCATTTCCATTTATCTGTTGTTTCGATACTTCCCTTTGTTTTTTAACACCATCGTATTTCTCTTATGATATTTATTTAAAGAAATTCTTAAAGTGTGCTCTTGTTGCGCAGGCGGAGGAACTGAACTCGCTGGTGGGAGATGCTTTCCGAATGGCGTTCGCGTCGCAGCTGCAGCCCTCTGCACCGCTCTGGGTAAGTATCATATAAAAACTAAATACCATAAGTTTTAACGTACCTTACTTAACTCTTACTTTAAAGAACGTACAGTATTCAAATGATATATGCGTTCACCTATTTATAACAAACTGAAACTCTTCATCCACAGTGCGTGAAAGAGGCGTCAGTACTCAATAAAATGGCGGTAGGTATACACGTATACTCGTATATATAAACACGTAAGTTATTAAAATGTACAAGAACATTTGCATGATTTAATGAGCTATTGTACAATGACCTACCGTTCAGTTACCAGGCGGACGTCTAGACCGGGAGCTCGGAGTTGTTATATTACTTAATAGCTTTTGTAAAATGTGTAATTACATAATTTATCAAAATATGAAAATGAGGAGTAATTTAAATAATTAACGTTTTCTTTTAAGTGATAAAGTAATGAAGAGCACAATACGATATCACAACCAATGAATTCAAATGTAGCCTAACGATATTTTATTTTTTAAGGGCTTCTTGTACTAATTTTCCCTTAATATTTAGACCCAGACTCTTTGTCATGGACCACGAATTTATTATATAAAAAGAGTTAAATGGGCATAGCCACTGCATACTATAATGACTGAGACTATCCTACCGCCATATGCTATCTTGAGAATGTGTCCACCTCGGTGGTGTTAGTGGATTTTAATTCAGTGTTGATCACAACTGAGAGCTTGGCAGTAATGACTACATTATCCACCAATATAATCGGCCTAATGGCACCGACATCAACTGATGTCATCTAAATTATAAATCTACACATAAATAAAAATTATGTATTCTCTGTCGGAAACCTCGAAAGTCGTTTATTTTCTAACAAAAATAAACACTAAAATGTATCAGCTGCTCATATATATAAAACACGGCCATGTTCATAGGTTTTCTCAAGTTTAATAAAATTTCGAACACAGCTTTAAAGTTTCAAATCACCATACTTCGTTTACCTTTAAGAAAGGCAAAAACAATGGAGGGCTTTAATATATTTCTGTACTCCTAAATTGTCACACAAAGACACACCCACCAAATGGTAAGCGGTGACTGGTGCCTATGCTCGTGACCCTAGCTTAGGTAGTAGAGTGGTTTTATCTTAACGTGATCATCTGTAGAGTGAAGGTAGTGAAGTGAGTTAGCTCCAATGTCTCAAGACAAGTTAATGTCAATACTAGATGTGCAACTGACACTTTTTACTTTGTGATGGCACACAGCATTTCGACTTTGCGTCGGTTTTATCGCATTATAAAAATCAGTAACATCCATTGTCAACACGTTTATATATAATTTGTATTATTATACTGTATAGGCATAAAGAACAAGCCCCAGAATCTAACAGCAAGTATCTGTAAGCATACCAACTTATGTATTTAGCCAACCGTAAACTTTGAATATTTGGTGGTAAGTAAATTTTAGTTTAGTTTCTAGTTCTAACAAAACACGTTAAACGCTCAACACGTTTTGCTTCAGTGGATACACAAATACCGAATATGCGCTAATGTTTATGAATGTGGTATTGCAATACACGGTTGTTATAAGGCAGCTGCACATTAGTTATGATTTAGTGTGGAGTAAATTCTGCCGTAATATATGTATTTTATTGCTGTGGTTAGGCCAGGAGATAGATTTCCAAATGAAAACTGATTAGGTGCAGCGGGCACCTGTATGAGTAATTTTTTTATTTCAGCTTAAATTCTAGAAATAAATTGTTAACGGACCACTGACGGGAACCAAGTACTAGTTATATGTGACTTTCATCGTTTAAAATAACTGTAAATTATGATTATTAACAAACGCAAAATGAAGTTTTTTTTTTAGTATAAACTGTATCAAAACAAAAATTTGTGTCAGTCGAATAAATTCCTAACTTTTGGATCTCATTTTTCTTATTTTACTGATATTTGACCTTTCTTGCCCCCGCTCTGTATATTACACTTTATTCTGAATATTGATTATATCTACTTTGTCATGTATAATACAAAAGTGATAGCCAAGTGATCGAAATGGGCAGTGAGCCAGTGACTATTTACTGCCGCAACGAACTTTCAAACTTAGAATTTAGCCATCTACATTTTAAGTTTGAAACTTTGTTGTGGTTCTTTATTATAGTACTCAAATTAATCCATAAATCCACTTTGACCACTTTCTTCTACGTGTTATCTAGTTCTTTAAACAACTTCCGATAAATTCTAAATAATTATCTCTCTCATGCGACATGTAGAAGTAGGCGGCTGATTATAATTATGGGTTTGGTTCAGTTTCAAGATATTTTGCGGTAGTTAATATAATACTACTATTAACTTGTCTTGTGACATTTATTACGTGCTGTAGAGTGAAAGAATGCGGTACATACTTGTTTATTTTTTCATTAAAGAACTTCATCATACCTTATTAAGGACACTTTAAAAAAGTGATAAAACTCCGTAAGTATATGCTTATTATGTTACCAGAATTATTATGTTCACATAAAGTCGAAACATTTCACAGTATCAAAGCAGTCTAAATAACTATATAAAAAGCTTCCATAAGAGGGACGAAAATACTTTTTTATCACACCACTTAAAATCCCTTTACAACTTTGTATTAAATCTAAATCCATCATCATGTGGGCTATCAATCAAATATAATCTGTTTGGTAAACAGAGCCAATGCGTTTAAAACTAAAAGCTATCAATATTGTGCGGGTATACTATTAACAGCTAAACGCTCCCAGCTCCCGTCTTTTCCGCGCGCGGCGCCTCAAATGCAGTAATGATATGTTTGGAACAAGTTAGCCATAAAAACACGGAGGTATGAATGGGAAGTAGTAGTTTGTTTTTTTATATTAATGGTAGGCGGTAAAGTTGTACCACACTTGTACCTATTTTATATTGTGTCTAGTAAGGAGCATCTACGTGCTTCAATAACATAAACTCAAATTACTTTCTTATAACACAATTTAGAGTTATCTTTATAATATGTGAAATGCTGATTCGCGATCGCTGGTTTACCCAGTAAGTATACCATTAGATACTTTATTTGCCACTTAACGAAGAATTGTAAGTTTTCTTGGAATGTGATTACTTCTTATTCATAAGTCCTGTGTATTTTACTGATTTTTTTTTGTGGGAGAGCAATGCTTCCGAAATGATACCATTTCCTCACAGAAAACTGGCAAGTCACTTACCATCAAGTGACCCGTCCGTCGTTTGCCCCCTGTCTCATAAAAAAAAAAATAGAATATCAGTTAGTGGTTTCTTTCATTGGTTTTTAACCGACTTCCAAAAAGGAGGAGGTTCTCAATTCGTCGGAATCTTGTGTTCACCGATTACTCGAAGACGCCTGAACCAAATGGTATAATGGTCGCAATTAAATTTCATCGAAATCAGTCGAGCGGTTTCATAAAAATCAACAAATATCTAAAAATTTTATACATTGATGATGTTTTCGTTTGCTCCGAAACATCGCTGTCTCAATGGAGCAGTGCGCTTAGCGTACCCATATTATATTTAAACAAAATACATCTACTTTCCACTAAAGAGCACATTGAAGTCGGTGATACTTTTTTTAAAAGATAATTATACCGTTTCAATTAAATGTTATTTTCAAATAAATATTAACAGCAATAAAACACTGCATCTTTTACAACAAACTCGTTTACAAGTAGAATGTAGATCAATAGTAGGTAAGTTAAGGTAACAAAAACGTTTATTGAAGACGTTTAACCAAATATTGTCATAACTATTTATTATTCGTCGAGAAGTAGTGAATCTAGCTTTTGCTCGCGGCTTCGCTCGCGTTCATGTAGATTTTGTCAATCAATTCTGTTCTTTTCTATCCCCTGGGAACAGATTTTTTTTACCCCTGACTAAACACAACAGAAAGCAAAAATTTCATGATAATTGTTTAAGTAACTAAGGCGTGAAAGCGTGAATACCAAATTGATACCTATGTATATATTTATATTACAAATAGTGATTTACTGCAACCTACTTAAACTATTTTATTTCTAATTAATCCCTTAATATGTAAGTAACATATATTACATTGCCTTCTATGTGATATTCGACTTCACTACAAAAGTGTGATATTTTTTTAAATTGGTATTATTTTAAACTAATAATTAATCGTTGCTTTTTTTTTATCTCGCCGTCAAAATATTGGTTTGTCTAGCTTCTGTTCAGTAGGTACATATAGGTAAGTTACAGAACATTCACGTTATGAGACTGACAGCACCCTATGTCGGAGCTCAGTTTACAACCGCAGACACACAGTATTAAAATAGTGGGCTTCTGTCACCAAAATTATATGTTTACAAATAGTAATGGTATCGATTTCAATTATTTTTTGTGCGGTAAAGTTTATCTAGTATAAGTTATTATTTTAAAATTAAGTAAGTATTTTTATTGTCAGAAAAGGGGGTATATATTCGTTCTTTGTAATCCTTATTTTTTGCAGAAATATAATTCATCGTTAATAATGTCCTAAAATACTGTATTTAAATAATCACAAATATATAATGACGAGGATTAAACATATTTTTCGTTTTTTTTTTAAGAGAATTTCAACTAAAATTTAAAATATTTTTGTGTATCTAGAAGTAAAAAGAACGAAGCATCAGCCTCGTAACTGTATTTTGACTTATGATATTTTAAATATCGAATGAAAAATAAACATAAACCTATGACACAACTACAAACGGGAGCAAGCTGGTTGGCGCTCATTTAAAAGCAAAATTGTAAGTATATGTATTTATGCTCAAGGTGTTCACAACCTGTTTGCAGCCTTGAACCCTAGTCGGGTTCCGATACAATAATAACTTTTCGTTTAACAATACATGAACCTACGAATTTACGTTAGTATGTTGCCATAAGCATAGTTTAATAAACCACTATTTAAAATGAAAATAATGTAAATTATTTGACGCCTACTGGCCCTAAGTCGAGCTGAAGCAGCGTCAGATTACAACCGCAAACAGACATCTATTTCTGTATAAAATTGTTGGGTTTCAGGATAATTTACAGCCTTGAAGGCTTTTTGTTTTAGTTATTTTGTGATTGTAACACGTAACAGGTAGAAACATAACTATGTATTTGAACTTTTCTGCAAAAAAACATAACTGAAAACTTTTTTTACGATTGAAGAACAATATCGATAACTAAAATTTATTACAGAATTTTGTGTTAGAAGTTTTGATTAGCTTTTGTCAATCAGAACCGCAATCTCACGATGGCATTTTATGATATTGCGCAATACGAAAAGTTATACCTACTTATCTATTTAACAGCTTCCAACTTCTATTTATTATTTCATATAAGGCTATTTTATTATGAACCCTAATTTTACAACCAATAAAGATTATAAATCGCCAGTAGCCTTTTTCACCAATGAAAGTTACTATTAATTACAATAGCAATTAAAGTATTTAGAAGCGTGACGTAATCGCAGATAACACGCGATTTATTGTATACAGCCTTCATACCCTCCCCCCTCTCCCCGCTACATACCCTCCCCTCACGCCCAGGTGTATTGTTTAGATAGAACACTACAGTAAAAGTTTACGACACTATTATTTGTACTTTTTGAACGTGTACCAAGACCTTGCATCACGATTTGAATGTTTTATAGCTTTAAGTTTGAGAAAGTATTGTTTTCGTTTGTTGTGTTGTTTTGTACATTGCTGTGTTAATAGCCGTAATAATTCTTTAGGAATGACATTAGACGTAAATATTGCTCTGGCTTTTGGGTCTTTAATTACATTTTTGTATTTAATAAACGTACAAAAATGTAATTAAAGACTGAGAGAAAAACCTGCTAAGGACATATTCCTTAACAGATTTCTGATCATTAAATTAATATAAAATTAGTAATTTCTTGCGCTCGCAAAATAATTATTATGTAAGTAATATATCTTTTAAAGCAAAGCTGTAGAACTAAGTACGAAATTCTTTGTTGCCGTTAGATCCCTATACTTTCGATAGACTCCATGTAGTGTTCTCATTCGTTCCATTGAATTTGTTTTTTTGTGGCCTGATAAATAACAAAACAATGAGGTATTTTAAAAAAAAGATCAAATGCCTATCTATTCTTTTGACAGCATAAAAACAATTATTTCACCCTTCACCACTTTGCATCAAAGGGAGAAAATATCTACGGGTTGTATTCCAGCTAAGACAAAAAGAAAGATAAGAAAAAAGAAAATTAACTAGAGACCATGAATATTAAACATATAAACAGTTTGACCATTATTACATAGGTACACTGCAAAATCATGTTACAAATTACAGTTAAAAATAATTGAGACAACCATTGTCTTGAACTATAACTTACAGAACCATAAAATAACAATTTTACGAGCTGCTCACTCCACTGAAGACTACAATGTACTGCAGCAGTTTCAGTTACACTTTGCAGGAAGCTTTTATTTCACTATGATATTATACACGAAGCTAAGAAGATCAAGCAAAAAGAATCGAATTGGAGCAGTGCGTTTAGGTGGCCTACCCATATTATATTTAAACAAAATACATCTGCTTTCCACTAAAAAGCACATTGAAGTCGGTGGGTCTCATAATGAAATGTAGTATTTGTTTCATGACATGCTGTTTCAACATTATATGAACTTAAAAGTGTATTTAGAAAGCATCTCCTATTAATTTCATACCTACATCCACTTAGCCTTAGCCGAAACCAGGTTCAGACTTCCCTCTGATCAATGTTTAACCAGGTCCCATTTTAAACAGAACCGTTAATCTGTTGTGTCTATTTGTTAATGTAATTTGATTATTTCCTTTTTCTTGAGCCTCATCGAAACCGATATTGTGCGTTAGTCAAATACAATATTGGTTTTATTACAATTTCAAATACTATCAGTATTATTTAATGGTGATAAAGTTAGTAATCGTTACTGATATGACCCAATAAAGGTCGCTAAGTGTCGGGACGTCTACATATTTTCCTGTAATAATATGTAAATAAGAAGCTAAAGTTAAGACGGTAGAAAGTTCACCGACTGACCTCTATTGAATAAGCGGATACCAGTAGGTAAGTTCACGACAAAGTAGCAGATACACTTTCTAAAAGTGGAATTCTGTCCCGCTGTCCAGATAATTAAATCTGAGTCGAGCGGGCCCAATACTGTCGCCTCGCACGCCAATCCGTCCGACCCTTACTTCCATTCCACTCACACCTGTACGTATCTGTATATCACCGTTTCCTTTTTATCGAACGAAAGTGACTATCAGACTGTATTCCCATTATTACGACTGTTTAAATTATAATGGAACACGCTCCTCCTTGTTTTTAGGATGTTTATTCTGAATGTTTTGTTGAATTTAAACTTTTTGTTCAATATTGACTTTCAGGTACAAAAACGTGCACTGCTGCTTTAACGAAAAAAGTTCTATAATCGTTTTGTGTGTTCGTATCTTTGTATTATCTATCTATCTGTAACACGTTGATTGATAAACAACATTTGTTTAAAACAAAACAGCAATAAGGCATTCTTAGCTGCAGCGTTGCAGCAACAAATAACAGTATTTTGTAAACTTGTTAAGTTGAATCTCTCGTACTCTTACCACCTTCAATCTAATTCTGTCGATATGTTTAATTTTTTTATTAAGATGAACTGAAATTCTACAGTAACTGTTAACAATATCCATTAAAGAAATTTGGATATATTGCGAAAAAGACAGTTTCTCCTAACTGTGAAAAATGTCAAGTCACTGACTTCTGGGAATAATGATATAAAGTAAAAAAAATAAGAGCTTGTTGGTTAAGTTATTAAGTTATCGTTACATTTTTTAGCAACAAGAGGCACTTCATGCGTTAATGTGTGAACGCATTTATACTAAAACGAAATGTCCTATAGGGCTTGATAGAAGAACTGAAGTCGTAACATTTCTTTTCAATTTTTGTACAAGATTAAAACATCTAACCTGTAAATAAAATGAAAATTATTACCTAAACTTTCATGAAATAGGAATATTTTTTTAATTGATTAAATACATACCCTTCAACAATTAGTACTATACATTTAATTTACATTTAATTAAACCTGTATTACTTGTTTTATAAGGTCAACTGTACGAAACGACAGAGATAAAAGCTGTAACAGTAGGTTGAACTAATTTAATGAACCGTACAATAGCATGCCTCTGTCCAATAATATAATTAGTAAAAAAATATCCAAGGTACGGATATTTCGGTAAGACATAGTCGGTGACAAACACAGGGTTGCCAAGATGTTAAATTTTTCGGGATGATATTGGTTTGATATTATAACTTAATAAAATACATAATATACGTTTTTACAATCTTATCATAGACTGATGGTTACAACAAATCTAAGTCTACATTATCAGAAATTCAAAGAACACAACTGGTTCGATAAAGGAACCCCTTTCTTACATTCGGTTTGGCCGGAGTATTACCACGGCGTAAAGCAATGCTTTTTTTATGTAATAGGGGGTAAACGAGCAGACAGGTCACCTGATGATAAGTGACTACCGTTGCCTATGGATATTTGCAACTCAAGAGACACAAGTGCGTTGCCAGCCTTTGAAGGTTTGAAGGTCCAGAAATACCACAGGCGACAGATTGGTTGTGCGAGGCCAAGAGATCCTGGAGAACCACACAGTGGTGGATTGCCAATTATCCAGGTGATGGGGATGATAGTTTTGGTCGCGTTGAACGATGGCGAAACGCTGCGGCTGGTATAAGTCCAAACAAATCTTCGGAGCACTCCCCCATAATAAAGGTAATAGAAAATGCGGAGTGAAGCTACATCTCTACGCAACGCCAAGGGGTCAAGCCGATCTGAAATATCCTGGCAATCGATGATTCGAGTCGTTCTCCATTGAATGCGGTCCAAAGGGAGAAGCTGGTACTGGGGTGCTCATGGATGGAAATGAGAACAGTATTTTACAAAGGTGTAGGCGGTAGGCTGGGGTGAAATACTGTCTCGATCTTTTCAGCACATCACGCTTTTTCGAGAATAATTTGGTGATACGACAATCGGTATCTTTTCGGCGGTGAACGCACAAACCTGTGTTTTCGTTTTGTCAAATTGGACTAGATTAAGTCGACCCCAATCTGAAGCACCTTGTAAGGATGATTCGGTTTCAGACACAAGTTTGGATCGACTCTCAGTGAAGTTTTCCCGAGAAACATTGACGCGGCCGGTATAAAAAGCATCACACAAGCTATCATCGACATAGCAATGAATGCTGCTTGCAATATGAGCATGCACTGTCGACAACGACCTTGATGCTTCTGTCTGCAAGAAAAATAGTAATCCAGTTGTACAATTTCTTAGGAAGCCCATAAGAAGGAAGCTTCGAGAGATGCGCTTTGCGCCAGACCCGATCGAAGGCCTTCGTTATGTCCAAACTAACTGACAATGCCTCCCCCTTGGTCTCGATTGCCGATGCCCACCGGTGAGTCAGGTATACGAGAAGATCACCAGCTGAACGACCCTGACGGAAACCTTATTGTCGGTCATTGAGTTGCTGGTCTTCTAAATACCGAAGGAGCTGGCAGATTCCATTATCTTGGAAAACAATGAGGTTATGGCTAAGGGACTATATTTGGACGGATCTGAGCGGTCTTTTTCAGGGATCCGGGGCACTAAGGCTGTCTTCCATGAGTTCGGGACGATGACTAGGTATCGTAATAAAGATAAAATATCGGAATAAAATAAAGAATAGAAGAGCCGGTAAAGTCGTGTTAGAACCGGTGCCAACTCTGAAGCACACGTCTTCAGCACGATGAGAGAGACTCCATCGGGCTCACTCGACTTATGAATATCGAGGGAAAGAAGTGCTTTACGCACTGAGCTTTGTAAGAAGCGGACAGCTGGTACTCCCCTGGATTAACGTACTTTTATTGGGGGAAATGGGGGTTGGGGGTTGGGCCTCGGGTAACCTCACTTATTCGGCGATATACAATGTAAACATTGCTTTATGCCGGTTTTCTGTGAGACCGTGGTATTACTCCGGTCGAGCCGAAGCATGGCTCTCCCACGTTACGTACGTAGTGAGTGACGTTACCGGAGGCACGTACCCTTTCCCCCCTTCCCCTACTTCCACCTTAAGGCCGGCTAGTCCATTAGGTGACCCGTTTGCTCGTTTGCCCCCTATCAAACAAAAAAAATATTCAAAGTTGGCTCTTCAGCTGATGTTACACCCTGTGGTGAAAATTAGGTTAATCTTAAGTAATGTCTTAGTCACAGCAGAACTAAGTAACAAAAACTTGGTATATAATACTTATAAAAAGAAAATTATCTAAAGACAAATAAAAAACTTTTACGGGGTATCGGGTGAGTACTTACAGTTTTCCGCGTGATGTGGTTACCCTATGCAGGTAGGGTGCGTATCGCGCTATACAGTAGTTAGGCCCAAACGGCGGCCGAACACGCGACTAATAAATATCGTTCTGTATCGCCACATCGGTCTATTTCTACTAGTAATAGAATTAAATGTGCGCCACAAATGTGTAATGTGAGTTTCACATAAAAACAAAAATGTCCTAACAACAAAAATGTTAATTTCCAAGGTTAAAGGTTGATAAGTTTTAAAGCCCATCTCTGACCATCTGCGACTTCGTTTGCGTGGAAATTTTGGTAAAATCTATCCCACGGGAATCTAACATTTTTCCAGGATAAAAAGTAACCTTTGTATTATTCCCGACTATAATCATCCAGAATGGTTTTCTTTAGGTTTTGTAGCTGTAACATATTGTTAAGTCGCAGGCAACAGCTAGTATTATAAATCCGAAAGTGAGTTTGTTTGTTACGCTTTCACGCCTTAACTCCTCAACCGATCATCGTGAAATTTTGCATACACGTTACGCATAATTCAAATGAAAGCAAATGCATTATTAGATTAAAACATTAAACATCTGAGTCGTCAAACATGCGATATCTCTGCTTATGATTTTTTTTTCTAAACGATTTTTGACGTGATAACATCTTATAAATCGATGAACGCCGGCTTTACTCATGAAAAAGCATGACTCATTGTCACGTTCCACCTGAGCCGAGCGTGCAAGCTAGAGCGCGGAATAAGCGATAGAGAGGCACGATCGGCCTAAGCGTTCGGTTTGTGAAGCATCTATCTCTCTTCCACTGTTTTCTTATGACGTTATCACGTAAATTTATCGTCCGTAAACCGACTTTACAGACAACCAATTTTTTTGAGCCAATAGTCGTGTGTCTCTTTATAGAGTTATAATATTGTTTAACTATTATTTTGTTTCAGATTTTTCTTAATAAAGTTCTACTTTACTCAAAAGCGTTCTATAAAGACAATCAGACGAATGACTAGATTTCATTAGCCTTTTTAGAGAATATAAAAAAATTGTTTGATTCTGCGATAACTCTGTCTATCTAAATGCTCATGTTAATTAGCCGACTCAAAATGAACATTTTTATTCTGTGGTTAACATTTATAAATATAGGTACTATTGTAAAATAGAACAGCAGTCTCCGCATTACAATGACCCGAAATATAAATTGTTCAGGCACAATAAACCATTAGAAATATTTTGTTGGAAAAAATTAATCTACGGCATTTTGCCGCAGAATGCGGTATTATAAAGATAAAGAAAATATTTGCTCCAGTCCCGAGTTAATTGTACCGATCGTAAAAATGTCGAAAGTAGGTACGCAGTAGAAACACTGTTAGCAGTTTAAGACTCGTTCACTGTAGGAATTCCAGAATTCTGTAATTGTCCATTATCAAATGTTGTTGGTTAGTTAAATGCTTATAAATAAATGCGGCAAACAGTCAATAAACCACTTGCCTCATAGTCAGCGGTTGTTGAAACTGCTGGATAAGACTCAAAAGAAAGACCTGTATCGATAAAAATCATGTCCTCAAATTTAAGGACGGGTGGAACAGTACACAAGGCTATTTCTGCTGCAAAGGTCTGTGAAAATGATTTACTTCCTACAACTTTTGGCTAGTTTTAACTTAAGCGGTCCCTGCCTGTCTATTTCTCTTAGTTATCCGGTTCAGTAAAAATATCGGAACAGGCAGTAATTGATTTTTCGTTGTCATAATTCATAGTTTGACTGTTACTCCGTGATTTGCATAGATATCTCTTTGCCTTGTCTACATAACACGGCAATGTCCTAATCACATCTAATAGGGGCTGGGCAACACTCATTCAAAATTAGAATTCATTTTTGTAGGATTGTGACTGATTTTATATTTTAGTAGAAAATTAAATAGGCTCTTATTACATTTGCTGGCTTTCAATGGAACTGTAATTAATTTAAGCAATCAACATTAATTATAAAACTACTGTGACTAAAACCCCGGCGAATAAAATTGTCGCGGTAATTTGTTAACGCCCTTACAAAACCCCTCTGTAGACGAGTCACAGTTGCGTCTAGCTGTTTCCCTGCAAAACGTTTGCGTGATCGTGCCAGACGCGTATCGTCTATCATAGTACTTATGGCCCTCATCAGTTTTGTTCAATTTGTACGTTCAAAAAGTTGAAGGTATTTACAAAGACGAAACGACGAGGTTTAGTTCTGTAATTGGTTTCAAAAGAAGTTTTACAAAACTTTTACAGTATTTCATTTTTGTCATTTTTAATTTACGTTTGATTGTTGCTAGTAAGAGTAAGGTAATATCGTGAAATTAACAAAGTTAACCTTGATTGACAGATTGAAGTTTTTAAATTTGGCGTTCACGTATTTAGCAAATCGCAATTTCTCAATTTTAGTTTTGTAATGTTTTACGTTTTATACCTTGTGTTATGTTCTTGTGGCGGGCAGGATCGCCGGAGCTCATGAAGTCAGCGGCTTCTGTTTTTGTTCCTTGCACTCCTAATTCAATATCTTTTTGTTTTCAGCCTTATAAATTTGGCAGAGAGTAAGGGACGGAAAGGAAGTTTATCGTTTCACCTCGCTTTGAGAGCACTTCGCTAATTACCACAGCCAGCATCGGAATCCTTAGCGTCGATATATCGAGCGAAGTCCAATTTTGCGGTCACTTGGAGAATAAGGCCAAAATATAGGCTAATTTGGCCTTATCCTCCAAGTGACCGCAAGAAGAAGCTTGGTGTGCTGAACAGTATTTCACCCCAGCCCACCGCCTACAACTTTATAAGGCGCCGCATATGGAATACTGTTCTCATATCTATGCAGCACCCCTCCTCCATACCCTACATACCCTCTTGACCGCATTCAACGGAGAGCGACTCGGATCATTGATTGCCAAGATATTTCAGATCGGCTTGATCACGGGGAGTGCTCCGAGGAATTGTTCGGACTTATACCGGCCCCAACGTTTCGCCATCGTTCAACGCGACAAAACTTTCATCCCCATCACCTGGATAATTGGCAGTCCACCACTGTGCGGTTCTCCAGAATTTTTTTGTCTACACTAATACTAATCTCTGGAAAAAAATTTCGCCAGCGGTATTTCCGGCCCTTAAAACCTTCAAGAAAAGAGCGTACTCCTATCTCAAAGGCCGGCAACGCACTTGTGACTTTCGAGTTGCAGGTGTCCATGGACAACGGTAGTCACTTACTATCAGGTGACCCGTCTGCTCGTTTGCCCCCTATCATATAAAAAAAAGAAAATTAACTAAAATATAAATAATGCATCGCCGAGGGGTGATGATTTAACATTATTGAGAATTGACCACAAAGTTATTATTAGAATAGAGGGCGAATACAAGGGTCCGGACGTACGAGCAACAGATAGTATAGTGAATAACGCACTTCATTTTATTGATGTTACGGTTAATGACAGGGGTGGTATAACTATCGTGCGTGCGGTTGTAATTATCTCGTAAGTTGTGTTCCATTCATTCTTTGTATTGGTTGCGTGTCTGATGCAGTTAAAACCAATAATTTTGAGTGAAAATATATTAATTTTTAAGGCCTGTACGACATTATGATCGTCTTACCCTTATCGTAATTATTTGATTATATCGTAATTACTTTAGATATAATGTTTTCTACATACTCTGACCATATCATCTTTAACGCAATTCATTAATCTTTTAGGTTTGGGTGTTCTTCGACTGTTGAAACTTTTCAAATCATTAGTATTGTCTTCCTATTATTTCTTTCACCAATTTTTAATGCACCCACATAAACTAAGTTGATCAAAAAAAGATTTTTCATAAATGAATGAACACCTCATTATTTATTTTGTATATGTTAGTAGAATTAGAAATTCAATATGCACTGCTGTTTTTTAACCGACGAAAAAAAGGAGGTTCTCAATTCGACCGCATATTTTTTTTTTTATGTCTGTTCAGCTCTCACTCCGTTATTTATGAACCGATTTTGATTATTCTTTTTTTGTTAGATAGGGTATACCTCAAGGGGGGTCCCATATCAAGGAAGTCAGGATCTGATGATGGGATCCTGATAAAATTGAGAGAAACCCTAAAAAATTGTAGGAACGAATAGTGTTTCTGTTTACTTTTCATTACTTCATCAGGTATTTGCGTTTAGAAATTATCTCCTCATGTAGCTGAGCTGATGATGAAAAAAAAATCATAAAATAAAAATCTTTTTAACAAAAAATTAAACCGACGAAAAAAACTAAAAAGCAAAAAATAAATAAACCTTAAGTCTTCAGTATTGAGCTTATTTATATAAACTATCAAATTTTATATAAACTTATTTTGAGTCGGCGCCAAATAATAAAATGATTAATTACTTACGTAGGTACATATAAAATTTTGATAATTAATCAGTTAGTTGTTTGGCGCCGACTCAAAATAAGTTTATATAAAATTTGATAGTTTATATAAATAAGCTCAATACTGTACCGCGTGGAGTACTTCTTCTAAATCACCTCCGGCGTACTCCACCATGTGTAACGCTTTTACCACATGTAAACCACGTGTAACGTGTAAAGCTTGGGGCTTTAGGGTATCGGGGTACAATAGGTGTTAGCTGGAGGAGGACAATTAAAATAGCAGGCAAACGCACTATGCGATATAATCAAGATCAGATTATTCATATAACAATTTTAACTTCACACAAATTAATTATAAATACTATTTCTTGAATTATTCCGTGCACCTATGGCACGATCGTCGTCCAGACCGTCTTCTGTCTGCCAGGCGACTCCCTTGTCTTCAACATTTATTCTTCATAAAATATTTCGAACGTGTTCTACAACTGAGTTTGGTGCCACCAGTCTGTGCCTCTCGCGTAGTAAAGAGTTATTCTTCCAATCGAAGGAGTATGTAAGCTGTGCGAGAGGTCCCATCACTACAATACTGAAGACTTAAGGTTTATTTATTTTTTGCTTTTTAGTTCTTTTCGTCGGTTAAATTTTTTGTTAAAAAGATTTTTATCATGAACTATTCACGTACCTATATATTTAGCATGTGTAAAATTAATATAAATTAACCAAGTTTTTAAAGAAATTAACTGTTTTAATTGAGAGTGAGTACCTACGTTCTTTCTATACTTGGTATCATTTTATGAGATAACAACACATCTACATTTTATAATAATGCACGCAATACATATGTATATCTACACAATTTAATTTCAAATCATTTTTCTGATTTTTATTTCTGTCACTTAGAAAGATATTAGAAAAAAATAATTTCTGGTTAAACTGAAACTCCTCTGTTACAATAAAGATATGAAATACCTTGAAATTTTAATTCAGAGATCCTAGCAATACATGTTGAAACGGACCGATAAAACTTTACTACTTCTCACATCTTCTATTATTCCGATCGCCTTCAATTCCCATTCATACCTATTTCATTCGGCATAAAACCAGTTCTAGCACACATGTGCAGGCGGCACAGAGCTACTAAACTTTTTACACGTTAACCCGTCTCGCGGCCGTACGCTGAATGTTTCAGGCTAGGCCGTGTGTTACGTGTGTAGCTGCCTGCATACCAAATGACGTACGATTAGGAAATCGAATGCCACAGGGGAGGGTACGTATTACACTGTACATTTAAATACCTATTTAGTACAAAAAAAATGTTTTACAACAAGGAGGATGTTTTTTTTATTAGCAAGATTCAGTTATTAGGTTTTTCTTATAATATTCTAGGTCGCTATATTTCTACCTAAAAGTAAATACTGCTTCAGTGTTAAGGGTTTTATGTATTAAGAATGTACTTGAATTTGGATACTACGGTGTCAATAGCAGTCAGTGTAAGATACGAGCAGTTACGTGGAAAGGAAATAATTAACTTATCACTTTATCAGGCAGAAATATGAATACATAAAATTATACAATTCACTCATTAAACATTTGTTTTCTCAATGTTATCGCAGGGCACACATACGTCAAAGAACCAGACTAGGGTAGTTGATCGCGAAACGGTACCCTGCATGTCATCTCTAAAACAAGAATGTCAAATACGAAAAAATTCAAGGAAGTTCTTAATATATTTCACTGTTGAGGAAATGGGTTTATTAGTATGTTAATTTGCTATATTATACATAATTATATTATTATGTATGACCACATATAAAATGTAGATTCACGGAACACACTTCATACCAATGAAGTGTGTTCCGTGAATCTACATTTTAAGATTCTTCGTGGTACATACAACATACAGCTGACTGTCAGCTGGAGATGTTAACACACCGCTTTTTTTTAGTTTTGTTACCTACTTATCTCTAAATGAAGATATTTATGACTCCAATGTAAAATATTTATTATAGTTCACAATACAACGTTTCCTATATTGCCGTACAGCTGTTAAAGATTTACGCTAAAAGCGGCAAATAAAAGAGATAGTTTGGAACTGAGTCCATAAATTCTCACTATTGTCGACGTCCTTGGCAGCCGACTCCAGAAGTTTGCTTGTTAACTTAATTGTGTGATTTAAACATTTCCACACAAACTAATCATTATAATGAACTTCAACTTATTCTGCGCTATGTTGTGTCCTCTATTGCTTATTTTGGCTTCGAAACTTGGAACAGATTTGTATGTGGGAAATTGATTGTTTTTTTTCTCGGGCAGGTGTGACTTGACAACTTAGACGTAGACTTGATAGCCCTTGTATCAAGTTGAAATTAACGTCAAATACTTATGTCTGCGGTCGCTTGAAGCAGTAAAAAACTAAACTTCTTAATGAACGAAATCAAAAAATACGATAGATAGATAGATATGTAACACATTTTTACACTTCGCAGGTAAATCAAAACCTGTAGGGTACCTATTGACGTAGATTAATGAAAGGCGAGAAGCAAGGTGTCACAGCAAAAGTAACGAAAATCGTTAATCTGTGTTAAATCACATTAGTATTTTTTTGTGCTTACAAACTTATATAAACTTATATTTTGCGTTTGGGAAATTTACTGTGAGGTGTAGGTATATATTTATATTATATACATCGGTATGGGGAAGCAATATTTAGAACGGCAAAGTTAGGTTTGTCTTTCCAATATACTCGAAAACAAGTTCTCAAAAATCTTCGATTCCCGAGGTGGACGAACTGTTACTCTCTAAATACCAGTTCGTACGGAACCCTCGGTGCGCGGGGCAGACTCGCATATGTCCGATTTATTTATTGATTCTTCTAAGATACGAATGCCATGTGAAAAATACATATAAATGAAATTGAACATCAACTTAGAGCATAGAAGTAGTAAGTTTCTTTATTTTAGTTTGACCAGTTACCTAAGAACCAATAGTCTATAACCGTAAAAATAATTTACACTGACTCTCAATTCCAAACGGTTTTATTACAATGCATTATCGGCGGAACGGATATTTACGTCAGACAACGTTTATAGTCGTCCGCGAGCGCGGTGTCACGCAAACACGGACGGCTAGTAACGTTCCCCGCATATTATACATATTAGTATTGCCGACTTATGTTCGAACAGCGGATA
Source organism: Callimorpha dominula (assembly GCA_949752705.1). Taxonomy (NCBI): domain Eukaryota; kingdom Metazoa; phylum Arthropoda; class Insecta; order Lepidoptera; family Erebidae; genus Callimorpha; species Callimorpha dominula. The sequence goes on along the minus strand of OX456999.1, from coordinate 24,605,707 downwards.
TGGGTGTATTTTTAAGCTGCTCACGAAGATTTCGAAGAATGTGGGTGGTAATACTTGAGTCGAAACGGTGGGCTTGACTTTTGTTGCCATAGTTAAGTTGGAAAGTAACTCCACCTTATTATATAACGAATAATTTTATTTTCATTTTGTTACCTTATAACTTATTTCTATAACACTAAAGATGGGTGGTTTAATGTTCCTACTTGGTTCCTTAAGATTTATCTACGTCTGAAAGTGAAGTGGTAATACATTATAATGGAGCTTTTAAAATGGACAATAAACTTTACCGTAAGCGCCATCAAAGGAAGGCTAGTCATCATTATTGTGCCGTTACAACCTTAAAACGTTCGATAAATATCCCTTCTCTGATAAAACTTAATGTATCCCACTTGATATAATTGTTTAATGATGAATTACGTGGCGTGGTTTGATTCGATTTGGGAATATTTGTAGGTATAAACATGTCTCTTTGGATTGGTATCCAAAAAAGATATATCCAAGTATGTTTATAATGTATATACGTCACCTAGAAACCAACCCTGCAAGGTATGCGTAATGTTCGAGGATAGGTATTCTCTTTTATATTTCTATCATACGAACTTTACCTACATAACTTTTTTAATAATAAAGTTTTTATCTTTCGAGTGTCTGTCATAAAAGTGAAATTTATTTTACAGTTTTGTGCAGGAACATAAGTAATATCTTCTTTCGTAAAATGCACTTAAGAGTAATATGCAGTGGCGAAAGTGGAAAATTTTAAGAGAGAATCAGACAAAATTTTTATGACATTGATATATATTTATAATCATTCAATACCCAAAATAAAATAGAACATGTTGTTGGTACATATACACATGTTTAGAATGAAAGGTTTTTGCCACGTTCAGCCATTACGCGTAACTAATTGTAAGTTCATGGTAATGTCAGTTTGACGTATCGTTATTTGTATCTGAATGGTGTTAAATGAACACTTCCTAACTGATACATGAGTTTATGACTACCGCTATCACAATATGTCAATAATTTTGATTCATTTTATCCATTTGGTAGAATAAGTCACTTTAAAAAAATGTGATTGAATGTCACGTTGTGTAGTGTGTTCTTTAACGCGACAATTTTGTAAATGGGCGAGTATTTCGAAACAAAACACATCATTGTGATCAAAGTAAATATCGTTAGAAATGTTCGATAATACGGAAAGAAGTTGCTGCTTGTTGAATTGTTAAAATACTGACTGGTTTCTAATGGGAATGACACAGACTGTCATACATACAAACTTGTACCACATTCACGTAATCTAAGGCCTACTTGCTTACTTGACATGATTTCTTAAAATCTAATATTGTATTTTTTTTTTTATTATTAAAAATAATTTCAGATATCTAACATTAGCTACATGTAAGCTACTCACTTAAACCATAACGGTTTTTGTGTGAGCAGTGTTCGCCATACATATTAGGTAGGTAACTATATCTTATACCTGTAAGTTATAAATACCCTTAAAGTCTATTAGTCTACTATTTTTAGAGTGTTACAGAAAAGTGCAGTTACATTCTAGGATCTTTTCATATAGACGATAAATAATTGAGAAAACATAAAAAAAAATAATACAAAAACAGTTCTTTAGTAAATGCTTTTCCTTGTGTAGATGCACTTTTTAGAACAATTTCTCATCCATATTTATGTCACTTCAATGATTATGAGTATATTTTATAAGATCGTGTGCGGGTTAATCCGGATATGTGGTTAATGTCCACAGTATTTATTACTTATTGATTCATTCGTGTCTTCTCTCTTGCTTAATATTTATAGCTATTGCCTTTCGCGTATTTTACAGTCCAAATTTTCACTTTCAAAATATATTTTCGAAACAAAAAATATGAATATACATTTTGTTAGCGTGGCACGTATTTTTTGTTATTATTGTTAGACATGTACATACAACCCTAAACTATGCCGACGCCATTTTGAAACATGTTGATTAATATGTGTATGGAACCAAGTTCAGATTTCTCATGGCAGTCGTTGGTCTCATTATACCTTAACTAGACGAAATAGCATAACTAAACATTACTATCCATTATAATGAAGTCATTGGCAAGAACCATTACTACAAAACTTGTAGCGATTGAATAAAGCATAAATCATAATACACCTTACATCGACGTTAACCGAATGACTGCGCTACAATTCAAACGCGGCGTACGTTGCAACAAGCTGTAATGTGCGGTAACGTGCGGTAATGTTCGCGGACCGATCCCATCTGTAGCAACGAGATAAAGCCCGCATTCCACACTAAGAATGTGGTTGATTTATGCGCTGCGTGATCACGTCGAAATATTGAAACAGTTCTATTGTGTGACTATCTAACGGTGTATTTATGTCCTTTTCAACGGCCTTTGGCTCGAGGCTGTCAACAAAGCCACATTCTATAAGTAGGTATTTATAGAATCGTGCACTCTTACCAATAGTTTTGAGTGCACGGATGGCAAAGTAGTTTAGATTATCACTCAAGTGTCACGGATTCACATAATATGTGGGAAATGAAATAACAGCCGACCAAGAATATTGTCATAGAAGTAGGTTTAGTAAAGTACACACACACACACAATACAATATTCTTTATTGTACACCATAGAAAAGTTACAACATTAATGAAAAACATTGAATAATGGTACAATCGGCGGTCTTATCGCGTAGTAGTAGTGCGAAACAGCACTTTCTCCAGGCTTTGGACTCTCAACGTATACATAATATATACATACACTCACGCTTGTATCTTCGAAGGGGTAGGCAAGGACGTATTAAATACCCATATTTTGCCAAATATAATTTGGTGCCACTCATATAAAAGAAGGCTATTGCCGTCAACCGGGCTTTCGGAATTAATAGAAATGGGATGATTGGAAGTATATTAAAAGCAAATGGTGGGTAACAAGACCAGGCAACGGAAAGAAGGGATATTGCTTATAGGGTTGAATTGGAGAGGTGTAAGCGATAGCTCGAGCAGGGTCGCAAACCAGTACCTTGAACTGTCTGTTGCCGGGGAGTCCGAGCCCTCCAAGTGTAACACATATATATATATCCTACTAATCCTACTAATATTATAAACGTGAAAGTTTGTGAGGATGTATGGATGTTTGTTACTTCAAAACCTATCGTGGTTTAAAAGTAAAGTCGCGTTTATTTAAGTAGGCTATTTATTACAACTAGTGTTCACCGTTTACCCGTGGCCCCGGTGGGTCGACCCATTACCGGGTCCAGGGGAAATTTTATTACCCGTGGTTCCATGGCACTAGGGATTTTTCTCTGGACTTCTGACTATATCGGTATAAAATTAATTACAACCATGAACTTATTAACATTAAATACAAATCCATAATACCAGCATATTACGTACCTCAAAAGAGATCGCATATTACACAGAGAGTAATCTTTTTCCTGTATTAGTCTTTATTCATTTCTTTTCTTTTGTCATTTTGACAAAATTATAAGCAAGTATGCACTGAAATAGATTTCCTTTTAAATGTTTTTTTTTTCTTTTTTGTTATTTATTTTATTATTTTGTTTTACAAATTAAAATTACTCCTGGACCCGGTAATGGGTTGACCCAACGGGACCACGAGTAAACGGTGCTAGTGTTAGCCCACTGGTCGGAATTTGTCCATATTCATAAGCATTATCCATCGAAAGTAGGGGAGAAAACTATTTATTTTAAACTAAACCTCGTTAGTAGCTACTTAGCAAAAAAACAAAGAAAGTCGTTTGAAAAACAGAAAAGAAAACTGTCTTTTCTTTCTCTATTTATATACATACTAGCTGCGCCCCGTGGATTTACCTTTTTGTAATTTTCCTCGCAACTTTCTTAATTATTTCTTTCATAAGAACTTTTTCGGGACAATAACACACACAAAAAAAGAATAGCGAAATGGTCCAGCCGTTCACGGGTGATGCCGTGACCAAGCGAAATAGGGATTCATTTATATAGATGTACAGATTCAGGCAGACAAACAACACTAGATAAATAGGTGTTTCCGTAGGTCATAGAAGTTCGCGTGTTTGAATGTTTTAAATTATCGTATTAAAATTCATTTGAAGAATAGCTAATTATTACTACTTACGCAAGTACGTAGGGAATTATGATGTGAAAGCTCTACTTTGTACGATGTAACGATTATTATTTTTGTTTCAGAGCAAGGAGCTAAGTGGAAGCGATTGTGGCATGGGTGTCCGTGCGCCCGACACACTTCCCGGCCTGAAGTATCATTACCCACATTGCGGTGACAGGTGCGTTTATTTAATAATCTTAAATATAAGATACTTTATGTAATCCTTTTCATAACGTATTTCAGACACAAGATTAAACTACAAACCGAATAAAACCTCGGTGAGCCGTTGCCGATGGAACCTTCTGCGATTTGTGCAATCTTATATTGCGCATATTATCATGTATTACTCATTAATCAATCATGAATATTCCTACTAAACTTAAACATTAGCTCTCGCGTACAAATACTGTTTTAAAAACATACAATTTATCAAAGCGTTGAAGCTATTTTCTATTTCCACAACTCGTGACCTTTTTAGGGGCGCGGTAGCGTAATGGCTATGGTGGACTTGGATGAAAGTCATTGCAGGATCGATACCCACCAATTACACTACCAAAGTAAACCCACTTCTAATACAAGTATTCTTTCTTGTTAACCTTTTTTTTTTCGTATGGATACTCCGAGGGCCGTCACCAGCACCAGGGTTCTCAGGGAGGCGGTGTGTCGCAACCGAATCGACTTAAAAAAAGCAGTGAGCTACACTGCGCCTAAAATAAGAGCGGTTCAACTAAAATAGTTGTTGTTAACACATCCGGACCCTCCTAGCGCCTGCCCGCAAATGCTTGGGTATCTCCTCCTAGTAACGACTCCATTAGATGACGTCCAGGAACAAACGGTTGTCGTCGCCCCATCGCAGCTCCCAACTATGGCTGGTGGAGAAGAAAATCTACGGCCACAATCAGAGCGGCATGAGGCGTATAGGTTCCGAGTGGAGATCTTCCTCTCGGACTAGTTCCGCTACCTCCTTCTGCCAGATAACATCCTCGCACAATCGGCCATGGAGCGTAAATCGGGGGATAAACTGCAAGCGTACGCTAAGCTGAGTCCTCACTCACGGAAAGCACGTTAACAAGAATACTAGCAACTGGTTACTGGTTGGTCTTTGTTTTCCTTTTGTACTCGTATAGTTTAATTTGGGTAAACTTACGTGGCTTTTCAGGTCCCCAATGAAATGTGACAGAATGGGTGTGACAAAGCTAGTAAACGAGCCAAGTCCGAGCAGTTCCGAGGAGTCGAACTCGCCAACAGAGACCAACTGCTACCGGCGCCTCGGTGAGCGGCCCCCGCTCATGAAACGATTGGCTATGGGGCTGAGCGGAGCCTTGTTACAGCCTTCCGACGATGACTCCACGCCACTCGTCGCTGACACACCTACCACGTTAGTGTTTTCTAACAGTTCTTACCGCTGTCACTATCTATAGAGCAAAATGAAGCAGACTTTTTTTTTTTTTTAAATACAACTCCCGCATTAGGAATAAACCTGTGTCGCGGAGGGCTTCACAAACATTCAAACAACGGACACAAAGAACACCCAGACTCAGCTAATATTATATGTACATTATTATAAAAGAACTAGACAAGATTTTATCATACGAATATTGTTTGTATTCTAATTGTTGCTTCCTTTTTTCCTAAAGAATACTTCATTTCGATTAATTTTATTAAATAGAAATAATGGTTACTCTACCTGTGATTAACAATAGACTAACAATAGTCAGACAAATAATACTGTTGCATTGGTTATAAGTTAAAACAAAGGCAAGTGTTATTACTACATATTATAAAGCAAATTCTCCCTGTCTGTCTGTCTGTCTGTCTGTTTGTTCGCGATAAACTGAAAGACTATCTACTGAATGGATTTTCATGCAGTTTTCACTAATAGACAGAGTGATTCGTGAGGTAGGTTTAGGTGTATAATTTGTTAAGATTTTGTGTAAATTGATTAAAATATGTTGACGATTGTTGAAAATGTCTCTGCTACCCGTTCAAAGCCGGGGCGGTTGCTAGTAACTTATAATACTTCTCTTTCTGACACAGTCTTGTAAACACAATAATTATTGTAATTAGTGAAGATTGGGCGTGAGTTTTTATTGCCTAATTGTTTTTTCGCTGGCTCTAGTGCTTTGAGAAAGTGAAAGCAAATGTAAAGTATCTTGTGACATTCATAAGTCTAAACTTTGCGATTAAGATATTAAGACCTACGTTTCATTTATGATATTATTATTGTGAGAGGAAATCTATGAAAATAAAATCAAGCTTACCCACGACTTAAACTTAACTTCTTACCCAGCCCAACAAACCTACCCTTGTGTCTCAACGGTGGTTACATCAATGAAGCCTCCGAAGCTGAACAGCGCACTCGAGAGAGCAACCGCGAGCCTCCCCTCATACCGACCATGCCTACAATGCCCACCGTGCCCGCTGCTCCCCGACGAACCGAACATTTATTGCACGGAGACCTAGATGTCGATTTTAGAAGATGTAATAATATGAAAAACAGGTAAATACTAATAGCTTAAAAATATACTTGTCTATGTGGAGTAGAAGCTCGTCTATGTAAAGTCTCTGACAATAAATATTTATCGATAACCAACGCAGAAATAGTCATAACCCCATGCCGAGATCAATGCCGAGAAATGTTTCTTAGCATTGATCGACTCCATATCAATCATAAATACACGTGTTAATCTTCTCAATTGCATTCTATACTCATAGTTATAGACTAACCCCAAAAAAAATAAATTTAGAGTAGGTCGTAAAGATGCCTAACACTCGTCTACATTAATTGAAAAAGCAATTTAAAGTACTGCAATCCTAATTATTATTATAAATGCGAAAGTGAATTTGATTGTTTGTTACGCTTTAGATATTAAACCGATCATTATGAAAAATTTCAAACACATTGTCAGGGGTATAGAAGAGGACATAGGGTACCTTCCAAGCACAAAATTACTGTTCCCGAGAGATACCAAAATAATTTCACAAGAACGAAGCCTTGGTAAAACTTGGTACTAAATAAGTTCACGCTAATTTTTTTCGGAACAGATTTAAAATCCGAAAACGAGGTGGGACTTAAAACGCAGACCATAATAATGCCATTTTTAGTCTGAAAAGGTTCTACATTAAATTACTGCGATGATAGAGTTCAATAGAAACTAAGTCAGGACTTTATGTTTATGAGTAGTTTTAAACTAAGTCAGGACTTTATGTTTATGAGTAGTTTTAACAATATCTTACTTTAAATATTTTAAGCATAATGAGCCAAGTAAAATATGTTTTATATGTCAGTTTCATTGGATCCAAATAGTTAATGCACACTTTTGTAAGGCCACAAAAATTGTGTTCGATATTTCTTTAGATCTATTTACTTTAATTACTTTATATTTGCTTTCAGTGAATCAGCTGCGTGTAGCCGCACAACGTCGTCGTCATCGGGCGCGTCGTCATGCGGGGGAGCTCCAGCTAATAACAACGTGCCTCGAGCGGAGCCTGAGCTACGACAGGCACCGTGGTTCCAGCACGGGATTCCGAGAGAAGTAAGATGCGAATATTGCTCAACACCTCTATTTTTTTTTGTTTTCATATACATATATACTTGCGGACCCGACAGACGTTGTCTTGCCGCAACGTAAAAAATATTATTCCTGGAACCCTATCGCAGCGCCATCTACCGGGTCCAATTGTAAATCTAAAGCATTCTCGAATCCACCTGAAGACAAACAAAAAATTCATTAAAATCAGTCCAGCCGTTTAGGAGGAGTTCAGGAACATACACACGCACAGAAGAAATAAATATTAAGTTCACGACTCATAAGGGATACTATAACTTTATCACACGATGGCTATGTACTTGTTTATAGTATATGTACTTTGTGCTTAATACGTTCACGGCTCACCTGATGATGATCACGCGTCTTCAACATAATCCTGATCTTCATGAAGCTCAATAGCAGATACTAATAGTATGGTAAATTCGTGAAGATATTAAACTACAAAATGCAATGTTATTGACGTTTCAGATAGCTTTAGAGGTGTTGAGCACGCAGCCTGTGGGCGCGTTCCTGGTGCGCGGCAGCACAACGCAGGCCGGCTGCTACGCGCTCTCCGTGCGAGTGCCGAGGGACTTCACTCCCGCCGGCATCGCACACTATCTTATACTGAGAACTCCCAAGGGGTACAAAATCAAGGTGGCGTCGGTAGTTTTGTACTATTATACTCTTATATCACTAATTAAAGTGCATTTCTTATTTTTGATTTAATTCAAAAGTTCACTACATTAAAAAGGGTGTAACCATATTTCCCTCACATAGGCTACGATTTAACTTCAGTCGACAAACGTATTACAGTTAGACCGGTCCTCTATTGTTCTCTCCGAGGTCTATAATGTCAGTACGTCCTCGGCAGGGTTTCACGAAAGAGTTTACGTCTCTGTGCGCGCTGGTGACGCACCACAGCGTGATGCCGGAGCTGCTGCCGGTGCCGCTGCGCCTGGCGCGCGCCTCGCGGCCGCCCCCGCCGCGGCGCGACCACGCCGACATCGACGCGCTGCACCACGCGCCGCACCACGCGCCGCACCATGCGCCGCACCACACGCCGCACCACACGCCACACCACACTCCGCACCACACGCCGCACCACACCGCCCTGCACCCACACCATTTCTTAGCGCAGCCACACGTTTAAATGGCATGTGCTACCGCACTATAAATGCTAAAGCCATCTTTGATCTTTAAACTGAGTGCAGATCAATAGTGTTAGTACCGAGCGATTGAGAAAAAATCGAGACAAATATTTTCGAGAGCTTTTGAGACCCTTTTACACAATAATGTTCTACAGCGATCGATTCATCCGACATTAAATGTCGAATACTATCTGCACCAGGTTGAGGTCGATAAATACTTTTTTGACCTGTTGCTCTACGGATCTTACTAGTGGTTCTATTGTGGCCAGTGATAACCATTATTATGGTATAACTGAATGTGATCATAAAAATTTTAATTGTATAATGGTAATGTTGTTGTTGTTTTTTCTATCGGCCAATATAATGAACACAACTCGATCTATTTATACGGGTCAATATCATAAGTATCACACAACACCATTTAAGGAGTAGCTTTTGAAAATCAAAATTACCTAATATAACTTATTTTTCATTAAAACATTGTAACATTTTATGCGGGATTGCAAAAATAAACTACTGCGATAAACGCAGATTATTTAATATGAAGGTATAAACTAAAATGTTTACTTCTGATTACTTTTACGAGAATAATAAAAGATGGGCTGCTAAGCGCTAAGTTGAACCTGCTTACAATTTGACTTGAATAAAACACTTAACATTTTTATATTATCTCCACATTTAACATAATTTATAAACTGTTACATAAATCATTATTATCAAAAACCTATATCATCGAGTAATGGAGTTTATCTAAAATAGTCATCAAGTAAGGAGTCATTAAATTATTGTATGTTGTTTAGTACTGTTGGTAAGTTATCTTTTGTAAGAATAATGTGATAAATATCATACTTAGGATGTGTACGCAAATGTAAAAAATATATTTGTAAAAAAAAAATGTGTATATGAATTGTAATTATAGAGAATTTGTGTCATAATCATAGTTTATAATATGTAGGTACTTTTACGTTAAGTGAGCATACATACATACATACAAAGATGCGGGTTCTAAAGAACTTGCAGCTGAAAGGTGGCAGGTCTGTTTCAGCAACATTCAAAACAATATTGTATGAACTGTGTGCACTTAATTTAAAAATGCCTCAATAACATTAGTGGAAGGAATTGCGCATATATAAATGAGTTAAATCGTTTGCGCATAAAAAAATATAATTCGAATGTTGTGTAGGTATTTTCTAGTCGTATAATGTACAGTCATAGTGTGAGACACATTTGTTTGACGAATAATACCGCACGTTATATTAAATAATTATTAATTAGATTATGTATTGCGTAACAAATATAAACCTAACGTTATTGGCACTCTGGTATTAATATGTACATGTATCATTATGTCCTCGTTGACAGTACGATGGTGACTAACAGCTGCCAATAAAAACCTGTTGTGTTAGTGTGTACACTTACATAATGTCGAATTTTACAGGACGAGGTATTAAAAATTATATTGCATTAACACTAAATGTATAAAATGTTGTCTGACATCCCTCTCCCTCTCAGGTTCACAGCATGTCAGACAATATTTTGTAATTTATTTTGTAAAGGAACATATTAGTTGAATACTATAATATAATAAATACGCAATAATATATGGTATCCATCTATCATTCCTTTGAAACAATTCAAATTCATCAAATTAGGGGAAATTATGAATATTAAGTATCTTATTCGTGAAGGCTACATAATTAGAATACTCAATCAACGCTTTTATGTCACAAAGATGTGTAATATAAAGGTTGCTACAATAGTCTTTATAGTCTACGACGACAGATTATATTCAGATATTTAAAAATCAGAGGTAAGGTAAATCAAACTATGAGAATCTACTGATGTACCACAGTGCCATAAATGTTTAGAGTGGAGCAATAATTTAAGGGTATAAAATAAATTCGATGATTAATTAGGAGGTCGCATCACGGTGTATAATATTATATTTGTAAACAAGTTGCCTTTTAGTGAGTACCTACACTGCGGCTTCGCGTTCTAAACACACACAGACACACATGCATTAGGTACATTATACTTCTATGTAGACTTTTCTACTTAAAACACGTATGTACGACTTTTAGTAAAAAAATGCAATGTCATTTTAACAATTCTAAACAATCATTCTTTTATAAATATAAATTATAGGGTGAAAGGAGAATAAATAAAGAATAATAAAATAAGTCGTAAAACTATCGATAATCGAATTCTCAAAATGTTTAACATTTTATTAAAATCCAGGTTATTATAACATAGGTACATATTTCTAGGTGTTTTATGATAACATTCAAATTACACAAATTATTGTGTGTCTGTGTGCCACGAACGATGTTAATTGTTAAACACTGCCTTAGAGCGAGACGTGTTTGTATGAGAACTGTATTGTAATATCAGTAGCGTAGTCTGTTGATGTTTTACTGTAACTTGCCATGTATCATTCATATTTTACTAGGCTACAACTGTGGGAAGACACCGTCGAACTACCTTTTACTCAATGAAGAGTGCTTGTACTTCTAAAAACACGTATTTTACTATAAGTTGTTGCGCAGTAATAGGTTCTTAGTACTTTCTCAACACTATTATCATAACTTTGAAATTCAAATTTTTATTTTTTTTAAACATATTCAGAAATTGAACACAATGTTTTGTATCTTTCAAATGAAAGAGTTATCTGAAACCGTTTTGAATATGTTTAAAATTTTTTGTTCTATTCTATGCTCGTAAAAATCTATGTAATAGCAGTTCATAATTCTGTAACAAGATATCGTCATGAATTGTCTGTTTTGTACGTCGTAAGCCATTTTTTATCCACCTTGACAATGTTGTAGTTAACTACATCAGTGAAACTAATAAATTATTTACTTATTAATAAAATAAATATCAAGAATATTAACGTGTTTCATTGTTTTTAACTTTTTAGCACTGAAATCCCTTTATCAATTAAATTTTTCTTGTAACATCCTCAGTATTAGGATGTACAGTCATTAATTTTCTTTGCTGAGGTGACATCCCAGGAGTCTTGCATAATTCTCCATTAATATATATTAACTTTATGTATCACCCTTATTAGAAACAATCCCGACCGGGAAAAATAATGCGATCGTATTCTGCTCATCAATAGGGTTGCTAGAACTCAATAGGGATGGAGATAGGGTTGACAGCCGTTGTTGATAGGTTTTATCAAGACCCATAACTGGCGATGAGTTAGACATATTTAACATTTTTTTTTTAAAACAAGCTGTTATTACTTAATTAAATACTGATTTATAATTAAATACTAAATCAAACGAATCCACACTCGATGGGGTGGCGTCGTTTCATAACAGAGTTTCTATGGCTACCTTCCAGCTGCATCATCAGAGCGGCTCCTTGTCATCATAATATTTCATTGTTACGCGATTTACACATGTATGCTAAATTTCAGCTCAATCGGTAACCGGGAAGTAGATCAAATTTTATTTGCAAGATTTGATGACAAACATCGGGACAGGTGAAACTAAATAAAAGCTTGTAAAAAAAACTAAATTTGTAATGAGAGTAAACCCCTGTACTATAGAAGTATGCACGAACATCTTACTGTCTCCGAAAGCATTTTAATTCTTCACTTTACTGTGGAGGCAAATCTCTTATGATTTACGAGAATATTGCTGTCATATCCCTTCACGAGTTACTGGATACTTTATTGTTTTAACTCGCTACGAAGATAGCTTGCTTGGATGAGGGCTGGAGAGGAGGCCACAGAACGCATTTATATAAAGGAAAAATTCTATGTTTCTGTGTATTTTCTATCGCTTCTATATTCAATAGAATACTTTGTATCCTCACAGCGCCCACTACCGCCAGCTTAAAGAACAATCTTATACCTTTAAAACTGAAAGGTATCATACTGAGGCTCTACAAAAGTTTTAACCGAACTGCCATCTGTTCACTGGCGTTAAACTTTCACAAACATCTGCTTAAAGCACCATCTAGTGTGTATATTGTGAACTCCATTCCTCTTTCCTAACCCACTCCTTTAGCATGTTAAGAACATTCAAAATGGCGTGATTCCTTTGTGATTCTAGAATGTTCCGATAGATGATGCGTAACAACACTAATTAACTTGATGGAACTCAAACCCTCCACATTAATAGATTATTATCTATGTACTTCACAATATTTAATGTTTGTTTTTACAATAAAAGCATTTGAACATACAAAACGGTTAATAAACAAAACGATTCAGGACCATTTTTCTCTGTATTCATTTGACTAAAAATACACAGTTTTTAAATATTGACGCTTACAATAACCGCAACAGATAATACACATGTGTACATTATTACTACATATTATAAAATAAAGTCCCCCGCCGCGTGTCTGTATGTCTGTTCGCGATAAACTGAAAAACTACTGAACGGATTTTCATGCGGTTTTCACTAATAGACAGAGTGATTCACAAGAAAGGTTTAGGTGTATAATTTGTACCCGTGCAAAGCCGGGGCGGGTTGCTAGTTAAAAATATAAAAATAACGGATCTACGAGTTAATGGTTTCTGATTCCGATGTTCGAATCCTGTTTAAGTACTTTATACCAATTTGTTTGTTTTCGCAAATCTGGTAATAATGGTATTAGATCTAGTTAAATAGCTTTCAGATACAAAATAGTTCCCGAACAGAATAAATAGCAGTACTGCTGTATTTAACGTATCTATAATATGTATGTATCTAGAAATATATAAGTATGTTTATCAGTTGTCTGGTTACCATAGTACAGGCTCTGCTTAGTCTGGAATCAGAAAGCCGTGTGTGAGATGTGTGAAGTTATTATTATTATAGTTATTATTAACGCACATTGTTATCGTCTAGAGTCAGAATGTTCGTAAAAATTCAAAACTCAGGACAACAACTTTCATTTTACAATTCACAATTTTAAAATGTGATTAAAACTTTCAGAACATAAAGGTAATATATATATATATATATATATATATATATATATATATATATATATATATATATATATATATATATATATATATATATATATTTTTTTTTTTTTTTTTTTTACATAATTGCATCAGGGGAGAATGGTGTTGCTTCGAAATTGCACGAAATAAGAAAACCCCCTTTATCGATCCCTTGACCCCACTGGTAATAGTGAAGGGAAGGAAACCTTCAGAGTTGCGAGTTTCTGTAAATAATTATTTAACCGATCAGATAGTAAGATAGAATGACAGATAAAATGGTCCCATAGACGACTGATACGTCATGCACGTGTGAATAGACACACGTGCATGACGTGTGTCTATTCCAGTCTATTCCTATGTCACGGCCCAGTCATTTCAGTTGGATAACTTATTATTGTGTTAAATGCTTCTGATGTACCGCTATGCTTAATTAAAAAATGCTCAATTAAAGTTTTTAATTATCCCAGAGATTTTGTAAAGAATTGACGCCACCGGAACCACAGTATACGTATATACGTGCCGCAACCTACCAAGATTTTCAAATAATAATACAAGTACATTCATATATTTTAAACTTCGATTCTATGCTATTTCGTGGAATTGTTTACGCAGCACTTGAATATTTCAAGTGGTGAAATTCGTGTAAACAACGGTTAACAATAGCCAATTTTCCTTTCTCTTTGTATCTTCTTAATGTGTATTGATAATTTTTTTTTTTTTATGACTTATGTATACAATTCAGCAAGCGAACAAAAGACAGTGTAACCGAAAGTGTGGTGACTATTTACGTAAATATTCCATTTGGCAGTCCCGGCTTTTCTCGTCCACATCACCTGGCGCTGGAGGCCAAAAAGAACGCGAGTCACAGAAATAAAAGATAACAAATTTAAAAGAAAATCAAATGGAAATCATTATCATCAGTCATGAAAATGACTTAATAGTTTTGTGTAATTTTTTGAAGGTACTGCTAAGACTACTGGAAGTTGAGCGATTAGCGGACTGTGTCATAGAACAGACAGGATAAGTTGGTTGCCTTTAATCTTACCAGGAACTGTTCTGTTTCTGCAAAACTTGCTGGCTGTAACAATTCGTTTTCTGACAAGAGATCAGTAAAGGAAGAATATTTCTAAACCCATTTAGCCACCAGTCAAACAATAAGTGGGCATCGCATCGCAATGGATGACGTTTGGCTAACTACTCGTCCACTAGTATCTAGGATTAAGTATTCTTGCAACAGGCTCGGTACTAATGCACGCGGGCGTTGACTGCGTGGGCCTATGCGATACAAATAGTTCAGCCAAGTAACGTGGGAGAGCCATGCTCTAACGTGGGAGAGCCATGCTTCGGCACCTTTGGGCCGGCTCGACTCAGCTCGATATCACGGCCTCACAGAAAACCGGCAGTGAAGCAATGCCTGTATTGCATTTCGCCGCGTGAGTAAGGTTACCGGAGGCTCTAACCCTTTCCCCTCCCCCTTATCCCCCCTCCTCTTTCCCTACTCCCACTTTAAAGGGCGGCAACGCACTTGTGACTCTTGAGTTACAGGTGCCTATGGGCGGCGATAGTCATTAACAATCAGGTGACCCGTCTGCTCATTTGCCCCCTATATCATAAAAGAAAAAAAAAGCCAATCAATCTCTTTACTCTTCTTTCTTCTTGGGTCTTTACTCTACGCTTATATTTTCATAAACTAAATATAACTAAAAACGCTTACTCAGTAGTTACGACCATACACCGCTGTCTTAGTGGCTACACCGAAAGCTGTTTAAGTCTGAACGCTTTAAAATGTAAAACGAATGGACGTTACGAGTTCTTTGGTTTATTCGGTGCGAACGTCTGAACCGGCGGCGCCTAATTGCTTTATTGTTCTCCAGAGAGCTGTAGGAAAATATGCAGCTACCTATGCGAGCACGTAGCTAGTCGTAAGTACTTATTCGACTATTTTTTATCTTACACATTGCAATAGTAGACTCGGACTAGCTTCGTTTCTTAATATGAAGCTTTACGTCGAGAGCCATGCTTCGGCACGTATGGGCCGGCTCGGCCCCGCTCGATACCACAGAAAACCGGCAGTGAAACAATGCTTGCATTGCATATCGCCGCTTGAGTGATGTTACCAGAGGCCCTAATCCTTCCCTCTACCCTATTCCCGTCCTTCCCCTCTCCCCCCTCTAATCCCCCTCTCCCCTCTTCCCCTACTCAAACCTTAAATGGCGGCAACGCACTTGTGACTCTTGAGTTACAGGTGCCACTGGGCGGCGGTAGTCATTTACCATCACGTGACCCGTCTGCTCGTTTGCCCCCTATACCATAAAAAAAAATCGTTATAATAATTTGATATGGACTTTTGTAGTAGTTCCTGGATATATCTAAAGCTGAAGAGTTTGTTTGTTTGGTTGAACGAGCTAATCTCAGAAACTACTGGTTCGAATTGAAAAAAATCTTTTAGTGTTAGATAGCCCATTTATCAAGAAAGGCTATAGGCGATATATATATATAACATCACGCTACGACCAATAGGAGTGGTGCAGTGACCATAAATGCAGGTGAAACTGCGGTGACGGCTAGTGTAATATAACCTTGTAGCGCAATATTCACCCTAAGTATACACGTAATACGATCGTACAATGCAACGTCGCAAACTTGACATAATATTTCCTGCAGTGACTAAGATTTTGAAAAGTCGAACGCACGAACGAATAACATTAAAATTTTTAAATAACCCCCTACCAACAAATTTTAATAGAAAAGAGCTGATGATCTTCAAACGGCAGAACCGCTGAACACATTTTCTTGAACTACAGCTAAGAACACTCTCGATCAAGTCACCTTTCAAACAAAAAAAGTTACGATTCCACAGACAAACACACAAATACACAGTTAAACTCATAACGCTGGAGTTCGGGGGTTTAAAAGGAAGGCATCGCTTTCTTTTCGATTTTTTAAAATCTTAAAACAGTTTATTGTCACAGTTCTAAGCTAAGTTGTAAGGTAAGTAACCAAAAATTCTTCTCTCTGAGTGTTACTGTACTGTACTGTACTGTACTGTGTGTAAAATCCCGTGTTATTTACAAATATTGTTTTAGATCTGGATATCATTTATGTTTCCAATGTTACTAAACCTATTATCTTATGTACCTACATGTTTTTAAACCTCTCATAGATTAGGTAAAGAGGTTTACTTTTGTACATTCTAATGTATATGAAATATATTCAGATGACCGATTATGAAGGTATTGCCTACGGACGCTACGACAATTATATCCAACCGTCATCAACATCAAAGATATGTCTAATAACTAGAAAGGGTCTATTATCTCTATATTGTAAAGGTCGCCACTATTACTGAGGGAGCTGAACGTCTGACTAATTTTGATATATATTCTATACTAGCGGCGCCCCGCGGTTTCACCCGCGTAAGTCCCGATCCCGTGGAAATATTGGGATAAAAAGTAGCCTATGTGTTAATCCAGGTCTCCAGCTATCTACATACCAAGTTTCATCGCAATCGGTTCAGTAGTTTTGGCGTGAAAGAGTAACAAACATCCATACATCCATACATCCATACATCCTCACAAACTTTCACGTTTATAATATTAGTAGGATAGGATTCTGATACTACTTTAATGAGTCATCGGTATTCAGTCAGATACTAATATTGTTAGGCGTTAAGAGATACAATTATGATAGCGAGCTGATACTGTTCGCTTTGGCTTTAGTGGTCACTAATCTATTATTGTAGCAAATCTTACCGAGACTATAACTCCTTTCATGACCTGGTTTTGCAACTACTTATTCTATGATGTGGTTTAGAGGGTTTTCAACGCGTAATTGATGTCACTCCTGGTAGTGTAATTGGTAATAGCTGTAAATAGTAAATGGTAATATGACTATTGGTTTACTTGTTGTACTAAATAATGATTATAGCTGTTTATTTTATTTTATTATTAAATTTTGAGAAATCTAAAAATAATGTTTTATAGAGCCAATTTTTTATTACATATTTTCAAATAACTCTCCACCACTATTTATGCAAAGTGTGTAATGTAAACCAATTTTGGATACTTCCATCTTTTGGCGGTGCAAAGTGTAGGTATCCCTTTCAGTTGATTTTTTATTTTATAAAATGAAAATAGTCACATTGCCACATCCAGGTTATAAGAAGGATGACCCAGAAGTTTGTGTGATGTGCTGTACAGAAAGACTCTCATATTGAGCACAGAGTCTGCGGAGCTTGTGGAGTCCTGTATTTGTTTGCTTGTTGCTGACAGCGGTAAAGTCAAAGTCGGCAAAAAGATTAGCGATCAAAATCTTCGCTCTGCTTTTTGATCGCTTCAGTTTGGTAGGCTGATTTTGAAAGAGCCAAACTGTCGACTAGCGTATTGTTTCTGAATCATATTGATAAGTCCAAAATTTATCACCTGTCATAATGTTGTAATCGCGCCTAGAGACGCCTGCACCAAACTTAACTATCGTATCATGGCATCATTCCACGTAAGCCTGATTCTGTGCGTCGGTGAATTTGTACGATTCCCAGCGAACTACTAAGCTCGACACAGGAAGGCACTCATATAAAATATTATAAACGCTTCCTGAACCAATCTTCAATATGTGCTTCATCTCTTTATACACAACTCCCCTATTCTTTTCGACGAAAATTTTAATAGCTGATACGTTTTCTTCTGTAACAGCCGCCAAATTTTGGTTGAATCGTTCTTCATCGACCAAACTTTGCGGATCTTGCTTAAATTCGTTGAAAAATAGTCCACAGTTGCCTTAGAGATGATCTACAAATGAAATGTTAAGTCTACCAAACGATTTTTTCTCGTTTTAGGCCATATTAGAAATCGTAAAATATCATCGCATGAAAATGTTCTGAAGATCGATATATTTTCAGTGAGACAAGCTAATTACATTTAGTTTGTAATAAAGGGTTCGTTCGTAATAAAATAAAGTATGATAAAACTCTTTTTCGCAAAATTAACGAAGTCACCTGGTAGGTGCCTAAGAAATGCGTATTATAATATTATGTCCTCTTTTGTGGCTTTCTACTACAGGTAGCAGTGTTATGGAAATGGAAGAGATGGTTCCCGGGCGAATAGCTCTAAATGTAACAGAAATATGCTGTGCCCTACCCTGTATATTTCTTTTGGTCCTATTTAAAAACAGAAACAAATGGTGGATTGTAGTTAGTATTTACCCCGGTGGAGAAAAGCAGAAGTTAATGTATGTATTATTAAAGATACTTGAACGAATAATAAAGATAAATCAGAGCATATTCAAAGACGATATAATAAATACTATCTTAGCCAACACAAGTGTTATAACATATTTCTAATATTTTTGTGAGCAAACCTTGTTGTCCTGAACAAACATTTAACTGGCAATGAAAACAGCGGTATTTGTTCAGCTGTGTCTTTTTAATAGCTATTATACTGACCTCATGCAAATATTGTGACGACATGGTTTTGTAAACATTAAGATTAGAATTTTAGGAAAGTGGTTTTGAACTTACTTCAATAATAAAAAATACTTACCACCAATCAAAGTGACTTATCGGAATATATCGTGA
The DNA here is from genome assembly GCA_949752705.1 of Callimorpha dominula. Lineage (NCBI taxonomy): Eukaryota > Metazoa > Arthropoda > Insecta > Lepidoptera > Erebidae > Callimorpha > Callimorpha dominula. The sequence continues at coordinate 24,586,400 of OX456999.1, read as the reverse complement.
ACATTTTTTTTTTAATTTAATTAATATTCTACTGCGACGAATCGTTCGTCATAACATCGTTTTAGGTCGAATTAAGATCTAGTTTTTCCAAACCGTGTTTTTCTATTAAAATAGGAACTATAAGATAAAAGAAGAAATATTAGAAAAACTATAATTAAGGCTAATGGCGGTATTCCCTCAAAAATCAAAGTTTTTCTTGATATTCCTTACAAGATTTTACATTATGTCAAACTGTAACTCGTGTCCACCGTGTGCCTTGCTAAGCAGTCACTAAACAAATGTCATAAAACTAAGAAATACATATTCTCAGTTCTCAGTTCATTACTATTCTAAGCTATTATTAACTTATAGATTAAGCTAGATACTCCGTTACCAAAATTTCTGTCCCACGTATTTTCGAACAGGATAACTGCAATCAATAAGGCATATCTTAGGTACATATATTACAGCAAACATTGTCCGAAGTGAAACTGAACCAATCTGCTTCAGTAATCCAATCAATCACAAGGTGTTCTACTACGGTACTATACAACCACGCAAAATACGTACTGCAACGTCAAAAAACATATGTGGAATTATGTGATCATGTCAAGTTAGATTGTGTCCGGCCAACTTAGATAACGCGAGTCCCGAGAGGTATACTCAATATGCTCACACATACATACAGCTTTATGGGTATGACTATGATGTGAGTTAACAGATAGTGCAGCAGAAAGAAAAGTAAATCAAAGAAAATGAATTACTAAAATGAATTAATTAGGGTAACAATTCTACCACAAATCAAACTTTAATATCAAAAACTAATTAATGTTCCAGTTTTATTTAAGTTGAAATCAAAAATAAAACTTAACAAGGTGTGGATAGTGGTGGTAATACGGTAGGTATAGAATCTTTGCTACGTATTCTTTGAAATAGGAATATAACCTAAAGGCTTTTTCTGTTGTACAGAAGTTTCAGCTATGTAACTCGACGTAATTCAATTATTTATGTTAAAAATAAATTAAAAAATATTGTCATTGCAGATTTACAAAGAGAAACGAAGTATTTTTGCTTGGTTCTTAATTTCTGAGTGTCCCAAAAATAAATAAGGAAAACTTGAACCGCAGTTATTAATACTAATTAATAACTGCGGTTCAAGTATTCCTTATATAACCCCAAAAGGTCCACTTCAAATTGTAGGTATAAAGCTACAATCGTAATCTAATCGTACTAAAGACCGGGCCGCATGTTAGTTCGATGCTCATTCACGCCGCTCACACGCAGCGTCGTTTTGTTCACAAAAATGGAGTAATTATCACATAACTTATTGGTAATTAAACATTCAGACTCAGACTCAACAGACAGACTTCAAACCTTCAAGAAAAGAGCGTACTCCCATCTCAAAGGCCGGCAACGCACTAGTGACTCTTGAGTTGCAGGTGTCCATTGGCGACGGTAGTCACTTACCATAAGACGACCCGTCTGCTCGTTTTCCCCCTATAATAAAAAAAAAATCAGATTAATTAGTTCTTTAAAAAAGACAACCCGGTAAGTAACGTAAAATAACCCAATAAGAGTTATGTAATAGAAAGAGGCAACTCCTAGGTGAATATAACTAACGGTAATTAGCGCTGTGCGACCTGAATTGCGACTTTATTGTGACGGAACAACAGTCTCTTCTGACCTACTGCAACGGGGCATGGGAAAGCAAAATGTCACCTAATAAAATTAAAAAGGTCCCAGCGAGCAGTTCTCAAAGTTATAACACGAAAACCATTCCGTTATCCGACAACCCAACTGTATAAGGACGTCCCCGTTCTTACTGTAAGACAACTATATATATATATATATCTTAAAGACACACTCCACACCTGTACAGCCCAATATAATAAAGTAAATTGAGTACCCACTTAGTATTTACCTAATGTCCAAGCATGACGCAAAAAAAGAACATGCCTTGCTAACTATTCTTATATACGAGTATGAATGAATATTGTCAAATAAATTGTCTCCTGTATGGGACCGGATCGATTCACCTTGTGACTCAAAATAGAGGTATTACATTAGTTTGAGAGTCAGAGATTTTGTACTCTTATAGCCGATGATTGCACCCGCAGAGAATATTTTACATGTATGATGTACTAGCTATAAGCAAATACCCCATGTAAATGTATGTAACTATTTATTTTTGGCTGTGTGAACAATATTATTATTAAAAAGATTATATATATATATTATTATTAATGAAAACGCGTGACGATATAACTTCATGTAGGTATAATAATTATGTTGTGTACGTTACTCACGAAACCTACCGAGCCATTCGTTCACAATGCGTAGGTACAAATGATTGATTGTGATGCTCAGGTGTAACATTCATATAATTAACCTGAGTACTGTTACAGTTGCTAATGGATTACCCTTAATGTATTTATTTGATATTCCGTTACTGTATTTTGATATGATAGATCTTTTGGTCTAACAAGGGCAGAATTGTTACTGAGTTTTGAGGGTTATAATCAATTATATCCGTTTTTGTGTTGTCTTGATCCGATCAGCATCTATCGTATGATCGTATCGTATGCATTTGATTCGATTTTCAATAGATAAATCTAAAAATTTGCATGAAAACAAAAGATTTATGAAAGGCGATGTGGATCTAGTCTGTTTCGAATCTGGTGTAGGTACAGTTGATAATGTTGATAACAATTGCCTATGAAACTTCCATTGGACATGACCGCGTCAGTTTATAATATCGCGAAATTGTTTACAATCTTACGGTGACATTTACATAACATAGTTTTGATCCAAACCCAGTATTTGAACCGCGGGATTTGATATTTGATGGAATTGAAACGATCCGCAGTTGGGTTCACATGGATTCGAACAGATCTGAAAATCGATTTGATCGTATGCCCACGATCCAATCTGCAAAAAGATCGGCGCATGCCTAATGGAGTTTGCTCTCATCGTTTTACACCGGTGCACGTGTCAAACTGAGTTCGCCAACTTACATACAAAGGTTGATAACACAAAAAAAAAGTTGTTCTCGCGTAAGGAAGCGCCATAGAGTTTACGATCTGAAAATATCCTTAATTCATAGCGTAACAGTTGTGATATACTCTATATAACACGAGGTCAATAAGTACCTATACTAAATACTAAAACAAAGTTTTTTTGATGATTTATTTTTTGTACATACAACGTACTCTCCTTCAACTAAGATACGATCCCTCCAACGTTATTCTAACTTTTCTATTCCTTGTGTGTAGAACAATTTATTTGTGGCTTCAAAATTAGCTTCCATTGCTGCGATTATCCACTCTGTTGACTGCCGATTGGATTCCGGAGTGAAATGGTGAATACATGTTTCATCCATTGTCAGACACTGAAAAAATCCTTTTTACTTCTATTGAATAGTACCAAACAGCACATTTGGAAAAATGTTTTGGCCAAATTTTGATGTGAAATAGTGGAAACTCTACCAAATGAAATCTTCACTATCTCGCGCACTTTTCCTTCCGATCTTCCTTCACGATTTTCAGGTCTTGGTTGATGTTTTGTTGAGTCACTGCTTCATTTAGACGACCAGAGCGTTCTGCATCATTTGTGTCTAGATACGACCGCGTTTGAAATCGACAAATGGTTGGTGACGGAGCAGATTCCGGATAACAGTTTATAAGCTACTGTATTGTGCTTGAACGGCATTTTTTTTTCCATTAAAAAACAGTGTTTTATCAACACACGAAACTTGTTTCTTTCCATTGTTTGCGAAATTCCAAAAGTAGCGTCACATAAATTTTACTTTTTTTATTGTTCGATTTTCAAAAAAAAAAATACATATCATTTGATGGCCAGTACCTTTTTAAAATAAAATAAATATATATATATATATATATATATGCACCATCTCCAAGCTAGTCTCGGGACTTATTGAATGATCTAGTATAAATAAGCAAAAACAAAAAACACAGTAGATACCTTCTCCTCCTCTTTTTGTCAACCGATTTTGTTTAACCTATTGACGAACTTTAATGTTATCAATCAAAAATGGAATAGGCTTTTTCTCTCTGTCATCGACGGAGGACTTTATTATTGTAAAATGGTTTAATAAATTACGGTCAAACGACTTCAGAGCTACGATCAGTCATATTAAATAGCCTACTGGAATACCAATTGAAAATTGTTTTAGAAAATGTTATGGTCTGGTAAAATATTTCGAACATTTGATTTATTTTGAACGTTAATCAAATGTCGATGGTAGGCTTGCATAATTTATTTGAAAGAAACATAACCAATAAAACTTATTGCAAAGTGTTTCTATTCGCAAGTTTTTTATCAAGAAGTTTTTCTTTATTTCTCGATTCATTAATATGCCTGGTTTAAGAAAGATTTTCAGAAAAAATATGATGCAAGAGAAAATAATATATTATCCTTAAAAACTGACTTTAGGTATATTATGTTGTCGCACCATTAAAACCTCTTATTTATTTTATTAAAAATAGGGAAAAACTATAGTAGATGATAACATAGTTTACTATTTAATAAAAATAAGTTAATAGACATTATTTTGACTGGTTATGCTGGTAACGCTATACTATTGGTCGATTGATAAATATTGGGTTTATAAAAGGGTAGGAATAAGATGAGAACTGGTCACTTGAGTTCGAATAGAGGTACGAACAACTTGGCAGTTACTGTTAGTTAGTGATTTTCATAGTTTATATCAGTGGATTTGAGGCTGTTTCTTACAATTGCATGAGTCGATTAGAGTTTATTTAAATAACCTAATAAAAAAACTATAAGCAATCCAAATAAAAAACAATCTTCTAACAATGGTGTCGAAATCTTGTAAAAAACGGGCGGTAACTTTAAGTGCGATACCTTAATGGAAGAAAGCCAGATTCTTTCAGAAAGCCCCCTCACAGAACATTCAATACTTGAAAGTTGTGAGAACTTTGTTGATATCCTTCGCTCCTTCAATAAAAGGCACGTGTATGTATACCATGATATGACATGTAACATATTTACAGATCAATTCTCTGTTACAAGTAGTCTATAACTCGAATGTGTTACTGCTCCCGAACTATTTCCTGCGTGGCTATGCTAACAAAATACTAGATATGATTTCAATAGCAGCCTATCATGTTCCAAAGTACCTACTAAAAACATTCCGCTTATAACAAACAGGTAGTTGCAAAAAGTAACATTTTTTCGCCATCGGTATGTGTTATTGGGTGTGTCCAAAATTACCTGAGATTGAAAATGCCTAGAGACACTTAAGACCGAGGTAGCTCTGTGGAAAACATAACATTCTATCTAAGATACAATATGTGTAAACTGTTGAGTTACTCTTTTTTTTATTGGGATGTAGACTGTTTGTACCTATGCTGTGAATTTAATAATCTATATTAGCTAGCACGATATCAAGGAATTTGAATATCAGTCTGAACCGCAGTATAACGGAATTCAACTACTGACCCGCTTGGATTGTAGTAGAATACAAATATTAAATTCCCAACTTCACTATTTGAAGTTATGTAACCCACAGTACTATTCATTGTTCCACCCAAGTAGAATAAGTTTGAGAACACTTCAACCCTCTTTGATTGTCACAAGAATGTCAACGTCTGACTAAAAGCCTATAAGTTACTTGGTGATATGTTTTAATCGAATTGTTTAAAATGGAAATATTAAGCTTAAATATCAGATGAAATTTAGAGTTTGAGTGGTGTAGCCACCGTTTAAAAAACCAGACAGAGCGTATCGTATATCTGGTGCTGATAAGACAAAAAGTAGTCATCGAAAAATTCGATAAGGGTACGCAACCGTGGTGAGTGCCATGTTGTGTTCACAATTTTGGTCCTCGTTTGTGAATTCTTAAGCAATAAGCAGTGAACATTAAACTCTGAGCTAGCTAGCTTAAAATTTCACCATTTGTGAAAGTTGCCCGAACTAATAAATGGATAATTAGTATACAACCGATGTCAAAGTATAGATAAAATACTTAAATTACTTAAGGTTGCCTGGAAGAGATTGCATCTAGCAATAAGGCCGCCCTTTGTACATTATATTATGCTTGATATAATTTTATTATGTAAATGTATTGTCAAAATAGTGTACAAATAAAGAGTCATCTGTCTATCTATCTATCTTGACATCATTATTTTAGTCAAAACTACTAGTATCAATCGTTTAATTTAGTTACTTATTATGTTTTTCATTAGTTTTCTAACTAAGGCCATTTAACTAAAAATGAGGGTAATTTTCTTTAATGATGACATTCGTTTTGATCTATTTGTAACAGGGGTAGTTCCCGTTCCCATGGTCCCAGTCTTGATGAAATAGGAATAGGTGTTAAATGTTAATGTAGATGATTGTTATCTTTGAAGAACATTATTTTCAAGTTTATTATTATCTTATACATTAAAAGTAAATGGTTCTGCAGTAGCAAACTGTAAAACTTTTACTTCTAGATTTAATACTGGTCGGCTCTAGTATATAAATTAATATCAATTTAAACTGATAGTAATTTTATTATTATTCTTGTAGCGTTTACAATAACAAAGTTTTAGTTAACTTATAGCAGCTAGTAAATATTTATTGTTCTTTGCGCATGTTTAATAGCAGCGCCCGCCATGTTATTCAAATTGTAACGAAATTTAATTTATAAAATGAATTCATTGGGAATATAATGCAAAGTTACATTTGCATTATAACTATACAAGGGCAAATAATTTTACTCAATATCAAACAATTTAAAGGCAATTTTTTTTAAATATTCTTATCTGATTTATACATGACGGAAGTGTATGCTTTAAAATGATATTCTACCGAGGCAAGGGTGGTCATCCTTTTGGAGTACCTAATTAGTTTCTACATAATTATATTATAACCATCTGATTTGCAAACACAAAATAAAAAAAACAAATACAGAAAGTGTGGAGCGACTAAGATGGGAGGGGATAAGCCCTTCTGGATTCTCCCAAAGCCAATGTCATCATAACTATATGAAAAGTTAAGATAACAGAGGCACCATTTTAACTAACTTTAAAACGATATAGTCATTATGAAATTGAAAAAAGCGTGTAACTAAAAAATACTTTTAATAAGTACCTACACAAGGTTATATTATTAAAACTATTTTTGTTGAAAATTTTATTTAAACGTGACCACGGTTTTTTATCAAAATTTTCCGTCGCACATGCGTTATAAAAACAATTATCTTAAAAATTGCGCAATATTCCATCCACAGCTCTGTGCAATTCTCTTAAAAGCTTAAAAAATAAAAGGATACTTAAAATGATTGTAACACATTGTTTACTTAGCGCTGGGCGAACACTTCACGTAATTAAACTTTGTCTAGACACCTCGGCAATGAACATAAAGTTCACGCTGGTAGCGTCAATAGGCTGAGCACTCAAGGTGAACCTGTCAAATCAATAGTCGGAATATTTAAAACTGGCTTTGCAGACACTCCCTTGAATTAAAATAATACCGTTATTAGGATTGACAAAAACTCGTATGACTAGAGCATTTCAATTTACAACCGCAATTTATTACAACCATTCATTGAATATTTAAAACACCTCAAGTCCACAGTTAAGAATAATGAATTTATATCCAACTAGCAGCGCCCCGCAATTTCACCCGCGTAGGTCCCGATCCCGTGGGAATATCGGGATCGGTTCAGTAGTTTTGGCGTGAAAGGGTAACAAACATCCATCCATCCATCCATACATCCAAACTTTCACATTTATAATATTAGTGGGATTTACTGTTTTGAAACACATTCGAACACATGATATAGGTACATTTATTGTTTAATAGTTTGCTGAAATAGCTTGTTTTTGCCTTAACATTCTTTTAATAGTAGGACAGAGAAAATGTAAGTAAATTATGTTTTCCTGATTTAATGTGAAATGTTTACAAAGAGCTAATTCTTTAGATTTTTATTCGTTGCTCGGGACATTTCCTTCTTGAGAAACGGGAAAAGAAATGTTTGTACTCACAACGGTCGTAATGTTACATAACTTCACATCGAATCTCATTATAGCTTTTGCGAAAGAAACAAAAATAAATTATCGATTTAAAACTTATCTCACTCGAACGCCACACAAGCAGTAAGTTTTATCGTTGTCACCGGTTGCTATTAATCCTTAGTTGTCCAATCATACAGAATATCGCACGTGACCGCATATCGTGCGATCGTGACCAGCATCACACGATCCATGTCCCGTGTACTTTAATAGTCGGTTTAATAAGTAGATACGCCAAAGGCTAATAAAGTGAGCTATTTGACCATTTGAGTAGAGGTAATACAGACGTGATAAGCGTGCGTGAATTATGAGAAAGGAAAGACATTGTTGCTATCCTGTACCGATTACAATATTTAAATAAAAATGCCAAAAATAAACCAACTTCAACAAAATTTATTGCGATAAAAATGTATTAAATAGTAGTAGTTCTGAAATTTGTTAATTATATGATACTGAAACAATCATGAAAATTGGTACATTACTTTTTAAGATAATCGCGGACATACAAACATACGTACATAGGGATCGAATACAGATCCTACCTTTTGAAGTCGGTAAAAATAATACGCAAAAGCATTACACGCAAGCATACGACTACAAACTCGTACGTTATATGTAATGTATAATTATGTAACATACATCAGGTGCTACTGTCGTTATATACTTGTACTAGCTGCGCCCGCGGTTTCACCCTCGTTAATTTGAGGAAAAAACCTACTAAAATATATTCCATTACTTGAAGAGTACTACTAAAGATTATTACTTATTAGATACATTACTTTAAGAAGCTATTTTAGGTACATCACGATCAGTAAGAGTTGAACTATAGTAAAAAATGTCGCGGGAACTGGAATAATGAGGGAACGCTGGGTTAAAGTACCAGGTATATGTTTAAAAGTCAATAAAACATTAGCTTCTTCTTTTTTCTTTTTCAACCGTTCAATACACAGCTCAAAAAAATGAATTTCCTTAGTCTTAATAAAATATGATTTAAAAAATTTAAGTTTATAATGAGCGAGGGTGAACTTGAGTAAAACTTGGAATGTAAACTTTTAAGTATAATTTGTACTTAAAGAATTCCTCTGATCTCACTAATATTATATACTAACTTGTTATAACATTTATTTTGTATATAACTTTATTTTGACTAGACTGAATCACTGAAGCGTGAAATTTGGAGAACAAATTTACAATAAATAATTAACATTTTACCCTTTAGACATGTTGCATGCCGTTTAAAAGTTTGAGTAGTTTAGAGTTTTTTATACTTACTGCCGTATGGGGAACGGTTCAAACTTTGTATTAGCGGTGGAGATACAGATTAAAGTATTTAAACCAAGAAGTACCAAGCAGTCACAACTATAAGATCCTCAATTCTAAATGTATCCTTATAAGGGCAACATTATGTAGTCTGTATTATAGGTCATGTAGTGTGATGTGTCGCGCTCTACTGCCGACGTGAGCTTGTGATATTTAATAATTAATATCATTCATGTAAAGCACGGTGTAAGCCAACGCTCGCTATATTCATAGTCGTGAATGACACGCTTGTGTCAAATAAGTTTCTGATGTTGCTTCTGGACGTAACGGACGAGGATTCCGCCTTTCTATCTGTGTCACTAACTTCAGCGGAGATGATATTGCTGCTGCCAAATAGCAAGTGTTCCGGCTGTCCAATAAAAGAGATCAGATGGTGTCTCGCCGGGACAAAGAAAAGTTTACAAGATAACATCACGATGTTGAAGGAGACTGATACTGACGTCGTGCCCATATTTGCATTAATTGCCTCTCGTCACTTTCGACCACGTCGATGTTACTAGTCTGATGAAAGACATCGTCTTTGGCACATATACAGAAGAAGTTTGGCAGTACACTGAGTCAGAAGACATCGACAAGTACGTGGGCCCGAAGCTGCAATACGAGCCGAGGAGCAGTTGGAGTCGCACCGCAACGTCAACCGTCAAGGCGTTCGTGGTGCGAGTACCCAACTGTTACCTGCAGCAGGTGTTAGATGTTCATCCAGAATCCACATCATGCGGCCTCAGCTGTGGATGTGGATTTCCTCGCTTTCGAGGGCAGGTAGCAATCGACAGCACAAAGATTTAGTGCAAATAATATATTAATAACATAGTTTTAAGTTACATTTACCAACATTTACGTTAACTAACAGAATATGTAGTATGTATAATTTAGGCATGTGCAGCCTGAAATAAATTTGATTGTTATTATTATATATAAGTCGACCAGTTTACTTTACAGTTTACTTTATTTTTCATTAATACTTTATTAATGTGTCCGAACGTTGCCTAGTATAAGAGTGTAAAGGTGTACCAATGTACAATCATTTTCTGTCCTAAATGCATACTTGGTTTAGTATTCAAAATCTTCCTTTAAAATTTGCAACGGTTCTCGATTTGATCGTTCAGATAACTTTGACCCGGTACTAGTTCAGTTCGAAGGGTGGATAACTTTAACTTTTTAATTCAGAACATGCTACAAACTTGTCACTTATGAAAGGCAAAACTTCAGAATTTGTTATTACGTTATGCACTTCTGTACACTTTTTTTTCTATTTCCAGGGTGTTTTAATTACAGTTATGCGGGTTTCATTACACGAATGTATGAATGAAATGTCAAGTTAAATATTCTGCATTCAATTTTGTTTCTGTTATAAATAGTCTTATATACCGGGATGTATTGACTAATTGATATAGTTCATGAAAGCGTCAGAGTTTTCTGTGTAATTATTTGATGGAGTGTGGAGTGATACTCATATTAATCAGTAGGTGTCCACACATGGATGAGTAATAAAAATCAAAAGTCGAAATAATTTATATTTCTGCATAGATTATCTACAATGATGCTATTTATAAATAATGACTATTGAAAGGGTACCTAATATGACGCGATTACGACGAAATTGATAAATATGTGATGATGAAATCAAGGGTAAAGACGTCCTCTTCAAATGTCAAAATAGATACATCAGGGCTATGTTTGGGCTTCAGACAACCGACAGTTGTAAACACTATTTTCTGAGACAGCAAATGCTGACACTTCCATCTCTATTATATATTTGAATTCGCATTATTTGCTAAGAATCATCCTCATTTGTTTCCCACCTTATCGGACGTTGTTGTACTCAATAGGCGAAACAATAATTTATGTATACGTAGGTCTAACACATCTCTCATGTGGAAAAGTGTTTTTTTGTTTGGCCCCAAAATATACAATAAACTTCCAGATGTATATAAACAATTAAATATTAACGATTTTAAGAAGAAACTAAAAAAAATACTAACTGAAAAATGTCATTACAATGTTAACGATTATTTAAATAACGGTCTCTAACTATAGATAATTAATTGTCCTGCTCATTATGCCGCCTGATTCTTTAAAAGGATTTTTTTTTTAATTTAAGATTTGTTCGCCACTCGTGGCAGAAAGTGCTGTGATTCCTGATAGTTTATTTTTTAAGAATTTTGTAATTTTGTACCATACTCATGCAAATAAATGTATTGATTTGATTTTATGATTCTGATACATCTAAGTATTTACAGCATTAAGGCCGAATTGAGCTTGCACAAAGTTGCTAGAGTGTTTAACAGTTTACGTAAATTACCTACTTACTGAGGCCTGACTTGAATATGTTATGTGAGTATGTGACTATACAGAATATGAGATTTTTGATACTTAAGGTAATTAATTACGTTACCAGCACGTCCACGATATACCAGCAACAATAATTGTGAACACGGTAAAGAAAAAAGTACTCCCATCACTAACAAAGATCTCGTTTGTAGAAACGGAAACGACACATTCATTGCATTATTTTTTTACCTCACAATGAAGCAAACCTGTCTACCTGAAGAAATTAGTATGGTAGTGTATCTTTATTAGAGACGTCATCGTCAGCATCACATTGACCCAAAGCTAAGGTTAACTCATTCCGTACAATACTGACATGACACCAGATTTTAATGCTAGTTGAGTATATTAGATTTAAGCTCTATAAGGGGAATATAAGGGACATAAAATTTCGTATTTGCAATTCGAACCAATGTGATTACATATCTTCTCCTAAAAATATTTTACTTTTTATTTTAAACACCGCCAAATTCGTCAACATACTCAGTCAGATCCACATAGATCGTTGGAAATCGAATTGTATGTCGGCGCAAGTATTTTAGGAGTGTCAGCAATGTCGCGGGCGAGCACGACCCCACACGTGACCGTTTAGCGAACTGCCGTGCTCTGCATATAGTAATAGAGGAAAGAGGCGAACGACAGTAGGTGAAATTTGGTTTATCTTGCTAAATTTTGTCATCGTGCGAACCTTTATATCTTAAGTTTGTTAAAAACCCGTTAGTGAACTTATGTTTTCTAAACTATTTTGCTGATATTTTGCTATCAAAGTACCAAGATAGCAATTCAGAAATCCAGTCTAGATATTTTTCGTGTAAGATTTTCTCCTGGGTTACGAACCGCTTTTAGATACAAATATATCAAATAAACAATATATTACAAATTATTTGATTTTCTCAATCTACCTACATAAAAAATGCATCGAAATAAATTGAAGCGACCTTCTCACTGACATGTTAACAAAGACGAAATAACTTTAGAAAAGGGTAAATTAAATAACAAAAGCAGGTGCGTGGGATCGTCTGTCAAGTGCTTAGAATAATTTCCCACGAGTACTCGGACTTCTATTGCTTTACCTTCCAACTTTACCGTACCTCTTAGCGCAATGTATTCAGTTCGTTTTTTATAAACAGTCCGCTATAAAAACAATTAAAACTACTAGTTAGTCAACTGATTGATTGACAATAAATGCAGAAATGAATCAGCTTAGCATCGAACCCCCCTGAAAGTTTAAATCAATTTTCAGAACTTAATGACTGTAAAACTTATAAGTATGTATTTACACGGGAATTAACGCGATCACGAAAAGGTATTACATACCTCTGAATTGCCTGACGTTTCGACCAGGTTGCACTGTGTAAATGCATAATTATGTCATGGAACGCGAAATTTTAAAAGTTAAACTGTAAAACTTGTCTAGAAGACAATAAATTCAAGATCCTGTTGTCCTGTTGATTACTTTTTAATATCTCTATAAGGTTCGAGAAATTGAATCTTAGCCGTAAAAATGTGTGTTGTAAAAATAAACGTATTACGTCGGCGTTACTAAAAATGGAGCCAATCAAAACAAAGGCATAGTTACATATATATAGACAGGCAAATTTATATACTCGTAGAAATGGAGAACGCTTTACGTAGGTAATTAATCATTTTATTATTTGGCGGCGCCTCACGCTTACTTTATATAAAATTTGATAGTTTATATAAATATGCTCTAGAATATATACTACAATAAATACTTAAGATTTAAAATGTTTGTTTATTTCATCCTTTTTAGTTATTTTCACTGGTTTAATTTTTTTTAAATAAAAATATTTTATGATTTTTTGTGGCTCGCGTCAACTTTTAATACTCTGACAACTACTATCTTTTTTTTTTTTCATTTTATACTAAATACTTTAAAACTATATCAAAAGTCTTTTTTTCAATCATCTAAACGCAATTACCTGATTAAGTTATGAAAAGAAAAAAAAAAAAAACACTAAAAAACAAAAAAGAAAGTAAAAGAAACACTATTCGTTCTTACAATTTTAGAGGCTGACTTCCTTAACATGGGACCGCCCTTGAGGTATACCCTATCTAACAAACAAGAATCATCAAACTCGGTTCATAAATAACGGAGTGATGGCTGAACATACATAAAAAAATATATACGGTCGAATTGGGAACCCCCGCTTTTTTTCGGCGATTAAAAAAGAAACTAAGCAGAAATGCTTAAATGAGAATACAAGTTGTTTCATAATTAAAGGGTCACTTTTCTACGGAACAGTTTATTTATCGAGTACTTATTATTATCTTAGTTTGTTCTACTGCTGGACGTTACACTTTGGCACATACATGTACAAACTGTCTGCATGTGGCGGACTTACTTAGTCTTATATTCTGATCGTGTTTTGTTAATTTATTATAGATAGCAAATATCGTTATTAAAATCAGCACTTTATCAATGGATATTGTTGTCATAGCTTTACTTGGATGATAATGATATCTAAGACAGTAAATCTAAGAAAATATTTGGTGTGTTATCCATTATTAGAGTATACACTCTGTGATTATCTTATGTTCTTATGTGTTGAGTGTATTCGCAAGAATAACTGGCACTAATGAATATATTTTTATATATAAATATGTATGTGAGCATAAACTAGTAATAGGTACATATTAGTAGAAATTAGTACATATTATGTATTTGACACCATAACCACCCAGACTAAATCATTACAGTCCTGTAAATCCAAAGGTTGCCTGGAAGATATTGCTTGTTGTGATAAGGCTGCCCATTGTGCATTTTATGTTTCAGTTGTTTTTTTTATATGTGTATATATTATATATTTGTGTACAATAAAGAGTAGTTACTTACTTTGAGGACATACTACTGTTTTACTAGGAGTACCTTTCAAATATTGGAGAATTGGTTTCTTAAACAGCGCAAACAAGGCCAGCAATCACATACATATATGTATTTGTGTATACGTATGTAGTTGTATGTATATATGTTTGTGTAAATATGTATGTGAGCATAAACTAGTAATAGGTACATATTAGTAGAAATTAGTACATAATATATATTTGACGCAATACATACTTTCATACACATATTTTCAGCAATGGAGAATCCACATAACTGTTATTCGTGACAATAAAAGGCTTAGAGTGCGTATTGCGGGTATAATAATATTTTGTTTATGGATTGTTAACTATTTTATGACATCCGCAGTAGCAAATGAACTGATTTTTATTGAGAAAATATAAATATAAATATCATAATATTTATTGGTTTTGAGGGACGATAACTGCTGGCCTTGTTTGCGCTGTTTAAGAGACCAATTCTCCAATATTTGAAAGGTACTCCTAGTAAAACAGTAGTGAGGGATACCACACGCCTGCAGCGTCCGCTCCAGCCTGGTTACCCCTACGGCCTCATCAGCGTCTAGGCACAGCACACTGCACCTACGGTCCACGTAAGAAGATCATCTCTCTCCCGTCTACGCAGCAGCCAGCCACTACGCAGCAACCGCCCCGGCTCACTGGGGACTTTAACCGCAGCACCGGACGCATCAACGCAAGCAGCCCCGACTCACTGGGACTAGCGGCATTCAGTTCCGACTCACTGGAACTAGCGGAATACAGTTCCGACTAACCGGAAGTACTCACTACTGGCCCTGGCACGCTCCTTAATCTATTAAATATAGCATAGACAGCTGACTCATCAAGATATTGACCTCCGGTCTTGGATGGGAGTGATGTGGCGACTTCCACATACAGCAAAAAGAAACATACTCCAACATCATCTACAACCTACTAATCCTGCATCGCGCTATGAGAGTTCTCGCGCCGATTAGTATATATACAACTTCCCAACATCAACCGTTGGGCCGCGGCCCGCCAGGCATGATCACCTCGCCTGGTCGGAGGATCCTCACTTTCTGTTGGAGGGACATGATACCCGTTACTCCACAGCGTTACTAAAGTCAAGAAGTAAAAGTAGCGGGAGATTTCCATTTTCCATGGCCATTCTAAGTCGTCGGTAATTATATATAAATATGTATGTGAGCATAAACTAGCTGTAACCGTGCTATGGCCAGGACGGAAACCAGATTGAAAGATTGTCTTTTGATAGAAAAGACTTAAGTTGGGCATATACAATGAGTTTCAAGACTTTTGATAGAAATAGGTCGGTGTTCAGTAAAAGATGCCTTACCTAAAAAGCCTAAGCCTGCATCGTTTTCATCAATTATAATTTTGGCGTCTTTCCACGTAGATGGAAATATACCGCTGGAGATAGAGAGTCTGCTTCTCTAACACACAAATTTCAGTAAGCTCACATTTCTCGACATTTTCTATTTTTAGAGTAGAGGAGAGTAAAGGTAGTATCAATCTTTTGTGATATTTCTCTAGAGCATTTTCACAGAGTAAAGATTTCCCCTCGTGACACATCATTGCGCTGCGCCATTTCTATGGTCTTCTTTCTATCTCGGATGTACCTAGTTTAGTCGCATATAACATAAATAGTTTAACATCCAGTGTTATTAGTATCATCAATATAATATAACAGCATAGATAGATAGATGTACTCTTTATTTTACACAATAGGTTACATTATTTTACTTATATCTACTTACTAGCTAATGTTATGTATAAATTATTGGTGACCTTATCGCAATTTGTGATCTCTTCCAGGCCACCATTAGCCAGACAAACATAGGTAAAAAGAGGGGCTATGTACAATATAATTAGCTTATGTAAAAACATAATAAAATAATAATACGCATACGTCATTTGTAAATAAAAATATATATTATTTCAAATAAAAATGATTTGTAAGAAACAGCTATTTTTCTTAGCTAAGTGTTAAAATGTATGAATCAATAAACACAAAATGGCCTTTGTATTCGCTAAACGCGTATTGCCCACTATGCTTCATGCTTTTACGAGGTCGTCAAAAACATTTCAACTCCTATATAACCCTTAAGGCACTGGGGTGCCCTTTATTGCGTAAGGCTTAGAGAGAGTTTTCGAACGGCAGGCCGATATTCGTAAGTTTGGGACACGAGTATCCAAGAATTTAGGGCAAAGGCGAATGTGCTAAGTTTACTATAAAAAGTCTGTAAATTTGTTATATTTTGCATATTGATTATAGTAGACAAAGTTGTAAAAATAGGTTTTTGTACGTACAAGTACTATATTATAAAGAACGAACGAACGAATTTCTATCTGGAAACATGTTTACTTGATGTATACGAAACCTGATATGTATGTTGTGTAATTTGTGTACAAAAACTTGAAGCTAAGCCAAGCTAAAGTGTTTGCCGAAGAAAAGTGTTGAAGCTTGCAACAGACGGCATTCTCAATTTCTCAGAGCTAAACCAACATCTCAAAACGAGGCTGCGTGCTATGCGACTGTCCACCGTAATCAGATCAGAGGTTCCTCTGATTACGGTGGACAGTCGCTTACCACTTACAACTACGTGCGTATTTATTACTGGTATCCACAAGATAAAGGGAAAACGAAGTACCTACCTTTAAAGTGTTTTGTATGAACAAAGTATGACGGGTATTATTTATTTATACGTAAGAAATAAAAAAATTCTTATAAAAAATTTAATGTTACACAAAGTTGTTAATGGTAAACAAAGGCTAACAAAAAATTATTATAACAACAAGCGATACATCTTTAATCATAGTTGCTTATCTAAAACGAGGGTTCTCCCTATATTTAGTTTAAACAAAAAACTAAATGGGTTCTGTGATATTTTCGACAAGCAAATTATATTTCCATCGTCAGTTGGTACAAAAGCAAGAAAGGGTAACTTTATACCTGCACACCGGCAGTGTTGCCAACATTAATTCTAATTACGAACGCTGCTCGAATCACGTCCAAACTTGAGGAATAACTCTCGGGAACTATATATTAATTAAAATCTATCGGCGACTGTCGACACGCCTTGTGGTCACAGGGTTGTGCCAAATCAAAATAAATTATTTAGATTTATCAATTATGCCGATTTTCAATATATTAAATATATGCATTTTATAACAAACGACATTAATGGATTTGTTAACGGGTTTGCCTTTCATGGTTTCCCAATGGGGTGGTTCCAGTTCGACCACAAATCATCTGTACCTCACGCAACATAGTATATGAATGCCTACAGGCTGTGGTTTCCTAGATAAACTTTTGAATGGTGTTATCGGCTACGTATAAACTACATAGCTAATAGACTCTTGACATTCAATTACGAACGTTTGAGGGTTATCAAATCAACAATCGACGACCTCTGTGGCGCGACTGTGGTGCTTACGACTGCCGGAGGGGGGTTTGTATTAGAAAAAATGGGTAGGGAGAAGAACCTAGGGTAAGGGATACCGCTAGTCTCTGATGGGGAACGGGACTGAGACCGTAGTACCTCGCAGATGCCACTAGGACAGGAACACTCAGAATGTTATATTATATTTATTTGTCACGTAAAAATCCAACAGGCCCTGCGTTTCGCATAACTTTCCTCTACCCCGTATAAATTATGTGAATAAAAACGCCGCGGCGGCAAAAGCAAACTGTTTGCATAATGAAATATTCCACGGCATTCAACAAATCATTTCCCGTCCCGACCGAACTAGTGATGTGACTTGATGCGAGTAAAACGATTCAAATCGTCGATTTTTGTTGAATGTGGTTCGCCTCTAGTTTATTCAATGCATTGCTTTCGTTGAAACATGTTCTCTACACGATGGATTTGTTTATTTAATAATGTGCAATTTCTCTGGGATGTTGTGAAATTTCGGAAAACTTTTGCCGGAGATTATGTGCTCACATATGGTTTATGAGTTATGTTTTAATGTCGATACCACTATTGAATTACCATTTTAGATTCCAGTGGTTAGTTATCGCTATTTAAAAAAAATACATTCAATTTGTTTTTAATTAATTTTTGGAAGTGAAAACTTCTTTAGTTTCTATGGGGTAAAAGTACTGAACTCGTAACCGTCACGTACATATATAGATCCACTAGAGGGCGCTAATCTAAACATTGAGTTCTGTCAGCTTCTTATTAATTATTCTTTAAAAATATAATTAGTTAAATAAAGTACCTACTGTGTCCGCAATACATATGGTAAAATACATAAAAACACAATTATAATTAAAGTGAAAATTTATAACGCCGTTTTATGTTTTCACTTCTGTCGGCAGTCCCACGACAGTCAATTTTTAAAAAAAAATAACGGTTATAGCTGTAGATATTGAAAAATAAAAGTTTTAAAACAAACAATTACTGAAATTTTGTCCACAACAAGAAACATAGATTAATTACAATTTCTTGTGTTTTAGTATATGTGGAGATTGATATTTAGATTTAATTCTAGCAATGCATCGAAGCATTCCGAAGAATATAATGTTTTTAAAATTAACTCGATAGTGACTAGTGACTAATAAATCATGTGCACCTCTACAGTTTCAGCATAATACTTATGTATGTAGGGGCTCAGTTATAAATGGGGATGCTTTGGCTGTTTTAAGAGAGCAGTGTTTTTCCCAGACTACGGTCAACGTGAATTATGGAGTAAAATGCAGCAAAGGTCTTTATCATGCAGTACTGTTCAAGCAGATGTTAATGGTGTTTGAGTATAGTTTTACTTCCACTACAACTACTATTGATTGATATTTAAGTGTAGTTCTAGAAACTACTCTAAGGGAATGATTTTACTATCGTAGTTTATATAATACTATATACGTAAATTACACGATGTGATATCATGTTTCTCAAGCTAGATTTTATACTTATAGTTGAGAAACCAATAACATTAGTTTAAGAATATGGACTGCTTTAAGCGTACAACCTGTTTATGAAGTTTCCACAAATGATTTTATATAACACAGTTTGACGTGACTGATAACTCTAATTCCCGTAGCTATACCCGACCGCTATCGCCCAAGTTAACCAAAGTAGCAAAGCGGAAAGTAATAGCCGCTGTTACGTCGTGTGCGATAAAAAATACGTTAGCGAGTTCTTTGTAAAGAAAGGATTATTTTCAGTATATCCTATATCGGTTTTGCGATACTTTGGTACACATTATATTTTGATAGGAATAGGGAATATGCATGTATTTTTTTTTATCTTTTATTGACTTGTTCCATCATTCTACTCTAATAAAAAATATAAATAACCTCGACAATGTTCAAATTAATTTTTAAAATAACATTGAAAACATCGATAAAATTTGATATGTTTAAACGCCGCCATATTTCGCGGGCCTTGGATGACGTCAGATATCACGCTCAGTGTTTGTTTCATAAACTTAGTATACTTACTTGAAGTGTTACAGTAATTTTATACCGATATTCAGTTGTAATTACTATGTATTGTAATTAATAGACGATGGATAAAGTTTAAAAAACATTTTATAAGTATTGCCTTGTCCCTAAGTGTAAAAACACTATAAGAAGTACACCCAATACAGTATTTTTGTCCTGTACAAAATAATAATGTGAAATACGAAAACAATGGTGTAAATTAATGAGAGATAAAGTATCTTCAATATCGTGTTTATATTGTTGTGAAGATCACTTTAATGTAAGCATATTACAATTTCATTGCTAGAATAGTGTGAATTAGTCAGCAGTAGGTCAGTTATGTTGGTTTTAAACATCAAGCAGAAGGCAACTTGCTTGTCTACTTAAACTAAGTAACAAAAGTCCAATAAAAGTTCATGAATATAACTAACTATACATATCTTACCTATCCTTTAGATTATAATATAACAAGTATTATAATAATTACCTTGCGGATTTCACTCCTTTGACCTCAGCAGACGTAAAATCTGGATTTGATGCAAAATATGTAGTCATCATGAATGCATCTATTTTCGGTAGATTGTCCGATTGTTCTTTGACAAAACTACATTCAGTCATCGTCTTAGATAATTTCTAATATCACTAGAATGCTTAAATTGCACTAGTTAAGGGCAAAAACCACTAAAACACCTATCTTTCTCCGTAACACTACGAATATAGGCGCCGATAAATGACAGGACGGGGAATTTGACGTCATGTTTTGTTTGTGTAAGTGTTTTGCAACGTTGAATTTCGCTCCCTTATTTTGCATATTTTAATTAATATTTTTTGCAATTAAAGACAAACTAAATAAGAAAATAATTGTTAAGGCATAATATGTGGACAATAAAGATTCAAGGGAAAATTAATCAAGTAAATTTAAAGAACATGCATATTCCCTATTCTCATTCTATAGCTAAGGTTGATTGTAAAATAATAACGTTTTTAGAATAGATTTTATCTTTGCTCGCAGACTTGTGACTTTGGTACATACTCCTATTTGCAAAACTTAGAGAGCTCTTTCCTCATTTTTATAACAATGAATAAAGAATGAAACGTAAGTAAACCCTATTTACTTATTGACTTCTACGATGTACTACAATACTGAAACGAATGAAATCAGTGCTTGTAACTTTTGCGACGTTGCGAGACTAAAAAACAAAATATCATTAATAAACAAGTCAGGTAACAATTTTAACATTCGATAAGAAAGTTAGTATCTCAAACCTTCAGAATTAGTTTTTCTTTTGTCTTCTTCTGTTTTCTTTTCCTTTTTATTATTTTATAAATCTTGTATTTCACAGATAACAGTAGTTATGTTTCCCCCGATCATAGGCAATTAGCGGAACACCGGGGTGGTTTTTAGTCGGTAAGAGTCCGACAGACCCCTTCGTTCCCCAAGGGCGGAGGACATCTATGAGGATCTTCCACCCCGTCACAAAAAAAACGGTTAACAGTAATAATGTTAAAGTTGACCAATTGAGGGTCACTTTGTCAAAATTAATTTATGGTGTGTGGTTACTTATATCGTAGTAGCGGTAAACAAGCACACCTATAGAATCATCAGTTATGTTAAGCGGTTTCTTGTTAAACCAAAACGATCAGCAGTGGACGGAGTGAGCTCCCCAGTGCAGTAGGTTAGGTATTTGATTAATAACATAGTTAGGGTTGTATAAATGATTTTATAACCAACTCATATTTGAAAATTTCAAAATGTATATTTATCTATTTCATTTAACGAGGTTAGAATGAAATTATTAGGGCTCAGTATACTAACTGTATATAAGTACAAGTAATTTATACTGGGTCGAACAAACTTAAGTTGTAATGTGTCAAGCCTCTTATCCAAAACAAAGGAAAAAACGGTCAAGTTTCGCCAAGTTTAATTACCTTAATAAATCCAGCTGAGAAGTTTACGGCCGTTAAGTTTGCGATACACCTGAGAAATTGAACAAGTTAATGGAATATTGTAACTAGTTAGGAGACCTTTCTCATGATGCATGGTATCGACGACGTGGTAGCGCCGTGTCCCTTGTGGATGATCATGGAACCAGAGGTGGTTAGCAGTTTTTTTATTAAGGATGATGGTTGTTTAGCCATCGGACATACCTGAGCTACACTGTCACAAATTAACGTCATGGCAGATAATTTATTCTAAACCCTATTTAAACAATCGTGTCTATCTTTCCGCAATATTATGGAACCGATAACTAAATATGCGATCTATTTAAAAAATAAGAGCTTCTTTGATGAAATCTGTAGGGTTAAACCGCTTCTATTGCTGATCATACTCAAGAATCAAGAATCAAAATTGAGTTCGATGTTCAGTAGATTAAGTTTAATTATGCATAACGAATAATCTGATGGTTCTGTGGCCTGACAATCGTACTCGGACGCAAATGAAACTCTTTGTACCGAATCTTAAGCGATTTACTCATGAAATTTCGACCTTTAAAGGACAAAAGTGGATAAATTGGAGCACAGTGAAATAAGTACCTACAAGTTCAGAACATTTTACGCTAGCTTTTGCCCTCGGGTTTGCTCCCGTAATGTATATCTAAAAAGCAATTAGGGTTTCTTTCGGGTTTCCAGGACGAAAATTACTCTGATAACCTTCTCTTCCACCTTTCCAGATCTGTTCAGGTGGTCAGCTGAACCTACCAGTAACTACTATATCTGTTTCTTTTCTTGCAGCTCCAAAGAGAAACTGATTCCATTTCTTGCCAGTCAAAGGTATTCCTTTGGGCTGTTTCTTTTATGGACACGCGGATATTAGAGAGGCCTCATGGGCAACTTTTAGGTAAGCAGGCAACGTCTGCCCCGAAGAAAAGGTGATAGTTTCCTAACCAAGTACCCTGTATTCTGTCATACAAAAGATAACACTAATTATGTAGACGTAACTCCTTAGCGCTTAGTTTATTCTAATTATAACCTCTTGTTGTGTTACTTTGTTGTTTTTATGAAAAAAAAAATTAAAATATATAAAATATGTATTTTATATATTTATTTTACACCTATTAAGTGAATTACAAAATTAACATTTAGGTATAACAATCGGCGGTCTTACTCACGTCGATGATGGAAGACAGTTTACGATATTGTCTTTCGCCTTTTCTCCTTACTTCATATTCAATTTAACTCGCTCGTTCTCACTAATTCTCATAGTTATTTATGAAATAAAACTTAAACATTCGACAAACTGATGACAATTTTCTTTTATAGGAAGTAGGGATGAAGATAGATCATTTTTTGCCTCACACAACCAATCTTTGGAACAAACTGTCGCCTGCAGTATTTCCGGACCGATCTCAAAGGCCGGCAACGCACTTGTGACTCTTGAGTTGCAGGTGTCCATGGGCGACGGTAGTCACTTACCATCAAGTGACCCGTCTGCTCGTTTGCCCCCTATAATATAAAAAAAAGATAGAATGTTGCCTTGCCCTATTTACTTATCAAATGTAATTTGTTATTCAATTATGGGTTCTTAAACTAAATCGCATATTTTACAATTTTGAAAGTTACTAAGAAATCCGTTAATAAAAGCCTCAAAATATATTTATTTTTTTCCTCCCTTTTCTTAAGTATTTGCAGAGTTTGGGGATCTTTCCGCTAATACTTTGGCTCAAATTAAAAGTTGTGGCAGGCCCTCTCTCTCTCTTGAATGATAGATTGAATTTCTGATATAATTTATTTTCAACAATTTGCATTTCTTTGCTAGAAAATTTGTTATCAATTTTTTTTTGAGAGATGTAATTTTACTTTTTCTTGTTATATTTTTACAATTACAGTGTCTTTTTCTCAGAGCTTTACAATTTTAGCGTGAAAAGGCAAAAGCAAAAACTATAAACGTCTATTTTTATATTAAGGCTATTGTGTTCATAATGAAATATTAATAAATTCGAATATCATTACGCTGGCATGTGTAGGTGTTTAATTATTAACCCCTTAACAATAAGATATAATTCATCGCGGTAATATTAATAAGATTGACCTATACATTTTATAAATACTTTTTGTACCCATACTTTTTTAAATTTAAAACACATTTAAGTTTAGAATTTTAATCTTGAAATATTATCATAGCCACTAATTTAATAATTTTTTTCTTCTTAAAATATTTTACGATCCACGACCCATTTGAATAAAAACTTCTTTAAAATTCAATTTTTAAGTAGGTGTGATTAAATATTTTCTTTTTAGCAACGGTATCAGAAATGCGTGCTTTGTGTATCTACCTTATCTATAAGATGTGATAAATTATTATTATAAATGGAAATTTAATTTAAAACCAGTATGTATTAACAATATTCTGCAAATAATAACAGGTCACCTGGGCTACTGAGTGTCCCCAGTTTATTCTTAAGATAGCAGTAGCAACTGTTCACCTATATAGTATTTATTTATTTATTAGGATATCCAACAAAAGATATACACAATTAATGACAATAACTGACAAGGGGTATTCAGTTGGTGTACTCCTTCACTTACCGGCGACCACAGCAAGCACATAGAAAAAATTAAATAAAATCAACTAAGCAAAAAAAAAGAAATTAAAGTTTAAACAATTAAAAATAAACTGGTAAAGTTTACAAACAGTTCGTCTAGTTTTTAGTGACCCTGACTGCTAAGCCAGAGGTCGTGGGTTCGATTCCCACCTAGGACAAATAATTGTGTGATGACCACGATCATTTGTTCTGTGTCTGGGTGTAATTTATCTATATTATGTGTGTATTTAGAAATATATATATATATATATATGTTTATCAGCAGTCTGATTGCCATAGTACAGGCTCTGCCTAGTTTGGGATCAGACAGCCGTGTGTGAGATGTGTGAGATGTGTGGAGTTATTATTTATATATTATTTATCATTTATACGTACTAGGCATATATCTAAATCGGTTGTTTTGGCTAACATATTATATTGCCTACATAGTCTTGATACAGCTTTGTAATGGCCCAGGTTTGTATTTGAGCCAGGGATGTAACATAGAAAAGGTCTTAGGATCAGAGTTGGAAATCGAATGGTTATGAATTTTTAATAGTCTACGTATGCTATGAACGTTGTCGATCTTCTATAATATTATTTTAGTATCATGATGGGCGCTGGTTGGTACCGTAAAAATTCGTGAGGTTTGTTCATGTCCATTTGCATTAGTATAAATCAAAAAAGAAAAATCCTATCTCATTGATTTCCGTTTCGGTAAGATAGGTAGGATGTAGCGGCCAAATGGGTGGAATAAGAAAAAAAGCTAAGTCTCTGTACAGGTTTGTAATTTACCCATACCGACATTAATACTAACTCAACTCTGATAACTAGAGATCGGATATTCGGATGCATATTTACCTAAAGTTGAGATGTTGGCTATTATGGAAAGCACTTTTTTATCGAAAGAATCCCGCGATTCCAGGAAATTCAAATTTAAGTGTACCTATATTCCGTGAGATGTAATAAACCCCAGTTTGACACAAATGACACTTGCTCTGTTACAACGTATAATGGTTGCTTTTCCCTACTTTTACTGTCAGTGATTTTTGACGAAGCAAAAACAACCTTATTTCGTTGTAACAAGTGTCAAATCGGACCTATTAAACCAAAGGAAATGTAAGCATTTTATAAGAGTGCGAGTGAGACGGCAAATTATACTTGCTTGCGACGCGACAATACAACTTCATTCGTAAATAAAAATATACTTAGAAGCCGCAAAAAATAAATTTAGGTAAATATGCATCCGATTATCCGATCTCTACTGATAACACATCCGTTCTCAGATAGCCTTTTTTTAACGTGTGGAAACCCCCTCGGGTACCACCACCGAGCTTCACCACTTCACCGAGCTGATACTCGGTGAACTGGGTATGTCGGAATCGAACCAACTAAATCCACACGGTGTTCCGTCACGGATGTCTATAGCCGAGGGCTCAGGTATAACCTAAGAAGGAACTCCCCGGGCCCCCGACAGATAGCCTACTCGTAGAACCATTTGCCTATTATTTTAGTGTTCTCAAATATATGTAAAGATTGCCAGAGTTGATCATACATGTAAATTGTAAAAGCTGAGTACAAGTATAGTTTATGTATTTTATCTCTAGTATGAGTTTTTGTACCGGCCGGTTGTTTCATAACATGTCCTATAAACATCTACAACATGTAAAGTTATACCTGGCACAATCACAAACTCGTATCACATAATATTATATTACAGTGGACTTACGCTAACCTGAATCATTTAAATATTAATATTAAGTTCGCTGCGAGCTGTAATCCGAGTCACGTAAAACAAACGACACTTGTTCACAAACTATCCAAAGTTTTGGATTGGAACTAATATATTATAGATTTGCGAAGCACACATATTTATAGTCTAGTATAAAAATATATTCACTTGTACAATGCTGCTTAAATTTTTTTATCAATGCAGAACCACATTTTATTTTTAGAAAAATAATTTTATCCGACAATGATAATTATCTGCAATAGCTACATGAGCTAAATAAACCAATGGCTTGGTGTTGTAACTTTATTATATAACTAATTCGTAAAACGATAACGTGAAACGTTCACATCCAAACGTATGGTTTTGTAGGTCCGAATGAAAAAAAGACGGAATCCTATAGGATCAGTTGTGCCTTTCTGTCACAGCCAATTCCGAATCTACTGGACCGATTAAGTTGATTTTTTTATATATAAAAATATGCCTTCCTCCGTGTTTCAATTCTTCATCCAAAATACAAATGATAACTAATGAAAATTGTGTTATACTGTTAGGGGTTCTAATATACAACATTTTAAATTCATACGTAGTAATACCGAACGTACGTCCTATTTAAGAATTCACCGCTTTCTCACAACTCCGCTTAATAAAACTTGTTTACGAACGGGAGACAGTGTACAGCGAGGTAACTACCCATGCATTGCTAACGTACGATCAACTGGCACATAATGGTTGAATTTTATTCAGCTCAAGTATACACACTCAAGACTTACGCGGTACAGAATTATTTCTGACTAGCTGTGCCCGCGGCTTCGCCCGCGTGAAAATCAGTTGATTGTGATTTTAAGTTTTATTGCGGGAAAAGACTGTCTATGAGGCGGTAAACCTGCCCTTCCGACCTTTAAAGTGGGTATGAAGTTACCTTCCTTAATTTCTAAACTTATTTTATTCCTAAACGAAGTCATATGAAAGAGACTATTGCACGTTTTCAAAAATGTGAGTACACTGGGAGTTCTATTTAGAAAGTTCTAACCTTCTTCTAGGTATATTAGTAGGTATCTATTGAAACCATTAAATTAGGTAAAATCAAGTGGTAAAGCGTTTACAGGTACGGTATACAGGTTATATACATAGAGTTTATATACATGAATAGGTTCTGATGTAACTATAATCATTGTAATGACGTAATAAGAAAAGTAAAAGTACTAATTCTGAGAATAACTTTTTAACATAAATGTTTATAAAAAGATTTTTCCAAAGTACTTACAGCTCTCAAAAGAACTTTTTAATTTGAAGAAATGTGCAAGTTGTCGTTCTAAAAAGAACTCTTTAACATAAATGTAGCTCTAAAAGAACTTTTTCAGATAGTTTTAGCTCTCAAAAGAACTTTTTCAATCGAATGTTCAATTTTTCTTACGAAAAATCATTATTTTGTTCTGGTGCGTTGCGTAAGGAGCAGACCGCGCAAGTGAGCTGTGCGACTACCTTATACATAGACGTCAACTACCCGGGTGGTACGGAAGTACCACGATCACGGCGCAGGAACTCGGCAGCAGAACACGCGATCAAGCGTCACTCTGATTTTATACGTATTAACGACTATACAGGATGTAAGTGACACTGTACCGCATCCTGAAATAGTGTATTCAGACCATCATTATGAGTGAAAAATCATTAGAAATTTCTGCCGGAAAATTCATAATTCTTCTTTTTTTTTCTTCTTTTTACTTAAAAGTGATATCACAATGAGTAAACAGAACAATTTACCAAAAAAAAAAAAAACAGTAATCAGTAGCTGCTTTGACGGCTCCGTGCGCTAAAGGTCATTCACCGTACCGCACAGTACGCGTATTGCATTACACTGCGTAGTTCAAAATCAAACTATTGACTGTAAAAATCCTTCATCTGTCAATTTTATTATGAACTGACTTTTGCGTTGTGATAAGTATCCAAAGAAAGACGTTTTTGTAAGTTATTCGCGACGGTGATTCTTACACGCTGTATTTATTTTTCATTATCTCCTCAACTACGCGTCCAAATAAGTTGCTGAAAATGTCAAAGTTTATTTAAATAAGATTATCTTTACATTCTAACTTTTTGAAGTGAAAACTTTTTTAGGCACGTTGTGTACTTTTGGGTTGGGGAAAAAGCACTGAACTCACATTACCGTCACGCTCAGATGCATATTTACAAATATGTGTACAGAACACGTCGTTGTGCAATTGTGGGATGGGGGAAAAAGTATTGGACTCGCGTGACCGCGTGACCGCTCAGATACACATATACTGATGTGGGTTTATAATACACGTCTGTCTCACTCGTGTTCAGTGCAATAATAACGCACGTTTCTTTTAATACAAAGGTGCTATAATTTTGGAATATTATTTATTTTAAAAACTGTACCTAATTTGGTTAGCTATATAGTTATCGTGCAATAAAGTCTATTTGATAATGTGGAAAAAGTAAAAAATTATATAAGTACTGTTTCTCTCAGAAAAAAAAAATCTAATGTTTGATGCAAAAATTTGTGATTTGTGAAGCTACCGCGGCACGCTCGCTTCGCTCGCTCGGCTCATGCGTTGTAGTCGCAGTTCTAACCTAACCTAAACCTAGCGGCTAGCCTATATGTATGCTCTGAAGAATAAAATTTGGTCGTGCATACATAATTATGTTATTGTAAAGCAAGTTAGAAATTCCATTGTAACTTTTGATAATTTAGTGTGCAAGTCAATATTTTTGCCATACAATAAATATTGTTGTTTTAAAAGTAGTATCTGTTGGGTCAGCTAGATGTTAGATGTTAATTAAATAAAAAAGGTAATCTTGTTTTAACTAATTTTAAATATTTTTTTGGTTGAATATATTTAGATACTCAAGAAGATTACTTGCTGAGTAGCCTTTTTCTTTCATTTCTGGTATACAGTAAGTTAATTAGTGAAGACACTTCTTTAGCCTAAATTGAAAACAAAAGCGCTGTTATAAATTTTTCATTTTTAAACTACCTACCTACTCTATTACATCAAATTTAATAAAATTGGTGTGTATTTGTGTGAAAAATATAACCTATGTTACTCGCTGATAATGTACCTTTCTATAGGTAAAAGTTTTTAAAATTGGTAAAGTAGTTACGGAGCCACACGGGACAAAAATTTGTGTGATCTACAAATAGTTGGTGTTTTTTGTGTCTGTTGTTTATACATTGGTGAAGCCCCTTGCGAGTCTCGCGACACACAGGAATATTCCTAATACGTGAGTTGTCTTAAAAAAAATATATACATTTATTATAAACATTTTGCATTACAAAGATAGTAATCATTATTTTGAGAAAATGTAAAAAAAAATCTTATTATATTTTTGGTATTTCAAGCTGAAATTATATATTTACTGGAATAAAATATGTAAATAAATTTCTGACAACATTATCAGAAATTTATTTACATATTTTATTCCAGTAAATTGATTTTAATAGAAAGCTACATAGCTTTCTATTAAAATCGGTCCAGTAGTTTATTTTGGTAATGGATAGGCATTACAATTAAACAAATAGGAAATCAAATCTTTCCTCTTTATAATATTAGCGTAGATATTGCACTACACATATTCACTTAAACTATCTATCTATCAGTATTTATTATGTTTATACTATACACAGATGGCGCAATAGCAGTTTAAGTGGTCACCTTGCCACTACATAATGTACAGAATTGGACCTGTAACAGTTTTATTAAAAGTATAGATGCGTGTGTTCTATGCTAATAACAAATATCTAAAAAAGAAATGACCATTTATTTTAACGTTGTAAGTATTGTATTATTAATAAATTATTAATTAAATATTGTATTGTGTATTTAGTTAGTACTACTTTGAACTAATAGATGTCGCTCTGCGGTGTTTATAACTTATAATTTTGCATAATTTTTTCTATGAATAGAGAGAACCAATTGTGATCAATCAAATACTAAATGTTACACCGAGTTACACACAATACTTGTGCATAATACGTTTCCTGAATTATTTTGTACTTTTTACGTGAAGCAACCAAACACAAACTCGATGTCTATAGATTTATTATACACATAGATATAGAAAGAAAACACTACGTGACTATCTACCAAGTGCCTCCTTTCCAACAAAAAAAGAATGATTGCAATCGGACTACGCATCAAAGAATTACAACGAAGTACACATTTTTACTTTGATCCCCCCTCACCAGGAAACCGTTATGAATTTCGGGACAAGAAGTATCCTATGTCCTACCTCGTAGTATGAACTCAAATCATGCCAAGTTTCATTTGAATCCGTTCAGTAGTTTCAGCGTGATGCGCGGCCATGATACAGACAGATAGACAGACAGACAGACAAAAATAAAAAAAATTATAGTTTTGGCTTCAGTATCGATCATAGAGTGCCCCCAAAAAAAAATTTTCAAAATATCTTCAATGTACAGAATTGGATCTGTTACATTTTTATTATAAGTATAGATAGAATATCAAAGCCTCACAGTTTAGTTAGCAGAAATTATAAACCTAATAAGTACCAATTTTCCATGATAAAACACACACATATATATGTATTGTCTTCAAAGATCAAGATGTGCGAGTTCGAATCCTACCCATTACACTATAGATGTGAACCCATACCTAACATAAGCATTTCGCTTAGATTAGATAAGAGGGGTTAACAATATAGTATAAATAGTGTAAACCCTGTTACTAGTATCTAGCGTTTTCTTAGAAAAAATATTGTATAAAAGTGTTCTAGTTTTTTTAAGGTAATCATTGGAGTATATGCTTAATATCTGTTCTCTGTAAGTCTTAGTTCACACTAATATGACTTTTTCCTGATCTAATTACATTGTAGTTGACAGTGAATTAGACCGGTCCACTGTCAAGACCGGCTTACTCTACAGCAAGGGACTCCCCAATCACCGGGATCATTAAGCTACAACGCTGTCTGTGCACTAATTACTCATTTATATGTCTTCGGTAATTATTTTTCGGTAATTAACTTTCACGATTTTTATACATATTAGATGTGGAACTCGAAAGTTGATCGCGATAATATTTATAAGCTACAATACCTTTTTTCGGTTACACGAAGTTCGTTCAAATTCCGATTAAGCTTTGATATTTGACACAAATTGCAGCTGGAGCATTGATGGAAATGAAAAAAATGGTTTATATTTTCACAAAATTTAAAAAATGATTGTAAAAGGACATAAATAAAGGAAATATTTTTACTATATTTTTGTTCAGTCCCGTTGATTCTTGTTAGTATCTGACTGGCCGAGATCGCTTCACTCACAGTCATGTTGCTTTTGTGGCGTGTTTTCGACACAATATTTTTTTTTAGATAGCTTACCTGGTACACGAGGCAATGTTTTAATGCCTTTCTGTTTGGAAAAGTTTTAGTGCCATCTCGATTTCCGTGTGTTAAATATTGATCGAGGACGCAATGTACGCGTTTCAAATTTATCAGCCAATTTCAACTTTAAGACGAATAAACGTACTAACTTCATAACATACACACAAAATTTACATAAAATTCCATTTATAATAATACTAGGATTTGTAATATACACCTAAATGACAAATAAACGCGGTTGTTAAAATTTGTAATAAGTTTAATAAGTAAAAATATAGCAAAAATACATTAAACTATGATATATTTTTTATTTCTATCAGTAAAAGCTCAAGTAGGTATAAATAGTAAGCAATCAAACATTCAACAAGTTTAGATAAGTTGTTCAATAGTTTTTACTATTAAAGGCAAAGCAATATATACCTACGACAAACTTTCTTAAATGGGTTCGGATCAGTGTATGCTCGTTATTTTTCTTTCAAATTAATGTTGAAGGCCAAATGCTATAACTAATTCTCCAGGCCGGGGAAATCATTGATTATTTTCGAGCTATCTGGCGATTTCAGTAAATAGCCTCTTGCATCGCATTAGATGCAGTTGGTTGTAATAGGGAATCAGTTGGCAAATTTACGCCACGGGAAGCTTCTCCCAAAATCCCGACCCTATAATAACTCCACTCCACACATCTCACATACGGCCTGTACTATGGTAACCAGACTGCTAATAAACATACTTATATATTTCTAAATACGTACATACATACTTAAAAATTACACCCAGACACAGAACAAATTATCGTGCTCATTACACAGTTATTTGTCCTGGGTGGGAATTGATTCCACGACCTATGGCATAGCAGTCAGGGTCACTAACCACTAGACCAACAGGCCAGTCAAATGTTGCTGTTGACTTTTTGAAACAATTAAAATTAAAATGAACGCTAACAATTTGGCCTGGCCTGTTGGTCTAGTGGTTAGCGATCCTGACTGCTGACGCAGAGGTCGTGGGTTCGATTCCCACCCAGGACAAAAAGTTGTGTGATGAGCACGATCATTTGCATTTGTATCTTGAATGTGTTGAATTTATCTATAATATATAAGTGTTTAGGAATATATGAGTATGTTTAGTTTGGGATCAGACGGCCGTGAGTGAGATGTGTCAAGTTATTATTATTATTAATTTTGAATTAAATTAATCTTATAATTATAAGGTATATAAATATTACACTAATATAAATGAATAATAGTAAAATTACACGCATTTTTAAATAACACACACTTACCATTCATAAATAACAGTTGTATTCTAAATGTCCAATTACGATAAACATACCCCAAATCATTCTCATCTACGTTCGTTTTTCCCCACGGTTGGTATGCGCGTTGGCTGTCAGAATCACAACACGAATATTTCTTCGGTGAGCTCGTAAATACCGACTGCCTGTTATGAGTACTCGCGGCGAATATACTTCATCTCACCGTGGGTGATTGCAGGGTTAGCATAAGTGAAAGTCAGGACGAATATTTTTGTCCAATTACATATAACCTGTCAGCCTTCCAGTACTATTGGTCTACTAGTCATGTTCTGTTTGATAATAAATAATGAGCGGATAGCATTTACTGGTAAACATGACCTACCTAAGTTTAGTGCTATGTTGTATTAAAAAAAAAACAGTTCGGAACCACTCCTATTTATTCCAAGTATCCCACTGTTAAGCGTGGGCTCAAAAAATACTCTTAATGTTCATATTGAATTCACAATCCACAAAAAGTTTTTAAACTTAGTATTTATGGATTTTCTTATGTCACGTTTTATTCTTGAGTATAAATAAAACGAACAAAGTTCAAGATTTGTTGTTATATTAGAAAAAAAAATATGAACAGTAAAAAGTGGGTAGTGGGTTCGGTGAGGCCGGTACAAAGGTTGGGCCCCGTATAAGGCTCACAATACTGCACTCCCCTGGTCGGTGTCAGCTGGCAAGGCCCTGGCGTAGTCCGGCGGAGCGAGGACTCGGGAGACGGAGGTAGCAGCTGGGGCGAAGAGAGTAGTAGAGGCCTGGAGTGGCCTGGCGGAGCGTATCCCAGGAGGATTGAGGTAACACCTCAGTCGAAGAGAGCAGCAGAGGTTCTCGAGAGCTCTAGTCGAGCGCAGCTCTTAAGCCCCATAGGAGTTCCCAGTATGGGAACAAATAAGGCACTTAGAAACAAACTGTTATAATTATTAGCAGGTTTATGAGAGTCGAGGTTTAATAGTTTAACTGTCGGTTACACTGAGGGTCGGCACCGAGCTGAAGTACGCGACGTGTCTCAAGCGCAGTGTTGAGACGACTGATGGCTGCGTGCGCGCCACCGAACTCGCCGCCTCGGGTGAGTCATCTTTTCGAATTATCTAGAAAAGACATTTCGCTATACGGAGTAAGCGTCTGTCGTGCAGTTTGTATGTGCTAATTTATTTTTATGTAATGAAAACTGATTAGATTATAATTTGAAAATTGATAAGTTGGTAAGATTGCAGTATAATCTGCAAATAGTTATGCAAGATTGATTAGGTTAAGTTTTATCCTTTTTATGTAGGAACAGTATCTAGTGATCGTGACACTTAATAATAGATTGTATAATTCCAAAACTATAAAAAATATGTTCAATTTAAAATGATTTTATAAAAAACAGAGGTGATAACAACTGGAAATTCAAATGGTAATAGTTCTTTTAAACGGACTGGTTTTTTTCAAACAAAGTTTTTATAACTGCACGGAAGAGCCAAGTCCAAATTATTGAAGTAAGAGTTCCTGTGTCAAATACACGCTGTTTTCTAAAATACTTGGAAAATGTTTACGAGTTAGACAGTGTCGACGGTTCCTTCTTATTTAACTGTAATTGATGGTGGTGTGGTGTAGATGCAGGTATTGCATTATAAAGTATATATAACAAGCAACCCGGCCCGGCTTGGCACGGGTACAAATTATACACCTAAACCTTCCTCATGAATCACGTTGTCTATAAGTGAAAACCGCATGAAAATCCGTTCAGTAGTTTTTCAGTTTATCGCGAACAGACAGACAGATAGACAGACAGACAGACACGGCGGGGGACTTAGTTTTATATTATGTAGTGATTAAATCCATTGTAATATAAACACGCAATAGAAACGACTTTATTCACAAAAAATATTTCTACACACAAAAAGTTTTCAAATACGGTAATTACTCTTAAATTCCTAAAGTAAATAGACTTTTTTAAAACAAAAAAATTAAAACCAAAGCAGTATTAACATTGAATATAAATCATATTATATTTTAATAATATTGAGATCATTCATATTTTTTTCACTGAAAAGAAAAAGTTTACGAACTTCAATTCAACAAAGTAGAAACGTTTGGTAACCCTACGCGATACAAGGTTTCATTCTCATTTCCTGTAAAGGAGCACTTAATCAAGTCAATGGTATTTATGGACTTCTTACGTATCCAGAAAATTATTTTCATTAAGTCGACAGTACAAGCATATATTTGCCCGATACTAGTTCAATGTTAGGAGTACCAGAATAATGAAATAATGTTCGTTATTAATTAGATTTATTAAGGTGTAACTAACGTAAATAAGTGAAGCAGTTCATTCAAGGCAAGGCAAAGCAATCAATTCACCTTAATTGAATAAAACCTTAGTCATAATGAAACGGTAGGTTCGAAAAGATGTTGATATTAATCAGTAGTTTGACATTTAAGTTGATTAATATGAACAGTTTGACTACCTATATCGCGGGTTTAACTCCTGCCCAGGGCAAATACTGTAAGGCTGCGTGCTTCCTCTACTTTCTAAAAATAAACGTATTTAAGTTGTATGTGCTCAGTTCTCATAGCTGAGAAAAAATAAAACAAAAGAAAAGCATAGGCTAATTTTGTACAACGGCGGACTTACACGGAATGACAGTTCAAATGATACTGGACAATGAAATTACGGTTAAAATTCAACCACGGTACTGAAGTCATTAAAATTAAAAGAATAACATCACACCACGTCTTCTTAAGTTTACTTTCAATCAATCAATCAATCAAATAATTTATTTGTAAAACATTGGTATTTACAATCAAAGTAGTCTTATAAATAAATCTTATTCCGCTATGTTTGGCCATCAAGACATACAAATATTATAATTTAATTTGTTACATATTACAATTAATAGGGAAATAATTACAATTTTACTTAATAACATTATGGATTATATTAAATAGAAAATGTGATTATTATTATTGTCAATTGTTACATTTAATTAATTATATATTAGGAAAATAATAATAAAATAAAATAAGCAAAAACTTAATCGCAATATTGTCCCCACGAACCATAGTAATGACGAGACTAGTGGCGCGGCGTAGGTAGCAAGCACATTCAACTGCTACGCCAGGGGCTCGGGTTACATTCCCCCTTTGTGCAAATATTTGTAAGCATGAGTATGTATATTTGCACTAGTCTGGGTGTTTCTATGTAAGTTTACCTGTGGTCTACAACCCATAAAAGCTCTGATTAGTTTGGGCCTAGGTAGCGATGTATGTTCCAGGGTTTTATAATCAAAGTTTAATGCGGATCCTATAGATTTTAACTAGTTTAATAGGACGTGTGTTTTGGTAGTATAATGTAACACTTTTTTTTATTTTTCCAACAAGGACTGATATGTCTGTATATGGGCTTATTGATCAAAGTAATTTTCTTTCTCCAGGTCTTACATAAATAAGAGATACAAAGACGCGATAAACAAAGGACATTTACTTAAATACGTTTCGCAATTCTCAATATCGACACTTGCCATTCGTAGAATTTCCGTACGCATGATGTAATCAACTGGAGCGCCTCTTACCAATCTGGTGATGAATTTATTTAGGAGCGAGAGAAATTTTTTGACGGTTTACTTTAATCTTATGACAGACAAAATTAACATTTTCCATACAATTTGATATGTTTCGTAACTTGCTATGATGTAATATAGCAATATGTGTGTTACATTATAACTGTAAGTTAGTATACTACAGTCTAACATACACATATTAGATCCATCCAGAAGATTTTCTTATGATTGCTTAAGATGATCTTTAGTTATTTAGTACAGAATAAATAAATAGTACTAAAGTCTCACTGATTCAACGTTAAATCAATAGCGACTCTCAGTTTTACGGAACTAAGTGCAAATTAGCTAAAAATATTTGCCTATCGTGAGCTTGCGTAATTTAAAATGTGTGGAATTTCTATACACTACAGTTTTTGTTTTGTGATCAAGGCTACATGTACTCAATATGTAAAGATATCATTATATATGTGCCTGTAAGTGATTGTCACAACACTCAACGGATTTAGGCTTTCCCAACATTGTGGGGGCTAGAAAGGAAATAAGAGAGGCCTGCAAAAAAATATTAATGAGTAGTGCGAGTGCGAATCCAATCGCTATTTTTAAAGCCACTTCTCAATAATTTCATATACGAGTATATGCCTATGTACTCGTATATATGTCTTCGTCCGTTTGTGTGTGTGTTAAATATCAAGTTTGTGGTATGTCCTCTATAAACTCATACACCAAGTACTGTTCCTTAAAGTGATAGCAAGAAGACGTTTGCTTCCGTTAATAGCGCTAAAGGAATTCAAATAATCTATTCATGGGAAGTGGAGGAGGCTCCACCCTTCCATAAGTAGATAAATTATTCCCGAGGGATTGATTGTTTACATCAAAGTGTAAACCTAATAGCCATCTGTAACCTGTAGTTAACTAAGGCAGCTTTCAGAATAGATAATTCGCTTGATTTAGCCGATCGTTGTCAGCTTGTAAATTATACTAAATTAAGAGTTTCAAATAGTGTGTAGCAGAAAATCAACCATAGCTTAAGCTCAAGTTATTTTCTTTTGTATTTCTCTTTAAAAGCCCGTTGGAGTTAGTTTAGCTTATCTTTGCTAGAAATATCAGTACGATGTTCAAAGTCACAAAACGCAACTATTTTTATAATAGTTTAGTTTACAGGTAAAATTTCGTTCACAATGATGACCTTGTGCGTTGTCGTGGTGTAATATCGAAGAATTTTCTTTCCACAAATTTGGCCCTTTTTAGACGAATTTGCTCTCTCAAACGCCGCTTGATGCTAAAATAATATTCTTTATTTATGGTCTGACCTTCTGATAAGAATTCCGCGTACACAACACCTCGATAGTCAATGAAAACAATCAAAATGTCTTTGACTTTTGATCGACTTTGTCGTGTGTTTTTCGGTTTCGGTTTTGTTGGAAGTCGCCATTCCGAAGCTTGTTGAATGGTTTGTATGTCAAACTCGTAAATCCATGTCTCATCACCAGTAAATCAATATTCATAAAAATATTTATTTTTTTCTACTTTTCTTCTCTCTTTATTCTTCATTTTTTAAAGCATGGGACAAACACCATGAAGTGCAAACTTCTTCTTCAGTAACTTTACAACCTTCTCAGTGTTATCCCTGTTGTAAATAATACCACGAGGTACCACGTGGAATTTTTTCTGCAAAATTCCTGTATATGGTTAATAAATAAAAGAATAGAAAAGTATAACTAGTTATTAATAGGGAATATGCATGTTGTTTAAATTTACTTCATTAATTTTCCCTTGAATCTTCATTGTCCAGATATTATGCCTAAACAATTACTTTCTTATTTAGTTCGTGTTTAAATGCAAAAAATATT
Source organism: Callimorpha dominula (assembly GCA_949752705.1). Taxonomy (NCBI): domain Eukaryota; kingdom Metazoa; phylum Arthropoda; class Insecta; order Lepidoptera; family Erebidae; genus Callimorpha; species Callimorpha dominula. The sequence goes on along the minus strand of OX456999.1, from coordinate 24,548,142 downwards.
AATTAAAATATGCAAAATAAGGGCGCGAAATTCAACTTTGCAAAACGCTTCACCATTGGTCGAAACAAAACATGACGTGCATTTCAACTTTTTTTAATTTATCGGCGCCTATATTCGTAGTGTTACGGAGAAAGATAGGTGTTCCTGTGGTTTTTTGCTCTTAGCTAGTGCAATTTAAGCATTCTAGTGATATTAGAAATCATCTAAGACAATGACTGAATGTAGTTTTGTCAAAGCACAATCGGACAATCTACCGAAAATAGGTGCATTCATGATGACTCTATATTTTGCATCAAATCCAGATTTTACGTCCGCTGAGGTTAAAGGAGTGAAAGCCGCAAGGTAATTATTATAATACTTGTTATATTATAATCCAAAGGATAGGTAAGATATGTATAGTTAGTTATATTCATGAAGTTTTATTGGACTTTTGTTACCTAGTTTAAGTAGACAAGCAAGTTGCCTTCTGCTTGATATTTAAAACAAACATAAATTACTGCTGACAAATTCACACTATACTAGCAATTAAGTTGTAAAATGCTTACATTAAAGTGATCTTCACAACAATATAAACACGATATTGAAGATACTTCATCTCTTCTCATTAATGTACACCATTGTTTTCGTATTTTACATTATTATTTTGTACAGGAAAAAATACTGTATTGGGTGAACTTCTTATAGTGTTTTTTACACTTAGGGACAAGGCAATACCTATATAAAGGGTTTTTAAACTTTACCCATCGTCTTTTAATTACAATATATAGTAATTACAACTGGAAATCGGTATAAAATTACTGTAACACTTCAAGTAAGTTTATGAAACAAACACTAAGCGTGGAACGTGACGTCATCCAAGGCCCGCGAAATATGGCGGCGTTCAAACAGATCAAATTTTATCGATGTTTTCAATCTTATTTTAAAAATTAATTTGAACATTGCCAAGGTTATTTATATTTTTTATTAGGGTAGAAGGATGGAACGAGTCAATAAAAGATAAAAAAAATACATGCAAATTCCCTATTAAAAGCTACAACCAATTTGATAGATTTTTGCCAGTTTCCAGGGCAAGAAATTTATGCGATGCTGCACTTTGGTCCCCCAACTTATTATGTACCTAAGGTACGTTAGGTATATAATACGCTGGGGGCAAAGTGCAGCATCGCATAAATTTCTTTTAACAAGCAATATAGACACACTTAAAATTGAGGTTAATTTGAAACACCTATACCGTGTATAACCTATGTATATTGAGATTACTGTGTAAATAAAAGGTTTTTTATAAATATCACACTTTTTGAGCAGCAAATATACTTTTTACCTGTTATTTATTTTATTTTATTTTATTTGTAAGGTACAGAAAAAGACAACAGATTAAAAACTTCTTAAACTAATAGTCACCTTATACAATTTCTTAACCTGGAGTCCAATTACAGCTGTACACCACATTTACTGGTTGATTATCTTCCGTGAAATAAAAAATATTAGAGATGATTTACCTATTTCTAATTATAAAGAATACGCAAGAGAAAAAAAAAGGAACAAATATATATATAAAAATTTACAAAGTATGGAATAGTAATTTCACCTGTAACTGTAACACATTATTTCGACTGTAAAATGTCTTTATATAAAGCTTTTTTAAAATTAGGATAGCTTTCATGGAAAATGTCTCCTCGAGAGCATATGCTATTATATTGCTTACACATTCTTACCAATGGATTGTTCTGGGATACATTGTTGTTCGAAGTAGGAATGATAAACAATTGCGGAGTACGCACAGATCGTGTTGGTATCTTAAAGTGTATTTGACTTATAAGGTCAATATCCAAAGTGCCATTTGCAATTTTATGTAGAATACACTGGTCGCCCACCCATCTCCTTTTCTCGAGACTGGTCATATCAAACTTCTGAAGTCGATCTTCATATTGAGGTATTTTACGCCTTAGACCGTTTGTTGTACTTAACGCCCTAACGAAGCGTCTCTGTACCGACTCAATTCGATCTATGTGATTATTGTATATTGGAGCCCACACAGATAAGCAGTATTCAACAATACTTCGCACTAAGCAGTAATATAGTGTGATAAGTGAGTCTGCTTGTTTAAAAGGTTTTGAATTACGAAGTACGAAAGACAGCATGCGGTGAGCCTTACTGCAGATTTGGTCATAGTGTGGCCTAAATGACATGGCAGAGTCAAACATTACGCCCAAGTCACGAATTACCTTAACTCTTTCAAGGTTATTTCCTTTAATATTATATTGAAAGTTTATTAGACTCTTATTTTTAGTGAAGGAAATAGCCTGGCATTTCTTTATATTCAAGGACATATAATTTTCATTACACCAGTTTACAATACTATTGATATCTGATTGTAAGGCCTCACAGTCTCGGTAGTCAGAAATACGTCTGAAAACTTTGATATCATCAGCTTACGCTAGACATTCGCTGTTGATTAGACCCAGCAAGTCATTCACAAATATTAAAAACAATAAAGGGCCCAAATTTGAGCCTTGTAGCACCCCGGATGTTGCAATGAATGGAACAGATTCATATCCACTGAGGGCAACCAACTGCGTTCGATTGAACAAATATGATGTGAGCCACCTGTACAAATTTCCATGAATACCAACATGTTTGGCTTTTAATAGCAATATAGAATGGTCGATGCGATCAAAGGCTTTGGAAAAATCGGTATATATTGAGTCCACCTGCGTTTTACAGTTAAAGGAATCACAAATATAAGTGGTATAGCATAGAAGGTTTGTATTGGTTGATCTGCCAGCAATAAATCCGTGTTGTCTTGGACTCAATATATGCCTGAGATGGTTATAGAGGTGATTATAGATGAATCCCTCAAATGTTTTGGCGAACCAGTTTAATATACAGATTGGTCTGTAATTGGATACATCACTCCTATCACCAGATTTATGTATAGGCGTAACTTTAGCTATCTTGAACATGCTGGGGAACACCCCTTCTTTAAGAGACTTATCGTATATAATCAAAAGAGGAGACACGAGGCTAGAAGCACACAGTCTAATGAAGATAGCTGGAATGCCATCCGTACCACCACCTTTAGAAAGATCTATAGTTTGCAACTTTTTAAGAAGGTCACTTTCTGCTATGCATAGATTGCCAATGGAATAATTGGATGACTGAAAGTTAGGAGAATAGTCATTAGATGGTTTTGTGCGATAAACTGATGAGAAGTATTCGGCAAAAAGATTAACAATATCATCACCTGTGACACTGACCTTATCCTGATAGAATATTCGGCTTGGAGTATTGTTAGTGACACGTTTGTTTTTAGTGTAACGCCAGAAAGCTTTTATGTTAAGCTTAAGGTCTTTTTCAGTTTGTTCAATATATGATTTAAAGCATTGTTCTGTGACAGACTTGGCCCTAGCTCTCAACATAGAAAACGTGTCATAATCTCTCGGATTGCCATATCGTTTGAATCGGTTGTGTGCATTATTTTTAGTTGTTAGTAGTTTTATAAAATTTTTAGAGAACCACCTAGGATACTTGTCAACAGATACTTTCGTTTTTGGTGTATATTTTTCAATTATTGAGCAGATGTTATTATAGAATACTTGTACAAACTCCTCACAATCTAGGTCTGTTGCAAGTCTTGTCCAATCGATTCGTTCTATTTCATTTTTACAACTGTTGTAGTCTGTTTTGCGGTAACATAATTTTTTGTATAAAGTGTTATGTGTTAATAGGTGTATATCAGTTCGAAAAATAAGTTCGAAAGGTGGATGATGTGTGTCAATACGGCTTATTGGTAAAGTTGGTCTTATACTAAATAAATCCGGACAGTCAGTAATAGCCAAATCTAGTATACGACCATTGTTATTCACTGTATGATTGAGTTGACGTATTGTGGTGTATTGGAAAATTTCATATAAGGATTTTGATTTCTCGCAATAGTGGTTGAGAGGAATACCGGTCTCAGTTGACCAAACAATATCTCCCAGATTACAGTCACCCAAGATACAGGTGGTACTATTAGATAGCTCGTTCAATTTATTATTACATTGACTGAAAAACTCACAAACAGTATTTACTGGCAAATAAGTAGGAATGTAAGCAACACACAGGTTAACAGTAGAACCCCTGTTCACTTTCAGTTGTATCCACAAATCCTCGAGGTCCTCCGACATCCAGTCATGTTTAATTGATATTTGGAACTTTTTTAGATAGGCGATAAGTACACCCCCACCGTGGCTTTTATTGTACTGTACTAGAAACCCAGCATCACGATCTCTGCGCACCACACAGTATCTATCATCAAACAGTTCAGATGATAATACAGTTTCGTCGAGCCAAGTCTCACATAAACAAATAATATCATAATTATTACTAAGAACCGTATTGTAAATATCGATAGCTTTACTTTTCATACCTCTGATATTTTGGTAATAAATTGATAAACACACTTCCCATACCTAGATCCAAACAGAACTTACTAAAAAACAAAATTTTTCATATTTAAAATAAACAGATATTAACAAATGAAATCAAGACTTTCTTTACTTTTGATATGTATAAACTTGGTATCTTCACCTTTCCTGACATAAATACGTCCGTTCTTTACCCACACAAATTTGTATCCATATTCCTTTGCTTTTTTACGCGCTGCGGCATGCAGATACTTGTTGGTTGGAGACAGGTGCTCCGAGATATACACTGGTGCTTTCTCGCCTGCCATCCCTAGCAGCGCGGTGTTCAGTTTATCAGTTGGGTGTGTTTTATTGTATCTGTAAATCGCCGAGTAAAAGGCATCACGATTTTTCAAACTGCTAAACTTGACAATGATAGTTCGCGGCAATTTACTTTCTTTATTTACCTTTGCAACTCTTGTGCATTTAATGACATCACCGTCTTTTAGATCAAGTCCTATTACCCGGGAGCATTGTTGGACAAGGTTTGTTACGTTTTCATTGCGGTGCTCAGGCACCCCATGTATCTCCAAGTTGTTTTCTCGTAAATGCTGCTCGAGGTTGTTCAGGCGATCGGATAATTCTGAAACCCTGGTTTTAAGGGCAGTGTTCTCCTTAGATAATAATGCATTATTTTTGCCTAAGGTTTCAATCATGGACTTCATCTCGTCATGCATTGAGCTCAAAAAGTCTAGAGATTTTCGGAAGTCTGACAGTTCATTTTTAATCGGAGATAGACCTTTATTCAGAATTTGAGATATCATCTGTGGCAGCTCAGTTTTAATTGCTTTGAGAACTTGTTCACTAATAGCTGTAAAAAATGCATCATCCTTTTCCTGTATATAACTACCAGGACTAGGTCTATTAAAAGATGTTTTGCTGTAAGCATCAGATGGTTTTAGTCTCAAGGTGACGTTATCCAATCCGGTATCTTCCTCACAGACATTATGCACAACAGATTCAGCCTCTTTCAGGTTGCGCACAGGCGTGTTGGTGTTTCCAACCTTAGGTAACTTGCTCCTACATTCCTGGCAAGTCCACTTAGTTTTCTGCTCCTTACTCATAGCGTTATATGTTTTTCTATCTAGTATATTCGCACATGCCAGATCTTAATATTTACTACATTTGTTACATTTTAACCACTCTCGACTGTCCATAATATTCCGGCAGCCAGCACAGGTAATGCTCTTAGACGCCATCTATGCGCTATACGGAGTAGCAAGTACGTCATAATAAGTCGTGCGTAGCGTTGTCAAAGTAAAGCAAAATGTGTGCTACAAATGAGGGCGTAATGGACACAGCGCCAGCCCGCACATTCGATGTGGTCGGGTTCAAACCGTAAGGGTTGGGATCACTTTTTCTAGTTTGAATAAACAGTGCAAGTATGCTCACCAAACTATCGGCCACTTGCGGTTACCAGTACATTCCCAGGAGAGTGTCCAAAATCTTGTATCTCAATCTTTGCAATGATTTTATAGAAATTATTTAAAATAGTGGGACAGAACGATTGTTATAAACGTCTGAACTCCTCAGAGGTCCGGGTGGAAGAAGAATGATAAGAAGTGGCCGATGGTAGAAAAATTCTTCCAAACTATACTTAATTTTTATTATAGTATCCCTTTTGGTTCAGCTACTACTCACTTCAAGAAACAATGGCAGTAGCTGTCTATATAAGTAAAATATTTTTAGTTCAAGTATTAAACACTTGATTTAAAGTGGCAGTAGTTGTTAGATATAATGTTTAAATTTTTTTTCGTAACGTATTTTAGATAGTAATGGTTTTTATAATTACTTATTTTTGTTCTTTCTAATGTCTTTTGCATAAAATGTTTGACAATGCACTGTTTTTATGTCTTTATGAGTGTCAAACGTATTGTTTATATTATTTCAAGCACTTTATTTCACAATATTGCACATTATAGTACAGTTGGAAACACTAGTTAAAAGTCGTCACCAATAATATCACACAGCATTCATAGATTTTACACCGATTTTTCACCTTCATTACACTATTTACGCACAGATTTATATAGTAATAAAAAATAAATAAGGAAGCTTTGTAAACAATTTGAGTGTTGCCACACTTCACACTTATGACTGCATTGTTACCGCGCCGGTGATAAGTAACTAACGTCACGTTATATTTTACAAAGGTGCCATAATCACTTTTACTTTAAACCACGAATCTTTTCTTATCTTCAACTTTATTAGACCTTAAATCGCAATTTAATTCAACTGTAGTAGTATGTTATTTGACAAACGAAATAAAAAAATAGACAACGCGTTAAACGTGCATTATTTCAGCGTTTTCTTATTTAGAAATATTACGTCGTATAAAACAGGATTGCAATTTAAAGCACTCAAAAACAAAATTGTTCTGGTATAATTCAATCAAGGGTTTGAATTAAACTGAGTGAAGTATTTGTAGGTAAGGCCCTATTTAAGGTAATAATTTATTGGTTTTCTTTGTCTCGTATCGGATATTCAAAATAATTTTTGATGATGATACATTTTTTATTGAGTACTTAAATACCTACTTGTTTAACATATCTGCCACTATTATATTTTTTTATGTTCACATATATTTTATAACAATTATTCTATTGTCTGCAACAATGACACTATAACTTTGAACAACTTAATCATCAACATACGTAAAAAAAAATAACGATCCCAATATACTCCCTTGAGCAATTATTGAATTTCATATATAGTCTCCTGTACCCAATAGATTGGGTAGGAAAAAAGGGGATGTGGTAAGACCCATGAGTAATTTACTTAAAGTTTACCTCAAGTCACACGTATAAGTAAAAGATATCGAGCCTGCAATAAACCGTAGGCCTTAAAAATATTTATTTCCCATTAAAACTTATAGGGAACTGCAAAGAGAATTATAGCACTAAGCACTCGGTTATGCAATACCGGAAAGTATTCGATGCTGCAAAGATATGTATGTACGCATGTGTATGTATGAAAGTATTGTTACCTGCATTAAGCGATGATTAATCAAATAAGAAATGTTAGCTTGTAATTACCAAAATCCATCAGTTACTAAGGATGTCGATGCAATGATCGGATTTGTTCGGTCACGTCCGCATTAAAAACAATACAAAATCATTGAAACAGAGGTAAAAGGAAAGGCATTATCTGAACAAATTGTTGTCTGTTCTAATACCCTACTTTAAGGCGAGAACAACGATATAAAAATATATTGTGGTATTGATGAAGTAGATCTTCGAAAGCAAGTCGAATGGAGACAACATTAGCATAGTAGCCATTCCGAATAAGTGATGTTTTAATAGTAAAGGGTAAATGCTTCCTATGTTTGATAAAGGACCCAAGATAAGCAATGTCAAGTGGAGTAACAGTTCCTTCTGTTTTGCTATCACAAGTAAAAACCCATAAACCGAAAAGATACCTAAATTTCAGTAACAAAAATATCACATTTCTTTTAGTACCTATCTGAGTTTGGATTATCTTTGACTCTCAAACTAGGAGCAACCTGTGTTTTGAGACATCAATAGAATCTTCCACCGAGACTATAAAATAGGTATAAAACATGCAATTAATACAAATACAATCCAATAGTATGCAGCAATCTGAAATGAGTGTGTGTGTGTATTTTAATTTAAATTTAATTAAAAACCACTATGATTAAAGGATACTTATTATTATACTTAATAATTAAAAAAGTATGAACGTAAATACTTTGAAAACAAAATATTTATTTAAAATATAGCAAGATGTCACTATTATTTATACTGGAAGATACCGATATAATCATTTCTGGTTTATGACGCATTTGAAATCCATTATCGAACAGAAATTCTTTGTATAATAATCTATTAAGGACTAGTTTATCTGCTTCAGCAGTTACAGAGGTGATGTTTACTTACATACATTCTCATTTAGAGGTAATATAAACTTAATGCAACACCATTACAGCTAGTTGTGTTCCCGCTGATGCGGCGACCGTTCTTCCTTGTTTAGCGTTAAGTGTATTGATATATACTATATACTGAAACCCTTAACGACTACTCGTGTCCCTTTTCCAATAGTAACTTAACCGTTTCTTTGAGTGATTGCTAACTTGGAATATTAGATTTCGCAAGATTACCGCCAACAATTTCTTACTCCTTCGAGACCATATTAAATAAGGCCTGTCGTTGTACATTTACCACTGACGACATGTAAAAAGAAAATATTTGCTGTTTTTTTGTAACATATATCATAATTTTATCTCAAAATATTACAAGTAGCTTCATTATCGAGCAACAAGGACCACTTGTTTAGTGTACTTCAAGGAATGTTGTAATAATACCTACGTAAATTATTCACCTTATCTTATTATATTAAAGAAATTAGACAATAATCTAAACTAATATTATAAAAAGGAAATATTTGTGTTTTTGTATGTATGTTTGTAATTGTAATGTTTTCACACAAAAATTACTGGACCGATTGCGATGAAACTTGGTATGTAGATAGCTGGAGACCTGGATTAACGCATAGGCTACTTTTTGTCCCGACATTGACGCGGGATCGGGACTTACGCGGGTGAAACCGCGAGGCGCTGCTAGTATTAAATATTTATCAGGCAGTCTTACTTTGCTAGTATTCATCTTAACCGTACAATTCAGTTGAATAACGGTATGGGAATAGAAACTTTATTTTCGATTTAGAGCCGCCCTCCCGAATGGCCACTGACCACCCTTCAGATGATAAAATACCCACCGTTTCGGTAAAACGAAGGGATGGGTTGCCGAATTCTTTTGTCAGCCCCGTAAATATGACTGATTCCAGAGTAAAGCAGACATGTCCTACGTTCCGTGATTTGGAACGCTAATTTGCTCGCGCGACTTGACTAAATTCCGTTGCTACGAGAATTTGGGTATTTGCCATAATCAAATATTACTGTTAAGTTGAATCATGACATAAAAATCAGCTTTAAAAACATTTATCAATTTAAAAAATGTGCAGATTCTGTTAAGAATATGATCACAAATGTATCTGTATGTTTGAATGTCCGCCACTATGTTACCTCGAAATTGTAACTACTAAACAGCTAAACCGATTTTGATAAATTAAATGTCGTTAGATTTGTTTTTACTGCGCGAGTGTCATTGGGTATATTGAAATTATAATAAATATTAAAATTATAAAAAAAATAAAAATAGGTTTTTGGAGCCAAAATGTATGTTTAAAAAAATTTCATATCCTTATAGAGTATCAAAATGTTTTAAAAGATGAAGACAAAAATATATACAACTCACATATTTATATTAGCTAGTGTTTTCATTTCATTTAAGGATTATTATTTTATGGAATATACGTATAACACGCACATATCTATAATGTATGTACTTTGGACGCAAACCTATATACCGAAAACTTGCCGATATTAACCAGAGCTTGTGCAACTTACTAACAATAGCCTAGACCAGTCTAAAAATCAGAATATATTCCAATTTTTAAACTATAACTTTGTATTTCGAACGTTTTAGAACTGAGCTAACATAATGAGTGCAAAAAATGTAATTAAATTAATTAATTTGAAAAATCTCCTATTCCAATAATTATAAGCCTGCAGTTTCATGTCAACTCTTGTTTGTGATAAGCACTAACAAAAAGCAACACGAATATTCCAGGACTGTATCTACAAAAACACCTAATTGCTACGATGAGGACGTATACAATACTGTTTAAAAAATGTCCGAAAATTAGCACCAAAAAGCTTTGTCCTGAATTTTTTATTAAATTACATTTTTCTCTTTCCATTTATAATCCTATATTGGATGACTAAACGTTTTTTTTTCATTATTAAGTTTTTCTGCTCATTTACAGCTATGTTTAGGTAATTATAAGTTTTACAATTTCAGGCTTCTGTCTGCCTTAGTGAGTATCAATCAATCATCGTTCTTTAAATCCGAGTCCATCAAATTTTGATTACGGAATACAGACAAACGTGTTTTGTAATAGATATAGTTAAGTACTAGAAAAAGAAGAGAAGGAATCCTAAGGGATAATGGGCTTAAAATATCAAAGATACTACAATTATTATATATATATTATCAGTCTGTAACATTTCGTATAGTTCCCTGTATTAGTGCTTTTAAAAGAATACTATTTTTTTTTTAAGAAGTAGCGGATAAAAGCAAGTTGTATATAAAATGTTAATACTCACTTTCAATTTAATTCACTTAAATAATTACAATCCAATTATCTCCCAATATTACATATAACCTAGTTATATGTCGAACTAATCAAGAAGATAATTGGATCCGCGCGTATTGCTATTAAATATTTAGCTTAGTTTAAGCCGGTGCAGTTGTTCTGTATATCACGTCCTTCGCGTCAAACGCTCTTAATTCTCAAGACGCTCCTATTAATACTGGAAATATGTGTTAAAGATTTACTTAATGACATGCTAAATACGCTTACGCAAATATGATCATATCTCCGAATTCCGTACTAAACTCAAGTGGCTTCCGATTCGTCTTCGCCGGAATACTCATATCCTCTCTTTACTGTATAATATCCTGTTTAACCCTACTACCCCTGTCTATTTAAAAAAGCGTTTCGCATTTATGTACGACACACACACTTTATTTGAGATCATCAGAAAATTTAACGTTGGCAATTCCAACTCATACCACAACATTTTCTGACAAATCATTTGCAGTGCAAGCCGCACGGCTGTGGAATGCATTGCCAGAAGTTATCCGACGAGCACAGTCACAAGTTATTTTTCAGAAACTCATCAAGGATCATTACCTTTCTTCGTAAGAACCATATATTATAATTATATGTATGTGTAGTGTACGAATATATGTGTGTATGTATATTTCTTTATGTATATGTATGTATGTGTATTATTTATATAATAATAAACAATTAGTAGACTTAAATAGACTGATATTTATAAATTGTATATTTTTCTTACTATTTTGAATTGTTGTGCACCGCGAGTTATCTACTTCCATACAGTATAGTCCATCCTAAGGTTGTCTGTAAGAGATCGCAGACTGCGATAAGACCGCCCATTGTACTGATACTTTATATTCAATTTCTAGCTTGTATAATAATTTTTTGGTGTGCAATAAAGAGTACCTATCTATCTATCTAACCTATTTATCTAAATATAAATTAAAGACTTAATATAGAAGGATTTCATATCCTAAACTTAAAAAACGTCTTCTTCTTACGGACACCAGGTACCCCGAAATATAATTCATTCGATCTTTCTAGACCCATTTTAATCAATGATTCCTTTATACATAATTTACCTTTAATTATAAACTATTTATTGAGTTCTGTTGTGTTTCTTTCAGTTTTGTCATAGGTATGTTGTGAAGGTAATGTTTCTCAACTTTTCCTTTTTAGAAGAAATAAATGTATTCGTTAAAGATTAATTTAATTAAAAGTTACATGCTTGAATTTTATTACGACGTCTGAAAACAGCCGCTATTCTGTCTAGCAAATATTTTTGGATTTTGCAATAAAATTTTATCATATCGCGGGGCACAGTCGTTTGGCACTAAAATGTACTAAATTCTGTTGCTATGACTACGTGCGTTTCCGCTGCGAATGTTTTGAGCAAAAAATGTTGTATAAAGTTTTCATACACACCCCATAACAATTATCTGAAGCGTGTGTGGGTGCGGCCGTTTTTTACATGTTATAATATTTTATGAAGTACCCGTACAGTCTGCCAGCATTTGCTAGTGGCGTGATTTAAAAGCAGTTGGTGTAAGGTGAGAGAGGTGAGTGGTGAGGTGAAGCTCGTTGGAGATTGTAGAAAACATATGCGATGGTTTTACGCATGTAGTTATAAAATATGATCATTAGAAACTAAAGTAAGTGTAAAATACTATAGGTACTAATAAAATTTTGAGTAATAAACAAAAAAAAACAATACACAAAATATATTATGACAATAAGTGCACGTCTTGTGTATCGTAATCGCTGCTATGTCTCAATAGGTCTTCAGTTTTAAAGAAACCGTGTTAAACTAAATGTTAACTTCATGAAGTGCGCAATCCTTATTATCCTTCCTAAAACTTGACTTAATAATTATAAATGCGAAAGTTTAGTTGCAGATCAGTATTACTCAATCACGCCAGAACGACTGAACAGATCTGGATGAAATTTGGAACAAAGATAGATTATAGTCTTGAATACGTAGCACACAGGCTACTTCTTATCCCAGGAAATGTACGGTTCCCGTGGTATATATTTGAAGTTCCACGCGAACAAATTCTCGTACAACAGCTTGAACTACGTACTGTGCACGCATTGGAAGATATATAATCTTGCAAAAAGTGCAGGCAGTGTATTATGGAACAGACTAATCGCTTATACCTTAACCAGTACAACAAAAGCTTCCTGGTTTCGTATTGTCGCCGCCGCTTGCCAACTGCTCCCAATGTTATTATTACCATCTCTTGAATCACAAACTACCTCACGTTTGCTCGTATATCTAGCTTTAAATTATAGACAACGCAGTGTTCGTCAAACGCAATTAAAATAAAAGATTTAACTTATAGATAGAAATACTCTCTTAAGAATTATGTTATCACATGAATATGATAATTATTTGCCAGAGCAAGTTGCAGCCCTTTGCAAAAGTCAACCAATATGTTTCATCCTCCTGAGTGAGTTCTATTTTGATTTATTAGTAAACATTGAACTGAACTCACGGAATTAAGTTTCTGACAAATACTCGTTGACGACTAACTCTATCTCCTAATGGATGAGATGACTGAGATCAGAATATTTACATATTACCGGTAATATATTTATACAAATTCATTGAAAAAAACATACTTGGTCAAACCAACGCGAACCTGAGCCTCTAGAAAAACGGGATGTTTCTCCCCCAGATAGAAAGAGAACCTGGTCAAATCAAGGAGCAGCTTATTAAAAGCAGCAGAAGAACCACAACGATTCTTAATACGAAGACTCCTAAGTTTAGAAGTAGACTTTCTATGACTGCGACCTCGACATTAGCCCCCACGTTGTGTAGTGTTTTGATCCATATTTGGGTGTACTTTGTATCCGTTAATTGTACATTGTACAAAGTATGAAGGTATAAGTTCCTCATTCATTGAAAAATTCTTTGTAGGGCATCACTGTCAAAGAATACACTTAGTACAATTATATTCTGCCTCTAACAAAGCGACCTACTGATTTATTAATCCATATACAATGACTGAAACAAATACCCGTTTAACTCGAGCTTATTCCGGCAATAGAGGAGTGAGCACCACAAAATGGATTATGTGTTTAAATGCTTGCAACTCGAAGATGAATTATTTAATTAAGTGTTCTCGTTATGATTCCCAGGTCGCATCAGACGTAAAGTATATTAACTTAGTTTACGCTGTGGAGCTAAGTGGATAGGTCTGGCAATGACATAATAGATTATGTCTAGAGGCTTGTATGCATTTCTGAAACCAACGTGATGACGTAACATAGATACCAAGAAAGTTCCGTTATATCTTTATGTCACTATTCCATTGTATTTTAATTGTCTCAATTTGTGTAATATTGTAACAAAATCTATACTATAACAGCAGCAACAGCAACAATACGCGCGGAAACAATTATCCTCTTGATTAGTTCGACTTATAACTAAGTTATATGTAATATTAGGAGATAATTGGATTACATATTTTTAATAATAACATAGAACGCATTTCTGTCAATTTCGTTTTTTTTCTGTTCACTGATGTATAGTGGCAAACTAACTTGGGGTAATATTTAGCGTTTGTTTTATTTCAATCGGTTTACAAATAAAAAAGACATGTCAATTAAATGAATGCCGTCAAATGTTTTTTGTAAAAAAAATTAGGATAATAACAATTAAAATCCCAAAACGGATAGGCATTACACAAATAATCATTCACAACACCGAGAGAGCGTTAATCGCGTGATTAGTTGCGGCCGCGTTACAACGCGCGGTGTAACAAGCGCTCGCACCTGTGTGTTTGGCATTGCTTTAGATTTATCTATAGATTAGTTGCGGCCGCGTTACAACATGCGGTGTAACAAGCGCTCGCACCTGTGTATTTGGCATTGCTTTAGATTTATCTATAGATTAGTTGCGGCCGCGTTAGAACACGCGGTGTAACAAACGCTCGCACCTGTGTGTTTGGCATTGCTTTAGATTTATCTATAGATTAGTTGCGGCCGCGTTACAACACGCGGTGTAACAAGCGCTCGCACCTGTGTGTTTGGCATTGCTTTAGATTTATCTATAGATTAGTTGCGGCCGCGTTACAACACGCGGTGTAACAAGCGCTCGCACCTGTGTGTTTGGCATTGCTTTAGATTTATCTATAGATTAGTTGCGGCCGCGTTACAACACGCGGTGTAACAAGCGCTCGCACCTGTGTGTTTGGCATTGCTTTAGATTTATCTATAGATTAGTTGCGGCCGCGTTACAACACGCGGTGTAACAAGCGCTCTGTTACACCTAGACTATGTATATGAATCTGCATCCGGAGTGCTGTGTCAGGGCCCTCGATACTCGGGCTAAGGATGAGCAAGCCATAAGACAGTCAGTCTTGTTCAGTAACCGAAACCCGACGGACGGCTGCCAAAGGGCTCCGAAAGCCTTAGATAAGTGACCTTGTGTATCCTAATTATTATAAACTGTGTGTCAACCAATAATTCTTTTTTTAAAACCCCCTCACACAAGACCCGCGTAACATTGGTGGCAGCGGTGGGATTGCTAAAACGCAGTCCCGGTACGTCTCCGTATTCTATCAAACACCAGCTCGTAAAACACGTAATAACCAGTGAAACCAGTGAAACCAGTGACCGAGTGAAGTGAATCATAATACCTACCTTGAGTGCTTTATAAACTACAGAAAGAAGAAGATTTTTGCCGACCTTTACCTTGTACAGTACAAAGTACACCTTTCTTCTGGAGAACCGTCCAGCACCGAGCAACTCCCTGTGTAGTAAGAGGTAGACTGTTCTCTTGTGGAACCAGCCCAGCACCGAGTGAATCCTTGTGCAGTAAGAAACGCAGCATTCTCCTATGAAATTCGCCCATTATCGAGTTCCTACCTAAAAGTACATTCTATCATCACGCCATAATAAGATACATCGCCGTCGTGTTCAAGCTTAGTTTATACAAGAATTCTCGGTAACGTCTTATCATATCCAAGTCGAACCGAGATGTTGTTTTGTCTATTCGCCGCCCACATCATCCTGTAAGTCTTTGGTCATACGATGTTATCATAAGTAGAACATTTTGTCAAGTGTGAATCGTTTTTATAGTTATATTTTATTATCATAGTTTTTGTTTGTATTTTTCATTTTTTATTTTTTTTTGTGTGCTTTGTTATTTTTTATTATTAGCTAATAATATTATCGTATAAAATGACGTCGCAAACAAAAGAAGACCCTACAAAGTCATTGTCATCATGGTCGTCATCTGTAGACCTTAACGTCCTAATTAAATTTATCGGCACCTTCGATGGTGACCGTGAAAAGCTAAACCCCTTTTTGACTAACTGCCGAAATGCGATTAGCCTAGCTACATCTGCTCAACGAGAAATTATTTTTAAATATATCCTAAGTCGTCTAGAAGGCAGAGCAGAAGCGGCTTGCGCAATTAAAGAATTTGATGACTGGCCCGTATTAGAAAAAATTCTTAAAACACAGTTTGGCGAGAAAAAACATTACACACATTTACTTTCAGATTTACAAGACTGCAAGCAAGGTCCTACTGAAACAGTTAATCAGTTTTCATTACGAGTAGAAACTTGTTTGGCTAAACTTCTGACGGAAATTAATATATCAATACCTACAAAAAAAAAGGGAGAATTAAGTGGCCGCGTCGCTGCTATGGAGGACCTTGCATTGCACACATTCATGATAGGATTAAATAGCAAATTATCCGCAGTAATTCGTTGTCGAAACCCAGAGTCACTTAACGAAGCTATTAACTTTGCTGTGGCAGAAGAGAAAATTTTTAATAACTTTCATAAAACTCAACAAGGTCAAGGTTTTGACTACGGTGAAAAACACCGTCCGTCACAACCAAATTCGAGTTCGCGTTTTGTTCATGACCAAAATGTACGTCCGTCGACCAGTCGGGACGTACAGAAGCCTAATTTCCCTACTGTATATAATTCTAATTCGAATTCTAGAAACGTTAATAAACAAGAACCATTTTGCCGTTATTGTAAATCTACCGGTCATGTCTTAGAACAATGTCAAAAGCGTGATTATAACAACCGACGATTCCAAGTTCATTTTACGCAGTCGAAATACAACCCCGAAGAAGAATCTCAAGTTACCGAAACTGACCAAGAGAATCGTGATAACGTAGTTGAGCCGGACAACGATTTAAACGCTTAAGGGGCTCACGACGGTGTCACGTGAGACCCGTACCTATAGTGCATCCAATATCCGACACCCATAATCCTTCTATATCCCACGAGGC
Organism: Callimorpha dominula; assembly: GCA_949752705.1. NCBI lineage: Eukaryota > Metazoa > Arthropoda > Insecta > Lepidoptera > Erebidae > Callimorpha > Callimorpha dominula. The sequence goes on along the minus strand of OX456999.1, from coordinate 24,531,234 downwards.
CACACAACAGGGTAACCAGCCCCAAACCGGAGGTCTCATTAGTTGTACTAAACCTTATAAGGCCACACAGCAGGGTAACCAGCCCCAAACCGGAGGCCTTGTTAATTGTACTAAATCTCATAAGGCTACACAGCAGGGTAACTAGCCCCAAACCGGAAGCCGCGATTATCCTAGCGAATCAAAAATTAAAAAATCCGACCTTGCCGCTTCTACAGCTAGTATGCAGGTCTACGAAGTTTCAACAAACCCTAATAAACGGCTATTGCCACATGTCTTAATCCAGACGCCTGTCTCCGAAATTCCATTATGCTTACTCGTAGACTCAGGGTCGTCAGTTAGAATTGTAAAACAAACGTGTTTGCAACAACATCCTAAACTTAATAAGGAAACAATTCAATTAAAAGGAATAGACCCTGTTGAAGAGGCAACTTCAACCATGGGCCACTTTATGCTTAAATTATGTATAACGGAATCAAAACCCCTTAAATCCTTACTTCATAAATTTCATGTAATAAAGGATATAGATCTACCCTATGATGGAATAATAGGTAACGATTTCCTTAGCACCTTTAACTGTAGCATTGATTACACTCATGATATATTAAGGATGGGTAGAACTCAGTTAAAGCTACATTTCGACGATCCTATTTACATTATTCCCCCAAGAACCGAAAGTATAATTGAATGTTCAGTGATGAATCCCGAAATAAAAGAAGGTGTTATTATAGACCAACATGTTTCTGAAAACTTACTAATAGCCAACTGCATAGTATCAGTGAAAACAAATAATAGGGTCAACCTGTCTGTAATAAACGTATCAGAGCAACCGATATCACTAAAATCTAACCTCAATCTTAAAATGGTCTCAGTTGATTCTTTTAAGCCCCAATCTTCTCAAACGTTTTCCGATCTTGAGACCGTGAACACTATAAATAAAATAAACGCAGTATCACCAAAAAACGCGTACAAACGTACAAGAGAAGTTCTTAACCAGTTACGGGTTTCTCATTTAAACGCCGAAGAAAAAGATTCACTTTACCAGCTGTGTTCAGACTTTTCTGACATTTTTCACTTACCTGGAGAATACCTTAGTCATACAAATGCCGTGAGTCACGAAATAAAAACGACCACTGACGTCCCTATCCATACAAAATCATATCGTTTCCCGGAAATCCATAAGGAAGAAGTTAGAAAACAAATAGATCAAATGCTAAAACAGAATATCATTGAACCATCTGACTCACTTTGGGCCTCCCCAATATGGGTGGTTCCGAAAAAACTCGACGCCTCAAATGTCCAAAAATGGCGAGTGGTTATCGACTACCGAAAATTGAATGATGTTACAATTGGAGACACTTATCCCCTTCCTCAGATTGCAGAAATTTTAGACCAATTGGGAAATAGTAAATATTTTTCTACATTAGATTTGGCATCCGGTTTCCATCAAATAAATTTAAATAAAGACGACAAACCCAAAACAGCTTTCAACGTTCCAGAAGGGCACTTTCAGTTTAACCGAATGCCGTTTGGATTAAAGAACGCCCCAGCCACTTTTCAGAGACTAATGAACACAGCTCTATCTGGCCTTCAAGGCATCCACTGCTTTGTGTACCTAGATGACATTGTTTGCTACGCCCATGACTTAAATTTAGCCATAAAAAATCTAGCATCCATCTTCCAAAGGCTTAGAGATTTTCACCTAAAACTTCAACCCGATAAGTGTGAGTTTTTCAGGCGTGAAGTCGCCTACCTAGGACATGTCATTACGGAAGAAGGGGTAAGACCCAATCCTGACAAAATAAAATCCGTGACTGAATTTCCTACACCGAAAACCCAAAAAGACATCAAATCCTTCCTAGGGTTAGTTTCTTATTACCGAAGGTTTATATCCGACTTCTCTAAAATTGCAAAACCCCTTACCAGTTTGCTGAAAAAAGATATACCATTTAACTGGGAGAACCAACAACAATTAGCATTCGATAACCTTAAACAAAAATTGACTACTGCTCCACTTCTAATCTATCCAAATTTCTCTGAACCGTTTGTACTTACCTGCGATGCATCTAATCACGCTATAGGGTCAGTGCTCTCACAAGGTCATATAGGAAAGGATAAACCTGTGGCCTATGCATCGAGAACTCTAAATAAAAGTGAAGTTAACTACAGTACAACTGAAAAGGAATTACTGGCCATCTTGTTCGGCTGTAAAACGTTTAGGCCATATCTCTATGGCCATAAATTCCAGATAGTTACCGATCATCGGCCACTCAAATGGCTTTTCAACCACAAAGACCCTAGTAGCAAACTTCAACGCTGGCGACTAAAGCTGGAAGAATACGAATATGAAATCGTTTACCGTAAGGGTAAACTAAATTCTGTGGCTGACGCTCTTTCTCGTTATCCAATTAATCCCATACTCTCCGATCCCGAGACTAATAACCCAAATAACGAACTAGTAGACCTTGGACCATTAGACTTCAGTCCTCATTCCAGTGAATTGAATTTGGATTTTGAGGATCTCGCAATCCCCTCTCCTCGAGACGTTGAAGAAACCCCCTTTCAGGATACAATAACTAAACCACTTACTACAAATAACCCTTCAACGATCAGGCCCATTAACGACCCCATGGAAGCCACAGAGAATCTCCCCTATACTCCTATGACTCCCACTCATGAAACTCCTGATACTCGAATTCAGGACCCCATGCCATCTACTAGCGCATACCAACCTGAAACATCAGACTCAACTTATGACTCTACAGGAAACTATGCCGCTTTCCTGAAATACAACCAAGATAAAAATAAGATAGTCAGTACTCACCTGAAAGAATATAACGAAGACCTGATGAAAAGCCATTGTAGATGTATTTTGATACCTACCTCCATAGACCTTGATGAGTCCGTCCCATATATCCCTGAAGTACTTGGTAATCTTGATAATGCAGATAGCATATTAAGCGCTGAAAAAGAATTACATACATTCCAAAAGTTAACACTGAGAAATAAAGTTATTTACCTTGCATTTGTCAAAGTCCACCACTTTGACCAAACCTCTTACCCTGATATCTTTCTTACTCTGAAAAACATAAAAGTTGATTTATTACAATTTGGTAATATAAACGAAATAGCAATATCAGATTTTAAAAACCCTTACGAGAAACTATCATTCATAAAAATTTATAATATGCTGTCGTTTATGTTTGAAGGGAGTGGCATTGCAATTAATATATATCACAATAGTATAATGTATCCTTCATTGAGTGAAATAAAAAAAATATTAATAGAAAATCATGATTTACCTGTAGCAGGACACCTAGGGTCAGTTAGAATGTACAATAGAATCAAAGAAAAATACTATTGGAAGTCTATGAGAAGCGATATAGAAGATTATGTCAAACGTTGTTCTGCTTGCCAGAAGAACAAAGCATTAAGGCGAACTAACCAAGCGCCAATGCAGATTACCAGTACATCCACCATACCATTTCAACGGGTAGCACTTGACATCGTTGGACCTCTGCCAGAATCCGGTACTGCTAAGTTAAAATATATTATGACGTTACAAGATGATTTAACAAAATACTCAGCTGCATATCCTATGCGCAGTGTCTCCTCAGAAGAAACCACGGACTGCGTCATACACTTTATTTCTATGTTTGGGATCCCAAAATCTATTCTCACAGATCAGGGTACCAACTTCACTGCGGACCTCTTTAAGAAAACTTGCGAGTTTCTTAAGATTAAGCAACTTTGGTCAACACCATACCACCCGCAAACTCAAGGTTCCCTAGAACGGAGCCATTCCACTCTTAAAGAGTACCTAAAATCATTTGTTAGCGAAAATCAAGATAATTGGTCGCGATATGTTTACACCGCTATGCTAACATATAACACAACCGTACATTGTACCACAAAGTTTACTCCTTATGAGCTAGTATTTGGAAGAAAGCCGTTTCTCCCAGATTGGATATACCACGAAGATCCCGAAACCACTTATCCCGAGTACCTCAAAATGTTACAACATAAATTAATCCATTCTAGAAACAAAGCTATTGAAAATATTGACAACTCTAAAGAAAAGTCGAAAACCCATTACGATAAACACACGCGAACTGTCACTTATAAAGTCGGTGATTTCGTGTATCTGAAAAATCATTTGCGACTTAGGAAGGCCTTATCTCCTTTGTGGAAAGGACCTTACAAGGTCGTTAAGGTTCATAATAATAATAACGTCACATTACTCATCAACCGTAGACATGTCAAACATCATTTCGACGAGATTAAGTTAGCCGATGCACGTGACCAATAACTTTAGTTTTAGTTTTGTACTACTTACTATTGTGTTGTGTATGTATATAATATGTACACATACTTAATTATTTTTGACATCATAATTTACTTTAGTTATATTTTTCTTTCAGTATAATGGCTGAAGCCAACACGGACTTTGTCCAACCCATGACGTCGAGTCCTGGTATATATTTTGATTATATAGGTAAATTAAGAATACGTAGAGGTTCTTTAAATATACTATTACCTTTAGATGTTTCTCATATTGGCCCGCAAATAGATAATATCAATTCCGTTATAGGTACAGTTAGATACATATGTCAACAGAGTGACGTCATTGAAGATTTTACTTGTCATAATACATTAACCTCTCTGACGGTTAGATTTAACGACGTTAGCAAAGAATTTGATAGTCTGTCTCACTTAATCTCTCATCGTTTTAAGCGCGGAGCTTGGATCGGTGCTGTAGGTAACATATTTAAAACACTTTTTGGTTCATTAAATGAAGATGACGGTTTAAAATTCGAAAACGCCATTGCAACAGTTCAGTCTAACGAAAAACAAATAGTATCACTTATGAAACAAAATATTTTGGTTACGACGTCATCTCTATCTAGTTACAATAAGACTATACAAACACTAAAAGTTAACGAGGAACATCTCAATGTAATGATCGACAATCTCTCGGCGATACTGAAAAACAATACGATTGCTTTGGACAAATTAACATTCTTGTCCCATCTAAACAGTATTCTTACCACTCTTGAAAGCATATTGTTAACACTATCTTTCCAATTAGAAGGTATTACAAATGCAATCATGTTCAGCAGTCAAAATATCATGCATCCTTCTATAATTACACCATTACAACTTTACCGAGAGCTTGGCGATAACTATAAATACTTACCTAATGAAGTAGAATTACCAGTTAAGTTAGAGTTAGATTTAATTTACGTTATAATGAATATATCTAATGTAATTAGTTACTACTATAATAATAAGATAGTTTTTGTAATGCAGATCCCGCTGACCCTACCGAAAGATTTCAATCTTTTCCACAACATTCCGCTACCCATACCACATAGTTTAGATAACCCAGATAGTTTTGCTACTATACTACCTAGTAGCACGTACATATGTATGACCAAAGACAAACAATATTATTGTAACCTTGACAACCTAAGCCAGTGTAAAACGATAGAACACAAGACTTACATATGTGAAATACAAAGTGTATTCAGTTCAAACGCAAACCCAAGCTGTGAAAGTGAACTTCTAACAGAAATGGTTAAAGTAATACCAGTGCAGTGTGATACCAAATTACTACGCGGCAATTTAGACATTTGGAAACCTATAACAAATAATAGATGGATATACATCCAATCTCAACCTAGTAAAAATATCTATAGATTGCGCTCAACAAAATTTGTTTGAAACCACATTATTGGGTACAGGTATACTACAAATTCCCAACTATTGTACTGCGTACTGTAAAACAGTTAGGTTGATTCCTTTACACTATAATGTAATGAATACAACATATACCTTAAACTCTTTTGGTTTTAATCTTGTAAACGACTCGTGTTGTAATTTATTAAAATTGAAAACAACTGTACCCAATGTGTCTCCTGTTTTATTAAGAAATATAGACTTGGACGATTTGAGTAAAAATTCGAAATTGACAAACTCTCTTTTGAGGGACCTTCATCATATAATAGAATAGCCACATATAATAAAATATGGGACTCATTATTCAATCTCTTTTATTGTAGTAGTGTTTTTATTAGTTTGTTATGTAGTATATAAGTTAATTAGATTTAACCTGCCTGGCCGCAGCCTCGTCGGAATTCTAAAAAAATCGACAGTCACCCCTGAGGTTCAACAACCTGTGGAATTAGATACTATAGAGACAACTACCCTACCTAGACTTAGAACTACAATTTAAGTAATTACATTACTGAGTAGTATATATATATATACATTCATAAACTTCGTTATATAACCCCGAAGTTTAGAGTTAATCGGGGGGTTGTTACACCTAGACTATGTATATGAATCTGCATACGGAGTGCTGTGTCAGCGCCCTCGATACTCGGGCTAAGGATGAGCAAGCCATAAGACAGTCAGTCTTGTTCAGTAACCGAAACCCGACGGACGGCTGCCAAAGGGCTCCGAAAGCCTTAGATAAGTGACCTTGTGTATCCTAATTATTATAAACTGTGTGTCAACCAATAATTCTTTTTTTAAAACCCCCTCACACAAGACCCGCGTAACAGCTCGCACCTGTGTGTTTGGCATTGCTTTAGATTTATCTATAGATTAGTTGCGGCCGCGTTACAACACGCGGTGTAACAAGCGCTCGCACCTGTGTGTTTGGCATTGCTTTAGATTTATCTATAGATTAGTTGCGGCCGCGTTACAACACGCGGTGTAACAAGCGCTCGCACCTGTGTGTTTGGCATTGCTTTAGATTTATCTATAGATTAGTTGCGGCCGCGTTACAACACGCGGTGTAACAAGCGCTCGCACCTGTGTGTTTGGCATTGCTTTAGATTTATCTATAGATTAGTTGCGGCCGCGTTACAACACGCGGTGTAACAAGCGCTCGCACCTGTGTGTTTGGCATTGCTTTAGATTTATCTATAGATTAGTTGCGGCCGCGTTACAACACGCGGTGTAACAAGCGCTCGCACCTGTGTGTTTGGCATTGCTTTAGATTTATCTATAGATTAGTTGCGGCCGCGTTACAACACGCGGTGTAACAAGCGCTCGCACCTGTGTGTTTGGCATTGCTTTAGATTTATCTATAGATTAGTTGCGGCCGCGTTACAACACGCGGTGTAACAAGCGCTCGCACCTGTGTGTTTGGCATTGCTTTAGATTTATCTATAGATTAGTTGCGGCCGCGTTACAACACGCGGTGTAACAAGCGCTCGCACCTGTGTGTTTGGCATTGCTTTAGATTTATCTATAGATTAGTTGCGGCCGCGTTACAACACGCGGTGTAACAAGCGCTCGCACCTGTGTGTTTGGCATTGCTTTAGATTTATCTATAGATTAGTTGCGGCCGCGTTACAACACGCAGTGTAACAAGCGCTCGCACCTGTGTGTTTGGCATAGCTTTAGATTTATCTATAGATTAGTTGCGGCCGCGTTACAACACGCGGTGTAACAAGCGCTCGCACCTGTGTGTTTGGCATTGCTTTAGATTTATCTATAGATTAGTTGCGGCCGCGTTACAACACGCGGTGTAACAAGCGCTCGCACCTGTGTGTTTGGCATTGCTTTAGATTTATCTATAGATTAGTTGCGGCCGCGTTACAACACGCGGTGTAACAAGCGCTCGCACCTGTGTGTTTGGCATTGCTTTAGATTTATCTATAGATTAAAGCGAATCTCTAATTATTGAGCTTACTTGTAAAGATAAATAGGTCTGGACTAGGAACATAAAAACTTTAAGACCAGCCGCTGTTCATCTTAAGCGAGTTCTTGATATTGTAACTTCAAGTGTCATTACTTTCCGATAGTTAGTTTTTTGAACAGTTATAATACAAACAACAAGAGTATGTTTTGTTAGGTTTCTGATCACGTAGAGAAACATCTATTTTATGGATTTTTGAGAGCATTCTAGTATTTCTCACGAATTCCACTTGCTTGGGGAATACTTGCGAAATCCTAACTTAATATTATAAATGTGAAAGTGAGTTTGTTTGTGTGATTATTACATTTGTCCGCCTTAACTACTCAACCGATAACAATGAAATTTGCAGCCACGTTGTCAGGAGCACAAAAAAGGGACTTAAAGACTAAGTACTCGTACTTCAAGATTCTAGTTAGGTTTAGCGAACTGTCACCCAAAATTTCCTAAATCCTTTGATCAGCTGCTAATTAGGAAGGATTCATGCTAATTCTTAGTCAAAAGTTATAACATTGTTTTACTAAAACACTACGCTATGCTGTTGGTAAAAATGTTACATTTTTTGTGTTACATTGTGATCACTATTTCATCATAATGCTACATTTGAGTTTAATTAGATAGGAAACTTCTAAAAAATAGCATCCATTACACTGAGTAGAAAAATATACTTAGACTTTGATCGTGGTAGAGCCAAGCTTCGGCACGTATGGGCTGACTCGAACGGAGTGATACCACGGCCTCACAGAAAACCGGCAGTGAAGCAACGTTGCATTGCTTTTCGTCGACTGAGTTAGGTTACCGGAGGCCCTTATCCTTCCCTCTCCCCGTCCTCACCTCTCTCCTCCACTCCCCCTCTTCCCCCCTTCCCCTAATCCTACCTAAAAGGCCGGCAACGCTCTTGTGATTCTGGAGTTGCAGGTGCCTATGGGCGGCGGTAGTCATTTACCATCAGGTGACTGGTCTGCTCGTTTGCCCCCTATACAAAAAAAAAAACTTAAGTAGCTCTAGTGTCAAGACTTGGTAATACTTTTTTCTTTTTATAAAAGCAATGCAGGGAAAGAATATAGGTTAAGGCCGTATCTGATCATCTGGATTGAAGAAATTATACGAATAAAACTTCAGCCTGTATTAACAAAAACAATCTTTTCATTAGGAAATCCGGAAAAGCTTAAGCAATTAAGGACAATACGGTAAAAAGTATCACTTTTTTATAAATAATTAGCCACAGCTGGCAGCACTCAGTGTTACTGTCCAGACAAGTACTACCTACAGAGATTTAAATATTTTATAAAATTTATACAAAAAATACTTTTCAAAAGGTTTATCATTGTTCTGTAGCATAACAAAATTGGTTTTGCTCTAGATTCAGTAGTAGTCATGAAACTAATTATGTATATGAATATCCAAGTTTAAAAGCAGTGTACTTTTTGTTTTCACCTACTGCATCGTACATCATTTTATACAAAATTAAAATGAAATCTTTGTACTTAGCAACTAATATTACTAGATATTATTGCTTAAGTGTATTTCTTATTACGTTTCTTAGTAGAAATATGATTATACATGTTTGTATATATAACGGGCGACGGGTTCTGTAACTACAGCTGAGTCTGAGTCATTTAGTAAGTAAAACTAAGCCTATTAAATAGCCCAATAAGCAAAGTAAAATACACCAGAGAGTGTTCAGGTTGAATCTGTTGACAATTATAATCATAAATTATGATCATATCACCTGAATCGATCGATGTAAGATGCGTGAACTAGTCAAGCAATTGTCTGCTCAACATTAACTGGAGTTACGTAACAGATTACAGTAATTGATTTTAAACTTTCGCGACTTTGATACATATTAGATGTGTAATTTGAGACAAGGTACTTTTGCTCCTATCGTGGTCATCGGTGCAATTCGATCGAAACGTCGGGTAACCAAGAGCTATTGTACCTTTTAAATATTATCGCTATTAAGTCCCGAGTTACAGATTACAGTGTTGTTACTCTGATTCAACCAGAATATGTGCTTTAGAAACAATATATGAGATATATAGTTAAAATCATGATTCCAAGAAATAAAAGTGCCAATATTTAGTATATTCGGGACATAAAGAGCACTCGACAATGTCGAACACACAGTTTAAGAAAGGTCCTGAACCTTCCAGAGACATAATTCAGGGTCCGTGTTAGGTTGTCATAAATAAAAAAAGGGATTTCTCGACGTTTAAGGCCGTGATAAGTCTGCGTTGTGCCTGCCGCTATAAATTTGTATAGTTGTGAGCTAAGGCGGCTACATCAGTTTCAATATCTAAGACACTATGTTACCGATGACCTTAAGGAGCAAATGGGCATTGAAAGAACGATATGTGAATTGTTCTGACATTTTGATGACACAGAATGACTGACTCGTCGAATGAATAAGTAGGGACAGTGAACAGGTCTTCAAATAATATTGTTCAAAGAATACTGTTTTATATTTGAAAAACTGAAGAGTTTATTGTTTGACTGTTTGTTTAAACGCGCTAATCTCTGCAACTATCAGTCAGATTTAAATAATTATTTTTGTATTGGATACAGTATTCATTGCGGAAGTTTATAAACTATGTCACATAACACGCTGCTTAGGAGCAGAGCAGTGACCATAAACGCAAATGAAACTGCAGGAAACGGCTAGTTTAAATAAATATCACGTCTTTTCCGGACGCACAGGTGCAGGTTTAGCGTCGCATACAGTTGTTATTGGTGATACGGCGGTGAAGATCGTTGTAGTACATTAATCTCATATTGGATTTATTAAGATTAACTTTTTGGAGACGATTAAATGAGATTTGTATAAAAATGACGGACTTGAGAAAAAATCCATTCATCACTAAAAAATATTTTTAATAATATCATCAAACTATTTTAATGTATTCGACATTCAGACCTGAACACATTGGTATACTCAATACTCAATAGTTTATTGCTTCCATAATGTATATACATAGGTGATAACAGTTTAAGGAGTAACAATTATGGACCCTGTCGGGCGCAGCACAGTTTGTTTGGGAGAGAGGAAGATAATACAAACATATATAATTTTAAAATAAGCGTTCAGTGTAATGTATATGGTAGGATATAATTGTGATACTTTTATATTGTATATATTATTAATTGATAGATTCGTTAATAATTTTAATATAGTATTAATAGTTGTTATTACTTATTCAATTCAATTATTATTTTTATTATTTGATCGATTATTTATTATTATTTTAACAGTCATCAATCTGATTACCTTATTTAGAATAATAGAATTTGTGAATTTATTATTTTAAAATATATTATCTTTCTTCTAAATATTCTTTTACGCTGTAGTAGCATTTGCTAATTAATAAGAGTTTTAATTTATTAACAAAAGCATTAAATTTAGTCTCGTTTTTAATGTCAATTGGTAGTTTATTATAGATTTTTATAGACATGACCAAAGGACTACGAGAATGCATTATTAATCTAGAAGGTGGTAGATTTAATCTATTTTTGTGTCTTAAGGAAATGTTGGTTTCTTTGTCTTCCCGTTTACTATACAGTTCCGGATATTTTCGGACAAATTTACTTATTTCTAAGATGTATATACTGGGTAATGTTAGGATGCCTAGATTCTGGAAGTGAGGTTTACATGTGTCTGTTTCTTCTATATTCATTAAAGTTCTTATTAGTTTCTTTTGTATGGTAAATACGGTAGGCGCATCTGTACTATCACCCCACAATATCACTCCATAAGACAGCCAAGAAAAGGCGTAGGCATAGTAGGTGACAAGTGCTGTAGCTAAATCTGTCGACTTTTTGATTTCACGCAAGGCGTAAGCGAATTTTGATAATTTTTTCCTAACATTTTGTATATGTTGCTTCCAGTTGACATGGGAATCTATAGTGATACCGAGCAAGTTAAATTCCTTTACTTGTTCTATGCTTATTCCTCGAAATGTGAGATTTATATCTATAGGTATCTTTTGGTATGGATGGAAGGATATCACTTTTGTTTTGTTAAAGTTTATTTGGAGGTTATGCTCATCCATCCAACCAGTTGTTTTAGCAAGTAACAAGTTTAGGTCTTCGTTGAGGTTTACATTCGTTTTGCACGATACTAATAAGGAGATGTCATCTGTAAACAAAACACATGGTCCATTTATTACTTTTGGTAGATCGTTTATATATATGAGGAATAATAGACATCCTATTACACTACCCTGTGGAATTGAAGCTGTAATGTTTATTTTGTCGGATCGGATGTTTCGATTTATCTATATACGATGGTTTAAGCTCACGTTATATTTATAGTTTAGTTTAACATATTTCACAGTTTCTTTATATAAAGTGTATTGGTTGCTAACATTACTAATGATTTGGTTTAGGTTTCTGTAATGCACTTTCACAAAAAAAAGTTCGTTATAATGTTATTTTTTAAAAATCCTTAAGGTACACTTATTTTCCACGATTGTTTTCATATTGTCGTTACAGGTTATAGTTTTAGGAACTTATCTACACACTTTCACTAACTTCCTTGCACTAATATTATTTTTAATAGCACTTTTATATGGACACGATGTAAACAGTAGCACAGTGGCGCTCTCTCCCTCCCAAAAAGCCATATCTACTGCCATCAACACTTTTGCATAATTTGAATCAAATCAAATCGAGTGTTGCGTCCCGGCCTGCCAGCGATGAGAGCCCTGCATGACGTGAGTACCCTTTAGTGTTGACATGCTTATAAAACTTTTTGTTGAGAATTTACTCTACTACTAATTTAAAACTTGATGCACAACTTTTACTATTGAAAAGCAAAGTTAGCAACGAAATTCTGAATTTCAAAAACCGACGTTAACAACAACAAACATGAACATCACACAAGGACCGAGTCAAGTGACTAAAGTAACTATAAATTGTTCAAAATGTCTAGTTTTAAAACTTTGAAGATACTTAAGTAATTTTCCTGTACTAAAAACACTTACGAATGTAGACTTGCGTATTGTCAATTGACTAAAATATTTGATACTCAGAAACGAGGTACTTTCTGTATCGAAACACGAAACAAATAGATTGCATTAAAACTTCTCCAATATTCTTGGCTGCATTGTGCTCTGTATATCGTAAAATCTCGTAAGAGTTTTTCTTTAAATCGCTAGTGTTCAACCAACGTTAAAGTTCTATGAAGATAAAATCATTATTTTACAGTATAAAGTAATAAATTTTATTTAGTTTGGTGGTAAGAAAAATAATAAGAAGGGGTTTTTGTTAAATTTTTATCAGAACTATGGAAGCTCGCATTGTGATTCTTGTGAATGAGCAAGGTGGTACACTATTGAAGACTACTACTAATTATGGGCCCGATAAGAAAATACGTAATGATTACGATAATGCTTCCACTACCTCATCTGCTGCAACTCCTATGGTGATGTAAAGTGAGTGAACCATTACAAGTGATCTTTGCAGAGTCTTAGAGACGCAATATATTTTACTACGATCATAACTTGAAATGCTTCCCCACTCAGGTGACAAAAATTTGAACAAGAATTTTTTTATGCTTTCCTCTTTCTAACTTGAGTTATACTGTACGCTATTGAGAAAAGTCATATATTCCTACAGTGGAAACAAGGAATAGAAAAACATTTATTCAGAAACTAAAAGGAAAACTGACAAAATAATTAATACGTAGTGTACAAAGTCTATAGTAGCGTGAAGGGTGTCAGAAGCGAACACAGACTAATTAACTGCCCAGCGGTGACTCGACACAACATTATTTAAAACTTTCTCAGTCCAACGTGTACAGCTATGAAATAAGCGATTTATTTTTATTATTACTTTAGACGTAAAATTCATCAACTAACTTTCCTTTAGATGTCTAAGTCGGGACCTAATCGCGATAATGTTACTTCCTTCGATTATATTTCTTTCTTCGTGGATGATTCACAAATACATTTGGCCACCTCCTGATCTAATATAGGCCACTTCTCATTAAAATAGTCTTGATACAAGACGCGACTTATAATTAAAACGTGGGAGAGCCATGCTAAACGTGGGAGAGCCATGCTTCGGCACGTATGGGCCGGCTCGACTCCGCTCGATAATACGGCCTCACAGAAAACCGGCAGGGAAGCAATGCTTTTCGCCGCGTGAGTGAGGTTATCGGAGGCCCTGACCCTTCCCTCTCCCTCTTTCCACTCTTCCCCCCCTCCACCCTCTTCTCCTTCTCCCACCTTAAAGGGTGGCAAGCAACGCACTTGTGACTCTTGAGTTACAGGTGCCCATGGGCGGCGGTAGTCATTTACCATCAGGTGACCCGTCTGCTCGTTTGCCCCCTATACAATAAAAAAAAATGAATGTTCATAAGCCGAAGTAAATTGAAGAGTTCAGGTTACAGGTAAAACTGCATTGATTGTAAAGTTAGAGATGGCTATGGAAAGCCAGAAGATTTTCTATGATTTATGGTATGCATTTTTTTATCGTCAAAGATATTAATACTCCATAGTACACGTAACGTTAAGTTTTTAAGTAAATGGACCCTGAAAGTCACATAAATACCTACTAAAATTTCTTACGAATAACTCGTAGAATGTACAGAAGATTACAGATAAACTATTTATTTTGTTAGAACTTGTCTCCCGTTTGCGGTCCGTATCTGTTCAGCCTAGGGCGCTTATCGATGAAAATCGGCCGTTCTGTGAGTTTACACGACTACAAGAAAACTTTGTTAGACAAATATTTGAACCGTATATTGGAATTTATTGGATGCTAGTTTAAGAAAAAGTGTGAAAAGAATAATAATATCAAGCAGACACAGTGTAGCATTCACTGACTTGGCTTCTAATAGATGGGGTCAGTCGAAATGTTAGTCAAGAGGCAGGTAGCAGGAGGTTGGTGAGTGATCAAAACAACGTGGAGTATCTGCTTCTCTAAGCAATAGTTTTGACAATTTTGTTACCAAGTTTGTTATAGGTAGCTACTGTAGTCATCTTAATCATAAGCTGAATAAGCTAACAGATTCTGCAAAACGCAATGATACTTGTCGCGTTGATTAGTAGAGAAGGCAGCCCATCAGGTGACCTAGTATGATCAGAGATTCCTGGAATATCACACAGCGTTCTTACACAACAATCATGGTTAGTCAATACGATACTCCGATAGTTACTCTATGATAACTCTGTGATCAAACAGTACACGTATCTGTATCTGACCTTTCAGTTTTGCATTAAAGTATGGATATTGCTATTTGTGTCACGTATCAAATTTTGATTTGCACATTGTGAAGTCATCGGTTATTACGATTCATTGTTAGGTTATCGAAAATGTTGTTGTTATGCTGCTGTAGGCACCTAACCAATATGCATTTAATGTTATTTAGAAAGTGTTATTTTTGTGGTCTTGAAATGTGTAGTTTTTTAAATCTAAACGTAGAGAAAAAACGTTATTATTACTGCATTATTACTTGGAAATTGTTAATTTTACTATTATTCGCTTCAAAAAAGTCTGCGTATCTACTCTAATCCATACTTCTATATTAATATTATAAATGCGAAAGTTGGTTTAAACGCCGGAACTACTCAAATGATAATTATAAAATGTTACCTACACGTTGTCAGGGGTACAGAAAAGAGTATCTTTCATCTAGAAAAAAGTGCTATTCCCTAAGGATATCTGAATGATAAGACCCAGATTAAAGATAAGGAAGCCGAGGGCAAAGCCTAGTTACCTAAATAAGAAATAATTTTACTAAGTAAATCACGAATGAGTGATTTGTCCCTTACGACATTTAATTTTGAGCCTGTGGTTTGTTTCATAGTCAAATTAAGAAGAGGATGGAGGATGCCCGCTTATTTCGTACCAGCTGTGGCTTTCGCTAGCGTAGGCGTGTGTCCAAAGTCACCGAGTGCTGTTTTATTTTGCACTAATTTATTATTCTTATGTACATTTAAATGATACCGGCAAATATATGACTTATACACGAACTTACTTTACTTAAAATAAACAAAAACATATGGAAATATAGACGCTCACCGACACTTGTCTCTAATTATTAATACTCAACTATTTTACGTAACAAACACTCACCGCTTATCAAAATAAAAAATTAAATAAAAATATATAGTCCAGAACTAGTTGAACTTGAAAAGGTCTATTCCAATAACTGATCGAAAAAGTTAACTATTTTTTAACCGACTTCATATCTGTGTCGATTCATATTTCCCGTATATAACTCTACAAGTATATTTTAATATTATTAAAGCTGATTCAATACATGAAGACATTTATCTTTTTCAAAATGCAATATTCTTGCATCCCAATTAAAATGTAGTGCCGCCATGAAAGTGTTCAGAAACACGCTACGACTACGATGAACGCTTCGGAAAAACGTCATTTTATTTTTCACGCATACGCGCAATAGAATTCGATCACTATATTGTTCTATTGTCCCTATCCTTCACGTGAGTTAGAAAGAGAAGGAACCGGCAATCTTAAAGCAGAATTGTTATCTTGATGCGTACATTGTTATCGCGCTTCAAGTAGATCGCGTAATTCAGATTAAATCTAAAACACATTTGCATTTTAGACGGTGTTTTGCTTACGCGTTTAGTAGAATATGTTATCAGTAGATGGAAAATGATAATACATACTAGTTATATGATACATATAATTCAGATTTTGTCAACATTTATTTTCATTTATTTCTCTTTATTGTACACCATTATAGTATTAAATAGTACAGACATAGTTACATAGATCTAGGCATATCAATTGGAGGTCTTGTCACACACGACGACTTACTCTTTTTAATTTTCCATATGCCAACAAAACAGAAAAAAAAACAGTCATACCTTTTGTATTATATATATGAAATTAAAACACCCTCCGTCACCATGGCTTACGCAAGAGATTAAAGCTATCATTGCAAAAAAGGCTGCAGCTAAAACAAAATACAAACGCCGACCGACCCAGCAAAACCTAGACAAATATATATCTATACGCAATCACTGCAGTAAGGTGTGTAGGAAAGCCCAACGCCAACACATTTACGAGTCTGTTCAAAACAGCGATCCAGCTAAAATTTCGAGCGAATTTCCTAAAATCACTTGGAGTTGGAAAATCACGACAAGAAACAAATCATAATAATTTAAGCATTGATTTACTTAATCAACATTTCACAGCTTCGTCTACTTTTGATAGGACAGCCAAAGCGAAGACTTTGGAGTATCTTTCATATCTTGCAACTCCTGATTATGTCCCATTTAATTTTAATCAAGTATCCAGTTGTGA
The DNA here is from genome assembly GCA_949752705.1 of Callimorpha dominula. Classification (NCBI taxonomy): domain Eukaryota; kingdom Metazoa; phylum Arthropoda; class Insecta; order Lepidoptera; family Erebidae; genus Callimorpha; species Callimorpha dominula. The sequence goes on along the minus strand of OX456999.1, from coordinate 24,514,247 downwards.
TGTTAAATTTCAAATATTATCAATAACTTCCATCGCTGTTGGAACTGATTGTGTCAGCCGTAATATGGTTCTCCCTGTTTTAGACATCATTTTACCCATTTTAACCCATATTTTAAACTTTTCGCTAACCAGTAGCGTCTATCCTTCAACATGGAAAGATGGTCAAATAATTCCTTTACCAAAAAAGTGTAACCCTGCTTCCTTCACTGATTACCGCCCAATCTCCATACTACCATTCCTTTCAAAAGTTATGGAACGTCTTGTCTATAATCAACTTAACACATTTCTTAATCAAAACAACCTTTTAAATCCTTTCCAGTCCGGCTTCCGTCCTGGACACAGTAATACTACAACCCTTGTCAATATTACGGATGGCATTAGATCAGGTATGGAAAATGGCTATCTTACGGTACTTTCCTTGCTGGACTTCAGCAATGCATTTAACACTATCGATTTTGACATACTACTAGCTATACTCCGCTCTCTTAACATATCTCCAACGGTGCTTGATTGGTTTCATAGTTACCTGTCTGGCTGCCGTCAACGTGTTCGAATCGAAGAAGCCCTTTCTTCGTGGTGCAATACTTCTGCTGGTGTGCCGCAGGGTGGCGTTTTGTCCCCGTTACTCTTCACAATTTTTATTAACTCTATCTCCTCTAAACTTCTTTCATCCTACCACCTTTACGCTGATGATCTGCAAATCTATACACGCGCTCCTCTCGAACAGCTAGCGGGAGCCATTGATATTATTAATAAGGATTTAACCGTAAATCCTGTAAAGAGTCAGATTATTATCGTAGGTAGTCCTAGACTTATTTCTAGAATTGAATGGTCGAGGCTCCCTCAGGTTACTTTTAATTCCATAATTTTACCTTACAGCGACAGAGTAAAAAACCTGGGACTTTACATCGACAAATCTTTGTCTTGGGGTCCACAGCTGCAGGAGGTCAGCCGCAAAGTATTTGCAACGATAGGATCATTGAGAAGATTGCGCAACTTTCTTCCTATTGGCACTAAAACTGCACTGGTCCAATCTCTCCTCCTGCCAATCCTCGATTACGCCGATGCCAGCTATCTTGATCTCACTGAGGACCAACTTAATAAACTTGAGCGCCTCCAAAACGTCTGTATCAGGTTTATATTTGGTTTACGCAAATATGACCATATTTCTGAATTTCGTATTAAGCTCAATTGGCTTCCTCTACGGCTTCGCCGAAATGCTCATATTCTTGCTCTACTTTACAATATTTTGTTCAACCCCGCTACTCCCACCTACCTTAAAGAACGTTTCGAGTTCCTAAATGACACACATGCGAGGTTCCTGAGATCATCGGAAAATCAAGTACTGAAAATACCTTTGCATTCCACAAATTTTCTTCACAAATCTTTTAAAGTACATGCAGCTCGCCTGTGGAATGCATTGCCTGAAGCTATTAGACGTGCTCAGTCGCTGCATACTTTTAAAAAAATGGTCACTGATTACTATCTGTCACAGTAATATTTCACTTGCTTTTAATACTGGATATGTGTATATATTTATTTTAATATCGGTATGTATGTATCTATACGTGTAAATGTATGTATGTATGTATGTGTAATATGTGTATGTATATATTTATATATATAATTATTTGTTCCTCGTCTCTTAAATTTACTTAAGTTGCTACTTAGCTAAAGTCGCACACCTGTTAACTGCCGTATACATAACTCCATTGCATCTGTCCATCTAAAGGTTGTCTGTAAGAAATCGCAACTAGCGATAAGACCGCCGTTTGTACAATTTTTTTTTTGTCTTTGTAAATATTTTGAAATGTTCCTCATGGTGTACAATAAAGAGTATTGTATTGTATTGTATTGTATTGTATTGTATTGTATTGTATTGTATTGTATGATGTTGAGGTATGACTGAACACTACAACAGGTATGGCTAAGTGCAGATTAGAAGACGAGGCTGCATATATCTGTAAGAGATTATTTCACATGAATAAACTAAAACATGTTCTAAATGTGAGCTAAGCCGTCTGCGAGAAGTAGGTGTAATAGCGTAGATACAACCTAATACCCCCACGATATCTTAATGCGCTTAGCGTGCAATATAGCTCTGACACAGACCTTAAAAAGAAAGAATGAAAAATCATTTACTTTGTCTCCTGTCTGAGATAGGAATAGAAGAAAATAAAAGTAACAATTAAAATAACTATGCAATAATAAACAAAAAGTAAAAATTGTTTTACGACTTTACCGAAAAACTTCAACATAGTCCGTCAAGAACTAATGGGTTTGTTTTTAACTGGTTTTTAAAAAATATATTTCATTTAGTAAGAAGTACGAGTACTAACACATTATTTACATATTAATATCATATACTAGCCGTCCCCGCAGTTTCACCTGCGTTTAGGTCACTGCTCCGCTCCTATTGATTGAAGCGTGATGTTATATATAGCCTATAGCCTTCATCGATAAATAGGCTATCCAACAATTAAATAATTTTTCAATTCGAACCAGTAGTTCCTGAGATTATCGCGTTCAAATAAACAAACTCTTCAGCTTTATAATATTAGTAAGATTATGTGCACTGATTTTGAGGTTGTTAGTATTTGAAGTAATACTCGCGTATACTCGCGTACACACTTTGCGAGGCCTGTGCCGCGCTCGGAGTGCAACGCAGGACCAAGCTTAAGGTGTGTGTAGTAAAAAAATAAACCAGCGCATGTACAGGCCGATCGGCGTATGCATCGCAGAGTGTGTGTTATAAAAGAAAATAAACGGTTTTGACAGCAATTTGTGTCTGAGCAGCGTGTAGTTTACTCCTGCTGCTAGGCAGGAGCCTATACCGTCTGGACAAGATAGACAGTCGAACAGTCTGCATATTATTAAAAAATGCAATAGAAATGTTATATTTTACTTGTTAATTTCCAATTAAAATGTTGTAAAAATGGATCAGTCCAATTATCCTACTAATATTATAAACGTGAAAGTTTGTGAGTATGGATGTATGGATGTTTGTTACTCTTTCACGCCAAAACTACAAAAGCTGGAGATCTGGATTAACATATTGGCTACTTTTTATCCCGATATTCCCACGGGATTGGGACTTACGCGGGTGAAACCGCGGGGCGCTGCTAGTTTTAAAATAATGAAGTTTCCAATACTTTAAACTTTCACTACTAACTATTAGTAGTGTTATAACAAACTGAATTAAAAATAAATGAAATGTAGAACGTGCCCCACAAAACAGTGCACAGTGTACATACACCAGCCTGCTGATGTAATGGTGTTCACGATGCCCCGCTCAGAATACTGATATCGGTGTTGTAAGGCGATTTATATCCAGTAAGCACGTCGGCCCATGTATCTTGTTCGACGACAGCGTTCGCTTCCCATCGCTAACATAATAGAGTAAAACAGTAAATCAAATAAATTATTCTCTTTTGAGATATAATGACACTCCCAATAAGGATATGGATCAAATGGGTAATAATTTCAGCTTTTAATCTAGTCTTAAAAATATAATTCGCTCAATTTTGTAACTACACTAGTATTCATAACTTATTTACCATAACACAACGCTTAACGTAGGTACCCAATTATGAAGTATTTAACAGTTATTATTTAATATTCATGAATCACGTTGTTAATATTATAATTACGTTTGACTCGACGAGTGGGAAGTCATTATGTATGGCGTTAAAGATTGTCCTAAACATATTTTTGTAACGAGAAAATAATCTATTCCATTCAAATTGATTATATCATTCAATAACATACAACAATTTTAATGTTACGGATAATTTCCTGTATTCATATTATATTAATATTGGTGGTACTCACTATTTTACCAGAACTATGTATGAGCGATCACAGCGCTTGAGCGCTAAGCCTATTTGGGAACGCACTTAAAATGCTTTCATGGGATGCATGACGTCGCGATACAAAGGGAGTAATGTTATTTAATTCGATTTTATTCACTTTGTAGTGGGACCCTGCACTGGGCGCCTGTCCATTGTTTTTTTAAATAATTTTTTAAATTAACATTAATATTCCATGTCATTCAATTTCGTTCGCGACTATAGTAAACGTATCAGTGCAATTGTCTCAAAATAATCATAGGCACTCAAACTTTAACAAAAAAATAGTAAAATGAAGTCACATTTGTTTTCAAGGTAATTTTCATCTAAAAGGAGTTCTGAGTTAGACATGAAGAAGTAAACTGTTTGTCCGGTAACAGGTGACATATTGTCGACAGAAGGCCAAAGAGGAAATGGAACTAAACCCTGTCCATTAATATATTTTCTTTTGACAGTTCGATAAGTAGTCCATTAGTGACGACCAAAAATGTTGCCGATTTGATAGGCTTAGGGTAATGTCTACGAATTGTTATACATAATAATATAATAAATTAAAATAGGTAATCTATACATTTTTCTAACAGCTTGTTTTAATTTTACTAACTCTAGTAGTTACTTTCTCGAGCAACAGTCAAAAAGAAAATATACGAATGGACAGAGTATAAGTATGGATACAAAGGTTATATTTTCATTGACTTAAGTCCTGTTTTCTAAAAATCTATAAAATTCATAAGGTAAGAAGTAAAATACTTTATGGATTTGCAATCAAACCGTTTTATAATGTTAAGTGCTTTTATTATATTAGTTACCTATCAAGGTTTTGATCTAACCCCTTCACAGAATGTATCACTTAACTGTTTCATTCATATAGTACAGCATACATTACGAAAAATATTTATAACCAATATTTTTATAATTACAATAATATAACCATAAACTTAGTATTTAGTATATTAAGTTTATGAATATAACTAACAGCAAGCTGCCTTAATGAGTACCTATTAAAAACATTCAATTTAGGTCTTGTTAGTTGGGACTAAATAATATTGTTTTTTCCTTTGTAATAAATTGTTTTATAAAGATAAAATAAATATAGTTAAGTATTACTACGTATGTATCGCTGGTGACGCGAACCCATAAGTTTTTGCCCCTACAATAAATTGCTCAAGGTGGCTAAGGAAGTTTTCATTTCAATAAAAGTAAGATAGAATTTTCTCAATACAAAATGGTAGACTGTTATATAACACTTTGTTCACCGTGGTATAACGGTACGGTACGTACTACAAGAATACATTTTATAGGATAATGTACAAAGGGTGTCATCGGTAATGTTCAAAGGGTAATCTAATGGCTAGATCTGTTATATAAATATAGCACTAAATGTGCAACAAGAGGATAAATAAAAAGACATCTATATACGACCTCAACTATATTAAAGCAAAGAATTTTGTCAGCCAGTATCTGCAAAGTTTAGACAACATAGCCCAGTCAAGGAACTAAATACAAAATTTTAGAAGTCTGAACCTTTCTGAAATTGTAGCTTGTGGTGAAAAAGCGCTTTAAATTTCAGCTAGATCGGTTTTAAACTTTTTAAATTATTAACGATAATTTTATTTTTTTAACCTTAATTGCAAACTGCGCCATTTTTTTTCAAAATAACTAAAACTAGTCGGAGCAGCCTACTATTGATTTGGATAAATTTTTTTCTAAGTAATAAGCAAAATTGTTACTTCTAAGTAATTAAGTAAGTGTTTGGTTAGATATGTACGTTAAATAGAACGAACTGAAAGAGCAATACTCAAAGTAGCGCGTTGTCTTCCTTTCTTTCATCCAACAACTGACTGAACTATACGAAAAATGCAAGGTATGCTACCAGTTTGACAACTTTTTATCATTCAGACTACGTAAAGACTCACAAATGTACTACCACCCAACTTTACACACGTACAGATGCATTAAAACAAAAGTATGTCCGACAAAATTATTTAAAAGTAGCCTCTCACAACAGTCACAACGCAGCTATTGTTACCTTAGGCGTATAGTCAACAGCGGCACAGATAAGAAAATAGTTACTACAGCGGTTACTTCAAAATAATCTTTTAGTGTAATGAGAATGAATAAATTATCCATCGCAGACGCTAAATTGTATGCGAGGTTTTCCCCTACTGCTTATACCAAAAATATTTCAGTAATATGAGATTCAATTTAGATTGAATTCGTTTATTCACAAGCCACGCTCCAGACTTGTCGTTCCAAAAGGTAAATATATTATGACATGGGAAAGCGGCAGACATAGACAACTTACAGTATACATATACATTGCTAGATTATTCAACCATCGTTTACAAATTTATCCAATAGATTTATAAAATATGATGAATAGTTAACTAATCATAATTTTACATATTATTATATTCTGTATGTGAATATTGTTTAGTCACAAACAGACGTGGTGAGAAATAAACAATAAAATATATTTCTTTAACTTTCCTGTAATACCTACTACTTTACATAAATTTTATGTTCGTAAAACATTTTTTTTTGTTAGCACAGATTATACATACACAGACTAGACAGATAGACTGTAATAAATATAACTAGTATTTCTTGCCGAATATCTCTTTGAATGTAGAATTTTATATGTTATGGACCAAGTGACTTGCCAAAAAAAGGCCCAATTTGAGTGAGCAATATAATACGATTTAAATCACAAATTGACCGGGTTGTATGTATAACGTAAATGTACAGTAAAAAAATATTTTTTTTTATAATTTTATAAATAAAAAAAAAAAATTTTTATGGCATAGGGGGCCAAAGAGCAGACGGGTCACCTGATGATAAATGACTACCGCCGCCCATTGGCACCTGCAACTCAAGTCACAAGTGCGTTGCAGGCCTTTAAGGTGGGAGTAGGGGGAGTGTGGGAGAGGGGGAGGGGGAAGGGTAGGGCCTCCGGTAACCTCACTCACTCGGTTAAAAGCAATGCAAGCATTGCTTCTCTGCCGGATTTCTGTGAGGCCCTGGTATCACTCCGGTCGAGCCGGCCTATACGTGCCGAAGCATGGCTCTCCCACGTAAGTTATGTTTTATTAAATTCTTTTAATGACAGCATACCTTGTTATTATAAAATTAATATTGTAGGTGAGACCGAATAGTTTTTATTTTACAATAATACAAAACAAGTATTTTCTTTAAGCTAAGTCAGACTTCTGTTGACGAGAAAAGCCTGACTTGTGACAGAGCATTGCATCGTGTGGTTTTAGTTGGTTCGATGCCGACATATATATGTAGGTATATATTTAGACTCAAAATTTTTACATTTTTTAAACTGCTTAAACTGCGGTTCTTTTCTATCAGTGTTAGCAAACCACAATGTAATAACTTGTAAGACTAAAAAAGGCGAAGTTGCAAAGCTCCTCAGATCCCGTTGAGGTCGGATGGACTAACTTGCCCTCAGGGTTTAGAGTCGAGAAATTGAAATGTTTTCTATGTGTAATGGCTTTTTAAATCTGTTACTAGTCTGTGAGTAGTTCCAAAAATAATTTTGTAGTGCCCAACACTTCTGAAATGATTCTACTTACTATCAACTAATACACCATGAATAATGTTAACAAATAGGGTACTAAGAAATATAAAAAGTATAAAGAAATGTACATTCACAACCACTTGACAGCAACAATGTTACTTTAAGGTTCCATTGTCATTATCACTACATCACTACATATTATAAAACAAAGTCCCCCGCCGCGTCTGTCTATCTGTCTGTTCGCGACAAACCGAAAAACTACTGATTGGGTTTTCATGCGGTTTTCACTAATAGACAGAGTGATTCATGAGGAACGTTTAAGTGTATAATTTGTTAAGATTTTATGTAAATTGATTGAAATATATTGATAATTGTTGAATATGTCTCTGCTACCCGTGCGAAGCCAGGGCGGGTTGCTAGTCAAGAAAAAAATAAGTTAAGGGCAACTTGCAGATTTGATTAACTGTATACGAGGAAACACACACCCGACAACGTGCCGGGTACGAGTTGATCCAGCATAGTTTACCAGTCACCATACGATATTGATGCGAGTTAGTGTGGTATGTGTATAATATATATAACGTATGGTAAGTGTATAATAAATATAAACCTACAAACGTATTTTGGAGGTTAGAGGGCTTGGAACTCCCAGCAACTAGCCGGTTCGAGTTACAGGTATGTGACCCTGATCTATTCAAGTTGTTTATAGTGTAGTGTAGTGCATAACGTAGGTCGTGACGTAGGTTGTGACGTATAATGTTATAAATCGGAAGTTGATAAATTCCTAACATTCCTTTAGGTGAATACTATTGTGATGTCATACATACGTAACATGCTACGTATGATGACCTAGATTAATTCCTATGTAAGCTCGTGTATTCCATCACAAAATATAGTCAAAGTTATTCTACAGTTCTATCAAGAAGTGGTTTCATTTCAACCAGAGATAATCTCCACTACTTCACTGTTAAGTCATCAATCCATCAGTATAAACAATATCCCTTTCTTTTTATTGCCTTCTCTCCTACCTACCTTTCCATTTTATTATACTCCCAACTTGCCCATCTTTAATTAAAAAAGCGCCCGCTTGCGTTTGCTGTTACGTTTGTAGGATGTAAGTGTATGTATGTATATTTTGGTCGTAAGTTACACTTGTAAACGTTAATATGTTGTTTCTACATTTACATATTTTGTGGTCATATTTTCATTTACTAATTATACCAGTTTGTAACTTACGTCAAACATTTCAACACAATTACAAAATAAATGGTAAAAATATGTAAGTATAATTACTAGTAAAGTATAATTCAAAAAGAAAACCGGCGTTCTAAACGTCTAAATAAAAAAAATAACAGATATAAAAATCTTTTTAACAAAAAATTAAACCGACGAAAAGAACTAAAAAGCAAAAAATAAATGAACCTTAAGTTTTAAGTATTCGGGGCACGCCGCAATTCTGGCGGTAAGGCCCGTCATGGAGGAATGGCTAGAGAGGCGTTATGGCAGCCTCTCTTACCGGATGACGCAGGTACTTACTGGGCACGGCTGCTTCGGGAAGTACCTGTGACGCATAGGCCGGGAGCCAACGCCTGAGTGTCATCACTGCGGGGGCTGTCCCGAAGATACTGCACTCCACACCCTAGTGGAGTGTCCAGCGTGGGTCCAACAGCGCGGTGACCTTGAGACAGCTCTAGGTGTGGGAAGCTTCTCGCTAGAGACCATGGTGCTAGCTATGGTACAAAGCGAGAGTGCGTGGGTCTCTGCCACCTTATTTTGCGAGGAAGTGATGTACGCCAAAGAGGCGGCGGAAAGGGAACGGGAGAGGACTAACACTCTCCCGTCACGCAGAGGACGCACCAGGCGCCGTAGGGCACTTTATGACCTACGGCCTCCATGAGCGCTGGCCTTAAGGCGCTGGGAAGGTTAACCCGGCGCCGAAAGAGAAGCAAATAGGCCCGAGACGGTGGCGTGACGTGTTCCGCGCGCGCCTTTCTAAACTGAAGGGGGACACGGCTCCTACTCATGACTGCGAGACTACCTGCTTTGTGGACAGGTGGTCAAGTCTGTCGGGGGTTCAGGGAGTTCCTTCCTAGGTTATACCTGAGCGCCCGGCCATAGACACCCGTGACGGAACACCGTGTGGTTTTAGTCGGTTCGATTCCGACATAGCCACTTCGCCGAGTGCTCGGCGAGGGGGTTTCCACACGTAAAAAAAAAAAAAGTCTTAAGTATTGAGCTTATTTACATAACCTATCAAATTTGTTATAAACTTATTTTGAGTCGGTGCCAAACTACAAACTGATTCATTTTCAAAATTTTATATGTACCTACGTAAGTAATTAATCATTTTATTATTTGGCGGCGACTCAAAATAAGTTTATACATAGGCTGCACTAAAAGTATCGGGAATGGAATATTTCCACTGTTTCTGTCATATTAAAATCTTTTTAATTGAAAACTCCTTGGTTTTAAAAATCGAATACCATTTATTTATTTAAAAAAAGATTCTCGGTCTTATCAGAAGGTTTTGTCAAACTTGTTTAGTCGTTGGGAAAATCGATCTCTCGCTGGCTTAACTATCATAATTAAATTATGGTGATATGACAGGAGTTATCATCATATATGGTTTAGTTTAAACCTCATATAAATGTGTGTGTGATGATTGAGAGTTCCGTGGCTCACTCCGGCACGGCACGGTTCCGTCACGGTTTGTATATAACACAATTTATGAGTAACATTTGTTTCTGTAAAGTTGAATTTCCTTCCTTCCTTTTTAAAATGAAACTCGAACGAAGCTTTTGTCTCGAGTTTGTAATGAATGCAAAGGGTGGGTGTATATTAAGAAGGCAAGCGTACGAAGCGAGGTTTTTGGATATATTTATTTATTTTAAAAACTACAAGCACAATTGTACAAAGGCGGACTTAATGCCCAGAACATTCTCTACCAGTTCACCTTGGGGTGATGTAGAAATGTTGAACCGTAGGTACAAAGATGTGGTCTATTTGGAATCATTTATATTAGTTAAATTATTTTTCCCGCGTCCGCTGACGCTGTGCTCTCGCTGTCACTGTTGTTGCCTACGTACGCAGCACGCGTACAGTAGCGTTCCTTGTTGTAAAACGGTTGGTGTTTCCCCTTTATGTAAAATTGAATGTAGCAGGACCTGCTGCTCCACCAACACAATACGTAAATCTAAATTTTTTCAACAGTCTATAGTTCTTAAGTAATTGTTTTTGCAATGCTGAGCTGTTAAACTATTTCTGTGTGATTGACTTCCATTTATTTAGTGAAATTTTGTGACATTAGTAGTTGTCTAACGTATAAATCCATTGAAAATTTAATTTCTTAATAAGAATTGACCCGTCAGCAATATGCCTGAGAAATGCCGTTATATATTTGTTCATGTTTTAGACTACTTACTTAATTTTAACAAGAAACTAAACTTTCAGTCGAAAAGTTATATAATCAGTGTTTAGGGGTAGTTATCGAGATAATCTCGTCAACTTTCTTTAAGTCAAAGAAAACGTCTACAATTTTTTAGGTTTTATCCCGTTCTAAGACTAAACTGAGCTTGACAGATTGTTGCTGCGTTTAAAAAAATGTATGATTCTGTGAAGTATTTTGTGAGAAAGTTTCAATAATAATTTAAATATTGATTGCACGGCTGGCGCAATGGTTAAGTGGTCCCCTCGAGAGCATACAAGTTTTTATGAATATTGCACGTAGTAACAATTATAGTATACAGGCTGTTACAGTGATTTGTGGTCAAATCTAGGAGCGTTATGTCTAAACAGTTGATTTTTTTTGGATAAAAAAAAGTCTTATGATAATTAATAATAAGGAGGAGGAGGTTCCTGTCTTTGAAGCCCTAACCACCGGTGTCTTGGTCCTTGTACCCGATGTCGGTGGTCTATTATTTTTTATATTTTTAAAAATAATATGTATTTTTATGTACATATTTAAAAATGTAATTTATATGGTTGTTTAAATGAATAAAGAGAATAATAATAATAACTTGAAACATCTCACACTGCTTAATTTGGGATGAGACCAAGTGTAAGTGTACATTTCTAAATAATATATTATGAATTTTCATGTCAACTTCAATGATTTATTTTTGTTATTTATGCAGATATTTTCAGAAAAATCTGGACATTCCATCAACATCCTTGATATTGAATACCTTTAGTTTCATTCATGTCAGCCCTCTTTCATACGAAATATTAGCTTTATCAGTAAATTTTCAAGTTCATTTTGTCAGTTTCAAAACAAGGTTTCTGTATTGAAAATCGCGAATTTTTCTAAAATTGTAAGTGCTTTACATTATTCGTGGGATCTAGGTCTAGTAATACGACCCTGAAATAAGACCACTTCTTTCTGTAACAACCTGTAGCATCACCATGCAGTAAGAGGACAATATAAGATGTCAAATAACAGCGATGTTAAATCGAAGTTGACTTCGAAATATAAGAATAACTGCAAAATATAATTTTACAGCGAGGTTAGTGACTTGCAATGTTTAGGATTTCTTTTTAAAATTCAGCTATGCAACCCTCACTAATGAAGTCATTGAAGAGAGTTGGTGACGTAATGACACATTACTATTAAAGCCCTCAGACGACAACCATAAACTCTTAATTTATTTAGTACTACTGTGCAGTATACTTTATGGAAATGAAAGGGTTTGAAGCATCCCCCGTAATATCCATGCCCGCCCCTGTCTTATAATTAATTACCTTAGTAAATAAAAACGGAAGGAGTTATTAATGGAGGGGCTCACCATTGTTTATTTCATTTCTTATTTCAATTGTTTTTCTTGCGCGATGCTTCAGATTTTTCTTCTTTAAGTTTATATATAACTAAACATTTGTGTTTTGTTGTACCGGTATATGCTACAAGTATATTTATTAACAAGTATAACCCCATAAACATATGGGCCGACTCGACCAGAGTGATACCACGGCCCCACAGAAAACCGGCAGTGAAGCAATGTTTAAGTTGTGTTTCGCCGAGTGGGTGAGGTTACTGGAGGCCTTCCCCTTCTCTCTCCCCCTCTTCCACCCTCTCCACTCGTTCCCGCCCCTTCCCCTATTCCCACCTTAAAGGCCGGCAACGCACTTGTGACTCTTGAGTTGCAGGTGCCCACGTGCGGCGGTAGTCACTTACCATCAGGTGACCCGTCTGCTCAATTGCCCCCTATCTCATAAAAAAAGTCCTAAAGTCTAATCGTTCTTCTAAATTTACGACGTGTGTTAGACATATAAAAAATCAGAGAAAATAATAATAACATTATTTTATCATATAAATAAATAATAAAATATATAGTATATGTATGCATGTATGAATGCGATATTGCTTTCATAAATTTTCGTTATTATTTTTGGTACTTTGAAAAAACGAGTCCAAATTTAGTCGGCCCCGGTAATTACTTACTATAAGACACGACTTATCCTTGTTTACTAGTAACCGGATGGTGAAAAACAATCTACACGTACAATGCATATTAAACTTCTTCACTTTTCCACATATGGTCGTTTCTGACGTCATTGCCACCATTATTACGTCATAAGTCACGTAGTAGCTATTTTAATTCGCTCATAAAGTGGGCATACATCATGGGCGACGGCGACGGTGCAGTGCGACGCTCAAATCGAATTCCTGCCGTTCGGTGTTTGCCACAGCTCAGTGTGTGATGCTGATGCGGTATGCTGAGTAAAAAACAATATCATGAAGTTTTTAAAATTAGTATATCATTTTACTGACGCTATAATTTCGTTGGGTCAAATAAATAACCTTAAAAACAACAATAGAGATTAAACTAATCCTACTAATATTATAAACGTGAAAGTTTGTGAGGATGTATGGATGTATGGATGTTTTAAACTACTGAACCGATCGCGATGAAACTTGGTATGTAGATAGCTGGAGACCTGGATTAACACATACTTTTTATCCCGATATTCCCACGGCATCGAGACTTCGCGGGTGAAACTCAGACTCCCCGACAACAGCCAGTTCGAGTTACAGTATACCTCGACTTGCTTGAGTTTTTGCTTTGCTGACACTCAACAATCCATCCGTGTAAGCAATATCTCTTTGCTGTATTTGTGCGAATTGTAGGCGTTTAAGACACCTTACCTACAGGCGTGAGTGTATGTTTGTAATGTAAGATAAACATGTAAGGTAAATAGTTATATCTCCACAGAGTACACAATAAAATATTTTTTAACAGAAAAATTTAATTATTTTTGTGCAACGATACATTCGTTGCAAAAAAATCTGTCTATAAAGTATAATAATATTTTTTACATATCTTGTTATACTGGTTTCAATTACTCTGTGTATAGGTTAGAACGGATTTTTTCTCAGATGTCTGTAACATACATAAATTATATTGAAGCAAGATTTTACACTTCTCTCAAGTTTTAAAGACACTGCGCAAATTGTACGTGCTCTTGGAACTGAGTTGCCTACTTCTAAGGTTTTGAACTTTGATAACACTTTTGATTCATTTGTCGTTTTAGAGAACTCAGCGCATTAGTTTATTGCTTTAATTACAGTTATTTTGGTGGAGATAAAAGTCTCAAATTTATCCCTCTGTTACTAACTTAGGTAATACTAATATAGTTACAGCAAGGGTTAATTTGTTTAAGATACGCACATACATTTTGAGATGTCAAGAGATCGACCATCGGGAATCGAACGAGGGTCCTCTTATGAGAAAAAGCCAATGGCTAGACTACTCATCTAGATTGTTACTTGATTTTATTATGTATGTAATGTACGTGTCAGAATGACTGAAATGTGAAAAAAAAAATATTTCCTGAAAATTTGTCAATAAAGTTGTAAACACGTTGGCAGTTTAAATTAAAACTGAAATTGCTTCAGATAACTCGGCTTGGTTTAAATTTTTCACATTGTATCTACCGATTGAATCAACGCATAGCAAATAGAGCAGTGAACTATAAACCGTAAATCAATCCGCTCGTTCCGGTACACGCTACATACACGCTAAAGGACATACATCACATTTATTTTAAGACCTCAGCTGAATTAACAATACAGTTTTCAAAATAAAACAATACATACACGCGCACTTGTATCACCGAAAGGGAAGGCGGAGACGTACTCACGTAATATGAGTCGTGCCTTTTACGTGAACCGGGCACTTTGGGAAGATATTGAAAAGGAAGGGTAGGTAAGAAGGGGAGGCAATGGAAGTTAAGGGGTTTTGCTCATACGGATGGATTGTCTGGGTCGCTGACCTGTGACTTAAACTGGCTGTTCCCGGAAAGTTCGAGCCCTCCAACAAAATAAAATAATGTCATAACATTTTTCTTCTAGCTTCTGCATTAGTTAGTGTCTAAATAGTATTTTAGAGTTTTGAAACCCATGAGCCTTAAACCACTGTAATATGTTACTTGAGATCACTAAGGGAAATACTACTGTGCATGTAAGAAGATGTATGATGTGTAACCTAGAAGAACATTTTCGTAACAATATCCTTGCATGCATGTTTCCTTGTAAGCTACTCGTACATTCGGTATCAGGCGGAGCTTTGTTACATTTGAGCTGCATACAAATTTAAAAATGTCAACAATTATATGATATTATAATAATAATGTTACACATAAATATATTTAATAGAAACCAATTTAGTATAGTAAAACACAGATTTAATTATATTTGTGCCCACTTAAACTCTTTGAAAAAAGAAGAAATAGGTTTATTTTTTGTTTTTTGTTTTTTTCGTTTCTGGCCTGCCCGAAAAGAAGACACAAAATACTTCACCAATTTTCTTAACTTCAAAAACTAAATCAATTAATGTGTAAGATAAAGGTTAGTGGACTGTTATATGTTTCATTACCAGGGGGTAATTTAAGAAATAGCGAAATAAACAATTATTAACACAGGTATCCATCTCGCAGATCCAGAATTCTTTGGACACTTTCAGGATCATTCGCTTTGGAGTTATACAAAATAATAACTTTTTCGGATCGTGGCGCAAATAATTTATATAATTACCATAAACTGTGTTATGGTTCTCATAACAAATTTAGCTACGTAAAAAAGCTGGTAAAAGTTCATAATTTCTGTTAAATATAGTTAAGAGAAAATTGCTTCTAATAATAATCTTAGTTAATTATGTTTGCCAAGTTCATTACAATTTGGTGCAAGGAGTTGCTTCTCGTTAACGTAAGTATCTCTTAAGCCAGAAACCTGTCGACTCGTGTACTACAATTTTAAAGCTTAAAATCAAACGTTTACCTTTTACAGTACACGTTCTATGAACTAGACTGGACATCGTTAACGAAAAAGATAGAACCTATTAGGTGTATTAGTGAAACACTCTTGTTTTTGTATTAGGGTTATATTTGTTCTATGGAGTTCTACTGTAATCTTTTTGGGATTGCTTTATGTAGCGACCAAATCTAAGCAATTGAGTAAAGCAACGAATTGAGGTAAGCAATCTGTAAGCGGTGCGTCTGAAATTATAATTCATATCACTTAAAGTAAATAACCACATGCGAAAGCGCGAGTTCCCTTTACGCCCCTTGTAATAAATTGTGAAGGACGTGCATTCAAATTATAATTTGCCTTAAAACACCAAACAACAATCTGAGGGTAACGAGGGTAATATTTCAAATAAGGCTGTTTTATAATTGTGATTTGTGTTGTTCATTTGCATGTAAGAAACAAATGGTATCACAAAACGATGTTGCAGTTGATAAACCGCCATGCTACTATCAGTATGCTGAGCATTGCGTGTTCTCTGACCAAATAAAGGTATTAATTACTATTAAATAATTTGCATTGAATTTTGATTGATTTTGGATTACATTGGGTCCAACTTTATTTACCTATTTTTATTTACAGTCTACAACTACAAGTTTGACTATTTTTTATATCCTATAAACACATCAGACCCAAGTTATCATTATTTCGCCTCGGTAAAACCTCTGTCGGTAAATACGTAATAGGAACCCACTTCCTGCTTTGATTGTGAAAAACGATGATACAAAAGGTAACTGACCGCCATGTAGTGGTCTAAGATAAGATTATTAGACTCAGGTAAAATATAAAAACATTTATTATTAGCATTGTCAGTTAAGGCTTGTATACAAATGACTCGATGTTTTGTAGGTTAAGAATAAATCACACAACGATCAATGTCGTTATAATCTGGGAGATAAGCGTCATCAATCTCATAAAATAGATGACTTGTAATTTAATTTAGCAAGATTTATCAAATAACTCGTAGAAGGGCTGGGGTGGTGGGGTTTACAATTCAAAATTGAAAATTCGTGAACACAAATGAAACAACACGAACGCAGGCTGATGCTTTATCTGTTACCTGTCAGTTGTTAAAGCTTGATGTCTTTAACCTAAGAACAATCTTTAACCAAGTACTTGTAGCCAAATAATACTAACGACTAACGATTAATATCTGAGGTTAAAAATGGTGTTGTAATTTTGCAATTATAAGAGAGAGAAATAATTATAAGATTCAACCTTCTTTTAAAGTGATTTTGTCATTTCTGCCATGCAACTGTCTATAATTTCATAAACTATCTACAAGTTTATAATAATGAACCTATTTGTTCAAATATTTCAAAGAAATCAAAATACATTGTTTTTTTTTAACTGTTAATCACGTTAAATTCCATCGTTAAATTCTACAACTAAGTATTTTGTTATTAAAAAGTAATCTATTGAACTGTTGTTGTTCATTTCTCCATTACGTTTCATTGTCACCTAGGTGTCCCCGCCTACTCTGTCAATATAACGATAAGATTAGTGAAAGTCGGTTCGAAGTCCAAATAAAGATAAATGTACGTGAGTGCAAACACACTCTCGATGAATTAACTTTTAAAGGATGGCCCGCTTCAATACCTATTTTATTCACATCCTACATAAATTTGGTAGAGGAAGTTTTATTGAAGAATAAGCTTTTATCGTTGTACTGCAGTACACTTTAATTTAAATTAAAAAAAATATATTACATAAAACTGTCTTCTCAGAAAATGGGAAGCACAAGGATGCAATTTTTAACGAAAATAACCTAACTAAACATTGAGCTATCATATATAATTAAATAGAAGGTATGACTAGATACACCCAGGCCTGTTGCTTTGTTAGTAGAATCACGCCTCGATCGCAAACATGAATGATTGTTGATTGCTCAGCATATTGCTGTAGTATGCACATTGTTGTAAGGGTTTGAACGACGACTCCCTAAGTTCACACAACTTAAAACGTTTCTGAAGTGTGCTAAACTGGTGACGAAATAAAAAATACGAAAGTGAAATGTTTAAAGTACAAGCCTTTACATTCAAATTCGACAAAACATCTTTATAAACGTACAAGGTCTTTCTTAGCCTACAAGGATAATCTGGCAGCTATCTCTCTCCCACAGGTTTTCTTGCCGTTTACCGTCAATGTTCTGGTGGGTGGTATATAAGGAGACCGTAACAGAGTTAGTTCAGAGTTGTGGAAAATTGTGTAGCGGAGCAGATTCTCAGTTTAACCAAAATTAACGAGGCTTTTCGAGGATAAGACGAATACTGTTGATTATCTGTCATTGCTGTTGTAGTGAATACGATGGTATTGATGATGATGCTATTGATCTCTATGCTCAGGTTTCAATCATACATAACTTTGGACGAACTGCTGTAGTGCCCCTTTGACATAAAAGGAGGATCTTACATGCAGCTTGGGTGTTCATTATACAACCGTATATAATGCATTGCGTGATACAGATCTAGTTACTACGTAGCTTGGTCTATTTTAGCTATATTGATGTTGTAAGGGTATTTGTTATATGTGGATGTCTCTAAATTAGCAAAAGAAAAAATAATAGGGCTTGGGAATATGCATGTAAAAAAATATATAAACCCATTTGTATTAGATGGTATTTCACAGTCTAATCGTCCACCTAAAGTAATAAGACGCAATAGTTACTTAGCAAAGATCCGCACTCGGTATTCCCACCCTTCAGAAAATCCCCTTAAGCCGAACTTAATTAAAGCCTTTCACGCGTAACGTACAACTTTGTTATTACTGGAATTTTCGTCCTGTAAATAAACTACTTGCGATAATAATAGTCATGTATTATATTTAGTACGGAATGTATAAAACCCATGCTTTATATAGCTGGTAAAAATGCTTGGAAAATGCTGGTCCTGCTCCACAGTCAGTGTAAATGAGTGGGTGCTAGTAAACGTCTTTAGATTCTGCTTCCCCTTATGAATTTTTACTTGTGTATTAGTTTTAGTTTTCTTCTGACATCTATTGATATTTTTCAGTGCTATCATTACTGACATAGTTAATTTTTACACAATATTAACATTATATATTTATTTGACACTTCATGCATGAATGTCATTAAAGCCCGCCTTTGTACAAACGTACAAAGGCGGGCTTTAATGACATTCTCTTCCAGTCAACCTTGGGGTGATGTAGAAATGTTAAATTCAAATTCTAATTTAGTATAGAGTACTTATAGTAGATAAATTAATCAAGACGAGCTTGATACACATATGTAAGAACTGTGTAGTAAATATTATTAAGTTATTTTTTCTATCGTACCTAGAAGTTCTGAGTATGTCATGGGCGCTCAAAGGTCCTGCTAATGGTGTGTGTGGAATCGTCCAGCTCCCTTCAATATTGTCGATTTGTATGATGGTACTAAACTTTAGTAATAACTTCCAGGTCTGTTTATATGTTAGATAATTATGTTACATTGTTCTCACATATATTTTTCACTGTAAAGCAATATAACCATTTAATTTGTAAAATAAAACATGTTGAACAAGAGTGTCCTTGGAGTTTCTTGCCTGTTCTTCTTTTATGATCTACGTATTGGAACAGGTAACCATCTTCACGACTGACTTATTCTGACTCACTCCTACTCCTGACAATTCAAAAAAAACCTATTATTGGTTTAATTGAAATAAATGGTTTTGATTTTGACATTGAAACATACAAAAATACTTATTAAATTACTTTAATTGAAATACATGACTTTTAGATAATAATATTTCAGAGATGTCGGACTTACCAGCTGTTGGCAGTTCTGTTGGTCTAGTGGTTAGTGACCCTGACTGCTGAGCCAGAGGTCGTGGGTTCGATTCCCACCCTAGTCTGGGTGTTCTTTGTGTCCGTTGTTTCTATGTTTGTAAAGTCCCCCGCGACAAAGGAGTAATTCCTAATGCGGGAGTCGTCTTTTTAAACAGAAACAGAACTTACATGTATACTGGCCCGCACCTGCTCGATCGCTTATACTCGCCAATCCATTCATATAATAGCCCTCTCTTTCCAATACATTCCCTTCTTACCTAGCTTTCCCTTTCAATATACTACCTAATTATTCCTATCTTTAATTCTGAAAGTGCCCGGTTGACATGCCTCTGATTATCTCTTCGGGGATACAGGCGTGTGGGTATGTACTAAGTATGTTGATGATTTTGATTTGTCTTGAATATGTTTCTATGCTTAAATAGAATTATATCAATTTGTGTGAATAGAAATGTCGTTGTAAAATTATTGTAGAATTTCTCATTTGACTAATACTTTTATTGCTAACGAAGTACAGGAATTCTGCATTGAATTACAATTTTGTTTCTTATTTAATTAATGTTCTAGTTTAAAGTAATTGTTTTCTTTTATAAAAATATGAGATGCAATTAGTAGTCATAAATTTGCCTGCCTGAATATAATTTATGTCGCTGAGCGAGATAGATCATAAAAAGATCATACTTCACACTTATTGTAGTGATATAATATAGCGCCGGGCGGTTTCACTCTCGTAAGTCCGATCCCGTGGGAATATCGGGATAAAAAGTAGCCTATATGTTAATCCAGGTCTCCAGCTATCATATATAGCACATACCAAGTTTCATCGCAATCGGTTAAGTACATTTGGCGTGAAAGAGTAACAAACATCCATACATCCTCACAAACTTTCACGTTTACAATATTAGTAGGATTTCAGAATGTCTTCCTACCTGAAAGGACACAGTAGGTGTTGAAGGTAACTTAAGCCGACATGTTCTAATTTTTTAAGAATTATTACTAGTAAACCATCAGTACATAAATGGTTATTGACCATTTATTGGAAATATACAATTGTAATTTGTTAAACATTCAATATTTGACTCGAATAGCCCGTTAAATTCTTCAGAGCTTGTTCTATTATATTAATGAATTACAAAATTTGTTTACAAACAAACAAAAGTACTTACAATTTACAAGGCGAAATTCCGCCGTATCTGTATATAAAACGTATGTCTGTAATCATAGTAATCATGAAATGATAACTTTCAGACAAGAAGAATTGACGCCAATATTTTACAAGTAGAAATTATACATTGTTAGTACCCCGCGAATAAAAAAATCAGTGAAACGTGATGGTTCTCTTTTTCCCTATATTAGAATCCGAGTTAATCCTACGAATAAATAAAAGGTACGACTGATTGGGCTTTACAATAGCGAAGGTACAAAGAGAGGAGGGTAAAGCAAACAGAAATCATTTCGCTTCATCTTGTCCCTGTATATTTTCAGGTGGATATTTTCTCGATAAACAAACCACAATAGCTTGGTCCGTTGACCCGCATACTAATGTACAAGGGACCGACAAAACTGCACAAGAGTTAATGTACGAACGATGTAAGTACAAACGAAAGGCGTGCAGATATGCACCAAACACATCACGCCGCCCGCCGTCACACACCTGCTTATTACCCTGCTGCTTATAACCCTATCGCTAATGCTTATGGAGACCGGAAAGTACTAGATTTTAGTATTTTCCAGCACTTACGGCGGAAAATACAATACTCACTTCCTTACGAGGCGGTGACATCCCACTCGCTTTCGCACGCCACTATTGCCATAATAATGGTCCCCCTCGTTCTTGAAAATAATCATATTCCATCATCTTCATAACCATGGGACTGTTGTTTTGTCCAGGTCGTTGTTCTATAAGGTGAAGGGTGAAGAAAATATTACTGTTATTGTTATCCTTATTTGGTCCATGTTCGCGATTTTAGAAACACTATGCCCAAGTTTTCTTCTGGTTTTTTGGAAATGGAATATCCGATAACAATGTGCTTAACTATATGCTACATCAGTTACTTTAATTCTTCTAAGTATGATGTATGGCATTTAAAGCAAAGTCCTACTCGATTGACGTTAAATGGCTTTGAGCCTTTCTATGAAGCCTATAGATAATGGATAGGTTTCGTAGTTCGTTCCTTTTCTATTAGTCCTTAGCTTAAATTTATTGCTAAGTCATCCAGATATTATGTACAAGAGAAGCCACTCAGAACAAAATACATGTTCCATTTTTATTTGAATTAATACTAAAAAGCTGCAGTGCTAAAATAATAATTTGTAGTCAAACCCTACGGTATTAACAAGCAGCGTTCGATCGTTTTTAGTTGTAGTTTTCTCGCGAGCGTAAGGTCCTAAGCACCATGATTTTCTTGGCGTTTACGCGTGTTGCCAAACGAATTGCTGCAAAGATTTGTTTTCATAGATTTAGCGCTAAGCTACAAAAGAGAACGGACAAATAGTTTATACCTAAGAAGCTTTATTCAAATTCAAACTCAGTAAATAGTACTTTTAGTAGTAGTATTGCCAGTTTCTATTTTTGGTAGAATGCATCGCGGTATCCTACTAATATTATAAACGTGAAAGTTTGTAGGATGTATGGATGTTTGTTACTCTAAAACTACTGTATGAATTTTAATGAAACTTTACAATAATGTAGTTCATACATCAGAATAACATGTAGGCTATAATGACCGATTTAAAGAAATCTAAAAAAAAAACGGTTCTGTTATACCCAAGATAATCAAATTAAATAAAGACAAACTAAATACTCCTGTTGTGATCGTGTAATTCACGTGTTATTTTGTTACAGGTGTCCTAAGTAGGTGTCAAACAAACCTGGTGTCAGTTCTGCGTGCATTTTTTTATTGATCTATGATGTGCTTAGAAAATGGCAGCGCTTCCAAGCCACAATTATGATTTTAATTTATTATTTTGTGTTATCTTTAGTAAAAGTTTATACACTTACTGATGAAATGTCACACCACAATTATTTTTTCTCGCTCTTAGCAGACTTGTACACGTTTTAAAAATACATTTAGGCATTTTTTTTGATAACTAAATGTAGATGAAATACGTTTGAGCGCTGCTGAGCGTAAACTCCGAAACCGACCGCAGTTCGCGTTACAAACTTTTTCTTCGCGGTGTCTACTCTATACGCTAGTAATAGTAACTCAGTGTGCTAAGTACTCTTCTTATCACATTATTACCAAACGTACTTCATTAATTAGGCAGTTCTTAAAGAAACTGGTGTAAGTTGGTGTTACTTTAGTCTAGTGTACACATTCGGTTAGCACAGTGATACGTTTGATTGATGACGTTCATCGTGCTGAGTGAGCACAGCAACTGTTTCAACAAACGCCGCTGCAGGATTCAATATGAGTTATGTGATTTATGGTAATGGTAGTAGAGTGAGGTTTAAGCTCCAATCTGTCTATTCTATACTTTATAGTACATGATATTTGTTTTACATGTGTTTGCTGTTCTAAAATAGACTAGATGTATCATTGAATATAATGACTTTATCCAACATTGCATTAATAAGAAATACAAAATTATATATTATGTTGTTGTGATGATGAAATATTTTTGTTTTTTTTTGTGAAAAATCTGAAACAGTAACTCAAACCAAAGAAAAAGTGTAGTGTTAGTAACTGTACATTCTACGAATAAAAATAAATAGTCAAAATGTGTTTCTCGTCAGCACTCAAACTAGCAAACACCACTACGTTAGAACTATTACTTAATGGCAGTTTTTTAAACTTCCTTACTAGTATACACAAATAGTAGCATGGACACATGAGAGATTGTCGTAAATGCATTGGCACCAGGTGCCCTCAGAACATTTGAAACGGGAACTTCACTTAAAAGAAACAATTGTAGCACGCATGCGTCAGCTATTCCACACAGCTGAAACGGGTCGGATCAGTTGCCCGGTACGCGCCAAACCGACGGAGTATCTCATTCTTCGAACGTTTATTGTCTAACGTCTCACAATCGATTTACGTAAACTTTGTACAGTTGAGACGTTGACGTTACAAAATTTGAAATTCGATTTTTGATTTAGTTTTTGCCAAAACTGATAACGATGAGTTGCTTTAAGCGATATATGATAAAGTGGACCCAATTGTTTGTACTCGGAGTGACAGTGTTGTGTAGATGCACTAATTCTGTTGGTAAGTGATTACCTCTAATATACTCACATATACAGCTTTGGTGCTTTAAACAAACCTGCTTTTTGTAGAGCATGATTAATTCGATCATTTTTGTTGACAGAACAAATTAATCGCGTGAATTAATTTAAACTCTGCTGCGTAAAGTTGACACAACTTAAGAATTAATTTAAACTCAACTTACTAACTACTAGTAGGTATTATACGGCCTAACAAACACAGGTCTAGAATAATCTAACCAATATTACAATGTAACTAATTAATGTCTTCATGAAACAACCTTGGTAAACTTTGGGCAAAGAAAAATCAGTTGCCACATTTTGTGTATAATTTATGCAAATATTTTTAACAACAGTATAAGCCTAATATTTTACCAGTATAAGATTAATTCTAGTTATATGGCCTGGCTTAAATATAATTTATTAATATATTTGTTATTCATAATTAATTTATTATATACTTACTTACTGAAATAAGAGTAACATCTAACGGTACAAACATTCTAGGTGATTAATAAAGGCATTCTCAAGAGTAAATACCGGCCCGTCCCAGGATGGAGCGATATTTATTTTACAAATACCTTTGTAAACTTAGACACAACAAATTATGTGCTAAAGTTTACATCTTTTCAAAACCAATTTTAGGGGGAAATAATTTTTCATCAAAGTATAATTTTTTCGTTACGTGCTGTCATGCATGCTGTATGCATGACTGTTTAATTGTATTGATTGATGCAAATGACATGCAAACTACGTGCATGATATGCAAACTATATTCTGGTACTTGATTGACAATTCCTATTATTTTATATTTATAAATTTATTTCTTTATAAGTCTGCCTTTGACCTTTTTATAGCAGCACAGAAGACCTCTTCATTGTACTATATATATGGACTGAATAAAATGATTCTACTAAGCGAATTTAGTTAGTAATTATCATGCTGCATGATCAGGTCCTTCATGCAGGATGATGAATCAGTATGTCATGCCACATAATCGTCAAGGGTTCGCTTAAGGCCAATACAACGCAGGGCGCGCTTACGTGTCAGTGAGCTCTGCAATTCTAACTACCCCCTACAGTTTTCAAAGTAGTAACTTTTTAGACTTTCTTTGTTCTTTGTAAGGTTATAAATGCTTATATGTTGTGAATGTATGTTTTTCTTGAACTATATTAACAATCACATTGGTAAACACCACTTAACAGATTAACTCAGACAATCACCACGTCTACCTTTAAAATAAATAGAAATAAATTAAGCAGAGACTGGCGGACCGAAAAGTTGAATAACAATAAGTTGTTCAGCTTACTTAGTTCTTAGAAAACTTCGTTTAAAATAAATTAAACCTTTATGACTTTGCAACAATAATTCTAAAATTTATTATTAGTCATCTTATACCTCATAGTATTTTAGAGAGCTATACAACGTCTGCTAATTCAATACAAGACCCTGTAAATGCATATATCATAAATTTATATGACATAACACTGTTATACAAGACAAGAAACAGAAGTAGAGGGAATAATTTATGTACCCAATATAACTTGGATTAACGGTAGAGAATTACGATACGTCAGCATATTCTTGGAGTGAAAGTAATACATAAAAATAATTCCAATGGGTTTTCGTCTATTTTTGTTTCTTATGGCGTGATCGGCGTGATCATTGATGACAAGCTTAACTTTAATCCACACAAGATTTATCCGTCAGCGCCGCAATCTGCGAGCATTAACTTTTCTTTTCACGTTTCTCAACTCTCCGTCTTTACCTGCTTACCTAGCTCCCTACTTCCGTTTCTTATGCTCCAATCATGACCTAAATCTTCGATCAAAAAACAATATGCTCCTGTTATGCCCTCCTCACACCTCCGACTTTGTCAACTCTTCCTTCTATGTTCAATCAGTTCTTCTTTGGAATGCGCTCCCGGTCGAAATCAGGATGTCCACAAACCGTTTTTTGTTCAAGAAGAAAGTACGTGAACTTCTTCACAATGAGTTGGCAGAATGTTCACTACGATAGTTACTTACACGACGGCGTATTTAAGTATTAATATGTATGTGTATGTATATTGTGTGTGTGTGTACTTCTTTTATAGGTTCTGTATGTATTATACATTTTTATGTTGTAATGACGTATAACAAGCTATTTATGTAAGTAATACTATTTATTTCATGTAATATGTCTATCTTCTTTGTTATGACTAAGTAGATATTATAAGTGTTATAAATAACTCCAAATGTTAAATTCTATTTGTGCATCTACCGTTTAATATTTCTACATCACCTCAAGGTTGACTGGCAGAGAATGCCTTGGGCATTAAGTCCGCCTTTGTGCAAATTGTGCATTAAGTTTAAATAAATAAACAAGAGGTGTGTCTAGCAAAGTCAGAAAACCCCCAAATATTTAAAAAATACTTTGAACATCCGCATCAACAGATAATTTAAAATTTGTATATTTTGCCTTGTATTACTCGCTGATAACATATTGCATAACCTGTTGGGAAAGTACTCTGAAATCAATGATTACTCAAATAAAAAGAGCTGTAATAAAAGCTAAGGTTAAAAACCCTTTCAGTATCCAACAAAAACCCTGTACAATGAAAGTAAATAGTTTGTCAATTAAAACTAGTTTCACATTTTAAAAATAGTTCCTAGCGTCCATAACAATAAATCCAGAAAATTATACAAATCTAACAAAATGACATGTGTAAGAATTAGCGCTGCCCGACCTTAACACGAGCTTTGCCAGATGATTTAGTCGATTTATAATGAGGCAAATAAAGCTTGCGACATTAAACCACAGATTACTAAGTAGTTACTATGTAACAGATCATCAATCACTCCCTACAAGAACGTCCATACCTACCGTTTTAATTACCTACTATTTCCGAGCGCCGACCCCTACATGCGAAAATGATCTTTAATGTTCTTAAAACACGATTATTATTGCCTCGCAATAACGCATGGTTGCGTTGCCGTAAGTTAGTTTAGGGTTACCTCTTTTTATGTAATATTAAATATCTATATTTTTATAAAAAAAGGCTATGTTAATTAAGTAAAGTTACACAAAAAATCGGGTGTGTTACCTGACTTAGAAAAGTGTAACACTTAATACCACGTCCCCGTAAGTTTACTAATACGAAACACTTAACAACAAATCGCTTCTCCGGAAAACTTATCGTCGAAGCCACGCGACCTTGCTTAACCAAACCTATAACGAGAACCATCAATAAACTATTCGAGAAAAGAAACTTAAAGAATTTGTCGTAGTGTGATGTTATATAGCCTATAGCCTTCCTCTATAAATGGATAGTCAATCCAACACAAAATTTTAAGAATTTGTCAATTCGAACCAGTAGTTCCTGAGATTAGCGCTTCAACCAAACAAACGAACTCTTCAGCTTTATAATATTAGTATAGATGTGATGTAGTGATAAATTTAAAGAACAATGTTGCATATGTATATTGTTGATGCTCTTTAATTAAAGTTGAGTAGAAACATCCAAATCTTCTCCCAATCAATCGCGTGGAACTCACTACATGAGTAGATGCGTCGTTGTCCTTGACGACAATTAGTGCCGACAAAATCTAAAAAGTTTTGGTCGGCTGGACGCACCGCTAGCGCGGTGGCGTTTTGCTTTTGGATAAAAACATAAGGTACCTAGGTGCTTTTTTTTTTTCAAATAATTTACTTAATATTATAAAGATAAGGTATTTAGTACTTACCTAAGTATATATTTTTTCCCTAAATAGAATCTTAAAACCATTTCAAAATTACGTATTTTCTTTACTATTATAAATATTTAATAAAAATGGTAAACCATTATAAATTACTTTTATTGCAGAATTAACTATTTGTATTCGAAACAAACACTTGATTAATTAAATAAATTGTATAATTCGAATGGTTTACAATTCGAATTAAGTAGGTATTTGTATATTAAAGAAATAGCATAAAAATCCTTATCTAAAAAACCACTCTATGTGACAGTGAAAACCGTATTAACTCTTATTTATTTGTAACAGAAACCAAAACATCAAAATAGAACAAAATATATTTGAAAACAAAAACAATTAAAAATTTTGTAAATTTTTTCTCTTACTGGATCTACGTCCATGTACAGCACATAAACTACCAGAAACCATGTCAATTTGTCTGTATTTAAAGTATATGAAGGTATAAAAATACGATTTCGAATTACGTAAAAAATCAAAAATAAAAGCGTGAGCGCGCGGTACAGCTCTCGGCAACCCATTGCGCGAGACTGCGTATAAGGGCCGCCAGCGGCCATGCGGCCGGTAGTTGTTTAGCGCACGTAAGTATATCGAGTGGCATAGGCCTGATAAAACTGTGTTGGCTGAAAGAGGCAACATTAATAGTCACGAGATGAATCATTTTGTTATTGTACGACTTCACCGATAATCTCTTTATTCCTTTTGTCGTAATGCTATAATATAATAAGTGATTGTCAAGTGAATTAATATTATGTATGTATTTACCTATGGTATAGTTCTAGTTTTTACTGTGCTATGCCGCAAAACTATTTTGTCGCCAAAGCAAATAAAGGTTCACATTAATTGTAATCGTATTCACCCATACTGTTTTATGCTTGACATACTAGACAGGCTTGTCTAGTATGAGGCCACAGTAAAACACACGACATCGTTTGTGAACTATATGGGCAATAAAAAAATATTTTATTGTATTTTTATATTTTTTTTAGGAAGTAAGTACATCATAATAGACATTTAAAGTTGTATGATTAATTGTGATATACTTGTCACTAGTGTTGTAATACTTTACTGTATTACAAATGTATCTAATGGAAAGTAAATAAAATGAAAATTAATTCCAAGCTATTTTCCTACTCTCTTGTCCATAATAAAAGCAACACTTCCCAAGCAATGGATTTAGCCCTTGTAATTTCGCTTTAACAGAAGTACTTTATTACATTTTCCTGTTAACGTTGCTATGATGACCACAGCTGGCTATTAACAAACTCTATAGACTTTTATTAATTGCTAGCCCCCACGTTCAATCAAAAATAAATTGGAAAGGAAATCTAATAACGGGCTTGTCAATCACGCCGGCATTGCATTAAAATTAATTCGTATGTATTAAACATGAATTAAGAATCAATTGATTTACATTGGGAATGGTTGCCGGCAATCTGTGGGAAGTGGAGAGGGTTGAGGTAGAAGCACACCATTATGTACAGGACCATAGTATGGTATTCTCCACAACTCGACGTCTGCCATGCGCCAATTTTGAGTGACGGGGTGGATGGCTACTATGGTCATCCCAACTTTTCAAGATAATTTATCAAACCTATGATATCACCGATGACCCCAGGTGTTTATGCATGTGATGACTGTTGCCACACCCATGCACTCCAGTAGGATGTGTGCAGCAGTCTCTACTTCCTCCATCAGGCCGTGCAAAGGGGGCGGTCGGCGACACCTGTCATCGATCACCATTATTCGTTTTTCACCATTATTCGCGTTGTCGTGGTGACATTTTCCAAAACAACTGGTAGAGAATGACTGACATGCCAATCTGCAGTAACAGCCCTTTTATCTTCTAGAATGATCCGTCCAAAGGATGAGGCAATCATCTTTTTCCCTTGACTTCTGCCCTTCTTTACTTTTGTCGGCAAATCTTCAAATGGAAACATCCATTGCGCAGATTATCGTTTGGTTACGGGTTCTTAACAATATGTCCAGCTTTCATCGCCTGTGACGATGTACATGTCATGTAATGTCATATACAGCATTCGAGTCACCTCCGTCATACTTTTCAATCATTGAGCGGCACCAATCCAAACGACGGCGTTTTTTGTTCTTCCGTCAAATTATGTGGGATACCTCTAGTACAAATCTTTCTGACGCCTAAATGTTCATATATGACTTTTTATACTTGACTCATACCAATGCCTAAAATTGCCCGAATCGGTTGATATGTCACCCTTCTATCAGCTTCTATCATTAGCCGCACAGCACTCACGTTATCTTCAGTAGTCGCCGTCC
This sequence comes from Callimorpha dominula, assembly GCA_949752705.1. Classification (NCBI taxonomy): domain Eukaryota; kingdom Metazoa; phylum Arthropoda; class Insecta; order Lepidoptera; family Erebidae; genus Callimorpha; species Callimorpha dominula. The sequence goes on along the minus strand of OX456999.1, from coordinate 24,484,564 downwards.
TTCTCGAGAATCATCAGTGAGTTTGCTTCGACCACGTTTAAACTCATTAAACCAGTTGTAAATAGTGGCATGAGAACATCTATCGTAACATTGTTGTTGAGTAAGGCCGCAACGAAAGTCGTAATAAATCGTTGTGTTTAGTTTTGGTACCAGTGTAGCTTATCGAATTTGTTACCACTAATTTACATTTATTACAGTCTAGATTTTTCTTATTTTAAATCTTGAATGAAAGCTTGGGAGAAAATTTGAATATTAATTAAATTTTCGGTTCTATGATCGGGGGAAGATGAAACTGAAATTAGGATTTTCTGAATCATATTTTTAGTGCAGTTTTTATTAGATTATTGTTATTTTTTTTAGGTATACATGAGCATTTGTTTATTCAGACTAAAGCTAATTTACGCTAGTTAGATTTAGTTTAAAAAAGACAGAAAAATACGATTTAATTGTATTAATGAGTCGGATGGTGACAGGATACAAAAACTGTTCTTTTCTAACATGTGAACATTCTAATTGAAATCTTTGAAAGGCGTAAACGTGCTTTTGCTATAGGTAGATAAGCGGCATACGTTTGTTTACGTTACAATAGTGGGAATCTAACTAAAATATTTTTAAAATGTTTTTAGTGTTAAATATGACATAGGGTAATGACTTGGTTTCTGATTCTGAATAAATTATTATAACAGAAAGAAATAGGACTGTTCTCGTTTTTTTTCTCGCAAATTTTTTTTTTACAATAAAATTTGAGTTTTTTACAAACTTTGAATAAATAAACTGTTGTTATTAATATCATAATACATTATGCTATTTTACAATATCTCTGGTATCAATAGCAAAATATCGAAATTCATAGTTTATTCAATTAGTTTAAATGGATATATTTAAACTTATTGAATAACCCCAAGCTCTGATATGCTATAATATGATCTGCAATATCTTATGCAAACTAATTACGCAATATGTTAACACAAACTTTCTTTACCATCAATCAATATGCAGTTCCGTTGTTTATGTTTATTCGCTGGTATGCATATTTTAACAAAAAATTTATCAGGCAAATGTATTAAAAAATAAAGTAATTAATTAAGAACATTTCTTCTTTTTTGAAGTAGGTCAAAAACCAATTTAAACAGTATAATATCTAATCTGCAATAAAGAACTTATCCAATACTAGAACGAACGGACTGTAGTGATTAATAGGCAACGCGATCTTTCTCGAAGACCAGAGAAGAACTTTAATATTACCGGCACTCCACCAAGTTTCGGGCGAAGTTGCGATGAAAATTAATTTACTATTAGCTTACCGAGAGTAAAATAGAAAACTTTAAACTTCTTTAAAATGTATTTGTCTTAGGTTAGCCAACACAGTATATTTCTGGGCTTTTATACTCTCTACAGATAATGTAAAATGCTACAAAACTCTTTAAAAATTGTTTCCTTTTATAAACTGTTTCAAAAAGATAGAGTTTTTACTGTCGTCTATATTTTTGTTGGTATATTATGCGGTATTTTCATCGTTTGAAGGCGATTTTATGGTGATTTTCGGGGTGGTCGGATAAATTTTCATGGGTCTGTAATGTTACGTTAGAGATCTGAGATAGATTCGAGCATTATATCATCGAAGGAGGAGAACCAAGTAGTACAGTGTGCAACCTGTAATGAAACAATCTGTAATATTTAATACAACTTGTAACATCAATGCGCACCACTTGTAATTGAGCGTATTGCGGACGCGGAGCACGTCCCGCTCAGTAATCCGTGGCCCACATGGCAGTGAAGTAAACCCACTTAGTATAGTGTTGTTGTGTTTAAGTAATGGCCTGGGACAAAAAGAAGACCCTATCATATTTTATAGAAAAAATATGCGACCCTTAGCATCCTGAACACTTTAATAAGATAAAAAAACACGACGGTCAATTAATCAACTCGAATCATAAATAATTATATTTCTACATTATAATAATTACATTACAGGCGAATGCTCGTCAGTCAGGGAGGCAGTATTGTAACGTAATGCTCAAAATCGAATCATAAATGTTACATTACTGGCGAATTCACCCGGTGAGGGAGCACCTGTACGTATAAATAATATTTTGAAATGGTGTGGTAGATGTAAACATTTTTTACTTTTGGAGTAACATTATTTTAGTAAATGTCAATTATTTAAGATGTATTATTATTTAATCTTTATTAGGCTTCAGAACAGTAACGTTTTGCTGGTAAATTAATTAATTGGTATGGCCTCTTAACTTGCAAATCAATTTAAGTAAATATTAAACATAATAATATATATCCAAATACTACTCTTTATACTGATATGGTTGGATCCTATTAAATCTGGTCCAAGATCTTTAAAGTATCAATTTATTTATTTACAAATGTACGAGTTCGCAATTGATATTAGTATTTGCAAAGGCATGGCATTGGCCATGCCTTTGCAAATACTAATATCAATTACTTGCAAATACTTGCAAAATACTTGCAAATACTAATATCAATTACTAATATCAATTACTAATACAATTACTAATATCAATTACTTACTAATATCAATTCATATGGCCATAGCAGATTTAAGTGAGGAGCTAGTATGTGCCACAATTTGGATATTCCATTTTGATGAATGGAAGGGATTCGGGTTCGTCTGTATGCGGATCGTTGCGGGCGGAACTGACACGGTGGGAATTTGGTTTTGTTGAGGGGACTGAAATCATGTAAAATAAAACCCTTTATGTAAAATAAATTCCTTTAAACATATCGGTGATTTCAAGCTTATAGTTTATTGTTAATTAAATTTTAATACACAGTTGTGGAAATTTTTTTAGCATTTCAAGTACATTTAATTCAACTCCAACACCTCTACATGATACTTGATACACAGCTAAAATAAATTAAAACTTTATTTTTTCATGTAGTCGAAGCTAGTACCAAAGCTTTCAAAATAAAGTGTTTTGCTAAATGAAGTATTTTAATATATTTAAAAATAACGATAAAATCCGTACTGGTGTAAGTTGGACAAAATTAATAAACCCTTTTGAATAAAGTTTGAGTAAAAATTATAATCCAAGGAACAAATTAAACATTCTATTGCTTGTCTACATAAGCAATTAGTTAGAAACTAATGGAACTAATGGAATATAAATGTGTATTTTTCTAATATATTCTACAGAACTCAGTCGAAACTACATTGAAATTGTACACTTTTTCAATTTTATATTCTTCCTTTTGTGCAATTTATGTTTCAGTCGCAGCAGTCGCCACTTGTAGTTTATGAAAAAGCAAATTTAATGAAGGAACATCGAGACCTATATAAAAACTTAGAATTAATAATTTCTCTGCAAAAAGGTACATAAAAGGACGGTTTACACTATTTGTAATTTCTTTCAATATGTGAAGAGCACATTATTCTTGATGTACATGGCATATGTACCATAGGCAGTATACTCCGAGAGAAGAGAAGGGCGAACCGCTTATGAAAGTTGAGAACCGCATGTCAGAATCGAAATTTAACCGAGTTTTCTACACAAATGAAACAAATAGTATATATTTAGCATACTTATAATAAATTGGATTCTTAAAAGGCTTCAGAACGTTACACCCATATATTTTTTTTCAGAATATTTAGAAGGTCGAGTGGTATGTTCCGCCAAACTCGTAGTGTCGTTTGATTCTATCTAGAATTGGATATGGTAGATGTGAAATTCGGCGTTGAATATTGTAATGTAGTACAGTAATATTTGTAAGGTACGATACCTTTTTGTTAGCCGGAAGGTTTAATCAAATTGCGTCGATCTTGTTCACTAGTGGACACAAAAAGAATTGGACAGTTCAGATACAAAATGTTGTTTCGCCTGTCTTCAGTAGGTATATTGAGAGACTAAGGTATGTCCATTTATACATGGATTCCATGTTTATAACAGTGCAGGATCAGATTATGCAATAAGATCTTCTTCTTTTCAAAACTGGAAATAATTGGGTACTCCTCTGCAACTTTTCAATGACTTAGTAATAATGACAGAGTTATAAGACAGAAGTAATAATGATATAATTAAAGACGTTCGGTATATTCTAAATAACAATAGTTGTTACTCCCAAAAGGGATTTCAAAATGAATATGCATATCTGGAAAATAATGTTTAACGTGCACATTGTGCTTGCGGCTAAGCTCAAATACAATGTTAATATAACAGTATAACGAACTAGTAAGTTCAGTAATTTCGAACCTATTACGTATTATTTCCAACAGTAAAGGCAACATGCCTTTTTTTTTGCCTAGATATTTACTAAACTACTGCTGTGGTCTAGTGGTTATAGTGAGGCTTCAATTTATCTAACTGTAGGAGATCCATGCTTCGGCTCGACCGGAGTGATAACACGGCCTCACAGAAAACCGGCAGTGAAGCAATGTTTTCATTGCTTTTCACCGAGTGAGTGAGGTTACCGGTTGCCCTAACCCTTACCGAGATGGAGTTTTGAGTAATCGGCCCATGTCGGGCGGTGTTCCACAGGGGTCTGCCCTTGGACTATTCCTGTGGAACACGGGGTACGACTGGGCCCTTCGAGGCGACTTCCCCCCCGGGCTGGGATTAATCTGTTACGCCGACGACACTTTGGTCACAGACCGGGTGGTGAATTTTCAAGAGGCGGCACGTTTGGCCACCAGGGGAGTTTCGCTGCTGGTCTTGCGCATCGAGGCGCTGGGCTTGCGGGTGGCCATGGATAAGACGGAGGCCCTTTTATTCCATGGGCCCCGTCGTGGTCCACCTCCTGGCGCCTCTATCGTGGTTAACTCAGTCCTCGTACCGGTTCAGGCCCACATAAGGTATCTGGGCCTGATCCTCGACGGCAGGCGGCTCTTCGACGAGCACTTCCGACAGCTTGCTCCGATGCTGGACGGCGCTGTGTCCACCTTTAGGCGGCTCTTGCCCAATTTGGGTGGACCCAGCGTCGCTACAAGACGTCTGTACGCGGTGGTTGTCCGGTCAATGGCACTGTACGGAACCGGTGTGGGCGGGGGCTCCGACCGCCCAGATAGGGCGCGCCTCTGGCGCCCTCCGGGGGTTATGGCGGTTAGAGCCATACGCGGATACCGCACCGTGTCGACGCCGTGCGTGCGCGTTGGCCGGGACTCCCCCGTGGGATGAGTTCCGGGCGGGAAGTGGCAGTCGGCCCCCCCCCGAAGAGGTGCGTGAATGACGTGAGGCCGCTCGCGCGCGAGCCACCATGGCTCGTTGGTCGTCCCGGCTGGAGCTGCTGGCTTTGCCACCGTGGAGGCGCTTTAGCCGGTCATCGTCGAGTGGGCAGGGCGGCAGCACGGGACCCCCATTCCTTCCGACTGACGCAGGTTCTTTCCGGGCACGGCTGCTCCTGCACTCGGTCGCTAGGAGGGAACTGAGTCCCGCCTGTCACCACTGCGACTGCAGTAAGGACTCGGCTCAGCACATGCTTTATTTATATGTAAAATTATATAACTGTGCTATACACACACATACATCATCTATTTGAACCCTGAAATTTATTGATAATAATTGTATCCACAATAATTATTGAACACGTTTCTCGGGGTAATTACCGGCACATAGCGTTGGATTGACAAACATATACACACACATAACATATATACAGAAAACTTATATAAAAAAAAAAACACTTACGTCAATATGAGAAAGTTTGTACAACTTCTCAGTGCAATAAAACCAAAGGTTTTTTTAAATTATAGTTTAGCTGTAAACATGTTTCATTTCAACATATGATGGCGACATTTCATGAAATGAAACAAAGGACATGAAGCAAAACATTATATTGAACTCCGCTTAATCCTTACCATGCGACCTATAAACTACCATTGTGGTTATAGATGAGAACACGGCCTGCGTCAATGTTTGTGTTCCAATTAAACCGACAGCGGAGAGAGATCTATTTGAACGGAAAGAAGTGAAGTAGGCTTTGATGGGAGATTCTATTCAGACTAGTTTTTACTGGTCATCGTGTAGACAATTATTTTCAAGGTTCGAAACACGAACTTATTTTAACATAACTTTTTCCAATAAAAAAAAATGGCTGCTACTAAATTAGAACAAGAATGAAAATAAATTTAAACTTTCTTAAATCTTATTTTTAAATAAATAAATAACGTATCTTAATACAATCAAAATTTTATATTAACCAATAGTTCTAGGCATATGTTTGCACAAAAGTACCTAATAAATTGCAGTACTTACCTACTAATCTGAATTATTGAAAAACAAGAAGTAGAGTATTTTTATAGAAACCGGGTAACAAACAAGCATACGGCTTAGTCAGCTTTGCAATATCAGCAAGGGTCCGATGGCACTGAAGTTTTTGTCAACCTTACTCTGAAAATAACCCCCCCAGATATATGTAATAACTATTTCGTGATCGCGTTAAACTACTCAATATTTTTGTAAGTGATATCAAAATGAAAAACAGGTTTCTCATAATTTTCATCAAAGATTTTAGGTAGGTACTGTGTGAATTTGGATGGTGATGACAAAATCACCATAATACATAATTAAATAATGGAACGCGAAAGTTCAAAAGTTAGCATAGCTTGGTGTGTCATCATTATCAACTATACTTATTCCTATGAAGCTACATAATATCAACCTTACTCAGAATATCACAAACGATTTTTATGTAAATGTGACCTTGATACCTACAAAAAGACCCGTGCTTTCAAACTAGCTAGTATACAGACATTCTTTACCATATATTACGCGCTATACCTAGAATAAGTAGACATATTTCAGGTCTGACGGCTTTATAACATAGTATACATGAAAGCAGCAGGTATACAGCCTCAAATTTATGAACCGCGTATGTCAAGCTGTACAATTATGAAATAAACGAAACCTGGTTACAAAGGGTAGAAAGCTTCATATTTTTTAATTCAATTCTGTGTGTATGCCGCGCTAGACCATAATCCGAGTAAAACGCAAGCCAGAGCTGTATTGTGTGGCGGTCCATTATTACGGCACTCTATTGTAAGTTCGCAAACACAATGGCACGATTATTACTAATAATGTGATTTACTGACAAGGTCGGCTTTCATAACTCTTTTATATATAACATATTGAATTCACATCACGTAGGAGTACACGGGAGAATTCAGAGGTAAGACCTACGTTACTGGGAACACTCTCAGTCGGGTGACCTCTCCAGGGCTTAGATACTTGTTTTAACTATTCCTGTCCTTAGGAACAGAGTGGGGTCGAAAAAGCGCTATTGAAAATACTCAGTACCTCAATTTTCCCATCTCAAATATATAATTGAAGCTAAGAAAAAGTGCTACGGTACATGTTAACTGTCAAAGATCCTTTTGTTGTCCAATGGGGAAGGAAAGAACGTCATATCACTATGTAGTAGAGAATAAGAATATAAGGCTTGTGAATTATTCGGGTATAAAAACTAAGAAGGATGAGATATCGGGAACATTGCCGTCATATGTTACGAACTGATTTTGTACGATTCCAATAACTTTAGCTTTACACAGAATATTTGAAATGTATTACCTACTGTTTTATGCCAAATAGTTTCTGAACTTATCAAACATGAATACTGAGTGTAAACGAAACACGCCTGCACGTTTTGTTAGAAATATAGTGATCTAGTTATACGATGAAGAAGGATACCGCTTACAGTCACCAGATACTCATTATTCAAATAGGAGTGACAAACATTGCTTATAAATGTAGTAGATTTACATAATGCATTTGGTGCCACATGTGAGGTATTGGCCTGTCCAACGTCCTCCTAATGAAGACATTTCGACTAGAATTAATCACAACCGCACACTGGCTGCTGATTACATAATTTTAGGACAACATTTAAAATTTTTCTGTTCCTATAAACCTAGTTTGGATTATTGCGAACATTTTAAAACCAAAAGCAGCCAAATCAGGTTTTGTTTTTATATTTATATAGATAAATAATACTACTTTTTCTGAATCTGTGCTTTTGACATGTTACCTTATTAATACATAGTTTATTTAGACATAAAAAGAAATCGATCTTGATGTAGATTTATAAGAAAAAAAAGTCTATGATTCGAAAAAAATAAAATTCATTACCTAATTGGACAATATTATAATTATTATATGTACCTATAATGTTTTAGTAGGTATAGAATAAAATAAAGGTATTATATGTCTTTTTTTTAATTGGATTAAATGTAACTATTGTGATTTTTATTGTTGTCTAGTTGTATAGTTGTCTAGCTAACTATAGGTATAGTGTTTTTCTTTAAGGTAGCATCGATAGATCGTCACTCGTTCGCTTGTTCTAGTTGCCAACTCGGACCTGCAGCTGCTTACCACTCACAAGGCCGAATGCATGTTTTTCTTTTCAAAACAAAGACAAAAAGCAAAACCCTATGTAAATATATTTTAAGATTAAACGATGTACTAGAATAAAACGACTTAAATGCAAGGTATAATGTATACAAATGTGTAGAACTCATAGTTATATGATGGCAAAATAAACTAAGCGGGGTTAACCTCGGCTTTTCTTATGTCGGTATTTTCATAACTTATGTAAGACGGTAGTCATTTTTCTGCTTAAAGCCTTCATTGCTCACATGTCAAAAGCAGCGGTTTGTTATTGCCGGCCAAATATACTCAAGTCTTATGTATTAAACGACCTGCTTACCTCGTATTCAGAATATACTGGCTTAGGTCCTCGGATTTTACATGGACGTCATAAATATCTTGTAAAATGGTAGTGAATTTGTCTTGTCCCTGAGAGATCTCGTTCCAAATATATTGTCTTATGTACTTAAAGTTTTAAGAACATGAATTCAGAGTTTGTCATAATAGTTTTACTCCTTTTTATATCGTTAAACTGTTACCACTTTAAACTACATGATTCGCCTGACAAGACGTGGTCACCCTAGCCTGCACTCTTTAATGTACCTACTGTTGATACAATTCATATTGTAGTCTCGTTACAAATTAAACGTGCGAAAGGAGGTTTTGATTTAACCTGTACAAATAGTAATTTTTGGAATAGCGTACAGCTTGCTTCAGAACTTCGTATCAAATATTTCAGATCCAAAAAATTAAATGGAGTCAATGAGGAGTTAGAAAGGTCAAGGAACGTGTCATGTTTCTAGCGACCTACACTTCACTATAACCAAATTACTGCCATACTATTATAAAATCCATAAATACAGCAAAACAATTAAAGCACAAGTTATTATTATTTTTAATAAATAAATATATTTAATCACTTACTTTCTAATATCTCAAACAAGTTCTTTCCTGTTCCTATAAGTTCTTGGTTAGGAGTTATTGGCATTTTGCCGTCGATATGTTGTATACTTGAAAATACGTCACTTACATAAAATCAAACCTAAGTAAATGAAGGCAACATGCTGAAAGCCCTCGAAACAATCATAAAAGTCCATGTTATCAAAATGGTTGGGATCCACCCTTTCTCTGTAGCTAAATAGCTACTTATTCCAGATCACACTTACTAGGGACAGACATTTACGAGTAAGGATATCTGGCCCTTATTTATACCCTAGTTAGGATTTGTCACTTATGATAAAGTATTTCTTGATTTAGTTTTATTAGGTGGTATCCTATCTGATGTTGTATCTAGATGGTCATCTTATTTATGAGGGTTTAAGAGACGGTTGATATTGTGGGTGTGTGTATGTTTAGTAAAGTATTCAGTCGTATGTTAATCCAATATTTTTGTTTATTGAAAGTGTGACTAGTGTTATGTTGGAATTTGGTTTTTATGAAATTGTAAATTGTTAAAAATATTCAAAAAAGTTAGTTTAAGTCATCTAAGTTGTCACACACTTCACTGAACAAAAATGTAATTCCAAATTCACACCTTTTATTTCCCGCTTGTTTTTTCCAGCGAATGGTCCAGAACAATGTGAGGTCGCACTCGCGCCCATCTTTAAAAACTTAATCGTTTGTCTCAGGCGTCGGCCCACGACCCTTCATCGTTTTTCGATATCCGATTCGGTACACTTCACTAAAATTCGGCTATTTTCGTATCGTGTTCGTGAAACTTCGCCGCTATACCTGCAACTTGTTTCAAAGACAATGGCGTCGTATAACTATGTAGAATTCATTTGCCCAGTTCCTAATCTGCAAAGTGGTATGGCCTTATTAAATTAATTAAAAACATTTCTAGTTCATTAATGTAGGTTTCATATAAAAATTGCCGTAACAATTAGCCGGATACTAAATCTTACCTAAATAAAATTTATTACATCGATGTTATATCTTTGTGCGTTTTAGGTTTATTAAAATAATTTTATCTTTTTATATTCAGTTTTATATTATTTTTATTTAAAAGTTCTACATTCTTCATCCGGATTAGATTTTATCCCAGTTTAATGTCAGTGTGCTGATCTTAAATATTACTTTGGGTGTGTGTGTTAAAACATATGTGATATGTGATTTATCACAGTAGGCGCGCAAATTGAATGCAGTCGGTGTGGTGAAGAGCGGCGAGGCGAGGTTTGCCGCCCTTTTAGAAATCACGTGGTTCTCCAATCAGCAGTACTAGTTTTAATACATAATCACATACAAACAACAGATACTTACATAGCATACATAACGGTTCAACTTCATTAGTCAAATATATGAGATATATTTTTGTATGCATAAAAAAATATTATTGAAATATTAACATTCCTTTTTATATTTCAAGTTATTAATTAACTAAAGTCATGAGTTTTTCTGTTTCTTTGTAATCTAAAGAATGTAGGTAACTAATTATTTAAACTGACTTTCAAATTATGTTTGTTCAATGTATATAGAGACATCTACTTTATTGTGAATACGACGAACTTAGTGTATGTTTCTGCATTCCCACTGCCATATGCCCACTGTAATCTTATGCGAGGCACTTACAAACCACAATGTGGTCTATTCCTACTTGAAAATTCTGCTCTTACTATTAGTTATGTAATTCTTGTGTCCTTACTGTTTTAAATTCAAAAAGTTTGACACAATGCTCGTCATAAAGGTGCTTTGCTTCTTATTGTCTCCCTTAATTAAGGTGACAATAGCGTCCCTTGATTAAAAGCAGTGGGATTATACTGCTCCCAGTCGTTTGATTACCAGATTATGTAAATGAGTAGTGTTTGCTGGCTCATAGATCTTTGTAAATGGGTGACTGTTTATCGTCCAGATTCACCAAGTGAACAACAATTGACAGATCACTTTTATTCATTTTCCTATCAGTTTTTGACGTTAAATACTGAATTGTTCGCTAAAGGAATTGTTAAAATAGTGAATGGACTTTGTGGAGGAATTGAATATAATTGAGTATATTGTCTGAAATGGGAAATATTTCTCATATTGCGGAATAACGGTTGTCGTGTCCCTCAAACACAAAGGGAGGATCTTCTGACCAGGCTAGGTGATCAATCTTGGCAGACTGCGGCCGACGGTTGATGTTAGGAAGTTGTATAATGATGTGATGTTGATGTGTGTTCGTCAGATGGCATTGAGGTATGTTTTTCGCGGTATGTGGATGTCACCACATCACTCCCTTTTAAGACCGGAGGTCGATAGTATTGACGAGTAAGTTATCTATGCTCTCTTGTGAAGCGTGCTGTCAGAACTGTGTTTTGCTAGTCAAAGTGAGTTGGGGCTGCGTACGGTGAGTCGGAGCGGTTGCTGCGTTGACGGGAAATGTCTTCTTATGTGGACCGCAGGTGCAGTGTGCTGAGCCTCAACGCTGATGTGGCCGAAAGCATGTGGTATCCCTGTTGAGGTCGAGGATGATGGCTGGCTGAGACTTGATTACCGCTCATTGTTTTAATACATAACGACCATTTCATTTTGGTGAAAATAGCAGACCAATGAAAAGATCTAAGTACCTATCATAAAACTGGTTGATCGTGTTTATTATAAAAATAATAAAAATAAAAACTCGAGTAAATATTTTCCTCATGATCATCGGCCATACCCGCTCGCCTATCTCGTTGATTATTTTTAATATATTCCCATGCTATTGTACCATCCATTATCTGGTCCAGTATCTAACATAGACTTTACGGAAGTATATGTGAGCACCAGATAAGTAAAAAAATAGGTATGCCATCATATTTTTTTACTTTTGTGATATTCATTCTGTGAAAAACATCCTGTCTCACTTAAGTTTGGAAGAACTTTTATTTAAATTCGCAAATGCGCTTATGAGGTTCCCAAGTGAAATTAAATGTTGATTACTACTTTTTAGTATTTTCCATAAGATATTTCTTATATTCTTCCAGGGAACTATGTAGCTTAACTAGCTAAACCCAATGAAACGCAACACCAACATTATGTATCAACAAATGCTTCATCATTAAATTATGAATAAATAATGGTCAGAATTTTTTTGATGTTAAATTCTAGAGCTTTGTTTTATATCATTAAGGTTCACCTCGCTACTCATTGTGACTTACTATCATATTGATCCGTAGTTTGGTTATTAATTAAAAGCTTTTCGTATTAATGTTCACATACAGGATAAAGATCAGATCTGTTTTAAGTGTATATACTTCTACATCTCCTAAAATTGATTTTTAAATAGAATATTTTAGGGTATGTATTCCTACAATCACCATGTTACTAAAAACAATTAAGTGTATTGCTTTAATAATAAATACGATAGCCCCTGGCTGTATAGACACATGTACAAGTTAACATCAACTACACAAAGCTGCATTTAATTTTGTATTAATTCATACGGTTACAATGTGCTTTAGATCCATCTGATTGCGCCGGTAATTTGTAATTAATTTCAATAATTGGAATTATAATTTTTTTCGCCTTTTCGTTGGCATCATGTCATACGTGAATGCAATAGTACATTACAATATAAAGTAAGTACTTAATAGACCAAACCCCTATTCTTTTCCAATAGGATGAAATTTGATTCAAAGAGTCCTTTTTTCAGAAGAGAAGAATATCTATAAAAAAATATAAATAACAAAGCGGATAGAGGGCTCTTACTTCCCGGTAACAGCCAGTTTGAGTGACAGGTGTGTGTGTGGTCAGGTGCGACCCTGACCTGCTCCAGCTTCACTCCCTAATCCATGGGTATAAACAATATCCCCTTCCTGCCATTGCATTCCCTTTTTCCTACCTTTTCCTTTCAATATACAAAACCAATTTTCTCATATCGAATTCCTAACGTGCCCAGTAAAGTAGCAATAGGCTCACCCCTATGACGTGAGTGGGACTAGTTGGCAAATTGTGGTTGTTTAAGACTCCTCTGCCTACACACAGCACACACTGCGTACAGGCGTGTATGAATGTATATACTTATTTTAAAGTAAAATATGAAGGTCAAGTAAATGAAGTTGCTCACGTTTATTGACAGCGGTAACCAGTAATTATAAGACCGGCCGTGCCCTTGTATGTCAATATAATTGTATACCTTAAAGGAAATGCACTATTAGTATTTAAAAATTCAGTAATGCCTCAAACAACCGCGTAATGCACTTAGTGGATGGGATTCACTGAAAAGCTGAATTATAGGAAGCTGTACTTACATCTATTGATTGTAAATAACAGCCCGGAATTATCACCGACGCAAAACTGGAGACTTTTAAAACAAAGATAGATTTTGCCTCTTTTGTTTTACTGTAACATCTATTTATTTCGAAAGGAATTTCTCAGGGTTTGCCGACTGTCATATGTTGCCATCGGCAGAGAATCGGCAGGTTGAATGCGTGCCATAGGGACTTCCTTCAGTTGCTAACATAATTTAATCATTTCCTTATGTTATCGTTATTCCTAGAAATTTGAATAAGTTTTTAATGTGTATGACTTTAATAAGCTCGGTAACTTGCAAGTAAAACCTCAGATGTTAGATACGTCCATCGGCGATTATACATTTTTGGTTATGACCTCGTATAGATTAAAACAAACTTATCTCGGCTGTAGGTTAATTACACAATCAAGCGTTATTCCATATATTGCGAAAATTCACAATATCGTAAATCTTTTAGAGAATAAAACTAAATGTTCCTGAACTGATAAAATCTCTTAATCCCCTCTTAAAACCTATAGGAAGCCATAACGCGGTTAACACAAGCTGAGCCTATTAAATAAGACACTCTATCTACCATCAAGCAAATGTTACGGTATCTTTTATATCTAAGACCTTCATACAAGATCCATAAGTGCCCGTGTCATTACGTACAGCTCACACTATATCTGATGAAAGCAATTTTTTTACCACGGCTCTTACATTTTATGAGTTTCGATAATATCAGAAAGGGTTATTTTAAGAGGCTGGGTTTGTTGGAAAGTACACCGTAACATTGACGGATAAAATTTAACTTCACTGTTAGTTATGATAAAAGTTTTTAAAAGGGTTTGAAGTCTGGGTTACGATTTGGTATACTAGAATTTCCTTTTAAAAGTACATTCAGTATTTTTGTTTTTCAATGTCATAAACAATCCTAAAAACATCGATACTTAAGAAACAAGATCCAACAGGATTTAAGAGAGCAAGTTGTAAAACTTTAGCTGCAGTATCATGTAAGAGACTTATCATAATAGTTTACCTACTTACAAACCCTGAAGTTGGTAAAACAGACCAAAGTTTCGCGTATTCTCGTTAATACGAATGTGATATTCAAACACGCTCACTCCTGTTTTGAAAGTAAGGTGCTAAATACTGCGCACCATTAAACACGTTTTCAAATACCCATTAATTTAATTTTAATCGGCATTGGTTTATCCCTCAGTACGTTGAGTATGTCCAAGTAGGTATTGATCACTAAGCGAGTGACAACTGTGATAAGAGAATTAGATTTTTTGAATTAGTAAAAAAAAATATTTTAGGTTTTATCAATATCTTTAATTTTACTAAAAAAAAACATCGTGACGGCCTCGGTTTTTTACCGTCATGTTGTCACCACATCAAAAACTCGTTTTTATTTTATTAAACATAGAGGCAAACTATAATAAGATGATAAACCAGTGATATGCGTTAAAAGACATTATTATGACTAGTCATAGCGGTAGCGTCTCGTCATTGGTCGGTTGACAATAGTGGGGTGTTAAAAAGGCTAGGCATGCATCATAAGTTGATAACGATCACTTGAGTGCTGATTGTATGAACAACATTGAAGTAGCAAAGCGATAGTGGTCAGATTGTTGCTAAAAGTAATTATTTCAATGGGGCTATAAGTGTAGTAGTAAGTCGAAAACGAACCGATTATAACCATACAGTAGTACGTCACAAGTGGGTCTATTTCACGGAACCCGGGTATACCCTAAGAAGGATGTCCCGTATAAATTGCGAACACCTAAGTGTTACGATACAAGTATGAATTACAATCTGATTTAAATAAAAATTGGTCACAGTTATGTGACCAGACACAGTGTGTTATATGGTCATACACGATTTTTTTTTAAGAAAAGAAATAGCCGGTTAAACGTCCAGCAGTAATTTTAAAATTAACTACCTACCCAAGCTTTAGAAGAAGATAATATATTTAACATTTCGTTTAAAATTAAATATTAGAATCGTTTAAAAATTGTCAAACTCACGTCGTAGTGCAGATCGCTGCGTTTAAATCGTGTGCCAAGTTCCCCTGCACCGGCCACCGATTGCTCTAGCCGGAGTACGTTATGAATGACGTCACATTATGAAAGATGACTACACTTTTAGCATTACTTACAACTAAAGACAACTTTCATGTTTCTGGTTTCAGTGTTTGCTTATAATTTCGTAGCAGTCTACGGTGTAGCAAATCAATTCGTCTACGTCGTAGACATCCGTGTTTTGCCAATACCTGGCCAACGTTTATGATGTAACATCGATAGTCTAGGTTGGTCTTCTTTTTTCACATCCTTTGAATTTATATTCGAAGCCGGTAGAATTATTTATTAATTTCAATGTTCCCTTCAGGATAATTCTCGCCATGGAAGCGGAAAAAATGTCTGTAGGAAGCTTTGGCTTATGCCGAGGATTAAATTAAAAATAGTAATAAGAATCTTATGATTTGTTCATTATTACGACGTCGGCGTCGTATCGTTTTATGTGTTTTACCCCTTTTAGCTAGCCGTATGATCATATAGGCTGGTATTTATAAATATATAGCTCAATTTAATTTTTTTTTTTTTTATAAAAGTTAAGTTATAAAAGTTTTCTTTTTATAAAATTATTAAATATGTATTCATTATTTAAGATTTTCACGTTATTTAGATTTAAAATATATGTCATTTTAACGGATCCGGAAAGACTATTAAATTAAATTGTTGTAAGCGTCACTTTTGTCTGAACTTTTACCTGTGTCTTATGATAAAATATCAAACATAAAACATAAAAGTATTATACCTCAGAGAACCATTTACAACATAAAAACGCACTTAACATAACTTATCGAATTTATTATTTGCACCCGTTTAAATATTTCTGAACATTTTTACTACCTACGCAACACACTGCGCTTATAAAGTATTAATTACTACATTATAAAAGTAAACCTAATTATTAAACAAGTAAGAATATATTTCATTTGTAATTCTTTCAAGAAGTTCATTTAATAATAATAATAATATGTCGTACATATACATACATATATAATAATATATTTATATATATATATACGACAAATGACGCGATGACGTAATAGGTATTACATACCTTTGAATTTCCTGACTTAAGGAATTCTCAAGACATTAAACATGTCCGTGAGGTGGGTAGAGTAAACCCACGCAAAGCGTTGAGTCTATTGGAGGGCTATTTATACAGCCACAAAATAGAAATTCGAACAAATTCACAGTAATATTATATATTAACCACTACATTAAATAGAAAACATCTTCAAACATCATCCAGGATATCGTACTCTAGGGACTTGTTCTCTTTCGGTACCGACGAATATTTTATAGATTTGTATTGCAAAGGCTGGTGGGCTTTCGGCACTATGCCTTAAGAGTAGTCGCGTCTCCCGAGACTATCGGGAGATGGTAAGAAATGTTCAGTTCGTGATAGGGCTCGTGGGATGTGTACGATATAATGTTTATCTTTACCAAGTTCCGCTAGCTTTGGACCGCGGCTTTGCTAACGTTAATGTAAATTTTATCAAACAATTCAGGTTGATAACATCACCTGCTCTTATTGTTATTATGACAGAATGAAGGGAGAAGTACGATAAAAATATTACTAACCTAAAATGTAACGTGAATTTTTTTATATTATATAAACTGATCATCCATGTTACTGGGTATACTGGAGCTTTTAAAAAGAGTAGGGGGACCACGGATTCTTCAAGAGGCAATACTGAAAAGACAAAACCTTTTCTTCTCATTTCTTGAAGGTTATATCGTATTGTATCGCTTTTTTCACGCCAAATGTGGTTAAGACATTGTTTTCGCTGATGTAAATAAATTAAATCGTAATGGATCGATATATTGCGCATTTTAAAGAGTTATGCAATTGTCAAAATAAATCTATTCTCTTGTTGCAGATCTACCAACATTCATAGCCTCCAGTTCAAACGTCACTGTGGCGGTCGGCAGAGATGCAGCACTCATTTGTAGGGTCGAAAATTTGCAGGCATTCAAAGTAAGTGTCCAAAAAATGTTTATAACATATATAACATGTTTATACCAATATACTTCAAAATTGAACAATGCAGTTTCACGCGTAATAAAACTATTAAAGCCTAATATGTGCTGTGGCACCGTCGCTACCCGTCCCATTTTTCTGGATAAAATCGTCGTCTTATTAGAAATACCAGTCACGGAATATTAAGAGAAATGGAAAATTAAAGCTATTAATTTGAAATCTTATCGAAAGTCGGGAATTCAAAATTCAATTGTGATTGGTTGGGATAAATACGATATTTTAATTAAAATACCAAATAATAATAGAATATGATATCAGGTACGTAGGATGTAGTTATATTAATTATGAGCTCAAAAAACCCTGGGATAGCTTTTGTGTTTTGGGCGAAAAAGGGTCTCCGGTGGTTAAGTTAGCAGATAATCAAGGTGGACAAGGTGATTCTCTGATATTTTATTCTTACATGTACAAGTATGACAGTGAATCAAATTCTGGAAACAGGCGAGGAAACCTATCCACACAATGCATAAGGGTACTCGTTATCCTAATTACATACATTGTTTCAAAAGTTTTCCTCTATGTTCTTTATCTCAGAACTTCATACAAAAAGAAGAGGTTTTGTTACATGGTCGTTCATTTTATGTTCTATATCGTTATAATTAAAATAACAATTCCTTGCTAGTGGATATGCCCTGGTTGTTATTGCTAATTTATTTTTATTGATTTGATTTGATATTTAACTCACTAAGGTCAGGTGTTAGTGGTCTGACCGTAGGGATGTAGCAGATGTGGTAGATGGAATCCGCAATGTGATTCACGCAACAGTAGATTAGTTGGTCACAGCCAGACAGTATATATATCTTTCAGGCGGTAGGTGGTCCTCTAGTCTGAATTAGACTGTTCTAGTAATGGTTCTTCGCTGAGGGTAGTCAAAATGCACAGATAGGTGTGCAACTGTCATGTTTGTGAACGTTCAATCGTAACTCTATAAAAATATTTTTTTTAAACTGAAAAGAAAAACATTTGACAAAACCTCACTTTTTAAGACTTTTCATTAAATGCGTAAGTCCACCAGTGATCACGATCGGTAGAATTCGGTCGAAACGTAGGATAACAAAGTAGGTATCGTTACTTGTTTATTAATATTATCGTGATTAATCCTGGTTTACACATGTATTGTACTAATTTAAAATTTTTGCGTTCCATGATTATGTAATTCTTTTGACGGGAATTAACGCAATCATGTATTTAAAAGGTAAATTGATGATAGAGCCTTTGATTTGCCTGAGGATGATTGTATGTAATTTCCTTTAAATGCATGATCGAGCATGAATGAGTTTTAACTGTCAAAAACCGGCTTCGCAACAGTTTAGCGCTCGGCACTTGACATGTATATTGAACTTTAAATTAAAGAGAGTGTTCCAAAAGCTACCATTTTGTTATTGAAATTTCAACTCATTTGGAAAAAAAAGTGAACCTTCTTTTTACATTGGCACAGGATTTCAAGATTGTAATCTCGTTTGTTTGATTACGAGCCTCACCCGTATTTTTGTCATGCTGATGAAGTAGATACATTACATTATTTTTTTGATTTTGATTATTTTAAGTTTTATTTGTAGTTGTCAATATTTTTGAAGAGATCTTACGTTT
Source organism: Callimorpha dominula (assembly GCA_949752705.1). Lineage (NCBI taxonomy): Eukaryota > Metazoa > Arthropoda > Insecta > Lepidoptera > Erebidae > Callimorpha > Callimorpha dominula. The sequence continues at coordinate 24,465,349 of OX456999.1, read as the reverse complement.
TTTTTCCTGTTTCTTGAAAAAAAAGGTTTCTGCATGAAAGTTTATAAAAATACCAGCAAATATCGTATGAAAGATAAATAGAAAACAACTCTTTAGATATGAACTAATCTCAGGTGGCGTGGCTCCGCGTCGACACTCAAACTATCCTGACCATCGCCGGCCACGTGATCACAAAGAACCACAGGGTGAGCGTGAACCACGCTGAAGGCACCTGGACCTTGACCCTCAAGGAAATAGGGCCTTCAGATGGAGGAAGATACATGTGCCAAGTAAACACCGAGCCCATGATGAGTCAGACTCATCTATTACAGGTTGTAGGTAAGAGAGCATCATAGCGTTAATGATACAATGGAATTCTCCTAGTTTTAGTCAGATACCTAATACACCTCGAACATTTTTTTTTTATTCATACTTTATGCACAAAATGTGTCAAAGTTCGACTTAATATACTTACTTACTTAATATACTTATAATAATAAGTGTTTTCTCTTATTCATTTGCTTATTGCCAGCCGAACGTTTGCGTTAGACCTACAAACTGATTACGGCACAATCAAAGTTCAGAAAAGTTGAAATTTAATATTAGTTAATATTTCATATAAAAGTAATTAAAACATTTATGATTATATTTGCATTAATACATGTGCATAGAAAATATTTGTCACTTTAATGTCCTTAAAAATAGTTTGGAATCTGCCAATGGTAAAGAAATACGTAATCAGACAATCTTGGTAATCTGAATGTTCACTATAATGTTCTCAAAAGTTCGTGAAATCTGCCAATCAGTATCAAGTCATCGCAATTGCCAATGATTTTTATTTTTTATATATTATAGGGGGCAAAGGAGCAGACGGGTCACCTGATGGTAAGTGACTACCGTCGCCCATGGACACCTGCAACTCAAGAGTCACAAGTGCGTTGCCGGCCTTTGAGAAAGAAGTACGATCTTTTCTTGAAGGTTTGAAGGTCGTATCGGTCCGCAAAAACCGCAGGCGACAATTTGTTCCAAAGATTGGTTGTGCGAGGCAAAAATTTCTGGAAAACCGCACAGTGGTGGATTGCCAATTATCCAGATGATGGGGATGAAAGCAAACCGTTTTCGTATTTTGCTAGGCAGTCAGACAGACAGACCACATCAGTCTATATATTTAAACTATCAATGTAGTGCCTAACTTCTAGTAAATGGTTATAAGATGTTTTTGAAGTGAAAAGTTCTTTAGCGGCGTTGTGCACTTTTAGATGGGTAAAAAATGTAAAACTCGCGTCAGGACACGTGACCTTGATGTTAGACACTGATTTCTGACCCTAATGTCTGTCCCCATCGATAATTCATACGACGTTATTTTTTATTTTTAAGAAACAGGCCTAAGCTGCTCAAAAGAAGGTCTGACTGATTGCCGAACTTGTTATTGGTTACCTCTACCAAAATATAATTCAAAATTGAATTTAGAATCCCGAACGGACCGACCTACAATTTAAGCTGTCAGATTGCCGAACGAATTAAATCAAATTGAGGTGCTAAATTTGTCGTGATTACTTTTTGAAGTGAAAACTTCTTGAGGAACGACGAACTGAACTCGCGTGACCGTCACGCTCAGGTACATATATAGATGTGTGTGTGTGTGTGTGTGTGTGTGTGTGTGTGTGTGTGTGTGAGTGTGTGTGTGTGAGTGTGTGTGTGTGTGTGTGTGTGTGTGTTACGTATTCACTTCTAACGTGCAGTCCCACGACAGACAGTTTTTTTTTTCCTAGTTCCACCAGACATCGATGATGACATCAGCAGTAGTGAGGTGTTGGTGAGCGAAGGTGAGACCGCGACATTAAGATGTGTAGCTTCAGGCACACCACTACCTGACATCACTTGGAGGAGAGAGGATCACAGGCACTTCAGGATTGACAATCAGACGTTAGGTGGGTACAGGTTAGGTCTGAGTCTTTTATCTTAATAGGGAAATGAAAAAATCCTAAACACTTATTTTAATATTTTATTAAATGTAAACTTTAAAAATTTTACGTTCTACGTTCTTTATTTATTTACACGGGAATTACTCCTCGGGACGTCACTTTTATTCAAGAGTTGTACGTAAAGCGATTGAAATAAAAAAAAACACGTAAAACTTTCAATCGGGAAGAAGGTTTCAAATTATCTACAGCGTGGAATCCAGTGATAAAAAACATGCCACCTCGCTTTTATGCCCAGTCGGATAAACATCAAAATAAGAACACATCGGTTTACTTACAAAACTGAGACACTATTAGTATAGTATGTGACGGTACAGTCAGCCTGTGAATACGGCCAGTACAACCTGGTCGAAACGTCAGGTAATTCAGAGGTTACATACCTCTGAATTGCATGACGTTTCGATCTATTTCGGGATCGCGTTAATGCCCGTGTAAATACATAATTTTATAAAATGTGTTTTCGATTCTAATTTTCAACTGACTAATTCAACCTACACTTTTAAACACATATTATTATAGTATACCATTACATCTATGGGCCTTTAAGTGAATCCAGGATAAAATTTTAATGAGTATCAGACTTCAATAACAAACTTAGCACACAACAACATATTATACATATTTTAGTAATATATTTTACGATTAGGATTGTTAAAAATTGACACAGAATAAAGTGTCATGCATGATGTGCATCAAGACATCATACGTACAAACATAAAGGGAGCTAGTGTAACACAAAGGGAAACTTTGATGCCTTTGGTGTATGTCATCCTTACGTACTCTTATTTAAACAGTGCACTCAAACCGACTTCTACACTCGTAAAAATGAACAACACAACTACACACTTACCAGCTTCTATTCAAATGATTTTTTCATTTAACTAAAAGCCAACATAATTTTAGTATACAAACGTAACAACCTATTTTTATTTACTGTATAAAATAAATATACCTACATACAAAATCCTTTTGAAACAAATAGTTTTGTTTTCGCCGCAGGAAGGAAGGTTTTAATAAACTGAAATATAATTCAAAATGTGTCGCAAAGTACTTAGTAATAAAAACTAAAGAAACACGGTTGCATAGCAAACCAACTTAAAAGTAAAAAAGAGTACCAATATCCACCTCCTGGCTCCACAATCAGACCAGCTTTAACAGACTACATACATACAAAGTTACATTTCGATACGACAATTAGATTTGTGTATTTAGTTATTTAGAAGGGAAGCTAATAAAAGCGTGTTAAAAATATCAACACGCAGCGTCTTTAAGTAATCTTTACCAGTATAGTAACGAGACGTATTGAGGATTATATCAACGCCAAACTTAAAACTGAGTCAATGCTTAATTATTAGTTCAGCTTAGAGGCCAGAATTTATTATAAATATGAAATAGAAATAAACTAAATGAAATTTATTCTGTGTTATGTATATAATAGCATTGCATATTTCATTTTTATTGATATTTTAGTGTATAAACGCAATCCATTTTGATATTGTAAATTTCCCCTTCCTGCGTTGTCCACATTTTCTTAAAAATGCGTACAAATATTTCTCTGCATGTATTACTATAATAAATATAAATGCAAACTTAAAATCTTAACATAACACAACACAAGGGAACTTTATTATTTTAATTTACTATTCAGTTTTATGTAATTTAAAGTACCAAAATAATGTTAAAAAAACAATAACATGCATTTATTACGACTAATTATTTAGTTGAAACTAGACTTTTTTTTAGTCTGAACTTCATGTTAAGTCTTTACCGCCTTTTGCGGTTCGAGTCCGGATAGTAGCTGTTTTTGTTTTACCAGTATCCAAATGGAGCGGTCCCTGGCTGAACCTGACAGCTGTGGAACGAGTTCTGTCGGGGGCCTACTTGTGCATCGCAACCAACGGAGTACCGCCATCAGTCAGCAAGCGGATACAGATTAACGTGATATGTAAGCTGGCTCCTAGATAAATTGTTTTGTTCATAAATAATTAATCAATTCGAAACAGGAAAACGTTAATGTTTCCAGGTGACATGTTACATGTTGCCGACATAGAGATTTGTTACTGTTGGAACCGGTGGGCAATTGTATCTTAGAGTTTAAAATATTCTTGTGTACTTAAACAAGAGACCTATTGATGTTATTAGAAATATTATTTTATTGTCTGTGATGACGAAACTCAACAGATTCTATATACAAAGAAAGTTATGGACATATTTTAGGGTTTAATAGTAGACCCCGTAAATTACGCAAAGCGTTTTTTAGAACTGTTATATCTGCAGCTATAGGTAATCTATATAAATAAAAATGTATTGCCAAATGTGTTGCTAAGCGCAAAACTGGATAACGGCTCAACCAATTCGCCTAATTTTTTTTTTAATATTTTCGCTAAGGCACAAAGAATGTTCTTATAGAGAGAAAAAACGTAAAAATTGGGAAGAAAATAGTAAAAACAATACTTTTATTTTCCTATACAAACCACATACTAAATTATAATTAAAACACATGTCTCCAGTTGTCAAACATTTGACGTCAATCAATAACTTTTGACAGAACGAAGTCTGTCGGGGCAGCTAGTAAATCAAAGAGATGTAGATAGAATATACGGATTTGTTCTAAAATCTTTCTAAAATCTAGTTTTTTTTTGGGATACTGCGGGTAGGGGAAAAGAGGGGAAGAGGGAAGGGTTAGGGCCTCAGTAACCTCACTCACTCGGTCGGTGAAAAGCAATGCAAGCATTGCTTCACTGCCGGTTTTCTGTGAGGCCGTGGAATCACTACGGTCGGGCTAGCCCATGCGTGCCGAAAAATGGCTCTCCCACATAAAAAAACAATATAATTATAATTCATAATATGAAAATTAAGAACAGTTTGTTTAAAAATGTGCACCTACATAACGCATTTTCCAAAGAAAATTTTTTTTACGTGTTTGATTTTTTCAGTCTATACATATTCATTCTTAAATATAGCTACACTGTTCTGTAGCACGTTAAACGAGAATCACAAATGATTCTCGTTTAAAACTATACTTAATGTTTTTTGAAATATTGTTATGTCTATCGTAAACTTAAAATAACTGTAGTATGTTTTTGATGTCTAACAGTTGCCCCGTCAGTATGGGCCGACAGAGTGGCAATACGCGCTCCTACAAGTAGCTCCATCACCCTACAGTGTACTGCTGAAGCATATCCGATATCTCTGGTCTATTGGGTGCTTAACAGCGAACATAGGATTTTTAATGGTAAATTTAACCTTATTGTAGTATTTTAATTATTAGTTATAAAATATATACGATATAATGGGGAAACACGATTAGTTATGAGAGATCCATGACTGGTTGCTTTGCTCCTTGATAAAGGGCCGGCAGGTTATTTCCTCATGATATCGATCGTTTTGAATTAGTGTAAAGAAAATGTAGTATATAACATGGTGGACATCACGCAGATTCAGCCGCCATTATTTTAGAAAAATGTACTGCAAACCCAGCCATAACATTAGACGATTAGGGGAGACCAGGAATGGTTGACTATAGGTTCAGATAGACTAATTATAAAAGAAAGGCTGGTTGAGGAAGCACACCCAAAGATATCATCAATAGAGCATGTCCACACTGTCAAGAGTATGTCTTTCTATCAATGTTCATATTAAAATTTTTATAGAATTGATATTATCGTTTTAAAGGAAAGATAAATGTAATTACTTTTTGTATCTTTTATTCTATATGTCCGTTGATTTTGTACTAATTACTCTGTGGGTCAACTTACCCCTAGTGAAGTCAACCTACCCCAGGCATAACCCATGCATGCAGTAGTAAATTAATTATTATAATTAATCGCGAACTGTTTGTAATTTTTTTTCAAATTTTAATAGTGCATCTAGCGGATGTACTGCTTTTTATAATAATGTACATAAAAACAAAAAGAAAACAAGCATATAAATTTAAATTTGTTCAACCATCCATGCTTGCCAATATTGTCCCAACTCTCTTGACCACCATCATTTTAATTCTCAATTTAATTATCGTCATCTTAATTGTTATTAACAGGTACAAGACACCACCTTAGCGTAACAACGCGGGGGTACCGACACGCTCTGAGTCTGACTGTGACGGACATGAGTAGAGCAGACGCAGGAGCCTATCGGTGCCACTTAGAGAACACGCTGGGGAAAGCTCACGCTGAGATATTTTTGAATTGTAAATACTTTTCCTTCTTTTCTCCAAAGAGAGCACTTTTTTAGAGTGTTAGGAAAAAATGGGGAAAATTTCGTGTCCTTTTATAACTACTGAATATCTGTGCAGTGTTAACAACGACTACGACTACTACCACGACTACAACAACAACGACTACCACGAGTACAACACCGGAGCCACCAACTAGCACGCTATCACTACGTAAGTGTCAGTTATTATTGATTTGATACTTCTTTCATTTTATAGTCATAAGGACAGATTTTGTAGATGTTTCTGGGTTTTCCTGTAAAACTCCAGAACTTTAGCTTTAAATGTGCCACGGTTGGTGGACATCGTAATTTCAGGAGGGTTCGCATTCCACAGTAACGTATGTAGATCAGACTACAAATGAAGAAGTAACAAGAAAGAACTGTGGGAAACGTTTCTTGCGGCAATGTCAACAATGTCGCGAACAGTTCTTATCTTAATTCTTATCATAATTTCAGCCTTAGCACGTCCACTCTTGGACATAGAGCTCTGGTTAGAAGTGGCCTGCATCCACGAAAGGCCTGCGATCTTTACTAAGAAAACTTCTTTTTGTATTCAATTAAACCTATAAATATTTGTTATAGATACTACTGAGACACATTGGGATCAGCCGTACCGAGGGGTGCTCGATGACCCAGGACTTGATAACCATTACATTGTATTAAGTCAACAACAAATGCAGAATTTAGGTACCTAACTATAATTGTTAGAATGAATATAATTTATCTTTTACTTGATGTAGCTTTAGCACATATTTACGTATTGCAGCTAAATTAGTACAATTTATTTCACGAACCTCTGATAAATAAGTTTTAAAAATATTAGTAATTTTAATTGATTTTAGAATATAGGGTTCGAACTCATATATAGCTTATCTGAAGGTTCAGCGATCACCCTACCACGTAATTATTTTTTCTTACTTCTTCTAACGGTTTATTGGTACCAATACAGTTTTACTTCCAAATACAGTTAAGTATATTTTATTTTGAATTACAGAAATCATGACAACGATATGACCAGAGGCTGCAGACCGTCCCTGGAGGGATGGGTGGCCGCCCCTGTCCGACTTTGCACCTGTGTCAGATGCTAAGCGATGGATTGTTTTAGGTTCAATAATAGCACTCTTGGCGTGACCTGAAACTGTGCCGCGGTGCAACTCGCAGTGTTACTCACTGTGGCACAGTGTAAATACGGATAAGAATATGTAAAAGCGTTCATCCCATTTTCAGTTCTATTTTTTTTCAATGAATTTTGGTGACTTAGGTTTAAAAAGCCAGGATCGAGACAAGTTTTGAGTCTAAAAATGTAAGAAATTTGGCGCGGAAATAAAAATATACTGCTTTTACATACCTAAAATGTCTGATTGTTTACTACAGTTATGGTCTTAATAAACACAAAGTTTGAACTTTTCAATAAATAAACTGTGGCAATATTTTATTTATAATGTGTATATTTCTGTTTTGTGCGGGAACAATGGCATTGGTTTTTCATTTTGTTAACTTAAACTCACTTTAAAAACTAATCTCGGAAGTTACTTTGAGATCAACCGGATATCACAAGAATCGTTTCACCAATCGTTTGTCCAAGGTCTATGTCACTAACTGCCGATGTACATATTTATTTTTTATGTTAATTTGTATGAAAATTAAAAATAAGAAATTTGTAGGTACTTAAAACAACTCAAATAAATTGTAAAGCATCGACCGTGAATCTCACTTTTGCATGCGGTAAGTGTATATGATATATACATACAATGGACATAATGTAAACATACATATATTATTATGTAATTGAGGTAATACGATTTCTTGCTGTACATAATTTTAAAAAAAGCCATATCATAGGACTCTATATTAATAGATAACCATCAATTAAGTTAGAAACTGTATAGTACGTACAGTGCGAAAGAAAAACGACTCCCTACTAAGGTGTGCTTTGTCAAGAAATTATGTAATTATAACCCTTTAAATTGTGCTGTCAGTTAGTACAGTAGAGTAAACATCATTGATATACAAACACTTTAAAATGTGCAGTCAGTCAGTATAGTAAACATCATTGATATACAAACACTTTAAATTGTGCAGTCTGTCAGTACAGTACAGTAAACATCATTGATATACACACACTTTAAATTGTGCAGTCGGTCAGTAGAGTATAGTAAATATCATTGATATACAAACACTTTAAATTGTGCAGTCAGTCAGTACAGTACAGTAAACATCATTGATATACAAACACTTTAAATTGTGCAGTCAGTCAGTAGAGTATAGTAAATATCATTGATATACAAACACTTTAAATTGTGCAGTCAGTCAGTACAGTACAGTAAACATCATTAATATACAAACACTTTCAATTGTGCAGTCAGTCAGTAGAGTATAGTAAACATCATTGATATACAAACACTTTAAATTGTGCAGTCAGTCAGCACAGTACAGTAAACATCATTGATATACAAACACTTTCAATTGTGCAGTCAGTCAGTAGAGTATAGTAAACATCATTGATATACAAACACTTTAAATTGTGCAGTCAGTCAGTAGAGTATAGTAAATATCATTGATATACAAACACTTTCAATTGTGCAGTCAGTCAGTACAGTAGAGTAAACATCATTGATATACAAACACTTTAAATTGTGCAGTCAGTCAGTAGAGTATAGTAAATATCATTGATATACAAACACTTTAAATTGTGCAGTCAGTCAGTGCAGTAGGGTAAACATCATTGATATACAAACACTTTAAATTGTGCTGTCAGTCAGTACAGTAGAGTACACATCATTGATATACAAACACTTTAAATTGTGCAGTCAGTCAGTAGAGTATAGTAAATATTATTGATATACAAACACTTTCAATTGTGCAGTCAGTCAGTACAGTAGACTAAACATCATTGATATACAAACACTTTAAATTGTGCAGTCAGTCAGTACAGTAGAGTAAACATCATTGATATACAAACACTTTCAATTGTGCAGTCAGTCAGTAGAGTATCGTAAACATCATTGATATACGAACACTTTAAATTGTGCAGTCAGTCAGTACAGTAGAGTAAACATCATTGATATACAAACACTTTAAATTGTGCAGTCAGTCAGTAGAGTATAGTAAATATCATTGATTTCCAACACTTTCAATTGTGCAGTCAGTCAGTACAGTAGAGTAAACATCATTGATATACAAACACTTTAAATTGTGCTGTCAGTCAGTACAGTAGAGTACACATCATTGATATACAAACACTTTAAATTGTGCAGTCAGTCAGTAGAGTATAGTAAATATTATTGATATACAAACACTTTCAATTGTGCAGTCAGTCAGTACAGTAGAGTAAACATCATTGATATACAAACACTTTAAATTGTGCAGTCAGTCAGTACAGTAGAGTAAACATCATTGATATACAAACACTTTCAATTGTGCAGTCAGTCAGTAGAGTATCGTAAACATCATTGATATACGAACACTTTAAATTGTGCAGTCAGTCAGTACAGTAAACATCATTGATATACAAACACTTTAAATTGTGCAGTCAGTCAGTAGGGTATAGTAAATATCATTGATTTCCAACACTTTCAATTGTGCAGTCATGCAGTACAGTAGAGTAAACATCATTGTTATACAAACACTTTAAATTGTGCAGTCAGTCAGTAGAGTATAGTAAATATCATTGATTTCCAACACTTTCAATTGTGCAGTCAGTCAGTACAGTAGAGTAAACATCATTGATATTCAAACACTTTTCCTTTACCTTTCCTTACTTACTTTTAAAGATGTTCTTTTAGAGTAAAATTATTTTCAAAACTAAAGTCGTAATTGCTATAGTTAATAGTTGCACTGTTCAATTAGTGAAATCCAAGTCCTATAGAATAAATATCCTATTAATGTGCAGAAACGATATAATAATTTTGCAAAACTAATTTTTTTAGGAAAAATATTTTTTATACATATGCAATAAACTGAAGCTGTAATGGAGTACAATTTAAACTGTGTTTCCTAAATTATACGTTTATAAACTACAGATTATATTATAAGCTAATTCTGCGACAGATAAATAAACCTTTAATACCTGGAAACTTTTTTATTTTTCACTAACCCTACAATCCGCAGTTTGAGGGCGCTGACTATGTTGTACTCTCTTCTCCATTCACCTGACTCACCCACTTATCTAATATCTGACTTTCAGTATCTCTGTCCTAACCATGCCAGAAATCTCCGCTCTTCAAATAATCTTCTCCTTCTTTGTCCTCATCATAATTCCAGAATGGTTCATTCTTCGTTCGCTGTCCAAGCTGTAAACCTCTGGAACGCACTTCTACAAGAAGTCAGTATGTCCGCTAACCGGTTCACTTTTAAGGTGACGCACACAACAATGTACGCAAGCTCTACAGAGATTTATTGGCGGAATCATCAGAATAACACTTTACAAATCTTTATCATTTATGCATTTGTATATTAGTATATGCTAGTACTTTTATGTAGGCTTATTTATGTAATATATTTTTTTAACTCCTTTATCTTATGACTATTAAATATACAGGTGCTACACACAGTCCTGCATCACCCAAAGGTTGACTGGAAGAAAATGCCTACGGCATTAAGTCCGCCTTTTGCAATATATTTGCAGGAACTAAAACAAACAGGATAACTAAAAAAAAAATACAATCAAACAGACACAGCAGTGAAGTTCAGAATGGCATATGAATTGCCCTGAACTGGACAATATTTTATTCAGCTTATTATCCATAAAAATATATGAGACTTTCAATTTATATTTAGGCCAAGTTCCTTTCGTAGTATACTCGTATTGTTACAACGAGGTTGTAGCTACTGTAACGTGGTAAAAAAAAAAATTCTTAAGTTATGGTTAGAAGTCTTCGAAATAAATATAGATATGGCATGGTCGAAACGTCAGGCAATTCAGAGGTATGTAATACCTTTTCGTGATTGCGTTAATTCCCGTTAATACATAGATAATATTATATCATGGAATGCGAAAGTTTAAGAGTTAGTAATAAGTTATAAGTACGGTATAACATTAGACCGAAACATATTGACATTAGAATGGTCTTACTATGAGACTAATTTGTGTCGAATTAATTAAGGTAGATATTTTTTTTTATTTTCGTTTGATCCTGCATGTGTGTTCTTAAGTAGAGTTTAGCTATAACTCCGGTGGCTGCAATGGAACGTCGGTCGCACACAGTCTCACACCTCTGACTAGTTCATGTAATTAACATATATTTATTACCATTTGCTTTAAGTGTGGTGGAAAACATAGTGTGGAGACATACCACCATAACGTTCTCGAAAGTTCGCTCGAGTCTAATGTGTATTATGGGCTAAAGACGCTGCCGACACTGAGCTCATTATGAGCAGTGGAGAAATTTATAAAAAGTTGGATTTTGAGCCCGATTGTACCCGGTTACGGTAGGTAGCTTATCATCCCCCCCGAGGTATCCCCACGTTGCTGTCGTGGGGGGGCTTGCGTGTCTCAATGATCTTTGGAGCTATGCCAGTAGAGCCACTCACGCTGGAAGGTTCAAAGTGAGAGACCAGACTGAGAGGGATACTCGACGGAGTCCGTCCATCTCGGACTACCAGTCGGCGCGGGGCATCCGTTCGATCGGGCTCCTGCTTTCCGCTCTCTGTATCCTCTGTTCATAAGAGAATATGGAGAGAGCGGTGTACGACGGGCCCTGTTGATCGCGGGTTGTGTTCGGCAGGGTAGGTAAAGCTATTGCCACCGTCGCTGGTCTTGGCTTGGTCGCCCGGACCGAGGAAGAAAACCCCATTAAAAATTACCCTGAATTCCAAGTTTTGGTGCGCGGCGAGGGAATGAATGGCTGACAGGTTGTCCCCTTACTCTGAGTTCAGTCTAAGGTGACATCAGTCGTGAGCACACCCCAGGCCAGAGGATCAGTGGCTCCTCTGGTCTGGTTCAAATGTACACTTGCCCGGGCAATACTGGAGGGCTCTGCCCGGGTCGACCGTTTTTCCCCCAGACTCGTGGGAATCTAATGAATAATTTAAATTTTAAAAAACCAAAACCTATAGCAGTGGTAGAGAGGTGCTTAGGCACGGGCCGAGAAGGCCGAAGTGAGGAGGCTGGCGCTGTCGAAGAGTCCGACTGTGACTCTGTCGCTAGCAGTCGTACGGCAACGAGTGTCGGGAGTGGGAGTGCCAGTGCTAACCTGCCTTCCAAATTTTGGAGGGGCGGCCGCAAGCGGTCTCGCTCTGAGGTGGTAAATTCAGAGTCGGAGTCGGCATCTGATTACGCCTCAGTGCCGGCAAAAGTTGGCACGTCAAACAGAGGACGAGGTCGGCCCCGAGCGACGGGCAAAAATGTTGGGCCAGGGAAAGCCCGAGTGGAGCTCCAACCCTCAAAGCAGAAGGAGCTTCACCAAATGGCAGAGGAGGAAGCGGAGGTGGAGGTGCAGAAGCGGGCAGAGGCAGCGCAGAAACTCCACCTATTAGCAGAACCCAGCCTGTCCGGAAGTGGAGTGGATGCCAGAGCAGCTGGTGCCCTTACCAAGCAGGTTCGAGACAACTTGGAGACAATACTCGCTGTAGCAAAGAAGTCGAAAAACCTGAAGGGGGGCTTCGTTAAAGCTCTTAAGGATGCAGCGTCCTCAATCCGGGAGGCGGCCGATGAGTTCTCAGTCCGGACGGCCTTCGAAGAGACGGCAGCACTCACGCGGGAAAACGCCGCGCTCCGACAAGAGGTCGAAGAGATGCGACAGGAAATCGCGGCTTTGAAAGCCGAAATGGCTCTTTACAAAGAGCGTACGACCCCTACCGTACAGCCACCACTCCCTACGACAAACAATCAACAGCTTCCCAGCGAGGTTGCTGAACTGGAGCGCTCCATCATGGTACAAGTAGGGACCATGGTGGACGCCCGTCTGGAGGCTTTTGAGGAGAGACTCCCTCCACCTGTCAACATCCGTCCACAGCTTGCAGCGGACAGAAGGACCGCAGCAGCTGTTAAGGGAAATTCCCCAGGTTCCCAGTCTGGGAACAATGCCAAGAAGGGGAAAGGGAAGGGTACAGGGGCGTCCGGGAAAACAGCTGCGGCGCCTAGGGACGCTCCAAAGCAGAGATCTACATCCGTAGTGCCTACTACCACCAGCGCAGCCGTACCTGCCCAGACATCATTTGCTGCAGGGAAAGATTTATTGCAGCCGGCAAATTCCGGGGCTGAAGCCCAGACCTGGTCGAAAGTGGTGGGTAGGAAAACCAAAAAGAAGACTAATAAGGAGAAAACGACTCAATCTCCAAGTCAGACACGGGCTAAGGAGTCCAAGACCCGTAAGCTCCGTGCCCCACGCTCCGCGGCCATAGTCATCACACTACAGCCTGCAGCGATGGAGAGAGGTACTACGTACGCCTCAGTATTGGCCGAGGCCAGAGCCAAAGTCGACTTACAGAGCCTAGGCATAAAGGGCCTTAAGGTTCGAGTGGCGGCAACGGGTGCCCGAATACTAGAGATCCCCGGCACCAGTAGTGGGCAAGCGGCGGACCAACTAGCCTCCAAAATAAAAGATGTCTTCCAAACGGAGGACGTCAAGGTTTCTAGACCCACCAAGTGCGCAGAAGTGCGCATCAGTGGGCTAGACGACTCCGTGTTTGTCGCAGAGGTACTAGCGGCTATCACCCGTGACTGCGAATGTCCGGCGGACTGTGTAAAGGTGGGCGAAATCCGCCGGGATGCCACTGGTCTTGGCACAGTGTGGGTGCGCTGTCCAGTTACCGCGGCCAAAAAACTGAGTGACAGTGGCCGTCTGCTGGTGGGATGGGTGTCCGCCAGAGTCCAATTGCTGGAGCCCAAGACGATGCGGTGCTTTCGCTGCCTACAGGATGGTCACGTCCGGGCTAGGTGCACCGCTGAGGTTGACCGCAGTGACCACTGCTACCGTTGCGGCAAGCCTGGCCATAAAGCAGGCCAATGCTCTGCTACACCGCATTGTCCGGTATGTGCTGCGGCAGGTAAATCACCGGGGCACAGAGTGGGCAGAAAAAGAGGGGGACGAAAGCTGTCGGGAAGGAAAATGCTACCGTGCAGCCGAGTCACCTACCGGCCGAATCAGTGGTCCAGGAAGAGGAGGCAAGGGAAATGGATTGCCAGTAATGGCTCTCCATTTCCTCCAAGGGAACATCAACCACTGCGCCAGAGCTCAGGATCTTCTTCTCCAGAGCATGGCGGAGTGGCTGATCAGCGTGGCAGTAATTGCGGAGCCCTACTTCGTCCCTCCCATGGACAACTGGGCAGGTGACCAAGACGGCCTAGTGGCCATTATCGGCGGGGCTCTTGAGAATGTGTCCAGGGGTCGTGGCTGGGTGGCTGCATCCTTGGACGATATCACCATCTTTGGGGTGTACTTTTCGCCCAACAGGAGTCTCGCCGAATTCGAGGACTTCCTTGTGGAGGTAGGCGCCGCAGTCGGTCGGTGCCACCCTGGACAATTGCTAGTGCTTGGGGACTTCAACGCCAAGTCCGCGGCTTGGGGTTCCCCCATCACGAATGTACGTGGTGAGGCCCTTGAGGAGTGGGCACTGACCAGTGGTCTGACCCTCCTAAACCGAGGTTCGGTCAGCACGTGCGTGCGACAGCAGGGCGAGTCCATAGTGGACGTATCGTTCGCTAGCCCCGCTCTCACACGCCGTGTCCAGGGTTGGATGGTCATGGAAGGGGTGGAGACACTGTCGGACCATAGGTATATACGGTTCGACATCTCCGCTCAGTTACAAGGCAACTACAACCCAATAACCCAACGGAGGGGTAGCCCAAGATGGGCTCTGAAGCGCTGCAACAAGGAGGTCCTCGAAGAGGCGGCAATTGTCCAGGTCTGGTTCCGGGAGACCACTGCAGGGAGGGCCGTTGACGTCGAAGAAGAGGCGCAGTGGTTTCAAGAAGCTATGACGAGTATTTGCGACTCGGCGATGCCTCGCGTCCACCAACAACCAACGAAACGTCGGGTGTACTGGTGGTCTGCCGAAATCGCCCAGTTGCGCGTTGCCTGTGTGGCAGCTAGACGCCAGTACACCCGCTACAGGAGACGGCGTCGGAGGATACCTGAAGAGGAGGAGCTCCTCTATGAGGGTTACCGCCAGGCTAAATTATCCCTGCAGATAGCTATCGGCGACGCCAAGACTCGTGCGCGGGAAGAACTGCTGGAGACTATAGACAGAGATCCGTGGGGGCGTCCCTACCGCATGGTGCGGGGCAAACTTCGTCCATGGGCTCCCCCCCTGACGGAGAGTCTCCGGCCACAGTTGCTGGAGGAGGTGGTGGCAGTGCTCTTCCCAGAAAGATCTGAGTACACACCATCGCCGACGGCCCTACTCGTCACTACGGGGTTGGAGGAGGATCATGTACCCGAGGTGACGCAGGGAGACTTGAGAGCAGCGGTACTGCGGCTCCGGGCCAAGAATACGGCCCCCGGGCCTGATGGCATACCTGGCCGAGCTCTGGTCCTGGCTCTCGAGACCTTAGAGCCACAACTTAGAGGACTCTTCACGGCGTGTCTGGAGCAAAGCCGGTTTCCCAGTGAGTGGAAAACCGGCAAGCTAGTTCTGCTCCGGAAAGAGGGGCGTCCGTCGAATTCACCGTCCGCGTACCGGCCTATTGTGCTGCTGAACGAGGTGGGTAAGCTGTTCGAGCGCATCATTGCTAACCGCCTCGTCAGCCACTTGTTTTCTGTGGGCCCTGACCTGGACGACTGCCAGTACGGCTTTCGCCACGGACGCTCCACTATCGACGCTATCACGCGCGTGAAGGTCTTGGCGGAGGAAGAGGTGTCCCGGGGTGGGGTGTTGTTGGCCGTGTCTCTCGACATTTCCAACGCCTTCAATACTCTTCCCTGGAGTTGTATAAGGGAGGCACTCATATATCACCGAGTGCCCCCCTACCTCCGCCGCATCGTTGGGGCGTACTTATCATTGAGGTGCGTCACCTACGTGGGACGTGACGGCTCAGGTAGGCGCCAGATGTCGTGCGGTGTTCCACAGGGATCGGTTCTCGGGCCGGTCCTGTGGAACATCGGTTACGACTGGGTTTTGAGGGGTGTCCTCCCCCAGCGCGTGCACCTGACGTGTTACGCGGACGACACACTGGTTACGGCCGGGGGAAAAACCTATAGGGAGGCAGCGTTGCTGGCAACGGCTGCGGTAGCGCAGGTGGTGGGACGCATCCGGTGCTTGGGCCTAGAAGTGGCTCTCAGCAAATCCAAGGCCATGGCTTTTCATGGGCCTCGGAATAAGCCACCGCCGGATTTACATATCGTGGTCTGTGGGGTCTGTATAGCTGTCGAGTCGACCATGAAGTATCTAGGATTGGTCCTCGACAGCCGGTGGAAATTCGAGCCTCACCTCCGGCAGCTGGCACCAAAGTTGATGGGCGCCGCAGCCGCGCTATCATCGCTGCTGCCAAATTTAGGGGGGCCGAACGCCGCCTGCCGACGGCTATATTTGGGAGTCGTGCGATCCATGGCTCTTTATGGGGCCCCAGTGTGGGCAGACGCTCTAACGGCCAACAACGTTGCCATCCTGCGAAGACCGCAGCGGGCGATGGCCGTTAGAGTCATCAGGGGGTATCGCACGATCTCTTTTGAGGCGGCGTGCGTACTGGCTGGGTCACCGCCCTGGGACCTTGAGGCAAGGGCCGTCGCATCACTACGACGGTGGCGCAACCATATGACTGAGGAAGGAGAACGACCGGTGCTACGTGAAATCGAGACTCACCGGTCGGAGTTGCACCAGGCCCTGGTTGCGGAGTGGCAGGAGCGCCTTTTACACCCTTCCGCCGGCCTCAATACCATCGAGGCCATCCAGCCAGTACTGCCAGAATGGCTCAAGAGGAGGCATGGCTCCCTAACGTTCCGGGCGACGCAGGTGCTTACCGGCCACGGATGTTTCGGGAAGTACCTGCACCGCATAGGTAGGGAG
Source organism: Callimorpha dominula (assembly GCA_949752705.1). Taxonomy (NCBI): domain Eukaryota; kingdom Metazoa; phylum Arthropoda; class Insecta; order Lepidoptera; family Erebidae; genus Callimorpha; species Callimorpha dominula. The sequence continues at coordinate 24,448,226 of OX456999.1, read as the reverse complement.
CCGGACGCCCGGTGTCATCACTGCGTTGATTGCCATGAGGAGACGGCGCGGCACGTGGTGGCGGAGTGTACCTCGTGGGAAGAACCGCGCCATATCCTCGTCGCAAATATCGGAGGAGATCTCTCGCTGTCGGCTATTATACAAAGTATGGTTGGCAGCGAGAGTTGTTGGGATGCAGTGATATCCTTCTGCGAAACAGTGATGTCTCAGAAGGAGGCTGCGGAAAGGGAAAGGGAAATATCAACTACCCTCCCGATCCGCAGCAGGCGCACCGGGCGTCGTAGAAGGGCTGATAATGCCCACTTTCGGCCCCCCTAAATTGACCCATGCGCGGCGGATTTGGGGAAATCCGTCTCTCTATAATGGGTCCGAGGTGACAGTGCGACGTGTTCCACGCGCAACCCTCTATGGCGGATGAAGGAAGCGAAGGGGGACCACATTTAACCCCCTCGGAGACGGGGCCTGCACAGGCGGGCCAGCACCGCCAGGGACGCGGACGATTGTGACTCCCGTATCCCTGGCAGAAGGTGCGAGATGAAAAAAACTGGTGGTTTTAGCCGGTGGGAGTCCGGCACACCCCTCTGCCGCACCCCAGGTAGAGGATAGTCCATGATGGATTTCCCCAGTATAAAAAAAAAAAAAAAAAAAAAAAAAAAGGTAGCTTATCATCAGCATTTGAAGGCACCTTATTATTTGGTAGTAATAGTTACTATGCACATAAGTAAGAAATAGTGAAACGGTGTCATATACTAATCAATCAAATCTTATCATCTAAAGTAAATTGGTAGATTTTGGAAGCTAAATAGTAATTGTGCTGGTTTCAAAAAAGGAAAGACCTTATTTTATTCTTATTCAACCAAACCTTGACAAACAAGCTCACGGTTCCCCTGACGGTACATCTAAATACATGTATTTAAAACCAAATCAAAATAATAGATTATTGCGTGACGAAGTGATACTGTGTAGACCGTAGGAAAGCTATTTTACTACTATCAAGGCCCACCATAAACGATTGAGTACAGACCAGACGCTTTGCCAACTCGTAAGCCTGACCTGCAATGGCCAGGAATGGTTTGTCTTATGGAAGTGAGGAAGATAACCACAAATACTGCCATTCAATTGCGCAAAAAAGCTTCTTCGACCCTGGTCGCCTGAGTTTGGTGGTACTCAAGGAACATGGTATGGGGAAAAGCGAAGCGTTCCGTGAAGTCTTTAACACTATGTATATGAGGGCTTATATTTTATCTCTATATAAAACCTTTAGAACATCGGATGAACAGAAGTAAGTAAGAGAATGGAAATATAAGTTCGTTAATATTCTCATTTGTAATAAAATATATTACTTTCTGTAATAAATTTTACGAGCAGGCGCCTTAAACGTGACCGGTGTTAGCTCTTAAGTTTATAGCATCATACTGTTATAAGTGCGAAGTTCATTTTGTATTTAGTACATAGTGAGAAGCGAACGCGTGCTTTGTACCGTTTATGAAGCACGTATCAAGGTTATTAACTACCCTAGCCTGAACAACTCTGCTGTTTATTTATTATAAAGAATACTCACATCTGTTACAATTGTAAGCACGTGCGTATATTCACTGGACAAATGTTTGAAAATCGATTTAACTAAAGACAACACATAGTTTTATCAAAAATTTTGTAACTATTGATGCCTAAGGGTCCCCACAGATGGAGTGGCAAAATGCTTGGTCACTTATTGAATGTGAATAAAATATGAATCTTACTCGATTAAAATGGAGCCAAAAATCGAATGCGAGTAGTATAATCAAGTTTACAAGAGAGAGTTTACTAGTTTATTTATATGCAACGATAACCGCTTTACACCAGGTTGACTATTTGCTTGTTTACTGACTTACTAATATACAAAGTAGAAAAGAAACGGATATACGTCCACTATCGGGTATCCGGCCTTTATTTACTACCCGGCCGAATAAAGAATATTTAGTAAATTTAGGTACTTTATTTAGTTTAGTTTAAATCACATAACAAATTTATTCACCATATACCATTTTCTTTTACAACAAAACTGATAGTTTTTTTACTACAGGAAAATTACTGTTATATGAATACCAATTTCTATAAATAATTGTCACATTATTGAAACATGTATTGTATTTAATCGTTCAATAACTTAATTTTTTTTATTATAAAATAATTATGTGGATAACGCTATTAAAACCAGTAGCATATAAAAACGACTGCAACGTGAGCGAAGCTGCGGGCAAAAGCTAGTAAATGAATACATTTCTCTGCAGTACCTCATTACATGCAATCTGCAATATCTGCAATTGCAGAAAGTGTCGTAAGCTTTGTGACATACATCCGACTCTGTCTCGTCATCTCGATGAACGATTTGTCGCAAACATTCTTCAACAACCCTCAAGCAGTTTGACTAAATAATTTAGCACTTTGGGATTACTTAGATTGACTTAAGAAGTTGAAAAGACTCTCTAATTCAACTTATAACGAGGCCCTCGTCCCCCTACTTATAAATCAGAGGTTCTTTGCTCAGTTTTATCTTTATCTATGTTTTAAGGTAGCAATGTGGCATTATTTCCGACATCCAGGACAGGCAAGGAACATTGACAATGTTCGGCCATATATCCCGCGGCCGGATGTCCGGCTTTAAGGTTTCATATCTAGTGCAAAGAAAATCACTTTTAAAACATCGCCAAACTAAATTTGAAACAGATGAAAATCAAGTTTGGCCCCGAAAAAAAAAACGGGGAGGGAAAAATATTTTTTTTCGACATCCATACTATCAGTCAATAAAAAAAATATTAACTATTACTTATATAAAAGAGGTTATATATGATAACGGGATATTTAAATGAGACAACATACCCTGTGAGAACCAATGACCGCCTAACTTTAAATATTTGAATATGTAAAAACCAAAAAACTAACACAGACAAAACATAACATTCTATAGAGCTTAGAATTTATCATGGTTTATTTGCTGTGCCACAATGTTTGTGAATGAATGTTTGAAAACTTAAGACTTTCTAACAACACCTCTATCTGATATGTTTTGACTAATCATGTGATTGAAACACAGAGATAATATATCGCCTCCCAGCAAAAAGTGTCATATCACAAAAAAAGTGTCATATCACATGTTAGATAGGTTTAATATTTTTATAGCATTGAATAGCAAATGTTCCATTTGGTCAGCTGTAAAAACATTATTATTAGCTCAGTGAAAAAAGGAACAAAGTTCCGTTTTTCACTGAGCTTTTTCACTAGGTCGGGAGGCGACACATCTGAGTGTCTATTGTATCGAAGTCAATCTTACGCAATCACTAACAAGAGGGCCTTTTTCAGGTAAGATTATCGTGTGAGAGTTTTACGAACGTCTTTAAGAGTATTTAGACGACTGTATATAAATAATTATCTTCACAACTTAAACTTAAAGTAATTATCTCCCTGATGCAAACTGCGCATACAGAAGCACTTACTATTAACCTGACCTTTGGTAATGCTCATGAACTTTCTATTTGTATTTAGTCTGGCTTCAATAAAACCTTTTGCTATTTACAATATTCTAATTTTACGCTTTTATCTATTCAATCGTGAGGGTCTGTATCAGGATAAGGTGAAAGTTTTGTACTTTATATACATTATTTATTAGAGAAAGCGAAGCATAGATGTGAAACAAATACTGATGACTTATAAAATAAATAACATATATTGATTAAAATTGTATTTATTCTGTATGTGTGGTATATTATTACATATATGTAAGATATATGTTTATATATAAACAAATATAAACGTCTTGAAAATAAGGGGCTCGGGGCTAAGTGGTAATCGAGTAGGTTAGCACATTATAAGGTTAAGTAATACTAGCCAGGTCTGTCTTAGGATGAGTGACCATTCTTAACACATTGAGACCCCTCGGTGCCTCGGAAAGCACGTTAAGCCGACGGTCCCGATTGCCGTACGAACATCTGTAGCATTCGTTAAGGGGAGTTGGAGCCCTAAAAAGTCCGACAACCTGGTCTTACTGACCAGGTTGTCAGACTTTTTAGAATTTCAATATTGCCTAGTACTTAGTTACTTAGTTATATAGCCTTTCTCAATAAATGGGCTACCTAATACTAAAAAAAAGTTTAGTAAAAAAAATGTTGTTCTTGAGATTAGCGCTTTCAACCAAACAAACAAACTCTTCAGTTTTATAATAATATAGTGTGGTGACTTCGACATACAGCAAAAATAGATATATAACAAAGTCGGGTTCGTTACACTATTTATAACTCAAGAAAGGCTGGACCGATTTTTATTATATTTAATTTGTTGGATTTTTCTCCGCCCCAAATAGTAGAATAGCTATTAAAACACCAGAAAAATTCACGAAATAAAGAAATAAAAAGAAAATTCTATTTCTCATGCATATTGTATGAAACTTAAAAATAAAACTTTTAAAATTTAAATTACCACAATATTTTTATAACTTCTGAGGCGGAACAAAGTTCGCTGATTTAGCTAGTAATAAAATAAATGAATGCTTAGGGAGGTTGAAGTCTACAATAGTTATTATCAATGAATATGTGGAGTAAATGCCAGAATGTTTAATGCAAAATAGAGGCAAAGTTTGTTTTAATTGATATATTGATCTATATGAACATAACTATGTTATCTGTTCCGCTTAAATTGCTCGTTCTACAACTTCCTACATTACTGAAAAGCACCCATTACGACAACAAACTAAGTCTTTGTAAACGTTTCACTTATCTTTAACCAAACAATCGAATACTCATTTCAACTCAGGGCTTCAGGTGCTCAAAAATTAATTAAGTCCATAAATTCATAAACTTTATTAATCTCCATCTTATATTTTAGTCAGTTATTAAATTACAAAATTAAAACAAGTATAATATTAATAAGACCTCGACCAACACATTGAGAGGCTCACGTTAGGCAGCTGAGTTTAAAAAGATGCAGAAGGCAGTCCTCCTTGATACCGCATGCATAGTGAGGAGGTTTCTGCACTAACCACCGGTAGCTTGACACTATTTTTTGTTTTTTAAAGTCATTTTTTTATATATGAATGTATTTAAAAATGTAATTTATAAGTATATGTAAATAAATAAAGAGAATAATAATAATAACTTGACACATCTCACACACGGTCCGATCCGATCCCAAACTAGGGAATGCCTGTACTATGGTAACTGGACCGCTGATAAAAATACTTATATATTTTTAAATACATACATACTGTATATATAATACCCAGGCACAGAACAAATGATGATATGCTCATCACACAGTTGTTTGTTCTGGGTAGGAATGGAACACGCGACCTCTGGGTTAGCAGTCAGGATCACTAGACCAACAGGCCAGTCTAAATAAAATCTAAATTAATATATCAATAATATAAAGTATCTTTACTAATATTATAAAGCTGAAGAGTTTGTTTGTTTGTTTTGTTGAACGCCCTAATCTCAAGAACTACTGGTTTGAATTGGATAATTATTTTTGTGTTAGACAGTCCATTTATCGAGGAAGGCTATATAACATCACGCTACGACAAAGCGCGCTGACAGAGTGTATTTTTTAATAATATGTTTTTACTGTATCTCATCGTATAATAATACTTTTAAAATAAATAGTTAATTAAAACTTTTTTTTTTGCGCGTTTAACCAAATTAACCCCTTCAACCAAACAAACAAACTTTTCAGTTTTATAATATTAGTATAGATTATATTATACATCGAAGGTCATTTAATACCGTCTCTTAAATAAAAAAGAAGTTACTTTGAAAAAAAGTAAATCATTTATCAAATGAAGTAGCGAGCTCGTCGTATCGTCAGTCAAGATTGCCTTCAGATTGATTTCCCAAGAGTGCCTGATTCTATGCACATAACCCTTGAACTCACCTTTAGTTGTCTAAAGAGACCATATAGTAGTTACAGTAGCTTGATGCAACCGCTTCAAGCCACTAATACTACATAAATAAATAATACTTGACGTCATTACGAGTTTTGAACGAAATGGTCTCAATCGTCATCAAAGTTTGTATTATACAGGAGTATTATATTATAGTGTGTTGACCTCTTAGATAGTCAATTTGCATTTAGAAGTTGTTTTTTCATTTTAAAATCTTAACCGTGAAAAAAAAAGAACAAGAGAACTGAAGTCTGACCAAGGCACGATTTAAAAGTTGACAATTTTAGGTGCCCCGAGTTGATATTTCTTGATGAGATCATCATATATATATTATGAGTCTCCAACGGAATTATCAACATGTACTTCGCTTCAGATTCAGTATAGTAGTGTTTAGATAATAACAAATTTGGTAATATTTAATTTGAAAGTATGTTGTTACTGTTTTTTTTTTGTTGATTTAAGTAATACACAGCAAGATCGTGAAGAATATTACATAATATATAATATTACATACATATGGAATATTACATACATACCCAAAATATCATTGTAGTAAACTAAATAATAATGGTTATTATTTAGTTTACTACAATGATATTTTAGCTGTAAGTCTCCCAAGCTTGTTAAATAAATAAATAATAATAAATTTATTTTTCAGAAAAGACAGTAGAAACGATTCCTGTGTCGCGGAGGACTTTACAAACATTTAAACACCAACAACATTCGGCGCGATGTATTGGCGAAGCGACCACGTTAATCATTGCACCATTCTTGCAGAGAAGGGGACTAAAGGGGGGAATAATATTAAAGGGACTATAAATATTTAACACCACACCACCACACACACCACAATGTTAAATGAAGTATAGTTTGAAAAAACTAAAAAAATTGAACTAAAAAGAAGAAAATAATATTTGATTATAAGGATATGTGGTGTGCTTTTCTCTAGGTAGGTATATATTTACAATAACTCTTACTTTATAAATGAACTATTTTTAACATTTCATGTCAAGCATCCCACGCTTTTTATAATCTAACTAGCAACCTGCTCCGGCTTCGCACGGGTAGCAGAGACATTTTCAAAAATCATCATCATATTTAAATCAATATACACAAAATCTTCATAAATTATAAATAATTTAAACCTTCCTCATGAATCACTACGTCTATTAGTGAAAACCGCATGAAAATTCGTTTAGTTGTTTTTCAGTTTATCGCGAACAGACAGACAGACGCGCTGGGGTCTTTTTTTTATCATATGTAGTGACAGCTCTCCTTTTATACATGAATTATTTTAACATATGATGTCAAGCATCCCACGCTTTTTTATAATCAAAAATGATTTTGGTTTGCTATTCAAGACTATATTTTTTTAGGTTTTTTAAAAATATGATTTATTTTCTTACTTTTTAGTCTTGTATTGTGATCGGTGCTAATATCGGACTTAATATGTGTATATATGTAATGTTCAATTTAATCTGACGTTTTGAAGCTAGTGAAAACTAGGATGAAAGATTCCGTTACATACGTCACAGAGATAGATACAGATCGAGCTAATATGAAGCCTGTAGAAAAAAGGTTATTTTGAGTTATATTATTATGTCTTCCATACTGTGGCGTTCAACAACGACATAGATAGATAGATAGATTACAGTTTATTTGTACACCAGGGTTTTACAAAGAATATGTAACAGAAGATGTATCTTATAAATAATGTACAAAGGGCGGCCTTATCGCTTAAAGCAATCTCTAATTGCTTTGACACTGTTACCCTTTACACTACTAGCCCAGTTCGCTGACATAATGTAAATATGAATATGTATAGAAGTAATGCATACTTAACACGGCGATAATAACACAAGTGTATCGACTGCTCGTAAAACAATCATCGAGGATAATCAAACATTTGTGCATGATAACATAGTAGTAGTTATATATATCTAAAATGTATAACACATAGATATATCTCAAAGAGGAATGTGTTATATGACACAATCCTCTTTGAGATATATCTATATACGTATGTACATAGCGCAGCTTTAAATTGGTTTCATTGTATTGCGCAATGTAATCCTAGACTGCCCCAAACTGCGCGATTTGTCCTATTTTAGTTGTTTAACACAAACAGCTACTATTTTTTAATCTGTCCTATAAGCCGGTTCTTCTTTAGTTTATAACCTTGTTTTTTTTTAAGATCGATTTAACAAAAACTTAACTCGACTTACTTAAAATATAATATATATATAATAAATAATAATAATAACTTCATACATCTCACACACGGCCGTCTGATCCCAAACTAGGCAAAGCCTGTACTATGATAACCAGACTGCTGATAAACATACTCGTATATTTTTAAATACATATATATAGGTATTATAGATAAATTACATCCAGACGCAGAACAAATTATCGTGCTCATCACGCAATTATTTCTCCCGGGTGGGAATCGAACCCACGATTACTAATACAATTAAAATTAAATACAATATTTTATTGACATATATATGTTGAGCGGCATCTTACAAATCTCACTGTAAACTACAATACATTTATTCAAACATGTAGCTTACAGTTTACTTTATAGCACGATCTATGTGGCGTCTACCGTTTGTAGAAAACATCATTTTTCAAAGATCATTACCGAAGTAAATATACATATATATATACATTGTCTCACTCACCCTAGGAAACAATGTAAGGAAATAAATTCATCCTCAAAATGACCTTCGGATTCTATATTCGCATGTCACTCACATTATACTTTTAAGAGACCTTCTAAAACATTTTTACTACAAATTACCCATATATATAGTGAGTCTTATTCGTTACCTGTTAATGGTGAATGTTGAACAGCCACGCAACAATCGCAGGTTTGTGGTTAAAGTGCTCAGGAATTCAGGGTAGAAGCAAATGTGCCAAGTTTACCATAGAAGGTAGTAAATGGCCTCGGTTTTACATATTCATTTTAGTAAAAAAATGTATAAATTGCTCTCTCACAACATTACCACACATACCGGATGTGTGGTAATGTTTGTAACTGTGAATTTGTCCTAAAACTGCCTAAGGTACAGCAAAGGAAAAATTTTATATTAAAATGTATAATAGCGCTAGCTATTTTGGATTGGATTGACTAATATAAGATTAATGAAGAGGGTAGAAGGCAGATTACTGGAACTTGGTTTGTATATGAAAAAAATAGACAAATAAAAACATGCACATTGCAAATATATGTAGGTATATCAAACTAAAGTTTTATACTACCTACGTAGGTGAAGGTATGATTAGTATATATATAACATTAGCGTAATAAAAACATTAAGTTTTTTCACTTACTAAGAACAGTAGAGATGATAATTTACATAAGTTTATAGAGTTTTTAAAAATTTACTAAACAGTTTTCACTGCAGATTACAGCACCTGACACCGATACGACAGGTCGCTTTGCTCCTTGTTTAATTACCGCTGTTTGGACCGACACAACTTGTAGGGCTTCCCTCTGAGGATAATGGCATCTCTCAAGTAAATAAATTAGACATTATGCACATATAAACATATTTGGACGTGGGAGAGCCATACTTGCCACCTCGACTCCGCTCGATACCACGGCCTCACAGAAAACCGGCAGTGAAACAATGCTTGCATTGCTTTTCGCCGCGTGAGTGAGGTTACCGGAGGCCCTAACCCTTCTCTCTCCTTCCCGTCGTTCCCCTCTCCCCCCTCTAATCCCTTTCTAATCCTCTAATCCGCTCTTCCTCCCTCTCCCCCTCTTCCCGTACTCCTACTTTAAAGGGCGCCAACGCACTTGTGACTGTTGAGTTACAGGTGCCCATTGGCGGAGGTAGTCATTTACCATCAGGTGACCCGTCTGCTCGTTTGCCCCCTATACCATAAAAAAAAAAAAATTAATAAGCAAGACAAATTCGTATTTTTTAAATATTGTCTTTTAACAATTGGTTACATGCAGAAGTGCAACTTGCTTGCGTACTTGACAAGGTAATTTAATTACCTTTTTTTTTTTTTTGCGTGTGGAAACCTCCTCGGGCCGTCACCCCATCGGGGTTTTCAGTGGGGCGGTGTGTCGGAATCGAACCGACTAAAACCACACGGTGTGCCGTACTGCGCCTTAAGTAGGAGGGATCCGGGAACAGCTTTTATTAAGACATCCGGAACCCTCCTAGCGCCTGCCCGCAAATGCACGGGCACCACGTTCGGGTAAAAACCTCTCAATTAGGCGTCGTCCAGGCACACGCGGACGCCACCTCCTCGCGGGGGGCCACTATAGCGGGTGCAGGGGAAAACCCCTCCCGTCCACCCGTGGCCACACGAATTAAGTCCGAGTGGAGGTCATCCTCCCGGACCCTTTCCGCCGCCTCCTCCTGCGAGATGACTTCCTCACAGAAGGTTGCGTCCGCGGTGAAATTCCTGTCGCTACCGGCCATGGAGCGTATAACAGCCGGTAGCGTCAGATCCACTCCGATGACTGCAGTTAGGGCCCGACGCTGCGCCGCCCAACTGGGGCAAACCGCCAACGTGTGCTGGGCTGAGTCCTCACTGCAGTCGCAGTGGTGACAGGCGGGACTCAATTCCCTCCTAGCGACCGAGTGCAGGTACTTCCCGAAACAGCCGTGCCCGGAAAGAACCTGCGTCAGTCGAAAGGAAAGGGTCCCGTGCTGCCGCCCTGCCCACTCGACGATGACCGGCCGGAGCGCCTCCACGGCGGCTAAGCCAGCACGTGGAGCCTCCAGCCGAGACGACAAACGGGCCATGGTGGCTCGGCGAGCGGCCTCACGCCATTCGCGTACCTCTTCGGGCGGGGGCCGACTGCCGCTTCCTGCCCGGAACTCAGCCGTTCACCGATATACTTCGGCGAGCACTTCCGCCTCCAAATCCCACGGGGGAGTAATTAAATTACCTAAAGCAAAAAAAAAAGAAAAAAAATAAGTGTGCCGTAAATGTTCACTTTATAAAACTTAATTGAATATCATAAAATAAGTCTTAATCTAACTATTAATATAGCATGTTTTCCACTAATTTGTCGTTTACCACGATAAACGTCTACTAGAAAGGTACACGAGCCAGTTGTCAACCTAGTTTCATTTGGTCTTTGTTTTAAAATTCTTTCGGCACGCCTGCCAAATGTGGCGTGGATTGAAAATGAGGTCGCGAACCTCTTTTTACGGTTCTTTTTCGACAATTTTATATGCCTTCCTTTGCATTCAGCTTTCTGTAAACCCGTTTTTCTGATACTTTGCAGACAATATATTACGTGCCTCTTACGGATTGTGGCTGCCAAAATAGCTTTTTTTCAAGTCAATTATAAGTTTCTAAAACCTTTCAAAAACTTTCCTTTGAAAAACTTTCAATCTTTACATTTGATATTAATTTATAAACTGACAATATTATGTTAACAAATTGGTTAAGTTACGAATCCTTCAGATAGTGGAGTCCTTAGTGCATTACTTTAAAAGTATGAAGATAGATTTAGCCATTTCATTAGTTTTAGATGTCTATTTTGTAACTGTTGTATATATGTACTTTATATAAGTAAACGGCTAGTACGTCATTCGGAAGTATAGTGAGTCGAGACCAATAAACTCTGGAGTTTATTCTTTTGACCCTTTTCTACCAAAATGACAGTTTGCGGGTTCACACCCATCCCCTTGGTAACATTTTTATTTGATAAATTACGTTCATGATCAGGGTAAGACATTTGATGCGTGTCCAATATACAATAGAAACTGTTATAAATGAATAAGTTAGCGTGGGAAATGATCAGTTTTTGTTCGAATCTAGAACGAGATAAGAGAAGAATAAATTGAATTTAATTAATGATTGACTTTGTTATAGCTACTGGTAACATTGAATTGAGGCAGTAACAGAAACCTGGCACTAACGTATGGATACATCAGATCAAGTCATTGGGTTATTTGCTCTTAAGGTACTGTATCCTACCATCTCCTAAGAGATCGCAGCTAACTGCACTAACACAAAAACGGAGTTCAAATTTTAATTTAAAACAAATTAAGTTGAAATTAAACAGCAAGGATTACGTCGCAGCTCTTCGAGGTTGGCTGATAAGTTGCATTATAATCCTTATCTATATTGTCTTCCTGGGTGACTTATAAACCCACATTGACACTGATTTTATTAGGACGCTAATCAACCTTCCGCGATGACAATAGCAGCGTTGCTCATCATTGCCTGAAACTCTACAGTACTTTCTTTCATGATTCAAATAGATATAACTTAAAAGGAAAAATCACTATACAAATATTATGTTCTCAAATATTAAAGTAAACGATAAGAAGTCTATTCATTACTTTTAATCAAATCGCATTATTGACTTTGTTGACAATATTTTTTACATCACTAGTTTAAACCTCAACATTAAATAAATGAAGCTTTATATAACAATTATAATTTGAGTAATTATTCAACGGTTACAATAACAAAAGAGTTTTTCCCTTTCCCAGTTAATCAGGCGGGGCGACGGCGCGGCGACGACAGGGGAGTCCAACTTTGTACCTGCCGCGGCAGGCAGCGTTCCGAGAACTTCTAAACTTGAGGAATAACTCCTGGGAACTATATATTAATTAAAATCCATTGGCGAGTGTCAACAGGCTTCACAGTTACAAGCCAGTTTGTTGATTTAATTGAATACATTATAATAATTTATAGCTTTTGTCACAATGATATTCGGCTTTCACATTAAAACACTTACAGTATATAAAACAAGTCAGGATGTTATTGTAATAAGCATCTTGTCTTGACTTGACTTTAACTTTTATTTAAAAACTCCTTTACTTGTTATTTTTCTGAGTGTTTGGTAACGTTTGAACGTTGTGTTGAAATCATGATTGTCATAAAACGACATAGTAGGCCATAAATAGGAAAAAACCTAGAAAGGTCCTTCTGGCACTTCACTAGACTTCCTCCTACCACTCGCCCGCAGTGAATGCAAATGTTCTTTCGGGTAACTCTCTATATAACTCTCTCTCTCTCTCTTCGCGTCTTTTCATTATACCGTATGAAGACGAAAATAAGATCCCACTCCTACTCTATTAACTGTAATCATGCAGTGATGAACACAAAATTAAGAACGTTTCATAGAAGCGTACCTGAAGGAACAAAATACACATGCGTAAATGTAATTAGTCATTTATTCATCATGTCATAATTATGTCATGAAGGAAAAAAAATATCGTAAAAGAACTTAAAATTAAAAGCTGGCTCCTAAGGACTGTTTGTAAGTTAAGGTAATTAATTTATGTTAAATTGTGATCCTATTCTGTCATTTGAAAACGCTACGATGTCTTTGTTTCTTATTGAGCTGCGTCTTAAAGAAAAAAAATCAATAAAGCGAATACATGTAATTGTTGCTCACTGACGTTTATCGTTACTGTGTATACAAACATACATACATACATATACACACTCATTCCGTATTAAACACCAACATTTTGCCAATAATAACTTGGTCCCAAACCCGAAATATACGGCAAGCCTAGTGCCGCTAACCGGGCTCTTTGGGAATTAAAGATGGGATAATTGGGAGTATTTTGAACGGAAAGGCAGGCAAGGAAGGCAATGAATGAATGAATATTGCTTACACGGACGAATTGGGGAGTCTAAGCTGTAAAAGCTCGAGCTGGTCAAGGTCTCTCACTGTACTGTGACTCCAACTGACTGTTGCTGAGAAGTCCGAGATCTCTAACTATACCTTATATGTGCTTTACATACACATCACAATGACCTCTGTACCCTTCAGCTCTCCAGATAAATTAATTTCTATATCGCATACGCTTACTTACCTTATCTTACCTTACTTATTCAAAACTGTAACAGTTGTAGTTGTCGCCCCTAAAAAAACGCAAACAGAACATAAGAAAACTCGATTGATAGGTGCTCGCCGAGCACTCGAACATCACTAGTTCGTTTGGTACGCTCTCCGTAGCTGTTCCCGGCTACACTCGACCGAGTTAGTCAAAGCGGTAAGTTACGTCGCACAAGATTTGAAAACTTGTTATAGAAAGAAAGAAAACATCCTTAACTTAACTCATTGAAAATAACCTTGACTTTGTCTTAGTTCATCTCAAGACCGACGCGTCGAGATGCTTCATTAAGGCTGTCTATCATATCACCCAACAGTTCCAGCGATGCTGGTATTAAGATGATGTCATTCGCAAACTGTTTCTATAAATTCCCCGTCCAGTCCAATCTAGTGTCTTGAAGCCATATGAACCAAAGTTATATTTTTTTATGTTAAGAAAATATTCCTAGAATTTCTGATTGAATAAAAGAATCTACAAAAAAAATTTGGTAAGCCGTTTTCATTAGAACTCTTATTGATCACGGCTGCCTCAGTAATCTGGATCGGATCGAAGGGGACTACTTTGTGCATAATGAAGGATGATCCATTGTCGACCATTTCGTGGACTGCCAAAGCTCTCAGATGAAGGGATGAGATGAGATGAAACTCTTTGTAATGAACTTTTTCTTTAATCTTTATAAGTTAAAATCCGTAATAAAAGCATTTCTTTCTGTAATAAATTTTAAATTAATAAGAGTACAGTGATCTGAATTGCATTATAGACAGGAATTTGTGTTATCGAAACTCAATTTATTATTTTCTGTCAATTATAACGCCATAAATAAAACTCTTGGTTAATAAGGATAATGTGTGTCAAATTTCAACAAAATCGGCTGGACGTTTCAGCGCGTTAAGTAAGAAACACTTAGGTATTCACACGCTTACACGTACCCTCTAAAAATCTGATTAGTAACCACATATTTAAATGAATTCAGTACCCTTAACGATTTGATCGTTGTGTAGCCTGCACATTGTTTCATTTTATTTTAAGAGAAGTTCTTTTCTCGAATCAATAAAAGGTTGAAATATTAAGCTTCATTTTATAAAACAGTACAATATTATTTTAGTGTTAGTTCAATGAAAGACTGGAGAGTAAATGTTTTATTCATCATCGTTCGAACACTAAAGTAAATTGTCTGGCTGATATCGCACACTATTTGGTTTGTCGACTGAAGTCACGTGAATTAAACATGCCTTGAGTGACGTTTAAATATGTTTTGCATTTTTAGATAGATAAGGACTGTCTTTATTTTTCTTTAAATAAAAATCTAATAAATAACGGGACGTCTGTCACGCATGATCTTCATTGAATTTTAAGACGTACGTCATTTATCATTCTTACCTCAGTCATAACCATAACACTTCTACTAATGAATATAAATCTCTCCCAGAGAGTTTTACTGTGCCCCTTTTAGTATACTAATTTTATGTTTTAGAATAAAAGCAATTTAAAGAGGCCATTATACACTTCACAACTTTTGAGACGTTATCAGTAAATCTTTAAAATAAACAATAACGATTGTGAAACACAAACAATTATAACAATATAGCGTTGCAATACATCCATATATTAAGGCGAACTGAAAACACATTTTATTTGTATAATACAATATACGAATACAATAATACACAAACACAATATGATTAATATGCTTACAAGCCTTTGAACTTACTATTTTGCTATTCAAAATAACTTATCTGGAGTGTTCTTGCCATATCAATAACAATAACATTTTATTACGTTTTCAGTTATTGCGTATGTTGCTATATTCAGAGGTTCATAAGTACCTAGTAACTTACATATATTATATTAGACTTGAATAAATTAATATCGAATAGCATATTGAAATTGTCCGTACTGCTCTAGGTGAATCGCTATTGTAATCAATCTGTTTCGAGGACGTTACACGCGCGCCGCAAAACTACAACTGTCGAGTTGACTGCACAAGAGCTCAGTCGTGTATCTGAACGTATTTCAATGTCTCCGCAGATTTACTGAATGTATTGCTGCGGCAGTTGATTGGGAACCATTTCAGTTTATATCGAGGAACTTTTTTATAGCCATATAGATGGTTTATTTGAAAAAAATGCTTTGCCGTAAACACGTGAAGAGCTTAGCTTAGCTTAGTTTACTAAGTTCGTCATGTGTCTTTAAAATTCAATTTATAACTTTACTACAATTTATAACAGAAATAGGCTGTGTCACTTCCGGAAATTGTGGTTTTCTTTACCTATTTGTTAAAGATATACGGCTGTACTTACGTATGTATTTCAGGGATACCCAACAAGTTTCGGGCACGGCAGACCTTATCCAGGGCTAAAGTGCGTCCGCGTCGGTCAGGTGACACAGTCTGTTTATTACCTGCATTTTGTTGACACATTAGTATTTTAAAATACTTCAATAACTATACTTTTTAATTAGGGTCTCAGATTTATATAAAAAGAAAAACTGTTAACATTTGAAAATTGCAGGTTATTCTATTGAATACCGAATATTGCGGTTTCCTACATCACTGTACCGTATAACATGGTCTCACAAAAGGCTATCTAGCAAGCGTTGCTCACCTAGCACCATTAAGCGTGACACGCTGCGCTCGGCGGAATTGCACCGAATTGCTGGAAGTGCTGAAATGTAAAACATCGGTGACACACAGGAGACATTGTGTGCAGAAAATATGTGGTTTAATGTAAGATTGTCAACGTCTCTAATATATGTTATCTAAAATCATTTTCAGCTTATTTTGTACTTGACAATTGATCCTATCAGTGCCTATACATATATTATAGATATTTCTGAACTGCTGTTACTCCAGAAAGAACTTTAACATATTTACTAATGTAATATAGCTCATATTATTTTGTTTTCATATACTCACCTTTTCTGTTTATCGAAAGGGTTTCACGGACCTCCGATATCACAGAATATGTATTCAGTTTTTATTGCCATTTTTTCAGTCTGCTCTGGACCTAGTACTCCTCTTCACGAACAACACAACATTTTTTCAGTCTGCTCTGGACCTAGTACTCCTCTTCACGAACAACACAACATTTTTAGTCACATATAATAACACTTGAAAGTCGTGGATAAAATTAGGAGAATTCCATTCTTGAATTGAATTCTCATGATTTTATCCACGACTTGAACTTGACTTGCACTAGTGAGTCTTGACTCACTAGTGCAAAATGCACTGCATCCCTTATGCTGAAGTGTCAGCGGCTGAATGAGGGGTGGGATAGGGTGTTTAGAAGTCACAAGCACTTGGGTACGAATGTTGCTTTATATGTTTGTAGTTTAGTATAAGCAATATAATCAAAACTGTAATACTCATTTAGATTTTACAGACAAATGAAAATAACTACATGTTAAGGCTTGAATTTCTATTTTACGCTGTCATTGAAAGCTAAAACCCTACTAACTATAGGAACTTCAGCATTCAGTTTACTCCATCTGACATTTAACATGTACTGTTAGCTCTAGCTGTGTATAGCGTTCTTGCAAAGTGCTTTTGTAACAGTGTAACGAGCCTTGTAAACCAAGATATAGCGTGTTGTATAATCTTAAATGTCTGTTTGTTTCATGACTATGAGCATCCTGGCATGTGAAATTGAACTTGCTTATACTCTTTTAATATTCCTCTTGGTGTAGTGCGGGTGCTGTCAATAACCCAGAATATTATGCTATATTACGGTGTTGTTGTAGCTGCTGTTTTGCTATCCCAAAGCCTTCTCAATCCCATGTTCTTTAGTCCCTTCTCCGTTTCACAAAATATAATTATGTCATTTGTTCTGTATCTGGGTATAATTTATTAATAATAATATGGATGTATTTAGAAATACAAGTTTAAATACAAATTTGTACCTTGTCTTCAGGGGGATAGTTCTGGTGTTTATTCTTTTGCTTTTCAAAGAAACTAAGAAAAATGATCGTACTTAAGTCATATATCGGACCAACAACAACAAATTCAATATATGACAGATATTTTTATAGAACGGTTTTCCAACCAGATCAGGGTTGTGGATCACATCAATGGCTACAAATCAGGGCAATCAAATATCTAAAATCTATCTATATCTAAAAATAAAATAATATATATAAAATCAAAAAACATAGCAATTATACTGCAAGTTACGCAATAAAAATACTAAGTCTAATTAATAAATTTCGTCCTGGTGATTGGATTGCTTGTCTTGGCCCACCAAAGGCAAAGGGACCCATTTCAGTTATTGTAAAATTAATTATGCAGTCGGTAATTGGTGCATTAAGATGCCCATGTGCGTGAAAGGTACGATATGCCTTGCATTAAACCACCTGACAATGAAAATATATTCCCAGGGTCGATTTCCGCTCAGTGCCAATAATTATGATTATATATATGAATGGCTATTTGCATCGTTCTGGGTGTTTCTATGTATACTATGTACGTATTTAAAAAAAAAGGCATAAATGTATGTATGTTTGTCCTTGTTCAAAAACCCATAAGAAAAGCTCTTCTTTTTCTAGATAGACATGCGTGTATATCCCACGGTATTATTATTATTATATAAACTTAGCTGCAATAAAGCAGATATTTCATAGTGTTTTACTTAATCTGAATTTCAGTTCAAGAATTTTAAGAGGTAAATTTAATTTAATTGGCTATGAATAAAAATAAATAAAAAGATTCATTACACTTGGATCTAAAGCGGAGGAAAAATATCAACTGAATAAAACCGTCTCTTTATCGGAAGGTATCGCCAATATCCGTAAGTAGCACCAGTTTGTCTTTGAAGTCGACCAGATTGACTCTCAAATTATCCAGTGAACGTGAACTCCTTGCATAATAAAGCCAAATTATCCGAGCTCTGGATTGAGAGTAGAGGACTTGAACTTATGTAGCAAAGATTTATTGATTTATTTATAACTGTCTTCTGGGATTTTCTGTAGATAGATTAGCTCTGTTTTAGATAGAATATAAATCTTATTATACCATGTTTATCAAAGCATAAATGAAATATAGAAGTTAACGTAAAAAAAAGGCAATTTATAAAATGTAAAACTGTTAAATAAACCACTTTCAGTCCAAAAATATATGATTGCACAGACATTAATTAGCAAAGACATAGCCAAAGAAGCCATTTCATTATCTCTAGTTTCATCTAATTAAATGATGGTACAACTCAACTCTCGTACGCTACTCACTAAAGATACTTTTGAAGTGAAAACTTCTTTAGGCACTTTTGCTACGGGGAAAAAGCACTGAACTCGTTACCATCACGCTCATAATACATATTATATAGATCCACTAGAGGGTGCTAATCTAAATATTGAGTTTTGTCAGCTCCTTTTAAATTAATCTAAAATGTGTTTTTAGTTCTGTCGTGCAGTCCTACGACTAACGGTTTTTTTTTGTGCGTGTGGAAACCCCCTCGGGCCGCCCGCCCCTTTCGGCCCGAAAATCACACTAATGCTGTACAAAACGGTTATACGGCCAATCATCACATACGGTTCTATTGCCTGGTGGCAGAGAACGGAGCTAAGCACTGTCAGAAACAAAGTACAGCAATTCCAGAGACTAGCATGTACTGCCGTCACTAGTTGCATGCGCACAACTCCCACAACTGCCCTTGAGGTGGCTCTTGATCTAACCCCACTGGACCTGTATATACAACAGGAGCAGCTGTGGCAGCCATCAGACTTAAACTTTTGGGTCTGTGGTATAACCGAGAGGGTCCCCATATCAAATTATGGAATCAAGTAGTGGAATATTAACCACTATAATCGCTGCCCCATGCGACAGGATCCCGAAACAACACATCTTTGGGAGGAAGTATCAAATATATGCTAGTTTTATATATTTAGATAAAAATTAGAATTACAGAGATCGGATTAAAATCGTTTTATGATGAAAAATCTAAAAAGATAAATCTTTTAACAGTTTTTAATGTCTAATAGAATTAAAACCACAATAAATAGTTTCAGTAATACATTATGTTTAAACACATATGCTATGAAAAAGCGAAATAACAAAATATATAAATGTGTTAAAAATGGGCATTACAGACTGTAGCCTTCGAAGGTGCTTTAGAAATAAACTGTCAAATAAATTATGTATTTTATTTCAAAACAAGAGATTATGTAATAACATAAGTCCAGGCAATTCAACATAATCATCAAATGCTAGCAAATAAAGTTGCCCAGTTTATCACCTGACGCATACAACATGTAAACTCATATGAATCGAAATAACTTTGAGTCATACTAATTACAATAAAATATGTTTGTCTTGATATTAAAATTTGTATATCTTTGTGAGTTGAATACTTGTAATATTATCTCGTACTTTTATTAGTTACGAGTTTTAAAATGTTATTTATGCCCGTCTGTCTGTATTCATTTATTATTGTTTATATGCGGAATTACAACCAAGTATTAATTATTACTGGTGATCCAATCCATTCTGTAAATATCCACATTGACCACCTTGACATATGAAACAAATAATATGATGATGTGATCTGTTAAGATTTAATTTTAATTATGAAATAAGTATACTTTTCAATTACAAACAAGCATCGCATTCGTTCAATGTTATATATTGAAGTAATTACACTTTTATCCTAAGTGGTGTTTAATTTGTTTGCACTTAAATCCGTATAAATATACATATACAGGTTGTATTTGAAAATAAAAAACTTACTTAAATCACGATCGTGTCTCTAGAATAATGATAATAACTGGACACATCTCACACACGGCCGTCTGATCCCAAACTAGGCAGAGCCTGTACTATGGTAACCAGACTGCCGATAAACATACTTATATATTTCTAAATACATACATATTATATAGATAAATTACACCCAGACACAGAACAAATAATCGTGCTCATCACACAAATATTTGTCCTGGGTGGGAATCGAACCCACGACCTCTAGCTCTGCAGTCAGGATCACTAACCACTAGACCAACAGGCCAGTTAAAGAATGCAGTTACAATGAGAATGTTTGAAAAAAAACCATCGGCTTACAAGTTACGACCGTTTGAATTTCGCGGTATTTTTGCCTCCGTTTTTCATAAAAGTAGGTGGAATGTGTACAGTTAAGGATTTTATATTTATTGTAAAATGTTTTTAACAATAACTTCATACCTACACTTTGCATCGACCCCAAATTAAATTGGAAAAGATGATTTCTTGGTATATTACTTTTTTTTTTATCTCGGATGAAGTGACGAATTAAAAAAAAAACTACTAGTTTGCAATACTAGTCATTTTCGATAACTAGCCTGTGTTCAAAAATTGCAGCCTATAACGTTGACATACTTTAACTCATTTACTATTTATAAAATATAATTATGCTGTCTGAAGATAGACTAATTGCCTGCCAGATTAATATTAGTGAAAATGTGTGAAACAGACAGACAGACGGATTTATTTTCTTTATAACATTTGGTCATTTCGCTTCAACTTTGTTAATGTTTAATGTGAAAGATCTAATAAATACAGTCATTAGACCATGACGAAATTGTCTGACGTTCCGATTACTGAATTGTAAATTGTCTGACGTTCCGATTACTGAATTGTAAATTGAAATTTCACTAACACAGCTTCGACAGCAAGTTACAACCCTAGAAAGATATAACTACGCCATACTTTATGGAGTAATCGGTCTAATGGCAGTATTGGAATAAGGGTGTTTATCCTATGGGTGTTTTATTTAATTAAATTTTAGTACCTTGTCAAACACTATAGCAACATTCATAAATGATTAGTTCGCAAATGATTGTTCGATTGTTAATAATACGGCATTGATTACATTTTACTTTTACTTTAATGTTGTTATTGTCGCCCTCCTATCTAGCGGTAATATCACATTTCATTATTTTTATACAATAGAAAATTCGAAATACATCATAAAGTAGTGGCACTACTACACATGCAAAACCGTTAAAAACTGACTAAGGCTTGTTAAGGGAATAAAACCTTTATGAAACAAGCCTAAATTGTAGACTGCTTGATTGTCTTTGGAACAGACATTATAACTTATGGTATGTGTTGTGAATTGATTTCATGTGTGAGTTCAGTTTATGCTGAGTGTCCACCCAAATTTCCGAAACACGACGTATCTTGATATCTTCCACTAAAAACGATGTAGGTACGAAATAAAAATACATAACCTGTTGCCACATCAGACATTTGACACGTGAGTGATGAGTGCCACGTTGACATGTCGTGCGTGACGCGCAGTGTTGCCACTTGCAATTTTTTATAAAATTATGCTTTATTTAATGTTAATAATTTCGTCAAAAAGTGTTTTTTTTTTGGTTATAAAAATTTGTTTGTAATAGTTATAGGTGTTTCGGAAATGAAAATATGTTTTCTTTCTTTCTTTCTACTTAGTAAATAACTTATGGTTGCCAATACACCATTAAATATCATATCTATACTTAAGAACTAAATTCCAAGCCGCCATGTTTTGATCGAATTCAAAATTGTACTGTCTTAACATTTTATGAACGTTTATCGAACGAACGCAACATTTATTATCCAGTGATCATAAAGTGTTAAAAATAAAACGTATTTCAAATACCAGAATACAGTTATTTTAATATTTAAAGTAGGGTTTTTTTAAACAACTACTTTAATTATTTGTTATGAACAACAAACAGGTTTGTCAGGGCATAGGCACATAAGATTTACATTTGTAATACATAATTATATTTGAAACATCGCAGCGTGTTTCTAACCTCTACTCGTAATAGTAAACTTAATACTAACGATTATTGTAACTGCCTCCGAGATCATTACCCTACGCTCATTATATTTAAATTAATTTGTTTAACGAAAATTAACTCGAATGTTTCGTTGGGTAATATCTCAAGAAAAGCTTATTGTTTTAGAACAATTAACCTCACAATTGTACGTCTTAGCTGTATATGATAATATACTATCTCTTTTATCTAAAACATTTTAATGATAAATTTGCAGTTACTAGTGCAACCTCATGACCCACATCTCACTTGGAAGATACTTCAGCGTTTAATTTTTTCTGTAGAAAGTAAACTTCCAACTTGCACGTTAGTTATCTGTAGTGTATCCCTACTAAGATTTTGAAAGTTATTCAAAGGAACAGACCGTACAAAAAGCCTGGAAACAACTTTGAAAATATTGTAAAAGCATAAGCATCAGCTCATACGAGAAACATTCTACAGTCACGTACAAGATAATATGTTTATTGTATGAGTCAACATCTTGAAAATTGTGAGTCTTGTTCAGCGTGAAAACTAGTATCAGGGATACCGAATGACTACTGTTTACTATACACGTATATATGCTGCATAATATTGCATAAAGGTATTTTAACACCCCTCAAAAACTTTTTTAATGTTTCTTATATAGTATATTACCAGCAAAAACATATCATACTACAGAAGAATTGATCAACAACCTTTTCAAAATCACATCGATCAAATCAATCAATCATCAGCCTATCGCCGTCCACTGTTGGACGAAAGCCTGCCCCATGGAACTATTGTCAATCCCTTGGTATTTACAATCATTCTATTTGATGATATTCATCAATAAGAACAAAGTAGTTTTTATCAACAAGTGGCAACATAAAGGTTGCATAAATCAGGCAACCGATTACCATCAGCAGAGTTTTTTTCTAAACTATAAAATAAAATTAAGAGTGAATACTGCAAAGCTGTTGCTTCAACTTCATGCGAGATAGAGTCCTGGTAGGGGTGTGATTTCGGGTAATATTAGATTGCACGAATTTATAGTTTTCACTATTTTCGGGTTACTTTATAGTGCAGTTATTGGTTAGTTATGTGGTTTTACTTATAATTTTCATCACTGGCCCTGTACCAGAGAACCCGAGTGCGCACGTGCCTGTCGCGTCGACAATCTAACTGCCCGTTAACATATAATTGAATAAAAAAGCGCAAAGCCAGCCTTGATACTTTTTCTTCTTAGTATCTATAGTTTATTTGGTTCATTAATTTAAATCATGCTCAAGATTGCTTGAGAAATATTTATCGGAATGAAATTTAAGTTGCCACTCTTACAGACCAACTTCAATTCAGCGGTCATTTTATAAGGTCTTTATATAAGATTTAATATTTAGAAAATTATTTTACTTCTCAAATGTGTTTTGTGTTTCATTTCTTTTGTTTGTCAAATATTAAAATAAATTATTAATTCAAAGTTAAATATGTAATTTATAATTATTTTATATTTTAGTGTAGAAAGTAAATAAAGAATGTTGAATTATATTTATTACATCATGGGTGTGATAGTTAAATTGCACGCCTAATGTATCTTATAAGAATTTAAAATGCAATTTTTTTTTCATTTTAAATTTATAATTCTTAATTATTATTCAAAACAAATGTATGGATGTAATGAATGTAGTAAAACCGGCTTGAATATTTATAGCGACAACAGAAATTCACACGTTGAGAACAACTGTCTACTTATTACGTTCGCTACATACCTACAGCTCGCTGACAGACAGACGGACGCCGACAGTCACGTGTCTTGTGAGCCCCATACAAGAAACGTATTTTTTTTTAAATTTCATTTTATTATTTGTTATTGTAGCAACAATATACATAAATACATACTTTGCACATTTAAACTGTCTACCTATTACGGTACATGAGATACAGATG
This sequence comes from Callimorpha dominula, assembly GCA_949752705.1. NCBI lineage: Eukaryota > Metazoa > Arthropoda > Insecta > Lepidoptera > Erebidae > Callimorpha > Callimorpha dominula. Next base: position 24,423,788 of record OX456999.1, on the reverse strand, counting down.
AATTGAAACAGTTTTGTTATAGAGATTGACACAATGAAAAAGGGAAATCAATGTATTGTTGTATTTTTAAAATAAGCATAAATTCACAATTATTAATAGGTTTTATGAGAGTGTTTTTATCTTTGTATAGCCTTATTATAATATTTCATTCTGGATGACTAGGAAGTAAACCTTACTGTATTACTGTTAATAGTATTTTATATTCACAAAATTTATAATTATATGATGTCTTCCACAACTAAAAACAATTAAAATATATAACCTTCATCTAATTCTTATGTTGTTAATACCTACCATAAATGTTGGTTTAAAATAATTTTTACAAAAATCATTTAGCATCTGATCGTTTGTTATAGTATCTGCTATGTTATATAGCAAAAGCAACCTTAGTCCCCACATTTAGAAAGGTGGTGAGCCCGTAATCTGGGAACTGAGGCGTGACCTCGCAATAACGGGGATATTGGAAAACTTGGTGAAACTTCACCACAGATCTACGGTCTCGACCCTCTCCAGGTGCGGCTAGCGGCGCTAGTGGCCGGGCGACGTTCTTGAACTGTATTAAGAAATAATGTCCTGAAATTTTTCAGTACTCGTAGTGCAACTTACAGGAAATGTATACAGAAGTTAGGTCTTTAGGACACTGGAGAACTGGAGGTTAAAACATAGTATTAGCAGTGTAGAAAACTTTAAAAATTTAAACTAACCGTTTAAAAAATTATATGAGAAGTCACAGTTAAGACATCTCTACACAATGATGATCACAGCTAAAATAAACTAGAAGGTTCCCGAGTTAATTAATCAAAATCAAAATTATCTATTTATTTCAAGTAAACCCATTGTAGGTATTTTAGGAAGAAGTTGATCGTGAAGCTAGTTGCCTGTTCCAAGTCGTAGATCCTATGTAGTAGTGTAGTAGTAGTGTAATATAATGTAGATTAAATTTTGAAGTTTTAAAGATTAGTAAATTTACATATTTTTTTGTTTTTCTTAGCGGGGTGTTTGGTTCGTGAAAACCGTTTAAATATTAATGTGTAATAGGATAAAAAAATGGTAAGAATTCCGCCTGCCCAGGCCGTAATCGCCGTGAAAACAGATTCTGGAGATCTATATCTACCAGAAAGTTTAGTTTTAGTCGTTATGGATTTTTTAAATAAAATAAAATAATTTTTAACCTATAAGAGAAATCAGGCGTGAGAGTATGTAGCTGTGTATGTATTTTTTACATAAGTTTTAGATGTGTCTGGCTGAATTATGTACATTTTTTTTTCCATTTACAACTGTAAACAGTCAACGCTATAGTATTAAAATTCTAACTAAATTGGTGAGAATTTAGTCTCAGTAGCAGAATTGATACCTTTTCTAGAAAAGTTATTTAAATTTTTCCCTTTAATTCGTTTTTCAAATAGATGTTCAGTGAAATGATGCTAGGAAAAAAGGTTTTTTCTATCATCATTTGTCATCATTTTCATTTGTTAAGTGAAACAAACAACCTGTGTGTCAAATGTGGGATCTTAGGTACTGGGATACATTGGAAACAAACTAATATCACTCCTCTAGTTATTCTCTACCCACAACGTAAGTGACTACAGACGTCTTGGCAAAGTGTCCCACAGTCAAAATACTTCTATAATAGTAACTTACTATAATATTTTACCCACTTGTCTTACTCGACCCCAAATAAAACCAGCCAAAACCTTTTGCAATGTTACACATTTTATCGACCCCAATGAAAATTGGAAAAAGTGCAGGAAGATGATGATTTCGCCCACTTGTCCTGTGTTACCATTCACTTGTCACTTTAAAGAGAATACACATCTTGGGATATTATAAGGCATTTCACAGTGCCAATTGGCACGTACATAAATGCCACTACATGTAACGCAGCTCGTCGTATGCAGATTTCATAAAAATTGTTAGTAAATAGTAACGTAGCTAAAGTAATACTTGTAGTTATTATTTATTGTCACAGTGAGATTTATGTCAGTTACTGATCCGCTACGCCCGATCAGATGTCGGTACGCAGTCAGATTATGCAATAGTTTTAATATAAATCAACTTTCTACTAAAATAAATCGGCTATGAAATCAAAATATCCTTTAAGGAGCTACAGCTAAAGACGTATAATAGCTACTACAGCTAGAAATAAGATTCAAATTATTTCTTTTCGCATCTGTGGTTAAAAATACATTTCAATATTGATCATAGTTTTGAATCTATTTATTAGGGTCGTCTATAATAGGGTTATCTAAGTTTTATTACAATACTTCTAGTTATATTTACACGACTCTGTTATATATTGCATCGTCTAATTCAGGTCTAATTACAAAAGCCTACGCCACGCAACACAATTACTCAAACATAGAACAACAGAATAATCGTATCAGCGCGATTACAATTAAATATTTAGCTGTTAATTAATCTGTATGAACGCACTCAGCAGTACACGCTGTCACTATATGTTGCGTCTTTCAACATACATTCATATATTCGTAATTATTTACTTAATGTCGACTTTCATTTGGTGAAGACGCTACGTGATGAGATACTATGAAATCATCTATAATGTACGAGTAACACTGCCAAGCAAGATCAAGCTGTCATCATAGAGAAGTTCATAGATTAGAATTCGCTAAAAGAACGGAAGATCTGGCTCGTCCGATTATTATAGGCATATCGCTATGACCTTCTCACAATCATCGTGAAACCGAACTCATCTCGAACCTTCATCATATAAGTTTTGTGAACTATTCCAACTGAGTACCGGTACCGGTTCCATTTGCTTGCTTTTAATATGATTTAGTATGGTGTAATGCGTTTTTTGTGGTAAAAATACATTCGTGATAGATAAATTATATCTGCGAATAGTGAGATCGTTTTTGAATACATCCGTTATCGTAGCAGAAGCAGGTTTGCACGAGCCCCCGGAAACAACGGGTACAGGGTTCAACTGCACATGGCCTGTTAGTCGTTAGGGGCCCAAGCCTGCTCGGTTTCATAAAGGATTGTCTTAACATTAGGTGGCAACTCCTGGGAACAGACTCCGCTGTTCTGAGAAACTATATTGTTTTACCCTATTCTATAAAAAATCTATTTAAAAATAGCCACTTCACTGTTATTTTCGGCGAGGTCGTTTCAAGAGATGTAAATAACAGTTGGTGAAAATAGTCGAAAATTTTCCATTAAATCCTCTATAGCATTATAGCATTTTAAATTAAGTCACTATACAATTAAATATTGTCGTTGTCTTAAAGCCATCGTTATACATACACCGTTACAGCCAAACACATTTTATATAAACTTATTTTGAGTCGGCGCCAAACAACAAACTGATTAATTATCAAAATTTTATTTGGCGCCGACTCAAAATAAGTTTATATAAAATTAGATAGTTTATGTAAATAAGCTCAATACTTAAGACTTAAGGTTTATTTATTTTTTGCTTTTTAGTTCTTTTCGTCGGTTTAATTTTTTGTTAAAAAGATTTTATTAGTTCTTTTCGTCGGTTTAATTTTTTGTTAAAAAGATTTTATTTTAAACTAAACGCAATACCTGATAAAGTAATGAAAAGTAAACAGAAACACTATTCGTTCCTACAATTTTCGAGGGATTCTCTCAATTTTTTCAGGATCCCAACATCAGAACCTGACTTCCTTGACATGGGACCACCCTTGTGGTATACCCTATCTAACATAAAAAGAATAATTAAAATCGGTTCATAAATAACGCAGTGAGGGCTAAACAAGTAAACAGAAACACTATTCGTTCCTACAATTTTCGAGGGTTTCTCTCAATTTTTTTAGGATCCCATCATCAGATCCTGACTTCCTTAACATGGGACCCAAGGGTGGTCCCATGTTAAGGAAGTTATCCCCGAAATACAGACTTAAGTAAAATCGTATATCTTTAATAAACTTTGTGTAGTTATCAGTTTCATATTTATTTGCTAGTAATTATGTGATTTGACTGTAAGGGATTTTCTGATGCCGATTATACAGTTAAGCGTAATTCGTCACCAATAGGTTGTGACACACAATTTATTCGCCCCTGCGATGGAACATAAACTCTCGAACATACTACATGTATACTAATTACACATAGTTCATTATTTGCAATTTGGTTCAGTTTGCATAATTGATTGTTTTGTTACTAACGTGTGTAGGATGAGATTGAATTTCCAATAATAATATTAGCAACATCAGAGTAAGAGATTTAGGTTAATGATGTGTTCGAGAAACGTATTCATTCTAATTGTGTTAAGTGATATTAACATTAAAAACGTAACTCTAGCACTTGAAAGTATTTGTTCCCTTTTTTATGAACGTGTTAATAAAGTAAATGTATTATAATTACCAAGGAATGAAAGGTTGAAACTGTTCCCTTTACCTACTTGTAAAAAATAATATTTTTTTGGTCTAAGTCTTTTACATATGTCCACTTTTCAAAGTTTAGATAAATTTCGTTAATTTTCTGACTCAATCTAGATCTTAAACCAACCCAAAATGACCAAATATACAATGACTTATGCAATTTATATTAAAATGTTTGTAGGTATAATGTATAAATTAAATAGATTTATAACGAACCACAAACTGAAGACAACCATAAAGTGAGTTATTTAAGTGCTTTAAGTGCAGAGACAGACGTTTTGAGTTATTTAATTTAGTAGCGACTTCGATTCCCTGGTCGGTACGGCTTTAAAGTGCACGGGACTAACCTTCGCAGTAGAGCTGCGAAATAATGGATATGGTTACAGCGAGAAGTAAAAAATGATTTGCCATCTACGTAAAACTTACCATTTGAATGTGTATACCCTGACCGTATTAGTTTTTTAGGTGAATGGTACATTTTCGAAATTGAAAAATCTTTAGATAGATTGCATTGATTATGATATTAAACCACTAAGAATATCTTTGAATATCAAGCAGCATTTGAATCGCATTCTTTTCTTATACGACTCCAGTTCCCCTGACTGCTTTGCCAACTTAGGCCTGCTCACAATGCCTAAGAGTAAAATATGAATAAATAACAATAAAATATTACTAAAGTTCGTAACGTTTAAATTATATCCGGAGGAAGGAAGGCTTATTTGGAAAGTAGCGCATTTGAAATTTATTTATCTTCAGATACATGTATATTTATTTTGTTGTAAGATGTTTTAATCAAGATTTAAACGCGATAAGAGTTTGAAAACATTCATTTTCATATTCAAATACAGAAATTGCACGTACAATAAAAAAACTAAGTCATTTAACTAAAATTTGTAATTACATCCATCCGTTTTTCCTAGAAAATCAACTTAAAATATCAAATTCAAATTCAAAATCATTTATTCAATTAAGACACTAAGTGACATTTATGAACGTTAAATTGAAGCTAGAGTTAAAATCATAGATCGGCACAAACAGACGCCACAGCATGTGCTGGATTGTCGAGGTAAATTAGGTGAAAACACCAAAATCTACTGCCTGCTTGTGTCGATCTATAACTTCCAGTTTCCAAAATGCGTAGAGCCTTATGAGAAGAATACTGGCAAAGAAACTTATGGCCACTCTTTTTAAAAGTCAGATCTTCAGGTACAATAGTGTTAGTGTTACACGAAAGGTAAACAGGATGCAAGCTGAATTTCATTTTATTGAAATGCTTCAAAAGCTAACGTACTAAAAAATAAAAATCACTCAGTGACACCGTTGAAGGTTTGAACTTATTAAACATAGAAATCATTCGAGGTGCACATCTACCTTCATTCAATTAGAAAATGTACTGTTAAAAATAATTCGTGACTGGATTAAGAGGCTAGAGTTGCAGTTGATCGAACCAAAATAATAGTATAGGCTAAAGCATCGCTGACTAGGCCGACCAGTCACCCCAAGCAGCACCCGTTCACGAGTATGACGCATGGATCAGCCATCATCTCCTTCGCCATATCAGAGGGAAAGAAATGACCCGCCCCAGTACCAGTACCCAGTACTAGTAGGATTTCCTAATAAGGTAATTTGTTACAGTTTGCTTGAATTTGTCTACAGGAAGGTCGCTAACATGTATAGGAATTTTGTTATAAAAACGTATACTAAGACCTTCGAACGAGTTGTGTACTTTATGCAAGCGATGATAGGTACCAACGAGTTTAGACTTGTTTCTTGTATTAATATTGTGTATATCACTATTTTTCTTATAGTCATTAATGTTGTGCCTAACAAACATAATATTTGCAAAAATATACTGTGATGCAACAGTTAAAATACCTATATCCTTAAACAACTCTCGAAGAGAGACTAGCACCTAAATTGTATATGGAGCGGATGGCTCGTTTTTGGAGAATAAAAATCAGTTTCAACATCAGCCGCCTTGCCCCAAAGTAGTATACCATAGGACATGACGGTGTGAAAGTAGCTAAAATAAACTAGCCCAGCTGTGTCCGTATCAGTGAGCTGGCGTACCTTCCATACTGCATAAGCTGCCGAACTAAGCCTACCTGCAAGGCTGTCTATCTGGGCTCCCGATTGTAGTTTACTATCTAATGTAATGCCTAAGAATACTGTTGAGTCTACAATACTTAACATTTCATTATTTAGAGTTAAATTAGTACCTAGCTGTTTTACATTTGGCATAGTAAATCTCACACACTTTGTTTTATTCGAATTTAGTAGGAGATTGTTAGTTGAAAACCAATACAATACATCATTTAGTGCCCTATTCACATCGTCAAAAACTCTTTCTTACGATCGACCTTAAAAATAAGTGACGTATCATCAGCAAATAGAACTATATCACAGAGATCTTTTAAATAATAAGGTAAATCGTTTATATATATGCGAAAAAATAGAGGACCTAGTATAGAGCCCTATCTCAATCGTTCTTGGGATAATTTAAAATATTTAGCCATATTAGTTTAATATAGCATAAATTATTTTTAGGAGACCGTATAGTACCGGAACTGTAGTCCTCGAAATGAGTAAATATTTTCTCTAGCGTTAAAATTGTAATTTTTTTAACACAGACTTCTAAGGAAAACACTAGTGTTCTAAATACATATAATCCTTCGTTAGACTTTATATTATATATATACTATTACTATATATGTAGTATAACAGTAAGTTATACTACATATATAGTAGCCAGTGGAAAGTCAATTAACTACCTCGATTATTATAATATTGTTAGTCCCTAATTTTACTTAAAACTACCATTGACAGCATTTTACAATGGTTATTTAACTAGATTAGATGGATTAAATATTACTAAACCATTACAGGTAAAATTAAACCACTTGAAAGCTTGACCATGTCTATGGTGTATTACATCGAACTAACGTAAATGTTGGGAAATGAAAGGTATTTTGCCTAGTTATTAGTACAGTAATTATGACCTATATAATTACATATTTGTAATTAAGTTGCTAATATTGTGAAGTTCGAACCAGAATCTTATAGTGCTGAATGTCTAAACTAATTATATAAAGAGGAAAGGTTAATTTGTTTGTAGTCGACCGACCGAAGTTAAGAAAGATATTTTAATTAGAAATAGCTTAAGCTACGTGTTATTTTAGATATAGGTAAAGGTTACGGCGAACGAAGTCCCAAGCACAGTTGGTGTTAAATATTTTCCTAAAGTGTAACAGACTTCTAGTCTTCAAAATGATCACGCTGTGTACCCAGTTTGGTATGAATGAATCACTCTAAATTGAATAAGGTTATGTTCATGTCACGTCCTGTGACGTCATACACAAGGTTCTGTGGTATTACAGAACCGCTACATAATCCAACGTCAGCGTTGATGGACGGCGAACAAAGCGATTCGGTGAGATCATAACTGCGATTCCTCGAAATCAAAATATCCTTTAAGGAGCTACAGCTAAAGACGTATAATAGCTACTACAGCTAGAAATAAGATTCAAATTATTTCTTTTCGCATCTGTGGTTAAAAATACATTTCAATATTGATCATAGTTTTGAATCTATTTATTAGGGTCGTCTATAATAGGGTTATCTAAGTTTTATTACAATACTTCTAGTTATATTTACACGACTCTGTTATATATTGCATCGTCTAATTCAGGTCTAATTACAAAAGCCTACGCCACGCAACACAATTACTCAAACATAGAACAACAGAATAATCGTATCAGCGCGATTACAATTAAATATTTAGCTGTTAATTAATCTGTATGAACGCACTCAGCAGTACACGCTGTCACTATATGTTGCGTCTTTCAACATACATTCATATATTCGTAATTATTTACTTAATGTCGACTTTCATTTGGTGAAGACGCTACGTGATGAGATACTATGAAATCATCTATAATGTACGAGTAACACTGCCAAGCAAGATCAAGCTGTCATCATAGAGAAGTTCATAGATTAGAATTCGCTAAAAGAACGGAAGATCTGGCTCGTCCGATTATTATAGGCATATCGCTATGACCTTCTCACAATCATCGTGAAACCGAACTCATCTCGAACCTTCATCATATAAGTTTTGTGAACTATTCCAACTGAGTACCGGTACCGGTTCCATTTGCTTGCTTTTAATATGATTTAGTATGGTGTAATGCGTTTTTTGTGGTAAAAATACATTCGTGATAGATAAATTATATCTGCGAATAGTGAGATCGTTTTTGAATACATCCGTTATCGTAGCAGAAGCAGGTTTGCACGAGCCCCCGGAAACAACGGGTACAGGGTTCAACTGCACATGGCCTGTTAGTCGTTAGGGGCCCAAGCCTGCTCGGTTTCATAAAGGATTGTCTTAACATTAGGTGGCAACTCCTGGGAACAGACTCCGCTGTTCTGAGAAACTATATTGTTTTACCCTATTCTATAAAAAATCTATTTAAAAATAGCCACTTCACTGTTATTTTCGGCGAGGTCGTTTCAAGAGATGTAAATAACAGTTGGTGAAAATAGTCGAAAATTTTCCATTAAATCCTCTATAGCATTATAGCATTTTAAATTAAGTCACTATACAATTAAATATTGTCGTTGTCTTAAAGCCATCGTTATACATACACCGTTACAGCCAAACACATTTTATATAAACTTATTTTGAGTCGGCGCCAAACAACAAACTGATTAATTATCAAAATTTTATTTGGCGCCGACTCAAAATAAGTTTATATAAAATTAGATAGTTTATGTAAATAAGCTCAATACTTAAGACTTAAGGTTTATTTATTTTTTGCTTTTTAGTTCTTTTCGTCGGTTTAATTTTTTGTTAAAAAGATTTTATTAGTTCTTTTCGTCGGTTTAATTTTTTGTTAAAAAGATTTTATTTTAAACTAAACGCAATACCTGATAAAGTAATGAAAAGTAAACAGAAACACTATTCGTTCCTACAATTTTCGAGGGATTCTCTCAATTTTTTCAGGATCCCAACATCAGAACCTGACTTCCTTGACATGGGACCACCCTTGTGGTATACCCTATCTAACATAAAAAGAATAATTAAAATCGGTTCATAAATAACGCAGTGAGGGCTAAACAAGTAAACAGAAACACTATTCGTTCCTACAATTTTCGAGGGTTTCTCTCAATTTTTTTAGGATCCCATCATCAGATCCTGACTTCCTTAACATGGGACCCAAGGGTGGTCCCATGTTAAGGAAGTTATCCCCGAAATACAGACTTAAGTAAAATCGTATATCTTTAATAAACTTTGTGTAGTTATCAGTTTCATATTTATTTGCTAGTAATTATGTGATTTGACTGTAAGGGATTTTCTGATGCCGATTATACAGTTAAGCGTAATTCGTCACCAATAGGTTGTGACACACAATTTATTCGCCCCTGCGATGGAACATAAACTCTCGAACATACTACATGTATACTAATTACACATAGTTCATTATTTGCAATTTGGTTCAGTTTGCATAATTGATTGTTTTGTTACTAACGTGTGTAGGATGAGATTGAATTTCCAATAATAATATTAGCAACATCAGAGTAAGAGATTTAGGTTAATGATGTGTTCGAGAAACGTATTCATTCTAATTGTGTTAAGTGATATTAACATTAAAAACGTAACTCTAGCACTTGAAAGTATTTGTTCCCTTTTTTATGAACGTGTTAATAAAGTAAATGTATTATAATTACCAAGGAATGAAAGGTTGAAACTGTTCCCTTTACCTACTTGTAAAAAATAATATTTTTTTGGTCTAAGTCTTTTACATATGTCCACTTTTCAAAGTTTAGATAAATTTCGTTAATTTTCTGACTCAATCTAGATCTTAAACCAACCCAAAATGACCAAATATACAATGACTTATGCAATTTATATTAAAATGTTTGTAGGTATAATGTATAAATTAAATAGATTTATAACGAACCACAAACTGAAGACAACCATAAAGTGAGTTATTTAAGTGCTTTAAGTGCAGAGACAGACGTTTTGAGTTATTTAATTTAGTAGCGACTTCGATTCCCTGGTCGGTACGGCTTTAAAGTGCACGGGACTAACCTTCGCAGTAGAGCTGCGAAATAATGGATATGGTTACAGCGAGAAGTAAAAAATGATTTGCCATCTACGTAAAACTTACCATTTGAATGTGTATACCCTGACCGTATTAGTTTTTTAGGTGAATGGTACATTTTCGAAATTGAAAAATCTTTAGATAGATTGCATTGATTATGATATTAAACCACTAAGAATATCTTTGAATATCAAGCAGCATTTGAATCGCATTCTTTTCTTATACGACTCCAGTTCCCCTGACTGCTTTGCCAACTTAGGCCTGCTCACAATGCCTAAGAGTAAAATATGAATAAATAACAATAAAATATTACTAAAGTTCGTAACGTTTAAATTATATCCGGAGGAAGGAAGGCTTATTTGGAAAGTAGCGCATTTGAAATTTATTTATCTTCAGATACATGTATATTTATTTTGTTGTAAGATGTTTTAATCAAGATTTAAACGCGATAAGAGTTTGAAAACATTCATTTTCATATTCAAATACAGAAATTGCACGTACAATAAAAAAACTAAGTCATTTAACTAAAATTTGTAATTACATCCATCCGTTTTTCCTAGAAAATCAACTTAAAATATCAAATTCAAATTCAAAATCATTTATTCAATTAAGACACTAAGTGACATTTATGAACGTTAAATTGAAGCTAGAGTTAAAATCATAGATCGGCACAAACAGACGCCACAGCATGTGCTGGATTGTCGAGGTAAATTAGGTGAAAACACCAAAATCTACTGCCTGCTTGTGTCGATCTATAACTTCCAGTTTCCAAAATGCGTAGAGCCTTATGAGAAGAATACTGGCAAAGAAACTTATGGCCACTCTTTTTAAAAGTCAGATCTTCAGGTACAATAGTGTTAGTGTTACACGAAAGGTAAACAGGATGCAAGCTGAATTTCATTTTATTGAAATGCTTCAAAAGCTAACGTACTAAAAAATAAAAATCACTCAGTGACACCGTTGAAGGTTTGAACTTATTAAACATAGAAATCATTCGAGGTGCACATCTACCTTCATTCAATTAGAAAATGTACTGTTAAAAATAATTCGTGACTGGATTAAGAGGCTAGAGTTGCAGTTGATCGAACCAAAATAATAGTATAGGCTAAAGCATCGCTGACTAGGCCGACCAGTCACCCCAAGCAGCACCCGTTCACGAGTATGACGCATGGATCAGCCATCATCTCCTTCGCCATATCAGAGGGAAAGAAATGACCCGCCCCAGTACCAGTACCCAGTACTAGTAGGATTTCCTAATAAGGTAATTTGTTACAGTTTGCTTGAATTTGTCTACAGGAAGGTCGCTAACATGTATAGGAATTTTGTTATAAAAACGTATACTAAGACCTTCGAACGAGTTGTGTACTTTATGCAAGCGATGATAGGTACCAACGAGTTTAGACTTGTTTCTTGTATTAATATTGTGTATATCACTATTTTTCTTATAGTCATTAATGTTGTGCCTAACAAACATAATATTTGCAAAAATATACTGTGATGCAACAGTTAAAATACCTATATCCTTAAACAACTCTCGAAGAGAGACTAGCACCTAAATTGTATATGGAGCGGATGGCTCGTTTTTGGAGAATAAAAATCAGTTTCAACATCAGCCGCCTTGCCCCAAAGTAGTATACCATAGGACATGACGGTGTGAAAGTAGCTAAAATAAACTAGCCCAGCTGTGTCCGTATCAGTGAGCTGGCGTACCTTCCATACTGCATAAGCTGCCGAACTAAGCCTACCTGCAAGGCTGTCTATCTGGGCTCCCGATTGTAGTTTACTATCTAATGTAATGCCTAAGAATACTGTTGAGTCTACAATACTTAACATTTCATTATTTAGAGTTAAATTAGTACCTAGCTGTTTTACATTTGGCATAGTAAATCTCACACACTTTGTTTTATTCGAATTTAGTAGGAGATTGTTAGTTGAAAACCAATACAATACATCATTTAGTGCCCTATTCACATCGTCAAAAACTCTTTCTTACGATCGACCTTAAAAATAAGTGACGTATCATCAGCAAATAGAACTATATCACAGAGATCTTTTAAATAATAAGGTAAATCGTTTATATATATGCGAAAAAATAGAGGACCTAGTATAGAGCCCTATCTCAATCGTTCTTGGGATAATTTAAAATATTTAGCCATATTAGTTTAATATAGCATAAATTATTTTTAGGAGACCGTATAGTACCGGAACTGTAGTCCTCGAAATGAGTAAATATTTTCTCTAGCGTTAAAATTGTAATTTTTTTAACACAGACTTCTAAGGAAAACACTAGTGTTCTAAATACATATAATCCTTCGTTAGACTTTATATTATATATATACTATTACTATATATGTAGTATAACAGTAAGTTATACTACATATATAGTAGCCAGTGGAAAGTCAATTAACTACCTCGATTATTATAATATTGTTAGTCCCTAATTTTACTTAAAACTACCATTGACAGCATTTTACAATGGTTATTTAACTAGATTAGATGGATTAAATATTACTAAACCATTACAGGTAAAATTAAACCACTTGAAAGCTTGACCATGTCTATGGTGTATTACATCGAACTAACGTAAATGTTGGGAAATGAAAGGTATTTTGCCTAGTTATTAGTACAGTAATTATGACCTATATAATTACATATTTGTAATTAAGTTGCTAATATTGTGAAGTTCGAACCAGAATCTTATAGTGCTGAATGTCTAAACTAATTATATAAAGAGGAAAGGTTAATTTGTTTGTAGTCGACCGACCGAAGTTAAGAAAGATATTTTAATTAGAAATAGCTTAAGCTACGTGTTATTTTAGATATAGGTAAAGGTTACGGCGAACGAAGTCCCAAGCACAGTTGGTGTTAAATATTTTCCTAAAGTGTAACAGACTTCTAGTCTTCAAAATGATCACGCTGTGTACCCAGTTTGGTATGAATGAATCACTCTAAATTGAATAAGGTTATGTTCATGTCACGTCCTGTGACGTCATACACAAGGTTCTGTGGTATTACAGAACCGCTACATAATCCAACGTCAGCGTTGATGGACGGCGAACAAAGCGATTCGGTGAGATCATAACTGCGATTCCTGTGTAGTTCACGAGTTGTTTTGTCTGTTCAACTAGTTTAGGGTTTAGATCAAATCTCTTAACGAAGTATTGTGTAGTAGAATTATGCGGGTTTTGAAAACAAATAATAAGTATTTGAATAACATCCGGACTAATATTGTTAACGCAAAAGTGAATTTGTTTGTTTGGTTATTTGTTACGCTTTCTCGCCTAACTATTCAACCGATCGTCATGAAATTTGGCACACGTGTTGTCAGGCGTTCGGAAAAGGACAGAGTACTTTTATCTGAAGAAAATTAAAAAACTTTTAAGAAAAATAAAAAAAGAAACTGAAAAGTTAAAAAACTATTCAGGTTCTTTCTTCTTTCGTCGGTTTATTTTTGTTGAAAAGTTTTTAATATTAACTTCACTTTTAACTAACAAACTAACTATGTTAACAAATCTTGGAAGTCATTTTACACCTTCCATTGTTGCATCGAAATAAAACTATGTAGACAGTACTATAATTTGGTATCTTAGCGCTGATCTGATGGTGGAACCAGGAGGTGAATAGTGGAACTCTTCAGTGGCTACTACTAAACCCCTCTAGTTTAGGGACATAGGATTCGTTTTGACGAGTCCAATAGATTGGGCTTGGTAATGATAGTGTGATGATAAAGGTGGTTAGTGGAATTCTTTTTTACTTTTTATTCGGTTTAATTCGGTTCGCCATTAAAACGTATTTTTAGTTTTACTAAACTAAAATTGTTTTATTTAGGGCACAACTGAAGGCATTTCACTGATCCACCAAATTTACTCTTAAAAAAGAGCCCTATAGAACGGCGCGCATGAGGATGGTATAGCAACACTTAAATAATAATATTTATTAGCCCAAAAATCTTACAATTTACAGTACACAGTATTTAAATTTTTTTTTGTCGGATTCTAGTGCTTTTTTTGTGCGTATGGAAACGGTGAACCGCTGGATTCTGGTGCCTAAGGTAAGCTCTAGGCCTGTATTTCACTGGCACCCTTGATTTTGCGACTAAATATAATATGGATGTACTGATAACTGACACGGATGTAGTTAGTTATGACTAGCTCTCAGATGTTCAATGCTTGATAAGCTTTCTAATAGCTGTATAATTCTTAATGTGTATTACTTATGTACATATTTCAGATCAGTTCAGAAATGTATTCTAAGCACGGAAGCAATCGTACCGGTTGTACGAAGATGTGGAGAATATTGCGTTACTGTATTTTGCAGTATTTGTAGCGTGGGAATTAACCAATTGCAGTTACCGAACGGAGTTGGAACGAGCGATAGATATTAATCAGGGACTGTGCATGTTGCTACTGAACAAGTAGCATTTGGAAACATGTTATGAGCGTTATTTAATGTTCCGAACAGAAAAATTAATTAGGATGGATTGTAAGAATCCTGTTTATCCCTACATACTAAAATATTCTTCTGTATCAACCATCAACGATAGGATGTCTATTAAATTAAGAAACCAAAAAAGATTCTTATGGGTTCGAACAACGTTTCTTAAGTCAGTTAAAACTTTTTTTTTGAGTTTCAGTTTCATTTGTATCCTAAACCCCGATACTTGAGATTACCAATCTAAAAATATATTTAAGATTTATTTTTTATATATTATTAAACATTAATTTATAAAACCATAACAGCAAAATTTCACTATGATAAGTTTAACGTGTATCTGTATATCTGACTGTGGCATCACTCCTCAACGGATGGACCGATTATGTTTTTTTAAAGGTGACTTAATAGAGAGTGTTCTTAAGTACGATTCACACCGAACGGGCCACGTCAGAGCGCGTCGGACCAGTTCTAAACGGACGCGCGCGTATGCCACGGCAGCCGGTCCGACTCGCTCCGAGGCGCTCCAGAGCGATGCGTTGCTGGTACGGAGCCGAACGGGCGCGGTGGCAGCGAAGCGCAAGTGGGCGCGGCCCGTTCGGTGTGAATCGTACTTTAGTTAGTTCTTATAAATTGACAAAATCAGTTCCATCGTTCGAAGATTATTAGTTCTTTTCTAATCGTTAGTGATTTTGGAGTCGGTGCTATTTTTTATTTTTAGTTCTTTACAGTGAATAGTGTCAAGAACATTATTCTAAATAATGTTATATGTGTAAATGCAAAATTTGGTATGTTTATTTGGTTGTTTCTTTTAAAAAATACCTTCAACGGTGGTAATAAGTCTAAAATACAGCCTTGCTTTTTAAAATTACATTTTGATGCAGCAATAACTAGACGAAGCTTCTAAACTGCCAACATAACATTATGCTTTCGGGATTAATATAATGTTGTGTAACATGCATTACTTTCTACCATTATATTTTTATCCAAAAGTCACTTCTTAGTTGATTTGCTTACGTTTCGCTTTGGTAATCGATAAGTTTATCGATTACAACTGTCATTTGTTCTTTTCAACTAATGTCACAGCACAAGTGCCAACGTTTCTTAAAACAGCATTCGGACAGTCAGTCAACCGTCGGCATTCGAGAAGCTACAAATGTAAGTGTTATGTTTTATAATATCAGTGTTTAACAGAATTATATTACTTTAATAGAGCTTAATGCCTTTGATTGCGTTCTTTTCTTGCTATGCCTTTTCAGTTGGCTATAAATTATATAAATCACTTATCACCATATTACAGTTTTAATTTCGATATTGTTAGAGAAATTTTAGAGGGCTCGGAGTTCCCGTCAACAGCCAGTTGGCGTCACAGGTATGGGACCCTTCCATCGCCTACTTTACCTGCCTTTGCCTTTCAATATACCTACTCCAATTTAATCGACCATTAATTCGCCTCCGCTTCTGTTTGGACTCATTTTCGACCATCCAACAGTGTAAGTTTCAACGCTATGTAACACGGGGCTAATACGTTAGACATATGCCGATCATTAAAACAAAACTACACAATATAATAAAAGTGACGGATCCATTCATAAATTTATTTGTATTCCATTTTCATGTTGTTTTCGCGTTGTAGTCCATTCAACTTTCGTAACTTTTCTACTTGTTGAAATAAATATTAATAAATAACCTTTACGCTCTTTTCCTGTCCGGTAGTCAGACACGATATATGACTTATTATGCTTTGAACTAACACTATTTAATACGTTGTTGTATT
This sequence comes from Callimorpha dominula, assembly GCA_949752705.1. Lineage (NCBI taxonomy): Eukaryota > Metazoa > Arthropoda > Insecta > Lepidoptera > Erebidae > Callimorpha > Callimorpha dominula. The sequence continues at coordinate 24,407,112 of OX456999.1, read as the reverse complement.
AGCAGTTTTATAAACTTAAATAATAAATGCACAGTGCTGATAGACATAAAATGTGTGAACGGTGTTCGTACCTTACATGCGTAATAAAATAAACATGTACAGGTCATTAAAATAATACAATACAAACACATAAAATAAGTATTACACAAAAGTCATAACAGGGAATAGTAAATGGCGCGATTAGTCGCGGCCGCGCTATAACGCACTAATTAACAAGCGGGCACACCTGTGTGTGGCCGTGCGGCTTCAGATTTATGTACAGATTAGCGCTAATCTTTAATTATTAGCCTTTTTATCTATTGGAGCTGGAAACAAATGTCTGTGACTGTAACAGATGGAAGCGCGTTTGGAAAATTTACCTCATTCAGTTGGTTGGGGGAAGATAACTTGGTAGCGAGCCGTAATACAACAAACATATTGACTATTACATAGTTTAAAACTAGATGATTGGTTAAACCAGTTTGTCGGAATACATGAGAAATTTCAAATGAATATTTGAAATTTCTCGTTTATTTGGGTAGTTACGAGTAGAAGCAAACTCTCCTCATGGATCAGTCTATACAACGGAAATTACTTCCGTCTCACGGGATTATCAGATATTTTGAAAATCACTTACCCACGTTTCTTTTAAGAAATATTTAGCGCTAACTACTAAATCTAGGTAGGTACTCTTGATGATTGAAAAGAAATACTCAGATAATTTGTTCAAGGAACACGCCACTGCACGAAAACCAGCTCATTACCGTAATTAAGATTCAGAGAGGCGGTACCATGATCTTCTTTACGTCGATTGAGACGAAAAGAAAAACATTTCTTTCCGTTGCTAAACATTTCATTTTAATTGTTAAACAACATATCAACAAAAAATATAATTTGCCTTTATTTTATCTTTTCTTATTTACACCGTTGATTTACTATTATTCGAAGTCCAAAAACACCAAACGTAATACGAACTCTCTTCAATTTAGTTACGCATTTATAACACAGTTAATTGGGCAAAGAAAACAATAACAAAACAAGGCAAAACAGCTTTGTAATTGACCGTGAGTTCCAAAACATAAAATCTCCTACAGACTTAACTTAAATATATTCAACATTTTCTAGAACAAAATAATAAACCTTTCTCTGTAGCTTGAAATATTATTCTAGGATTTTCAATACACGTCATCGTCTTATATTTCAGAGTTCAGACTTCAACATGGCTTTATAACGTAGACGTATAATGTACAAGGGCTTTTTAATTGGAATTGAGTGTTGCATGACTTATTCACAGCGGCATATTAGTCTGTTCTATATTCTAAAATAGAACTGATTCAATAGTCACTTGAAGGTTCGAACTGAATATTTTATAGCAGAGAATCCAAACCTGGAACTGAATAATACACGTGTAAGGGAATAATTTTAAGATAAAGCGTTGTGTGATATCAGTGAGTCACGACAAAAACGTTCCAAGCAATAAATTACATGTTGTAATGAGAGTTCGTTCAAACAGTTTTAAATTAAATAATTGTAGGTGGTTGATGCTACTATTTTTTAATGTAATTTAAAACATAAGAGGACAAGGTGCCTAGCTAGGTACTTATAAAACTTTTTTACCACCGTTTATCTTATTTCTGGCAGCTGCCATCCCTGTTCTCACTCCTATCTGTCATTATCATCACTGTTATTATCGTCATTAAGAACACATGTGTAACGGGTTAACGACCGTACATTTTACGCGGTCAGCTAATTTACTTTATACTATGGCTTTGGTACGAATCGCATTCAGTAGACGTTAGTAAGTCAGTAGTTTACACACTATCAATATATTATTACTGTACATCTAAGTAATATGATTTGTAGTTCTCGTAGTTTGTGCATTAAATCTGTTTTTAACAACATTTCTGTAATTTAACAAAAAGTGTTCGAATGTAGTGCAACATAAATAATAATTTAATTTTCGCTCAGTAATTAGGGAGCTTTTGTATGTATACATATAGCGCAGTCAACCTAGCTGTTTTATGATCAAAATGGACATTTGGATTATAACGCATTTTTATTTTTGGATAAATAATAAAAAAATGCGCTGATTAAGAATTTCGATACCCGCAGTCTGGGCAAACTTTCTGAAATTGTAGCTTGTGATGATATTAAAAAGTCCTACGATATTTTGAGGTATACCTTTTTTTACGCAACCTATAAAAAGGTAAAAAAAGTCGATATTTTTGAATTGTCTATGGTCCGATCCGCTTTAGCGGTTTAGAAAAAAATTGCGCATTTTGCAATAAGGGCTAAAAAAAATATCGTTAATAACTTAAAAAGTTTAAAACCGATCTCGCTGCAATTTATAGCACTTTTTAATATCATCACAAGCTACAATTTCAGGAAGTTTAAGACTTCTATTTATTAAATGTTAAAAAAAAACACTCTTTTTTAACTTTGACCTTCATTTGCTGTTAAACAAAACAGAAAACGACTATGAACAAGTTTAATTTTGTAAGTAATTTAATGGAGAACAAATAAGCTATTGGACACATATGACGAAAAACGTACTAGAAACGAGATATCACACAAAATGTAAAACAAGTCTTTTTTTTGTTAAATTGTCAAATAAAATAATGACACAACACTTGCCCAGACTGCGGGTATGGAAATTCTTAATCAGCGCAATTTTTTACTATTTAGTCAAAAATAAAATTACGTGGTAGTCTAAAATTTAGGTATTTTAGTTCCTGGAGTCACAAGTGCGCTGCCGGCCTTTAAGGGGGGAAGAGAGGAATTGAAGAGGGGGAAAGGGAAGGGTTAGGTCCGGTAACCTCACTCACACGGCGAAAAGCAATGCAGGCATTGCTTCACTGCCGGTTTTCTGTGAGGCCGTGGTATCACTCCGGTCGAGCCGGCCCATATGTGCCGAAGCATGGCTCTCCCACGCATGAAAAAAAACTGTAGGTCACTTAGTAGGCAACACGCGCGTCTGGATTGACGTTGTGTCGTTCTTACATTAAAAGAGGATTAATTACATGTCAGGAGAACTTCTGATCGATGCCAAATAATGCAGAAGAATGAACTTACAAAGACTAGATAAATATAAGGTATGTTCTTATTTTAGTAGAGTGTTGGTACCTACACAATCTATATTGAACTTTATTTATTTAATTTGTGAGTAACTTTTAATTTGTATGCCTTGTTAAAATAAACTACGTATTTTTTTATCACTATTTTGTGTTAGATCACACAAGTGTATGTACTGTGTTATTTAAAGCGAATGCTATACTTTGAGTGTATAACCTTGATAATAAAGAAATTATGATGATAGATAGATTACTATACTAATTTATAGCTGTATTTTTTAATTTTAGTGTTTTAATAGTCGATATGAAAAAAGCGACTATTTCTTTTTCACAGTGAGAAATTGTAAATCTTAATTTAAATTTTTGCAACATTGAACCACCTTTTCCATTTTATACGGCGTTAATTCTTTTGTCTCATTAAACGTATTTATAGCGGCAGTTAACAGTTTGTGCGCATTATTAAGACTTACTCGGCACGTGCACGCTGTAAAATGCGTCGCACTAAAGGCCACTAAGCTAGTGATAGGTTTCTGTAAGCGAAGAAGTTTTTAAGTTGTGAGAAGCTGTATTTTCTTGTTTGGTTTAAGTGAGAAAAACGACAATGTGAACTACGAACAACATACGACAAAAGCATCAGCTTATCAATTTATTTCAGGAAAAATAAAAAATATGGTTAAAATTCAGAGGAATATTAAATATAGAAAAGCTTTACCCAACTTTTTATGAAGACAGTTAACGAGAAAGAAGGTGTTGTTAACTTACTTCGTTATTTCTGACCTTCCCACGATTATTGTACTCGTAATGAGATGTTCCCAATATTGTGTCCTATTTTGTTTTATTTTTAATTTTTTTTTTATCTTGCTTAAACACAAAGTTAATGTTTGTAATAAATGTAAATAGTCATGCCCTGTATTATGTAAATAGTTATGTTCTGCCTTCTGAATGTGTGAGCTATGAAAGAATGATCCATTCTCTATGGAACATAATTACATAATAGACTTAAGTATCGAACTTGGCTATTTAATATATCAATAACATGACTGCACGTGTTGCGCAATGGTTAAATTGAGAAAATCGTTGTGCCGATTGTGGGTTCAATTCCCACACAGGACAAATATCTGTGTGATTCACAAATAGTTGTCCCGAGTCTGGGTGTTCTTTGTGTTCACTGTGGCAATGTTTGCAATGGCTTGCGGGCATTGTCTTTTAAATTAACATCACATCAACGTATAAAAACCAAAATTTGAGATTCTAAATTTCATCATAATGTAAGTGAAATACAAGAATTAAAAATCTCTAAATGTAAGACTGCATTCTGCATGTTTTTATAATATACTTGTTGTTTCTTAATATTTTTTTATTCATGTTAGATTTATAATACGTTTGGTACTATTATATTATAATAATATTTAAACAAAATTATAATTATTATTTCATAACGTACAGAGTATGATGTCACATAAATATTTCTAGTCTCCTTAGTAAAGAAGTACTAACGACACCATGTTGTGATGTACGAGTATGGGTCTGTGAACGACCAGCGGTTGGATGCTGTAACTGTACATCCTGACAAACATCTGGCGCATTTGTCCTGGAGTTGAAACAATGAACTATGAGGAGGAGCATTAAGAATGCCCTTCTAGGCTGAAGCTAGGGTACTTGGCGATAAAAATTTCTGTAGGTGTACCATGGGCAAAGGTAGCAATTAACGCTTTTTTGGTTAATTTCTGGTTAATTTTCCGTCGGGATCGAAGCTGTTTATGTAATGTATCATCCGCATAAAAAAGTCATATTGACATAGTTCCTACACATTCAATTAAAATTCTACAATGACCATTATGAAACGGACCCAATAAATTTCTTCTCTTGTAACATGGCCTTAGTTTTGAAGTGCCGATATTTAGATTGTCATTCTAGACTTATTGACTCATATATCGCTAGTTCTCGTCATTTGAATCTCAGCTGTAAATTGTACAATCTATATGCTGGTCTCAGACAACTTGTATTTGTTTCAATACAACTTGAGCTGTTTCAATGACGTTAAGTGTTGTATCTCGTTTTCTAAGAGCCACAGCTTTTAAAGGTTTTGTGTATAAATTTCACGTACATATACAGAGTGATCTTGGAATTCAACCCAGCAAAATAGAAAAAATGAGACGTCCAGATAGAGACAACGTGAAATGTACCGTTGAATGCATCAAAATGCTCACAACTCTTTATAAAAAAATCATAATAATTGGATTTTATTTGTGTGCCTACATTTAAGGGCTGGGGATAAATTGATGCCAAATTTATGAAAGGTATATATTTATTACCTGTCATCAGCATCTGTCTACTCTTGTCGAAGTACTTGAAGTCGAAGCAGACTGGTATCGCAGTTCCATCCAGCGGAATGGTTTCAGGACTGGTGGGACCGCCGAAATCACAGAAAATATATTCAGTTTCGGTTCTGTTGATTTCTAATCCAATATTCTCCAGTGTTTACTGCCACTTGTCCAGTCAGCTCAGGTCCAGTCTCGCACCCAACCTCACCGACCATCACAATGTCGTCTGCAAACAGCATGCACCATGATACCTTCTCCTGTATATCCGAGGTCAGAGCATCCATTATCAACAGAAAGAAGTATAGACTTAGAGCTGATTTCTGGTGTAAGCCTACAGAGACACTGAATGGTTTGGTGTTTCCACCGATAGATCTTACACAAGTGCTAGACTCTCGTACATAATAACTCCACACGGGACAAATATCTGTGTGATTCACAAATAGTTGTCCCGAGTCTGGGTGTTCTTTGTGTTCACTGTGGCAATGTTTGCAATGGCAATGGAAATCGAACAAAAAAGAGGTTCCTTTAAATAGACAAATTACCAACTCTATCAGGTATCTACGGAAGTACTTACTTATAGTTATAATATAACCTTCCGTTTGCATTCTATAGTTTGATAGAAAAAGAAACAGAGATTTATAAATGCATATTATTAAGAATATAAATCAATTTCATTTACTTACCAGGCTCTCCTACTTCTTTCAAAGCACACCAAAAAATCTTTCGGGGTACTACATCATACGCCTTTTCTAGGTCAACCAACACCATATGCGATTGATTGTTTTCTATGTAAATTTACCTCTTGTATACGATTCTGAACGAAAAAAAATGTCTTATTAATAAATTATATCGTGCTGAGGTACCAACATTAATTTTCAAAAGGTAGTAATTTCAAAATATCCTCGGAACGAATGAATTCATTAGAGGTACAAAGCTCAATAATTATGACATAATACAGATGGATTATGAGATGCGTTTTTATGAAACAAAAAGAAAAAGTAAGGAAAAGGACCCTGTTTATTAGTTTTGTGTCCATTTGTTGCTTTGCCTCGCCGGACCTGTGAGCTCAAGTTTTGTAGAGCATTTTGGGAATTAAGGAATGCTCCATTGGACGAAATTATTGTAATTAAACTTTTCTTATTTGGAATAGTTGTGTTTGAAAGTATAAAAACTGGGACTTTCTAAATATTAATCGTAAAGTTTTGTAATTGGAGTGTAATCATATGATTTTGATTAAGCCTAACCCTATGGCTAGTCAACAATTTTTAAGAAGGCGAAGAAAGTTTTAAGATCTTTTGAAGATCTATTTCGGCCTACTTGATAGTTAGATCCCTTTAAATAAACGTATTGCCAACTTTATAGAGGAACTGCGGAAGTACCTACCTACTTATAATTATAATCTAACGTTGCGGTTATTCTATAATATAGTCATATGACAGTAAAAAAACAAAAATGTATAAATTAAGAACATTTTACCAATAACCTACTATATTTTTTCCTACCTACATATTATTTCTTGTTTGTCTTCTTCTTTAGAAATAAATACTTTTTCTTTCTTTCTACCAAACTCTCCTTCATTTTAATTTTAATGTTAACCTACCCTATTTTCTTGATGCAAATTAAATATAATTTGCGGCAAGAAAATGTGTAGTAAAAGAAAATGTGTCTTAAGATAAAATAATCTTTAAAGAACATGTAGTATTCATTAGTAATTTTGATGATGATGATGAATGAGATGTTCTCCTAATATTATCAGTATTCTTCAGATTTCTATGAAGTCATTTAATAATATGAAATATTCAATTGTGACAATAGGACTGGAGTATGTATGTAAGTTGTTGAGATATTTGAGTTGATATTTATTAGAATAGGCAGTCACTTCGTTAGAATATAAACTATAAACTAATATTTGTTCAACCTAAAGTACGACTAACCCTCGCTATATCTCTTCCCTAAGCTGGTTAAAGTGTTTAGTGTTGAAGTGACAATAGTTCTCTTCGATTCACTAAACACTTACCGCATGATAAAATTCAGCAGATATTCAAATTAAGAAAGCTGTGCAATATTTTTCATTAAAACATTATAGTAGCTTAGAGGTGGTGGACGTAACTGAAATTTCAACATTGCGCAAGCTGTGCTTGTAACTAATTGTCTTAGCACGGAAGGGCCGCAATATATTATACTCTTCAGTTACTGTCTGTATTTGTACTTGTGTCTTTATATACTAACTGTAGAATAATCCCACTAATTTCATAAATGTGAAAATTTGGTTGAATGGATGTTTGTTACTCTTTCACGCAAAACCACTGAACCGATTGTGATGAAACTTGGTATGTAGATAGCTGGAGACCTGGATTAACGCATAGGCTACTTTTTATCATGATATTCCAACGGGATCGGACTTACACGGGTGAAACCGCGGGGCGCTGCTGGTAATATTTAATAGAAAAAAGTAAGGGGGCTCAGAGTTCTCAGCAATAGTCAGTTTGATTTCAAGGGACGCGACCCCGACCTTCTCGAGCACACTCGTCAATCCATCCGTATAAACGATATCCTTTTTCTTCCATTGCCTTTCCTTCTTGCCTTCCCCCTTCCCTTTCAACTATCTCCCAATTTTCCCATTTTTAACTTCCAAAGTGTCTATTACAGTGAGTGTTTACTACATTTCTGCCTACCCCTTCAGGGATACAGACGTGAGTGTGTGTATCAACATATTATTATGTAGAATAGTTTATCAAATGTGTTGTGTGACGGATTACATCTTACGTCTGTATCCTAAACACACAATATTTGGCATACAATTACAATATTTAATATTTATATAAAAACTTTCGTGAGTGGTATTCATATTAATTAAAGATATACAGTTTTACTCATTCGTTTCATCATTTTATAATTCGGAGATGCCCGACTAGTTTTGGACCCAACGGGAGGGCACTTTGCCAATAGGTGAGGCGTCCTACCACTACTGTTAGTTGCAGGCCCAGTCTGGTGCCGTATATCCTTAATTAATATTAAATATTGTAATTGTACGCCAAGTTTGTGTTAAATTATAAAACATATATTATGTATTTCACATTGTGCCACAAATTGAAAATGCCAACAATAAAAATTTGATTAAAAAAAATAAGGGTATACTACGAAACAGAGATGAATAAATTAAAATTTATAATCTAGGATTCTATAAATATATTACAATATTAAATACATTGAATAACAAAATAAATTGACAGATTGGCAATTGATGTATGGTACCTAGCGTCCACAGTGGCAGGAAGAATGTCAGAAGCGAGCACCAAGTAATTAACTTGCAGCGGTGACTCGACACAACACTATTAAAACTTCCTCCGCTCAAAGCTTGAGGCTATTACAATAGCGATCTTCGTTTTTGGTTTTATAAAAAATAATTTATTAGTGTGATCGATATCGCTTAAGCCTTAAAAGCAATTGGCCACCTTTCATTTTATATTTATCTATGGTTTTCGATAATTTCCTTCATCAAAGTTCATTGTGTAGATTGCATAAATAATCGAGGATTTGAATAAAATCTTATTATGTTATGGTTTTGTACTGATTTCAAAGACCTCGTCTCAGGTAGGAATGTAATAGCTATGTTTATTTTTTCCTTTTAAGAGACACGTATGTATTTGAGTAGATATTAAATTTTTTAGTCAAGCCCTTTTTTACTATTCAGCTAACGATATATTAATTTTCATGGCCCAAGGACACAAAACGCTTGAATTCATTAATAATTTAATTTAAAAGACTCGCAGGTGGTAATTTCCAATTAGGACTTAAACGATATTTTTAATGAACTATTTGTTTTGTTCCAACTTGTACTTCAGGCTGAACTTGAAGTTCATTCAGGTTAAAGAGGTACTTTATTAATAAGTGTACGAGAAAATTTTGTTACAAGATAAATTAATATACTGTGACTGTATCTTTCGGGTTTAGTTTTAGTTAGTTCTTATAAGAACGAGACAAAATATGGGTAGAAGTAAACGATTATTATAAACGATATAATTCTTTTTATACACCAAATAAGTAGGTATAGATAAGTTAATACAATAATTAATATAATAGTAAATACACCATGTCTGGTTTTAACGTATATACCGGGTGTTAGTGAAACGCTCCAGAAAATGAAGACAGACGATAGTATTAATGGTACCTTTGATCATGTGTCAGAACAAAAATATACTCCTAATAATACTTTGTCTGTTATAGGTACCTATGTATAATATTATTTAAGTATAAATCTCCTAAATTTTATTATTTGCTACTTGGTATGAAATACATTTTCACATAAGGTCATCTAAGGTCGAATAAAGCACACTTGCGAGAAATGATATTCCTTACAGTCTCGTTTAATCTGAAATCATTAAATATGATAATCTTTTGAGATATATCAACATAGCCTATTTCGACTCAGACAGGGGTTTAGAAATGTCTTACCGTTTCTCGACTGATTTGTTGTTTTCACAACATCTTACAATGTAAGTAACTTCTGAGGACCATGCCAATTATTTTGCGCAAATGGTCAAAAGTTAGTGTCTGGTCTTCCTTTTCGTTTATTCTTCAAGCCGACATTTGCACTAGAAAAGCAATTAAACCAAGAACGCATAGACCGTTCATTAGTCGTATGAGGTCAAACAGCATTCATATTGAGAACTCGAGAGCTCTATATATATCAGTAATGCGTTAGAATCTCGCCAGAATCCGTACTACACATTTCGTGATATGAATTCAACGGAAAGTTAAATAATAGAACGTCACATTTTTTTTAAATTTAAAATAAAAATGAATGTTGGATCACGAATGTTTATTTTTTTATTTTATTTTATTTTAAACTTTATGGACATTTGGTACATTGGCGGACTTAATGCCTAAGGCATTCTCTACCAGTCAACCATTGGGTGATGCAGAGAAAAGAAGAAGTAGGTGCAAATAAAAATTATGTTAAATAATTGTACAGTAAATATATATATATACACTCATACATATATATATATATATATTTATATATATATATATATATATATATATATATATATATATATATATATATATATATATATATATATATACATACACACACATATATACACATACATACACACACATCCATATATATATGCATATACATATATTTTATAAATACATGTTTAATTTGTATTCAAAATGGACAACGTTAATAAACCAGCTTTATACTTTATCAGCAATTATAATTGACTTTGTTATCTAAATACCTTATCCACAATTTTCCCTAAGGCACATAGAAAGTGTCGCTCTTCGTAATCTTTAATTTTCCTCCTCATTAATTTGCCTTCAAAACAAAATTATAGCTAATTGTTCCAAAATATTTTACTAGTAATGTCAACCACATGCCAACATTACAAGGATCTAAACTGCTAATTTATATTAAGTTATTAATGTCAATTTGAAATATTTTTGTCGTTGACAATGATCCAGAAGAAAACAAAACTAGACCTTTTTTAAACTTCGGTTGGTAATCAGAGCTGTCAAAGTAATAAAATATTTATTTGATTAATAACAATTAGTAGAACATGTACAAAAAATAAATACTTTACCCTACAGTAGAACGCAGTTCTAAACTAGACAGCACTAAACGAGTACCGCTCCACCAGGGTTGCAGGGTCAAAAGGTTTTCGTCGCTTCAAATCTAACATATATTACTTCGACGTATCCTGGTCGAAGCCGTACTCGAAAGATTCTACAAAATAGAAGGAATACATGTTTGAACACTTAACTTAGTTCATACTCGTAGAGTACGTAGGTTTATATCCAAATCCAAATTTTACTGGCTCTGTTTTTTATGCCTCGTAATAAGTAACGCAGTCTACCAAGACATTCAGATTTTCCCTACGGTCCAATCACAGGCATGGATCCCAAGATTTTACCAAACCAATAAGGCAATTTTAAATATATTTGTTCGTTGTTCTCTGTTCTTTGGATACTTTATATTTTAAAATGTAGGGAAAGAAAATATTAAAGTGAACACTGGAAGGGCTTTCTTAAAGAAATTTAAACAAATCCTTGACAGGACAAGTCTGTCGGGTCAGCTAGTAGTGAAATAAATAAAATGTTTTGAGGGACTTCAAAGTATTGTTGCTATTACTTAAAATGTTATGAGTCCCGCAGGTGAACCACTACCAGCCAATAACCAAGCAAAAGTTTCTCATAGTCCATTTATATATTGTTAGCGTTGTCTCAAAAAACTTCAAAAAACTGTATTTATCGAAATTCACTTCATACATTGACGAATTTCAAGTATGTAGGAACGTGATTCCAGTTTGGCAGCCTGCCATAGGATAGTCGCGCTCTCAAAAGTTCGTCAAGATGAGGTAATTTGCTTATCATATAAGGTCGGTGTGACAGGTTTATAGTACAGTCTTTAATTTATACTCCTTAGACAGTTAAACTCCCAACATTTGTTAACATAGTCTGTTAGGTCAGAAGTGAAGATAATAAATATTATAAAAACGAGCAGACGGGTCTCCTGATGGTAAATGACTGCCGCCGCCGCCGCCTATTTGCACCTGCAACTCAAGAGTCACAAGTGCGTTGCCAGCTTTTAAGGTGGAAGAAGGGAAGGGAGGGGGGGAAGAGGGTAAGAGCGGGAAGAGGGGGAGAGAGAAGGTGTTATAATAAATATGCAAAATGCAACCCTCAGATATCCTCAAATTAAAACAAACCCTGGATCTAGGCTTCGTTCTACCTAATACTCTTCTGTTGTTTGGAATTCATCTATGTATTATTAAGATAATAATGCAAAGCTAATACTATTTGTGTATTTATTGACCTTATTTCTGGCGGTAGTAACTTTCTTATTTGTTGTTTTTTTTAATAGTGAATATGCATTTAGTGTGCGTTGAGCATCAGTTGCGGGTAACCGTAATGTTTGGTGCAGACGCCGCTAGACATGACCGCGTCTGTGTTTTGGCTCCAAGCCAGCTAATTAAGAGTTTTATATCGAAACACTTACGTATAATGCAAGTAAAATGAAAATAGATAAGAAGTGCACGATTAGCGGTGGCATATAAAGCAGTGTTTTTGAACCGGGCTTTTTCAACAGTTAAATTATTTTTAAATGATAATTTATAAAATTGATGGAATCAACTGTATGGAGTTCAGCCGTATTTCACACAAAACGGAGAAGTAAGACTTATATACTATTAAGGGACGAATCCGAGACGAACTGCAGACTGCTGCAGGTGGCGTTGGTACCTGCAGTTGCAGTCGACCTCAAACATTGTTGCCTGCGGTCGCGGCCGTTTCTATTCAGAGACGGACTGCAGACAGCACATGCCGCGGCTGTAGACCCTGCTCAGAATCATTTAAAAAGAAAACAGTATAGTAGCTTGTAGATTGCTGTTTGCAGTCCATCTTGGACTTGTCCCTTAATCGTATATAAATCTTGCTTGTCCGTTTTGTGTGAAAGACAATATTGAACTCAATAAAGTCATTTCGTCAATTTCATAAATTACTATGTAAAATTATTTAACTGTTCCAAAAGTCTGGTTGGAGGCAAACAAGAACGTCGTAGTATATTTATAGTTGCAACACCTGGAATGTCACTTGCGCATGGCCGACTCCAAACTTTTTATAGGTAATTGGGAAAATCAGGCATATCATGTAGATTATTTCTCAATTAGGTAATGGTTGTAAACTACGCTACTATACGAGGAAATTGCCCTCTTGTTATGAGCAATGCGATGATAGAGAGTAGTCATTGTCATAAACGTACACAATTCCTTACAACACAAACCTTTGCCCTATTTGGTCAAAACTTTGTGTTGTAAACGTATAACATGTACTATAACGTCTAAGGCGGTCAAAATGTCTCAATTTACCCAGTCAATATTATAATATATAACAGTTATTATGTAAAATAATATGTCATATAAAGTGAGTAGGCACACTTCCGAAATATATTACAATGATAACAAACTATCCATAAGATTTAAAGGGCGAACCGTCGAGAGCGATAAGATCACCTCTTGTAATGCCAATGTAGAAAAACGAACGATAATATTTATATCAAATAGATATGGTATATCAGGAGTGATACCGCGGCCTCACAGAAAACCGGCAGTGAAGCAATGCTTGCATTGCCGAGTAAATGAGGTTACCGGAGGCCCTAAGCCTTCCCGTGCCCATGGGCGGCAGTAGTCATTTACCATCAGGTGACCCGTCTGCTCGTTTGCCCCCCCCCCCCCCCCTATACCATAAAAAAAGTAAAATACTGCTCAAAAACGTTTAGTTATTATATCTCAGTTTGGGTTGAGTTGCGTTTCTTTCGGTTCGGTTTTTGATAAAACACGTGAGTTTAGAAAATTGTTATTCATTCGTGGTTTGAACATGGATTGCAGAAGTTAGAATTTTCAAAAGTCCTCTTTATCAACTCTGTATCAAGTTTGGTCATCTAATTCCATATTAACTTTTATACTTTCATGTTTCGTGTACATACATAATATATAATTACCACTGATGGCACCGCTGACCCAGCCAACTTGTGACCACGGCTAGCAACCTGGTCGAAACTTCAGGCAAGTCAAAGGCATGTAAATACCTACTGATCGCGTTAAATCTCGTACTTTTACATATATAATATTTAATTATATTAACATATAAATGTTAATATACTTTTTAGATAATTTTATACAATCTTTTAGATTCTTGAAGGAAAGTGAAATAAAAGATTTGATTATGATAAAAAAATCACCAAAAATAGTAAACCTTAAAGTGACAGTGGTGCAAGGTCCATTGGTTTAGCTATTCGTTAAGAATTTTGTGAGCTCTCGACAGATTAATTTCCCGTTGCAGTCACTGTTTTCATCCGCGCTCACCTCGACAATTTCAACGGGCAATAAATTATGGTACGTATTATAGGCTGATAGCGAAACTTGAAGCCGGACGGTTATATTTTAACTGACTTTTGTTTTACAACCAAGAAAAAAGCAAAAATATATTAATTACAATGGCAAGCTTATTTAAAATTTACTTTATATCATGAATTATATAACAATTATTTATGAAGTAAAATTGTGATGTTAGCTTAAATTTCTATTTTTGGTGGGCATGTCCAAAACTTGTTTATTAATTTAAAAAAAATACAGTTTATTTATCTATTAAAAATAAAAAAGTTCTTTAATGGAATAATTTATTACTATTATGTGGTAAATATGAAAGTCACAGATTATCAAAATTTTTTATAAAAATTACATCTGTTTTACATTTTTAAATATTTTAGTTATGTAGTTAAGTTATGCAAAAATATTTATATAAATTGGGCATTTCATAATATACATATTATGTAATTTTTTTTTTTATATTTCCGTTTTGCGAAACGAAAATATCAAAAACATCGAAAAGGTGGGGGTGGATGAAGAACCTTCTACCTCACGATCTCGACAACCGAGGGCATGCACTGCTGAGCCAGTTAGCCTGTGACCACGGCCAGTGCAAGCTGGTCGAACCGTCAGGCAATAGGGAATATGCATGTATTTTTTTTTATCTTTTATTGACTTGTTCCATCATTCTACCCTAATAAAAAATATATATAACCTTGGCAATGTTCAAATTAATTTTTAAAATAACATTGAAAACATCGATAAAATTTGATCTGTTTGAACGCCGCCATATTTCGCGGGCCTTGGATGACGTCACGTTCCACGCTTAGTGTTTGTTTCATAAACTTACTTGAAGTGTTACAGTAATTTTATACCGATTTTCAGTTGTAATTCCTATTTATTGTAATTAATAGACGATGGATAAAGTTAAAAAACAATTTTATAGGTATTGCCCAAATACGAAAACAATGGTGTAAATTAATGAGAAGAGATGAAGTATCTTCAATATCGTGTTTATATTGTTGTGAAGATCACTTTAATGTAAGCATGTAACAATTTAATTGCTAGTATAGTGTGAATTAGTCAGCAGTAATTTATGTTTGTTTTAAATATCAAGCAGAAGGCAACTTGCTTGTCTACTTAAACTAGGTAACAAAAGTCCAATAAAACTTCATGAATATAACTAACTATATAAATATACTAACTATATATCTTACCTATCCTTTAGATTATAATATAACAAGTATTATAATAATTACCTTGCGGCTTTCACTCCTTTAACCTCAGCGGACGTAAAATCTGGATTTGATGCAAAATATATAGTCATCGTGACTGCACCTATTTTCGGTAGATTGTCCGATTGTGCTTTGACAAAACTACATTCAGTCATTGTCCCAGATGATTTCTAATATCACTAGAATGCTTAAATTGCACTAGCTAAGAGCAAAAACCACAGGATCACCTATCTTTCTCCGTAACTTCTCCGTACTACGAATATAGGCGCCGATAAATGACAGAACGTGGAATGTTACATCATGTTTTGTTTCGACCAATGGTGAAGCGTTTTGCAAAGTTGAATTTCGCGCCCTTATTTTGCATATTTTAATTAATATTTTTTTGCAATTAAACACGAACTAAATAAGAAAAAAAAATGTTTAGGCATAATATCTGCACAATAAAGATTCAAGGGAAAATTAATCAAGTAAATTTAAACAACATGCATATTCCCTATTCAGCGGTACCTATGTAATACCTTTTCGTGATAATTCCCGTAAATACATAATTTGTTTACATTGTTTTTGGATTGTATCTCACTTCAAAGGTGTACAATAAGGAGATAAATAAATAAATAATTATATTATTTAGAATCATAAAAAATCTTATAGTTAAACGCATGTGCTCATAGTCATCAAATTTACGTATATAAGTTAAATTCAGTTTTAAGCTATAACTAAGTACAATATTGGAATATAAATAAATGATTTAATTGAAGCTCTTTCTTCGCATGGCTTGTACCAAAGTAAATGTGAAATCAATTTAGCGCTGAACGCGCGCGGGCGCATCACTCCTAATCGATTACGAGGACTGTTTGTCCGGTAATGGACCTTCGAGACGTAACTCATTTGTCTTTGTCTCTCAATCACAATGTTTGTTTTGCGACGAACATAAATAGTGTACATTTTGTTGGCTTATACGTGAACTTTTGCTAGTATTTTATTATTTATAGTGCTCACATATTTTAGTAACGAATAGTGATTTATGTGAGTGACTTATCAGTAATGCCTTAGGCGCGATTTTTTGGGATTTGGATTATAAAACCGAACTTCCAAAATGTGTGCAGGCACACATGTTAAAAAAAACAGACCAACTTTTTTTCAGTTAGCTAGACTTTATATAGTGGCTTAAGTAGAATCTTATTAGCGCAATATCTCCGCCACTTATTGAGCCTAAAGTCTAAAATTGTAGATAAGTCGTTCTTATAATATATTATTATACACCTTATTCCATATTGCTTATTGCTTTAGTATGATACTATTATTTGCATAAATTATTGTAATAGTTATTAAAGGTATCATAATTACGGTTCTATTCATATGTGTTTTTGAATAATAGCTATGAATATCATGCGCATATTCATTTATTTATATTGGTTTGCTAATAAATGTAACAATAATACAATAACATTTATATCATAACATCACAAAAAATATACAAAGAATATAATTGTAATGTCATTTTCTATACATTTATTAAAAAAACATGTAAGCATAAGAAAAGAATCAGTTGGGTTTGAACCGATAGCGTTTCTTGAAGTTAGTCATTCTAATGTACATTTACCGTGGTTTTGTGGTTGTTGTCATTTCGTCTATTGACATTTATTTAAAACTCTTTATGAATGTGCCCTGGTTATATTTAATCAACTTTCTTGACATCTAACTAGTGATAAAAATAAACATTTTGTCCCGGTCCATCCTCTAGTCGTATCCTATTCTTGTTATAATCATCTATTCAGCATGGGTCTAGTCGAAAAAACCAATCTTAATCCAACGACATAAAATCGAAGTTCGTATGAACAGAACGGAAACTGGAGATTGGTAATAGTGACCGCTCCAACATACTTACTGAAGTGGCTTACAATATTTTAGTGGCACTTGGCGTCAGTCCAAAGCTTTAATAAAGCGTGATGCTTCTAGTGACAGTTCGCGAATGTCAGATTATGGTTCTTGGAAAGAGGAATATATAATATCTGATATATCCAATATTTTAAGTCCCTTTGACTGCTGGCTGCTAAGCTTTTAAAAAGTATGTCAATGTATGTATTATACTGTTCTAAAACTTTACACTAAACGACTCAAATATTACCATGATACAGGTGTATCATGGTAGTATTCATAGAAAGAAAGAAAGAAAGAAAGAAGAATATAATAATATTATGACAAATTTACACATAAAACACACCTTACCTCACATATCTGCTTCGTAGACTGCAATTAGGTGTGATATATAGACTTATACACAAATAAATAGCTATAGAAATATTTTCCAATAAAAAAGCGTACGCGTATTGAAATTGGGCAAGAGACCAATACTACGCGCTCATTGTACTACCGCTCGTAGTAGCTACGAGCTTTACTGCTCAACCCTGCAACTTGCCTTCTTATATTGAGAACACACTGAGTATTAAAATACTTTTTTAATGTTCCGATTTTATTGATAATAATAGTTATAAACAATTTTAAATCCATCGTGTTGTGTAAACTGTAATGATAGTTTGACCGAAACTCTAATTGAAGGAATAAACGCTTCAACACGGGTTTGGCAGGCTCGTGTAGAGGCGTAAAACATGTCCAAGTATCGTTTCGTGATACGCACTACGACTTCCAAGGTAAAATAAACTGAGTTGAGGGAGTTTGTTTCGCCTTCACCGTCTAATTATTCAAAGTTTATTATATTTAATGTTAACATCGTAGGGGTAGAAAAATCTAAGGATAATGGTTCAAATAGCCTAATGAACATTATTGTTTTTAAGTCATAGCTGGTAGGTTTGAATCGGATTCGGCGTGATATCAAGCAAACCCTGAACCTATATACCTGAATATGAATACAAAATAAAACTAGATTTTACAAAATATTTTAATGATATGAAGTACGAATAAAATTTACCTTGTCGCTGAGTTAATGCTACGAGCGCAATTAATTTATTCGGAGTAGCAAAAAGGTCAATTGAAACTCGACTGAAGCTTTGAACGATGCAATTCATTTAATATACATTTCTGCACCTCCCGATTCCCTACACACAGTCCTTTTAAAATAATAATATATTTGAACACCTTCTTTAACAAAGGAAATACTGATTTTGATTGTTTCTATAATATTCTGGGCTTGGTGTAACACTGCCACGTATCTACTTGGTAGTTACCAGAACGCAATGCTTACAACATTTTCATGAATATTTAACGAGATGAAGTGATAAAAATATATAGCTTTTTTCGAATGGGATACCTGGTGTCACGGCCATGACTTGCTAAAACAGCTGAATCAGCTTTGTAGGCTACATTGCAAGATTGCATATTAACAATAACAGTACGTGGTACAGGTATTCTAGGTAACAGTAATGGGATAGCGCACAGGTCTGTGGATTGAGCCTGTAGCCTTCTGAATACTTTATAGCAGTCAAGACGGTCATACAAACATCCCTATTCAGCCCAATCTTTAATATTATCTGACAACGAACATCTAACCGACTAATTCACACTCGTACCAATGATAGCCAATCTGCTTGTTATCACAGTGCGATTTTGTCATCTGTTAATGAGCTTAAAACCGTGGTGAGAATTAGAGTTACTAGTAATTCTTAGTAGTATTATATATACTACATATGATTCACAATTTTCACATATAAGTAACTATTATAATATGAATAGCTGTATTAATTTTACAAACGTTCTTTAACAGCAAATCATAGGTTCAGGTTCAGTAACTTTGTTACTGTGGCTAGTTATTTAACACGTTCGGACTAGCAACGTCTTATAACGACAAATTAGTACAATTTATTGTTAACACAACGTCGAATTGCGTCTATTGAAAATATGATATTATTTGCACTACGTCTCAAAACGCCAGGTAGCCATAGTAAATTCAAAATGTTGGAGAGCAGAGCGTTTATCAACGTATGTCCATTTTTTATAAGAAAATATTGTGGGCCGAACGTGTTAATATATAATTGATTTTTTGTAAAACCAAACAAATATTGTTAAATTCAAATGAAACTGAGCTTAGCTGAGCTGACTTACAAAGATGTTAAAATATCATTTCAGGTCGACACCTTTCCATTGACAGATTTCTCCGATAAACACGTAAATATTTTAGTTACCTCATGTTCCATACCGATGTAGCGTTGTCAAAATAATACAACGCTGCTGTAAGCAAAACACTTTTGTTTTGTTCCCGGATCTTGATTTAAGTGAAATACTAACTTAATAATAGTTTTATTTTAAATTAAAGTTCTCAATATTCGCGAAGACTAGAGAAATAAAATAATTAAATAAAGCATGCTTGGCACTCATAATACCATTTTCATAGTACTTTATAGCCTCACTTTACTTAGGTAATTGTATTTGCTTTATCTGACAAAAATGGAGTATTTTTTTTTATTGCAATTTAAAATATGTTGTGTTTGCGTCTACAGTATGTTGTGAGACTTATTGTATGCCACTTGGTTACGGTATTATGAACAACAACATTAAAACAGCTGTTTTTTGTTCTTAGAAAGATTAGTGAAACCCCAATCCACCTTCATTTCCTGAAATATATTTTGGACAAGAAGTTGAGATCGTTGGTACAAAACTACTACAGCACATTACATAAAAATTGTCAAAAAATGTCAAATAGGCAAATATAAAATAACCGAGTGTAAATTAAAACGTGTTGTAAGGCATCACAGCAGTGTCATCTATGCGGCATTGTAAAATTTAGAAATATTTTTCGACTACTAAACTATTTTGTTCGTATGTCTAAACTTTTTTCTGACGGTACTTACTATGAACAGATTGTTCAATCTACAACGTGTATTCAGCTTGCACACTTATATTTTTATTTATATTTCTGATCCATACAAAGACTTTTGTTATTTATTTAGCTTTCTTTTAAAATTGTAACCCTCGTGATTTTCAGGGAATGGAAGACGAAGTAAGATTAAAAATGAGTTATGTATTATGTAATTTATAACCCTCTTCAATACAGTACAAGATTGTTAGCTTGTATGTAATGAAATATTACAGAGTAAGAACATTTTTTAAGAGACTATGTAAGGTCATAATGGACAACCTTGACTGTAGGTGCAACATGTTATTATTTAAAATGGATAACGAACTAATTACTTGTTTTGTACGCTGAACTGTAAGTGACGTTTTGTGCTCTGTGGTCAAACATGACGATGACATGATGAAACATGATGAGTAATCTTATTAATGCCTCCACTGTTTCGCTATATATGTTTTTAGATTGCAAATAAACAGTAGAATATAAAACATACGGTTTAATGTTCGTATAACTGACTGCTTAACTATAACTGCAGTCGGAGTAACATTGACGCGGTCGTTAGTACGATTGCACTTAAAACTGGCGCGCAGCTGGAAAAACAATTTTACATTTTGTAGGTGGTACATTTCAGTATAGATTTAGGAAAGGCTCTTTGCCGAAATGAGGACGTATACTTTGAAATATGTATAGACCTGAAATCAATTGTTGTGTACACCTATTAAAATTTACTTACAAGGAATACACGAAGTGGATATGAATATTTATCACAACGGTTTTTATACATGTATACGTATATGTGTTTTATACCTTTATTAAAAACCTTATTTTTACAAAGCAAGAAAAGAGGATTCAGGTACAACATGCTTTCGTAAACGGGGATTTTTAGAATGGCCTATTTTTTATTTATTTTATAATGGCCGAACATCATTTTATAACAATTCATTTGAAGATATTAACCCTCGGCATGCCTAGTAGGGTCTCACAGACCCCCACCTACACATACTATGTTGTAGTTCATTCACATTAAAATTTTGAGCGCAACCGCATTCAATACCTGACCGTTATGTTTCGTTCTACACGCGGTGCCCACCACTTTGGTGTGGGACGTCCTCCCTTAGCAGAAAAACGTGCATAAAGCGTTCACGGGTCTCACAGACCCGACCAGGCATACGGCGTGACTTTTTTGTGTAAGTATTTATCAAATTGTTTTTGTGTCATTTAAAGGTATTACTTTACACTTAAAGTTAAAATCTCGTAAAAATATTTTTTTTTTACAATCAGGCCGTAATGTCACGATCGACAACTGGTCTACAACATAGATAGGCTAATTCGGTGTTATGACGTTACAAGAAATTCGAGGAGATGGCCATTTACTTTGATTTTCTGGATTGTTAATAATTGCAAAAAATATTGAGATGTTAAACAGTCCTGAAACCAAATGTTATCGTAGAAGTTTTTTTTACAACTAGGGCTTTGCACTGATTGAACCGCATCTACAGTCAAGATAAAATAATATCCATCTTCCTCTAAATCTTCGCAAACGAATAGCAAGTCATATGGATGTTGATGTAGACATACCAGTAAAAAAAAATCCGGGTATAAGACGTAGATGTTTCCTATGCCAAGTGAAGAAAGAACGTAAAACACAGTACATCGGTGAGACATGTATCTAAGAGTCACTTATGTCTGGAGCATGCAATTTTTCTATGTTTTATATACTGCCAAACCAATGGTCAAAAATATATGATGATGAAGGATAAGTAGACTATTTGTTTTGTTATTAATTATAAGTTTATAAAAATGCCTTAAAGTCCCAAGTCTGATTATGGTTTTTAAGTGCTATAATTAATAATTTTGATACCAGAAACAGAGTTCTTCTTTTTTTGTTGTTAAAAACGTTAGTTGAGTTTAATTAGAAGTTTAAGAAATGAAAGTGGTTGATTCTCATTAATATTTAGTTTTTCCTGTAATATACACTCCGAATATACTAATTCTTTTATCTTTATTCATTTTGATCAAAATATTACATACAACATAGAGAATAGTTAATCCGGGTCTCACAGACCCTACCAGGCATACCGTGTAACATTTTACCACCAGGCATGCCAAGGGTTAAACTACAAAGTGTTAGCCACTTATAACGATGTCCAGGATACCGCATAAACCTTGTGCTCTTCACATGTCAAAGTAAATCCAACACGCTTACATTGCAGACTCTTCACATCTGCCAATAACGTGGGGATGTGTTCGGTTTACTGCACTTTTTATATAGCCGCCACTTCGCGACACCATAAAATATTTATATTTTATAGCTGCAAATAAAACATTTACGTCCTCCAAGACTCACCTGAAAAATAAATAAAAATATCTTTCTTGAATCTAATCTAATTCAACATTGACTTATAAAGAAAATTGTTGGATAATAAAAAAGATATAGGTATGATTAAATTAGAAATCATAAAACATAAAATTCTCTAAATTGTTAATTCTTAATACGAATTATTATCATAATTTAAGAACATTCGACAACACTTTTTGAAAAGACAATTATAATTGTAGGAAACCTATTTAAAAATTTCAATTATCATCAAAACACTAGGCAGTAAGTAGCCTGGATAAGAGAAGGAGTCTTTGTCAATGTCAGTGGTACCGGTAGTAAGTAAGTAGTACGTTTCCATCCATTTTTAAATGTACACAGGGTGAAAGTCCAAAGCAACAGAAGCAACGGAACGAAAGTCCGTGTTCAAAAGACAAATCGTCGTTAAGTATCATAAAAAGAAATCCGTAGGGAATGAATCAGCAAACGATTGACATTAATTATAGTCTTAAAAAATAGCAAACCGAACTAAAAAGAAGAAAATTATTTTTAAATATGAAGAGTTCCTTCTACAGCAGGCCACTGGATAATGATAATTTAACAAAAAAACTAATAAGTTTACAATAAGAATTAAGTTATTAACAAAATAACTAAATTGAAAAGAAAGAGAACCTTAATTATAAAACAACAACGTGTCATGCCAAGTTCAAAAAAAATGAACTGGTGACGCAGGTTTACCGCTGGTAACATAGGGTACCTTTGATCCAGAAAAAAGTACTGTTCAGGGATACCTGAATTGATTGACGAAATCTATACTAACCCGAGTGAAGCCATGAGCAAAAGCTTAACTTAATTCCATATGTCCCCTGAATGGCACAGGAGGCGTCTACAGTAATTCTCCATCGCAATAGATCTTGAGCTTCGCGGGATTTCGCTTTATGCCTGGCCTATGTTCTCCAGCTCGTTTGCTACTGTTCGCCGCCAGGTTTGTTTTAAATGACCACGCTTGCGTTTTTCTGGAGGATTCCAATCTAGTGCCCAATTGGGGATGTGATGGAGGTCCCTTCAGAGCGTGTGGTCAATCCAGTTTCATTTGCAGCGCTTGATCTGCTGGTCGTTCGGGGTTTCGTGGCACCGTCCAAAAGCTAGTTTCATATAAATAGTTTTATTACAACATTATTTTATACTAGCTTTGCCATCGGCAATAAAATATATACTTCTGGGTAAATAAGTTTTTCATATAGAAAAGAAGATTATAAGTAGTTTACCAGTTTCAGAAATGTCAACGGTTCATTACCGTATGCATATTAAGTGGAAGCTCTGTATAAATCTATTACTTCATACATCTGAATCTTCACATCACAATAAAAGTTTATTTATTACAGCACACTTACCCGGCTGGCAAACAATCTAATTTGTAAGGAACGGTGATTGAGACTACAACTATAAAGGAAGTAATAAGATTGGACGATTTCAATGTCCTACACTTAATTGTTTGCCTGATTAGACGGACAAAGGGATTGAGGTTGTTATATTTCTGGTAGCGCAGTTTTTTCTTTTAGGTGTATAATACAGGCTAGTATTTAATAAACACTTTAGTATAGAACTCACAGAACAGTCCCATTAAGAAGTCACTGTAATGAATAGTTAACTATTTATTATTTATAATTTAAAATGCATTTATTTATAGTTGATTTTGAACACGTTCATGATTGGAAGTCCAAGGTTTAAAAATACATTTTGCATAAATATACGAGTATATATATACGAGTATAAATATACGAGTATATATATACGAGTATAAATATACGAGTATATATATGAAGGATGAAAAAGGGATTGCCTTCGTACGAAGTCGAATTTATGAACACCTAAGTGCATTTTTATAACATTTTAAATTGTGATAATATTTTTATTTCCTTTGGTATTACCAAACCTTACATTTTGAAAGCGTTCAACTTATTTAATTGGTTTTTGGCAAGATCTGGTATCTGCATAATGAGGAATAGGAAGAAGTAATGAGTTTGCGAGCGCAAATTTAGTGTTGGAAGAAAGTTCTGCAGTTTCCCTAGCAATGCAGCGAGAGCGATAATTGTACAACATATTTTTGTAACTGTAAACTCCAAACCCTTGTGTTTTAGGATAGTGTTGAGATCACAACTAATCGGATGTAAAAATTATTTATGCAAACAAATGAGCAAATTAAGATATATTAGACATTTAAAGAGGCTGGTGAAAAGTGGATGTGTAATACACTACTGTGCTTACCCCTTTGGAGATGAAAGTGTGTTAATAAATAAAAATATCCATTCTTAAAGAATGATCATCAGTAATCAGATTGCTTCTTCGTAACGTAAATAACTTACAAAGTCAAATCTAAATAATTTAATATTTAAGTATAAATTAGAATTATATTCTAGTAAAATTGATTGAATGTAATGTTTTAGCAAATTAGTTTTGAAATGTCCTAAATTGTGTTTTATTGATGGGAAAATAAAATTTATGTTCCTTCAGGCCAATAAATATTTTATTGGACTGTAAAAAGTCTGTTTGAAATCCGTCGCATTTGTAAACGAAACCTAGCAATCGAGGCGATCAATTCCGTTCTTGCAAAAGTGAATATTTTTGCTTCCAGGCTCTGCTGTCTCTCTATTTTTCTATTGTATAACAACATGACTAAATAACTCAACTAAGCTATATAGGGTATATTACTTAAGTTTTACTTATAATTTAAGCCGTTTTTTTGCTGTTGGATTATGAATTGACCAAAATTAGGCATTATACTAACTAGCCGTCTTGTTATCTTTTCTAGTGATGTATTTCAATAAATTTTAGGCTGAGTTCCGGGTCAGAGAATTTTGAGACTTTAAAATTAGAACGGTATGATATTACTCTATTAATATTACAGCTAATATTAACATTAATTATTACATTATGTAAATACTACTAATAAATATAGATTACAAATAATGAAATTAAGTTATAAATATAAAAATATGAGGTATAAGTATACATTAATTTGTAGTAAAGTAGTACTAGTAATAATTTCTATGACAGTATTAACTCCGTCTCAAATATGTATTATTTTATGATTAAAATTGCTGTTTATTATATTTTTTCTAAAGGATACTAGAGGATAAATCTTATCTGTATCACTCTGTATTGACATTAATAGCATTTGTAACATTTTGACATTACAGTTCTATATTATTTTTTTATTTATGTTAAAACACTTCCTGCAGATACATTACATGAGGCGGACTAAATGCCGTAGGCATTTTCTACCAGTCAACCTTTGGGTGATGCAGAGATGTGTGTTATCATCCATCTCAATATCCAAACCACTCTCTTACAAGAGCTACGCTTTAAATTACTCTTAAGATTTTATCTAAGTAATACCTCTAATTGAAAAAAGCCGTAGTAAAATATATTAGTAATACCTAGTCAAATAAAACTATTACAGGATGAGAAATTTAATCATTGCTTCACAATTGTATTAAAGGGGGATTTCAAAGCCTCTTAGCAGTTAACTTAAGTTTAAGATCTGAAGAAAGGTCTTCACGCCCACGTTCATAAAAAGCCAGCCTTTGAACAACTTGAGAACTTCGTTGACATTTTTCGTTTTTATCTAGCAAATATTAATATCGATATAGAAAGAAAGAAATGAAAAACTTAATTTCTATATATTAGCAGAACACTACATAAAAGATTATATCCAAAATAAATTCGATAACAAAGTTATTCCAAAATTCACAATCGTTTTATTCCAATTACCAAAGCAATATTAATAGGTTTTGATTTACTTGCAAATTGTTAAAATTGGTTAAAATATAAGGATTAAAGGCCATATCTTTTGATTGCGTTGACTTAGCAGTTTATTTGATGTTTATATAAAACCTTAAATTGCCTCCGAGGGTTTCTGAGAAAATGGGCTGGACAAACTGACAAACAGACAAACAGACGGATAACCAAGTAATCCTACAAGGGTTCCTTTTTTCTTTTCGGACCCCGATTTATTTTTATCTTGAAAACTCAAATAAAAGTCAGTTTAGCTTAAAAATATCGTCAGCAGATGAAATGTTAAATAAAATTATATTAATTACTAAAATTATAATACTTAACTCGAAAGATCAGGAAAAACTAATAAAGTGGTTAATATTATAATCAGAGAATACAATATAGAGTCTCCTAGAGCAATCATAGGTTTTAATTATTATCAGAATAGTTCCTTTTTCTATGCATAAAATTAAAATATGTACTCTACATTTAATATTACCACAATTTAAAAAATACGCAAAAACAGTCTCACTTTCAGGAATTATTTTTTATATCAATAATCTTAAATGATATGTTCTTATAAAATAACCTTTTATAGCATGCATAATCAGTTTCACTTTTATATTTTTTTTACAAAACAAGTTTAAAATGCTTTTAAAAATTGATTATTTACTTTAAATACTACCACCAGTCCACCATCTACCGCACTAGCTCTATTGTTTATTTATAAATGGTTGGTGCCCGCTCCTGTAAAATTTTTGAAACCCTTCTCGCCCGGCTGTGCTTAGAATTGTAAATAACTATTGTTGTCGTAACTTGTAAAATATATTTGTTAAGTATGATTTGATAATATTGTAACATTTATTTTATATTTTGATACATTTTATTCAAACTGTAATTACCTCTATTAAAACTATTATTTGACATTGTACAAAATTCAAATAAACTACTTTCGTCTTATGTATTTTAAACACATACATATAGGCACTTTTTATGTCGACCGTACAAGTTGAAAACAAAAGACAAAAGAAATGTAATCATATCTATCGTATTCGGGGTTCTCCGGGACGGGGGCCTCGGAGATCGGGGTACTCGGGGAATAACCCTTTTCTTTTGAGGAATTGAACAACTGGAAACAGTATTGAGAGGTTTAATAAGAAATTAGTAGGAGCTACTTTTTATCTTACTGAATAATTTGTGTTAAAAGTCGTCATAACTCACGTCATGTGATTTTGGAGCAGGTCAAGTGAAATTTATTCAACACAAAAATATAACCTAATCTTGATATGAATCATATTATGTCTCCTCTCCGTTGTTGTATAAATTATGCCCATTTATAATGTTGTTTGGCCGCGCGGATCTCATTGCAATACAGTCCCTTTTTTTCTTACATTTGCCGACTGCCAATTCATGCAGAATTTACTCCAACAGTTTTAGTGCCAGAACGAATGGAATCTTTGCCCTGGCAGCAAACAGATTGGCACACTGTCTTGGTTAGCTTCATGGTTTATTTAGAATTATTTACGAAGCCATTTTTATAGTATATAGCTTGCCCCATTATGTCAAGCTTTAAAAAATATTTGCAGTTTATTTTCGGTTTTTTCATGTGTCGTTGCTTAAATATGTAATGGGGTAAATAAAAAACAAAGAGAAGATAATGGACACATATTTTTAAGGGTTGAAATTGCTTAAATAAAAGTACCACCTACTAAAAGATTTGTTAACATTGAGAACTAAACAGATTATTTTCCCACAACTTTAAAATAACTAAAATTCTAAACTTTTCCGTTCCACGATATAATTATGTACGGTGGCTGAAAGTTTTTAGAAAATAAAAACGGAATGATATAGAAGCCTGTTTAATACCTTTATTGCTTTTCGAAGTTGTCTCCGTTCCTTTCTAAGCACCGTCGCATGCGATGGAACCATTGACTGAAGCAGTGAGCCCGCCCTTCTTTAGGGATCTCTTTCACGCCTTTTTCAAACGCAGCCACAACATGTGAAGATGTTATGTTCATAAAACGGAGTGGAGAGGACTTGCGTACGGTGAAATTCAATCCAGTGATTGGTGCCCGCTTCGAGTGCATGTTCTGCAATCGCTGATTTGCTAAACTGTCGGTATATGGCATGTAGGCTGGTTGTCTGTCTGCCATATGTCAAAGGAGTAACGGATAATATCGGTTCCATGTTAAAGAAATACTCCATTCCAACAGTATACACACCAGGCATAAAGGTTCAAAACATCGTAGGTACACCGAAGGATGTCTTGCCGTTACAAACTCCAGCGTCTACAAAATAAACTGCAGCTGTGGTAGTTCCTACATAGGCCAAACAAAGCGGACTATTGCTGAAAGGGTCAAAGAACCCATCGTTTCTGTGAAGAACCGACAGGTTAGCAAATCAGCGATTGCAGAACATGCACTCGAAGGGGGCACCAATCACTGGATTAAATTTCACCGTACGCAACTAGTCCACGGAACGTCACTTTTACTCAAGAGTTGTACGTGAAGCGATTGAAATTAAAAAACACAAAACTTTCAATCGGGAAGATGGTTTCAAATTATCTACAGCGTGGAATCCAGTGATGAAAAACATGCCACCTCGCTTTTATGCGCAGTCGGGTGAACACCAGAAAGGGGCCACATCGGTTTGCTTACAGAATAGGGACACTGTTAGTATAGTATGTGACGGTACATGGCGAAACGAAAATTTAAAAAATATCAAAAAAGTGGAGGTTAACGAAGAACCTTCTACCTCACGATGTCAATTCAGAGGTATGTAATACCTTTCGTGATCGCGTTAAAACCCGTAAATACGTAGATAATATTAAATCATTACCACTTACGAACAAAGGTTTTCAAATGACAACCACGAACCCGCAAACTAGGTAATCAATCTTTTTTAAACATGAAGTTAAGTACATACCTCTCACAACATCTTGGGTGGATACTAACTCGCATTTTGTTTCTTATAAAAAGTAACATCATAACATGCCTCTTAAATAAATTAATCACTTTCACAAATAAAACTCCCCCAATCTCCATTCGAGCGTGGAAGCCCGCTAAGATGCTTTAAATCTCAGTTATTTCTTATTTACTTAACTAAATAAAGTCTCACCGCCTTATGATAAAGCAATTTCTTTCAAGTGGAAAAAATGTAGACACCGCTTTCAGTGTGATTAAAACTCATGGGAATTATTTGACAGCGAATTTTCTTTTATCCAGTATCAAGGCAGGTGAGGTGATAAACAATTATGACCTTTATGTAGAAACTAATCTCGTTATACTGCTTATTTTGTTTTGCCTAAGTATTCGCAAGATCTGAATTGAACCAAAATTGTTACTTGGCATTTTATAAAAGATACCTCTTAAAAAAAATTGATTATTCTCACAATAAATTAAATTTAGAACTAAAGTTGTAGGTTATTGTATATTTACAGTTTCAAAAAGCACAGTATGTACTTACATAAATATATACATACTGTCAAATACATAGTAATAAGAAAATAGTGAGTGAGTTCCTGTCTTTGGAGCCCTAGCCGTCGATTTATTGGTCTCTGTACCCGTTACGGACGTTGAAAACGAACTGCAATTCTGGTCAAAAATAGCACATATTACCATTTTCAGACACTTATTGCTAGCGTGGAGTATCGATATCTCGAATGAAAGATCAATAAAAGTATATCGTGGTACATGTAACACATCACTATCTAGGTCCAACCTAGGCTGGACTTGTACTTTGGATTTTAGAACATGGATAAACACACTTTTTTTTTAATTATAAATACGTACATAGTATACATAGAAACACCCAGACCGATGCAAAAACCGATGCAATATTCATGACTCTTCATGACTCACTGAACAGGAACCGAACGTGGGAACCTCGAAGTGAAAGTCCCATTTTTTTTTTTTTTTTTTTTTGTGCGTGTGGAAACCCCCTCGGGCCGTCACCCCACCGGGGTTTACGATGGGGCGGTGTGTCGGAATCGAACCGACTAAAACCACACGGTGTGCCGTACTGCGCCTTAAATAGGAGGGATCCGGGAACAGCTTTTATTAAGACATCCGGAACCCTCCTAGCGCCTGCCCGCAAAAGCGCGGGCACCACCTTCGGGTAAAAACCTCTCATTTAGGCGACGTCCAGGCACACGCGGACGCCGCCTCCTCGCGGGGGGCCACTATAGCGGGTGAAGGGGAAAACCCGTCCCGTCCACCCGCGGCCACACTCAGGGCGGCATGAGGCGCTGGTAAGCGCGCCTCCGCCGCCCGGTTCGCCGGCGGCGAATTAGGTCCGAGTGGAGGTCGTCCTCCCGGACCCTTTCCGCCGCCTCCTTCTGCGAGATGACTTCCTCACAGAAGGTTGCGACCGCGGTAAAATTCCTGTCGCTACCGGCCATGGAGCGAATGACAGCCGGTAGCGACAGATCCACTCCGATGACTGCAGTGAGGGCCCGACGCTGCGTCGCCCAACTGGGGCAAACCGCCAGCGTGTGCTGAGCCGAGTCCTCACTGCAGTCGCAGTGGTGACAGGCGGGACTCAATTCCCTCCTAGCGACCGAGTGCAGGTACTTCCCGAAGCAGCCGTGCCCGGAAAGAACCTGCGTCAGTCGGAAGGAAAGGGTCCCGTGCTGCCGCCCTGCCCACTCGACGATGACCGGCTGGAGCGCCTCCACGGCGGCAAAGCTAGCACGTGGAGCCTCCAGCCGGGACGACCAACGAGCCATGGTGGCTCGGCGAGCGGCCTCACGCCATTCGCGTACCTCTTCGGGCGGGGGCCGACTGCCGCTTCCCGCCCGGAACTCAGCCGTTCGCCGATATACTTCGGCGAGCACTTCCGCCTCCAAATCCCACGGGGGAGTCCCGGCCAACGCGCACGCCGCCTCTGTTGCCGCCATCACCCTCTGAGGGCGCCAGAGCCGCGCCCTATTCTGGGCGGTCAGAGCCTCCGCCCACACCGGTGCACCGTACAGTGCCATTGACCGGACAACCCCCGTGTACAGCCGTCTCGTAGCGATGCTGGGTCCACCCAAATTGGGCAAGAGTCGCCCAAGGGCGGACGCAGCGCCGACCAACCTTGGAGCAAGCTGCAGGAAGTGCTCGTCGAAGCGCCACCTACCGTCGAGGATCAGGCCCAGATATTTTATGTGGGCCTGAACCGGTACGAGGACCGAGTTGACCTCGATAGAGGCGCCAGGGGGTGGACCACGACGGGGCCCATGAAATAACAGGGCCTCCGTCTTGTCCAGGGCCACCCGCAAACCCAGCGCCTCGATGCGCCCGACCACCAGAGAGACTCCCCTGGTGGCCAGGCACGCCGCCTCCTGAAAGTTCACCCCCCGGGCTGTGACCAAAGTGTCATCGGCGTAACAGATTACGCCGAGCCCGGGGGGGAAGTCGCCTCGAAGGGCCCAGTCGTACCCCATGTTCCACAGGAGTGGTCCAAGGACAGACCCCTGCGGAACACCGCACGACATGGGCCGACGACTCAAAACTCCATCTCGGTCCTCGTACATGACGGTACGCTCCTCTAAATAGTCTGCCACCAGCCGCCTCAGGTACCCTGGCACTCCGTGATAGTGGAGTGCTTCCCTGATGCAGCTGAATGGCAGACTATTAAACGCGTTGGCGATGTCCAACGACACCGCCAACAGCACGCCGCCACAGCTCACTACCTCTTCGGTCACGGCCCTCAGGCGCAACACAGCACCGACCGTCGAACGCCCCGCTCGAAAACCGAATTGAGCGTCCGACAAATCCGGGCCGACCTCGCACAGGTGCCGGACGATGCGGGCAGAGAGGACCCTCTCAAACAATTTACTCGCCTCGTCCAGCAGCACGATGGGCCTGTAGGCCGCGACCGAGTCAGTAGGCCGTCCCGGCTTCCTTAAAAGGACCAGCTTCCCGCTCTTCCAGCAGTCAGGGAAGCGCCCGGACGCCAAGCTAGCGTCCAACACTTCCCTGAGGCGGTCGGACATGTGGTCGAGGGCAAGGGCCAACACTCGGGCAGGGATCCCGTCTGGCCCGGGGGCGGTGTTCTTGGAACGGATCCGTAGAACAACCGCCCCTATCTCCGCCTCAGTGACGGGCGGAACACCAACCACCTCGTTCTCCCCGTCGTCTCCGGCCAAGGAGGCCATCGACGGGGGTACGTGCTCCACCTGTTGCGGGAAAAGGCCCTCAACCACTTCCTGCAGGAAGCTGGGCTGGAGAGTCTCCGTAAGGGGGGGGCCCGACGCGCGGAGCTTTTGTTGCGCCGCGCGATATGGGTGACCCCAGGGGTCACGATCGAGACCCTCCAGCATCTCCTTTCTTTTTTCCTCTTTGGCGCGGCTAATGGCCAGCTTCAGAGTTTTCCGTGCATCTCGGTACTCCTCATGAAGCCGGTCTTCCTCCCCATCTTCGCGGTGACGCCGCCGGCTGCGGGTGTAGGACCTCCGGGCACGAGTACAGGCCACGCGGAGGTCCGCCAACTCCTGGGACCACCAGTAGACCTCCTTCCTGGGAGGCCGACGACCTCCAACGCGGGGCATGGCCGCATCGCAAATCTGCGCAATCGCATCACGAAAGCAGCCAGCCCCCATGTCTGCCTCCTCGGTCAGAGGCCGCGGAGACAGCCAAGAGTAAATAATGGCTGCCTCCTCCAGTAGGTCCCTATCCAACTTGGTAACAGCCCACCGCGGGAAGCGGGAAGAACGCCGCGCCGTGTGACCCCTTCTGGGGTCCTGGGTCCGGCAGAGCTCGAACCGGATATAAAGGTGATCCGAGAGCGTCTCAACCTCTTCCAGGACACGCCAGTTCCTTACTCGTGCGGCGAGAGCAGGGGTAGCGAACGAAAGGTCCACTATCGACCCCCCCTGATGTCGCACGCACGTGTTGGCGGAGCCTCTGTTTAGAAGACAGAGGCCCACCGATGCCGCCCATTCCTCTACGGCATCACCCCGTGCGTCCGTCCTGGGGGAACCCCACGCAACGGACTTTGCGTTGAAGTCCCCCAGCACTAGGACGTGCCCAGACGCTAGTCGCCGCATTGAGGTCTCCAAGTTGTTTAGGAAAACCTCAAAGTCGCTCAGACTCCGGTTGGGGGAGAAGTAAACACCATATATGGTGATCCCCCTCCATTCGGCAGCAACATATCCATTACCCTTGTCTCTTAGCGACAAGGGCGGGGAATGAGCCACCGTGGAACCGACGACTGCCACGGAGCCGTCCCAGTCACCCAGCCAGTTTGGACGAGGAGGAACATAATAGGGCTCCGCGGCTACGGCTAAACCAATCGACCACTCTGTTATGGTTTGCAAGAATAGGTCTTGCGCACCAGCAGAGTTTTTAGCAGAGGTTTAGGTTCGTCTGGACAAAGAGGCTGGAGACTTGGTCCATTTATTGGATCATCTCAACAGCCTCCTCCATGGGCGCCGATGATGACGCATGAGTAGCATCGGAGGCAGCCTGGGTCGACTGGCTAGCCCCCGATGTTTGCTGAGGTGCGCGGGGAGGCTTGCAGCCCCCCTGCCCCATCTGGTGATTGGCGGGCAGGTTACCCGCCGCACACGCTGGGCAGTGAGGGGCGGCTGAGCAGGCAGCCGCCTTGTGCCCTGGTTGACCGCAGCGGAAACAAAGTCCGCTGCAGTCAAAGCAACTACCGCACTTGACGCGGGTGTGTCCCGACGCTAGGCATTTAAAACACCTCATCGGTCTCGCCCCCAGAACTGTAACTCTGGCGTTCACGAAACCGACGAGGAGCCTGCCAGCGTCGTCCAGGATTTTGGCCGACGCTACGGGACAACTCACCCACACCGCGCCAAGGCCTCCAGGACCGGGACGGATGGTGCCGACCCTGATGCTGTCCGTGTTGCATCCCGTTTTTTCAACAATCGCAACGCGGACATCCTCTACTGTGACAGAGTCGTCCAGGCCCGAAATGCGCAGCTCTGCGCACTTGGTGGGCCTGGCAACCTTGACACCATCCGTCGTAGGGAATATTCCCCGCAGCTTCTCAGCAAATGAATCGGCTGCCTTCGCGCCTTCAGCCCCGGGGAACTCGAGTATTCGAGCTCCCGTCTGGGCAAGGCGCATCCTCACACCTGACGCCCCAAACTCGCTGGCGAGGCTATCGCGGGCCTTCTTGAAGACGGCTGCGTAGGATAACCCGCCGATAGCTGCCTCCGGTGACACGGTGACCACTACAGCCGCCGTTTTTGGCGTCTGCAGTTTCCGCGGCTTTTTCTTATTGGCCACTGCCACCGGTGACGACTGCGGTGTAGAGGCCGCCTTATTGGCAGCCTTCTTACCCCGCTTTCGGGTCTTCTTACCCCCCGTTACAACTTGCCACTCGTCATTGGAGGAGACCGAGGCAGAGGGGTCAGATGTGGGGAGCGCAAGGATTTCCGCCGCTGCTTTAGCCGAGGCCTTAGCTGGATGCCCAGCTTTCGATGCAGCAGTTTTTGTTGTGGCCTTAGCCGGCCGCCCGGCTTTTGGCGTGGCCGCAGGGGCTGGCGCCGACGTCGCTGCCGCATACGACACAGTCACGCGACCACCCGAAACGGGGAGTGGCGTCGTGACTGATGCAGCCCTCTTGTCTGCGGCGAGTGGCGGCCGAACGATGGGGGCCGGAGGCAGCCTTGCCTCCAGACCCGCGAGGCGCCCGTCCATCATCCTCCACACTGCGTCAATAATTTGACGCAGGTGGGAATCCGGAACTTCAGGGCGAGAGGGGGAGGGAGTGAGCTGTCCCGCAGCTAGGTTCGGCCGCTCAGACTCCGACTGCGCTCTAAATTGGGCGAACTGAGCACTGAGCTCAGCCACCTGCCCCGTCAGACGATCATTTGCCTCTTGGAGGCTCGCCACATCCCCAATCAGGGTTTTGACCACTCCAGAAACAGCAGAGGAAGAGTCCTTAAGGGCCTTTACAAAAGACCCCTTAAGGTTTGTGGACTTCGTGGCCACCTTGTGGATGATGGCCACTGCCGCGTCTGCTCTCTCCCGCATGGTTACCGGCGTTTGAGGGACAGAACCCCCTTCCACCGGCTCCCGGATCTTCAGCAGGAGATCCGCAATCTCTTCCTCCGCTACAATTTCACCCTCCGCTCTGGCACGGGCGTAAGTGCCCGACCTGGAGAAGGCGGAACCTGCCGGAGCTGGGATCGGCGTGCGTGACCTCGACCTCCCTCTCAGGCTGCTTGCCACTTTCGGTGGCAACATGTCTTGCGACGTGTCGCCATCCTCATCTCTGGAGCGTCCACGCTTGCGACTCTCAGTATCGCGGACCTCCAGCTCCATCTCTTCGGCTGAGTCGACCGTCGAACTAGCAGTCCTGGATCGCACCGACATTCTTCCGCTCCCAGGAGTCAAATCGACTTCTGGGAGCTCCACCGAACGAGTCGTCTCACAAGCGACTTCGTCGTTGGTCGACGCAGCTTCTCCCGCCAACCTCTTGCTTCTCCTTCTCTTCTCCGTCTTTTTTTCGTCCGTTTTGTTGTTGTTTAATAAAAATTCTTCCATAATATAACCCACGAGATGGGGAGAAATAAAGGTCGACCCGGGCAGAGATCCCCAATACCCGGGCAAGCGTAGGTTTATGCCCAACCGGGGGGACCGCAGGTGCCCCAGCTGGGAGTGCGCTTGCGACTGAACTACCCATCAGCCATGCATCCTCTGGTCACGCACCAGAACACGGGATTCGGGGTGATTTTTTAGAGAGGTTTTCTTCCTCGCAGTCCGGGCGGTTAAGCCAAGACCCTCGTCCCCGATCGGATTCGCAAAACATGACCACGACTCCTTTCGGGATTACGATATGCCGACGGTGGCAAGGAAACTGAATCTTCCCATGCCTGCTCGGTGGCAGTGTGAGTGCACGCCGAGCCCGCCCTCTTTCTCCACTGAGTACAGCGCAGAAACTACGACCCATGGAAGGGTCCCTCCTTCTTGATTTTTTACCGAGGTTTTCATCCTCTTGGCTCCGAAGAGCGAGGAGCCAACAGAGGTATCGACAGTCACGCCCGCTCTGTTGGATCAAGCCTCGACCAAGTGGCCAAAGAAATATGGCTTCCTCTTCTTACTAGAATATTGGCCGTTGGCAATGACGCCTCCTCGCAAAACGGAGGGAGAAAATCAGCGTCATTGCCCACGTTTCCAGGGTGCACCACGTGGAGGTTTTCTAGACCGCACCCCGAAGTGAAAGTCCCATGCACTAACGCCGCGCCACTGAGGTTGTCAAGCTAGGACTTGTGTATTTATTACACATCATAGTAACATCAACAACATTTAAAGGGTAGTGACGGTTGTATCGTTTCAAATTGATCTAAATACTGTATTTTGATGCTTCCAAAATATATACATAAACTTTCTAAGGTTTCTAATGTATAATTTAAGGTATTACAAATTTTAAGGTTCTTGTCGGACATAATCTAGTAACTAATGGAAATTGAACAGTTTCTTATGCTGCCACAATAATCAGGTAACTGTTTAAGTTATATAAATACGGTTGTGGTAATCGAGATAGTAGTAAATCAAAAGAGGCATCTTCCTGTTATAAAATTACCAGGGCACAGTGTAAACTTTATACATATCAAACGCAGAGTAAGATGTCATTTTGTGCTTTAATTTACTTTAAACTGTTTAATTAAATACAAACGATTAACATTTTATAGAGGATAAAATCTGCACAGATATTAATATTAATCACAGCCTCTTCCAAGTGACGGCAATGGTAGGGGGACTTTAAAATAAACATGTTTCACAAAATGCTGCTGCTGAAATCCAATTTAAATATTAGAATTGAATCGATTTGAATTTATAAATTATAAACGATTTTGCGATTTTCATTTCCGTGTTTGAATCATTAAGTTGCGATTTGTTTGGGTGTTTGTTGGAGTCACAAAGTCAAGCCCGAGTCAGTTCTTTATCTCGTAAAACAAATTAATGAAAAGTTTTGTTGCGAGTTTTACAGTAGGTTGTAGGTGATAGCTAAGTATGTAGAAAGAACTCTTTGTTAATAAAGTATTTTTATAATGATTTAGAGATTAATAATTTAACTGATCTGAGTTCGGGTGCAAGATGATGTGTACGTGCAAAGGAGGAGATGAGCAGTATTATAAATAAGACAATCGGCTTATAAAACCGGTACAAAGCACTACAGTCACAAAAATTATTAGTCCTCTGTACCTACTGTGATTTTAATAACATGATTGTTAAAAAATATATGCGAAAGGAACTTAACATGCCGCCATAAAGAAGCATCGTTCGCCTATAAACGTGAATAATTTCCAGGTTTGCTTTGAGTTTCCAATGTTTTTTCAGCAAATACATGTTACATACGGCGATAAGCTTTGAGTGAACACAGTAAACATATATGTATATTTTTTTTTTTTGCCCACCTATAGTATTCTTATTTTTAGTTTGGCGTTTAGTGCATTTGATGAAAAAACGGTACCTTTGTGATACGTATTATTGTCATATCTGTTTAGCTATTGAATAGTTTATATTCTTCTTGTGCCGCTGCTGTTATTATGTTAAAAAGCCATGTTTAGACCTTTTAAAGATCTTGCTGATTGGGAAAATATTGGCTTTTTAACTGCGGACAGTATATAATTAATCTGGTCATTCAGTTTATTTTCGGTTAAGTTACTTTAATAGGTACATTTACAATATGCTAGAAGTCTTAATTGTGATTTGCATGTTCGTATTTAAAATCATCGAACACTAGGATAACGGATTATGCTCAAATATTAAACATATCATGCCTAGACTGAAGCTCCCAAATATCACTCAATTTTGCGGGAATCAAGAGGTTCTGAAGTAATGAACGGTATGAATATCTCAACTGTTACTTTGACTTGACTTGATAAAATATCCTACCCTACCTCTAGAGTTTTCATGGATAAATATTGCTTGGAGTACTATAATTGCCATGTAGTTTGTATTTTTAAAATTTATATATCATTGCCAAGTGTCAAAGTTTGCACAAACAAATATGATAAAAAAAAGCATATAAGGCAAACCTTAGTGGGTAGGACCACGCAGAACATACATTGATCAAATCAGTGATGTCCTGAAGAAAATGTATGAAGTATTAAGTACCTAAAGCCCGACGGCTTTAGGTACTTCTAACCTAAAGCCGTCGGGCTTGTATGAGACTAGAAGTAGCTAGTGAGACATATTGTCGGGCTATTGTCTCTGCCTACCCTGAATAAAAAGCGTGGTTTATGTTCGTAACGTAGTGCTTCCTATGCTCGCTTGGCTTCAAGGATTAATCTCAGGAAAGTGGTGTATTTACAGAAGGATGCAAATGAAATTATATTTTTTTCTACACTTCTGCCAAAGTCAAGTACAGTATGTATATATCATTACCACTAATAATTGCAAGTGTGTATTGCACCACATTAATTACCAAAGTATGAATGTGGTTTTCCATCTTACAGTTCACAACTTGTCCGAACATAGAATTATTTCAGAATCAAACCAACACGTTTTAGTTGACCACGTAGTGCTGTCATTGATAATTACTTAAGCAAATTTGCATCGCCATCAGTTTAATATTTCGATCGGTATCCGACGAAAATCACGATACCTCTTATTTTACTGATGTATTGCTCCCTATCAGGTATGGACGTGGTTAACTGGAAAAATTCGAATAATTGAAATTCTTTGTACCTATTGAAATATAAGGCGTACAAATGTAAATATGCCCATGCCTACATCTACCTAACCCACAGGGGTAGATGGATACAATAGAGTGAAACCCGTATTCACAAACAATGATATGAGGACTCATAGTGAGCCCGGACACATAGTCAGCGAGTTTAATTCTTAAACAATACTTGAGCGATGGACAACGCTATGCATTAAAAGAAACCCTCATGTATAATAGCTCGACAGTTATTTTATGCAAAGTAAAGTGTCAGTGGGAGTGACAGTTGATAAAAATTGCGGTTTTATTTCATACTCATAACTTTTGATTGAACAGAGAACAATAATATTACGAGAATAATAATTCGAGATTTTCAAACTTCTTACAATTACTACAGCGAGGAAGAATATTGTACTTTGTGTACTCGTACCGTTTATTTATTTAAATGTAATAAAATTAACAAAAAACGGCTTTTTGTCATTTACTAGAGACCTTAACATTTTTTTTTGTAAGACCTCATACTCATTATAAAAGAACTAAAAAAAAACCAGAAGTCTCCATCGTGTAATCGTTGCATGTCCATCACATTTAGAAGATCAGGTAAAAAGATTTTTTAAAACACCTCTATGTAGTTGTACATTGGAAAACCGAACCGGATCCGAATCTTGCTACCACTTCAACAGTGGGTACCATAGTCTCAGTATCAATATGATCTCCATCTTGGATAGCAAAAACCAAAGAAGGATATTCTCGTGGAACAATTTACAGCAGCTACCATGGTTTGCAACATTGCGTTGCTAAGCATTTTCTGACAGGCAGTTGTTAATAACCTGTTTGCAAATTACATTCCCCCAAAATATTGTTATGGTCTGACCAGGAAAATGAAAAACCTCATCATTTTGCGGAAAACAAATGGCACTAATAACTGTTTTCAAACTTTCGCGACTATATATTATATTAGATTACACATCTGATATGTGTAGTCGCGAAAGCTTCAAGAGCGAGTATGGATAGTTGCCAAAACTCGCACTATATAGGAATAGTACCTTGTAATTATTATCGCAATTAAGTACCGAAGAAGAAATGTAAGTTATTACTAAATGATTTATTTTATTATATTACAATTATATTATTTATTATTATTACCTTTGTACAACCATAGAGTGTCAGCTACTGCACGATAATCACAAACACACCGTCGAGCGGTGGGCAAAGTGTTCTCAACTTTCGATAAGTGTGCTTAATCCGATATATTTTTGGTTGCAGCTAATGCTAGGTATTATTATTTAATTTTTTAGGCTATTATGGCGTAGGTATTTTCGCTTTTGAATGAGAGTATGTATGTATCTGTTAAGGAGTAACTTTTATCTTATCTGTGGCTTGGGCTATTTTTGAGTTCGTGAGATTTTTATATGTTAAAATACCAAAAAACAATTTATAGTCCTGAGAGAAAAATGGTTAGCAATGTATTAAATTATTAGTTTGAACTTTTTTTTTCTAAATAAAACACTACAGATTTAGTGGTCAATATAACCTGTCGGAATTTCCTATTCACAACAAGAAATGGCTATTGCCCTCAATGTCACTGTAACCAAACCATACCTGTCATCATATCTCCTAAACATTTGTCTTTTCGCCATTCAATATTTTTTTTGAGGAATCAGGGTTTCATTTGGTATGTTTAGATTACATAGCTTAATTTATTTACGTTTAATAGATAAGAATAATACTAAAATACTAAAGCAGGAGGCTCGCCAATAACTTTAGCATCTAGAGCGTCGAGGCCTACTCGACCTATAAGGTA
Organism: Callimorpha dominula; assembly: GCA_949752705.1. Classification (NCBI taxonomy): domain Eukaryota; kingdom Metazoa; phylum Arthropoda; class Insecta; order Lepidoptera; family Erebidae; genus Callimorpha; species Callimorpha dominula. Next base: position 24,366,298 of record OX456999.1, on the reverse strand, counting down.
AGCTCTGGTAAGGTTCTGCGTCTAAGGTAAGCTCTGATGAAGCCTCCTTTATGGTGACAACCTTGATGGACTCGCCTCTGGTACTGGTAGGTGGTAAGTACTTGAGCCAAAGTACACCTCAGCCAGTATGCAATATATATTTTTGAACATCCCAAAGTAGATGTACCACAATGTTGGAATATTCATGAAGTAGAATTATTTTAGTCTCAGAAAACAGACATGTAGTGGCTAAAAGAAAATCACTCCAAAGATAAAATGACAATCGTAATTAAAAAGTTTGCAATGCTAATTCAACCATAAGCAAAATATTTAACATTATGTTCAGATTCAACCAACCTAAACAGCACGCGCCGTCATATATATGTCAAAATCTCAGAACGCACGAAGTGGGTACGGGCGATGAGAAAACTCCCTTTTGATATTTAATCACTGATGTATTGTAAACACGCAAAGAAACACTGTACAGTTCCTAGGTTAATGTTGACTCAGCCGTGACAAAACTGAAAGTGAACTCGTCCGTCCGCAATCTAGACTCTGCCTAACGCCGGTACATGGCGCTTGTATTCCTTTCCGGTGAATATATTATAGAGGCACAGTGGCATGTGAATCGGCAAATGTTTAGAAAATATAATGCCACAGACACACATGTGACACATGCATAGATACACATGTTAAACTTATAGCACTCCAACTTTTTGCGTCGGGGGTTAAAAATTGCATGGATAGTGAGACATAACTTTACGCAGTAATATAATGGTGAATTACTGGTAATTCAAACAAAAATTGTTTCGATTTTGGCATTGTTAATAATACATCATCACTAATATCAATCAACAGTGAAAAAATGAAAACCACATCCAGTTTCGTGTGATTTAACGCTGACATTTCGGCGCGCTTTTTCTGTGACGTCAAAAACTTCGTGGTCCGTGTTTGATTCTTTATTGATTTATGTAACATTTATGTGTAGTCATAAAACGTACCTATTATTATTAAAAAGGATAGAAAAACTTATTTTCAATATTGTATTGTGGAGTCTTGTGCATATTCCCATAAATATTCATTATAAATAACCAAATTGTTGTTGATCTGCGAAAGTTGTCGAGTTATAGGGTTGTAAGGCGTATAGTTGGTATTTTTTATTTACTAGTTCTTGTTTTAAGGTATTTTTTTACATTTTACGTATTTGATGGTTAGACTGAGTTCCAGTAAACACAATGACAGTAAAAGCGTAAAGTATAACTAAGAAATAGAGGTAAAATTACAATATTTCTGCATTCTAATTATGACAACCCTAAAGACGATGACATATGGTTTGTTTACAAATATTCCATATCTTATTTGGCTCAAGATAGCAAGGTTGTGGCCACAGAACTCATAGTCCTAAAGTGGGGTGTAGACAGATATAGATGTGAAAATGACAGTTGTAACTTTTCATTCTTGAGCTATATTAAATAATAATATTATTACTACCATAAACCTATTAGAAATTAAAATAAACACACAGAATGCGCCATCATTACGCGCATTCCAAACTTTGTGTTCGCACCTAGTAGCGTTTCTAAACGCTAATAATTTTTTTTTAATTTAATAACATATATTTAAAACATAATATATCATCTAAAAATAAATCTAAAAAGCTATCGGATCTCGCTAGGGTTCCAAATTTGAAGTTACTACGTAAATCTCTTCGAGAGAACAAGTAGATTCTAAAATCGAGTACATATATTTGTCTATCATCACTGCGGACTACGGGCAGGCACCTGTACTGGCTACCGAGGGGTACAGATACAAGAAGACCTCACGATAAGGCCAGTGTTCCCTAATTTGTAATTGTGGTGAGGCGGCTGCGAGAAGTTTAGCTACATTAAAGGAAACACTGAACACTCCCTACCTGTAAACCTGTAACGGGTTACACTGAAATGACCAAAATATAAGAATTATCTAAATATACAAGAAAAAACAAAATATATTTAAATCAGCCTCCAGTAATCGATGAACAATCGGAGCGTTAAATTTGAAATTTTGAGAATAATTCATCAAAAGATAAGATCTTGTTTCAAGAACATAATTGTTTACATTTTAAGCAAATTGGTGCTTTAATGTGAGTTAAGGCGGTTGTTGTAATTGATAACTTTCCTCCCTTGTTGTCCTCTAACTGAAAATTCTATATAATTTATGGCATGGACGGTTTAAGTTTTATTTTAAAATAAGCAACAATAATTACTTCATTTTCTACCTACAAGAATAACTGCTAGTATCGTGATCGGAGGATCTTATAAATGCGATTAATACTTTTGAAGCACGTAACTCGTGCTAATTATGTTATTATTTACAAACTTATTCGCTTTATAAAGAAAACTTAATGTTCTACTTAATGTTAGGCGTCATAATCGTTCAAATGTGGGCAAAAGGAAAAATCTGGTGTTTGAATATATAAATTAAATTAAAATCAACGTAACATCTGATTATTTACTAAATAAAAATATTTTTAAAATATCTTCTAAACCTTCAGTAATCGGACTAAAAAGTAAGAAATAAACAAATCATGCTTATACTCGTAATTTAAAAGCAGGCACGATCATCCATGTACATTATTAGTTTTACTTTGAATAAATTTATTTAAAACTAATTAATGAAGGCTCTTTCATGGGCCGCAGCTTTTTTATAGTCCGTATTTCAAAAGGTTTTTGTAGATTTTTATAACACACCGTTAGTGTAGTTAAACTACATAATATATTATGTTAGTTCAACTACCAATTTGCCAATTCTATGTACGTGTGAAGTGACGTGTGAAAGTTATGTACGACGCGGACGCAGTCTCAAACAAATGATATTTTTTTTTATTTACTTACAAAATGAGGTCAGGTCGGAAGCAACAGAGCTTCATAAAATTTATCTAATGAAAGTTTAATATTTTCTACTCATAAATACCAAAATCTGTTGGGGTAATTGTAATTTAAATTGAAAATGAAGTGGTCCTCTAACAATATTTACATAACAGGGGATTTCTTTAGTAATATTTTTAGTAAAACAATGCCGAGGCAATTTTTTAAGTATTAAAGGAATTTCATGAATCACTTCTGATGAAAAGTACGAAAAAATTTTTATGATAATATTTTTGATGTGTGAATCGGGACTTAATCGCGGTAATTAAAATAATTATTACCGTGATTAAGTCCCGATTCAAACATCAAATATGTATAGTCGCGAAAGTTTAAAAATGAGTTTTTTTTTGTTACAATGTTTTTTTCTGGTTACATGACATTAAACGTGAATCGTTTAATAAGATATATATGTTGTTGTTTACCGTCTTCCTGCTTCAACCACACGGTACATACATGTGATCCTTCTCTTCCCCAAAGACCTATGGTGACAGTACTCATTCAGATCCACAATACTATGTGAGTCCTGTATCGACATATATTTTTTATGGTAAAGGTGGCAAGCGAGCAGACGGGTCACCTAATGGTAAGTGACTACCGCCGGCCATGGACACCTGCTACTAAAGAAACACACGTGAGTTGCCGACCTTTAAGTTGGGAGTCGGGGAAGGGAGGGGAAACTCCATAAGATCTGGTAACTATTTTACAATGCAAGCAATATTTAGCTTTACTTAAAAATGTTTTCGGTGGGATTGTTATTACTATAAATCAAAAAACGTTTTAATCTAAAATTATACATTTACGTGAACATTCAAAACGTGCACGTCTAACGTTATACATCTTTCTCGTTAAGCCGTACCTTGGCCCGAGGTGCACACTCAGATAAGCCTATGGGAGATACGAAACATGTCTTATATGAATTAACCTTTTAAGGGTACGTGTCAGTGCAAACAGATATTTATTAATATATTATTAATGTAAGAGCTTTATGTGAAGGACGGGCAAGTAAGAAACAAAACATATTGCGCACAAATGTTCACCGTCTCTTTCGGCTTAACTGTTTTAAAGAGCCGACTCCGAAATAGCCAATACTAAAAAATATGCAGGGTTACATTCCAATACAAAGAATTTTCCTAATTTATATAATGTGGATACTCCACGAACCGTATTCGTATTAACATTTTATGTATTCAGTTTTGGTTTTGGATAGAAATAAACAACATCAGATGTTTTTATTTTTATAATTGATTCAAGTTTGCCTTTCCTTAACAAAAGTGGCTACTACAGTATTTTTTAACAACTATTATTTTTTTGCCTTGTCATATTATTAATATGGTTCAATCAATCAATTTCTTTTCTTCTTTTGAGAATATCCTACAAACCCTTTTACCTTTGTATAGTCATACTATTATTATGGGAGACTTTAATACATGCCTACTAAAAAACGATTTCCGGTCTTCTTCTCTTCTTTCTTTAGCAGAATCCATCAACCTTTCCCTTTTGCCTCTAAATGCCACCCATCATTTTCCAAATTGTGCGCCTTCTCTTCTTGACCTTATCTTTGTCTCGTCTGTGGATCGCGTTGCTAAACACGGACAATGTGCAGCAGATGAATTTTCCTATCACAACCTTCTTTTTCTATCTTACAAAATCCGACCCCCTAAGGCAAAGTCAAGAATTCTAATGCAGCGCAACTTCTAGTGGTATGGATCATGATCTACTTAGAAAGGATGCATGGGAGATCGACTGGAGCCCCCTTTTATCAGCAGTATCCATTGACGAAAAAGTAGATATATTTAACAAGAACTTGGTAACGCTCTATGACGTACATGCTCCGATTCGACCTAATAAACTGAGACATTCACCATCACCCTGGCTTACTGATGAAATAAAAAAACTGATTATCCGTAAAGCAGCGGCGAAGTCAAGATGCAAAGCGAGATCTACTGATATTAACAAAGAAAAATACCTGATCTTGCGAAATCATTGCAACAAGGTGTGTAGGAATGCACAACGCCAGCATATTCATAGCTCCATACGAAATGCTGATCCAGCTAGAGTCTGGAAATTTCTCTGGTCACTAGGGGTTGGTAAACATCGTCAAGAATTATCTTCTAAACGTTTGGACATTAACTTGCTTAACCAGCACTTTCTGCTCCGTCTAACTTCAATAAGACAACTAAAATTAATACATTAAATTATCTTTCAAAATTTCCAACCCCTGACTACCCTCCTTTCATTCTTAGTCTTAGTTGTCCGCTTGTGATGTTGAGAAGAGTATTCGGTCCATTACATCGAATGCAATTGGCTCCGATTCTATCAGTCGCAATATGGTTCTTCCCATCCTTGAAGATATTTTACCTATAATCACCCATATCCTTAATATGTCCATTCTTAGTGGCGTATTTCCAGCTACATCGAAAGAGGCCCAACTTATTCCTTTACCCAAAAATCATAATCCTGTGTCCTATTCCGAATACCGGCCTATATCTATCCTACCCCTTCTGTCAAAGGTCATTGAACGGCTTATCCACCATCAGCTCAGAACATTTCTTTGCAGAAATAACCTTCTTAACCCATTCCAATCCGGCTTCCGTCCCGGCCATAGCACGACTACCTCCCTCGTCAATATTACAGACGATATAAGGACAGGTACGGAGAATGGGCAGCTCACAGCTCTTTGTTTACTAGACTTCAACACTGTTGACTTCGACGTTCTCCTTGCTATACTTAACTCTCTTAACATATCTCCATCGGCTATTAACTGGTTTCGTAGTTACCTGTTTGGCCGCCGGCAGCGTATCCGCCTGGATGACAACTATTCTACTTGGTCGAATACCTCCGCTGGTGTTCCACAGGGTGGCGTTTTATCCCCTTTACTATTTTCAATATTTATTAATTCAATTTCAAAACAAGTTCTCTCTTCCTACCACTTTTACGCAGATGACTTGCAAATCTATTGTCAAACTAATCTTAATGAGCTACCACGAGGTATAGACACTATTAACAGAGATCTGAGCAGCATAAGTAGATGGACAACAATGTACGGGCTAAGAGTTAACCCTACTAAGACGCAAATTACTATTGTCGGCACCTCCAGACTTATCACAAAGGTTGACTGGTTGGTATTACCAAAAGTGTTTTTCGAAGGTGTAACTATTCCGGTAAGTAATAACGTCAAGAACTTAGGGATATACATCGACAAAACCCTGTCATGGAATGCTCAAATACAAAATGTCAGTGGCAAAATATTTGCCTCAGCAGCTTCTTTAAGAAGGTTAGGTTGCGTAATTTCCTTCCAACTGCCACTAAAATTGAACTAGCTAAATCAATTCTTCTCCCCATTCTTGACTATGCCGACGTCAGCTATCTTGATCTTAATGAAGATCAACTTGATAAACTTGAGAGACTCCAGAATTTCTGTATAAGATTCATTTTTGGCTTACGCAAATATGATCATATTTCCGAATTTCGTACCAAACTCAAGTGGCTTCCAATTCGCCTTCGCCGGAATACTCACATACTCTGTTTACTATATAATACCTTGTTTAATCCCACTACTCCTATCTACCTCAAGAAACGTTTCGCATTTATCCACGACACACATACACGATACTTGAGATCATCGGAAAATCTTACGTTAGAAATTCCAACACATTCTACAAAGTTTTTGGATACATCCTTTACAGTACAAGCCGCACGCCTATGGAATTCATTGCCGGAAGCTATAAGACGAGCACAGACAGTAAAAACTTTTCAAAAACTCGTCAAGAATCACTACTTATCTCTGTAATTACTACGTTTTATATATGTATGTGTATGTATGTATACGGTTATATATATATTTGAATGTATATACGTATGTCTATATATATATAATTATAGTATTTGTTTAACGATGTCAATATATTGTTATGTACCTTAATAGATTTATACGATTGAAATGTATATTAGCACCATTATTGTAATTTTTCTCCTTCTCTGACCGTACACTCAAGTGCTAATAAGACAAATGTGCAACACAAATTACCTATTCCTAACTGTATAGTCCATCTACAGGTTGAATGTAAGAGATTGCAGATTGCTGTTTCTAATGTATTTCTTTTTAATTGTATTCTATTTATGGTGTGCAATAAAGAGTATCTAAATCTAAAGAATTCATTAGGAAGAGCCCCTGTGATTCTAGAAAGTTGACCAGCATTTGCCCCCTGTAATTTCTGCGCCCGACTCCATAGGGTCCGATTTTCGTTTCGCCGCCGTCTTGTACTCCCACTTTAGCATTAAAGTCCCCCATAACAACGCTGTATGTGGCCTTGGTGGTACCGTGTATTGCCTTGGCAATATCGGCCTCGGTGGTTTCGTCAGAATAAGTCGAGGTCGGCGCATATAAATGTATCACCTTCAGGAAATGCTTGTTCGTGGTTTTTAGTATAAGGTACGCTACCCGGGTCGATATGGTTAATTATGTTTATTTACTTACAAGAAAATTTAATACAACTTTTCGTGTCAGCTGTTAGGGTCTTGCTGACCCGATGAGTTGCTCTATGTCTGTGCCAGCTGGCTGATCAGGGTGACCCCTGATCAGGTAGGTAGGTATCCTGACGGATACCTACTTCGTCGGCCCAGTTAATCAGCCTTCATACCGTAGCGAGGAAGGTATTAGGTGAGCAGGAAGAGGTTTCTAACACTTAGGCTGGCCGAGTTGTGAGCTCCAGGATTAGCCAGAGTAAAGTGAAACACCAGGGAAGGTTGGAATCGAACTTATATTTGCTAAAATCTACGCTAGTTATATTACAATTGTGGTCATGCAAGTTGTCATCATATTCCGTACAATACGTGGATTAACCAATAAAACAACTTAAACTATATTTACAATCTGCTTTAGTAGGCACCCAATCAGATTGCGTGGTTGCTTACGAGAGTTATCTCTGACTGTGCGTGACTATATAATAAAACGGTACGCACGGAATAGCACGGTATAAAACTGAAATGCGCCGTGAAAAGTGGCCATTTCACTGTTGATTTGCGTCGAGAGCAGACGCGTGATGCTTTGATGTATTTTTAGGGCATGTTCGAAGTACGCGGTATGGGTACGTCACAAACTAATAGAAAAAATGTATTTTCACTTTTCTATATGATTGATTCCTTACAAGGCGTAGGTCATCATGAGGTTGCTAGAACCTAATGATGACGTAATAATCGAACATACTTAACCATTTTTACTATATTTATATTGAATATCGCTGAGAAACTGAGGAAAAATTACTAGTAACAAAATCAAAATTATTAGCACTGTCTTCGTGCCTGACAGTTTTGTATTTTTTGAGGAATCTTAATATACAAGCCTCATACATATATAGAACACGTATTTTATCTTTTAACGCTATAGCATAGATCAGAAAGTGTATGTACGAGTATGAAGAAACACGGTAAGCCCAACTTGTCGTGCCTCAGAATATCTCCTTAATCGAAACTTCGACAGAGGCGTTTCACACGTAGCGCACAACTTTGTTATTAGTTGTACTTATGTTTCGCCTCGTAAATTTACAAACGACAGTATAATATTCATTGAAAAATAAGGAGTAAAGATTTTTTTTTGTAATGCGGATATCAATATCTTATTTTCACTATTTCGGAGGTCTCGCCTTTTTCACAAATAAAGAACATTCGAAGAAGGTATTAATGTGTTACCTATCGCCTAATATATATAAAAAAAATTGCGACGATTTATCTCCTACTGGTGTCAGCAAAAAAAAATTAAGTTTGTTTTGATATAATTCATCATTCTGTATCCTGGAACGAAGAATTGGTACCTCAATTTCAAAAGTCGACTTGTTGCATTGCAAATGTAATTTAATAATCACTAGCAACCCGCCCCAGCTTCGTACGGGTAGTAGAGATATCTTCAACAATCATCATCATATTTCAACTAATTTACACAAATCGTCAACAAATTATACACCTAAACCTTCCTCATGAATCACTCTGTCTATTAGTCAAAACCGCATGAAAATCCGTTCAGTAGATTTTCAGACAGTCATACAGACAGACAAACGCGGCGGGGGACTTTGTTTTATAATATGTATTGACTAGCAACCCACCCCGGCTTCGCACGGGTAGCAGATACATCTTTAACAACCATCATCATATTTCAAGCAATTTACACAAAACCTTAACAAATTTAAAATGAAAACATTGCAGAAATCACATAATTAACCATAAAAAAAGGTATATATACTAAGACATGACATTTAATGTCATGTCATGTCATACAAAAATATTGTATAAATAAATTTATTAACCGAAGACGATGCTAACAAGAGCCAGAACAAAAGCACTTATACCAACCCCGGACTCATCGCTCAGCTCCGCCTCGCAGCCCCCGGAACCCACAGCAACAGGTCCGGCCATTGCAGAGGCGTCGAGCTCGACTTCGAGCGACGAGTTTTTCTCCCCGCCGACGTCGCCAACACCTGTACGTCGGCCGGGGAGAGGCCGGCCAACGTCCTGCTTGGGACCCCGAGGCCCATCGGCTTCGAATAGGGCCCCCGCTACCGGTGGTAATGTGCATCGCATGAAATGGACGAATTCGATGAATGAGAACGTCATGCGAGCATATTTTGTGGCTACAGAGGGAGGAGCTAACCTCACTGCGTATCGTAATCGTATGATGCCTCTGTTTCAGGAACTTGAGCCAGCTGTTAACGTTTCGGTGCAAAGATTATCGGATCAAGTGCGGGCCATCCAACGATGTAATTTGCTGGATAACTCCGTACTTAATAGGCTACGCTCGGACTTGCAGGTTAGCCTTACTACTTCTCCTCCTTCACAAATTGTGACAAATGCAGACTCTTTGTTGTTACAATCTTATCCCGCTGAAGAAGGGGAGGAAAATGATGCTTCATCTGTAAGTACTCAGTACTCTGATATAATAAGGAATACTTTGGAAGGCGCTATTCTGGAATATCGGTCCATGAGTTTTGAAAGTAGACCACGTTTACCGCGTTTGCCAATGCATAAACGAAACAAAGCGCTAGTGTGTACCCTTGATTCGATGTTACCTATTTATTTTGAAGAAAGCATAGATCTCAGTGATACACACTCAATTTTGTATTGTGCTGCTGTTACAGCATGTCGAGTAGCTGGTGTTAAATACCCAGGAAATGACACCGCTACTCGGTCAAAGCTTGTTGTTCCGGCGTGGCAATGCAGGATTGAGCGTCGTATCGCTGAGTCGAGGGTACTCATTGGCAAGCTTAACTGTTTCAGATCGGGTAACACACGCCCGAGAGTAATGCGTTTTGTGAATCGGGCTTTTTCGGGAACTGGTATCAGTTCCTGTGATTATACAGCACGAGTCACAGAGCGCATTGACTTTCTGAAACAGAAGGTTTATGCATGGGCAAATCGCATACGAAGGTACAAAAAAAGGGTGGACCGATTTACTCAGAATCGCACATTCCAAAGGGATGAGAGGTGGGTTTATAGAAGATGGGAGCAGCCTGATTTAGTGAGCGACATTCATTTACCAGATGCTGAAATCACGAATTCATTTTGGCGTAACATCTGGTCAATGCCTGTCACTCACTCTGAGGGTGAATGGATGCGAGATGTCGAACGTTCATGTGAGTCAATTAATAGAATGGAGCCAGTATTAATATCAAACATCGATATAGCTTATGCAGTTCGTTCGTTGCCAAATTGGAAATCAGCGGGACCGGACGGACTGCATAACTTTTGGTTAAAGTGGCTCCGTAGCTCACATGTATGTTTGGCATCTCAATTTCAATCATGCTTAGAATCGGGTTCGCTTCCAACTTTTATGACCACAGGCGTGACTCACCTCCTCTATAAATCTGGTTGTGCCACGGATCCCAAGAACTACAGACCCATCACCTGTCTACCAACAGTATATAAATTACTGACGTTCATTCTGAGAGTAAAGATAGCATCTCATGTTACCAACAACTCTGTTATGTCTTACTCTCAGAATGGATGTAGAAGTGGGGCACGTGGCACTAAAGAGCTCCTTATTATTGACACGACCATTAACCAACAAGTTCGCGTTAACCGAAAAGATCTGGCGACATGTTGGATAGATTATAAGAAAGCTTATGATTCTGTGCCGCATACGTGGCTCCTGAGGGTGATGGAGTTGTATAAGATTGATACAACTCTATGCACTTTCTTGGAGGCATGTATGCAGCAATGGAAAACGATTCTTTGCTATCCAGGATGTCGACAATCTCAGGGTGACGGCGAGTATATAAAGATCAAGCGGGGTATATTTCAGGGTGACAGTTTGAGTCCCTTGTGGTTCTGCCTAGCTTTGAATCCTCTCAGCACTATGTTGGAGGATTCAGGACTAGGCTATCGTTTGCGGAGAGGAGGTCAGGTTATATCCCACCTCCTTTTCATGGATGATTTGAAACTTTTTGCCTGCAACAATGTCCAACTGATAAAATTACTAGAGGTAACTGAAAACTTTAGTAAATCTATCAGGATGGAATTTGGTGTGGATAAATGTGCAGTCATGCATGTAAAAAGAGGTAAGATTGTGGAATCTGAAGGTATGGAACTCGCAGATTTTACACACCTTAGATGCCTTTCCGCGAACGAAACTTACAAGTATCTAGGAATGTCACAGGCGTTAGGTTTAAATGAATTGACTATGAAGCAATCGTTACAGGAACGCTTCTTTGGCCGCCTGAAAAAAGTATTGAAAAGTCTTTTGTCAGGTGGTAATAATATAACCTGTACTGGAGTCCACGTACTCAGAAGAGTCTACGGAAGAAGAGCCGGCTATCAGTGTGACCGCAGAACGAATGGAGCACGGCCAGCAAATGGATGTTCCTTCCCAGCTACGAGTGATCATGGAGGAGTTGCGTAGCTTACGACTTGAGGTCCTAGAGCTAAGGAAAGAACTCAAATCTTCAAGCGACACGTGTAACGGTCGGATGGACACTATCGAGACCAGGCTGCAGGCCCTGGAGGAGCGGCATGCCGACGTACCGGTGGATGCAGCTGCGGTGGGGGGAGTTGTGGAGCAGCTGAAGCGGGAGCTCAATGATAGGGACCAGGAGCTCTTGGCTAACGATCTGGTGATAGCTAATGTGCCAGAATCACAAGCTGAAAACCCACTGCATGTGGTCAAGGTCATCGCCTCCAAGCTGGGTGTCCAAGTGGATGATCGGGACATAGTGTATGCGGAGAGGGTCGGAGGGCGGCACCTCAAGCCGACGAGCCCAAAAAAATCAGCAGAAGTCCGTCCTCGCGCCGTCATGGTACGTCTGGCGCGCCGTGACCTACGTGACGCCATTCTGGACAACGCGCGTGTGCGACGGGGGGCCACAACAGAAGATCTGGGTTTCACTGCGCCAGCTCGTCGTTTCTATGTCAACGAAAGACTAACCAAGGCTAACCAGGACTTATTTCGCAAGACACGTGCGGCCGCTAGTGCCCATGGCTGGCGTTTCGTCTGGACGAAGCGTGGACGAATTTTGGCCCGCAACAAGGCTGGAGACCTGGCCCGTAGAATTGCAACTGAGCAGGATATTCAGGAGATTATTGGACAGTACACAGTTTATAAATAATAATATAGCTATGCAGTTTAGAATTTTAAGCTTTATTTTATTTAAACATCATTACATGGAGCTAGTGCGTCATGTCTGTTATAACAGGGTGCAACCCATAGGAAAGAGCAGGAGTTACAGGGCAACTGTTTACATAATTAATACAAAATTGATGGCAATACACATACTAAGTAAACTTATAATTACACTTACAAAATTACTAACTAAGCATATGTACAAAACAACAATTATTATAAACAAAATCTATTTACATACACCTCACCCGCATTCATCCTTTTACAACTATTACTATAAACATACTGTACAGTATACACATACTATATACACACAAGAATTTAACAAACAGAAAATATACATAAATGACTAAATCTAAGTGCTTAAAGTTCGGTTTGTTGAACGCGGGATCACTGGGAACCAACCATGACGAATTTCGTATTGCCATGTCTGATCACTTCGTGGACATCATGGCGATCAATGAGACCTGGCTGAGGCAGAGTGAAGAAGGGCGTGCGCCTAGTGTCCCCGGTTATAGGTTGAAGCACGTACCGCGATCGACGTCTATACGGGGAGGGCGAGGAGGAGGAGTCGGGTTTTACATTAAAACGGAAATTAGGGCACGAGTGATGCAACATCCAGAACAGGTGGATGTTGAGCAGATGTGGCTGAACCTAAGCATCAATGGGAGAAAGATTTTAGTAGGCACCGCGTATAGACCGCCATGGTTCGACTTATCTAGATTCTTGGACGGTATAACTGACAGCATTACTGCATTATCCCCTTACGACAATGTTATTTTATTAGGGGATTTCAATGTTAATTTATTAAATAAAGATCACTATAATACGGCTACCTTAAATGATTTCATCAATTACACCCAGATGAATCAAGTAGTACAGTCACCAACGCACTTCGTGGGAGGAAGTGGTACTCTAATAGATATTATTTGCACAGATATAAAGGTGCGGAATGTTGTGGTGAATCACATCAGTGAGCTTGGAGGTCACTCATTCATAACTTGTGAGACAGTGATTGGGAAGGAGAAGACTAAACCAAGAACTGTTGTTTATAGACCACTAAAGGATATATTAGTAGAAAACTTCACAACAGACTTGGAATCTGTACCATGGCTGCAGATAAGTAGTTTATATGATGTCAACAGCATAGTTGAACAGTTCATATACGCTACCAATCAGCTATTTGACCTCCATGCTCCCATAAAAACTAAAACTTTTAAAGACCACCCCACTCCATGGATTACAGACAATATAAAGCGGATGTTTAAACTAAGAGATGAGGCAAGAGCAAAATATCGTTCCTTAAAGACACCCACAAGTGAGGAAGATAGAGTTGACGCTGCCCGGAGATATTATATGGACCTCAAAAACTATGCGACGTTCGCTCTGGCCCAAGAAAAACAAGTATACTTCTCCAGGGATATTAATAAAAATCTAAACAATCCTAAAGTATTATGGAGGAACCTAAAAACACAAGTCTTGCCTAATCATAAGGACCGCATGCTCCCGGGCCACTTTGACGACCCAAATAATATAAATAGAGCTTTCCTTAGTGTCCCGGGGTCTTGTAGCGTGTCAATGTCTCAGCTGACATTCTTTGAGTTTAACAGATATAGGACTCCACAAAGTCAGTTTGTGCTCAGGACTGTCAGCCAGGCAGATGTGTTCAAAATTTTGCAGGACCTCGGATCAAATGCAACTGGCACTGATGGCCTAAGTCTGGCAATGCTTAAACTCTCATTGCCATCCACGCTTCAGACTATCACTTCCATGATAAACAGATCAATTGAGACCAATACTTTCCCTGATGCCTGGAAATGTGCCATCGTGCGACCCATCCCAAAGAACAGCAACCCGAATTCTGTCAAGGACCTTCGCCCTATTAGTATACTGCCATGTTTGTCGAAAGTCTTAGAGAAGGTAGTATATAACCAAATGTTGACATATTTGGAGGACAACAATATGCTACCAGATTTACAGTCTGGTTTCAGAAAGGGTCGTGGTACGGCAACTGCCCTAGCGGATGTAATAGGAAATATCCTTGAGGCTCGTGATAGGGGTGAGGGGACGATACTGGCTCTCCTAGATTTCTCCCGGGCGTTTGACGCCATTAACACCACATTATTGCTCTCCAAAATGGCTTACTATGGATTTGCAACGGAAACAATAAAGTGGTTTGGAAGCTACTTAGAAAATAGGTCTCAATTTGTTGAAATCCGGAAGGAAGACGGGACAGTCTTGTCGTCTCCTCCACTACCTGTCTCACGCGGGGTACCTCAGGGTTCAATTTTGGGGCCTCTTCTTTACATCTTGTACAGTGCTGATATTACAGAGTCATTCAAACACTGCAAATATCATATGTATGCAGATGATATTCAACTGTACATATCTTGTAAGGCTGCAGAGGTGTTGACGGCTGTACAAAAAATGAATGCTGACTTGCAGAGAGTTGTCACTTGGTCTGAGCATAACTCCCTGGTTCTGAATCCGGTGAAGTCTAAATATATGGTTCTGGGTAGTAAGAAGGCAATCAGTACCATGCTGTCAGTTGGAACAGATGTAACAATTAAAGGTGAAAAGATAGAAAGAGTAGACACAGCAGTTAACTTAGGGCTGACAATGGACCCAGAACTACACTTTGAGAAGCACATAGTTAATTGTATGAGGAACTGTTTTTATAGACTAAAAACTCTATACGTAATCAGAAAACACTTGAGTGTAGCTCTGCGCAAACAGCTTGTTGACACCCTGGTACTAGCAAAGTTAAACTACTGCGATACAGTTTATGGTCCATGCCTACTAGCGAGAACCAATAGATTGATTCAGCGGACACAAAATGCATGCATAAGGTTCTGTGTGGACATACCACGAAGAAGCCATGTCACCCCTTTTGCAAATCAAAACAACATATTAAAAATGGAAGCTAGAAGGCGTTTACACATGGCTGGTCTATTGTTTGGTGTCATCGCTACACAAAAACCGATGTATCTGTATGAGAAATTGAGTTGGAGGGAACATCAAAACAAAAACCACATACGCTTTGCCACAAAACCATTGTCGATTCCTCAACACAAAACTGCAGCTTTCAGGGGGAGTTTCAAATATGCAGCGACTCACTGTTGGAATGACCTGCCACCACCCATGCGAGGCCTGAAATCAAAACGAAACTTTGTAAAACATTTAAAGTTACATTATCTGGCAACACAGAAATCCACATAGTACTCATAACAAGTACAATAATTAGAATGGAATATAAATACTGACTCCAATATATATAATAGATATTGTGTTTGTGGTGGATATTGTGTGGATAAATAGATATGTATATGTGTATGTGTGTGTATATGTGTATGTATATATGTATACTTGTAACAACTCTTCCAAATTACATTCACAAATATATAAACATATAGTTATTACATAATTTTTGTTATTGATTCTAACCTTAAGGGCCATGGCCTCAGAAACGGTTCAGTGATCTAGGTCTCCAACAGGTACTGGCAGTAATTACATCCTTTCCCCCGCATGTTTGACTAGCACATGTGCATCTGGAGTGAACAATGCTGGCTATTTGCTGAAAACATGACACTCAGTTCAACGATACACACACACTTCTTACTACACTCACGATATACATTACTACATTTTTATGAAACGCGCCAAAAATTCAATAAATAGCATTCAACTGCACTTACATAACTTATGTTTGGGTTTGTTGGTGGGACGCCATTACGTCACCCAAGGTTGTGCTGAAAATCAGCGCTGTGGCACCAATTCCTTTGAGGTTGAGGCTACAGTAATGCTGAGCATATACCTGATTTTGCACATGCGTGACGCACATAGCAACATGTAAATTGAAAAACGACAAACAAAATTTATAAGGTAATGTTTTTTTCCATACTTTTTGACAGTTGTATTACAGAGAATCCACAGACAGATTAGCACAGACTACCAATTTTTATCCGACCATAGATAAGGCTAATTTCGTTTTTTTTTATTTTGTTTTATTTTTGTCATTTCCTTCTTTTCCTAATATACATGTTCTTTGTTTAAATATGCCTTGTGTGCGTCAAATGTTTGTGCAAAATAAAATGATTTTCTTTCTTTTCTTTCTTTCTTCTATAACGATTGGGTCATACCAGTCCTAACCTACTCCTTTGGCATACTTAGATGGACTCAGACGGAACTTGATGCCCTGGATAGAAGAGTCCGTACATTGCTAACCGCGTACCGAATGCACCATCCACGTTCATCGGTTATGAGATTGTATATCCCGCGGAAATGTGGGGGTCGTGGTTTTTTAAATGCCAAGACACTACATAACCGCGAGGTATGCAATCTTAGAGATTACTTCCTCTCTGTTGACGTGGAGATGCATCGGGATGTTGTAGTAGTGGACAACGGACTCACTCCGCTTGCTCTAGGTAGAGAGAACTGGCGCAAACCTGCAGTAATCAATATTACAGATCGCCGGGAGATATGGAAGAGCAAAGAGCTGCATGGACGTTTTTATCGGGCCTTAAATGGGCCCGAAGTAGATCTATTATCATCTGTGTCCTGGCTACGTTTCGGTGATCTCTTTGGAGAAACTGAAGGTTTTATCTGTGCAATTACTGATGAAGTTGTTATGACGAACAACTATCGGAGACATATCCTGAAGGACGGCACAATTGACATTTGTCGGGCATGTCATCGTCCCGGAGAAAGCCTCGGGCATATAATTTCCGGTTGTTCTCGTCTTGCCAACGGCGAGTACTTGCATAGACATAACCAAGTGGCCAGGATAGTCCATCAGCAACTTGCTCTTAAATATAACCTTGTGACTGCGGAATTACCGTACTACAAGTATGTGCCCGACCCAGTTCTTGAAAATGGTCGTGTAACATTGTACTGGGATCGGTCTATTATCACTGACAGGACTATTATTGCCAATAAGCCTGATATAGTGGTAATAGACCGATTAGAGCGCCGAGCAATGATTATTGATATTACCATTCCCCATGACGACAACCTCTTAAGGGCTGAAAAAGAAAAACAAATGAAATATTTGGATTTGGCCCACGAGGTGGTCGACATGTGGGATGTGAATTCAGCAATCATTGTACCGATAGTCATATCAGCCCATGGGTTGATTGCAAAGAGCCTCGACCAACACCTTCAGAGGCTCTCGTTAGGCAGCTGGACTAAGAGCCTGATGCAGAAGGCGGTACTTCTTGATACGGCACGTATTGTGAGGAGGTTTCTGTCTCTGGAACCCTAACCACCGGTAGCTTGGTCCCTGTACCCGATACCGGTGGGGCACTATTTTTTATATTTTTAAATGTATTTTTGATATTATCTGAATGTATTTAAAAATGTAATTTATATGTATATTTAAATGAATAAAGAGAATAATAATAATAATCTTTATTTGTTCAAACATTAGTACAATACATATACATTTATTACACTTATTACATTAATTAGACTTAGAAAATTGTATCTCTGGCCCCCCAATAGGGTACCCTGTGTCGTGGGGTCCAGTCCCTTCCGTAAGTTTTATAATAGTTTAAAGAAAAATAAAAATAATAGAAGATAATGTGTGTATGTGTGTGTGTGTGTGTTTGTGTGTGTGTATGCGTGCGTGTGTGTGCGTGTCCGTGTGTGTGTTCGTCGTATATGTGAGTTCGTGTGAGCATGATATTAAATACCAGTGTTCAAGAGGTTCTCGGTATGGGCATAGTCTTTGGAGAGTAGCCATCCCCGGATGGTGGTTTTAAGGCGGAATGGAGTCTGGTTTATTATAGTTTTGTTAGTTTTAAACAATTTATTGTATAGAAGGGGTCCCATAAAGGTTGTAGCTTGACGAGCAAAAGCAGAACGAGCTCTTGGTATGTCCCACTTAAGAGTTCTGTGAGAGGAACGCGCTATGGTCTTCGCATGTTTATGAAATCGGAGGAGTATCGAGGTAATGTAAAGCTGTCTCACGCGAAGGAGATTACATTCTGAGTACAGAGCATTAGTAGAATAACGCCAGGGTTTGTTAAACGCTATTTTTAAAATAGCTCGCTGAGCGCGTTCGAGCTTAAGAAGATATGTTTTTTTCGAATCCCCCCAAGCAATTACACAGTAACTCAAAATGGATTGACAGAGACAGAAATAAACGGCTCGGATAAGTCGCGGTTCTGCTATAGACCTAATTTTTTTAAATATGTGAGCTAGCTTCCTTACACGTTTCGTAGCTGCATCAATATGCGATTTCCACGAGAGGTGTTCGTCGATCGTTATGCCCAAGTATTTGATGCACGAAACTTGTTCAATAGTCGGACATTGGCATTGCAAAGAAGTTGGATGCTTGGCAGACTCACATGTGTCCAGTTTAACGTTCAGAACTTGATTAGGAGCAGACCTTTTGGTTATACTTAAGGCTATGAGTTTTGTTTTGCTTGCGTTGAGAGTCAGTAAATTGTTTTTCAGCCAGCTGGCAATACTTCTAAGGCCCTCCTCTGCCACATCAACAACCTCTGTCCATGTCTTAGCATGGAAAATTATAGCGGTATCATCTGCAAAAGTATAGATGTTAGCTTGTGGCAGTTTAAGTGAACACAGATCGTTGATGTAGGTCAGAAAGAGAGTGGGACCCAGAATACTGCCTTGAGGCACGCCGTAAGTAATATCTGCATAACCGCTTGTGTGTTCTCCAATTCGCACTCGCTGTTTCCGTTCGCTTAAGTAAGATTGAAACCTCTAACTCCCAACAGTTCTAGTTTTTTTAGTAGTATAGGTCGCAAGACCGTATCAAATGCTTTGGCCAGGTCCAGGAAAACGGCAACACATTTTTGACCGTCGTTAATTTTAGCAGTGACAAAATCAACGAGACCAGTGACAGCTTCCTCCGTGGACCGGCTAGAGCGAAATCCATATTGGTTAGGAGCTAGAAGGCTATTTACCTCTAGATATTTAAGTAGTCTCACATTGACTACTTTTTCAATCACTTTAGACACCGAACTTAGTAGTGAAATTGGTCTGTAGTTAGAAGGTTCCAGTGAATCACCTGCCTTGAAAATAGGTATAACCTCTGCAATTTTGAAGTTATTTGGAACTATTCCTGATGACAAACTAAGATTGCATATATAAGTGAGGGGCATCGCAATTACACGTTTATTAAGTTTTAGCATGTCATTACTGATGTTATCGTGTCCTGTAGCTTGACTGGACTTTAGCGTACCTATGAGTTTGATAACTTCAATTTCATCTGTTGGTTGGAAAAACAGTGAATGCGGTGATCGATTTGAATTATAGGTACGGCTTGTATTGTTGCCTCAGCCAATCGGACACCAACTGTACTGAAATAATTGTTTATTGAATTTAGAGATTCAATGGCATCGGATTTTATATTTAATAATTGATCATTTTTATTTTCACATTTATTTAGATTACAGATATTTTTTAGAGAGTTCCATGTCTTTTTTAAGTTATTTTTATTTGTCTCCAGGAGATAGCGTTCATATTTGTTTTTTTTGTTCGTGTAGTAAGTTAACACAAATATTTCTGTAGGTCTTATATTTATTTTGTAATTCAAGATTGTTGGGATTTTTTCTAGCATCAGTGGGTAATTTGTCACGTATTCTAATTGATTTTAAAAGACCTGACGTAATCCATTTTTTGATAATAATATTTGAGCTGCGAGGGTGTTGAGTAGATTTATTTTTCTCAATAAGGTTATTCACTTTGGAGATAAAATATTGTGTCGCCTCCGTAACATCGGTTATATTATAAAGTTCCGACCAGTCAAAATTATTTAAGTCCTCATGTAAGCTTTCGTAGTTGGTTTTAGTGAAAGTTTTTTTAGGTTTTTCTTTGTAGAGATTTGAACCGAGGCTACATAGTACGCTACTATGATCTGTAATATCGGAGCGACAAACAATAGTTGTAGACGATTGAGAGGATTTGATTAGACAATGGTCTAAGCAATTTTGTCCTCGTGTTGGTATGTTATGCCCCGGTACATAACCATAATGAGCCATTAAGCTTAGGTACTCTTCTGCTCGGTTATCGGTGAAGTTCTCTTTAATATCAAGATTTATGTCACCTATCAAGACGAAGTGCTGGTTTTTACATTTCTTAATAATATTTTCCAAAGAAATTAGAAAATTGTTTACGTTTTGAAAAGGTGATCTATAAATCGCTAATATAGTATGAGTACCAATATCTAATCGTAAACAGTTGGCATCATTAATGTCCGGTTCCGACACGTATATTTGTAAATCCGCTTTAGCAAAAATCACTATTTCGTCACATTTATTCATATATTTAGTTGAGTAAGAACATTTATAACTATCTAAGTGTAATCCATTAAATTATTCATCCAGCCAACATTCTGTCAATACAATAACATCCGGTTGAAACTGTAGACGATGCAAAAGTACAACTAAGAAATTAAAGTTTTTATTTATACTTCGTATGTTTTGCGAGAAAATTGTAAATTGTTTCGAAGTATCGCCAAGGTGTTGTTTATAAATATCAGGATTATCTAACTCTAAAGAGTTCGTTAGTTTCATACTATCAATATCATTTAGAAGTTTATTATTATCGAATAGAGTGATCGATTAGATATTTAAAGTTCATTATTACTCGGTATGTCGGTATAATAAAATAATGCGGGTAAGTTTAATATTGTGATTGCGAATGAATGTAGAAGGAGTGTTTGTTCTCATAAGTAGTGACTTGTGTTTTTGTTTATGTAATTGTGTAGGTGTTAATGTTTGGTGGCTACGTATGTTTATGTTACATTTAAGTATAGATGCATTCAGTAGAACTATAAATATTATGGAGTAGAAAATAGACAGTATTATGGTAAGTAATATTAAACATAGTCATTCCGTGTTCCTCAAATTTACAAGTTGAGCCTCATTCTTGATCTGTATGTATTCTGAGCCATCCTGCTTTTTTAAATACACATTGCCGTTCGATGTCCAGCAATATTTAAAATTGTCTGATTTCGCAATATCTCTTGCGAGAAAGTGTAACCGTCTGGATTTGGCAGTGAGTGATTCAGATATAAAGAAGGCCGAAGTGTTATTTTCAATTCCCAGGTTAAGGATCTTCAGTTCCTTGGTTTTATTGTAGTGTCTAGCGGTGCTCAAGAATTTGGTCTTTAACTGAGTATTCGAGAATTCTGCAATTACAGTGGTCTTCAGAGGATTTTTCTTGTTAGGCACACGGTAAACGTCACGTAAGTCGCCTGGGTGAAGAGTAATGTTTAAACATTTAGAGAGCTCAATTATGTAGTTGAAGAGAATGTCTTTGTTTTCTTTTTGCACTCAAGGAATATATCTCAGTTCGATACTGGTTTTTTTTAGCGACTTTTCTAGAAATTCGCACTTTTCATCAACATTCGTAAGTTGGTTCATAAGGTTCTTTCGCTGGTCCTCTAATCCGTCGATCTTGGTTTGCATTGACTTGAGTTGATGAGACACATCATCAAGAGAGTGTTCTATTTCCTGATTAGTAATAAAAATGGAGGAGTTCTGTGATTTTACTTCTTCAAGGTGCCTGTTCAGTAAGTCAAATCTTTTATTTTGGGTGTCTTGGAAGTTTAGCAACATGTCTTTTATCTCCATTTTGAACGCTGTTAGTTCATCATAGCTCTCGTCAGAGACCCGACGACGTTTATCTCTCGTTGTGACATGAGGGTGGCTAATATCTTCGCCCTCACTAGACATAGACTTAATATTTGTATCCGATGCAGATAGTATTTTATGGAGTGGTGGAGAACGTTGCGTCATGTTTGTTTATGTTATTAGTATTTATAAACAGGCTTACTTGACGAGCTTCGCTACGCGTTATGTAGCAGCGTAGTTAGCACGCCGCTGTTGTCCCGTTCAGTCGCTTGCGTGGAAGGGAGAGAGATGCAGGCGTCTGCGGTTGTGGCTCGTAGCTGCTACGACGACTGGGGTCAGCGGTGTAGAAGCGAGAGGTAAATTATCAGGTGCCTCTCGTTTACTCGAAGTTGCTCTCAGAGTAGGGGCGATGTCAGCGATAGTGATGAAGCGAGAGGGAAATTATGCGGTGCCTCTCCTTTACTCGGCGTGCGCGCTGGGCTGGGTCGACCGTAATATTTTAAATATTGTTGTTCGAGATGTTTAAGCAATAAGGTTATCACTGCGGTACAAATTACGTACTAAGTTCACGTGAGCAGAGAAAGTATTTTTTGCTAAGGAACTAAAAACACGTCTGCTTGCAATGAACATTCGGACGGAAAGGGGTTTTTCAGTGTTTCAGTTTCATGACATACACAATAATTTGGTATTAAAAACTTATGACACCGACATACATATGCAAAGTTCTGCAATTCCATTCAGATCGAGTGTTTTGCATTTGGACAAACTCGGCAGAAGTTTCAAGTGCAGCAACAATGCTCAACAAGGAATTATTCCACCACAACTGTATCATGTCGGAACAACACAGTACGACCAACTTACACCGTCTGTTGTCTTAGAGTTGCCAACTGCACGCCCACACTATTTGTGGCCAGTGGCTTGTTATACAGGGATTAAGGTTCTAAAGTAAAGCCTAAGAAGTAAGCGTTACCTTTTAGACTTTTGTGTATTTATTAATTTTTCAAGTAAAGTAATCTGTAATAACTTTTATGTACGCACTTCTAAATATGGTTCGAAACAGAGATTTTGAGACATTATTTCAATGTGTTGCGGAAGCATTTATAAAACTTAATTAAGTTAGACTTACATAAAAACTCAGCATATTTGATGTCGGCAAAATAACCTAAAGCACTGTGACATAACTGCATTCAAATTTTTATAAACAGGTTAAACACGTCAGAGTATTTAAGAATAAAAAAATTATCAAAATTAAAAAGTACGAGTATATATCCAATATTTGCTTTATTAATCAGTTAGAACAAAAAGGATTCTGTCTAAATCTAAATCTAAGTCTAAGTCTTAATCTGTACATATGATATTAAACAATCAATTTGCCCCCTCCGTCATTATTTTGTAGCAATGGTTAATTTCTGAGTTCTAAACATTTATTCTTACCACTTGATGACTTCATTAATTTCGTAATATATTTCATTCTTAAAGGCATGTTCTCCCTTATCGTTCGACCTTCAGTAATACATTTTATATGACCTAAGTACTGATCGATTTAGAATACAATTACGTTCAACATTACTCAAGAAGCGATTATATACCTTGACTAATAGACAATTATGATGCTTTTGATCTATTTTGCGCAACGAAGTTAGTTGAACGTTTTAAATGATAGATCAAATGATTATAATTAAATTAAAAAAAAAAACTGTGTCAGAGGCCTCAGACTCGGCAACAGCCAATTCGAGTTACAGCTATGCGGCCCTGACGTGCTCGAGATCGTGCTTAGACTCCCCCCAACCCAACCATATCGGCAAAATCAATTTTCTTCCCTTGTCTTGCTTTCTTACCAATCTTACCCATTCAATATATTTCCAATTTTCCCATCATTATTTCCCATCGTGCCCGGGTGAGGGTAATAGACTTGCCCTCTATTGCGTGAGTGGGACCAAAAATAGACTTGGCAAAATGTGGGTGTGTATTACACCTCTGCTTACTCATAAAGGAATACAGGCGTGAGTGTATTTAGGTAGATTAAAAAACCAAATAAATATAGAAAGAGAGCAAGCCATAAGCCATTGCCAGCTTTTACTCTAATATTACCTTTTCATATCCAATGACTTTCGTGCCGTTTATCTTTGAATGAAATATAGCTTGTATGTCTAATATATCGCCTACTAAAATACTACACGAACTTCAAATATAAACAACAAACACAGTACATTCATACACTCGATTGTTTTGTTCCAATAACAAGTGAATAAAAGCGAGATATAGCTAAAATATCTACAGAATATAATATAAGGCAAATGTTGTGATTCAATAGTTGAATGTGGAATTATGTTTAGCTGTACAAGTGATGAAATATTGTTGAGTCTAAATCAGAAAATGCTTCAAAGAGACTCCAATCTTTACGATACACAAAACTATATTTCTTAAGAATACTAGTAGTGTGAACCACACATTACTAGTATTTCTGTTAACCCTGGAAACTAAGCTACAGGCTGGTGTTAGGAGGGGTTCACGTCAGAAGTGCACTGGGTAGGGTTCGAACCCACAACCACTCGATCGCAAGTCCGACAACTTAGCCATTACGCAACCGCCGCTTAAATTGTGAATGAGATGAACGCTCTATTTGTGTTCGTCTTATAGCTACATAAAAATAAATACACCATGTTTATTTAAAATCTTACACATTATCTAAAGCCTTAACGGGCCAGACAGCCATTCTAATTTACCTTTCAGTTGCTTTAACTTACGGTAATTGCCAGCAAAAACTTATGATTTACGCAAAAGGCGAGTCTCTAAACAGTGGAGATCTAATTTGTGATCTTATTCAAGTCGTTAATGCATGTTCTTGGTGTAGTACAGTCTTTTATGAAATAAATATACAATTTGTCAAATCCTTTTAGAACTTTACATTACTAAAACCTTAAATAGGTGACATTTTCTATTGCAGCCTAATTTCTAGATAAATTTATTATTAAATAAACGTATCTTAACAGTATAGTTTTCCATTTATCATAATTATGTAACTTCAGGGATAAAAAAATTGCTACTTGATCTCTCCTCACTCGATAAAACGTCATGAACGCAGTAGTTTAAGTGGTCAACTCACCAACTAATCCCGCAGCAAGTTTTATGGGTTTGATCTCTATGGGACAATTATTTGTGTAATTCACACATAGTTATTCTTTGTTTGGAATTACTTCGAGTCTGTAGTTGTATGTTTGTAAAGCGTCCCTCGACACTGGGAGTATTTCTTGTGCGTTCCGGGATTATTTAGCTGCCAATTAAGATTTGCTTTACAATGGTAAA
Source organism: Callimorpha dominula (assembly GCA_949752705.1). Lineage (NCBI taxonomy): Eukaryota > Metazoa > Arthropoda > Insecta > Lepidoptera > Erebidae > Callimorpha > Callimorpha dominula. The sequence continues at coordinate 24,340,901 of OX456999.1, read as the reverse complement.
GATTATGCAATAGCTATCCGTGTCATGTTTCATGTTCGCCATTTGATGTGAAATCCATGACTGTGTGTATATAATAATTGTGTATCAAAAACTATATATCTATATATATAATGTATCGTATATCTATTGTGTGTCCGCGAGAAGACAACGGACACCGTCCGAGTTTTAGTTTAAGGTTTTACATTAATTACAAACCTTTGTAATCCTCACTACATAAAATACGTGGTCCATTCCTAATTAGATTAATTACCATATTAAAACTTTGATGGAAAACTAAATTTTGAATAATTTAGACAAAACTAGTCATGAAAGAAATGAAATCTGAAATCTTTTTTGTTAACCGACAAAAAAGTATGTCCATGTCCAAAAGGATGCCAAATGTCTTTTATGTAAAGCATATCTAGTGGTTTCTGTCACTAAAAACACAGTTTTTAGGTTTCCGTACCTCAAAGGTAAAAAAGGAACCCTAATAAGATCACTCTCTTGTCCGTCTGTCCGTCTGTCTGTCCGTGTGTCACCACCGATTTTCTTAGGAATGGGTGGGCCTAGCAAATTGAAATTTATACCAGATACTGAAGTCTATAGTCCCTATTAGGTGTATAAAAATCAAGGTCCTGAATCATCACGATAAAGGATATGGGCAAATTTAGATTTTCGCGAAAGCTTGTAAGTACCATAATTTACCTTAATTTTAAACTTCATTTTTCCGAATTTTCCCTTTACTTGTGCTGGTCAGGTTAACCGGAAACACCCTATTGGTTTTGGGTCGAAAACCTGTAGGGTACTTTTCATTTGCCTAGAAACATGAAATTTGGTAAAAAGCAAGGTCTGACAGGAAAAGTGAAGGAAAAAATCCGAAAGTCGTTAATTTTTTGTTTTATCACATAAAAAAAAGGTTCTGTGATTACAAACTTATATTTTGCGGTTGGATTGTTCACTTTGTCGTACATTGCAACCGCAAAGTTAGGTTTCTCTTTCGAAAAAGACGGGCAAAAGTCTTTGAGAATTGATTCCCGAGACGGACGTATACAAGTTTGTTTGCTTACGGAACCCTCGGTGCGCGAGTCAGACTCGCACCTGTCCAGTTTGTTAACTTTACAGAACATTGCAGTAATAATAACCGTGTGTTGTGCTTGAGCGGTTAGCAGAAGTGTTAACTCAACAGAGGAAATCTTTGTTCGAACACTGCCAGTGCAGTGTTATATACAGTCAGCCAACCCCAGGTGTTGGGAGCATCTACCTAGTATGTTTCTCATATTAGTGATGTAAAAACATCATAGTTTTATCATTATGTGACAAAATAGTAAAGGTGGGGGAGCCATGCTTCGGCACGTTTGGGCACGGCCTCATAGAAAACCGGCAATCAAGCAATGCTTGCATTGCCCTAACCTTTCCCTCTCACCCTCTTTCCTCCTTCTCCCCCTCTTCAATCCTCTCCCCCTCTTTCCCCCTTAAAGGCTGGCAACGCACTTGTGACTCAGAGTTGCAGGTGACCATGGGCAGCGGTAGTCATTACATAATACAATAAACAATTGCATAACTACCAATCCAATAAAAATAATATATTAATATTTCTGACAGATGACAGAAGCGTTCGGAAATACACTTATGAATATAGGAAAATTTAATTTGTTCTGTTAAATAGTGTGAAATACAAGTATCTATGTATAGTAAATGTATAGTATATGATTATTTATATAACATTATTGATATTATTTATATGTAAAATATGAATATAATTACAATATGTAGATTTTTTATTAATGTAGATATTTAAATTTAATTGGGGCCTGCGAGAATACCAGCGTTGCAGAGCGATCTGCGACACTAGCTGACGCAGGTACCCTATTTATTCTTCAGTACCACCCTAGTCTTAAGGCATATGATTTTTATTGTTATAACTGAAGATACAAATAAAATATTTTTCTTTCTTTCTTTCTTTCATTTACCATCAGGTGACCCATCTGCTCGTTTGCCCCCTATAAAATAAAAAAAAAGGTAGGCTTTATTTAGTGTAAAAAGCCTGAAGAACAAAATAAAGAATTAGAAAAAATAACAATGAGTATCTTGCTATAGGAAATTGTCGGATTTATTAACGATCAAGCTGGAATCTTAAGAATCGTCTATTTGTATACAGTAATAAGAAACAAAAGCAAGTGAAATGACACTATGTACCTAATGATACAAGCTTTTATCGTAGTCTTTTAATTGTTTATTTTCACATCCGTGTGTAAATACATATTTTCGTAGTGTATCAACTAAACATATTTGTTTAGGGTTGATTGATGTTGTTCAGAGAACTAAGCGAGCGCACCCAATGTTTGACCAAACGTCGCTCGGAGACGGGATTCAATATGAGCTATGATTAATGGTGATGGTCGTAAAATGAGCTAAGTCTTTCACTTTGTGTGGCCTAGAAAATTTAGAGTAAGAAATAATTATTACTTAAAAACACACTGATTTGATTTCTATTTCATTTTCATTTAAATCAAATATTGGTTAGACAAAATGGTTTGTTTCGTGTCACAGTTATTAAATACCTTATTGATTTTAAAAAAAATGCTCAAAGGTACAATTAAGTAGCTGCCAATAAAACAAAAACACTGTATTTAAAACAAATAAGAACATCTTCAAGCATACGTTTAGCCCACTAGTTTGCACCAAAATTTGAAACAACATGTGCAAACTTCAGCATTTTTGCTTCAATTAGACAGATTCTCCGTTGCACTAAGAACACTCTAAAGTATTCCAAACGTTTGATTACAAATATGGCCATGTTCAATTAATGAAAACTTTTACAATGAAGCTCTGTTCTGCAAGTTGGAACACTGGGCAGCTCCACACTGCGTTTCTTTTTTGAATAATCTTGTGTTTTTTTTTTCTAGAAAGATACCTGTCGATAAAATTAAAAAGCTAGTTTATCTAAATACAAATTTTTATCCGAATCGTTAGAGGCATTTCTACGATACACGAAACAAATTTATATACATTCATAAATAGGTAGATACGATTATATAGGAAAACAGTTGTGGTTAGGAGTTGGTTAAAATGAGTTTTTGAATGATTGGTCACCGTTCCGTATTTGAACTTACGGTGTTGTTTATTTATATGACACCCTTATATAATGCCAGCTTGCCCACGTCTCGTGTTAATGTCGATTTACTTAGTCTATTCAGGAATCCCTCGGGAACAGTATTTTGTTTCTGGATGAAAGGTTTTGTATGTTCTTTCCTTTACTGTTGACACCGTGTATGCAAATGATGATGATTGTTTGAATCGGTAAGACGTGAAAGCGTTACAAAGAAACTCACATTTGCTTTTATAATATCGCACACCATCGATTCCTTATCTCAATATCTACCGACCAATAAAACAGATTTAAAAATATCACCACTACTCGATGCTAGACGCTAAATTCCCCGACACGGGCTCAACTCAAAAAAATAAAAGAAATATACACATACATTATTAAGCAATAGGGAAATAACTACAAAAAATACAGTTACAAAATACAATTTTCAGCACCAAAACATCAGATTAATACAATATCTTTCTTCTGGCTGTATATAAAAAGCATAAATCTACGCACAGTAATTAGTTTTTCGCCTTTTCTGAAAAAAGTGCTTTTTTAACCGACGAAAAAAAAGGGGGTTCTCAATTCGATCGTATGTATATATATATATCTTTTTCTGTATGTTCAGCCCTCTCTCCGTTATTTATGAACCGATTTTGATTATTATTATATCATTTTTGTTAGATAGGTATACCCACCTCAAGGGTGGTCCCATGTCAAGGGAGTCAGGATCTCATGATGGGATCCTGATAAAATTGAGAGAAACCCTCAAAAATTGTAGGAACGAACAGTGTTTTTGTTTACTTTTCATTACCTTTTCAGGTATTTGCGTTTAGAAATCATCACATCATGTAGCTGAACTGATGATGAAAACAAACCAAAAAAAAAAACTTTTTAACAAAAAATTAAACCGACGAAAAGAACTAAAAAGTAAAAAATAAATAAACCTTTTTAGTTATAAGTATTGAGCTTATTTACATAAACTATAAAATTTTATATTAACTTGTTATAAGTTGGCGCCAAATAATAAAATGATTAATTACCTACGTAGAGCAATGTCTATTTCTACGTAGGTACATATAAAATTTAGATAATTAATCAATTTGTTATTTGGCGCCGACTCAAAAAACTTTATATAAAATGTTATAGTTTACGTAAATAAGCTTTAAGTATTAAGCTTATTTACGTAAACTATAACAGACTTAAAAGGTTTATGAATTTTTCCTTTTTAGTTCTTATCGTCGGTTAATTTTTTTGTTAAAAAGATTTTTATTGGGTTTGAGTTAAATTTACTGTCAATAAATTGTTTATTTGAAGACTTAAAGGCTTTAAGTCAGATATGAAACAGTTTATTCAATAGATTTGAATAATATGTTCTTTTACTGCATAGTTATGCTTATATTATTTTCCATTTCACATTTAGTGATAATAAAAAAAAAACGTATCACCAACATTGTTACATTTTATTTTGGTTTGTGTGAAACGATTTGATAAATGTGCTGAAATAGTTTTAAGCCTACGTGCAAAAATTGAGCAATCAAAAGTGAGAAAAATAAATGAACTTGGATTGTGTATATTTATAGGGATGTATATTTTAGTACAATAATGGTTGCTAAGTACCTAAACTTAAAAGTTACACATTCGTGCAATACAAAAGAAATAGAGTTTGAATAAGTAGGTATACGGGTTCTGTTTGTAAGTTGTTGGTTCTTGCCGTCTGTTTGTAAGTTGTTGGTTCTTGCCGTCTGTTTGTAAGTTGTTGGTTCTTGCCGTCTGTTTGATAAAACTTATTTTCTTCCTCGATACTTTTGTTTCAAGGCTGAAGTAATTGAGTATCACAACTAAAAGAATATTAATAATAAAGGAGGACAGTTACAAAACAACAAAGTTGTTATTACAATGTTGTAAATGAAATTAATGTTATAGAAAAGAAAACAAATGGCTTTATTACTCTTTTATGTTAAATTTAGTTATTTGTAAGACTAAATATTACTTAGTAAAAGAAGTCATGATTAAGCTGCAGTAGCACTATTTTATGTGATCACTTTATTTGTTAAACTAATAGGCCCTAAAAATACGGAAACACATAAAATTATATAAATGTACTTATGTTATATTATATACAACAATCCATCAGAAAAATAAATAAAGATCTTATCAAGAAAATATACTCTGTGAGGGCTTGCTTGTGTGCGTATGTAAATGTGAGGTTACTTGCGTGGGTTATTGTTGTGTGACATGTGTCTTATTGTGGCGACGTTCACATACAGCAAAAACGTACTTCAACATCATCTATTGAAGCCACACTGAACTCCGTAGTAATTAATGATCCTGCATCGTGCTATGAGAGTTATACAACTTCCCAACATCAACCGTTTTGCCGCGGCCCGCCAGGCATGATCACCTAGCCTGGTCGGAGGATCCCCTTTGTGTTCGAGGGACATAACACCCGTTCCTGCACAGGTTCAATTCTTTCATTCTTTTTTTTTCTTTTAAAAAACAACTCCCGCATTAGGAATAACCCTGTGTCGCGGGGGGCTTCACAAACATTCAAATAACGGACACAAAGAACACCCAGACTCGGGACAGCTATTTGTGGATCACACAAATTTTTGTCCCGTGTAGGATTCGAACCCACAACACTCGGCGCTTCGTAGTGGCGAGGTGACCACTTAAACCATTGCGCCATCCGTGCAGTATATTTTAATAATTACATACTGGTACTTAAGTGCCACTGTAGTGCCGCTTTATACCTTATCTTGTCTATATTTTCTTATATCAATGATATAATAATTGCTACTTTGAGGTAAACTAAAATAAAATGTATGTGTACATATAAGTTTGTTCGCAAGTAGTACCAAAGATTCAGAAGTTCTACGTGCACTTTTTTGTAACTGGCAACAGCCTCTAATATCAATAATAGATTCAATTGAACTACGAACTGATTAAGTCTCTCTATCGACATAACACATGATATCAGCGTAAACATAATTGTAATTATTGTTTAAAGGAGACATCCAAATACAATACAACTTTAACTACAGATAGAATACTAAACGCAATATATTTAATATTGTATCTATACTAACATTATAAAGCTGAAGAGTTTGTTTGTTTGTTTGTTTGGTTCAACGCGCTAAAATCGGGAACTACTGATTCGAATTGAAAAATTCTAGTGTTTTATAGTTCATTTATCGAGGTACTCTATAGGCTATATAACATCACGCTACGACCAATACGAGTGGAGCATCAATGAAAAGTGTTGCAAAAACGGCGTAAATTTACAAACGCAGACGAAGTTGCGCGGGTCAGCTAGTACTTAATAATTTGTACGCAGGTTTTCGTAATATGTAAAGTTAATACATATTACCGTTAAATGGGTATTACGCATAAATCTTTTGGCATCCAAGCATCAAACAAAAAACTACGTGCTATAAATATGGTCAATAGGTAAACACGAACTAAAATTATATTATAGCCAACCTTATATGATATATAAGGTTGGTTAGAATAAAATATATGACTGAAAGTCAATATCCAATAAAGGAAATATCTGTCTCTCATTGCAACAATGGACTTAATTCATTCGCATTATACATGAATTAAGCGCCAAATTGTTCACTGACAACTCTGAAAAATAATTCTTTTATATACCTAGATTTGTGCTTTATTTTCACAGTTTATTAATTTACGTTGATAATTATTCATATGTAAATAAACATCATGGCATACTTGATATATATTATATTCTTTTCGTAGATATGGATGGCTTGGTCGTATAAAACGAAATGGATGCAGATATTGCAGATTTTATTTTCTTGAATCCCTATATTTCATACAGATGTAACAAAAATATAGAACCTCAACGTTTAGTGCATTTAGAAATATTAAAGTTCACAAGTAAATAGTTCCCCATTTCGGAAGCATTGTATAGTAAAAAGTTTTTGAAAAAAAGGTAAAATGTATGTCCGCATTCAAATTGAACTATTTGTTTTAAAGATATTCAATAATTTATGATAACAACACTGAGAACTAATTGCAAAAGTGTGTGACAAAGAAAATAGACTGAATAAAGAACGTGAATAGGTAACTTCGTTGTCATATTATATTTATCTGCTGACTTCCGAGAAAACATGTGGACGAAAGCAATAAATAAAAAAATATTACTTTTCTTACACTATGTATGTGTGAGTATGCGAATAAAACTGAGGCAGCCCAATTACGTTATATTTACAAATGTTATACTTGTGTTTTGAAAAGTAATGTTAAGAACAAAGGGACCTTATAACAGTACATTTTTGTTAAAAATTGTAGGTAGGATGGCGCTGCGATAAGGTTACAGGAATAATATTTTCTTACGTTCCGACAGGACAACGTCTGTCGGGTCTGCTACTTTTATATAAATTAATTATGAGTCGGTGCCAAATAATAAAATGATTAATTATTTCTCCATTTCTATGTATATATAATCATCTGTCACTAAAACCATCGTTTTTAAATCTTACTTCTAATTCTTTATATCCTACCGGTTAAGTTATTAAAAGTAAACAGAAACACTATTCGTGTGCATAAATTTCGAGGGTTTCTCTCACTTTTATCAGGATTCCATTATCAGATCCTGACTTCCTTGACATGGGAGACCCCTTGACCTATCTAACAAAAAAATAATCATCAAAATCGGTTAATAAATCAGGCAGCGTGGGCTTATATATATATACGGTCGATTTAAGAACCTCCTCCTTTTTTTTTCGTCGGTTAAAGAACAGAAATCAGCAAATTTTTGTGGAGGCAAAAGCTCATGCGTTCAGGCGCATGTGAACAGGTTCTTGTCGTAGAAAAACAGTTCTACGTGAAGAATTTGTCTACATGCGTACATATGAAACTTAAAGGTACTTATGGTATACTTAAAGATACTTTTTTGACTTGGATTCTTATGTAGAAATGTCTTTAAAGCATAAATCTATGAATGGTTAATTACGATAGCTTACCTAACAAACTGTAGTACTTTTAACTTGGTTATAAATGTTATTACAAATATCCTCTGACCTCTGTTCACCAATGAGCACTCAAATTAAAAGTGATTCTGAAGAGATTTAACTTTGCCGTTTATGAATACACCGTTGAAATATAAGAAATACGTTTTCCTTTCACTCTCTTCGTATGTTTAATACTTAGAATTCTAGTATAATTGGATTCTATTCTATTGGATCCTCCTTGGGTACGGCACTTTCCTATTAATTTCAGTTTATTTTTTTTTAACCGAGGAAAAAAAAAGGAGGTTCTCAATTCGACCTTATATATATATATTTTTTTTTATGCATGTTCAGCCCTCACTCCGTTATTTATGAACCGATTTTGATTATTTTTTTTTAGTTAGGGTTTGTTATACCTCAAGGGTGCTCCCATGGCAAGGAAGTCAGGATCCGATGATGGGATCCTGATAAAATCAAGAGAAACCCTCGAAATTTGTAGGAACAAATAGTGTTTCTGTTTACTTTTCATTACTTTATCAGGTATTTCCGTCTAGAAATCATCACATCATGTAGCTGAGCTGATGATGAAAAAAAATCATAAAATAAAAACTTAAAAAAAAAAATTAAACCGACGAAAAGAACTAAAAAGCAAAACATAAAAAAACCTTAAGTCTTAAGTATTGAGCTTATTTACATAAACTATCAAATTTTATATAACCTTATTTTGAGTCGGCGACAAGTAATAAAATGATTAATTACCTACGTAGAGCCATGTCTATTTCTACGTAGGTACATATAAAATTTGGATAATTAGTCAGTTTGTTGCTTTTTAGTTCTTTTCGTCGGTTCAAATTTTTGTTAAAAAGATTTTTATTCATGAAATGTTTAGTTCACTTACAAGCATTGAAATTTTATAGGATGTTGTATCGTAGCATTTTACGTCATGCGACTTCTGCATAAATCTATAAGATAATGATTTAATGCAACTTCATCATCATTGCATAGCGCTGGGAAAATTGGTTGTGGAGGAAGGTTTAAGAGCTTTGAAATATAAGTCTCAAAGATTTCTTCTGTGTGTCACGGCATTGAAAATAACATTATTGTAAGCATGCACAAGGTATGGTAAGAATCGCTTTCATTGCTGACGTTTTTTGGAATTTGGAAAATACTTTAGTTTTGGTTTCCGACCTTTATTTCTATTTTGTATTCAACCTAATCGGACATGGGAAGGGAATTGGGATCATCTCTTATTGGATGGCACTACATGGCCTCATGCCTATTGTCTGAGACATTCATGTTTTTCTCTATTTTATATATTTCTTGATAAAATTTTCTGAAAGCCCACAAGAGTTATCACCCCACTCCGGGTAACAACCCCCCAAGCTTTCAATCTATTAATATTGTTGATTAAAGAATATTAATTTTTTAGCTAAACCCGTACACACAAACATTCATTTACTATATTCGGTTAATGGCTTGAATATGCTTATGCTTATACTAATGTTGAGCGACTATGTGTAGACCAGGTCACTGTTGTTCCCTCTATTAAGACATTGCTTTATCTGTAATAGTCGTAGTGATACATCAACATCTTCTTGCCTTTTTCCCAAATTTGATTGGGATCGGCGCAATGTGTTTTTTTTTTCCTTCCATTCTCCTCTATCATTCGTCAGTTTACTGCATACTAGCCATATCCTCTTTCACGCAGTCCATTCATCTGTTTTTGGTCGTCCTTTAGACTTGTGTCAGGATACAAGACTAAAGGACGACCAAAAATATACTGTGGTGAAGAGAGTTTTATGTATGGAAATGTCAATTTCATTGTATTTTAAATTAATTGTAATTATAATTCCTCGTTATGGGCAGCCTACAAAAGTTGCAACGAGAAAATTTGAACAATTATAACTATGTCAATTGTCAGCTGATTGTAAGAATCGCCATTTTATTTCGTTTTCTCAATGTGTTGACGTTCGCTCGGTAGCGATCGCTCCGGACCGAAAGCGTTTGTAAAAAGTGTCACTTGTCTACAGTTTCAAAGATCTTTACGCTTAGTCACGTGATATTTTTTGGTTTATGTCAATCCAATATATTATTTACTTTTCTATTCTACTGTCGTTAAAGAAAATGAAGTGCCACTTGTCTCCAGGCTTGGCTTAACACGAAGTTATCGACGAATGCTCGAGCTACACTCACGCTATCTTTCCTAACTAATGGACATGCTTCTACATACTAAGTTGACATTGCAATGTGAGTATATAAGAATAACTATAATAATCTTTATCTAACGGCCCAACTATATCTTAAAATATCTTATCAAAAGCTGACTGAGCTGTCGATGTTATGGTCATTGATTGTATTATGTGCAAGGACTGTTTTTGCTTTTGTTGTTACATTCATCACATTTTTAACAAACTTTATTACGTCCTCCGCCATTCTTGGAGAAAAATAGTTTTTTTATATTATTTACCCTACGTCTTATATCTGCATGCCCACTTGTAGGGAGCAAGTGAAAGTCATTGAGAACTACTTTCTTAATACATTTAGTCATTATATCAGTCATACATCATACAGTCATTTATTACTCTGACTGTTTTCTTAAAAACAAATACTCGTGGACCGGTCCATTCATAATTTACACAATATTTGGTTAACGATGTAATATATTTTTCATTTTTATCATTCTTAATAATATCAATCAATCAATCAATCAGCCTATCATAGTCCACTGCTGGACATAGGCCTCTCCCAATGTACGGTCCTCCGCCTTCCACATCCAGCCCATCCCTGCTACCTTCTTCAGGTCGTCAGTCCATCTGGCTGGGGGCGTCCTACCTTCCGTTTGCCGATTCGCGGTCTCCACTCTAGAACCCGTCTGCTCCAATGGCCATCAGTCTTTCGGCATACGTGGCCAGCCGATTGCCACTTCAGCATGCTTATCCTGCGAGCTATGTCGGTAACTTTGGTTCTTTGTCGGATGTTCTCATTACGAAATTTATCCTTCAAAGAGACTCCAAGCATAGCTCCATAGCCCGCTGCTTGACTTTCAATTCGAGACTAATATAAATCTCATTAATAGATATTTTCTTACATATTGATTCTAAATCCCTCAATCCCGAGAAAAAGGATCTATAAAAATGTTGTTCTTTGACGGGTCATATATCTTATAACGCATAAAACCGTATATACTAATTTATTAATTAGGAGATACGGTTTTACGCGTAAACTTTTGTGAGTGGTATTCATATTAATTGAATATAAAATATATAAAATAATCTAAATAAATAGTTAATCAATAAAACAAAAGTTAATCTTAATATGGTTTCACCCATTATCCTTACTTTGAGCTTGTAATGTGATCTGTGAAAGGATAGATTCATGGTTTACCGCGCATTATTTAAACATCTCATTTTATAATGCTTGACCCAGTTTTTATCCGATTTCCATATTAAACGAAAACCATATCATGTTGTTGATAACAGCTTTGAGAGTATTAATTGAGTATGAATTTTACATGTGCTGACTGACAAAAGCAATAACACAAATTGACGTATTAATATTTGATACGATCACCGCGTTATTTGAACACTGGTGGTTTCCGTTGAGAGATCATATTTTATGGCAATTTCATTTATTGTATTTTTTTTTTGTTATTTTATAAAGAGAGTTTGATGTTCCTTGCTAGTTTTTAAATACTAATAATATTTAGCTAAACAATACGGTGATAGCTTATAATGAAATAAATATTTAGCCTGTTTGTTTATGTCAAAACAATATTTGATAAGAAATTAACTATTCATAATTTGTAATTTCAAGAACATAATAAATTTCTTGTTATTTCGCAATTGAACGAGTAAAACTAATGAAGCCACAAAAATTCCTTTTGCCTAAGAAGTACAAAATGTTGCAAGTTAACAAAGCGATGCTCCTCGTAGACATGTCAAGTTGATTTATGATCCGCTAGATATACGCCCGGTTTCTGAAACGCTGATCAACGCAAAAATTAACTAATTGTATGTCAAATCTCATGTCAAGTATAAATTGAGTTATAGAAAGCATGATTCGGCACTTTGATTGGATCTCACAACAGGTTATGTCAAATGTAAAATTTACTGCAAAATCTTATATCAAATGCCATTCGAATGTTCAATGAAATTAATCATAAATGAGTAATTTTTTCTTTCATCAACGTTTCATAAACTCGAATTTATTTGACACTACAATTAATTTTACAGCTCTGTTAGTTGTACAAATGTTTTGATCAGCCTTTCAGAAACCGGGTCATAGGCATTTGTAAATTAATAAAAAAATAAAGTGCAGTAGACTTTTTTAAACACCTCTGATATCACTTGTAACGTCACGTGGCTTCTTTTTACCGCCAAAAAATGACACGACAGTAGTAATGATGTTGTAACCTGTTTTCTATAGCCCATTCCCAGTGTAGTACTTAATTCAAAGTCAAAACAAAATATCTTTATTTTATAAATTAAAAAATTGCTTATAAATGTATTTTTTGAATGATAAATTATAGATCCACACAATGTCACCGCAACTATACGTTGCTTAGTAAAATTAATATAATAATAATAATAAACAAATAATACCGTATGGCAAAAGGTTAAGATCGCCATATGCCAGTGTCGATCTACCGATCGTATCTAAATAGTTGAGCGTTGTGAGAAGAAAAAGGCAAACAAACTCACGGCCGCTCTTTTAAATCTCCAGATAGTTATACAATATTTAAGGAAATGTATAAATGCTCTTATATCAGTAAGATTTAAAAGAAACTAAAGAAGATAAAATTAAAGTAAAGCATAAAAAAAAGAAAACGATAAACGCCAAATTGATTCGATTCATTTAATCTCCCAACAAATCTTCTGTTATCACTTATCACAAAGATCTTATCTAAAACTAGCCATTCCTTGCAGTTCTACAAGCGTTTACAGTCACTACTCAGCTCGTTAATAACGAGTAAATAAGTAGTCTATAACATTTTTCAAGAATTGGGCTAAAATATTGTTTATTTTACAATTGGTAGTTAAATTCAAAGTTTTTCATACAAATCTTAAAAAAAATATTGAAAACCTTTTTTTTTTAACTAAATCTTGAAAATTTTAGATCAACACAATGTCACCACAACAACAGGCTGCTTTGTCGAAAGTAAAACTACTACTTATTATAAGTCTTAGTATAGACAAATATCGACCAGAATTTATATAAATATTTTGTTTTATATCGTTTTGTATATGTTTATCACAAAATGTTTTAAAAAAATTGCTTTATACACTTCTCCCACATTTAAAGTTACAATGAATTCTCTTCATGTATTTTTTTTTAAATATAAATAACTATAATCTGAAGATACATCCGCAAAATATACATAGATATTTTATAAAATTGTAGATAAGTAACTACCGTCTGTAAGGCATTCAGCCTTTTTCAGTCCCGAGAGCTCTAATTGGAACAGCTCCGGAGAGATCTATTTATTTGAAGAGGGTACAAGGTTAAATTATAGGTTTAATGGAAGGCGGGTTCGGTACCTACGAATGTAAAGAAAAAATGTCAATGACAACTATGATACGTAATAAAATAATATAATTAAGTTCTTTATGTTTAGCAAACAGCCCGAGATTATTGTATAAAGTGTCGCTTACTTAATACGCTACTTCTGTTCGGGTGGCTGTTATTTGAGCAGAAGTAATGATAAATCTTGCGACCAATTTATTACCTCCATAACAAGAACCATTTGATCGATCTAATGTTGGCGGATTTGAATCGTACCCAATACTACGATTGTACATACTCCTGACACCAACATTTCGACAAGATTACTATCATTAGTATGTGACCCAAGTTACCATTAGTTTTTTTTTTTAACAAAAACTAAGATTTATAATAAACTAGCTGTGCCCCGCGGTTTCACCCGCGTAACTCAGATGCCACAAACTTTCAATTTTTTTTACATTCAATATCTTCACTACATATTATACAAAACAAAGTCCCCCGCGGCGTCTGTTCGCGATAAACTGAAAAACTACTGAACGGATTTTCATGCGGTTTTCACTAATATATAAAGTGGTTCATGATTAAGGTTTAGGTGTATAATTTGTACCCGTGCGAAGCATGGACGGGTTGCTAGTATATAATAGAAATGTATGTATACAGAGCCTTTTAGCAAATCGCTAGTGTCTTGAAAATTCCCATCACGGACACAACCGTCAACAACGTCTGCCCTCACGCGTCTGCCCGCCGCCGGCCCGCGTCGGCGGTAAGCGATGTTCCCCCCGCCCCCTCGCCCGCAGTTTTATATTATGGTCATCGGTGGTTATATTTTGGCCAATATACACAATATCGTCATAAATTATAGCCTATGTGTTATTCTGATATATTTATAAGCTATATTATTGTAAAGTTTCATTACAATTCATTCAGTAGTTTTTGCGTGAAAGAGTAACAAACATCCATACATCCATACATCCATACAAACTTTCACGTTTATAATATTAGTGGGATAGTAGGATATCATAATTGACATCATTCTTTAATGTCATTGATGTCATTTTCAAACAGTCTAAGTATATACTTAGAGCACGGATTCTGTCACCCTTTTTTTAGGAATATCCCTTGCAAAAAAAAAGTGTGTGTGTCACACACGGTAGAAGTGAAACTTCAGAAAAGTAGCCTAAGAGAGAATGAGAATTAAAAGTAAAATCAACACAAATAATTTACTTATGTTAATGAATTTAATTTTAGATCATTTATATAAAAGTTATTGGTCAAATTAACACTGATGTCTTAAATAATTAACATGAATTAATGAACCAACGAATTTTAATACGCAAATGCACAAAAATGACACCACGTTGACATTGACGCATTTTCTGAAGGCTTTGTAGTACGCAGGCGCAAAGACAGAGATTATAGGGGAAACTGAATACCTGTATTCTACCTCATTCTCTCGCAGTCTAAATCCTATTTATGAATGTTTGTCTTTTAGTACGAGTTTTTCGTATCACAACGATTCCAAAAAAGTTTCACTTCAAAAAATAACTTGTAAAAATATGCTAGCTCGCAACGCAATTTTTCCTTTTTATTTTATGTTTTTTAAGTGGTGAGGTCTAATAATTACCTAATTAGTTAACTAAAAATATTCTATACTGACATTAATATTAGACATCTTTATTTCTTAAATAAATATAAATGACTGAAAGAAATTTCAGTAAATAATTACATAAGTACTCTAAATAAATTGTAGTAGTAGTAGTAGTAGTAATGGTATTCCAAAATAATAAACATATAATATGACTTAGATAATAAAAATTATAACAAAGTAAAACCCATATGGGGTGTAGGGGGGGGTTTGGAAGGTGGGGAAAGATCGGAATTTTGGCGGCACGTGTTACAAATTCCAGTTATTGGTGACATGACAAATGACGTGTAATATTGTATCGGTTCGCTAAGGGCCTATTCTGCTTGCTAAGTCAAATAACTTGAACTTGAGATTCAATCTCATGATTCGAACTTATATGTCAGTTTGTAGTTCAATAAAAGATGGAAACATTTATTGCATGAATAATACTTATTATATTATGGCTGCTATTGTAATTTTTTTTTATTGAAACTGAAAATCATGCGTTTTAAGTGGATATTAAGACTTTTTAATAATAAGAATAACACTTTTACAAACATAATAAAAACAATACTAATATATTATCAGTTTGGTGTGTACCGCTCGCCGTTCAATATAAAAGAGCCAACTGCACCTCAGTGCGGCTATTTATGGGCTGATATCGGATCATGTGTGACGTCACAATTTTTTTCATCTACCGTCATCTTATAATATATCCTAAGTTACATTGAAATAAGCTCCAGTTCTGCAGATTACCTTTGCTGGGACTTAAATTAACATAGCCTTAATATAAAAAAAAAATCGTGATGGTATTCATATTATTTAAAGATATGAGGTTTTGATCTGTACACCAATACGGCAGATGACTTCACTTATTCACATCACCGAAATACACACGTGAAAAAAACCGTACATCTGTAATTAATATAGCCTTACCAATTATCACAGTATCCAAAACCATTAGACTGACCGGTAGAATGGCCACAATAAAGAATTTTGTTATCATATTTTTTCTATACATGGAGCATTACTAAAGTATTTAAAACCTTGCACTTACTGATATTTGCATTTAACACAAACGAAGACTGATTACCTGTCACTTTTGATAGACGGACAGTAGTGTATCTTTATAGTTTACAACCATACAAAGTTCCCACACTAAGTACTGACGATGCAAGCTACGAAACTAAACAGTTATTTGACATAATGTAGTCTAATGGTTTTAGTTTCCTTTGTGGTCTTTGACTCCGTGTCAAATTTTTGTTATACTAATAAGGCGTCTATACTGGTGCCTGTTTTGAAAAATAGTTTATTATAGCAATTTAAAACAACTAAATTCAAATTTACATATGAACAGAGTCCCTTTTAAAGATTTTTCCTGAGCTAAGCCATCACTTTAGATTTTATTAGGTTACGTGGAGAAAATGGCTCAAGTTCCAATAACAAATAAGAAGGAAAATTTAATTTATAAACGCACCTTTTGTAAAAAAAAGTTGCATCAAAAAATATTTAATCAGACGCATAACAAACATGAGCACTCTAGATCATATCTTGTTCCTTGAAATTTCTTGATGATTCCATTAGTAAAAGTATTTTGAAAATTTTACAATAAATGAATTGCATTATTTACAGAGTTTTACTGCCGTAACTAATATGGTTTAAAATAAGGCGTGTTAGGTACCTACAGGAAAGCAGACATGGAAATATAATTTTATTAAAGAAACCGGTTCTATCCTTTCTCTGTAGCTGGAAGATCGTGTAGATATATTTGAGACTTCATGTCTACGACGTGCATAAATGCTTAATAAAGTTCTTTTATCGTCTAACAACTTTTGTTCTTAATGTTATTTTTGATCCACGATAATATTGACTCCTAGAATTGTATCCATAGTGATGTATAGCCTTTCCCGAGGGATAAATAAATCCTAATTTTTTTTTTTTTTAAAAAGACAACTCCCCGCATTAGGAATTACTCCTGTGTCGCGGGGGACTTTACAAACATACAAACAACGGACACAAAGAACACCCAGACTCAGGTGGGAATCGAACCCACGACCTCTGGCTCAGCAGTCAGGGTCACTAACCACTAGACCAACAGGCCAGTCAAATAATGAAGCAAAAATAATGAAGCAAGCAAAGTAAATAATGGAGCAAAAGGCTTAAATGTGTTGTAAGTCTTTTGATGATAATATATTTTATCAAGAAGTATACTTGTCATTTTTATTCACAAATATTGACAGCTAAAATTGTTATTTAGTTCCTTCAAAGAAAACTAATACAAAACTGCAATTCACGGTTGTTTTATAACAAAATAAACGATCATTCATCGTTTTCAATTCTAATTCGGGACACGTCAATGAAATTCAGTAATATCCGTAACAACTCCGAAAACTGGGTCGGTCTACAACTCGTTTACAATCTTTGAATTCTTCGGAACATTTAATGTAATTTTCCCAGCTTCCATCGTATAACTCGCAAAGTGCTGACCTTTCGCAAATTAATTAAAAATATTTTAAGCTTATTAAACAAAATTAAGTAGTTAGATATTTTGTTCACTAGTGAAGTGGATTGGCATGCTTTAAATTAATTTTATGATACTTTCCTAAGGGCGACTGAGACATTTTCGTAAGCCTTTATGATATTGCAATGAAAACCACTGTATGTAGTTATATAGCATAACGTAGTATGGAAATGAAAAACTGAATTCGAAAAAACGTTAGAAAATTAGGTAAATTATTTAGTAGATTATTTTTTTGAGAGAGAGAAAATTTATCACTTCGTTGTCCTCCTGTCTGTTTGTCCGTCAAGACTGTTTTTCTCAGAAATTTGTGGAGGTATCAAGTTAAAATGAACACCAAATACTTCTATCCGCGGTCTCTAATTTCTATCTAATCGTTAATATGGGTTAATCGCCATAATTAAAGCTCACTATTGCAATTTTCACATCATGGTTGCAAACAGTGTGCACTTCGTGCTCAGTATCATCCTCCGTAAGCATCCGACAGTACCGCATGACTCCAATACTATCAACAAACGCAGATACTTTCAAGAATGTACTTGTCTAATCATCTGTACAACAAAATTAATAAACTCTGTGCCATTGCGCCCATGTGTCGCAGTAATTGTAAAGCCTCTGTGTCCAAATGGTTGTTGACACTGGATTATAAAGAGACAGAGGATTTAATACGATGTGGATCCTAAGACTTATTATACACACACACACACACACACACACTCACTCTCACACACACACACACTCGCAAACAAACACATATACACACCCACACACACACTCACATACACACACACACACACACACACACACACACACACACACTCACAAACACACTAACGTCTCCTCAAACTCGTAGCATATGCTGATGACGTAGCAGTATTGATCGTCACCAGACACCTAAAAGAGATAAATTTTGCCTTTGACACTACCGTTGAAAGTATCAGTTACTGGATGGACACAGTCGGACTGCAGCTAGCAGAACACAAGACCAGGAGTACCCGACCGAGGCAGTACTGATTACTAGCAGGAAACAGATGGAAACCATCACATTGCAAGTTGGAGCACACGAAATCAAATCTCAGCCGTCACTTCGGTATCTGGGAGCAATGATCGATGCCCGACTTAACTTCAAGCATCAGGTACAACACGTCGGTACCAAAGCGTCGGTGGTAAGAGCAACCTTATCGCGATTGATGCCCAACATAGGTGGGCCGAAACAAAAAAGGAGGGAATTACTAGCGTCTGTAGTAACATCCGTTCTAACCTATCGGATTCCTGTCTGGGCTGATGCCCTTAATATATAGGACGAGAGACGGAAGATTGCTAGGGAGATTGAAGATTGATTGAGGATTTTAGAGAAGAGTGCTAGGATCCCTTCCTAGCACTCTATCTGCAAAATCCCTGATGAGCTGAGAGTCGTCCTCGGGAACCCTCTTATCTGTTTATAAACACAGAATCGAAGGGAACGGACGAAATTGACTGTAGATCTTCTTACTGACCATCACCATTGCTCATACGAGGTTCCACAGAAAAAAATGGCAGTCATGAGCTCTCAAGCTGCTTCGTCTTCTTGGTAGAAAATGTTAAATATTTGGTTCAATAATTTTATCAGAATACTCGTATGATTCCATTTTAACCGACTTCAAAAACAGGAGGATGTTCTCTACGTTCGCCTGTATGTATTTTTTTATGTATGTTCCCCGATATTTTCGTAATTTATGGATCGATTTCAAAAATTATTTGGTATGCTTCTCAGGTGGTTCCATTGTGACCAAGTCTGGACCTGATGATGGTATTTGAGGGAAAACGAGGGAAACCGTCCGAAATTAAGATCTAGTGTTTTTTTTTTTGGACATTGGCGTTTAAAGTGATGAACGTTATTGTCATTAACCGACTTAAAAAAGGAGGAGGTTTTACGTTCGGCTGTTTGCATTTTTTTTATTACTTTTTTAATCAAGTGCATCAAGTTGCTAGACAGACTGAAAATCTTACCAATATATATAATTCTCAATAAAGTACCGGGCTTATTAAACTTATCTAAGTAAATATAATGAACTAACGAACTGCAGTTCGGTTATAATATAATATAACGTTCTACACACCGCATCTACTCAGTACGTACGTACCTTATACTAAAAATGAAAAAATAAAAAAAGTAAAAAAAAAGTTAAAACCGACTTCTAAAAGCATTAAGAAATGGCACTGAAAAGTTAAAAATAAATCGACAATAAATAGATGAAATCATGGGTAGTTTTGGTGTGGAGTGCTGACATAGGTGATTTTTTTTTTTAAAAATCGGAACTTAAGTATATATAGTAGTATATATCATTTATATCATGGATATCATGGATAAAAAGTAAATAATAAAAATAATTAAACATATGTATACCATTGTCTAGTTTGCAAAAGCTTTGTTATAAATCCAAAAGTTTGCGAACAAACCCGAATATGAAACCGCTGCGCCATTTAGTTTCTCACACAGTTAAGCTGACAATAGCGTCGCTTGATTAAAAGGAGAGGGATTAAACTGTTCTGAGTCGTTTGATTTCCAGATTATGTAGATGAAAAGCGTTTGCTTGTGAACAGATCTTAAATGATTAAATACTGCACAAATGGTTGAACGCTTATTGTCCAGAGTCACCAAGTTTACAGTAATTGATAGACAGCGAACCATCTTTTATTCATGTCCGGGAGGCTAATGGTTCTATTACGTTTGATTTTTCGAGCCTCAAATTATTAAAGGAGATATTATAAAATTGTTAGCAGTGACCAGACATTTATGAAAGATAATAAATTTGATGTGATTAAGCAGGACTACGATAATACAATTTTTTATGCATCAGTAATTATTAAAATATATTTACCTATTTGTTATTACTATTTAAAATGCATTTACACTGACTCGGCAAGTCGTTTCAATATGTTGGGCCCGAAACATACACTGGTGAAGCGACTTGTGAATAGTCGACGACATGCGGGATAATATTTGGGTGCAGATACTATTTATTTAGATTCCTATTAAACTCACTCTGTAGAAACTGAGTAAACAAATGGTTTCAACGTAGCACCGAAAACTATTGGTCCCACTACCTGTAGACCAGCTCGGGTACACCATCTGGTACACCTGTCTTCGGTTCAGCCGTGTTAATTAACGGGCGGCTGGTTATCGGATTCTTGAGGGTTTACTTAAATTACAAAAATTGTTCATTAAAGCACCAAAATTACGTGTTGAACATTTGTCGACGAGAACCGAGATTTTTACAAATCAGAATGAATGTTCATTTTTGAAGCCGAGAGCCGGCTGCAGCCAGTCAATATCCACGCTGATGGTATGTGGTTGTGGCGGCAGTAGTGGCGAAACCATTACCGATCATAATGGCGCTAGATCCAAACACCCCCAAATTCTAACTAATTGAAAATCATTATACATCTAATCATCAAAGAAAACCATGATACAAATAATTATTCTAAAAATTATCTACCTTACAAGCTGCGTGATCGCAAAGTTTCAGGTTGTTCATCCTATCGCAGATAGTTTAGAAAGTTCGGGTCTCGTTAGTTTCCGTGATATATCTTTTTCAGGGTCGTTTCTTTCAAGACTTTATTTTCGTTAATCTGTGTACTTGAAAAGTTTGTCTGTTGGCAACATTTATCTATACATAATGTATTTCGGGTAAGGCACGTGTAGGTATGTATGAATGTTCGCTTAAGAACTTAACCTTTTTGGGGATTAAAGGTGTAAAGAAAAGCATTACAAAAGTAACTATTTTATTTATTGATAGTATTAGTCACAGCTTCTAAAGGTTTTATTTTTTTTAAAGGATAAGGGTACCCTAATCTTTAAAAAAAACTTAAGAAACTGGGCAAACACATACATATTTGACTATACAGTCAGATCCGCCAGTCCCAAGAGATATCGACATGAAAAAAATCTAACAAAACCCTTTGCCTATTCTCTTTTCAAATTATAATAAACCACATAAAATTAATGTAATTAGTAAAAGGCAGTATCATCTACTAGCGGTACCCATCTTATCAACATCTCGTGAGTCCCGTCAACAGCAAATGCTATCTACAGCATTCAATGGACGTCGTAGTGTGTCGTAGTACAGACAGTATAAAAATAAGCAAGTGTGGGTACCTGAAACTCGCACTTTACGGAGGCGTCGCTGAGCTCTCACCAGTCCACCCGTGACCTGGATCGCTCCAATTCGATCGAAACGTGGGGTAACCAGAAAAGGTATTGTACCTTATAAATATTATCGCGATTAAGTCCCGAGTTATACATCTAATATAAATCAAAGTCGCGGAAATTAAAAAAAAACTACACTTATACTATTAAACTATATTCCATCAGTAATTAAACTATTATCTTTTAGTAAAAACCTCCCCAATTCTTAATTAAGCCAATGTCAAAATGATTAAACTCAACTTATCAAAGAAATCCGAGTGCCACTAATTTTCGAATGAAAGAAACCGGAAATAATCAATGTACGTTATAGTACCCGGTTTTCTGTTGTCTACGTTTAATAATTAATTTAATATTGGTCTCTGTCAATTAGGGGGGTCGGCTTTAAACTATTGGCCGCCTACGACAGGCGTTACTACTTGAAAGTCACACTCCAGATCTTGTTTACTCTTACAGCCATCAGACCTACGGCAGAAGTGGCTATCCCGTTGCTCATTCAGTTTGTTTATTCTAACTAGTTCTTTGTCACCCGACAAGTTTTAAACAGGGTCATCCGACTTTATTAAGAACGTTATACTTCAAAGAAACTCAAAACAAAGCTCTCGCTAGCGCATCCAATTTCAAATGGGATGCTTGTGCTAAATATGTGCTGGTACCTCGTAGTTTTTACTGGTTCGTGTCACGCAAAAAGGCAGTTTAAACCTGAACTTAGAATTTACAATTTATACTTTCAACAATAGCAAGAAAACAAAATAATATTTAAAAACATGCAGATACTGCTAAAACGTGGGGCACACTATTGAGTAATAGTGGAAACAGGCACATAATTTGCAACAAGCACGAAACCCCAATCATCGTCCTAATTGAGCAAATTGGAATTCGAGTTCTGAAAATTAACCTTTGAATATTATAACTCTCATTTCGTTAAACGTACCCACAATAAAAACGTCGTATTTTAATACTAATCTATTCACTATGAATATAGTAAATTACAGTGAAATATAAATAATGACAATTAAACTGTCTTTAAAACTAATTGTTATGTTAACTAAATGTTAGTGCACATGCACCTACATTTCAACCTTCGCTTCTGATGGTTTTGAAATTTTAAATACAGTCTTAGTTTAAAATATGGTTACATAAGTTTTACTGAGCGATGGGCTTTGAATGAATGAACTAGTTAGTTCGAACGTCGACGTCCAATAAACGAATCAACGGTTCATCAACTATCAGTCTTATCATTCGACAAGTCGACCCTCGACGGCATCTACGCTTCAACTAGTACCAAAGACTACAATAGTATATAGGATATAGACAGGCAGCTCTGCTTCTTTTTATCGACAACACAAAACTCTGCCTGGTGGTCAGATACCGAAAACTAATATAATATACATATCTATAGGTATATATATATATATACAATTGAACAATATATAGGTACCTACTTATACGGTGTATGAATGTGTTTTGTTGTTACCTGTTTCTTGTTTTAACTTTTGGTTTGGTTCTAACATGAGAATTTTATACTTTAGCTAATTAATGTATGTTTATGACTAATCTCCGATTTTTATATTCAAACCAAAACTTTTATTGCAAAAAGAAAAGCACAAGAAACCGGCAATCGGTACTCATACGCAGCCATTTGCAATATAAGTGAAGTGTTGCCAACCTAATATTAATAAGTTCCAAATATAAAAAAAAATTGTTGATTGTTTCGATTGTATTTTTAATTAATACTATTGTGTGTTGGTAAACAAATTGTTGTTTGTAAAGAATTTAAAGTGGTTTTAGATATTTAATACACAATATTTTGGTATTTACAAATGCGAATTTTAAATCGTAATACATTTGAGGATAATAAATTTCCCCTCATACAAATTATAAATTTAAATATTGTAACACAGTAATTTTAGTTCCGGTATCTATCCTTGGGATGGCACTGGACTCAATAAAAAAAGGGCAATTCTTTTATGTTCCAAGTTGCCATAGCATGACTAGTACGTTGAACCGTTCACGTCGGCTTGCAGCGCGACGACTGCAGACCGTCGAATCTTTCATTCGTCCGTTGAAATTACAACGTTGAGTAAGCGAATATGAGCTCTTACCTTAGAAGATAAAGTTTAGAATGAATAGTATAATGAACATATGAATAGTATAATGAATATCGTAATGGTAGTTTTGAGTGTGTGAAACTAATTAAATGGACTGGCTGAGCTATGCGAGACAAATGTATGTAGGTTCGTACAAGGCTATATTTTTTGATTAAAGTTTCTGTTCATTTTATCTATTTCGCAAATAATTTAATTATAAGGTTCAAGGTATTTTTTATGTTTAGTAGAACTAGTTAGTTTATCGGTTTTGTGTATATTTCATTATAGCGGATACTATAGGTATATAAATATTGTGATTTATTGTAAATAAGTACTAATAATAAATAGTGTAATGAACTTTTACGAAAAATATTTGGGTGCACCTGCACTTTATTAATTTAAATATCTACTCAACGATTATTTTTAAATTAGTTAGGTACAAAAAAAATAAAATGTAATAACACAAGTCTAATAGACAAACGGTAGGCAAAAAAAATTGCGTTTTTTTTCTCCCGAACGGGTCCTGTCTGCACGATCACACTTGGAGAACAAAAGACAGTTAATGCTGGGTGGTACACCACCATTTGTTTGCCCAGTGTCTTTGAAAAAGTTAAGAAAAAACGACATACTCGACAAATCCGAATTTTGCGGATATATTATGTTGTAGACTCGAAATCATTATTTTTATATTATAGAATTTTATTTTCTATAGTTTTAGTAGATGTGTAAATCGGGTAATACTCACGTGTAATATACAGGTAATACACACTTAATCACGGTAATACTCACGTGACCACGATCGGTGCGAAACGTCGGGTATCGGGTAGTCAAAAAAGGTATTGTTCCTCCTAATTGTCACCGCGATTAAGACCCAATATACACATCTACTATAGCTATTTCTATACTTTTGGGCTAGTGCTAATATAATTAATCCTTGTCCCCATAATAGTAGATAAAAACATAACTTTTCAATCATTTTATTTCAGTGTATTCGTTTACCTAATAATCATGGACCCAGGTCTGATCCATTCGTAACTAGCTCCATTTACTCATTCCGTTAGATGGTAACGTCTATCGAAGACTTGTTAGAAAGAAGAAAGGCCCTTGACAATATTTTAACCAACTGATAGTCTCACCGTCACGGAAGCTGAATTGTGACTCACTTAATAAGCCATATCTTTACAGACATCGCAAGAGCTGTGCTAATTACGCTCTTCATTAACTAAGAAGAAAGGGAGGGTACGTCAGGAGTATCATTGAAGAGGGTCACGTCTATCGATCTTTTCAGGCAACGAGCTTGAAAATCTAAAGGGGTACGAATGCGTCAAAATACGGCCATGTTAACTATGAAAAGAAAAATACATACCATCTATGTGGTTTAAGTATTTCATTTACCATTGCTTTGAGTTTTGTATTCTTTCTTCGCTTTTTATTAGGGATAAATAATCTGTGACTCACGAATAGTCTTATGAGTCAGAGTATAAATTTTGAAAATTAACTATAAATAAAAGTAATGTGCGCACGATAAGTCTTTGTTACAAAAAATAAAAAGGCATCTAACAAATGGCTGTCAAAGTCATAATCCAGGTAATAAACTAGACACATTATAACATATGGTTTTAATACACTGGATCACTCAAAACATCAGCAATATTAATAAGGCATGTCGCTTTAAATTTTACTCACTAAAAACTAAGCACTATATTTTCATATGAAAATATAGTGCTTAGTTTTTTAGGAGACAATGTTCTGTATACTACTCTGTCAAGAAAGTACCGGGAAAAGGTCAATAAAACACAAAATTGTTTACTATTCTTCCAAATTTATTGTATTGCCTTCAAAGTGCGCTTCAGAAATAATACACTTACGCCAACGAATAATCCAGTTATTAGAATATTTTTAAATGCATTTTCCAGAATCGACTTTAGTTCTCGCCGCGAATTTTCTTTGATATCTTCTATCGACCGAAAATGGGTACCACAAAGTGGTAATTTGAATTTTGGAAAGAAAAACAAGTCGGCCGGAGCCACATCCGGTGAATACGGTGGTTGTTCGATGGTATTTGTTGAGTTTTTGGTCAAAAATTCGTTCACAATGATGGCCTTGGGCGATGCCGTATCGTGGTGTAATATCCAAGAATTTTCTTGCCACAGATTTGGCCTTTTTCGACGAATTTGTTCTTTCAAACACCTTCTGGCAAGAATTCCGAGTGCACAACACCTCGATAGTCAAAGAAATTCGTGCTTTTTTCGGTTTCGGTTCAGTCGGAAGTCGCCATTCCGAAGCTTATTGACTAGTTTGCATAACAAATTCGTAAACCCATATCTCATGAATACGAATACGAATGTGGGGTCGGAGTTGACTCGTTCTAGCATTTCTTTAGCGACTTTTACGCGATTGAGTTTTTGAAGAAAATTCAGATTTTTCGGGACTAATCGAGCAGCAACGTGTTTCATGCCCAAGCGATCGTTTAAATGGTACGAATCGATTTGTGAGACACAGAAAGTTCAACGGCTATCTCTCTCAAACTTGAATGAGGATTCAGCGACAATTTCCTTCATTTTAGCGATATTAGCTTCAGTTGAAAACGTTGATGGCCGACCAGAGCGAGGCAAATCTTCCAACAAATCTCGACCGGTTTTGAATGCACAGTGCATGAAGAGTTTTTTTTTTATATTATAGGGGGCCCATGGACACCTGCAACTCAAGAGTTACAAGTGCGTTGCCGGCCTTTGAGATGGGAGTACGCTCTTTTCTTGAAGGTTTGAAGGTCGTATCGGTCCGGAAATATCGCAGGCGACAATTTGTTCCAAAGATTGGTTGTGCGAGGCAAGAAATTTCTGGAAAACCGCACAGTGGTGGATTGCCAATTATCCAGATGATGGGGATGAAAGTTTTGTCGCGTTGAACGATGGCGAAACGTTGCTGCCATATTTGAAAAAATCTTTTTGCATTTGATAGCCCAAATAGCATACCTAAGGTATTTATTTTGTACAAAAATGTGTGTAGAATAGAAGATAACAAGCTTACAAAAAAGGTGGACAGTTTGTGTGAGTGCTACATGTGTTAAAAACTTAGGAGCCGAGCAGTGACCAGCTAGTAATTACTACATGCAGGATCTTCAGTAACTAAGTGAAAAAAACTAATTCTATGATAAAGATTTAATTTAATGTAAATATAATTAATGGTTTAATGTGTTTTTGCAATATAGTTATGAAATAAAAAAAGCCTTAAAGCTCATATTAAACCATTCACAAGTTTTAATGTGTAACGTAGGTAATCTTGACACTAAGTTCTGATTTGTTTCCTCTGTTTTTACTGTCAAAGAACTTGCAATTGAACAAAGTACATTTGTTTTTTATTTGACTAATAATTATAAGCGCATAGAGAGGGCTAATAACTAGATGATTAGAACTATTTATTTTTATTGTGTAAAACTATAATAATTAATAATAGCATGATATCATTAGAAACAAACATTAGGAAACAAACTAAATGACAGATATTGCTTAAAATATAGAAAACAATTGTACCAACTTAACCACAAAAAGAATTATTTAAATTAAATTTGGAATTAGAATTAAATTACAAATTCCCTATACTTTTTTGACAGAATGTATGTGTAGAGGTAAGTACTACCCCTATTATGAGTGCGTGTAAGCGAACTTCCTCTTCGAACAGGAAGGAATTGAACGTGAGTGAAGGAAGTTCTTAAAGTTTATAATATTCTACTTCAATCTTTGTTATTCACTATTTGAACTAAAACATACCTGTTACCATAGTAACATACGTTCTATAAGAAATAAGTAGTTAGTAAGCTTATACAATAATTAGTAACTTCCTGCTATCTCTTCCACGACCCTCGAACAAACTTTTCACAACTGAGTCAAGAACCTCCGGTACGTTCATTAGCAAAATTCCTTTGAAGCGTTAGACTTGCCAACTAATGTCTAACTATGTGAACTAAATTTATTTTTAATAGATAAAATCTTTAGTGAAAATACTATAAACTAAATACTATATAAATATATAAAATAATTATGAATTTGTACATAAATGATAAGAAATTTACCTATTAATTTTATGTTTTCTTCCTAAATAGTCTAAGACAAAGGTCGACAAATAATCTAAGAAAACTTGAAAGTGAATAATATAATAGAATACACATGAATTCTAGTTGAATTAATGAATCAAAAACCGGACAAGTGTGAGTTTGACTCGCGCACAGAGGGACGTAGCGTCGCAGAGATCGGAGACATAAGTATTTGGTATTAATTACAACTTGATGCGTCCACGGGTCCCTGAGAAAAAAGGTCTTGGCAGGCAGACAGACAGACGGACGACATAGTGATCCTATAAGGATTCCTTTTTCCTTTTGCGGAACGGAACCTTAAAAAATATATATGTTACCGTGAATGTCCGAAGCGCAGGGTTTGTTAAGATACACTGGTGTATGTTAACATTTACCAAGGTAGCTGGTGAATGTCCGTTATTTATTCTTTTCGTTGCGATTTCGGTCATTCACCAGTGAATGTTATCATACACCACGTTGACTTGGTGTATCTTCATTATGAGCGACAGTAATACGAAAATAGGATTTAAGTTAGTAGGGTAGGTCAATTGAACAGAAATTGCTAGGTTTAGGTTAGGTTAGAACTGCGACCACAACGCAGAATCAGAACGCCAGAACCGAATTGACTTGTAAAATCACAAAATTTTGTCAAACATTAGAGAACTCTCCGTAATATGTTGAAGAACAAAACAGTCGAATGTGAATATAAAAGAGAAAAATGTACACTGTTCGAAGAAATACTGGTGGGTGTTAACATTCGCGTATATTGTAAATCGCTGAATCTAAAATTCACTGCATCGCCTTGGTGCATGTTAACACTAACCAGTGTATGTTCGCTTCAAGTAAATAAATGAAATAATTTCGGACTTCCATCATAACACCATTGCAATTTGTGATTGTCAACATACACCGGTCCATCCACGAAGCATTCTATCTGCTCCGTGGGTCCATCCAAACATTTACAAATATCGGACATTCTCAGTAACATATATACTACACATCGCTATCTAGACCCAACTATGTATATCGTGTATAGTGTATAGGGTTATATATACATATGTATGTACTATTATATGTACATACATATAACAGTGGCACGATATATGTAGTTTGGTTAACATACAGGCTCTGTCTAGTTTGG
This sequence comes from Callimorpha dominula, assembly GCA_949752705.1. Taxonomy (NCBI): domain Eukaryota; kingdom Metazoa; phylum Arthropoda; class Insecta; order Lepidoptera; family Erebidae; genus Callimorpha; species Callimorpha dominula. Next base: position 24,311,722 of record OX456999.1, on the reverse strand, counting down.
GATCAGACAGTGTGTGAGGTGTCCATCTTATTGTTATTGTTATTATGTACATATTATACGTAGAAATATGCAGACCAATGACAGTAGTTATATTAATGCATACTGATCCGAAATCTAAAATATTTTTAAATTGTAACTTAATAAGACTCGACTACCCGAAAGACAGAAAATAACGTTTTATTATTACAGTAATAAATATAAACATACTAAGCTGTACATACATATTATGTAAAAATCGTACATAAGTATTATATAACACACACACCACGATCTACATTTACCAATTTCGCCCGAAACTGTACTTGTAGGACACGTTTGCGATTGCAGTTTACATAATGTTCAATAAAATATAAGTTCGTTCAATGCATTAAAACAAATCGTTAATACAGGACATGAAACCTTATATTTTTTCAATATCTTTTAAAAGAACATACAATAAAGTTATTACTTTAAAATGTTGGTTGAGTTTAGATAAACATTTTCCTATTCATTTTAAATTCTTTTCAACTTACACATGACTTTCCTTTACATTTTTATTATCCTCTGTTCACTCGAAAGGTTTGCTGGAAGAAAATTCAGCTGAGTTAAGCTCGCCTTTGTACATACAAGTTCCTACTATACAAGATGTTTTATTTTGGTAAACAATATAAATAAAAAAGTTATCGCACAGTATCGTTTATATAGTTTCTGGCGTATTTACGGCAGTCTGTGAGAATTTTAAAACAAAATTACTATATTCAAGTTAACTTTATGTGTTACAAAAAGGAGTGGCCAAATTTTAGGATCGTTATGTGTAGCCAACAAATAGGTGATTATGCTTGAAAAACAAGGAATTTGAAAATTTTTGTTTTTTTTTTCAGGAAACGCTTTTCCTAATAGGTGTAGGGGCACATTTCTGAACAACATGTTATAAATTTTAATATCATAGTGTAATTATATTCAACGACTTTGTTTTTTTATATTTTATGTAGACATTTCCAGAATAATCTGGACATTCCATCAACATCCTTGGTATTGAATACCTATAGTTTCTTTCGTGTCAGCCCTCTCTCATACAAAACATTAGTTTTATCGGTCAATTTTCAAGTTTATGTGTCAGTTTCGATATAAGATTTCTGTATGAAAACCACGAATTTTCAAAAAAATTGTTGGTGCTTTACGTTATTCACGCGGTCTACTGCACGACCCTAAAATATAATATAAAATGTGAGCGCACCTTTCTGCAACACCCGGCATATACTTACATTCTAACATCATTTTTTTTTTAGTCTTTAATTTTTTAATAAGGGGTTTTTATCCACAAGGATACGCCAACCCCATCGTACCCTATCATACACAACACAACCTTGATTCTAACATCTTTGCATGTGCTACTTGCGATGACTTGTTTCATTTATTTTTAATAAATTATTTCGCCACAAATCACGCCTATAATTAGCGCTTCCAAACAGAAACTAAGCATGGCATGCACTATGGGTTCTAGAACACAGATAAACATACTTAAATATATTTTTTATAAAAACATTATATATGAAACAAAGCAACACCCAACCAATGTAAAAAAACATATTAATATACATACAAATACAAATTTAAACGGAGCGGGAATTGAACCCTGACGTTCCAGTTGCTGAATGCTCTACAACCGTGACACCAAATAGATGTAGGTACCATTTGACGTTACGATTTTAGAATGTTTTATTTGTATGACGCCAAAAGTTTAGTCAGATTAATTTCGAATTTTCCTCGAATATAAGAATAAAATGAAGCTTTACATACTATTAAATATGGAAATATTTTACAGCGTTCCTTTACGAGAGATATATTATTATTGTATAATAGTAGCTACGAGAGTTGAGATTTGTTGCACGATTCTATTTTCACACTTTTGATTTTAAAAATTTACAGTATTCATAATTATGTGTAAGTACAAGTTGAAGGGAACTCAGACAAGGTTTATTTTGTGAAAAACACGAATAAAGACTGCAAAGTTATACATTTAGGAGTGTAAAGGTTGCTAATTCTACCTAAAGCCAGATAAGCCATGACTGAATTATTAACAGAGCGACAAAATATGACGTCATTTGTTAACGATCACTTACATCGAATTTTTCACATTTCACCCTTTTAGGGTAACGACTCGTTTACGAGACAAGTATCATTTATTTTTCACTTAACACAATATGAATTTCTTTCAATGATTTTTTATTATCTAGTGATTTAATTTTTTGCAATTGAGGTCTTCGGTGCAAGAGGTGCTGAATGCCTAGCCTCTTGTAGATTGTAATGCGTTTCTTAGAGAAAAACTGGATAACGCTGTAGTAAGTAGTAGAAGCAGCTATGTTGTGGTACAAAAGTTTTCAGATACTTTAAAACAAATCGTTCATAAATATAATACTAAGTTTTTAAACGGAAAGTTCTGAATTGTTATAATTTATACATAATTATACCAGTTCCCTTGAGAAGCATACAATATCGTGTGCGGATTTAGTTTAACGAATTATTCTCACATGAGTAACTACAATTGAAATTAATAGTTCAGGTAATGTCCACCTGCAGTTATTATACTATTACATAATGGGTTTAATCACCCAACAGAGAGTGATTTTGTGTTAATAATTTTTAAAAGACTTCTTTGCGGTTGTATAATTCTCAGTAATTTTGTTGTTGGAATATGGAAATGAATAAATTTTTGGATAGTAACAAAAGATTAGATTTTTGTTTTTGTAACTAAGTCGGTGAACAAGCAGACGCCCTGGCTGATGGTAAACGGTTATCAATGCCCATAAAAACTTGCAGCAACAGTAGTGTCTATGTATAATGGGGTCAGTCGCACATATTAACCGTATAATGGAGTTTTGCGACCATACATGAGCAGAAACAAACGCAACGTTTCTATTGGACACTTCCCAGAGCTTTCACCCGCTAAACTCATGACCTCAGTCATTTCAAGGTTTAATTTTGTGTATCCTTAACATTGTTGCGGCAGCAAACCAAAGAGTTTTTGGAGAACTGCTCGTCTCTTAGATCCACCAGGGAATCCTCAGAAGAAAGATCATCAATGTCCATCTGCCACAGACATGGATGGTAAATAGACAAACTTAAGAAAACATGTTTTTCCTCATTAGTAATATGTAATAAATAGAATGTAGTGATAATTATTTAATACGAGTTCATTGCACGTAGCCCCTCACTAACTACGCACACCTGATTAATGCATCCATTATTAAGGTATTACCTGTATAAACTTGAAATAGAAGAAGAAAAGAATTTATTTTTTTACATTAGTTCCAGAGAGTAAATATGGATTGAACATTGTACTCGGATATAATCAAATTTGGCTATTCTTACAAGTGCGCAAGTCATTTGTAGCAATTCTTGTTATGTGTGTGTTATGGTCGAAAGCAATAATTATTGTATTTTAATTTAAACATACATTATTTTGTAATATAAAATCTAGACAAGCTAAAGCTAACACTGCGTGTACTTGCATATACAGACTCAAAGAATAAGTTTTGCTTATAAATGATGTAAACGTAGGTAAATGAATGTTGAACTCAACTTCTTAAAGTTCCGTTTACAACTTGTACAGTAAACATGACTTGTTGTCTTACTGAGTTAGTTATTGGCAGACGTTCTTATATTTTTCTCCACTTTTATTATTACGCAGATGGTTATTTTGTTTTCTTACGACGACTTTATGGCGGCGTAATATAATTGTGACCATAAAGCCTAGTAATTTTCATTTTTATACATCTTTGTAGACGTTCATGGGGTCTATTATGAAATTTTTGTGTTTTGCTATTTTGCTATTTCTTTTTAAATTAAATTCAAATTAAAGAAACAAAGCAAACATGTAAGAATATTTAACCCCCGACGCAAACAGAAGTTCTGTTTGCGGCGCGCGGAGATTAAAAATGAAATGTGTGGTGTGGTAAAAACGTGTGTATCTGTGTAGCTTTGACTGGCCTATTGGTCTAGTGGTTAGTGGTACTCTGACTGCTAAACCAAAGTCGTTCTGGGTACCAGGGTTTGGTTCTCACCCAGGATAAATAGTTGTGTGATGAACATGATAATTTGTTATGTCTAGGTGAAATTTACCCATAATATATATGTATTTATAAATATATAAGTATGTTTATCAGCAGTCTGGTTACCATAGTACAGGCTCTGCCTAGTTTGGGATCAGACGGCCGTGTGTGAGATGTGTGGAGTTATTATTATTATTATATCTGTGCATCACGTTCCTAGTTCCAAAAGACATGACCCGATTCTGATTTTGTAATTTGTTTTGAAAGGTGACTCGATTGAGTACTCTTAGCTACGATTAAAGAAAATATGTTTACCATCATATCATGGGGCACACTTCTAAAGTCTTGGACGCTAAATGAAGTCTATTTTGGAATAAGAGCAAAGAAAAATAAAATATTCCGAAACCGTGTTTTTGTACGTCACTGTTGTTAATGCTTGCGTACGATTCACTCTAGGTGTATGGGTGCGAATAGTCCCATTGCAATAGCTCAGCAGGGCAGTCATAACATGAGCACAATATACCCTGCGCCATTTGAGCCGTCCTAAACTTTTGCTTTCGTTTAGTACAGGTGTTCGCAAAATTTTCTGTGCTCTCATTAATTTGACAAAAAAAAAGATAATAATAGATTTTATTGAGGCGGGGATATAGGGGCTCGTAGCTAAGTCGTAACTAGGTTAGCACATTCCAAGGTTAAGTAATACTCGACAATTCAGTTTTAGGGTGGGTGACCATTCTAAACATATTGAGACCCTTGCGTGCCTATCTGTGGCATTCGTTACGGGTAGTTGGAGCCGTAAAAAGTCCGACAACCTGGTCTAACTAAAGATCTTCGGTATCGCCTAGTACTTGGGTTGTGGAGGTCTGATGGCAGTCTCTCAGAAGCTCGGGGTTATCGTAGTTAGACTTAAAGCCGACCCTAACTTAGTTGGGAAAAGGCATGGAAGAAAAAATAAAAATTTAGATAAAGTTCTAATTATTTTTTAATAAAGTGAAATGTCAAGGCGTAGTATACGTACATTTAGAATAACGTTTTCTTTTGGTGTTACACTTGCAAGATAACGAAAATCATTATCCTCGCTTTGTCATTAATAAAATAATATTTCTGTCTTAACAAAATTTTGCACCCAATGCAAACAATACCTAGCTTCCCAAGTATTCACGACGTAGAATTTGACGAAGGACATCAATTAACCTTTTTACCTTACCTTGGTAACTTTATATTTTCTTATCAAAATAATACAGACATCGTTGCTTGGGCACAGGTGCTTTCGCATCTTTTGCCTTTTTTCACTTTAATATCGTTGGTGCGCGTATAAAAGGGACCTTCGTAGTCATAAACTGTAAATAGAGTTATTTTAACTGTGTTTTATTTTTAATAAAATAGTAATACATAAGCAGAAATACGTATTTACAGTCTACAGAAATATACAGAAAAGAAACAATGGATTTATCGTTTAATTATTTAATGGACACAGAAGGTACAGATGGGGTTAAAAGCTTAAACATTGTCAGAGAGTCTAGTCTAAGGTACAGTTAACATAAAATTAAGAAGACGATGCTGAATAATAAAATAAATAAGAAATTTAATATACGCAGATTGGGAAAGAAATAATGACACTATTTTATTATCAAGTGGTAGATACTTCGTAGGTTCGCAAGATATTACGCTTAACGTGAAATAGAAAATTCACTTGGAGATCTTCTGAGAACCTAATGAGAGGTTCTCAAAAACAATACAATAAATAACAACTGACTAATTACAGTCGTTAAAACAATCGATTGCTAGCAAACTCTTGTTTTCTAATTTGAATTAAGTTTATAAATACTTATCATTGGTGCCGATTCTATTGTACACTCGACTAAACTAAAACCTGAATTAATTTCTTCATATGAAATCAACCTAGTGTTATTTGTAATAAGGTCTATTTGTTAGTAGCATCTATTTCTCAGCGCCGCTAAATTTCCATAAAACCTGTCAACGTATACTCAACTTTATTTCCACGCAACGAGAGTCTTCATTTATTCAAACGCTGTATAATTGCCGTATAAAAACTTGTTCAAAACGAACAAGGATGACGTGTTTTTTATCTACACCTACGAAGACGCTTACTAAAAACACAGAGCAAAAGAGATGGCATTCAACGGATAGCGGCTCTTGCTACGTGGTATTAAAGTTTATTTAAGCGTATCAGACTTTAGTCGACAAATAAATTGCTTATTTCGATAGCGACATATGTTACCTACTTGTTTCAATTTGAAATAAGACCTTGTTTCTAAGTATACAAGGTTTACTTCTTATATAAGGAAAATTTAGTGAATTTTAATTTAGCGAGTGAAGTAACAGAATTGGGGCCATTGTCTAACGTTAGCCTTAAACTAGACTAAAGTCTGGGATCATATTTTGTCAGTAATAGGTGTCATTACTGTACCTAAATGTTATTTAAATAATAAAATATTGCTTCATGTTCTTGACTAGTAAGGTTCAATTGTTATAATATATGTCATAAACACTTCAAACAGACCAGTAGGTAGGTACCTACTGGTCTGTTTGGTGCGTTTATAATTTTACCTTTTATATTAAAAGTGTCACATGTATTGTAGTCTTTTTAATTACACTTTATTTCATTTTCACTTTTCAGTGTTCTGTAATAGTGCTTTTTGAAGTTCATTAAACTTTTTTTTTAAGTGTTTTCCCATTTTTAGTGTAAGGTACGTATACTGAGTAGACACAGTGTTTAGAACATTACCTATTGTAGTGTAAATTACCGAACTGCCGTACGTTAGATTACCTATATTAAGTTTAGTTTAATAAGCCCGATACTTTATTTAGATAAAGTAGTAAGATTTTTAGTTTCTTTAGCAACTTGTTGCACTTGTTTTAATAAGTTATAAACATATACATTCAGCCAAACGTAAAACCTTCTCCTTTGATTTTTATCTAATAATAACAATAACATTTATCACTTTTAATGACGATGTCGCTTAATTTGAAAAACATCAACAAAAACCACATCTGTCCTTAATTCCTGAGGGTTTTTCTCGTTTTCCCTCAGATATCTGTTGTCGCCACATCAAAAACTCTTATTTATTTTATCAAAAATAGGGCCAAACTATAATAGGTGATAACACAGTTCACTATTTAAGAAAAATAAGTTAATGAACACTATTTTGACTGGTTATACCGGTAACGCAATACTATTGGTCGATTGATAAATTTTAACGAATAGTGGGATTATAAAAGGGTAGAAATAAGTGAAGATCGATTGACTTGAGTGCGAATAGAGGTACGAACAACTTGGCAGTTACTGTTAGTTAGTGATTTTCATAGTTTATATCAGTGGTTGTGATACTGTTTCTTACATATCATTATCAGATCAGATCCGTACTAAGTAACAATGGGACCACATTGGAAGCATACACTTTCAAACAAAGAATAATCGGTCCATAGATGACGAAAATATCGGTGAACAAACATTAAAATAATACATAGAGCCGAGTATAGAACTTTTAAAAAGTGGCAAAACTCATTAAAGTAAAATTTAACAACTTATTAATCAAGGAACTGACATAATTTGTCTGACATAGTTACTTCTTGTTCACTAAACTAATTACGTGACATAGATCATGACATTTACTTTGAATTTAAACTATAATTCTAGAAAATAATTACATTTCACAGAACGTATAACATTAATATAGATCCATAGTTACCGACAACAAGTGAGCGCTTACTAAGGCACGATTTAGTTTTTAATAATTTATGAACATGAAGGCACAGGTAACTATTATGTATGTACGTAGAATTTTGGGTACGAGAAACCCAAACCTAGTGAATTGTGCATTTACGTTTCAACTTGAAGAGTGTAAGAAAAATTGAAATCGTTTTAAATTTGGCTTAGTTCTAAACTAACCGTAAAACGGCAATTTCATGCTGTGTCAAAACCAACACATAGTAAAAGAATGATTTCAAATTTACTGTTCCGTATACTATATGACCTTATAAATGAAATGCCGTTCGAAAAAAACTTTGCCATTGAGTTTCGTCTAGGCATATTTAAACATAAATTAGTCAGCTATCTCATATACATAGAGCAGACACATACGTGAACATATAAAAAATACTCGAGGATACTATATTGATTCTGACTTTGTCTGTAACAATTATAAAGATATATCTATTGATAAAACTCCACACATGCTTGGAAAAGTCCTAAGAAAAATAATTTAATTTTAGGTTGATGTAATGTGAATATGTCAAATTAGTCATACGAATAGGTTAATAAGTCTGAACTTTATAAAGGTTCTACTAAAAATAATTTCTGCACTGCACAGGTGAAGGTTATTATCCCTCCCAAAAATACGTTTACATATCGGAGAAATTGAGGCTTAATATTACTAATACTGAAATGACCTTAGTCAACTTGTAACAAATACCAATTCTTAATAAACCACCATACTAATGGTATTATTATGAAGCCAAGCATTAGGGAATAAGTGCATAATAGAATGACATTTTAATAGTGAAATGACTCGTTCAGTACTCGTCATTGTTTAAATATTAATAGAATATTATCCATTTTGGTCATTAGCTCTCTTATCTTACTGGAGAATATTGTAGCAGCATGTTTAGTATAAATTAATTACATGACTTATTAAAGTAACGGTTTACATTACCTTAATCTGACAATCTCAATCTAACACACATACCTTAAACTTTGTTTGTGTATTTTTACACAATAAATGTATAATAATAATTATGTTCCGTGTTCGCTAACTAAAAGTAATCTCTGTTGATTGTATTATTGATCCCTATGATATACTCGTAGGTATAGTGAAACTCTTCAAATAATGTTCAGAAATGTTTGTTGATTATTCTGACCCCATTGTCCTCATTATTAAATGACTGAAAACCAATTTCGATCGGCATTAAAGGTCACTTTTCTTTTTGATTTTGCTGGTGTTTCATTGAGTTGATAATTTACAACTTTTTTAAATATATAAATTAAATAATATTGTCAATTCAAAGAAACTTAAAAAAAACTACTCAAAATGTTACTAAAATGTCAACAACGTTGAATCAATCAATATGCAAAAAAGGTTTTACACATATCTCAGTTTTCATGTTATTTAAATGTTTTTGCCGTATAAGAGCTAGGTTAGAAACTCTGCAATACTCTCAAAATATTAGCGAAAAATATCTAAGCTGATATTCTTAGTATAAACTACTGACGTGCATTCATTTCGTAACGTTCAATCAGGAAATACTGAAATATTTTGAGAGCGAAACGATCCCAAACTTAATTTATTACAGCTAAGTTTATATTTTACATGGATATGTCAACGTCTGCATATTTATGAAAGCAAACTGTTTCAAACTTTTTAGTTTTGCTTATATGAGTGAGCCAGACTCCGAAAGAGCTTTACGCTTTCAACTCACTCTTGTAGTCCTAGCACGTACGTTCGACAAATAAGCACGGAGTTTTTTTGCAAGAGATATTTCCCTATAATATTGCATGAAAAACATAAAGTACTTAAATTATATGCTAAAGCTTCAGCTTCTGTATCGTAATGTTTAAAGAATTGAACTCCACGAAGTACACAACCGAAATAAAGAAATTCCTTACAAAAGCTTACAGTAGCAAAGTATGGTCTTATTACTAAGGTTAACAAAAAGAAAATGTTTTTTCCTACCTTGGACAGATAATAGTAATAATATACAATAATAGTGATAGTAAATTTATTGTATAAATGAGATTGTAGGTTGACACATTTTTTACACTTAGGATTAGTGTTACAATTATAAATCTACAATAATGTTTTTTGTGAAAGCTGTTCTCAGCTAGGCTACAGAATAGCCTTTGTTAGGGAAAAAAATAGTATTATTAATAACAATGAAATTTAATATTTCATTGTTATTAATAATACTAATATTAATAATAACAATGGTTGAATTTTGAACAGTGGGCAAACACTAATTTACGTAAAGTTGACTAAAATAGGAGAAGGCAAGTCTTAGTGTTGTTGACATAAACGTTGTATTGTATATACAGAAACTGGCTACACCTAGTATTAGCCGTGAATAACAAAGATGCACCTAAGTTTAGTCGGCTAGAACTAAGTGTAACCATTCTTCGGCTTTTAGCCGTAACATAAATGCTTTAGATGATATCAATCTCCATTTCTCCTCACCCACTATGATGGATCATCAAAGCAAAGTTCGAACTATCGATCATGTAGCCAGTCTGTCTAGGCCCAATGTAGACTTTTTTCAATTTTCTACAGCTGCAACAGAGGAGGTCAAACAATTTGTACTTTCCATCAAATCTAAGGCTATTGGGTGTGACGACATTAGTCGACACATGGTAACCACTATTCTGGATCAGGTTTTACCCGCCATTACTCACATTATTAATTATCCTCTCGACTCAAATGTTTTTCCATCCTTATGGCGAAAAGCTTACGTACGTCCGTTAGCTAAAGTACCTAACCCTTCTCTCCCTAATCACTTTCGTCCTATTTCAATTCTTCCTTTCCTCTCCAAAGTCCTGGAAGCCTGCGTTCACAAGCAACTTTTTCGTTTTGTTCATCAGAACAATTTGCTTAGTATATACCAGTCAGGATTCCGACCTGGACATAGTACAGGATCTGCGTTACTAAAAGTGACTCTCGATATTAAGGCGGCTGTCGAGGAAGGTAAAATAACTGTCCTAGTCCTAATTGACTTTTCAAACGCCTTTAATACCGTGAGTCACGACATTTTATTAACAATACTTTCCCACCTCATGATCTCCGATGATGCACTGGAATGGCTCTCGTCCTATCTTCGAGCACGCCAGCAGTCTGTCCGAACCGATGAGTCTTCATCGACGTGGCGTGATCTTGACTCTGGCGTTCCACAAGGCGGTATTCTTTCTCCTCTCCTCTTTTCGTTATTTATAAACTTCATAACCCATGAACTTCAGTGTGCGTATCACTTGTATGCAGACGATTTGCAAATCTACTCACATGCAAGAGTAGACAATTTAGATGAAGCTATAGGTAGGATAAATCGCGACTTGGAGACTATAAAAAACTGGTCCATCAGATTCGGTTTAACAGTAAACCCATCTAAATGTCAAGCGATCTTTATAGGGAGCCCTAGGATGATAAGCAGAATCGATAATAATACTATAACTGAAATCATTTTTAATGACTCAGTTTTGCCCATTAGTCCCTCGGTTAAGGATCTCGGTCTGCACATTGACTCAACCCTCAATTGGCAAACTCAGGTATCACACGTTAGCCAGAGAGTAACTTATATATTGCGATGCCTTTATCGACTAAAAAATTTTCTTCCAGTCAAGACAAAGACAATGCTTGTGCAAACTTTGGTTTTCCCAGTCATCGACTATGGTGATGTGTGCTATCTCGACTTGAATGCAGATCTGCTCAACAAACTAGATCGACTTCTCAACAATTGCATTCGATTCATATTCAACATGCGTAAGTACGACCATGTATCTAATTATCGTACCCAATTGTCATGGCTACCTATAAGACAACGCCGCAGTTTAAGGGCGCTGACTATGTTGTTCTCCCTTCTCCACTCACCTAACTCACCTACTTATCTAACATCTTACTTCCAATATCTCTGCTCTAACCATGCCAAGAATCTCCGCTCTTCTGATAATCTTCTCCTTCTCTGTCCTTCTCACAATTATAGTATGGTTCATTCTTCCTTTGCTGTCCAGGCTGTAAACCTTTGGAATGCGCTACCACAAGAAATCAGGATGTCCACTAACCGGTTCTCTTTTAAGTTTAAAGTACGTAAGCTCTACAGTGGTTTATTGGAGGATTCATTGGAATAATACTCCACAAGTCTTTATTTTATTCTGTATGTATGTATATAATTATATTAGTTATAACTTTATGTATATGTAGTATATTATATGTAGTAAATTTTATAGAAGCTTATTTACGTAACCAATTCTTAGGATTCTTATCTCATTACTCTTAAATACCCACCTGCCACACACATCTCTGCATCGCCCAAAGGTTGACTGGGAGAAAATGCCTACGGCATTAAGTCCGCTTGTGCATATGTATTTGCAGGAAGTTAAATAAATAAAAATAAATGCAAATCAGAACGAGACCTGTAATTACCCGATACAGGTTCAGTAAGTCCCTACTACGTAGTTTCCTATTTTGTATAGATAACGTTGTCTAGATAACCTACCTATAGTTTTACTGTATGTGAATGTTGCTACACATTGTTGTACAGTCAAATAAATTTTATTTTATACGATACTTGATACAATATGAAATGCAGTGAAAATAAACAATTGTGGCCCCATATGCTCTTACGTAAATAGGATGTTCAAACTTCCTTATTTTGTGATGAAGAACCTTTTAGCAAACAATGTCCTTTGATGGTAAAAGCATGGAGTAAAATAACAAATGGAAAGGAAAATAAGTTTCTTTTGTTGACGCAAGTATAATATAATTAAACGCTGTCGTTATTTACTTTCGATTAGAATTTAAATAACAAGAGCGACATTGTTAATTCTGTGTTTGGTAAATGACAGTTGCAATGTGCCAATAATGCAAGAACTGACATGGGGCTGACACTTTACAATTTATTTAGTTATTTTGTATTAGTTGTTAAATCGAGTGTAAAATTAAGTTTTATTTTAAAGTAAAAAAAAAATATTTAAAAAATTATAACAGTCTCAACAAAATAAATATCAAATTAACGGTAATATAAGTTATAGAAAGTTTTTACGAGTTTTTAAGAGTATACTCAATAATGCAGTAATTCGTATTAATAATATTTAAATGTTATAGTATAACTAGTTATTTAATCTGTATACATGTTAAGTTTATTTCTTAAGTTACCTTACATAATAAAATATGTATAACAATAAATGCTTCAAAAGCCTTATTCCACTAATGATAATATGTTTTTACTTACCAATAATTTAATTAAATAAATTTTTTAGGGGCTCGTGGCTAGGTTGTAACCGAGTGGGTTAGCGCAATACAAGGTTAAGTAATAAATCAATCAATCTTAGGATGGATGACCATTCTTACCACATTAAGACCCTTTCGTGCCTCCGAGAGCACGTTAAGCCGTCGGTCCCGGTTGCTAATGAAGCTCTGTGGCATTCGTTACGGGTAATTGGAGCCCGAAAACGTCCGATAACCTTTTTTTTTTTTTTTTTGTGCGTGTGGAAACCCCCTCGGGCCGTCACCCCACCGGGGTTTTCGGTGGGGCGGTGTGTCGGAATCGAACCGACCAAAACCACACGGTGTGCCGTACTGCGCCTTAAGTAGGAGGGATCCGGGAACAGCTTTTATTAAGACATCCGGAACCCTCCTAGCGCCTGCCCGCAAAAGCGCGGGCACCACCTCTGGGTAAAGACCTCTCAATTAGGCGACGTCCAGGCACACGCGGACGCCGCCTCCTCGCGGGGGGCCACTATAGCGGGTGGAGAGGAAGACCCGTCCCGTCCACCCGCGGCCACACTCAGGGCGGCATGAGGCGCTGGTAAGCGCGCCTCCGCCGCCCGGTTCGCCGGCGGCGAATTAGGTCCGAGTGGAGATCGTCCTCCCGGACCCTTTCCGCCGCCTCCTTCTGCGAGATGACGTCCTCACAGAAGGTCGCGACCGCGGTAAAATTCCTGTCGCTACCGGCCATGGAGCGTATGACGGCCGGTAGCGAGAGATCCCCTCCGATGACTGCAGTGAGGGCCCGACGCTGCGTCGCCCAGGCGGAGCAAACCGCCAGCGTGTGCTGAGCCGAGTCCTCACTGCAGTCGCAGTGGTGACAGGCGGGACTCAGTTCCCTCCTAGCGACCGAGTGCAGGTACTTCCCGAAGCAGCCGTGCCCGGAAAGAACCTGCGTCAGTCGGAAGGAAAGGGTCCCATGCTGCCGCCCTGCCCACTCGACGATGACCGGCTGGAGCGCCTCCACGGCGGCAAAGCCAGCACGTGGAGCCTCCAGCCGGGACGACCAACGAGCCATGGTGGCTCGGCGAGCGGCCTCACGCCATTCGCGTACCTCTTCGGGCGGGGGCCGACTGCCGCCTCCCGCCCGGAACTCAGCTGTTCGCCGATATACTTCGGCGAGCACTTCCGCCTCCAAATCCCACGGGGGAGTCCCGGCCAACGCGCACGCCGCCTCCGTCGACACGGTGCGGTATCCACGTATGGCTCTAACCGCCATAACCCTCTGAGGGCGCCAGAGGCGTGCCCTATTCTGGGCGGTCAGAGCCCCCGCCCACACCGGTGCACCGTAAAGTGCCATTGACCGGACAACCCCCGTGTACAGCCACCTCGTAGCGACGCTGGGTCCGCCCAAGTTGGGCAAGAGTCGCCCAAGGGCGGACGCAGCGCCGACCAGCCTGGGAGCAAGCTGTTGGAAGTGCTCGTCGAAGCGCCACCTACCGTCGAGGATCAGGCCCAGATATTTAATGTGGGCCTGAACCGGTACAAGGACCGAGTTGACCTCGATAGAGGCACCAGGGGGTGGACCACGACGGGGCCCATGGAATAAAAGGGCCTCCGTCTTATCCAGGGCCACCCGCAAACCCAGCGCCTCGATGCGCCCGACCACCAGAGAGACTCCCCTGGTGGCCAGGCACGCCGCCTCCTGAAAGTTCACCCCCCGGGCTGTGACCAACGTGTCATCGGCGTAACAGATTACGCCGAGCCCGGGGGGGAAGTCGCCTCGAAGGGCCCAGTCGTACCCCATGTTCCACAGGAGTGGTCCAAGGACAGACCCCTGCGGAACACCGCACGACATGGGCCGACGACTCAAAATTCCGTCTCGGTCCTCGTACATGACGGTACGCTCCTCTAAATAGTCTGCCACTAGCCGCCTCAGGTACCCCGGCACTCCGTGATAGTGGAGTGCTTCCCTGATGCAGCTGAATGGCAGACTATTGAACGCGTTGGCGATGTCCAACGACACCGCCAACAGCACGCCGCCACAGCTCACTACCTCTTCGGTCACGGCCCTCAGGCGCAACACAGCACCGACCGTCGAACGCCCCGCCCGAAAACCGAATTGGGCGTCCGACAAATCGGGGCCGACCTCGCGAAGGTGCCGGACGATGCGGGCAGAGAGGACTCTCTCAAACAATTTACCCGCCTCGTCCAGCAACACGATGGGCCTGTAGGCCGCGACCGAGTCTGTAGGCCGTCCCGGCTTCCTTAAAAGTACCAGCTTCCCGCTCTTCCAGCAGTCAGGGAAGCGTCCGGACGCCAAGCTAGCGTCGAACACCTCCTCGAGGCGGTCGGACATGTGGTCGAGGGCCAGGGCCAACACTCGGGCAGGGATCCCGTCTGGCCCGGGGGCGGTGTTCTTGGAACGGATCCGTAGAACAGCCGCCCCTACCTCCGCCTCCGTGACGGGCGGAACACCATCCTCCTCGTCCTCCCCGTCGTCTCCGGCCAAGGGGGCCATCGACGGGGGCACGTGCTCCACCCGTTGCGGGAAAAGGCCCTCAACCACTTCCTGCAGGAAGCTGGGCTGGAGAGTCTCCGTAAGGGGGGGGGCCGACGCGCGAAGCTTTTGTTGCGCCGCGCGATATGGGCGACCCCAGGGGTCACGATCGAGACCTTCCAGCATCTCCTTTCTCTTTTCTTCTTTGGCGCGGCTAATGGCCAGCTTCAGAGTTTGCCGCGCCTCTCGGTACTCTTCATGAAGCTGGTCCTCCTCCCTCTCTCCGCGGCGACGCCGCCGGCTGCGAGTGTAGGACCTCCGGGCACGGGTACAGGCCGCACGGAGGTCCGCCAACTCCTGGGACCACCAGTAGACCTCCTTCCTTGGAGGCCGACGACCTCGGACGCGGGGCATGGCCGCATCGCAAATCTGCGTAATCGCATTGCGAAAGCGGCCTGCCCCCATGTCTACCTCCTCAGTCAGAGGCTGCGGAGACAGCCAAGAGTAAATGATGGCTGCCTCCTCTAGTAGGTCCCTGTCCAACTTCGTAACAGCCCACCGCGGGAAGCGGGAAGAATGCCACGCCGTGTGACCCCTTCTGGGGTCCTGGGTCCGGGAGAGCTCAAATCGGATATAGAGGTGATCCGAGAGCGTCTCAACCTCTTCCAGGACACGCCAGTTCCTTACTCGTGCGGCGAGAGCAGGGGTAGCGAACGAAAGGTCCACTATCGACCCCCCCTGCTGTCGCACGCACGTGTTGGTGGAGCCTCTGTTTAGGAGACAGAGGCCCACTGATGCCATCCACTCCTCCACGGTATCGCCCCGTGCGTCCGTCCTGGGGGAACCCCACGCAATGGATTTTGCGTTGAAGTCCCCCAGCACTAGGACGTGCCCAGACGCTAGTCGCCGCATCGAGGTCTCCAAGTTGTTGAGGAAAACCTCGAAATCGCTCAGACTCCGGTTTGGGGAGAAGTAGACACCATATATGGTGATTCCTCCCCACTCGGCAGCAACATATCCATTACCCTTGTCTCTTATCGACAAGGGCGGGGAATGAGCCACCGTGGAGCCGACGATTGCCACGGAGCCGTCCCGGTCACCCACCCAGTTCGGACGGGGAGGAACGTAATAGGGCTCCGCGGCTACGGCTACACCAATCGACCACTCCGCCATGGTTTGCAGGAAAAGATCCTGGGCACCGGCAGAGTGGTTTAGGTTCGTCTGGACAAGGAGGCTAGAGACTTGGTCCATTTATTGGACCGTCTCTACAACCTCCTCCATGGGCGACGACGACGACGCCCGAATTATATCGGTGGCAGCCTGGGTCGATTGGCTAGCCCCTGATGATTTTTGAGTGCGGGAAGGCTTGCAGCCCCCCTGTCCCATCTGGTGACTGGCGGGAAGATTTCCCGCCGCACATGCTGGGCAGTGAGGGGCAGCGGAGCATTCCGCCGCCTTATGCCCCGGTTGACCGCAGCGGAAACAAAGCCCGCTGCAATCAAAACAACTTGCGCATTTGATGCGGGTGTGTCCCGATGATAAGCATTTAAAGCACCTCATCGGTCTTGCCGTCAGGACTGTGACTCTAGCGTTCACAAAACCGATGAGGACCCTGCCGGCGTCGCCCAAAATTTTGGCCGACGCTACGGGACAACTTACCCACACCGCGCCGAGGCCCCCTGGACCGGGGCGGATGGTGCCGACCCTGATGTTCTCCACGTTGCATCCTGTGTTCTGCTGAATTGCAACGCGGACATCTTCGACTGTCACGGAGTCGTCCAGGCCCGAGGTGCGCAGCTCCGCACACTTGGTGGGCCTGGCGATCTTGACACCATCCGAGGCTGCAAAAATTCCCCGCAGCTTCTCAGCAAAGGAGTCTGCCGTTTTTGCGCCTTCAGCCCCTGGGAACTCGAGGACTCGAGCCCCCATCTGGGCGAGACGCATCCTCACTCCTACTCCACCAAATTCACCGGCGAGACTATCCCTTGCCTTCTTGAAGACGGCCGCGTAGGATAGCCCGCCGTCTCCTGCTGCCGGCAATACGGTAACCACAACGGCCGCTGTTTTTGGTGGCTGCAACTTTCTCGGCTTCTTCGTGGCGGTCACTGCCACGGTCGGCGCCTGTGATGGAGTAGCTGCGCTCTTCGTAGCCTTTTTGTTCCTATTCCGGGACGGCTTCTTACCTCCTCCGACCTTCTGCCACCCTTCGCTGGAGGAAGCAGATGAGGAGGGACCAGGCACGATCCCAACACCAGAGGGAACAGTGAGTGGGCTCGTCTTTTTAGGTCCCGGAGTGCCAAGCGGAGGGAATTCTGCCGCTACTTTGGTCGCAGCCTTGGGCAGTTGCTTGGCCTTCGATGTGGCCGCCTTTGTGGCGGCTTTAGCTGGTCCGGCAGCCTTCGGTGCGGCAGCAGGCACTGGTGCTGATGTCGCCGCGGCATACGACACAGTCACACGGCCACCCGAAACAGGAAGCGGTGTCGGGACAGATGAGGTCTTCTTCGCATCCCCAGCAAGCGGCGGCCGAACAATGGGGGCCGGAGGCAGCCTTGCTTCCAGGCCCGCAAGGCGCCCATCCATCATCCTCCACACCGCGTCAATAATCTGACGCAGGTGGGAATCAGGAACTTCAGAGGGAGAGTGGGCGGAGGAAGCAGGCTGCACTGCAACCAGGCTTGGTGCCTCGGGGCACTCCGAGCGCGCTCGAAACTGGGCAAACTGAGCGCTCAGATCGGCAACCTGCTTTGTCAGGCGGTCGTTTGACGCCGTAAGACGGTCATTCGCCTCTTGAAGGCGCGCCACGTCCTCGATGAGGCTTTCAACGGCCCCAGACACGGCGGAGGAGGAGTCCTTCAGGGCCCTAACGAAAGAACCCTTCAGATTAGTGGACTTGGTGGCCACTTTGTTTATGATGGCCACCGCCGCGCATGTCCTCTCCTTCAACGTCACTGGTGTTTGAGGGACGGAACCCCCTTCCACCGGCGCACGGATCTTCATTAGGAGATCAGCGATCTCCTCCTCCGCAACGATTTCACCCTCTGCACGAGCTCGCGCATACACTTCCGCCTTAGAGAAGGCGGAACCGGCTGGCGCCGGGATCGGTGTACGCGACCTGGACCTCCCTCTGTGGCTACTAGCCACTTTCGGAGGGAGCATATCTGTGGACGTGTGAGCATCATCGTCCCCCGAGTGGCCTCGTTTTCTACTCTCGAGGTCACGGAGCGCAAGCTCCATCTCTACGACCTCATGAGAGTCCGCTTTGGAACGTAACCGTTCCGACCTGCGACTGCTCGATCAGTGGAGCTCCCAGAAGTCGATCAGACTTCTGGGAGCTCCACTGATCGAGTCGCCTGAAAAGCAACTTCATCGTCGGTCGACGAAGCTTCAGATGCTGTCCTCCGACTCCTCTGATTTTTTTTCTTTGGTTGATTTTTCTCCTTCTTTTGTTCTTCATTTTGTTTATTATTTTGTATTTCAGATTCCATTTTTAAACCCACGAGTTGGGGAGAAGTAAAGGTCGACCCGGGCAGAGATCCCCAATACCCGGGCAAGCGAAGGTTTATGCCCAACCGAGGGGTCCGCAGGTGCCCCAGCTGGGAGTGCGCTTGCGACTGAACTACCCATCAGCCATGCATCCCCTGGTCACGCACCAGAACACGGGATTCGGGGTGATTTTTTAGAGAGGTTTTCTTCCTCGCAGTCCGGGCGGCTAAGCCAAGACCCTCGTCCCCGATCGAAGTCGCGAGACATGACCACGACTCCTTTCGGGATTACGATATGCCGACGGTGGCAAGAAGAACTAAGTCTTCCCACGCCTGCTCGGTGGCAGTGTGAATGCACGCCGAGCCCGTCCTCTTTCTCCACTGTGCACAGCGGAGAAACGCCGACCCGTGGAAGAGTCCCTCCTTCGTGATTTTTTACCGAGGTTTTCATCCTCATAGCTCCGAAGAGCGAAGAGCCAACAGAGGGATCGACAGACACGCCCACTCTGTTGGACCAAGCCTCGACCAAGTGGCCAAAGAAATATGGCCTCCTCTTCATGCTAGAATATTAGCCGCCGGCGATGACGCCCTCCTCAAAAGCAGAGGAGGAAAAGGCAGCGTCATCGCCTACGTTTCCAGGGTGCACCACGTGGAGGTTTTCTAGACAGCACCCCACGTCCGATAACCTGGCCTAACTACAGAACTTCGATATCGCCTAGAACTTGAGTAGTGAAGGTCTGGTGGCAGTCACTTCACGTAAAATATCGAAGTTCGGCTGTAACTGTAACTGTAAGTTGGGGAAAGGCGCGGAGGACGATGAAGTAACATTTCTATGAACTTATATAATGGTAAAGCTATAGCCGAAGGCTTGGTTTGTTTATTAATTTGAATGCGCTAATTTTAATACGGTTCCAAAGAATTAAGCTTCAGATAGATAATTTATTGAAAGGGAAATATGAGCTTAGTCAACTTGTAAACTATTTGCAAGTGCCCAAAGCAAGATCTACAAATGTAAATTTATGTAGCTTAAAGCTTGCGATATTACAGTTTTGTTTTTCGTAAGATTATACTTCATAATTTGCAATAAAAATTTTGTATGTCATGAATCAAATAACTTGTTAACTGGAAAGATATTCAACCTATTTATAGGATTCTTACTGCCTTAAAAGGACGTTTAATGATCACTTAAGATATCCATTGGTAAAGATTCTCTATAAAGATTTTTATAGATTTTTTTCCATTAAGCGAGCACTTCAGTAACCATTGAACGTCTCTAAGTACGGCAGTTGGTATTAGCCTGTATAGTAATTAAGTGAATACATTTATCGATACCAGTCTAATAGTCTTGCGTAAGTCGGTAGTACAACTAAAGTTTTTCACTAAAATATGTTTAGAATAAAAACGTATACCACCGATAAATTTACATAATATTTGGAAGGGACACTTCAAGTAAAGTTCTACTAACACCTGTTTCAAAACTGATACTCAGCTAGTAATTTAAAATAATGTGAATTCTGATACATGTTTGTATCAGAATTTACATCAAAATAAATTGTTACGATTTGCTACGATTATTTTATTTAACAAATGTTTTTTTTAAAGAATACATTAATATTGGTTTAGTTGTAACCTACAGTTCAATATCAGGCGGAAATTGTAGGTTTAGATTTATGGTTCTTAAAAACTTGATAATACATTGTTTTCTAGCTGCGTAGAAATGTATAGTGTAGTGACAGAAACAGTAACTGCTGTCAAAGACTTACGATAAAACATGTCCAGTATGTAGTGTTATGTAAGATAAATATCTGAATTATCTCGTCAGGTTTATTACTACTGTCAAGCTGTTGAACATTTACAGCGTAAAATATACAGATAACTATTATAAATATAATAAATGTGTCGAATGGCTGACGCAACCAGAATTTGCCTTAGTATAAGTAAGGCCTTGTGCCTTGATGCTTTTTTCAAATGAGATCAGTTGTGCATTGTGCATTCACTCAGTTGTCAAATTGTTGTGAAGCTTAACCTTCGGCTAGCTAAGTAAGGCAATTTATTACCACATAAATGACATTATATCCTGTAGAATTATACAAAATCATATTATATTCTTTTTTCTTTAAGAAAGCAATGTCTGTCACCTTCAGTAAGCAGATAAGTACATAAAACTTTTTTATTCTACGAAGTCTTATTAAATTGTCGCTTGCGGATGCCAGGCTTGTCAGAACTTCAACAACTTTGTACCGGGCACCCGAAATCATGAGCAATATTATTAATGCAGCACTTGTCTGCAAATTGTCAACGTTAGTAACGTGAATAATATAAATAACAGGTTTATGGCATGTTATTAATAAGAATTTACTTAGTATACTTTTTCATAGCATAACCTAAGATTTTTTAAAATGTGTAAATCGGGACTTAATCGCGGTAATAATTAGAAGGTACAATACCTTGTTTGGTTACCCGACGTTTAGATTGAAAAATTAAACACAAGGAAGACAAAGTTGTCATTATAAGGTGTAGGAAGACTGGTTTCCAGGCTAGGCTATCTTAAAAAAACCTGTTTTATGGACAACCAAGCTTCCATTTCACAGAACAGAATCATTCTTTGAGATAGTGCAAATTTTTGATACCAGGGGTTTAGATGTACAAAAAACTACAACAAAAAAAGAGGACTTGGATATCAAAACAGCTAAGTTAAAGTGTATGTAGATGTGTACAAGTGACCGTGTTTGTAAGTGTGTGGGTGTGTAAGTAATATTTGAATTGTTTCTAGTTGTATCTACATACCACTCAGTGTAACTTCCAGCTGCGGGTACGACGCATGTAAGATTTCACTCACACGATACACCGATGAGCAATTATCTTCATCTTGTCCATGTTCATATTTACTCACTTGTTGAAAGCAACTTTTTATTAGGCTTTGTGTTGTGCTTGCCAACAAATCCTTTCCAGTTTCTATAATTAATGTATTTTTATGAAAATGAACTACTTCAAAAGATGTAAAATTTACTATTTGGCGGATTCTTGGTATTTTCTCGAGGAACGCCAACCTTGTATAGCAGCCAAGAGGATGTACTACTGTTCATGTGCTGTATATAAAAACGTGAACATATCTTTGAGAATCAGCCGACATATTGAAAGGGGCAACTAGCTTTACAACTGACTTAAATTGACTGACTCCTACTCCTGACAGTTCAAAATATGTTATAATTGCTTTGTAAAAGTTTCATCATCGGCTTTGTTGGAGTGAGTTAGTTGATTCAGGATGGTGGTCATTAACGATACTAACTATGATAACGTAACTTTTAAGGTCCATTTACGTTAAAATGCTATATACTTATGTATTTAATTTACGTATGAATAACTTTTACAATATTATAAAACTTTATATTTGTAATTGTGGATTTTCAAGATAAAATAAAGATTAACTTGTTCAAGACGTGTTTTTTTTAAATTGAGACCAGAAAAATAGCTGAGTTGGCACTCTCTGATCCTGCCACCCACTTTTTATCAAGTCGGATGACTGTTAGCAATATTAAAACTGTTACCACTGCGGTTTCACACACCGCTGAACCGTTCGACACTCACTCGAATATTAATAATCGGCCCGATTATAGATGCTGATAGATATGATTCATCACCTTACAACACAGCAGCCCAACAGTGTTGCCGTGTATATGTATATAATATATATACTACATAGTCTACATACTAGCTGCGTATGCTACAGATATGTATTATAGTTTGTGTGATCTTTTATTTTCACTTATTTAAGGATGTTTCAATATACGGATATTGATCAATTATTTATATTACTATAACTACTAGTATAGTATTATATCATCTGTGCTATAACACAGTTGTTCTGTGTATGAATATACATTTAGAACCATAATTGAAATAGATAAAGGTCTCAGATCTTGATCGTTACATTTAGTGTGGTCATTATCACATAAAAAATTGTTAAAATACTGGAACGTACGGGTAAGTTAGGCTGCCCCCACGGTTATCGCCTCACCGGGGTTAAACGGTAAGATGGTATGTCGGACTCGAACTAACTAAAACCACACAGTGTTCCGTCTTGAAGTCTTATTGCCTATGCCTCAGGTATACCCTGAGAACCCCGGTGGACTTGGTTGCCTATTGAACAACAAGCAATCCCATTATGGGTCTTTCTCTCCCTACAATAATTTAGAAGCCTGCCTCTGTTGGGGCAACAGATAACCTTGTCTTTCGCCCCCAGGCAAGCCCTCATGGAGGCCGGCGATCGTCTTGCTCTCTCTAAATTGATTATTATTTATTGAAACATTATTCTCAAAGTGTGATAAGCATGCCATCCTCATTTCAGAGAGCTACTTCAAATTTGTACATTCGTCTTCAAACAACCAATATTTTATTGTGGTAAGATAAATAAAAAAAGTGTAATTATCACTTACTACGTGTCCTGATGGAAAAATATAAGTACTATTATTTTTATAACATTCACCTTTAAATACTTATAATGACATTGATGAAAGATTTAGAGAAGAAGACGTATTGACGAAAGATCAATACAAA
Source organism: Callimorpha dominula (assembly GCA_949752705.1). Classification (NCBI taxonomy): domain Eukaryota; kingdom Metazoa; phylum Arthropoda; class Insecta; order Lepidoptera; family Erebidae; genus Callimorpha; species Callimorpha dominula. The sequence goes on along the minus strand of OX456999.1, from coordinate 24,288,225 downwards.
TTAATAAAATTGAAGTGTTTCTGTTTCTGTTCTGTTTGTAATATCAAAATAATAGTATTTTTAAGCTCATACAGTTATTTGCACAATACCTATGCCTAAAAATTAATCTTAATTTCCCTTTCTGGTTATTCCGGTTTATCTCCGGAACGGGTAGACCGATTTCCACGGGACTTTCACTGGCAGATAGCTGGTGTTATAAGGAGTAACTTAAGCTACTTTTATTTTGGAAACAGAATCAGGGTTTGTCGCAAAACATATAAATATGTACACGCGAGCGAAGCCTCGCGGGAAATGCTGGTTAAGGAATTAACAGGCTTTATAAATAAATAAAACCTTACTAGTTCAGTAAGCGGAGAGCATTTATTCAGAGATTGGAACAAATGCATCGGGTTTTGGATCGATAGTTCATACAACTGCGGATTGCCAATAACCTTCGCCCTAGACTAAAATCTCAACTTTTTAATTTACAAACTCGGTACAACTTAACCATTATGAAAGGTTGAACTGGAGAACTTTTATTTCGCTATACACTTCTACCGTTTTTCACTGGAGTCTGGTGTTAAATAATTAATCGTTAAGAGAGCTTCATAGCTTGACAACATGACGGTTATCATGCAACTTCGTTGCAAGAGGGTGCAAATTTTAATTGTGGTTTTTCTTCTGAATTTAGTTATATACTAACAGTACCCGCGTGGCTTCGCTCGAGAACCCTAATTCTTTTTCTTTTTTCAAAATAAATAGTCTAAGTTAACTTTCACTGGCATATATATACTCCTTATAACACCAGCTATCTGCCAGTGAAAGCCCTATCGAAATCGGTCAACTAGTTCCGGAGATTAGCTGGAACAAACAGACAGACAAAAATTAAAAAAAAACTGATTTTTAGGCATAGATATCGTGCAAATAACTGTATGAGCTTAAAAGAAGTATTATTTTGACATTACAAAGAGACACTTCAATTTTATTTATTTGTATTGATATCTAAATAATACAATCACCACCACCCTATTTCTACTAGACCTTTCGTACTAGTTTCTCGATAAAAACGAAGTGACATATGCAAGTTTGTTTATGAGTGATGCATTTAACTTAAGCACTAAGCACCTATTAACTTAAGCACTACTGTCACTAACACAAAACTACTAACAAAAATATGGACATAAGTCTGAAATAAAAAGTTATTATTATTATATTATTAAAAAAGTCTCTAACCAGTTGTCACAGGTAGAAGAATACCTGTGACAACTGGTTACTAAATGTTACCAAATGTGAATTGAAAGCAATATTGTTCTACTATCAAAAGTCACATATTTTATACAGATCATTTTCTCTCACTGGTTTGGGTCTTATTTTCGTAAACGTGCCTTAGAAATTGATCGTTGAAAATCGAATTGTATGTCGGCCCGAGTATTTGAAAAGTATCAAAATTGTCGCACCGAGCACGACCTCACACGTGACCGTTTAGCAAGCTGCCGTGCTCCGCATATGCAAATGTACCTACGAAAAGATATTTTTGAAAGTACGCTAGTTGATTGGGTTATGTGGTAAAACGTAGCTATTATCACTATCCATTAGTCGTGTAAACCATTGGTAAATAACGCTACATCAATATATTATTTACCTAATGCTCAACCAATTGGAAACGGGCGGTTATAGATCGAAACAGGCAGATGTAATATCATGTTATCCATTTTTGTTTTCTTTAATCATTTTACATTTGACGAAGCAAACTATTGTTGCGGTGACTCTGTGTGTCTGTTGATCTATAATTTTTAATCATAATAATTATTTATTAAATCGACGATTTCGAATAATTGATGGTCAATTTTATGAAATAAAGATTTTTTGAATTGAACTATGTTTTACATGGCTAACTCTCCCGTCTGTCTGACTTTCAAAAAGTCTCAAAAGTTTTTGAAAAAATATGTTTTGGCCTCGTAATTCAAATGTTCTTAACGTACCTAATTAAGGTTTGGAAGAAAAAATGCCTATATTAAAAACTTGAGTTATTTCATTAAAATTAATAGTAGAAATAAATACTTACCTGTATGTTTTGACGTTTTTGCATTTATGATACGGTTTCATTGAAATTAAATGTCTGTACCAAGAGACAGTGCTGAAATGTTGAGATTAGCAGCTTTCTCGCTAATTATATTTTGTAATAAATTTATCAAAGAAGTACCCATCATCTTCAGTCAGCTGAAGCAAGTAACATAATATAAAACAGTTTAGTAACATTTCATTAAAAAATATTCCATCACTTTTCGTTATATTTTACCGTTGTTAGGTGATGTAAATTGTTATGTTATAAAATATCCTTTCTAACCAGTGTGCACTTTGTACTCACGGCTAATTAATGTTTTGACGAGGAAGTTCGATTTCTGCATACTCGCGGATTGCTGAGTATGCTTTCGTAGAGACCAAACCATAACTCTGACCAATAATAATTTGCCAGTAGGGTACTACCACCAGTCCAGGTTAACGCTGGTCAGGGTAGCGGTGTTTGGATATTTTCAGAGACAGTGGACATGGTAAGACACATATCCTTGCCAAGAAAATCAGTAACCTAGCAATGGACAGGAACGATTTTTTTTGGATTTATGAAGGGTGGACACTATCAGACTAGTGCGACTGATCCAATTTACACAGAAATCTACTCCTTCCCTTACCTCTTTGTAGACTTCCTTTACGGGTGTCTGCTGAACATATCTTTAAACTGAGATAAACAGAAACTATCACGTATGTTTTTTTGTCACATATCCTATAACCAGCGGATGATCAAGACGCTTCTAAAGATGCAATTGTATCGTAGTTTAGAAGTTTTGCAGGAACAGATGAACATACATACATACAGGCTGGCTCTCCTTTTGGCTTCGTCCGGTTTTTTTTTTAAGTATAAATAACTACAGTAAAAAGTATAAAGTAAGTCTTGTATTGTTTGTAAGAGGTATAGTTTTAGTCGGTGCTATATGATAAACAGTAAACCTTATGATCCTTTTTCACCAAAGTGACAGTCAGTTTGCGGGTTCGCAAGTCCCTTTGGAAACATGTTTATATGATAAATTGTGTGGATCCCGAGCGTCAAGTACTATGTTAAAGTATTTGTTACAATATAATGTAGATTGTGTTTATTGTGTATATTCATAAACTCGATTTGGTTAAGTGCTTTGTTTCTATGGGACTGGTGTGAGCTTACACACGTACCACTGGGATAAAATTTGAAGGTGTTTATGTTGGAAACCACATTACTTACCACACTGTTGCAAGATCTTGTTCAGGGGGCATCTTATGTGTATAAAAATTTCCACAGTTGGCTTTCCACAGTTCCAATTCCAGCTTGATTATTCTTTAAGTGCGAATAAATCAAATCATTTATTTTTTACTATTAATGGTCTTAAAAAGCAAATTTCTATCAAAAAACATTTGTAGGAATGAGCCAAATGTTATTGACAAGCACGAAAGCTGAAGAGCGTAAAGCAAATTACTATTATCTATGAACATCAAAGACTAACGAAACAACTTATCAAGTCATGCCACTCTCTGATTCAATGGGTTCGACCTTCCCGAAGCTCATCAAGCGAAGTTAGGCGACGCGGCGACGTTGTAAAGCGGAAAGTAATGGCTACTATTCGTAGGTGATAAAAAAAAGCGTGAGCTATCTTGTAAAAGTCGGCTTTTGTATATCAGTTTGTGTGTACTACGTACTATAGGCGCTTTTTGGATAGCGGGTTTTTCTTAACATTATTCAGAATGGGATTGAATAGTTGTAAATTGATACGTATGAGTGGTATAGGTTGGTATTACAATTAAGCTTTTTAGGGCGCTGTGTGAGATGTGTCGAGTTATTATTATTTCAATTATTTTATACATAACTTCTATAATATTATTTTTTAAGATTATTAGCTACAACACAATGGCATTTTTAGTTTCATGTTTCAGTTCAGTTTCATCATGGATATCAAAATACACCTGGACTTAAAACTACAAATAGTTATTTAGCGAAAAACACAGTAAACTAGCATGATTGTAAACCGAATAAATAAATTACTCGTGGCGATGAGGCCTAACCATACTACAGGTAATAAAAGTTAATTAAGGGATCACCTAAACCATTCTCTGTCCGTTCTTATGTCAAAGAAAAAAAGCCTTTAAAAATATTTCATGTTATTCTTACCGCATAAAATATTCAAATAAAAACTTTTCTTTATGATAATATAAATATATAGGTACATATAAATATAAATATATTTGAAGACGCGTTTTTAATATTTCCAAAACCAAGAAAAACTCTCAAATGTGTTTTAAAATTAAAAACCAAATGGCAAGGCACTTTACTTCTCCGAGAAGTATTTCTCAACGCACGTCGCTGTTATGACAAAAATACATAAAGGCCACGACGCGCCGAGAGCATGGCTGTTTATCAAAAGGCTATAAACATTCTGAAGTCGATTTCGTATTCAGCAGTCATTCGAGACACACGTATTGTGTTTAGAGGTTTTTCTTTCTTGAGTATTTCATAAACTAGATATAATATGACGAACATAATAAGCTCTCTCTTTGTTCGAATATATTATAAGTTTTTTTATATATTTATGTAAGAAGAACCTCTTTAAAATCCCTGTCACCAAGCCGTTATTTCTAACCGCGCGATACTCAAGAATATCTGAAAATTCGGATCGGAAGGGATTGCAAGATTTAGTGTCGTATAAATTGCACTCGGATATAAATAAAAATATTTGTAAAGAAATAAAAAAAAATGGTATTGTACCTTACAAATAATATAGCGATTAAGTCACGGGTTACGTATCTAATTAAGAGATTCACTCGTTCACTGAACCATCAGGAAATTAAAGGAACAAGTCGAAGATATATATGTACATAATTATACAAGTCGACATCTAAGTGAAGCCACCACGTTAAGTATAATGAATAATTCCTTTCACTTTTTAAAATAGGTTAAAATATTAAATGGGTGGTGGTGATATACAGTAGCCTCTCTTGGGTTGTCCCTTTTAGCCGCCCAAAAGAGACGCTTATTAAAAGTATAAATTTGAAAAACCAATTTAAGAATAAACCTATGAATTAAATTATGGAAATATTTTTTCGCACGCTCTGTATTATTTAAGTAACCAATAGATTACTATTGGTTATATCTTTATTTAAGTAACCAATAGAATACTATTGGTTATATCTTTATTTAAGTAACCAATAGATTACTATTGGTTATATCTTTATTTAAGTAACCAATAGATTACTATTGGTTATATCTTTATTTAAGTAACCAATAGATTACTATTGGTTATATCTTTTTTCTAGAACGATAAGTTAAGTGCTAATATAATTTATTTAAACAATTGATATTTGTTTCTCATTTACACCGGTATACGGAAGGTAGGGCGATCCTCAGCCAGGTGGACTTTCGACCTGAGGTAGATTGGATGCGAAAGGCGGAGGAGCGGGTGTTATGGCGTACGTTGGTAGAGGTCTGTGTCCAGCAGTAGACTGCAAGGAACGAAGACTGATGGATTGACATAATACATATATCAAGGAAATAATAATTTACCACATAGAAATACAAGAATATTGTATTATAGGACTACAAAAACAACAAAAAAATTTAACTATTGGACTTTTTGTGAAAATCCTTAAATTTAATATACATCAATTGTTAAGGATGTGGGTTACTTGAATCCCGGTTAGTCAAAATTGAAAATAAAAAATTGTGTTGACTCTTAATGACACGTTTATTGGTCAGTAGCAAAGTGCTGAGTGTCTGAATGACATTAAAAAGGACGTTAAGGTCCTACTTAATTATTGAGAGCATAAATGCTGCGTCTTATTACAACATGCGTAAACATCAATAAAATCTAAATAAAAAAAAATACGTTCACTAACCACATACTTTGCACGGTAGTGCTGCTAGCCCTCGTTTATTCAAATGGTGAAGAGTTTATGAAGTGGCCGGGCAGAGGTGAAAAGGTGAAATCAACCCAAGTACATTGACATTGTTAATGGCTTATTACATGTGCGGCAGGACTGAGAATATCAGCACCTATACGGTATGACCATTGTTTATTCTGGTAGGTTTAACTATTAACGTATGATTTTATTAATCGCGTACCATTTTTTTTTATGGTATAGTAACTGAGAAGCGAAAGCCACCGCACAACGTTCTATTGTAAAAACAGAACTTGATGTTCCTGTAGTACCGCTGTCAAACGATAAATGGTCTCCAAAATACGTATTTTTTTCCTGTTAGTTCTAACCTAATGACTGTATTATGTATTTTGTACGATATGGTATTACAACATTTTATTTTTTTCTATAACAATCTTCATGGAAAGGAACGTTCAGTAAACTATAAATACGTCGACAAAATGACCGCGCTTCTACTTAAGCTTCGATAATACTTATAATAGTTGCCTCAATAGATTCTAAACTACAACACCTTATTCAATTGCTTAAAAATATTTTACTGAACATGTGTAGGTTTAATATCTCATGTCATTCCTTCGATTAATTTTGCTTAAGCTACGTGTTTACTAACGTGTTTGGTTGGAGCACCAGGACTATCGTTCTCCATTTTTATATCCCGTTTAAGAACCGCATATATTATTATATTTCTTAGGCAATAATAATAGGAGTCCGTTTTAAATTTTAAACGTCTACGGCAGGAAATACTTTGAAATCACTCGCGTGTAAACAAGTTGTCCATTGGTGAGCGATGCTAAGATTAAAACCACGATCTGATATCAGTTCATTTGTGTTTTCTGCATAGATTGTCTGAATACTTCTTACAGTCACCGCGAACTAGATATTTTAATTGAACGATAATTCAGTCGGTATCGCCTGATGACCGTGATTAAACTATCGGGTGATGGTTCAGTCTGATAGTGGTGCTCGCACAACTACGATTTGTGAGAAAAGAATCGCATGTGTAGGTCAAGAATAGACAAAAAATGTAAATTGTATAAAACTGAACATCTCCCGTCCTTGAAATATCGACCGACTGTTAAGTTTATGAAGTGCGCGCAGACACGTACTTACTGACTGTGCAATCAATCGACTGTTGGGCGATAGTTTAGTTGAAAGTAATGCACGCGCTTGATGTAATCGCCATTATGCAATGCCAAATTATAGTTGTCTGATAATTTGATCAAATAGAAATCAGGCAGTCTTTATCGACAGTTTGATATGTCAATTTTGAATCGTGTGCGTAAATGCGCGCAACGCCTTACAGCTTCATACTTATTGCCAGAATGATCAACAATCGGCCGATTGCAAAACACCAGTGCGCGGTGGCCCTTAACATAAAAATATATTAAAGGTAATTAACACCCATAGCAATTAAAAGGCCAAAATTACTATTTTAAAATCATAATTAAGTTAGAACTTTTTATATTGAGTCGTATAACATTGCAGCACAGCTCAATTTTGCTTGTAATATATATATATTAATGTGCAAAAGTTGGTTCACGATGTCAGAGGTGAGGGTTCACATTAATTTCTTCTCTATAGCGTGTGATGTGTAACTAAAGAACAGATGCCTTATAAATATTTTAAATAAATAATAATTACTGAAGAGTGTAATCAAACACTTATGTTGTCGCCGCATCAAAACCTCTTATTTATTTTAATAATAATAGGTCCGAACTATAATAGATGATAACATAGTTCACTATTTAATAAAAATAAGTTAATAGACATTATTTTGACTGGTTATACCGGTAACGCAATACTATTGGTCGATTGATAAATATTAACGAATAGTGGGATTATAAAAAGGTAGAAATAAGTGAAGATCGATTGACTTGAGTGCGAACAGAGGTACGAACAACTTGGCAGTTACTGTTAGTTAGTGATATCATAGTTTATATCAGTGGTTGTGAGACTGTTTCTTACACTTACCTCTGGTTTGTCTTACTCGATGACGGTAGATAAATCTTAATGAAATGCAATTGACTGAGATAGTAAGCAAACAAAATTCTCCCAAAAAATATTCGACTTAAGATGCGTAATCTAAGCCGGTACAAAGTGATTCTTCGACACGTGTTTCGCGTCTGCGAAGTGTGTCAACAAATGAGCAACTATTCATTATTGTCTCGCCTTCAAATTATACTATCAGCAGTAGTTGAGCATTTGGATTGTTAGTATATAACTAGTTTAAGTAAGTAATTTGTCATTACAAACACACCCAGTATTTGAACATTCCAACCACGTAAACCAATTACGACGAAAATCTACAAATGAAACCGCTTGTGAAGTATCTATTAAGTTCGAAAAAGGGGATGTAAGGATAACGAAGGTGGACCAGACCCTTGTTTGTTTAAACCCGCAATGTATATACATGTTTGATCACGCATGCTACTGATATAGGTGTTACAAAAAGGTATCGTGATACTTTACGGTCGTATAGTAGAAATCTTATTTTAAAACTGAACATATTAACTTGATAATGTATCTGTGAAGGTAATATTTCCTAAGAGGAAAGTTTGTTGTGAATACAACTATAGGTAATAAAAATACTAAAAATGTTGACAGAATGTCTGGACAAAAAAAACAATTCCTTCGAATTGACATGAAAATTAATAACATGTTGCAGCGATGTGCGCGCCTGTACTAAAGACAAATCATTTTCAAAAATAATAATTATTGCAAACATTTTTCTTGTTTATTTCTTCCAAGTTCATTAGATTCTTTATCGGCTTTATGTAATAATTCTAAAATATGACTACACTTTTCTCTAACACGAATAAACGTGATACCAATTATGAACCTCGTCACGTTGTTGGACCAATTACGCGTAGTTTAAGCAGTGATGAAATTTTTAAAGTTACAGAACATAAATTTGTGCAAATGCTGATTAAAACAATATGTACCTAAAAAGTCTTACTAGGCTCATAACAATAGCTGAAAATATTTTGAAAAGGGACCCCAATATTATATGTATAATATATCTCTTTGTAGTTTACTACCACACTGTCACTCGGTCTCGAATGCTATCCACTTTATTTAGACGGACATGTTGAACAACAGTTTCCTTTACAATTTCAACAAATTAACTGTAATACTACTTTTACTGCATGCAAAGATAATATGATATTTTACTTTGACTTTAATATACCTCCTCTAATAAATAATTATAATAACTTGACACACGTCACGACCCCAAACTAGGCAGAGCCTGTGCTATGGAAACCAGGGCTTTGCTCCGGAGCCAAGAAAACCGGAAAATCTCCGGAGAATATCAAGTTTGCGAATTACCAGTTATTTGCTTGAATATTCGGATATTTAATAAATTACATATAATGTTTATTTTAATTAATTTTCTTTTGAGTTTTGTTTTCTATTGATGTTATTTTTTGACAAAAGTTATAAATAGTTCACTTAGTTCACAAAGTCATAGTTTAAGGGGCTTGCCTCATTTTTATGCAAATATGTTTATATTATATATATTATATTAGGCATATTACACTATTGTACTTTTTGTTAATTTGTTAAATTAAAATAATAAACAATCACTAGATTTTTTTTTTAAGTCCTACAACTAAAAAATCCTAAAAGTCTTGACATTCTCCTTAGAATCTTCAGACATTAAAATCGTCTCCGATGTAAAGCCCTAATGGTAACCAGACTACTGATAAACATACTTATATGTTTCTAAATACATACATATTATAGATATATAGATACACCCAGACACAGAACAAATTTTAATGATCATGCTCATCACACAATTATTTGTCCTGGATCAGAATCGATATCCCGAAATGCAATTTTATTATGTACAACTTTTTAGGGCCCAAATAAGTAACTATAATATTAATATTATGATATGCCTATTTTCGCACACAAATTTCGTTTTATTACGTATAGTATTTTTCAGAGGGATATTTTGTTAACAAAAAAACGGGTAGGTCATTTTGTATCAAATGTTGTAGTGTCTCCTAATAGTACTCTTGTATGTAATATTTAAACATAAAGCGCTTAGAAGACGTCTACCCAGCACCATTAGAAGCAACGAGCAGCGTTCGGGGAAATAGCATCAAATTGCTGAAAGTGCTGAAATGTGCCAATCGGTTATACACTGGAGACACATTTGCAGACAATAAGAAGAGTTACGTAAAATATGTATATTAAAACTTATTACATTTGCTTTTAGGTACATTATTACATGAATTATGGTATTTACTTAATCTATATTGTCGTATAGCTTATGAACACTGTAATAAAATTTACATAATTTGGAATGGTACAAATGTTTATTTTTCCAAGAGCTCCAAACGATAAAATCTGCTTTAAACTGTTTAGTTCAGTTAATGGTATTCCAGTTCAGTTAATTCTATTTGGACGCATTTGTGATTGAAATATTAAATGATCAAACGTTGAGTGATTTAGTATTTTTGCTACGAGAATTTTGAAGGAGTTCAAGAAAGAATGACGTTAGTAACGAATAAGTACGTACGTCGTTACATATAATAATAAAATAAAAAAAATATATTTACATTGAAGTTGTACAACGCAATGAAGTTATAAATCAATTTAGTTGGAATTGCCCACTTCTTTACATGGGTTTATATTAACAAGGAGCAAATCTAGTGCGGCTGTTAGTCTTCCTCTGGACACTACTGGACAGGCTCTTTTAACATTGGTTTTTCATTTTTCTTATTCATGCAAACGGCTTTATGTATGGTAAATTACTAAGTAACGGAATAAAATTGAATCTCGTTTTGAAACCTATAATAAATTCACCTACTGATATCTAAAACTAAAACTGATAATAATGATGATTCGGAAGTTAGGACCCATCCTCAAAAAATCCCAAATAATCGATATCAAAACTGTTCACTCACTTCATGTCAGTTTCACAAAGCGATAAGGCCTGTAATATAAAACGACGACAACAAACTGTTTTTGAGATGATACCGTCTTATAAATCGATGAACGCCGGCTGCACGCACGAAAAAGCATGACTCATTGTCACGTTCCGCCTAAGCCGAGCGTGCAAGCGATAGCGCGGAGCAAGCAATAGAGAGGCACGATCTTCCTAAACGTTCGGCTTGTGACGCATCTATCTCTCTTCCACTGTTTTCTTATGACGTTATCACGTAAAATTATCGTCCATAAACCGACTTAACAGACAACCAATTTCTTTTTCTAAAGAACCGTAACGTAAATTTTATTATTTATTGTTTTCCTACACACTCTAGATACTTATTTATATCAAACCATAAACTTAATCTCCGTAAAATGCTGCAGAAAATACACAATAAACCAAATACAGTAAACAAAAAGAGTTAGAGCTGCAAACATATCGGCACATACATCACGCGGACTTACGACCAATAGTAAAGAAGTTAACCGCAGATAAATATCTTGGAAGGTGGCCAGAGCCGCGTGAAAACCACATATTCCACCACATAAAGTGTTATGGCTTTAAAATGTGCGCTCAACCGTGTCACGTTTGTTTTTGACTTTGTTCAGTGCCTCTAATAAAATATTTTTCAAAGCTAGTGCTATGATTTGAACAGATTTCATATGCGACTGTTGTCCGGCGGCTATCTGGATGTTTGCACCATGAAAAATAAAACACAAATTTAGTGCACGGGTTTGATAGTGATTTTTTTTTCACACTTACATGTGTGTAAACCTATTTGTGTTGAGGTTCTACACATTTTCTCGAAACAAGAAACGTTATAAATTTATAGAATATTTATTTAGTAATAGGTTAATTTCTGTATACGTTATAAAGTATTAGTTTATTGCTTTGGGCTCCTATTGAAATATATTTCTACTTTCTTAAATTTGGTACTCTATGAAGTTATAATCTAATAGCTATTAAAAAAAAACCTAATAGAAAGATAGTTTAGGCGATAGGCAATTCGAAGATGTTAGTTTCAGTTTAATAAAAAAAAAAAAAAATTATAATTAATTTCAAAGTGTTCAGTTTTTAACTTTTAACTGTTCTACAAATATGCTGAACGCCTGAACGCAAGTCGCCATGATATTACGTCATCACGACAGTAAGAAACTATGTAAATTGAAAATTTTGTTCTGAATTTTCGAATATATTATTCCTCACGTGCATTATATTTGTGTATATTAAAAATCGTTGTCCATGGTAATATTTAGATATTCACTTTTACTGCCCAATGACGTCATGACGAATGAGCATGCATGCATGCATTTTATTGCCCCTAGTTGACTGAAAAATATTTTAATAAATTATCGGGTGGCTTACTGTGAAAAAAAGAGTGTAATACCCTGTCTACGACAACACAGAGAGCGACCGCAGGCGATGTACAGGAGTGTAGTAGGGAGCGGGCTCCCTACTACTCTTACTTACTCTGGCGGCGGCGACCAAAACGCTCGCGTACCATAGTCATTTATACACATATACCGAATTGAAAGGATAGTCATTACACGTATTAAGTTCAACCATCTTTTATTCTAAGTACGTTGAATCAAAGTAAACAACGACGCGCGACACTTCGGTAAAACCAGTTATCGCTACGACGCATCGAACGTTCGACAGAAGCAGATAAAGGAATAAGACGAGCGGCCTTTAGACTCCCGCGCCGTGTGTACGCAGCGCAGCGATCAACAAAAAGGGAGTGTCCATTTCTATTCCTTTGCCCTTATTACCTTTCCGTTTCGATTTTTGTGTTTAGTGTACTTGATTTTGGACTACATATTATGTTGTTTAAAACTAACTTCAGCAATTCAAACTTTAAAGTGCACGGTTTCACGCGTCGTGAATCATTCTCTTCTTATGCCCTTCTATTCTTGCCTTGCCTACTTTGCTATACGCATAATTATATATCACAAACATCAAGGAAAGGAGGCTGCAGTAAGTGAGTTTAGGTAAGTTTTGTTTTTATTTTTTATTAGATTAATTTAAATTTTCAAATGATTCTGACTGCATTATTTTAAGTAGGCAAGTAAGCGATTGGCTAAGTTCACTTTTTTTTTAGAGGACCAACTGATCGATTATGATTTTCTTTAATTTGGGAAATATTTATGAATCTATGAACATATGCGAATATTCTTTTAAGTTTTCATGAACTCAAATAGTTTCCTAAGTTAATTAGATCATTAGCTTCGTTATTTTCATTTATGTTTGAATGCAAGACTTTTATTTCAGGCAAGGGTATCTCTGTTTTGGGTGTTTGCGGCCATTGTGATTCGTCATGTTTTAGAAAGGCCACACTTTCCCACCACAGAGAAGAGTTACGAAGATGACTTGGTGTCGCACCTCTCGAGGCCCTGTCAGCCGGGTTCTTGTCAGTAAGTATGTGTCTCCATGAATTTCTAGCGGTAATTTCATGAATTTCATTTACTCTATGGCATACAAATGTTTTGAGTATTTTGGGACTAGTCTCTATCCAGCCTAGAGTAATTGTGGAGTCTGACCAAAATACCTTTTTTTTAATGGAGCATCGCAGGGTTTCACTAACCTTGCTGACAAGACGAGCTCCTAATAAAGCAGCTAGCTCAAGTCTAGGTATAATTTGAGCCTTGGGAGATGTAACCTTGGTCTTGGTGCAAAGAAGTCTGACTGTTTTAGCCTTTGAATGATCCGTGGTGCGTACGTATACGCACGCTGCGTAAGCATCACGCGAGGCATCCACGAAGCAGTGGATCTCGCAAGCAGCAGGCGCTGAGCACAAAACGTGTCGAGGTCCAGACAAAGCAAGCAAAGCATGTAAGTTATGAATTACTTTTTTCCAAATTTTCTTCATCTTATCGGGAACCGGTTCATCCCAAATTAAGTTAAGCAACCATAATTTTTGTAACAAAATCTTAAGTGTTATTGTGCATGCACTAATCAGACCTAGAGGATCAAATGTTTTACATGTACCTACCTACCTATTTGAGAAAATGTTTCTTTTCATTAGGATGGCTTCCTTATGGTCAACGTTTATTGAAAATGTTAGTTTGAGTTTGTGTCTAGTTTCCACTGCAGACCGAGAAAACTTGACTGTTTACTAAACTTGAGTTTAGTAGCATTTTTCTATGTCTCTTGTAAAAACATATATATGCTGACAAAAACTAATCAAAATGTTAAACAGGTCGTCTTAAATAACAGGGCCTACACACTGTATATCATTTAAGGATTTCAACGAAGCAGTCTTCGCCGAAGCGTCAAACACAACCCGCTATTTAGTACCTTCACTACTCTCACGGATCACGCAATGGTTAGGCAAATAATAGCCAAATTTAGGTTTATTTATTTTTGTTAAATGCCCTAAGGATTTGTATTTATTAATTAATTCGCAGTACTGGTGTTTAAACTCAGGATTCCTATTGATTTTTTTCTCTAATGTTTAAAACCGCTTGGCAGTCATTTTGTTTGAATCACCAAGTGATGTTTTAGGGTGCTCTTTTAAAGGCATCAATGCCGTAAATTGGCCATCCGTATAGAAGTAGGTGTTTCTATGCTCTTAATATCATCCTGTGTATGTATCAATTGTGTGAGACTGGCACTTGTAACAGTGCCGAAATAACGAATTCAAAGTGAGTCATGGTCAAAAATTGCTAGATAAAAAACGTCTGTCTCTGTAAAACTTGGATACAGAATCATCAGAAAAATTGGAATAACTGTTTAAAAATTCATTGACCAAATCATGTACACTTGATTTACGCGTAAATTAAATTACAGTTCTTGTTTCTATATCTAAATTACGTGTGCTGAATATAGTTCTAAGAATTTACACACTGTTCAGAAATGAACACAATGAATCTTAATTCTGTTTTTTATCCAGATTTATTAGATCGGAGATTTTACAAACTTACAAATTAACGACCACTTTTTTTTCTCCTATTTTATATACTTTCACCATTCAGACTCATAAATAATAACTTAACTGACTGAATAAGTTTGCGAGGTAACCACTTAAGATGGTGCAGTTGAAACATGAAACAAGAATAATAAAATATTTTATGAACGTACGAAAGCATCTCAATTTTCCTAGAAATTATTCCATTAAGAAATTAAACGACATTTAATCAAAGTTAATAGGAAATTTGCAAAGGGTACCGGCAAAGACTGCCAGCTAATTAACTGTGCAGCGATAATTCAACACAACGTTATTTAATATTTCCCTGGATCGGAGAGAGGAGAAAGACTTCATATTTTGATTACTTTATTTTCTCTGCCATGAACAGACTCCTGTCAGTACCTTATGTTACCGAACATGATCATTCCATATAACTTAATATACATATATGTTTTATATATTTTTAATGTCCTATAGTTTTATGGCCTTACTTATTGGGTAGCTTATTGATTATAGCCATTACAGCGATTGCTTTATTGTTTAGAAATTATGGAGATCCAAGATTACAATACTCTTATGTTTTATTATGAACAATGATATACGTGTCCGTTGAATAAATCGTAAAAGATCCATGAAACTGATGTAGACATTACAAAATTATTTTAAAGGGACCTTCAAAACGTGGGGAATTGTAATTACGTCTTAGGATACCTTACTAGTGGTCCTATGTTTCTATAAGGTAGATCAAATTATTCTGTACTTAAAATACACGTTCCAATAAGTAAATGAAATGTTGTAGTATGATTTTGTACAGTGGTGTGTTCTTTATCGTGAATTTGATTAAAAACATTTAATTGTTTTATAAACTTAGTAAGAGTTGCTGTTCTTAACAATATTTATTTGAAGAAAACTACACATTACCACATTGCACCATTACGTGGGGTGGGAAGGTGTATTTTATTATTTTAATGTGATTATATATTGTATTGTTTATCTTTATTCATATGATTTTTATGCTATATGTATGTTTGTTTATGAAATAATTAACTTATGTGTTATGGCCGTAGGTTTTGTAATAAGTCTTTTGATGATTGCAATGAAGCAAACGATTTTTGCGGTGGCTCTGTGTGTGTTGATCTATATTTTTTAGTTATATGACAATTTCGAATAATTGATAATCAATTTTTGCAATAAATATATTGAATTTAAATTGGATTTGATTGATTGATGAAAACAAGTTCAAAATTGTATAAATAAAACAATTTTGAACTTGTTTTCGATATGTTTCAGTGTTAGGAACATATAGTTGTAAAGTGCCGGTGTTATGATTTAATCCTAGTTTCTAGATCACAGGACCGTCAAAACCTATCTAATCCATTGCACCAAATATAAGAAAAAAAAATTACGGTCGGTTTGAAATATATATACTTAGGTACAAACATTACTTAATTTCCTAGAAAACAAAAGAAAAGGTTTCATCGGGCTCATAACTGCCATTTAGTTTCACTATATCTCTATAAGCAGCCAAGATAATCAATATGATACAGTAAATCTAATTTCCATGCTATTACATCTGATACAATTCAATAACTTGATTGATATAATGCCATCTCTTTCATTCCAGTGTAACAAAAGAAAAGGAACTAACAGGATTTACGTATGCGGAATTTCATCTTGATGCTTACATTGTTATCGCAGTTCGAGTAGATCACTTAATACAGATTAAATCTAAAACACATTTGCATTTCAGATAGTAATTTGTTAAAGCGTTAAGTTAAATGTATTGGAAGTGAATTGTGTTACATATTTGTTGGAGAACGTAGTCGGAATCGAGCTGATTGCTTGTTTTTAATATACTTTTATTACGTTCACTATGTAAACAAACCTTGGAAGTAACTTTTAACCTTCTTCTAATTTCCGTACCGAAATGAAACTTTGTATGTATATAATATAAATGTCTAGTTTGGATGACAATATTATAATGGTCTTTAAAGCACAATGGCCACGTATGTATGGAATTCCGTCTTAAGTTGTTGCATAATAAATCGTTGTTTATTATAGATTACGCTTTATATATTATCAAATGAAAGTGTTCATTTTCCCACAATTAACCGCGTTTTTAAGTAATTAGACAAAAACGGAGATACCTATCCTACAAACGAGGAGCTACAAATCATGTTTAACCTAGTCGCAACTTAAAAATAACCACAGATCACTCATGTACAATAAAAAAAACAATGCTAGTTAGAAACAAAATAAGTCACCAGCTGCTCAAACGGAGTTTCGTAAGTAGTATTAATATTTAAGTGGAGAGATTATAAGGGCGAACGCTAATACTCGCGCGGGCGCACGCTCCATGAAAAATAGTTTGAGCAGCGGAGGCGCGTGCGACAGAGCGCGGACGCGGGCGACGGATTGTAACACGCGCGGCGGGCGGCGGGCACACCGCGCGGGCGCACGCGACGGGCGTCCGCATTTGTAAAATTCGTTTTCATTGTCACGCAACTTCGAAAATTTGGTTACGAATTCTCCGCTGAGTAGCCTGCTTGTGCCAAATAATAAATTAGCAAATAATGCATGCTAATCTACTCCACACTACTGTACACGCTCGAGATCAAAATTTGCTAGCAGCGCTAAATGAGACGGGCGCACGCGACGGGTGCCCGCGGCGGACTTGTGACGCGTGCACCCGCGTCCGCATCCGCCCGTGTTTTAGCGTTCGGCCTTACAGTGACTATTGTCAATCGACACATAAACAGTAATGGCCGCCGACTCGTCTGTCTGGGTTGAAAGTTGCGTGAGACGGAACACAAAAATAATAATTAATATAACAGAAACGTAAAATATTAATTAAATACATTGTAAAACGTGATAATATTACTAATTGTTTAGCTATTTTATGATATTATGAATTTGATATCATTTTTGTGACGCTTTTGTTCAAAGGTTCATACTTACGTAGCTCGTACAAATGAAGAGAACGAAACGTAAATATCATGACTTTATACGGAAATAATGCGTAGCAATTGTTAATTTACTGGTTTTATTTAAATCATAATTCCGGTTACGAAAATAGAATTCCTGTAGTGAAAAGGTTGTAAAAAAATAAGAAAATATTTTTTATATTATTTTGATTTTGTAACATGAAACATTGCTAGCCCACTTTTGGTCAAGATCCTTTCGTGACTATATATTATTAGAATACACTTCTAATAATATATCACGTCTCATATAATAATCGGGGCTTAATCGCGGTACCGACGACAGTGTGAACGAAGATTAAAATAATGAAGACCAAGTGCGAGTAGTTGCGGAAACTCGCACTTCACGGAGGAGACGCACGTCAAGGACATATTTTCATCGCCTAGATTTTATGAATGAGGAAGATTTTAGCTTAAATTAAAAAAAAATAGCTTAATGCTCATATACAAACAATACAGATCTCTATGTTGTGTCAAAATAAATAAAAAAATTTGCCAAGAAAGCTTCTCATCGGGTCCAGAATGTTTAAATTTGCAAAGCCGCTCTGCCAAGTGTCCTAGGTTTTCTGTAATTTGTTCTGTGATTATGTAACCATTGTTTTTTTTGCAGATGATAGTACAATTGTATTTACCGGAAGTAACAAATTGATTATAGTTTGAGCATGACATAAGGACTACTTTAATTCATCATATCTAATGGTTGGCAATGAGTAATATAATAATAAACCCAAATGAAACTTATATAATGACATTACATAGTAGACTAACAATATTTACATTCCGAATTACAGTTTGTTAAAAGCGTAGGTAATTGTCTTGCCCAACAAATAGGTACTTCAAAATATCTCAATAAAAATATAGAAACCTTTAATAAGCGACTAAAATCTATTTTAAAAAGTTAACACGTGACATTAATTGTACAGCGTTGTACTTGTAAAAGTTAAATGATACGCAACAGGAAATATCAGGTCTCTTGTAATCGCACTTAAATGTTATTAAGCCCACTACACTGGAAACGTCAGGAAACAGCACTTGTAATCGTGGTTAATCGCAGCTGTTTGTATGCAGATAAATCTATGTATAATCATTATATTAATACGCGAAGAGAATGATTAGTACCCTTTTTTAAGAAAACTTCGCGAACGTAGTAATTTTGTAATATTTACAGTTTTTATATAGAATAAGTGTGCAGAGAGCTAAAATTTTTAAAGAATGTCTTACAACTTTAAAAATTACGTGAAAACAGCTTAATGAAATTACTAGCGTCCAGTATATGTGATGACTTGTTGTAAGTAAGTCTATACAATGGCCCAATTCGACCATCACGCGATCCTTAGTAATATATAGGTAAATAACCAAGGTCAAAATGTTAAATCCCTTTATCCCCTCTATTTGTCAACCGATTTTCTTTTTTATTATTTTTATTAGTAGCTATTGGCGAGCTTTAAATCAATACCTTCAATAAATGATTAGTCAGCTACTACAGAAAAATATAAAAACAGTTAAACAAATTAAGCGGGTTTACTAAACCGTAACGTTAATATAAAAGAAGTTGTCTAAGTTTTAGTTCTTTATAGAATATCTTCGAGTCATGTATAAAATTTCCCTTGGTTTTTAGGTCTGATATCGCTAGAGTCAGACCACATCGCTTGCAAGTTTAAAACAACGTTATGTCGACAAAGTTGCGGGACATTTAAACCATCCGCTGAATGCTGCATTCGATGTCTTTTCAGCGATAGTGGATTTCTAGTGTAGCTATAACGTGCTGTACATGATCCTATCTTTCGTTCAACTTGTCTTAAAAATTAAAATAATGATTTGCTAGGTTGTCAAAAAGTCGATGGTCTGCTTTGCACAAATAATAAAAGAAGACGCATCAGTCAAATAATATGAATGTCAGAACTTTTTTAGACGGAAAAATATTTCAATTTTCCAGTTGATAACTGCATTAATTTAGAACATAATATGTGTACGAGTATATGGCAGGCAGGCAAAATTGTTGTTTTTTTTGTGACAAGTTAAGACATACTTAAAAAAAGTAATTACTAGTTACGATATATATTTGTTAGACGACATGGTATTAGACATTGTAGTCGTATAGTACAGCTATGAAAGGTAAATAATCATATCCTTGGTCACATTTGATTGCATAAATTATGCTTGATGCAAATAAAAGCACAATAACGATCTGAATTTTCAATTACTTTTTGCATAAATATCAAAAGCCGAAAACATTAAACTTCTCCCCAGCGCGATCTCAACACATGTAATTGTAAATTGGAATTTGATGGAGCAGGTTGATTAATCGGATGGTAATCGTATACCAATAACATCAGATAAAAAAAAATGGTTGATTTCGAACTAGGGACTGGGACTCACTGTTATTAGTTTTACAACTCTTTATAGTTTACTAACAACATGTTACATAACGGTTAATTATATTTAAAAAAAATAAGTATTTTAGAATCGTTGTATTAAATCTTAGAAATCTTAAAAAAAAATTTTAAATACTGAAGATTGTTTTAAACCATATTTCTGGAAAATAACCTGCCCGCCTACTTCACAAATTCCCCCCTACGGTCTTAGTGATATCTAGACTTGTTTTCTTCCATAATAGCCTTCAAACCACATCTTTCTTCATCGACCGAAGTTTGCCGACCTCGCTTAAGTTTTTTGAAAAATCAGTTCACAGCTTCTATAGAAAGACCTTTGTCTACAAATGTAATTTAAAGTCTATCAAACGATTTTTCTGGTTTTAAGCCACATTTGAAAATATGTTCTCGAGATAGATCCATTTTCAGAGAGGCACGTTAATGACATTTAGTTCGTAATAAAATGTGGAGAAAACTTAGAAGTTGAAACTTTTCTACTTTTTATCGTAAAAGAGCTTATTTTTTAAATAAAGTACGTGTCAGTATTCCATACATAAACATTTCTGAGTAGCCTATATATATATATATATATGTATACTTTAAATGTTAATGCATATTTATTTTCACTTCTACCTCTATGAAATGAACACTATTACTAAATAAAGTATCCATGTAAATCCCAATAGAGCGGATAAGTTGGTCGGCAAACAAGTTTGCCAAAGACACGATACCTCCTATGAACTGTACGCTATGTACAGTCACGTTAACCTCTAGTCGGTTTATCTCGGGTCAGATCCTAATAAACATTATGCATAGAAATATACGGGAAGAAATACCGTACAAACGTCACTGGATTTTTTATTTTCATGTTTTGTGACTGCATTGGTTAATACATCTATTGAAAGCCTACAAGCAAGCAGGCAACGTTAGCTACTCAGTACAAGTGTATTGTGACTTCCTAATGTTGTCTTCCTTAAAACAAGCAAAAGAAATGATGCAGAAGCATTCCTGGCTATAGGAGAACATCTTTAGATTGAGGCATTTCTATATATTGTAATGTTCAAACCACCTTTGAACTTGGTAGAAGCTGGCTGCTAACATAATATTTAAATCGCTATTTGTTAGAATGTATAACAAGAGAAAACAGTGCGTCGGGCAGACAAAGTGAACTGCTGTTGATTCAAGAAGTTTAATTATATTGTTCTAATGTAAAAGCAGCTAGTTTAGCTTCTAAATATAATTAATATTATATTCGCAGCCACTATCAATTGATATCCTACTAAGCAATACCCCTATCTCGAAGTTACCTCTCAGCCAAGTGAGGTCTTTACAATATATAGCAGTATGTTGAAGGTTATAACATTCTATATTGACTGGCCTATTGGTCTAGTGGTTAGTGACCCTGACTACTAAGCCAGAGGTCGTGGATTCGTTTCCCACCCAGGAAAAATAATTGTGTGATGAGCATGATAATTTTTTCTGTGTCTGGGTGTAATTTGTCTATAATATGTACCTATGTATTTAGAAATGTATAAGTATGTTTATTAAGCAGTCTGGTTACCATAGTACAGGTTCTGCCAAGTTTGGGATCAGACGGCCGTGTGTGAGATGTGTGGAGTTATTATTATTATTATTATAACTTTCTTCTTTCGTTCTAGCGCCTACTTCGTAGCCCACCTTCAAGCTCAGTGCCTTTCTCCGTTTTCTGAATGCGAAGTCCAGGTTTTCTGATTTCTATAAGTAGTTCCAGCTGTCATATAAGTCGTACGTTAATTGTCCCAATTCAATCCTAATCACCGGTTATAATTTCGCCTGGAAATACTTCTCCAAATAGCCCGCTCTAAATCAAGTAGAATTCTGCTATATCACATCTTCAACAAAATATACTCATAGAAAATGACAGTACAGCGGGCACGCCTGCTTTACAAATCTGTAAATATTTATCGCTAAGCCGGAGGATTAGAGTGTCGGCCCGAGGTGCACACCAACTGTGATAAGCCTTCGCAAGATACAAACACGTTCTCTATGAATTAATCTATAATGTTACATCTCGGTAACGTGTACAACTACATTTGTATTTTGACCTTTAAATAGAAATGCTACATTAAAGTACTCTATCATGTATATCATGACAAATATGCCTAAGTTATAGGTAACTACTACTAATCGTAAAGGAAAAACACTTGTGAAAGGTTAAACAATACAAGCACCTTTTGCATTTTTGTATTTTTAATTATGTAAGAAAATAAATTATTTCTTTCAATCTGATATATTACGATAAAATGTATTAACAGAATTCGGATAACATCGCAATTGAATAAAATTAGCCTGTTGAGATTCACTGAATGGTTTAGTAAGTAGCTGCACTACACAACACTCCTAACATTAGCTTTCTTCTCAATCAAAAGTATTTTTAATAATTCCACATAGTACATCCAACCCACTAACAAAATTTAAAATTTTAATAAATTAATAATGCTTTAACAGATAATAATAAGAACAGCAAAACTGACGTTCACATCTAAACATTTAATTAAACGCATTTACGAAAATCTGTCTCACGTTGAGAAGGACGCGGAATAAATTTTAAAGGTTTTATAACGACAAAGGTACAACGAGGGATGAAAAAAAATCTTTTTAACAAAAAATTAAACCGACGAAAAGAACTAAAAAGCAAAAAATAAATAAACCTTAAGTCTTAAGTATTGAGCTTATTTACATAAACTATCTAATTTTATATAAACTTATTTTGAGTCGGCGCCAAACAACAAACTGATTAATTATCAAAATTTTGTTTGGCGCCGACTCAAAATAAGTTTATATAAAATTAGATAGTTTATGTAAATAAGCTCAATACTTAAGACTTAAGGTTTATTTATTTTTTGCTTTTTAGTTCTTTTATCGGTTTCATTTTTTGTTAAAAAGTTTTTATTTTATGGTTTTTTCATCATCATGATGATGATGATGAAAAATGATGATGATTTCTAAACGCAATACCTGATAAAGTAATGAAAAGTAAACAGAAACACTATTCGTTCCTTCAATTTTCGAGGGTTTCTCTCAATTTTTTCAGGATCCCATCATCAGAACCTGACTTCCTTGACATAGGACCACCCTTGAGGTATACCCTATCTAACAAAAAAAGAATAATCAAAATCGGTTCATAAATAACGGAGTGAGGGCTGAACAGACATAAAATAAAAATATTATACGGTCGAATTGAGAACTTCCTTTTTTTTTTTCGTCGGTTAAAAAGTAAATCAGTCCTCTTTCTTGATTCGAGTATATTTTAAGGTGAATATTTTTCTTAACCTAATCACAGTAACATGTATTTGTTGCAATAGTTTAAGCTTGCTATTAGGTTATTGTCCAAGAAATCACCGTGAAGGTTGTCAGTTTTCATAGACTTTTACAGGAGCCGATTCAATGAACTTTTAATGAAATCTAAAAAGTTCGTTTATAATAGCGTCTAAAATTTTAATTGATTAAATTATACTTTTTCATAAATCAAATCAAACTTTAAACAAAACCTATACCTTCAAATTTTTTTACCCATGGTCAAGCTTTGAAATATTTTAATTTCAGTACTAAAGACAAGATCAGTAGAAGTAAGTATATTTTTATTACTTCTATCAAAGCCCGGGCACTTAGGACTCGTATAATTGGATTCTAATGTATCCGGCCCAGACTAACAAGTAGCAATTAAATTCCTAAAAGCAGACTGAATGAACAATTTATTAAATTAAGTGTATAGCCGATTCACAACATATTTAAAACAGGTTAAGTAGTTAAAAGTTAATGTTATAAGAAGATTGATTTGATGACATTATTATTAATTAAACTTATTAATATATTTAATGGCTTTATTAATGTTTTATTTTAAAATGTGACATTAGTTTACGAACTGAATAAAGTTAATAATTGATTTAATGTTGCACGTTTATTTTTACTCCCATCTTTAGCAAAGCAATAAACAGATGCATATAAAAACAAAAATGCAGAAAGATAGAAGTCACCGCAATCTTGAACTTATGCAAGTCAAATTTATTGAACCAAAGAATTCTTATGAGAAGAGTAATTTTACACTAAAGCATGGAGCACCAACCTCGCCTCCAATAATATTAAACAACGTTATAGCTATTGTGTAGAATGTGTTAGTGTTGGCATCCCTAATTTTTTTTTTTTTGCATAAATAGACTAAAATTAAAACTATAAATAAATGTTTATCTTGTGACAGCAACTCCTTTTCACTTGGTTCAACAAAACCTAATCCATTTTTGTGCGTTGTTGTTATTTACTAACGTGTATAATTATAAAACACTTGACATTGGAAGAATTAGTAGTTAGACGACAAATTAAACTTTCACAGCCATATAGATATGTTACAGGCAAGAATACGTAAATTCATATTATTATTTAAAAGTTTGCGACATGTGGCAAATAAACAACTGATCAATTCCGTATACTTGGCTTTATGCCAATCACAGCTAGCATACTGCATTACCACCTGGGGAGGCGCTACAAAAACTCACTACCTTAAAATCGAGAGAGCCCAAAGCCCAATTTTTCCATCCTACAATTGAAGTTTACCAGCAACCAAAAGTACTTACGGTCCGTCAGTTGTTTATTCTACATACTGTGCTTAAAAAAAACTCTGAAATGAACTATGACGTTGATTACACAAAAAATCTTCGCAGAACAGACAGGGTTTGTGATAAAAATAAATTAAACACGAGTTTTTCACACCGCTTTTGTTACTATCAAAGTAGTCATCTTTACAACAAACTAAACAGAATACTGTCTATACATCCACTAACTAAAGACAGATGCAAGTTCATAGTCAAGAAATGGTTGCAAAGCCTTGACTACAAAACTACAGAAAGCTTATTGCATGAATAGGAATACATACACCCACAGGCACACACACACACTCACGCACACACACACATACACACACAAACATACACACACACAGGCACACGCGCACCTACACACACACGCACCTACACACACACGCACCTACACACACACGCACCCACACAATCGCGCACACACACACACACACACTCACTCACACACACATAGAGACACGAGCTTTAAACACTTACCTCGATAAACTCCTCCAATCAAATAATTGTGGAGTTATCTTATTGTATTGTTTTGTATTGAAAATGTTAATGTTGATCTTTCACTCTGGGGCGGGGACATGGTGATCTGTAGTACAGGATCCGACCTATTTCAGACACCAGCTCATCACATGTACCTACTAGACAGCACTAAAAACTTAGTTATAGATTGTATGTAACTGTATAGAGTTTTATGTGAGGAAAATAAATGAAATTATTATTATTATTCTCTTTATTTATTTAATATACATATAAATTACATTTTTAAATACATTTACAATAAAAAAAAATCAAATATATTTAAAAATATAAAAAATAGTGTCCCACCGGTATCGGGTACAGGGACCAAGCTACCGGTGGTTAGGGTTCCAGAGACAGAAACCTCCTCACTATGCGTGCCGTGTCGAGAAGGACTGCCTTCTGCATTAGGCTCTTAATCCAGCTGCCCAACGTGAGTCTCTGAAGGTGTTGGTCGTGGCTCTTAGCAATTAACCCATGGGCCGAAATGACTATCGGTACATTGATTGCTGAATCCACATCCCACATGTCGACAATCTCGTGGGATAAGTCCAAATATTTTATTTGTTTATCTTTTTCTGCTTTTAAGAGATTGTCGTCATGGGGAATGGTGATGTCAATAATCATTGCTCGGCGCTCTAATCGGTCTCTAACCACTATATCAGGCTTATTGGCAACAATAGTCCTGTCAGTGACGATAGATCGATCCCAGTACAATGTTGCACGACCATTTTCGAGAACTGGGTCGGGCACATACCTGTAGTATGGTAACTCGACAGTCACAAGGTTATATTTAAGAGCAAGTTGCTGATGGACTATCCTGGCCACTTGGTTTTGTCTATGCAAGTACTCGCCGTTGGCAAGACGAGAACAACCGGAAATTATATACCTGAGGCTTTCTCCCGGACGATGACATGCCCGACAAATGTCAATCGTGCCGTCCTTCAGGATATGTTTCCGATAGTTGTTCGTCATAACAACTTCGTCCGTAATTGCACAGACAATACCTTCAGTTTCTCCAAAGAGGTCACCGAACCGTAGCCAGGATACTGATGCTAGTTATTATTATTATAATTAATTCCTGCGCTGATTCTTCGCGCGGGATAGAGTCCCTATAATAAAACTCTGCGTTTGTGCTTTAAATCCATTAAAACGCTTAACAATTGCCACTAACAGAACACGCTCAAACTATAAAAAGCTTTTATACACTCAGCATTAACTGTCTTTTGTTCTTCAAGTGGAATCGTGCAGATAGGACCCGTCCGGGAGAAAAAAACGCAATAATTTTTTTTGGCTACGACGGCTTTGAATTTTGTTGGTTTGCTGCCACCTTCGAACACCCATACAGAAGACTGTTGCTTTCTTTCCAGCATGTAACAATATATTCATGTTTCATCTCCTGTCACAATGTCACACCAATCAACACGAGTCCGTTTTTGTTGTGGAGTGAGTTCATGAGGAATCCAGCAGCAACAAAGTTTTGTAACTTTTAAATGTTGATGTAAATTTTTTTTAATTTGGCTCATACCACTCCTCAAATGTCCTCGAATTTCCTCATAGGTGATACGCCGGTTTTCTACTTGCTTGACAGTAGCCACATTTTCCTCAGTGATCGTAGTTCTATAGAAGTCCATAAAGAATACTAATCGCACGGGGCGAGGCGGCGTGAGTCGGGTGCTGAGTGGCTCTAATGACATATGATCTTTAAGCTGAATAATTTATAGTAAACTTAGTAAAAGCATTATAATAAAACAGTTAGATTGCATTTTATTACTTTGTAGGGAAGGAGAGTTCTTCTATTCTACTATTAAAGAAATTTATGGCTCTGCGTTCGAGATCGTGGATTTTCATTTCCTAAATTTTAGAGACTTCGAGAACAAAGTGTTCTCCATCACGCGTATAGTTCGAAGCGTCGACGTCGGTAGCCTAATGGAATGGCTATAGCGTCGGACTTGTGATCGCACCTCACTGCACTTCACTAACGTACAGCCACTCCAAACTTAGGCATTTAGTTAAGGTGGAGGCGCCACTAAGCATCCTAGTAAGGTGCTGCAACCCGCGTTACTTACAGTCTTTATAATTACCTTCAAAAAGAGTTTCGCTGACTTCAATGTACTTAAATTCTAATAAGCTGTAGTTTTCATCTCTTAATTTTCCACCTTTAGGAGTGGAATATTTCTTATTAAAACTTAAATGAAGCCGACCTTGAGTAGGTATATCTTATTTATAAATGAATCGTTATTTTCATTTCACAAATGGCGAATATTTTGAAGTGTCGTGGAAATCGGTCCGCCCGTTCCGGAGATTAGCCAGAACAAACAGACAGACAGACAAACATTTTCAAACTGATTTTTAGGCATAGCTGGTATCGTGCAAATAAAAAATACAATTATTTGGACATGACAAACAGACACTTCAATTTTATTTATTTGTATTGATTTAGTTTAAATACACACGTTATAACAGGAACTGCTAGATGCGAGATAACAAGATGTTAAATTGAATGGTGTAGCCTGACGACGCAATTTCGAATATATTTAATTTAATTATTTTAAGTTTATATTACTATTTATGTTATTATTTAGTATAACTTAAGAATACAAAGTTACACTCTATGTCTTTTTTATTTGTGTATTGAGAGAAAACTCTTCATAAATTTTAAGAAGTTATGGTTAATTTAATTAATTAATTGTTTAAAACAAGAGAGTATTTTTAAGAATATTTATTATTTTTTAATATCTTTTAACTTTCACGTCGTATGATATATGATTATATTTACGGGTTTTAACGCAATGCTTTGGATACACTGATCGTGATCAGATGCTCATTAGCAGCCAGCATTTAAAGGTGTGTACACATCAAAACCATCTGTAAATAACTTAAAAGTCAGTTAAAATCTGCTTTCCTATTAATAAATTTGTGTAGAAATAAAAAAATATATGTGTAGAAATCACAAATATCTAATAGCGGACAATGAAATATAAGAACACATTCACGTTATTTCAGGCAGGTGCATGTTTTAGATCCTCAGGTACGTTGTTAATAATAAAAATACAGAATTATAACAATTTAGATTTAGAACCCCAATCTCCAATTTAATACACGACTGTTGTAATTCAGAAACAGCTCAGTTAGCTGATCCTTTGAGTTCGCCAAACAACAAATGAACAAACAATTGTTTAATTCAAACTTTGAGTCAGAAATAACCACTATCTGTTATTCACGCCACCGCACACAGGTTTGCAAACATAAAACGGCATGTGCAAAAACTGTCACAATTCAGAGTATGCACGCTCCCGACCGTTGGCAGACCGAGCTGGTGTGTAAAAGGAAACTTCTGGAGACTGTAATTATTACTCCAATGTCTCATGTTGAAATACTGTGCTTTACGATTTTTATACCTTTTAAAGATTAATTTTGTACTTCCAAATTTTTTCTAAATCAAGTTATAACAATGTGTGTTGATTTGTTTCGGATTTGACTTTCAGAAACTGATGTACCAATTTTGACATTCACTTGCAATTGGCTGATGTTCTAAGGTGTAACGTAGGCTATTTTTATTCTAGAAGAAGGATTCAGTAAAATGTAGGTATAAGTAAACGTGGGCAAAGCCTCGGACAAAGACAGTATGTTATGAAAATACATTGACTTTAATTGCAGTTACTCATTCTTAAAGAATACAATATAACGCTCCAAAGAGAAACTTGTTATGGAATAGTTCTGGGTATTGTAAAGGTTTTGTTTCACAATATTTAAAGTTGTATCTAACTTTGTTATTTCCTCAAGTACTTTGTGAATAATTTTTAACCAGGTACATTATTTTTTTAAACTCGAATTACATAGTTTTACATAACTATACACAGGACCGGCTTGATGGAAAGGAAAGTTGTGCCTTCAAATATTTGCAATAGAGGTATTTGGCAGGAAATCTTGGAATAAGCGGTGATCATTCCTTTAAATCGTCTTTTAAGTTTATATGAAACGTATTCGTATCCAATATAAAAAAAAAACGAGTCAAAGTGTACGAAATGAATTTTTAAATATTCACGCCATTATTACCCCAAAGGGGTAAGTTCTTTTTATAGCATTCCAAAACAGAAGTGGTCCCAAAATATGGTTGGCCAAATGAGAGTATAATATATAATTTTTTGATAAAAATAGGTACTTCGTGGCAGTTATTAAGAATTTGGCAACAGGAAAATCCAATAATGATTTACCTGACGCTATTTAGACTGAGGACCTAACAAACAAAAGCGCAAAGTAAAACCTCGAGGCCAAAGAAATGTGTATTTGGTACACATATCTTTGGCCTCGAGATTTTACGAACAACGTTCATTTCTAGTACAGAAAGTTACCCCCGGCGCCTGCTCTTAGTTCCTTGTCGTTCAATGAAATCAAAAAGTATTGCGCCGATGCAACGCAACTTACTGCATGTGGTTCGGTCGTTAGTAGCATTATAGGTTGCACTCTCACCCCAATTTATTGGACAACTTACAGAGAACATTTATTATGTAGAGTACACAAAGCCGTTAAATATGCATTATATAGCAAATTCTGTTAGGTTTAGAGAAGTCATTCCATCTTTCAAAAACTTCATTTCTCATATTACTGTTTGTATGACCTTGATCAAATATTTTAATTATAAGAATCGGTTAATAAGTAGAACGATCGATGTTCCAAACCTAAATAAATAAACGTGAAAGTGTAAATTGAATTCAAAGACCAAAAACCCCGCGAATTTGCGGAAATATAATTTTATCCATTCTAAGCGTTAAACGAATTCAACCTGCCAAGATCCTGAGCCATTCAATCGACCCCATTTTAATTTCACAACACGCCACGAACTTCCCCGCTATGGAAGGTGAAAACTTTGAATCGCTTACTACCTTACATTGTTTGAAACATATTTTCAACAGTTTTTAAACTAAATGTGAGATGACTATTTTTTACCGTTTTAGATTATATATATTTGATTCCTGTATATTACAAAATCCGTATGTGGGAGTGAAAGCAAAGAAAATTTGAAGAAATGTCAGCAATGAGAATGAAGAATGATTTTTTTTTCTCAATGCATTACTTACACTAATGTGAGCGAGATACGTAACTAACCCAATGAAAGTGATCCTCCTACTCTAAGCCACAATCTGATTGGTGCGGTGATAGGTATCTCATAGAAGTCAGGACTGTTGGTCTACTAGTTAGTGATCCTGACTACTGAGCCAAGGTCCTCTCAAATTCAATTTGTACACTATGTCCAAATTGAATTTGAGAAGACCTTGGCATTGCATTTTAGGGAGCAACTAAAAACTTTAATGAGATGAATTTAAAATGATTCTCTTGAAACTTGTACAATACTGGTCCCTAAAGCATATATTCATAAGCTTCTTATTATAAATACTGTACGGAACCAATTATAGTATAGCAAAATGGATCCTACAAGTATCACACTAATGACTGTCCCGGAAAACTTGCATAATGCAATTTTAATATTTCCATAGAACCACTGATTTGAAACACATAATATAGAAATACAAAACGCGTTAAAACGTACAAACGTACGCTCTGCCTAGTTTGGGATCAGTCAGCTGTGAAAAGTCGCTTCCAACTCTACTAGTTTTTAAAAATATATTCAGCGTATATAGACGTCGACGACTAGTTTTTAGAGCACTTGTTACATTACGCATCTCCGAGAACATCGGCATTATAATCGAACCTTATTTTGTTTCAAAGCATTAAAGCATGTGTCGTAGTGTTTCAACAAACAAAAACCTGTCCTTTGTCTGGTTTTTAATAGTTTTAAAAGCTCATTGTTTGTTTATCTCCATTATGTAGTACATAATGTATATCTTTATTTCTTACAATATTCTCGTTTTAAATTCGAACTAAACTGTAAGAAAGCAAACGGATTTGCTACTGTAGTGATTAGATTCAACTTTTTAAACATTTATCACTAAGTATATACACATGTAACTTTTGTAAATGGTACAATTGCTACTATAATATGGTACATACTTCTGCAACCATATTTATAAAGCTGCCGGTTGTTGTCTAAAACCAAACTAAAAAAAACAAACAGTGAAAGAGGGTTTAAAAAATATTAGGTTAACATGAGAGCACTTTGTTGTTCATACTTATTTATGTGCATGCATTATCTTTCGAAGAAAACAATATGTGTGAAGCAAATGTCAAAGATATTAAATATGAAAATATTTTATATTCAGAAAATGTTCGTTGATCTTAGAATATCATAGATAGTTTTAGAAAGGTATGTATAGCATGTTTATTCAATCCAAAATTAAATTTTGAAGATAAGGATACTATCTCCGTGGGTCACACATTACTAGTACTCTTGTAAACCCCTCCAGCTAAGCTAAATGCTTGTGTTAGGAGTGGGTTTTCATCGGTAGTGCACTGGGTGGGGTTCGAATCCGCAACCACTTGCTAACTATTACGCTACCGCCCGCTTAAGTTCCTAAAACGTTTATGTGACGGCATTGTATTTAACGTAGTGGTCAAAGTTAGATTTTCCAACAGTTAACAACGCAAATTCACTGTACCGTATCGAATGTATGAATGTATGAATGAATGTATTTGTTCAATATTAACTGTCTTAACAATAGTTTAATAAATGAAATCCTGCGTTATTTCAATACACAATTGTATAATATTTTACATCTAACTATAAAGAATTATCGCTTAGAATTATTTGTGTATATTTTTGCTAAATTTAAACCCTATTAAAACCCCTCCTATAGGAAAACAGAGTGGTAAAAAGTATTTGACCTAATGACCCATCAAATATTGTAACTTTAAAAAATATATATATATATAATACACCAAAATACTCTCACCTAGAAAAAAACTATAATATTTTTATAGAGTAATTTATTAAAATACTTTTTTGTACGATAAAATATCGTTTTAACTCTTACATGATATTTTTGTTACGATCATTCAAACACTGTTCGTTCTACCTGATTTAGTATTCATCGTTTGCTCACTACACAACTCAATAAAATGTGTTTACGAGCATCAGGCGATGTACAACGAAGCAGCAGCTCATGAATTGCTAACGTGCGATCAATATTATCATTGCATTTTATTAGACTCCAACTTAAGTATTTATTAAGCTCTAGAGACGTTATGTTCACTCTGCGCTTTACAACGTTTCCTTCGCCACTGATCCCATGGCGGGGTTTCGAATAAACTCAGCGCTTCAAAAATACTGTACTCATTACCCTGAGGGCTATCGCTTGTTGACTTGTTGCAGGCATCGCAGAATTACAACATGGGTATTTCACAAACGCGTCTAAGGTTTGTGTGGGTTAAGGTAAAATGTTATGGACCGCACAATCCTTACATAGAGTCAATGTGGTTTTAACTTGGACACAAACGTAATTAATGTTCAAAATTGTATTTTAGTAATGAATGTTGTGAAGGTGATTGGTAATTTTACCTAGTTTTTCAAAAGTCACATACAAAACTAAAACACTTTTAAATCCTGTAGTTTTCTGACAGATTTAATTCTGTAGTTATCACAAATTATACCATTGGGAAAACGGAAATAATCAGTAATTGTTTTGTGACAGTCATATTGTATGTTGACAATTTTATTTTACTACTTAAGATCACCACCCAGTAATTTAAAATATCATTATGTGATATTTATAAAGCCTACGTGACATATATCTTACATGTGTCTGACATGACTAGCTCATCTCGCTCTCGCACATTGTTATGAAAAAGTGTTACAGTGAAAATAAATTGGCCTATCATGTAATCCGAAACGGGCAAAGAAATGCATTAAGGCTGCTAGAAGCAAATAATCCCGAATTACAAAATTGCCCACGGTTTACTTACGAAGACCTACTTTTATTTACATTGGTAACATTCTATTTAAAACTAGCCAAATCGTATGCCATGAGCACATGCGACTAAATGGAGTCCATGTAATAGAATTGGATCACCACAGAGAATTAGTAGAAAATAAAACATTAGTAAGAGACTGAATACAGTCAAATCACATAGTAACATATGACAACTTTGAACATTGAACATGAGTAATTCTGTAAGAAGGAGCGTAAAAATCTACTGAGCTACAACTTCCTACAAACTGAAGTTTAAAAATTCGGCAACTAAGTGTTACTTTGTGATCATTACTCTTTGTCATAAAGTTCCTTTTTCCGTAATAGACTCTTCAAAGTTATGCCCTTACAACTTTTTTATTGGTTCAATCAAAACGTGCATAATAACGGCGTTCCTCAATATATTTTAG
Source organism: Callimorpha dominula (assembly GCA_949752705.1). Lineage (NCBI taxonomy): Eukaryota > Metazoa > Arthropoda > Insecta > Lepidoptera > Erebidae > Callimorpha > Callimorpha dominula. The sequence continues at coordinate 24,254,673 of OX456999.1, read as the reverse complement.
TTGACTCCCACTGACGAAGGTCACCACGGACAGCTTTCTGATTGGATCAACTAAGTTAAATTGATCCCTTCATGCTTCAAGTAATAATTTTAATCAAACATGTTCCCGGACTCCACAATTGAATTATAATTTGTTCCAAACAAATATTTTGTTGTGGATATGTTGGAGGGAGGTGAGAGGAAGGGATTATGTTATGTTAGTTTTGTATAATGTTTGGTCATGGGAGGCGGATTTAAGAGTTTGATGTTATATTTGAAATTAAGTGCGTAGAATAAATTATTATAAATCACTTTTAATTTTATATATACAAGTTTGTTAATTACACTAACAAAGTAGTGCCATAATATTTTTTATGTGAAATTAAAATTGCGGAATTTTTATATTTTACTTTTCGTGTAAAGCATGTTAATATAATTATTTTTCAATATCATTGTACTGCAAATTAAACTATGTATGTAACTTTTAATACGTAGATATATTGTGTATTTTTTATTTTTGCAAGCTATTTATCTTTACAATTAAGAACTAGAGCTTATTCAAATAAAAACTTTCTGTGAATGACGTGACATTTTGCCCACAGAACATACATATTTGGTGTTTAGGAACTTTCGGTGTTCTAACCACTTCACTCATGAATTGGTTTTAATAACAAATTATGTACCGTTTATTTTTTATTTATGGTATACAGGCTAAACTCTTCAAGTGGGCGTCCATGGCCGAATCCGAAACTATGAGGAATAGCGAAGAGTACTCAAAGGAGTCTCGAGCCCGATTTTAATGAAAACTAAAACTTGATCATAGTTTTAAACTATAGTATATTATATACTTAGATGTAAACACTTGTTTTGTAAGATACTATAATAGAATTGTTTCAATCCTCCACGGACAACGATCAGTGCAATTTGAACGAAACGCCGAATAACTAAATAACACCTTTATAAATATTACCGCCATTAAGTCTCTCATCAGAATCTCATCATCTCTAATCATAATCTAATATGGAATAAAAAGCTACAAATATAATTTTGTAAAAGACGGATAAATACCAAAGGTAGGAGCTATATCTTAGGTGACCGAAATATTTTTAAGTATCTCGAAAAGATAAAGCATTTGTACATACAAGGTCCTCTTAAAGTCAATTTGGATAAAGTGCATTGAGTTTTAGGGAGCAGCTAAAAAATGCGGTGAGTTCAAAATAATTATCTTGAGAATTGTACAATAAAGTCCCTAAAGAAGATATTCATAAGTTTCTTATTGTAAATACTATACGGATCTGTGTTTCGAAGCACACTAATGTCCGTCCCGTGAAACTTACCTAATGAAGTTTATTATTATGTTATTTGTATTAGTTTGTAAAACCACTTATTTGGAACACATAGAATTACCAAAGTGCATAAAATGTACAATTCAATTCTAGCCCAGGACAAATCACGATCAGCACGATCTCTTGTTCTGTGTCTGGGTGTAATTTATCTGATGTATGTATTTATTAATATATACCAGACCATCGGCCAGATCAGACGGCCGTGTGTAAGGTGCCTCAAGTTTATTATTATTATATTATATATGAATATATTATACATATAAGATCAACATGCTGTTGTATTTCGACTAACTCTTGCTATTTTTCTTACTCCAGTTCTATTCTACTAGTATAATCTGTATAATTCTATTCCACTTCGACACCTGTCAGCGTCAGATGTGGTTTTTACTCCGATTAAGTAAAACATAAGATTATGTACTATTTAACAAGAAAGTCTTATATACATTTTTCTTTACTTATTGCTAGTCAATTATTCGCAGGTTTTGCTGTGTTTGCATTTATTTGTCTTACTTGCGCATTTAAAATGGCTAGTTTCTTACATCACTATATACATAATAGACGCGCCGTTAACATATTATAAACTAGCTGTGCCCGCGACTTCGTGCGCGTGGAATAGTGTTTCATTGTGCGTGAAAGGGCGACAGACAGACAGACGGACAGACAGACCGACAGACAGACAGACAGACAGAGTTACTTTTGCATTTATAATATTAGCAAGGATAAAATATTTAAAATTTGTACTCTGTTAATTATTTATAACCAATTACTACTTCCAACTAGTTGTGTTTTATGTGTACCTATATATTTTTTGTTAGTCAGTCATTTGTTCGAGTCCTGTATATTTTACCTGTATACTATTGAGCTGGTAATAAACTGTGATGAAATCTAGGCATGTACAATGGAGCTTCATAACGAATGATAGTAAAATACATATGATGTAAATTAAGATGACTAAGAATAGTTGGGACTTTGTCAAATAACTTAACTACTTTAATCTACCAATTGCAAATATCAAACAGTGGTTAATGATATTTACTATTTGTAGTTAGGAAATTACAAAACAATTATGTTCATTTACTTTATCCTATTCCCTGTGACACTGGTTATATACACTGTACGTATTGCATTGGCAAATATACAACTAGAATCTCTTAAATATACAAACTCAACGTTGTAAACAAACGATAGTAAAGCTGGCAAAATCTCATAAATGGGTTAAAACGATCCACAGAGAAGCGAGTACCACAAAGTGAATTATTTAAGTGCTTGGAGCACAGAGATGCTTTGAGTTATTTAATTTAGTAGCTTCGATTCCCAAACCGGCTCCGGCACAAAGAGCACTGGAGTAGCACTTGCTGCAAAACTATGAAAGAATGGATGTGGTTTTAGTGACAACAAAACATATTTTTTCTGAGCTGTAAGTTTCATTTTAAATTATTTGAATTAAACCTTTAATTCAACCATTTAATTAACGAAGGTCTCTAAAATACAAAGCTTATGAATGAAATGTTGAATTTGTGTGCCAGAACAAGATGGTGGAGAATTATTTTAGTTACAGTGTAATCAGTAAAAGTTTCACCAAATATTGATCCATATCCATTCATCCAAAGCTCCCGTTATCCTATTTCTTATATGCTTCAAATAAATACTTTTATCCTTATGTTATTTGACAGCTATGAAACAACTTCAAAATGGTTGTACTACCGCAACTCATGACGAAAAACTCACCAATACTATAAATAAACCGATTTATATCATCCATGCCTTTTGTTTTAATAACGGATTGAAACTAATATTCTATGAAACAGATATAGAAGTAGGTAGCTGGTTTATGAATCATACTATTTACTCTTCACGTCGAATCCAATCCTTGTATATGAAAGAGCTTCGTAAACAGTTCGCTTCACCTTTAATGAAGCTGAGTCCAAAACTAGTCGGGTTTCCCTGAATTGGAATGTGAGTTTGTTTTCACGCCTTAACTACTGAACCGATAATCATGAAATTTTGTACAGAAGAGGATATAGGGTACCATTCATCCTGAAAAAAAGCAGTGTTTTCGAGTGATCCTTAAATGTCACCAACCTGCTAATGTGACGTTTTTAATTCGACGTTTCGTTCAAGTTTTTACTTTTGTCGTCAGTCCCATTACTGCCTATTAGTAAAATTTAGTTATCGTTGGAGACTACGTATGTACAGTTTTGATATCTATTTTACGTGGTACCTATAACGGTTTTTGTGCTACTACATTATGATCTAGTAGTACCTTAGAATATTAAGAGTGAACAGTAATCGTAATGACTGTCATGGATGTAGGCAAAATTTTTTAGGTTCATAAATACACGTATTCCGTGAATTATCTAGCAATAACAACTCATTATCACATTGACAGCTCAGAGTTGAAAGACAAACGCCTATTCCAGTACCCAAAAACAAAAAAGTATTTTTTGCAGACGTAGCAATTTCGTAGCCCCGCTGTAGCTATTTCGTAACTTTACAAAATTGATCTAGCTTTTAAAGCAATGAGGGACTTGGCTAGTGGTTCTAAAGACCTTCCTTGTAGCCACATCTTTAGTAATCTAAAGATACAATTTAAATTAATAAAGGAGTTCATTTCTACAAATAAAAAATATTTAAAAAGAGGTTATGTGGAACAGATTTCTGTTTCAATTGAAGCTGCCTGGAAACACCCTATAGAAAGAAGATCGTGGTGGGTTTGTTGGTGCATGTGGCTGAGCAGTTGTTGGTAGTTTGGATTATATCCCTAGGTAGGTGGACAAATGGTAATGCTCATCACATAATAATTTGTCCTTAGTCGGAATCGAACCCACGGTCTCTGGTTCAGGAGTTAGGATCACTAACCAACTAGATCAACATCGGAACATACATACTTAGGTACATAATTATGTAGCTCTTTTGGGTGAACCATTAGTCGATTTATATATAAACGCTTCACTGACTCAGCAACTCACTATCGATATGGAAGCTTATACATCTGCTCTTACCCATGGCTCACGCAGTACTGATTGACGTGCACCCCTCTACAGGGAGCACGAGACAATGTATATAACTATGGTATAGTTATAAGTGTTATAACGTACAAACACGACAGGTTGATTCATATATTATTTTGAAGTTTCAACAGACAGACCAAATAGCTGAAATTTTCATATTTGTAGGCTTATAACTTGATTTCTTCAATCATGTTTTTCAAAATATAAATTTATAAAGCGTAGACAAATTGATATCAAGCCTAACTTTGGTCAAATCGACATTTTCATATAAATAACCATTATTGCAACCCGTAATAACAACATGCAAATCCGGTAATAACACTGTAGTGCTGATCTTTATTTATTGATGTTTTTGCCTCTTAGGATTTAAAAACAAATGAGTTTTGAATTTGATAGATTAATATCGACCAGCAAAAAACCTTTATGTAGTAAATAATAGTAATCGTGAACCCACCTACCAAGAATACTAATATTATGTAAACCACGATACAAGAATTCTTAAAAACAATATTCTAATTATAACAAATCCTTATTTTGAACCAAATTCATAAATCCCTGAAATACTAGTAGAATAATTAATAAACAATCGATGACGATAATGAATAAACGATCGATGATTTAAATTATTGAAATAATCTATGCTAATAAATTGAACGCTTAATCTCAGAAACTATTAGTTCGAATTGCAAATTAATTTTAAGTATTGGATAACCCGTTTATCAAGAAGAGTGAACCATAGTGCACCATACTACGACCAATAGGAGCGGAGCCTCAATGAAAAATGTTGTAAAAAGGGGAAAAATTCACAAACGAGATTAAAATTACGCAGGACAGCTAGAAAATAATATATAGTCTTATATTTAGGAAAGTAGTTACTGACTCAGTATTAAATGTGTACAAATCTAAGAGGCCTAGCACTGCATAGACTATTTCAAATGAGAAGTTCTTACTATTTGGGCCATTTGTCGACCATATCGATATTAAATCTAAGGGTAGTGTTTCTAGTAAAATAAGGCTTTGAAATTGATATAATAACAATAATGATAAAATTGCTAAGAGCCTCGACCAACACCTTCAGAGGCTCACGTTAGGCAGCTGGGTTAAGAGCCTAATGCAGAATGCAGTCCTTCTTGACAGGGCACGCGTAGTGAGGAGGTTTCGGTCTCTGGAACCCTAACCACCAGTAGCTTGGTCCCTGTACCCGATACCGGTGGGACACTACTTTTTATATTTTGAAATATATTTGTTTTTTTTTTCATTGTGAATGTATTTAAAAATGTAATTTATATATATGTATATTAAATAAATAAAGAGAATAATGATAATAACTTGACACACCTCGCACACGGACATCTATGGTAACCAGACTTCTGACAAACATACTTATTTATATATTTTTATTTATTTGTATGTACATACATATTATCGATACTTATTGTTGAAACTGTCTGGTTTTTCTTTTTTAAAAGAGTGGCCGTGAGTTTGTTTGCCCGATTTCTTCTCACAAGGCTCAATCAACCATTTGGAAACGGGCGGTTATAGATCGAAACAGGCAGATGTGATATTATGCTATCCATTTTGTTTTCTTTAATCATTTTACATTTGACGAAGCAAACTATTGTTGCGGTGACTCTGTGTGTGTTGATCTATAATTTTTAATTATAATAATTATTTATGAAATCGACGATTTCGAATAATTGATGGTCAATTTTTTGAAATAAAGTATTTTTTATTGATTTTGATAAATTACACCCAAACACAGCACAAGTGATCATGCTCATCACACAATTATTTGTCCTGGGTGGGAATGTCTGGGTCACTAATCACTAGACCAACAAGCCTGTCACATACTTAAAGTTAGTTGTTATAGCATTTCTAAAACAAATAATTGAGTTTGTATTCTTTGAATCAGTAATATTCCAGTGTATCGCGGCTAGTATTTGACTTCAAGGTCAGGTATCAATGATACCGTATCATCAACCACTATAGAGGTTTGGCCCTCTGCCAGCAACCAGGAACCATTTGTAACTATTAACCTAATTACAAAGAGTTGCTCACGATTAAGATGTTCAGAAAATATTTGTAGTTGCGGAGTGTTTTTAACTAAGTATTAAGCCTCTGTATACTTATGTATTTACATATACTGTACTATTCTGAATTCAATTGAATTATTTATTATGCATTCTTAATTATCTATCTGATAAATGCATAATACAGTTTTTTAATTCCAGGTGCGAGTATTTTTAAGGTTCCGTTCATTAAAAGAACCCTAAAAGGATAATTTTGTTGTAGGGACAACGGTCATACAGAGGGCTGTATGTCCGTCTGTCAAAACCATTTTTCTCAGGAACCCGTAGACCCATCAAGTTGAAATTAATACCAAAAATCATGCTTTAATGTCAACGCAATTAAAAGATAAGACTTTTAGTCTGAGATTTGGTCAAGTTTGAACATTCCGCAGGTTAATCAAAACCTATAGGGTACATCCCATTGTCCTAGAATCATGAAATTGGACAGAAGCACTCACAGCACAAGTAAAGGAAACAATCCGAAAGTCGTTAATTTGTTGCTATCCCACATCAAAAAATGCTTTTGTAATTACAAAAATATATTTGGTGCGGTTGAAAAGTTGACTTTGTCGTATGGGAGAGTATTTTTAGAGCAGCAAAGTTAAGTTTTTCTTTACATACAAGTTTGTTTGCTTGCAGAACCCTCGGTGCGCGAGTCAGACTCGCACTTGTTGTTGGTTATTTAATTAAACCTTACTTATATAAAAATGAAATTAGTATTTTTGTATATTTGAGATGTATTAAGAACTTCTAAAATAAATTGTATAACTTAGTCATTACAAACAATAATTAATTGTAAGTAAAATTTTAAGTTTCTCGTCCTGAGCACGCTGCGCGTCGTGTGATGTGAACCGCTCTAAAATCAACTTTATCGATGCCAGGTTCTCCTGAATGACTGACTTTGAAAGTGAACCGAGCTTTAGGTTCTCGCTATACTTTATGCAAAAAAAAACAATGCTGTCAACGCATTTTAATACAAATATAATAAGAGAGATATGTTTTAATTTTGACAAGTATTTGCTTCGCCATGTTAGAGGGCTTGGATTTCCTGGCAACAGTGAGTTTGTGTCACAGATATGACCCTGATCTGCTACAGCTATTGTTACTCAATCCCGAAAAAAAATTTAATACTAATATTATTCCCATTTTTTTCATTTTTAATTCCAATAATGCCTGGGTGACAGCAATAGGCTCGGTTCTCTTTATGTCAGTGGCAACAAATTACAGTTGGCAAAATGCGGGGTTTTAATACGCCTCTGCCTAAAAACATGAAAAAAATGCGTGTCTTTTTTCAATACAAACCCAGTTGACAACGGACTGTGTCGTAATTTACTTCAGCTGTTATAAATGGAAACTTAAATCAGAGCCCTTAGAAGAGTGAAACATTTTGTTAGAAGTGAGCATTTAACTGTGTGTCGGTGCGCAGCCGGTGTCGGTTTGGAGCCACGATTATGTCAAATTTATGTACATAATTTGCTAAACAAATGGTTGCGTGTTTTTGCTCCTAGTACCGTATAATTAATAAGATACGATATTAAAGACGCAACATACAACTTTAATGGTAGCATCTTGATTCTTGATTATTTTATGCTGCATAGTTCAAGATATCGACTTAAGAGGGGTTGTTTTTCAAGATATTTTAGGTCGACAACTGATTCGTTTCTCAAGTATGTAACTAGTAAAAGCACTACACGTACACTTATAAAGTCAAAGTCGGTGTGAATAAGTTATACTGTCAGTATAGTAATGACAGCCTCCGGAAATCATCTGAAGTGATGACATATATAGCACAACTTTAATGTTAGAATGTTATGCCACATTATATATAGACTGAGTATTTTGCTGATATTATAAAGGCGATAGTTTGTGAGGATGGATGGATGTTTGTTCTCTTTCATGCAAAATGTACATTCTTTTTTATACCGGCAAATGTAAAAAAAATACGGTTCCATGAAATAGATTTCACCAAAGTTTAGATGGCAACAAACAACTACCCTAAACTAATATTATAAATGCGAAACGAAGTTGGTTTGTTTATTCCTTTATTTGTAACCTTTTTACGCCTCAACTACTCAATCTATCACCATGAAATTTTGGACACATGTTATCCCCTGATAATATAAGAAGACAGATAGTTTTGTGTACCCCTGTACCGAAAAATACATAGGGTACCTTCTTATGTTGTCACCTTTCCAGTTTATAGTAGGACACCTCTCATCTAGAAAACGAAGGATACCGCAAAGCCGCTAGCAAAATCTTGTCTTCTATATTGATAAAACATTTTAGTAAATAACGTAGTAGCGTTTCCTTAATATTAGTAGTACCGATTAGTAGCTTTGGTTGTAAATGGTTGTGTAGTGAGTATCTGTGCATTGTAAGTAGTGTTTTAAGGTCTAATTATAACGTTATCCTAAGAGCCACCACGCACTTGTGACGTTAATTAGACGATAGTTTAATCACTATAGTTAAGTCGATAGTTAAGTCTTGTGGTAGCGCGCAATACACCGATTCGTAAGTAAAGAATCGCGTGATAGTGTAGGTCAGGAGCAGATAGAAAATGTTTAATAAAACTGATGCAGTAATCCCCGAACATCTCCCGTACTAGAACTATCGACCGACTGTTGGGTTTTTTAAGTGTGCGCATACCCGTAGGTAATTACTATGCAATCGATCGACAGTTGGGCGATAGTTTGTTTGAATGCAGTGCACGCGCTTGCCTCTTACTTCACACACGTTATGCAATGGCCAAAAGTTTGCTCAAAAAGGAATAGGGCATTCATTTTCGATAGTTTAATCGGTCGATTTTAAATCGTCAAATGCGCGCACTGCCATACAGTTTCATACTGATTGCCAGAATGATCAAACAATTGGCGATTAAAAATCACAAGTGCGGTTTGGTCCTAATAATATCAAGACTAAGAACATTGCCATTTTAATGCTATTACTAATGCAATGCAATGCTATTACTTTAACACAAGATAATTATGTAAAGTTAGCCTCTTGATCAAAAGATTTTTGCAAGTCTAAGCGACTGAGTATTAGTTTATGTACTTTCTATCCCATGAAAAGTTTTTCACCTTTTTTATTGCGTTATCTATAGTTATCTATATTCCATGAGGTTTTTCCCTATTTTCCCATAAGCCTAAATATAAATATTTAGGCTTTACCTTAATAATAGAACATTGACAAAACTTCATTAAATTGTAACACAAATACTTTTTACCTGTTAATAGTTACTGTGACAGAAAGTTAGCTTAGTCTGTTTTTTTTCTTACATTGTTACGTTCGCTTATATTAAATTTTAATATTTAAGTAAAAATCTAAACGATGGTTGGTGGACCTAAATAAATAAACAAAATAAAACACGCCACTAGGTTTATATGAATCCACCGTAGTAGCGGCGACAAGCACACAACGGACTATGTTGCCGAGACTTCCTACTACTCTATAGTGTTTTGTTTTACAAATACAGCACTATTTAAGACATCCATAAAAAAGTAATTAATAAGTCAATAGTAATAAAGTTTATATTGTCATCGTAATATGTATACACATAGGTATATAAAATCAGTTGAGACTGTATATAGAAAAATATAGCCCCGTATGGAGCAGTATTGTCACGTCTGTATACGAACAAAAGCATACCAACCAGTGCCTTTTAACTTGATACAAAGACGAGTCTTAAGGATTGTCAAGAACCTCTTAGCCTGAGGAAGGATTTTTTTTCGAGTGTGTTACTGACTATATAATGGGTCGTGTTGTCAGGTATTGTGTAAAGTACTCATGGCTACTTTCTAAAATCGCTCCACACACCACTAGCAAGGGTTCCATATTTTAAAACAGGATACATGGAAACATCCATGGGCTACGGAGACGGCTTTCTATAAAAAATATTAATATTACCTTGATGTTTCACCACATCACACAAAATACGTAGTTATCATCTCCATTGTAATGATCATTATCTAAACTATCTGCTTTACTAACACGAACAAAGTCACGGCCGGAACATTAGCCAGTTTTCCGGGGTCATCATACGCTTAACAAGCCTACCGTATAAGCACCAAATACACGAAAATTATATAATTGTATAGCTTTTCTCTATACAAAGATCTCATATAAAGCAACAAAGGAGTCATTTCTTCCTTGGGTTAATGTAGCCTTTTAATTCGCCGAAACTCATTGGACCACCAAAGAGCTAAATCATGTCACAATCTTTGTATATGATTTGTTTCTACATATATGCGAAGTCAATAGGCAAAAGCATCGAGCATATCATTAATTTAAGGTGGTTAGCCAATATTTCACTCGTTTCTTTTGTTCAAATAGAAAAAACTTTATCCCATTACTTTGAAAACGAATAAGTGTGGTCGAAACCTTCTACGACTTACCTAACACGTAAAGTGCCATTTCTTACTTTAATTTAAAGAAACCGAGAAAAGAAGTGTGGTATATAGTCGCCTTCAGTTATTTTAATGTCAGACCAAAGAATAACGTTCCACGACAGAAATCTGCAAAGCTGCATTCTTATAAACCCATCAAAGTAATTACACATTAAGTCTATTTATATATAATATTAAATTCAACCCCTCATCGTGTAATATAAATTTTGTGCAAATAACTTTTAGCTTTAAACAAGTAGAATAATATTATACAAACATGTTCTACACAAAGCCAAGCTTAAACAAGCGTTGTTTAATTGCATAGACGCAAGCTAGACTAATCCTCTCATCGTAATGCACTTAGTGTAAAGTGTAAGTTTCATTGATGCCTCTGGTTTTCAAGATTACATTATTCATTTTAACTAAATACGTACGATATTCGTTTTATTTTCAAATAAATGTATAAAGAGACGCATCTGATACTGACACTGACACTAGGCCACGTTGAGATGACGGGCGTTGAACAAGCATTTTGCTAACACGCGTTGACACGCGTCAACAAGAACATGCATTTTGTTCTAGTCGTTTACATGCCAACGCACACAATGCGGAGCCAACGCCTACGGCGTTGGTCTTAAAGCGGACCATTGGTTTGTCGTACATTCGTTCAAATGAGCGCACGTTTCCAACGTGACAACAGTTGATTTTAATTAAAGCATTCAGCCATTGAAATAAAAGTCCGTATAATATTTCTCACATAGTATAACTTCGGTGACACTTCATTTCATACATTTCTTGGAGTTTAATTTGTATGAAATAAAAATGTAAAATACAAAAACTGAACCCGAATTGATGATTGATATGATTGATAAAAATCTGTTTTAAGTTTATGTTTTTAAGGCAATTTTCAACGAATACGAAATTCAAACTGAACTGCGACTGTGAAATGCTCGCTATTTGAACACTGGTGATGTAACGAATAACGATTTTTCACATTCGCGAATATGAATGCGAATATTTATTTCTAATATTCGCGAATGCCAATATTGACTTTTCAACTAAACAGCAATCAAAATGTATGAAAAGCTTGACATTTCGCATTGCCTTTTATTGATCCGAGGAACAAATTTTTTTTTTTTTAAAGATATTATGATGTAGAATTTTTTTTTAAATGATGAAGACTTCTGCTGTGAATGGTTAGAGAGAAATTGACCTGAGAATATTTGGTTATTCCACCAACCACCAACAAGTGTGTGGTACACTTTACTTTTTTTTTAATTACTAACAACGCAAGTTAAGCTCCCTCCAACTAAGCTAAATGAGGAGTAGGTTCATGGCAGTAGTGCACTGATTGGGTTTCGAACTAGCAACCATTTACACAAGTAAAATAGCATAGCCATTACGTTGTCGCCACTTGAATGTTCTAGATACATCCATCTTAAAACATTTTTATCTTATGAAGCCGCTTGATTTAGCGTTGCTCTGGCAGGTAAAGTGTATTTTATTAATTCACAACATCAAGCAAGCCTTCAATAATGAAAGAATATTCAAATTGTCTTTCATTGCTGTTTCTACTCGTAAAAGTGGTTTACTGTTCGCCGCTGCACCAGTACGGCTTATAATACTCTGCATTATTAGGGACGCACTGAGTGGAGATGTATTTTTTTTTTAGTTATACATGGAACTGATTTTCCTCTCAAACTTCATTCAGAAACAATAATGTTCTTTAAACTTGACAAAAACTAAATTATAATTTCTAAGTAACTCTATTTGTTTGTTTATTTGTTACCTTTTCACGACTAAACCGCTGAACGGATCGTAATAATATTTGGCAAGAAAATAGAATATATCCCGGAGAAGGATTTAGGCAACTTCTTAACCCGGAATTTTTTACGATTCCCGTGGGATAAATTTGAATTTCCACGCGAATGAAGTCGCGGGTAACAGCTAGTGTAACATAATATCTTTAAATTATGGTACAACTAGCTTGCACCCCCGGCTTCGCTCGCATAAAAGTTATTTTCTATCCCTCTGGAACAGTACATATTTTCTGGATCAAAGGTGTCAAACCATGACAACCTGTACGCAATAGGTATTTGATGATGATCAGTTGAACAGTTAAAGCTTTTGCACACATTTGCATTTATAATATTAGTCAGGATATTCAATAGCCTTTCTAAATAAATTGTACATTTTCAGGTTCAATCTTACTATTTTATTTATGTTCTCGATGTGCTCCCGTCTCAATAAGCAGAAGTAACGGAGCGCGGTTCCTACACCTTTTCTTAATAAATATTTGAGCGAGTTAAGATAATAAAAAAATATTACTCCCTCTATTGGGATGCCGGAGTCAAGGTCATGAATGAGCTCGCTGAATGAGTTTAATATTGCAATAAGTGTTTGAAGTGTAAAATAAGAAAGACAAATACAAAGTATGGAGTTTTTAGTAATTGAAACTATGACAGTGTTTGTTTCATACAATAATCAGATTATGAAGATATTGTTTGAATTCATCTATATAAATAAAAATGGATCGCCAAATATGTTGCTTAGCGCATAACTCGAGAACGGCTCGACCAATTCGGCTATTTTTTTTTCATATTTGCGTTAAAGCACAAGGAAGGTATCTCATGGAAAGAAAAACGTAAAAATTGCGAGGAAAATAGTAAAAACAACACTTTTCTTTTCCTATACAAATCACAGAGTAAATAATAATTAAAACACATGTCTCCAGCTGTCAAACATTTAATAATAATATAATAATAACTGGACACATCTCACACACGGCCGTCTAATCCCATTTGACGTTGATCAATAACTTTCGACAGAACGAAGTCTGTCGGGGCAGCTAGTACAATAATAAAATAAATAAATAAAAAATGATTTCGCTCATTCGAGAAACAATATTTTCTTCAGTCACACAAATCCAGTATCCACGTAGGTGTTTTTGTCTGTGTATACAACGGTATGCGGAGTAAGATCAATAGTCTTAAATTTCTGGCCAACGAGCGCCTGATTTTAAGTAGTCTATAGGATGAAATATTTCATTTTATTATATTGTAAGCTTCGCATTGTTTACTTATGTCGATGCATGTCTCAGTCAGTTGGTGCAAAGTCATAGGTGGTTACTTTAAAATGTAAACAGTAAACAAATATGTGCGTCAAATATGTACGAATAAATGAAATTCTTGATGAGCTCTGAGAAGAAAACAATTGTTTAACAGTCAACAGCGTGGCAATGTTTTGGAAACAATTATTTGTTATCATTTTCACTCGGTATAGCTTTAACTTTTCTGAGGCTCGTAATCAGCAACACAATACGTACATAAAGTGTGTATTGTAGCATTACATAAGTTAGGAAACATGTCAAGTTGATGGATAAACAAAAAGACAATAAAACTCTATAAAATGTATTTTATAGTTTCATTATCTAAGTTCACTGAAATTACATATTATTGTTGAAGTAAATAAGATTAGATATATTTCATGTAGTATATTGTTTTCCTATTGACTACTGCTAATTAACTGCTAAAATAATCTTAATAATTATTTATAATTTATGAAACAGAATACAGGTACAGTTAAATTTGCGCAGGTTTGAAAATTCGGTATTTACCACTAAAGTTAAACATATATATATATCAATACTTTATTTTACTTCATTCATTATAATTACTTGTTTGGGTGACTGATTCATCAACGCAGAGCCCCGCTGGTTGTACACTTGAAATTTTAGCAGTTTATGCTAGATGGCGCTATGTGTGCTCCAGAGGGAGCTCTACGAGTAGCTTAGTGGTTTTAGCCCCAAAAGGGAACACCGCAAACGTCTTTACAAAGAGGTACTACGGATATTAAAACTAAAAGATTAAAAAATAAAGACGGGTAGTAGGAAATAATAATAAGCTTTCATTGGCATAGAAATGGTTTACGTTTTCACAGAAGCCCTGAATGCCGTGCTGGGTATTTAATAATAATAATTGTGCTGTCGCAACGCGAGGTAAATTATTTTTTACTGACCCTCACATCATCACAAAATATTAGTATTTTATAACTACGAATCAAATATTTACGCCCTAGGAAGCTCACCTGACGAATAAATCATAATGTTGTCGTTCTAAATAAAGATTGTCTTTGACAAAAGGCCATAGTTAAAAAATAATTCCCTTCCATCTGAACAAGAACTTTGTTTCTGATACTTGTGAATATTTGATGTGTAACTCAGGACTTAATCGCGATAACATTTAAAATGTTAAGGTAATTTTTTATTTCAGTTACAGTACTTATGTATATTTTGTGCTCGTGAAGTTATGCAAATATGTTAAAAAGTGCTTAGCTCTTATGTTACTGTTATAATACAGATATTATTTACTACAGGAAAGATACACAAGGGATGTTTCTTTGGAAGGATTTTGTCAGCATCTATAATATTTGCTAAAAGAAGGGTAGAATGATATATTTAATTGTGAATGTTGTAACATAATAACTTCTTTTGCTTTTTTCAGATTTTATGGGGAATATAATTAAAGACTGGCCTGTCGGCCTAGTGGTTAGTTTTTTGTTTTTTTTTTGTTCTCTTAGTTTACTACAATCTGTCTCCTTCATGGGACATTCAGCAGTATGTTGGTCGGTGCTAACGCTGGCGCGCTCAGTATGTGACCTGTGTCACATCCTCATTGTTAAGACAGTATATATTTACTGTGATTGGATTAAGTCTTGAGGTATTTTACGCTTTAATCGTCGCGCTTTGTTGTGGTTTTCCATTAATGACCGAGTTAGAATATTTGAATGTTGTTCGATGCGTTCTTTATATGACTTAGTATGGCGTATAATTTCCTGCCTCACAGTGGGTATCCGTAGGTCACGGTGTAATAGTTCGTTGGGTACGAACCAGGGAGCGTTGGTTATCATACGCAGTGTTTTATTTTGAAACCTTTGTATTATTTCTACGTTTGAGTAAGATGCAGTGCCCCATAATATGATCCCATACGTCCTTCAGTATTACTTTGTATAAAAGTATTTTGTTCTCAAGAGATAGTTGAGATTTCCGTCCAATGAGCCAGTAAAGTTTTCGTGTTTGAATACCAAATTGCTTTCACTTAGTGAAAATATGTTTTTGCTAGGTAAGTCTTTTGTCCAAATGCTATCCAAGGTATTTTACATGATCTGCCTGTGGAACTTCAATGTTGTTTAATTTGACTGGAGGACAAGATCCTCTTCTTAAAGTAAACGTTACATTCACTGATTTTGTTTCGTTTGCTTTTATCCGCCACTTTTTAAGCCAGTGCGATATGTCATTTAGTCCTTTTTGGAGTATATGTGAGGCTATTTTTGGGTTACTATGTACAGCTAGTAAGGCGGTATCGTCAGCAAAGGTTCCAGTAGTTAAGGATTCAGATGTCGGCAGATCTGCAGTGAACAGTAAGTGGAGTATGGGTCCCAGTACGCTACCCTGTGGAAATCCTGCTTTTATGGGACAAAGGTCAGACAGTGCTACTCCATTCTGTACTATGAAATGGCGCTGCTGTAGAAATGATTTTAGTATACCGTACAGTTGATCTGGTAGAGCGTTTTTCAATTTAAAAAGCAATCCTTTGTGCCACACGTGATCAAACGCTTGAGATATGTCCAAGAATGCACTGGCACAGTAAGATTTTGCCTCCTGAATCACTATTCCATGATCTTTTTTGTTAGTCTGTGCACTTGGTCGATAGTGGCATGTTTACTGCGGAACCCAAACTGATGGTCAGGAATTAGTTCTTTTTCTTTAAGTATAGGTAAGATTCGTTGCAGTAATAGAGATTCGTATATCTTGGATGGAATAGGTAGCAGGCTTATGGGTCTATATGATTTTGCTTCTTCAGGTTGTTTATCTGGTTTCAGTAGCATTACTACTTGTGCGACCTTCCACTCCAGGGGAGAGAACTGCAGTCTGGTCATGGCGTTAAATAATGACGTAAGGAAAGTTATGCCAGATTCAGGTAGTTCTTGTAATATACGGTTCGTTATAAGGTCGTATCCTGGTGACTTTTTTGGGTCCGATTTTTTTATAATTCGGGCCACTTCTGTGTTTGTAAATTTAAAAAGCATTTCCTCCGTATTTTTAAGAGTATTTAAGTGTTAAGTAATTTCTGCTGCATCTAGTGGAGAGCCTTCATATGGATGAGGAATAAAGACGTTTGAGAGATGTTCTGAGAAGGTTACGGCTTTCTCTTCTTCAGTCCGTGCCATGTCAGATTTTCTTATAGGAGGAGAAACACTAACGGGCCGTTTTAGTCCTCTGGTGGCTTTCCATAAAGAGTAATCTGAGGAAGCAGTAGCGTCCAGGCCAGTGAGATAATTATGAAATCTGTCATTACGATCTTTGTCTAGAATTTGCTTCAGCTGTCTGCAGACGTGGTTTAGTTGTTTTTTCGCAGCAGGGTCTCTGGTTTGTTGCCAGTTCTTCCGTATTCTCCTCTTTTTGGGTTACTTTATCTAATATATGTTTCACTACATAGTTGTTCATTATTCTATGTGGTAGTGGTGGGGTTGAAGACCAGGCAGCATCTTGCACACTGTTATTGAAGTATGGAACTGCTTCTGTTATTTCTTCATTCGATTTTAGGCTAACTGATTCCTGGAACGCTTTATTTATGAGCTCTCGAAATAGGGGGCAGTTAGTTCTTTTGTTATGCAGAACGCATTCTTGACGCATTCTTTGGCGGTAATGTGTAGTTCAACTATGATTGGAGAGTGATCTGAGGATAAATCCCAGCAACTCCGACACGATATATTGGTCTTTACGATTCCTTTGCTGACACAAAATTCGATAACATCTGGGATTTTTCTTTTGTCTGTTGGCCAGTAAGTCGGTTGACCAGACGATATCACGTTCATATTTCTTGTTTGGATGCATTTAAGGAGTTCTCGGCCTCTGGGTAGGACAAGCCTGGAACCCCAATACGTATGTTTGGCATTATAGTCACCTCCCGCAATAAACCTGTCTCCAAGGGATTGAAAATAGTCATAGAACTCCGTTTCCTTGATAGTAAATCTCGGTGGACAATAGAGGGCTGATATTGTGATGTCATTGATCCAGTCTGTTATTACGATGTTTGTTGCTTGGATGTAGGTTTTACAGTAATCTTGTAGTACTTGGTGCTTGATGTTTGACCGGATGAGAATGGCCGATCCTCCATGTGCTTTATTCTCTGGGTGGTTTGTGTGGTACATATTGTAGCCTGGTATCCTGAAGTAGCTTTTGGGTGTAAAGTGGGTTTCTGAGATTAGTAAAACATCTATGTGGTGGATTTTAAGAAATATTTTTAACTCTTCCGAGTGATTTGACAAGCCATTAGCATTCCATATACCCAATGTTAGTGCTGTGAATGTGATGACATTTTTTAAATTAAGTCGGTTAACGTTTGGGTCATAATTAACATTTGGTTCATCAGGGCAACAAGTGTTTCCCTAATGGCTTTGAGTTCGTTGGTTTTTAGATTTTCATCCTTAGCGTTATCTGTTTGTGTCGTAGGTTGTTCGGGATGTCCTTTTGTGGCTACGGCATACGATTTTCCGTTATTTGTTGTTTTATTTGTAGGTTCTTGTTCATCTCTTGTGTATTCAGATTTTCTTCTGTGTTTAGTGATAGCAGGAGGATATCGAACTTTCAGCAGCTCCTTGTAGACTGTGCAGCCTTTGTAGTTTGCTGGGTGGTTTCCTTCGCAAAGGACACATTTAACCTGGTTTCATCTTTCTTTCCGTGGGCAAGCTGAAGTGTAATGCGAACCTGCACATTTAACGCATCTGGGCTTTCTATTGCAGAACTTTTGTGTATGATTATAATCCTGGCAATTAGTGCATTGAGGGATTACTCGCTTTGGTCTGGGTGCCTCAAACGATATGCGACAGTGTAGTAGAGATTTTACGCTATAAATGTCTTTGTTATTTTCACGGGGGTCTAGTTCGATATTCCACATTGGTAACGCCTGTTTTGTTCTTCAATTTTGGATGTTCCAGACATTTGTTACTTTATGGTCAAGCTCCTCAATAGCTATTTTTATTTCCTCTTTATCTGTAGAAGAGTGTAAATTTTTTAGCACCACTCTAAAGCTGCGGTCTTGTTTAGGCTGATAATTGAAAAAAATCTGTATCTTTAGCCTTCAGTTCTTTAAAAATAGTGTAGTATGATTTGGCTGATTTCGGTTGTATTTTAACTCGTAATACCTTAGTTTCGTATTCTCCTTTTGCTACTTCTTCTAATAATTTCAGTAAAGGTTGGATATTTCTAACGCCGTCAATAAACAGTGGCGGGGGTCTTATTAGTTTCGGTGCTGGCATTTCAGGTTTATCTGCTTGCTCTATATCGTCGAGTCCTGCAAAGCTGTTGGATGTTGGTACTACTGGTGTTGCGAGCCAGTAAATCAATTTCGTTTGTTTTTGGCTGCGCATTACTGCGTCTGGACTAGATGTTTGCCTTTTGCCATAATGCACTTCTGTAAACCGCTGTTCTTCAGATTCTCTATCTGTGTTATCTCCTAACTCAGTGTTCATTTTATCTTGATTAGTGGTTCCGCTAAAGGAACTTGATCTTGGCCGATATATAAACATTCCTTTGTGGAAAAGCTGTTGGGTCATAGTTTTTTTGTTACTCTTATCTAATTTTAATACGTTTACATTAATGCTCATATTGTTCCCACGAGTAGGGCCAAATTAACGTCACAAGAGGGGTGACGCCCATTCCCTCAAGAAGGCAATATACAACGACGTTTGCCGGGTCCGTCGAGGTTGGCGCTTAGAACTTGTCTCCTACAAGCCATGCATCCTGTCGGCACGTAATCCCACCTTAGGATTAGGGTAACTTTACCTCTTGGTCCGGGCGGCTAAGCCAAGGCCCTCGTTTCTGTGAGTAGGTATGTGCACAGAGTTACGAGTTGTGGAGGTCATTTTCTACCCCCAGCGAGTTCCGGCTTGTTAGGCCTGGTTTTTTTCGTGTTATTTGCCGTCGCCCGATGCTCGACGTTAATCTTTTACGGCTAGTTAGATCTTCACTCAGCCAACCCTCCTCTTTTTACATACGGGCTTGGGACCGTCAAGTGGTTAGTGACCCTTTTTTTTTTTTGTGTCACGGGTCATCACCTCACCGGAGCTAACGGTGAAGTGGTTTGTCGGAATCGAACCGACTAAAACCACACGGTGTTCCGTCACAAGTGGGTCTATTGCAAGGGACCCGGGATACCCTAAGAAGGAAGCCTCCGGGAACCAGTGTTTAGTGACCCTGACTGCTATGCCATACAGTCTGGATGATCTTTGTGTCCGTTGTTTGTATGTTTCTAAACTCCCCCGCGACACAGGATTAATTCCTATGCAGGAGTTGTCTTTTTCAAGTAGAAAAATAATAATAGTCGTTGCTGGCGTCATAAACATCAGAATATTTTATGTTCTTAACTCGATTTCCATATGTAACAGCGCATTATTGTAAGATGTCTTTAAATCTTAATTTTCTAATCATACCCTGCTTTTAAAAAAAACAATAATAACAATACCATTCACGTTTTCATTACTTTTTCGCTACAAACACCATACGTTGATATGATAAAATATTGTTAATAACACTTTGAGTATCTAATAAAACTCATTGTTTTTCTTAAAATTATTGAAGCAACATAAAATAAATAATAATTAATTTGTAGAAACAACATGCACAAAATGGATAGGAAAATTCTGCAAAAAATATAAACTAAGTAAGAAACATGTTCGGTTCTAGAACGCAATTATCACTTATCAGCCCTATAAATAATTTAACATCAGAAACTGTGGATTTGCTAACACATTGGATGGATTGGATGAAACAAGAATTCGATGTAACAGGTAACAGATAATGATTTTATCACATTTACACTTATAGCTTCCATGACATTTTAAAGCACGATGTACCTGTATGATTGATCTATTATACAGAATGTTACAGAAAGTTGTGGTCAACATTGGGAGTGCTACGTATAGCCAATAAATAGTTGATTCCGCTTGAAAAAAAAGTTGAATATTTTGTTTTTTTTTAATATTACTGTAACGCGTGGAGTATTTCTTCTAAAACAACTGCGGCGTACTCCAACACGTGTAAAGCTTGGGGCTTTACGGTAACCAGGTTCGATAGGTTCAATCTACAAGAGGAAAATTAAAAGAGCAGGCAAACGCACTATGCAATATAATCAGGATCAGATTATTCGTGTAACAATTATAACTTCAAACAAATTAATTATAAATAATACTTCATGAATTATTCTGTGCACATTGCACGATAGCCGTCAAGACAGTCTTCTGTCCTCTGGGCGACTCACTTGTCTTCAACATTTATTCTTCATAAAATATTTCGAACGTGTTCTAATTTCGAGTTTGGGGCCACCAGTCCATGCCTCTCGCGTAGTAAAGAGTTATTCTTCCAATCGAAGGAGTATGCAAGCTGTGCGAGAGGTCTCATCACTACAGTACCTTATGAATTTTCGCGGACATTTTTATAAAAAAATTGTGTTTGTTTTCAATTTTGTTTATCATGGTATTGTTATTTCTCATTTGTTATTAATTTTGTTTATCATTGTATTGTCTGTAGATTAAACTTCGATTTAGATTTAAATTAGACCTAGTTGTAATTGTAACTTACCTTGTAATTTTAAATTTTGTTCTAATTACCCACTTACTGTTATATATGTTTTTAATTAAATTATAATTAATTTATTAAATATAATTAATTTGTTAATTAAAATTAACAATTATATTATAGGTGGTACTTGGTAAATGTTGTGTGTACCTGGAATGCATACCAGACTTTTATATTATTATTTATTTCTCTGTCAATGCTATGTATGTTTGCTGTTGGTATACTCAATAAATAAAATAAAATAAAATAAAATAAAATAAAATAAAATAAAATAAAATAAAATAAAATAAAATAAAATAAAATAAAACTAAATTAAATTGGGATATGCCATCGACATCCTTGGTATGAAATACCTATAGTTTCATTAATGTCAGTCCTCTCTCATGCGAAAGATTTGCTGTTCGGTCAATTTTCAAGTTCAATTTGTCAGTTTCAGAATAAGAATTCTTTATTAAAAATTACAAATTTTCCTAAAATAGTTAGCGCTTTACGTTATTTACGGGAATAACTATAGTACATGTAATAACACTATGTATATGTACGAAGTTTCTAGAGTCCGATTCAAGATTCAAGATACTTACAGTGCTGTTTACACAGCAGTTTTTCTATTAATTTGTACTAGTGATACATTGTACGTTATTAGAGTTCGGATAAACATTTGAAACGTAAACACTCGTATAACAATAAAGTTGTATCTTTATTACAGTGTTCTTATCCAAGATACGGACAATACTATTTGTGAGGTACGGTGATAGGAGTACAACTATAAAGCTGGCAGTAAAACTGGACAATTTCTTTGTGTGAACTGATAAGGAAATTGAGGTCATTGTACTCTTTAAAGTATTTCTCTCTACGTAATGGAATGGCCTCTGTGGCAGCACGTTTTACTTCACTAATATTTTTTGACAAATAATCAGCAATGACTTTCTTAGCCCTCTGTTTATTAGAAGTGTGAAATTCATTAGTGTTTTTTATGATCCGAGCAGAACTACACATCGTTTACTCGTCAGGCTCGCTCGCTCTTAAACATTTATAAAATTAATTTATCATGATATAAACTATCTTAGGTTTGCAAGTAGGGCGAAGCAGACTGTACCCAAGGGAGTTTCTAATAGTAGGAGAGCCCATTAAGGGATTTTTTGGATTTACTCCTGCGCGACAGATTATTGCTACAATATATAAGGGGGGTTAATTACATGCTGACAAGTGTACGTGTAAGTGCAGTGGGAAGGTTACAAACTTGTAAAAAAAATCATCGATTTTTTTTTATTTTGAAGGAAATAATTCAAGGATAACAGAAAACATATAATCTGCCCATTTCCAGAAGCCGAAGTTACAAAAATCGTAAAGAAAGTTTATACAGCTGCAGTGAAGCATGTATTTCCCACTTCACGCCTTTCTTTCCTTTTTACATTCTCGCTATCTCTCACTCTACTCTAAATACATGTACTTTTTTTTCAAATCGTCAGATTAAGAGAATCCCTCCAAATAATCGTCAGATTATTGGTCAGCTTGTCTAGGACATTAAGCTGAACCATCTGTATTAAAATCTGATGCGCTCGACTTTTAAAAAGCGTGCGTCACTTCCGAATCGTCAGTTTATTGAATGGGGGTTTCGGGTGTATCCCCGCTTAATATCTGACGCGCTCGAATATTTTTTTTTCCCATTTTCTACCCTTCCATACGGCAACCACCACCATGCAAATGGGCGGATTAACCTACCTCCATTATCACATACATGTGGGGTATCTACACTATTCATATATGACACGCAAAAGTAAGTCCGTTTTACTATTTTTTTATACATCTTTGAAAGCCTGTAGAAGCTCCCCCCCACCAATGAAACGGATACATCCCATGAACTCTTTTTCTTTCTACCATCTAAACTTCAAAATCCAATAGGTCCCAACGACGCTCGAGTAAATACACATTTAGCACCGTGGGCTCCCCTTCTATAACTAATCATGTCACGGCAAAGATGTCAAAAATACAGTTTATTTGAATGAAAAATGTGAGTATTTTTTGTTTAATTTACACGGTATTTTGCCTAAATTAATGATGTGCAAGACACTTTATACACACTATCATATTTGTAACATTGTACAATTTTAACATTAGGTACACACTAAAGATACAGTACCACACAGTAGTCAGTGTGACAAACATAGATAATATTAAAGTTTCGGAAGGTGAGTGATTTATATGGCACAGATAATTTATAAACATAATAATAATGCAGATAATGTACTAAAAGTTTGGTTAAATAATTATGTAATCTCTCTGTGCACACACATTTACTTAGGTTACGCTACGTTCCACGATTTTATTTTAGTCTAATTAATGCCCTAAATTAATGACAGTAGTTGTGTGATGATTGGTACCTTCCAAATTATTTTTTAATTTTAGTATATTATCTGCATTTTGTTATGTTTGTTTCCCATAAAAACTTTTGTTTTCTTAATCTATTTTCAAGATTTTAGGTTTTTAATTTTGGAAATTGATTTTTTCATGGTGTATTGTATTTAACTTGTCAATCCCTTTCATTTGATACCCACATTGAGGAGGTTGGGCAAAAATATATATACCGCCGTTTTGTGGTGGCGGTCATCTTGGTATTACAATGATACTGAATACCTATAATTGGATTGTCATTAGAACTAAAGGTCTGTACCAAATTTCAGATCAATCAATCAATAAAAAGGGACCCACACAAGACACACACAATACAAGCTAAATAAAACCGGTTAAAAAGAACCAAACTCTACAACAACAATATAAAATATGTTGTGAGCGTTCAACCATTGTATGTATTCAATAGGCTGACGTTAAACTGACAGGGAGTTGATTAAAACATCAAACTATTAAAAAATTCTCAGCCGAAACCAACACTAGCTCTCCATAAATTGGGGCTTCAAAAATAGTCGTTAAATTTGTGTGTTATTTATTCAATAGAATATTGTAAATGAAAGTGATGAACTTTACTTTCATTGGATTTGAACTTTACTTTTATGAGCACAGATTAATGAAATTTTAAATAAACAGCTTATTTTAACAATTATACTATATTGTCATATTTAAATAAAAAATAACAACGGAAAAGTCAAAGAGAACATATTGCAGTTACGGCTCTTGTTGTATATTTAGTAGGAGTTTTGACACGCGCGTCTGTACTTATGCGGACAATATGGAATCTACATTAAAGTAAACTTGAAGATTTCCTTCCAATGCATAAAGGAACTAAACAGTATAATAAGATGTTAGCAAAAATAAATAATTGTAATGATAGACACTCAGCTTGTTGCGTAGTTATTTATGTAAATATTCAACTTGGGCACTATACAATTACAATATTACAAAATGTGTGTATAAGGATTTAAACAGTATTGTATTGTAATAATTTTGTAATCGTGGTATCTAAACTAAATTTTTTTTAAATATCTATTCACATAAAAACACATACAAGTAATTTACCTTTCAGCTACCTCCTCAAATATTCCAGCAGTTAAATATGAGCAATTCAACATTCATGTACATGAATTATTTAATCCTCATGTCAGATTCCAATCCAACAAAATCAACATATTATACTTATGTATCATATTAAGATATCATTTATTAAGTTTATTTCAGCAGTTTCATCTCTCTTACACATAATAAGCCCTGTTTACCTCATTTGTTTGCCTACTCGATGAGAAAGTACGATATGGGATGAGTATGTACCTCTGTGTAGACAGTCTACCACTCAACCATAGTATGACCAATTGCATTCACAAGTCTAAACATAAAAGCAGATGTCCAACATTTTGGAGCTACAGTTTTTATTCTGTTAAGCTAGTTAATTTATTAAGAAGACTAGAAGCTAGCAAACCTGCATTCACCTCTCTGCTGAATTTGTTACGTTGTGTACAGTCTAGACTTTTTATACAATGTTTGAAAGTTGGTTGAATATGTTATTAAAAATATTTAGGGTGTGTAGTTATTATCTATGATTCAGTCATAGGACGTGAGCTACAGCTAGGTCTCTCCCCTTAGCGTCAAAGTGTAATATTTAAGAAGAGTGTAGAAAAATCTTGATTTTTATAACTTAAGTTAATAAAAGGGATTCAAAATACAAGATGATGTTATTAATTCTACGTTACTACTCACGTCTATATGAAAATTGTCACTAGCAAGAACTCCATGCAGTTACGGCGGAATTTCTTATGGAAAATCCGACTGTCAGTTACCCCACATTACATCCAAAATCTGTCCATCACCCAACTTAAGCAACTTCTGTTGTTCAAGTGCCAGCCCCTAAAGGCAACACAAACTTTGGTTCTTGAGTATTCATGCTAGTACCAAACATGGAGAAATTATTCAACGAATGGAATATAACTATAGGGGTTTAGTGATGCATTTTGTAGGAATTATTAAAAATTTAATTTAAAAAAAAATTACTTTTATGGATTAAGATTAGTTCAGATTTGGAGTTACTAAAGCGAACCAAGCTTTTAAGTGGTAACGAGTATAATATAGTACGACAGGGTGACTTACGTCAACCATCACCGAGCCACACACACAGTCACAGGGATTCGTAAAGAAAATAATCAATTTCAGTATTTCCGTTCAGTATTTGTATATGTGGCGAACTTCTCGCGACCGCCTCAATGCAATTACAGGTTACGTTAGGTTAGTTAATATGGCCTTAGCTGCGGGCGGCGAAATTTTTAGGGAAGTCGTCGTTCGAACAGATACAGGCCGCACGCAGTGTTTCGCGCGCGCTCTCAGAGGAGTGCGGCCGACGGGTGATGGTCGCACCGGGTGACAAGACCCGTCTAGGGTGAGACGGGTCAATGCCTGTCGGGGGTTGCGCAAGAATGCAATAGCGATTCTCGTTCTCCTAATCATAGGCAAGTAGTGGAAAACCGGGGTGGTTTTTAGTCGGTAAGAGTCCAACAGACCCCTTCCCCAAGGCAGAGGACATCCATGAAGGATCTTCCATCTCGTCAACAAAAAAAAAACTGGTTTTAACTAATAGTGTCCTTCTTGTACCTATCTGCAGACTTCGGCCGCTAGAACAGGAACCAGCACGTAGTTCGCAGTAATGTTTAACAAATAAAAACTCGATGAAATCGCAAGATGATCAGAAGGACACGTAGATAGTAGGATCTCCGTGCAGTCTCATAGATTCACGTAGTAGCTTGAAATTTGAGACTTGAAACTGGTGAAATTGAATAATGTAGCGAGGCGACGTGATGCTTGTATAATAATTTTAATATTTTAGTTTATACTAGTATTTATATTATTATTTAATATGGCTCAAGTATGTAACGTTACAATAGAATTAGAAAAAGTGTATACTTTAATTTGCACGAACGTACCGTACTAACAAATTCTAAATATATTGGTAAAGTGTGTTCTATGTGTTTACGTAAAATCTGCAAAGCAGTGTCAATTTAAGGAAGTCCATAAAAAAATACTACCATCTAAAGGGAAGAACACCGACTTCAATTAAAAAAATAAAAATAGATTGTTTCTCACCAATCAGGTACAGCAGTAGACAGTTGTTATGTATTTAATAATCTATTTCTGACAGTACTGTGGAGGTAAGGTGTTGAAGCATCGCTACCGGCGCGACCCCAGGACGGCGCCGAGGAGAGACAGACGTGCACACACACGCCACCGCGCACGCCGGCAATAGAGAACAGTTCGAGCATTCGCGACGTAAACACACATTAAGCACGTCTATACAGCTGGAAACCGTTGTCTTTAATAATATCAGTCCACTATTGTAGTCTATCGTTTTATTCATTCTACCAACACCTGTAGAAGCAATGTAAGTTCCATCTAGAGGGTTCAATTAATTTGAAGAGAGCTTTCGCACACTCACCAAAGTGAATCCTATAAAAAATCCATAAGCAGTCGACTTTACGACGATGCTCAAAGCTATGTAGTTCCCTATTCGTGAGCACATCATCATTTATAAGCCTACGGGCTCTTCGGTCAACAGAATCCTGAGCTTCTAGTTGGTACTTAACTGAGTCATCACAAAGGTGACTGCAGTACTTCAAGCAATATCAAACTTGGGCTATAAAGATGGAGCAGCTGTTCAAAGTTGAAGTAACACCGGGCGTTGAAGTGCCATGGACTTGATTTCTGGACCGAAGTTAGGTCTGGACGTGACGGTGATGCCCAGAAGCCCTAGATGGTCACTAATCGGTAAGGAGACACCTTGGAAGTGGGTGTAAGTTCGAAAGCACTCTTTTTCACGGAGAAGAGATACACCTGTTGTTTAGAAGGGTTAAAATTGACAAGATTGGCATCCAATCGGACACTTACTGCAATGTTAAATGTTATGTTATGTTGTTACATGTTAGTTATGTTATATGTGTGTTAGTTATGTTTGTGTCATGTTATATGTTACTGTTAATGTTAAACGGCTTACGTTCAGTTATAGACTCTCTCAAAGACTGGATCTTTTGTGGACTTGGTTGCGAATTGGACATATATCTCTCTACAACGGTGCTGTGTTAGGGGGTCGTTAATATGATGCAGGAACAAGATGGCATAGAGAACAGATTCATTTATTCTTCATTCCTTAACTTTCCTTAGAGGTAACTTATTTTATTCAAATTTAAATGACCTTGAGTACAAAAAAATACAATGAAAAAAATTATTATTGAAATCGGTTCACAAATGTCGAAGATACAAAAACATTTTGTCGAATTGAGCGAGTCCTCCTAAAGAATAAAGAATCGAAACCTCCTTTTTAAAGGCGGTTAAAAATATAATTGGATAAGAAAGCCCACCAGTATCCCTTCTTGGATTCAGTCGTGAACGTATGACTAAGCATTGATGATGATCCTCGGTCGATTTCGACCATGGCAACCGCTTCAACTCTGTGCTGGCGTTCTGAACTACTAAGCATTATGAACTTCATGTTTCATATTTTTTTGTAACAAAAAAAAAGATCTCGTTTTATATTTATGTTACAACGAATGCTTCCGTCTTCAAACGTGTGCACATATTATATGTATATACGAGTAGTACCGGAACGCGCCGATTGATTTACAGTTTCACAAGTCACTGCTCTAATGACGATGCGTTAAATCATTCACTGAATAAAATGTTCAAATATTTAAATCAAGCCTATTTTTCTATTGAGTTTTATTTAAGTTCAAACCTGTAACGAATATAAATAGTTTGTTTTATTTATATTCGTTACAAGTTATTCATATAGCAACAGTTATACATGGTTTCTGAGTGCATAGGTCGTCATGTTTTTAAAAATTTTTTTGAACAATCTTTTGCTAATGTGGTATGAAGATTAACACCTCTGAAATTAAAGTATTAGGCTAGATAAAAAAGGTATTTGGTAACGATATGTAGCAACCTAGAGATGTACTCTCAAGACTGTCGGCGTTCGTGAGATAAATGATTAACTCCAGGAATATTATCTTAGGTACTAAAACAATGTGCTGAGCAACTAATACAATGGATAGAAATATCTTGACTGAGTAGAAGCAAGATTGAGGCGAAACAACCGACGTAATGAGTAAACATGAGCCAAATTAAATTTCAACACCGGGGAGACGGTATTTTAGTAACCTTGAGTAGTAACTATACAGACAATAACAACCAATAGTTTAGGTCGAGTTTTGTTGTGCTATGCCTCAACCTGAGATGCACTATGCTTTAATTCAATCCATCCAATTTAACTATCGTATTACCTGCAGGGTTGGTATAACCTTTAGACATATTTTACGAAAACATTATTCAGCAGATCGTACCCATTGTTTGATAATAAGATTATGAAAAGTTTGAGTATCGAAAACCAAGAAAGAATGTCTACGTTACCCGTACTTTTTTTATTCAAAGTAAAATATCTTTATTTCATAAAATTGTTTAAAAATATTTGAAAAAGTTTTTTTTTAAACTAAACTTTAGTATTAAAAAGTATAAATCAACACAATATCATCGCAATAATAGGTTTCTTTGTCAAAAGTAAAACAAATAATATATAAAAATAAATAATACCATGTTGCAAAAAGGTAAGATCGCTATCTGCCAGTATCAGTTTATAGCCGCTGCCAGGATCAATTTGAGCCTTGTAAGAAGAAATCGGCCAAACAAACTCACGGCCACTCTTGCAAGATTTCTTTCTCAATATCTCTACTTATCCCATTATGATATTTGTAGAAGCAAAGTTTTTAGTCTGTGCGGTAACAGTAACTATGGTTAAAGAACCATTACACCAACGTAACAAAAAAGGTAATTTAGCACTGCTGCGACCTCAAATCTTTCGACGGTTCTCTTTCCGTACAGATTCTATCACTAGCTTAACTCTGTACCCTATACCTTAACAAAGAGTTATTTCATTGTTCACACCTTTCATTCGTCTTGTTTTTAATAGCTAATATTAGCTATCGATAATTATTTTGAAAATTCTAGATTTTGCAACTGTTGTAAGTGAAAGTTCATTAAATATTTAGTTGAAATCTTATCTGAAGTAGTGTTAAGTAATATTGCCTACAAAGAGATCTCTTGAGCAATAATTCAAATATAAAAATCCGAGGCAATCTTTTATTAGATAAAAGAATTTCATAAATCACCTTTGTAAAAGTAAATTTATGATCATATTCTTTGCTGAAAATTGTTTCTCTGAACGTGATATTTAAAGTTATTATTTTAACAAGACCAATCTCTTTGAGCTACTTGACTGCAGTAATGTTATGTTACTAAAAATATATTATTCAATAATAGTATAATTTGTTATTAGCTATAAGATAACCAGAGTTAGAAGTGCGAGAAAAGTTGTAAGTTCCAAAGCATTTTTGTTTTATTTTATTCAACTTATTAATATAAAGGTTCATTTGAACCTATTTGCCTACTTCGCTTATATCATCAATGGATTAGTTCATTTAAAAGTATAATTTGAGTTGTAATAACTATCTTAATAGTATGATAACTATCACTTACATTTTGCAATTACAAATGTTTATGTTTTTTTTTATAAATAAAGAATGTACTTCGAGCATAGACGGAACTTTATTTTAGATCTAGCTTTAAAGTATGAGTTAAGTCATATTAAGTGAGTATGAGTGAACCACAGAGTCGGGGTGCATTTGCTTAGTTCACTAACTTTGAGTATGCTTCAGTAACTCAGTTTTGTGAACTTTACTTTAGTTTTAGCCTAGAAGCTTAAAATGTGAACGCGCCAAAGGCAAAGTGCATACGTTACATTCGTGAACTGCATTTTACTATCAAAATGCGATCATTGTAGTGTTAGAAAATTCATACACATTTCAAGGATCTTGAGTAACTTCATATTTTAAACGACTTGGCTTTTATTTTACTTAAATATTTCTGCCAAACATCTAAAACTTTGCAACAACTAGCAATTTAAAATTTTTTCATTTTGATTTTATTTATCCCTTAGCAACAACTTTCTGATGTAACAAGTTTTAAATTGAAGGTGAGGTGAAATGATTCCTATGCAATTTTGTTTATACATATATATATGGCTAAAAAATATTTATTGCCGTTTTCGTATTTTATGCGTTGCCGTACCGTTTCATCCGATCATCATGCCACGTTGAATGCTAATTCACCGTGCAAGAACAAGCCCCACTTTCTGGTCACGAGAAGTGTCTATCAGTCACTTCGCTAGTTCCTTGTTAACGGAGTGAGTGCTTTATTTTTTTTTTCATAGCATAGTTATTAAAATTTAGTAACATTAAATATGGCTTCCATCACCTCCATCGATTCCCTTCAGTTCTCTTGCTGCCATATAAGTAATTTATCTTATTAAAAAAAAGAATAACGATTACACGTGTGTAAACTAATAGCTACAAGGTATACCTACTTGCATAGTAGATATGTATACATAATAACAATCTTCAGCAGCAGCTTCAGCATCTATAATTTAGTATCCGTCTTCTGATCGACATTTTAAATACTGTTGGTATTTAAAATTTCGTAAGCCTGCTTTTTCTACGCCTGAACATAAGACTCTTCTCAAAACCTTAATTAACTGTGGTATTCTATTATTATAATAAAACACTAACTACAAAACGGCAATCTCAGACGGCGCTGAACGTGATCATTTATTGCATTTCATAAAAACTCTAAAATATTTTTAGGTTGCCGTACCTCCAAAAAAAGGAACCCTTGTAGGATCACTTCGTTGCCCGTTTGTCTGTCCGTCTCCCTTCTTTTTTGTTCTATGTGATAACGTTTCAAAACAAACTTCAAGCGCAGTGAATATATTAGAAGGGTAAATGAAACCTGGTTTTAAATAAAAAGCTTTTATGTCATGCCAGGGCTGAAGTGCACACCCGTCTTTTATTTAAAACATTAAACTTTGCTGATCAGCACTTTCAATTAATTTCGATATGGAAAGAAGTTGGACTTCATTATTTTATAAGATCACGATAAAACTAGTATAAACGTATTTCGTGACTACTCCAGATTTGGTACTCCTGTGCCGTTGTGCAAGGTATTACATCAAGAACAAGTATTAGCCCAGGCACAATTGAAATCTTGTGAGTTTTTTCTTTATTAATAGTACTTTTTTTACCATTTAGTTCTAAGCACGGTATTTAATAATATATCATGGAACGCGAAAGTTTAAAAGTTAGTAAAACACTTGGGATTGAATTATATTGGATTCACAGGCTATTTACCTAATTTTCAGTTTCGCTATTGTTACATCTTTGTTTTAGTTTATTTACTTTATAATTCAATAACATAATAGCACACAGAAAAAAGGATTATAATTTTCAATCAATATTGTCAAAACCGTGTTGTAACAGACTGACCGTGAGTTTGTTTGCCAGATTTCTTTTCACGAGACTCGACCATTTCGAAACGGATGGCTAATAGATCGACACAGGCAGATATAATATTATGTTATGCATTTCTTTTTCTTTTATCTTTTTACATTTGACTGATGATAAAATAAACATTTTGAATTTGAATTTGAGCTTTGCTAATCCTACTTACCATCAGAAAATGGCTGCTCTAGACTAGTCGACAAAACCATCGCGCTACCTGGTTCGAATAATATTTGCTAGATATGATTGATGTATGATGTATCGCCACGCCAGGCGTGACTCAATCCCACCCACGTCGCCTAGCGTCTCGGACGTCCTAAATTAGTACAGTCACTCAACATATTATTTTTATAACTACATCTACATGCATTCGTTAAATGATATTCTTTTATCTTGTTCCTTAGTTTGTTTGTTTTCATATAGTTTCTCGGTATTCTGTCGATCCCAATTAGGGATCTATTGAACCCTGTCCGAGCTCCATCGAGTATTGAAAATGGGTATTAATTAGTTTAATAGAGCTGTTCGGTCGAACAGTTTATATAGTTTTTCGAAGAGACATGGACAGAGAGGGTTTCCTAGTAGTCATATATACAAGTCAAGTATAGATATGTAATGTTTTGTAGTGTTTTAATTTGAAGAGTTAAGAGAATGTATAACAAAAACTGAAACTGAGGCCGCCCATGAGCGGTCTATATCTATGATTCTGGATCTTTACAATTTCTACAATCCAACTCTCAGTAACACAAAACTTTATCCTAGTTTCTTTTCCACAGCTTTAAAACGCCGTTTATACGGAACGATTTCACACACAGTTTGACTAAATTTTCAATCGAATCGTTTCGTGTGTACGCAAATCTATAAATTCAAGGTCGTTGGGTGGTCAGGACCGCCTGAATCGGTATCCACGCAATACGATTTTACTACCTAATCAGATTTGTGCTTGAATTGACATGACTTCGTGTCCACGCGTAATAACTTAATCGCCAATTTTCATTACATTTTTTTTTTCTGTTCTAAACGGAAGTAGGTAAGAAAGGTTACCGCATAATATTTTTTGTATAATCTAAAAATATAAATCATCTCATAAATATAACCAGCCATCGAACTATATAGACATCCTTTAAAAAAAATCTGAAAACATCAACTCAGTATGCAGCCTGCAGGCAGACTAAATTATAAAATTTTGCGATGAGCGTCCACATTTTTTTTATGGTGGCAAAAAATAATAAATGACTACTGCCCTGTGCTACTGCCGTCCATGGGCACCTGCATCTCAAGAGTCACAAGTCCGTTGCCGTTCTTTAAGGTGGGAGTAGGGGAAGAGGGGGGCTTAGGGTTAGGGCCTCCGGTAACTTCACTCATGCGGCGAAAAGCAATACAAGCATTACTTCACTGCCGTTTATATGTCATAAAAAGGTTTCAGGTTCTGAAAAAAAAAATCCCTTTTTTAAATGTAGCATAGCCTATCCTTCATGGAAGAATTTTAAAAATATATTAATAGTAATTCCAGAGATTGGTCCCTACATCCTAACTCACATAGTCTTCCTATTTATAATATCAGTATAGGTCTGCTAAATATTATTACTTTCAAATATATAAGCTAAAAGAACTTTCGTTAATAAAACTAAATTGAAACATTATTTCATTTTTCAACTCAAAAGAGTAATTCTTTAGTAAAATAATAATTTCAGCGGTTGCAAGCAGTTGATACAAAACTAATTTAATTAAAAAATATATAAAAACAATACGATATGAAAATCTTAAATAAACAGTTTCAATTTTGTATCAACTATGGAGTGTGTAAAAGGATTGTGTGTTTTAATTACTCTGTGTGTGTCTTTGTTCTTGAAATAGTAATTAATAATTAATTGAATACGAAATTCATAAACAGTATTTGAGCAGAGAAAACCTACCCTTGGTTTGGAGAGCTAAATGGTGAAAATCGTTAACTGGAAACCTTAACGAGTTGCCATAGAGAGGAAAGAAAAACTAAACTCTCTAAACTCCAATACAGATTTGCTTACCAGGCGTGTTGATACTTCGACATGTTTCGATTCTACACAAAGTATCTTTAGGTACCTTTGGCAGCAAACTGTAATCAAAATATTAATAATACTTAGGTTCGAGCAAGTGTAGAAAAAAAGGCATAGGAAATATTATGAATTGCATATCATACACCCAAAATATATCCTACCATATTAAACATGACCGACCGCAGTCATGCTTAGTAATTATTTAAACAATAATTACATTTCATTGGTTTAAGTGGTCATCCGTGCCGAGAGTTGTAGGTTCAAATCCCACAAGGGACAAATATTTGTGTGATCCACAAATAGTTGTCCTGAGTCTGGGTGTTCTTTATGCCCGTTGTATGAATGTTTGTAAAGCCCACAGGCGACACAGGAATATTCCTAAAGCGGGAGTTGTCTTTTCAAAAAAAAATTGCTAATTACTGTTGTAGGCAACTTGTATAATAAACCTTTTATTATGTTGTTATTTTAATTTTATAGGTAGGTATGCCATAACTTGGTTTAGTCGCTTACGAATTATCTCATTGTATCTCACTTTCAAACAAAACTAATCATAATATTTTTCTTTTTTAAATAGTGAACTGTTTTAGTATCCCACTAATATTAAAATGTGAAAGTTTGGATGGATGGATGGATGAATATTTGTTACTCTTTCACGCCAAACTACTGAACCGATTGCGATGAAACTTGGTAAGTAGATAGCTGGAGACCTGGATTAACACATAGGCTACTCTTTATTCCAATATTTCCACGGGATCGGGACTTACGCTGGTGATACCGGGGGGCGCTGCTAGTTTATTATATTTTTATTAAAAAATAACAAGTTTTTGATGTGGTGACAATAAAATATACCTTAATAGTAACCATCATTTCAACCATTCTTATACTGTTCCCGCATTATTATTATTAGTTTAGTTTCTTTACTATTAGGTAGAAACTGCATCTTCACAGTACTGCACTGCCTGGGTGGCCGGGAGCTCGTTTTCTTAAATTTACGTTTAGCACGCGGTTTGCTTTGTTAAGAACCCACTGCATCCATATAATCGTAAAAGTTACAATTGTTTGCTGAGATGGGTACAAATAAATATTAGCATATCAAAAGGGAAACATGACACAACTCTCGTCTTGGATAATAGTCAAAAAAACAATAATGGATGGTCCTGTGAAAAAATAATGGAATTGTAACCTCTCAACATTAACTTTTTTTCAATTAACCTATTATTATGTACCTTTTCTCGTGATCTCGACGATGGACGGCTATAAGAAATATTCTAAGGTCACCTTAATCCACTTAGACCAGAAAGTCGATCCATCTATGGCGGACATTTAATTCGGTGTTTTTCAGCTCGTGGTCGAAATAGTCGCCATTGGCAAATCTGTTTTCCTCAGCAGTTGTCAGTTCGGTCGACTATTTCGTAAATAACTTATATAATGTTACTCTTGTTTCCTCTTACTCAGTAGTCACCTTAGTCAAAATATGTATTCTGGGCGTTTCATTACTACAAGAACTATTGTATAACAGAAAAGAAATGAACAGTGAATACGTTTTTCACCTTACGCCCATCTGACGGTAGCGGAACGGCCAGACCACATATTTTGACTAAGGTATAGGACAGTGCGAGCCATATGATCTCGTCTTGGCAACATTTTACATGAAAATGTTTTTGGTGGGATATTCTATACTCGAAGATGTACAGATTTATTGTTTCTATTTCCTTGATTGTCGTAGATAAAACTTTTACTTGAAAAATAAACTACAGGGAAGACCAGACAATGAGGTAAATAACGGTGACTAAAAGTATTATATAATGTTAGAAGGTAATCGAAGTCAAATGAACATAGAAACCAACCTTAGCCATTTTCTTTGTCAAGATTTGAACTAAATACTTCTTACACCTTATCACAAACAAAACAAAACCCTATCATTAAAGTCATAAAGTTATTAAATACTTCGATATTTCATTCGATGAACTACGTATTTGTTGTAAAAAGGCCATTGTGTGGCAGTCCATTGTTAAGCTTCTATTATTGTGGCTTTACAGACACAATGAAGTATTACTATAGCCAATACTAACTTTGCCCGTCGAGATCTTAAGCGTTAAGATCAGTCTAATTTTTTATTTAGTTTCATCCCTACACATAATGATACTTTAAGAGATATTTACTTTTATTTAATTTTGAACTTCTTAGTAAGTATCTATACTTATAATAAATCTGTAGCGGGATGAATTCTGTACATTGAATATATTTTAAAAAAATCGACTGAGGGGTATTAAGATATAGATTCTGATGCCGAATATTTTATTCAAACAATTTTTGTCTGTCTGTCTGTCTTTCTGTCTGTCTGTTTGTATGTTCACGATAAACTCAGAAGTTACTTGAAGGGATATGCTTGACACTTAGTATGATAATAGTTTGAGTGCCTGCGCAGGTTATAGGGTTCTTTTTATCCCGGGTTAAACTTTGGTTCCCACAGGACAATCAATGAAAGCTGTAATAACATTGTAACGTTAGTAGAATGTATATACTTATTTCGAAATACACTACAGCGAGCGTTTAGCATATCATTCATTTATCATTTGGGATATCATAGGGGAATATGCTTTTCTGTGGTGATTGTTGAAGCAGCAGGAGTTTCTTTTTCTATGTTGACTATGCCAACAAGCTATCTGCCTAATGGCTGGCAATAAATTCATAAATATGTTTCAGGGCATTAATAATAATAACAACTTCACACACCTCAAACACGGCCGTCTGATCCTAAACTAGGCAGAGCCTGTACTATGGTAACCAGACTGCTGATAAACATACTTATATATTTCTAAATACACACATATTATAAATAAATTACATCCAGACAGAGAATAACTCGTCCTGGGTGGAAGTCGAACCCACGACCTCTGGCTCAGCAGTCAGGGTCACTAACCACTAGACCATCAGGCCAGTCCAGTAAATATACATATACATTATACATACATACACATATATATATATATATATATACATACATATATATATATATATTTATAAATAGAGTAATAGTGAAAGAAGATCCAAACTTTTAAACTTTTGCGTTCCATGATAATATAATTATCTTGACGGGAATGCACGCGATCACTTATTTAAAAAGTATTACAGTACCTACAAGTCGGTGATCACGGCCACGACCACGGCAAAGCAAAGATATGTCATACCTTTTAAATACGTGATCGCGTTGATTCTCGTCAACATGATTATATTAGAATACAATATAATTTTTATTTAAAGCATCTATGACTTAGTTGTTAGTTTAACTTAACACTTTCTTAGTATTACAGTATTTTACTATATTAAATGCATGGCAAACACATGGCGATACCAAAAAATTACATCTAAGCTGAAATATTGACATGTAACCGGTGAAGTTTTTTTTCACTTTCAGACTATTTATTTTCCGTTCGGTTGTAGTGTGAAATCTTAAGTTACACCGTGACTAAACAAAGCTCAGAAGCAAACGTTTTCTGTTAGGTATACCGAGGGGGCCCATAGTTTCTAGAAAGCGGCACTGACTGACTGACTACAGCAAGAGTCTCCCAATTGGTCGGATGAATCGATATTTTAGGTCGTCACAGTTGTTTTATGACGATTTTCTACGAGGAGAACATCTCGCGCAAGGAGGAGGTGAAGGTGTGGATTCGGTAGAAAAACTTCCAGGTGGAACCTTTTCCGGGGGCCGTGACCTGGGCCGTGGGTGTATGATACGAGTTTTATGTTCTTCACCCGAAGCAGAGTCTCCCGTGAAGAGGGTGTATGGACATCGCCCAGTTGCCGTCCGCTTAGCGAGCGCTGGGTGGATCATTGGAGGCAAAACGTCGCCGTACCGACGGTCAACTAATAAACGGTGCTGTGAGGCATACCGTGTGGTTTTAGTTGGTTTAAGCCTGATATACGGCCTCACCAATAGCCCGGTGAGGTGAGCTTCCACACGAAAAACAAATGAGTAATGTCACCACGGCCAAATTATGTCGTTATTTCACGTGTAAGCAACCAAAATAACCGTTTTTGTACGCTCCAGGTTGTTTCACCGCCAATACAGTATAAAAAATCTATCTGTATATATAAATATATACTATGCAATAAGCGACAAATTGCTGTTTTCCGAAAAAAAAACGCGAACAAAGTCGTGGGCACAGCTAGTTACTAAATAAAACTTTGAATACCATGTTAGTAGCAATAGTAGCTAACACAGATTGAAAGAAACGGGACGGCTAAAGGTCATCACACACTATAACGGCACTGCAACGGCATAGCTACGGCACTGCAACGGCACAGCTGCAGCACGGCGCCGCCAGAAATTGAGGCTACCGCTAGCCGCCAGCGTGCTTTACCAGGCGTCACCCGCGAGGTGCAAGCTCGCAGTCTGCGCACCGCCCGCGAGGTGCAAGCTAATTTCACCGTCTTCATGATCTACACGACGCGAAGTTTTTTCGCCGTCGCCTCGCTGTCGGCACGCTATAATCACGCGGACCGACGCGCCGACAGCGAGTAAGTTGTATGGTTGCAGCAAGCGCGCTTACTGCCCGCTGTTGGCTTTTTCATATTGACATTATGAAATATATATTATTATACTACCACGTTTTAATATTCAGATTTGAATGACAACTTAATTGCTGGTTTGGAGCCGTGCCGTTACCGTGACGGTATAGTGTGTGATGACCTTAAAGAGTATAAGGTGAAGAGACGAGAGCTTTGACGTCACATGTCACATTCGACCTTAATAGGGACACATGACAGACAATATTGTGCCGATCGAGCAAATTGTGCTTGTTATTGAATATGTAAAAATCGTGTCGAGTGAGAAATAAGTATGTTGAATTAAGTACATATTTTTTTTTTAAAAAGAAAAAGAATTTGTTCATATGTATACAACATCATACATTAATGTAATAATAATATCCTAAGACATATAACACATCGCTATCTAGACCCAAACTGAGCAGAGCTGGTACTGTGGGTTCTAGAACACCGATAAACATTTAGTTACCTAACTTTTTCTTATAAATACATGCATATTATACATTGAAATACCCAGACGAGTACAAACACACATATTCATACATACAAATATTCGCACTAAGCGGCAGTTGACCCCGCGACCCTCGGCGTGGCAGTCGAATGCACAACCGCCACGCCACTCAGGTCGTCAATATGTATGTATGTAATACAATATGCATAAAGTAGTAGTTATTATGATCCTTGTCTCAAAGATAACAATGAACGATTGAAATTCCGCTCCTCTTATTGTCATGTCGGAAATTAAAATCACTCAATGGCTCCCTGTCCGTCGAGCAGGCCAGATGCAGACTACGCTACTAAAATAGAGTTCTGCGTTTTTTTTTTGCGCTATCATACTGGTTTATAAACATTAAAGGGTACGATGATCGCATACCGTACCATCTTGTTGGCACACCCTAGTGCCAAAATCTAAATAGGAACTGGAGTAATGTATATATTAATAGGTGAAGAGAATTATTTCTGAATATTCAGCGGAATTTGAAATTTATAATAGTAAAGTTTATGTTTACAAAATTGCAGAAAGCTATTTTTTTAACATATAGTTTATAAACAAAAAAAAATACATGAAAATGGCTACATCAAGCTACACGCGTCTTGTTCAATTGTGGTAGTCACAATTAACAATTAATTAATTGGTAATCGTGGTAGTCACAATTTACAATTGATTAATTGTTAATCGTGGTAGTCACATTTAAAATAAATCAGTTGTTAATCTTTCTTTTTTATTGTAAAAACAGTTAAGTTTTGCTCAACACTGCCTGTCACGTTGCGTTACGTAACTCTATACAATGATAGCTCAAGTTATACTCCCTAATATAATACTCCAAAAAAATTAACATAGTGAATAATTATGGTTAAAATTCGAAAACCAGGCAATCTCTAGTCCAAATAATAATTTGATTATTCAAAAATGAAATATGGATTTATAATGTCTTATGAGAAGCATCGTTAATCAAACTTATCTTACAAATATTATGGATATTCTGTTCACACGTGAAACATTGGTCTGATTCACCTCTTCCCGCTTCAGAAGTCGAAACTACAGTGAAAATTAATGACAGTGATCCCTGAGAGAACAATCGGTATTGTGACGTAAGAGGTATAAACTTATAGCGTTTAATAAAGGCTCCTTTCAACCCCGTAAGGGGTTGAAAGATGGGGATGAAAAGTTGTATGGAAGTATTGCCAATTAGCCAAAATAATACAAAATTCTACCCAAAGACACTATTCCACGCGGACGAAGTCGCGGGCATAGCTAGTAATGAATAAGAATATCTTCATTGCTTTTTCAGTAAAACAGTTATTACAAATTTAAATCTTTTTACACATTAGAATATGTAAATATAAACTAATTTGTTGCAAATCATTACACAATACAAATGCACTACAAGTATAAATAAAAAAATTCAAAATAGCTGATGATCTTCCAACGGCTTAACAGATTTTCTTAAATTATAGCTAAGAACATTCTCGAGTAAGTCACCTTTTCAAC
This sequence comes from Callimorpha dominula, assembly GCA_949752705.1. Lineage (NCBI taxonomy): Eukaryota > Metazoa > Arthropoda > Insecta > Lepidoptera > Erebidae > Callimorpha > Callimorpha dominula. Next base: position 24,213,860 of record OX456999.1, on the reverse strand, counting down.
AAAAAGAAAGTAAATAAAAATTTGATGATCCGTTTAGGACTATATGATTCCACAGACAGACACACAGATACACACGATAAACTTATCACACCCCTCCTTTTTGCTTCAGGGATTAAAAAAACCATTCGTAAACGTAATATACAATTCGAACTGCAGGGTTCTGTAGTGAATGATTATGTAATTTATTTTTTTAGACTTCTCAAATCGTGGGTCCCAAGTAAAGCTATAGAACTCATCAGTTATTTACTACTCAAAAATCGTCTGAATTCAGGAAATCAGTCAAAAATTGTCTTTTTAAAATAATATTTAAAGATCAACACATATCTCCGCGGCAATTGTCGCGACTTTGTCAAAAGTAAAACTATTAAAACAATGGATAGCAAGTAACATCTTGTTGAAAATAGTTGAGATCGCTATCTGCCTGTGTCGATCGATAACTGCAAGTTTCCAAACAGTTAAGCCTCGTAATAAGAAATCGAACCAACAAACTCACAGCTGTTCCTTTAAATCACCAGATAGTTATTACAATATTTAGTGAAATGTCTTACAGCACTGCTTTAATGTGCTGTATTATGTTCGTATGACTAAAAGTAAGTTTACCAAAATTAAGCTATAAACATGCAGATACTGAAAATTAAGATAACATTTAAGTAACAAAGAAAAATTAGAAAAACATATAAAATGGAAAATATTAAACATATTAACTCACATCACATTTCTATCTAAATATCATTTGCAACAGCGTGTAAATCTAAAACAATTTAACATAAAAGCTAACTACGTATCAGTTTATTGTTTGAAGTATAAGCCTTTATTCGTAGTCAAATTCAATATGAAAACAGACTACAGTAACTGAATGTCGCAATTTTCCGCTAGCTGCTTGCAACACGGATACAGCTAGACCGATTGCCTGTCACTTTGGGTGACGGACAGTAGCGTGCCCTTATGGATTACAACCATCCAAATGGCTCCCACACTAGCCGCAGAGTTGCCTCGGTAATTACGTTAAACGATGGTTGTTCCTCGTGGATATGTGATGTACTATCAGACAACACTTGGAAAAATATGAGGTGGTTTCTTATGAATCTTTTATACACAACCTATGAATGTTTATAGAGTTAGGAGAAATGGGACAGAGAGCTTCTTTGGGAAACTGGTCTGTTTAATCCATTATCGGTGTCATATAGGCCCATTAAGTGTACATTAACACAACATTAATGTTTTGTGAGTGTATACGATACTTAAGCGATAATAATACTTCGATAAACTATGTGTAACGCCCGAATGAGACTATTTAGAGAAATGCTACCATTCTATTATTATTTCAATTACATTAATATTATTATGAATTAAATTATACCATAATATTTGAAAGACATTTTACTACCGATACTTGACATGCTCGCGTGCCAAATAAAAAAGAAAGAAAAAGTTAAACATATTTTTTATTAAGTCATTACGTTAAACTAGTAATGGCTTGCCACCAGGTCAGTAACTACCTACTTATTTTCTACTTAAACGTAATATAAAATAGGCTTTCCCAAAAATAATGCAAATATTTAAATAAGTGCAAGCCATGGACAATATTATTGTGAGAGTACGCTTACGGAACACATGTAGTTCATACATAAATAATGGCACACTACTGCCACATATAGGAACTACGTAAACTAAGCGAGGCTAACCTCGGCTTTCCTTATGTTAGTATTCATAAAAAATGTACGACAGTAGCTCTGTATTTTTCCGGTTCCACCCGACAGTTCTCACATGTCAGCGCTCTCTCAAGTCACAGACCTAATAAACACATGCGACATATTTATAAAATGACCTAGTTACTTCGCGATCTGGAATTTGGCACTCAATTCTTAATGTGCAACTACACTGTTTGAATGGCATCTGGAATATAACCGTCTCGACAAAAGCTTTGTTGTGTTATGTGTAGATAGTTTTTTATTACAATATTTAAATACTTACCTACTTTACTATACGGGATGAGAACTTCGGATGTTAGTGAAACCTAACACTACTTCCTTTGTTCTTCTTTCATCAGCTATGTGGAAAAAAAAAGGTTAATGTCACTTGATAATCTTTATTAAATAAATAAATATCAGATAATTCTTAAATACATTATGTAGATAATTCCACACAGGGATGTGGTCCGTCTATGTATGATCACAGTACTCAAAGCCCTGTCTGTGAGCATGCAAATAACAGTCAATACTCAATACTTATTGGTATTCCACAACGTTTGTTATGTAGTTATAGTTGGTAAACTTAAAAATATATCATCGTAGGCCCTGTCGGGCACAGCTGCGGGTCACTAGGACAGAAAGAGGGCTTATTGTATAAATGAACAGCTGTAATAGGGAATATGCATGTTGTTTAAATTTACTTGATTAATTTTCGCTTGAATCTTTACTGTCCAGATATTATGCCTAAACAATTATTTTCTTATTTAGTTAGTGTTTAATTGCAAAAAATATTAATTAAAATATACAAAATAAGGGCGCGAAATTCAACTTTGCAAAACGCTTCACCGTTGGTCGACAAAACATGACGTGACATTCCACGTTCTGTCTTTTATCGGCGCCTATATTCGTAGTGTTACGGAGAAAGATAGGTGTTCCTGTGGTTTTTTGCTCTTAGCTAGTGCAATTTAAGCATTCTAGTGATATTAGAAATCATCTAGGACAATGACTGAATGTAGTTTTGTCAAAGCACAATCGGACAATCTACCGAAAATAGGTGCATTCATGATGATTGATGACTATATATTTTGCATCAAATCCACATTTAACGTCCGCTGAGGTTAAAGGAGTGAAAGCCGGAAGGTAATTATTATAATACTTATTATATTATAATCTAAAGGATAGGTAAGATATGTATAGTTAGTTATATTCATGAAGTTTTATTGGACTTTTGTTACCTGTTGTTTAAGTAGACAAGCAAGTTGCCTTCTGCTTGATATTTAAAACAAACATAAATTACTGCTGACTAATTCACACTATACTAGCAATTAAATTGTAATATGCTTACATTAAAGTGATCTTCACAACAATATAAACACGATATTGAAGATACTTCATCTCTTCTCATTAATGTACACCATGGTTTTCGTATTTTACATTATTATTTTGTCCAGGAAAAAATACCGTATTGGGTGTACTTCTTTTAGTGTTTTACACTTAGGGACAAGGCAATACCTATAAAATGGTTTTTTAACTTTATCCATCGTCTATTAATTACAATAAATAGTAATTACAACTGGAAGTCGGTATAAAATTACTGTAACACTTCAAGTAAGTTTATGAAACAAACACTAAGCGAAGAACGTGACGTCATCCAAGGCCCGCGAAATATGGCGGCGTTCAAAGAGATCAAATTTTATCGATGTTTTCAATATTATTTTAAAAAATAATTTGAACATTTGCCAAGGTTATTTATATTTTTTATTAGGGTAGAATGATGGAACATGTCAATATAAGATAAAAAAAAAAATACATGCATATTCCCTATTTAGAATAGCACTTATTTCATTATTTTAGTCAACAGTAGGGATAGGGGGAGTGGGAGTTACATATATTGTAACAAATGTGTAATAAGTCATATTAAAAAAATATATAAGAAGTATGTAAACATTACTTTACTGTTAAGGCTGACTTGTCGTACTCCATTTCACAGCAATATAAGTCACAGTAATATAACCTAAATAAGCCTTATTTAATATTATTATATTAAATGCAGTCATTCATTGACAGTTATGAATTATGATTTATTACAGTAATGCCAAGTATTTTGAAACGCACTAATGTCATTTCACTTCATAACGGAACTGTATTTTTTTATTATAGGCATACCGTTAGGCCATGCCTAGAAATTATTCTTTCATAAAAGTTTTCTTTGTTACTTAAAACATATATTTTTGTTTACGTCGAGACCTGTTGAGTGTTTATTAATTTTAATAGTATTGGCGACTAATTAAATGTACTTAAACACGACAGTCGCATATCATATTTGTGATTTGTTTTTACCTTGTTATATACGATTAATGTAGCTTTATCTTAAAATGGTTAATGGTCTCAATTTTTCTTTTATAAATAAGATAATTTTACATAGCAAAGCTATTATGGCTTTGTTATGTAAATTTCATATCATGATTGCTTTGAAGGTTTACACAAGCGATCTCGTTTCTATTTTTATAGGTTCAACCATTATTGTAGCGAGTATTGGAACTCTTCAATGTAAATAAAATGTTTACACAATTACAAGGCCTTTATCATGAAAGGTAAAAAGAACCCATTGTACATTATCTGTTCCAATATGTTTTGTAATCAGATCACATTAGTTTGTGAATGTTTTCAAAGAGTGCAAAAGTAAAAATATTATACTAACTCAATAATATGAACCCTGAATCCTAGTAAGTAAATAACACAGAAGCCTAGCCCAGAGCCTAGCTAGGTCTTCAGGATATCAGTATAATTCCTGTATTTAAGTTTGATTGGCAAACTCAACATGAACGCGAGGGAAGCGACGATAGATAGTAATTAACTACAACGAAGCTTAGATATTCCACAGGTTTCTATCATCTAAATACTTAAATACCGCCATCAAGATTAAAATATTTCCAAGGCCGATTAATTAACTCCGTGAGCAAACTTATAAGGCGAGCTACTTACACTAATTTCGACTAAATCGACTCCACGCCTGGTCCGCGAGATTATCAAACAAAATTGGATGTATTCCACAAAGTTGTTAAACGAACGATCCTTAGCTTTTAATAGAGCTTAGGGAAAAGAAATTGAGAAGACGCGAAAGGATCGTTGTTAAATAAGAAATTCGTTATTTTTTTATTTAAGTGATTGAGAGGTTGTGTTGGGCTATTCAAAAAGATTTGTGATTGTACAGCCTTTGAAAGGCTATTGTTTGATAAAATGGCATAACTGATTTCAATGAAGTTGTCCACACTGATAGATCATATACGTAATGGATGGTGAATAATGAAACGATACACGGCCCAGTATTCATGATGATTAACAACCAAAGTAGATGTTTTGATACTTGTTTGAATTTATCGAACTTCGAACCTTTACTTGTTTATGGTTTATTAAAATTAAACATTCTGATTTGTTTGCTAGTGTCGGATAGACAATACCTAAATAAATACACATTGTTTATAGAGAGTCCCGTATGTTTTGGTCTATTTTCATCAGCCATAACAAATAAAGGGTGACCCAATAAGAGTGCACGATTTAATTTAAAAATAAAACGCATGTTTTTTTTAACGAGTGATAAATTTTTTATTGGATTGTAAAGTAGACTTATTCCGATTACGTATGGAATGAAATATCCGGCATATGGCCCCCTCGGCTCTGAACACAGGCTCTTGCTCTTTCATGAAATTTTAGATGAGATTTTGACCAAGATGTAACTCTATCTCACCGATGACGCGTTGGATCTCGGCTTTGAGCTCAGGAATTGTTTGTGGTTTATTCACGTAGACCTGAGATTTCAAAGCCCCAAAGAAAGAAATTGCACGATTTTGGTGGCCAATTGACATAGGAATTTCGGGAGATGATTCGGTCTGGAAACCGTTGCTTCGATAAATCGATTATTCCGTGCGCGGTATGGCAGATGGCACCATCCTGCTGAAACCACATGTCGTTCAGATCCATACCAACCAATTGAGGTCACAAGAACTTCGTTAGCATGTTCCTGTAACGAATGCCATTTACAGTCACTGCATTTTGGTAATGGGTTTTCACAATGAAAACGCGTTGTTCAGTTGTGTAGCGCTCATTTTTTGATAATCGGAACAATCGTCCGTATGCCAGCTGTCGAATATCAGAGCTGCAATCTCCAAAGTAAAATTTAAATCGTGCACTCTTATTGAGACACCCTTTATATCAATTCTATGATATTTAATTTTCAAAGGCATCACAGCTTTGCGACATAAAAAATTTAGAATAGTTTGTATAATTATATTCCTTACGTTGAAAGCGAAGAAGTGCTATATATTTTCCTACTTGTGCTATAAAACTTAACATTAGGATAATGAGCATTGGCTGAATTTGTCACCAAATTGCACTTGTGACTCTTGAGTTTCAGGTGTCTATGGGCGACGGTAGTCATATACCATCAGATGACCGAGATTTATACCGATATAGTACGGTATATAGTACGGTATATAAGTAACCAACGCCAACGCTAATAAAACCTGAAAACAGAAAAATCTTTTACATTCCATGTAAAATGCTATTCCTGCAAAAGCAGCTACAAGAGCCTTAAAGCTATTTTGGGTTTATTCCTACTAGGTATCACTAACACGTATGTATGTCAATATTAATAGTATTTTTTACTTTTATTTATTTTTTACTATTACATTGTTTTTATTATAATTCTTTTGACATCCAAATATTAATCAACTTAATAAGACATACATCATATCTGGAAATTAGTTATTGTATTTGAGTTAAGTATAACTGTATAATTAGGGGGAGTTTGTTCAAAAACGTATTAATATTAAAAATTTAGTACAATAGTGCCGAATATTAATACAGAATATGTGAACTGGAAATACCTTATCGAGTGTGACCTTACTATTGACCTTCATAAGCCATGAATTCTGCAACATTTTTCACAACAATAACACAACACAAACAACATTTTACACAGGCTGGATACCTGGACATACCGGGGTAAGCTCCAAAAAAATTCAAGTCGTCGCAGGCGCATTATTTGTGCAACAAATAACAATGTTTCACAGTACATGCTACAGCCGGACACAGCTTCTATACAAGAGAAGCGTCCCGGAAGTTTGGGGTTTTCAGGGCTTGCGTCACTTTACGGATGAGGCACCCCAGTGTTGCCAGCCATATACATTATCCAGTTTATCTTCATTTAAGTAGATATAATATTATATAAAAAATATATGTATATTTATTTATTTATATGTGCGCACCTACTCCACACGGTCACCGCTGAAAGTCAGCGCTGTTTGGCGCGCAGCAACTTCCTTGCCGGCGCCATCAGCATCAATGGTGAGCGGTGACCAATTTCAACAAGTGACGTGCAAGTGCGTGCAAATCAATTGTCGCTCTATTTTGTTTTTTATTTATGTTTATTTGTATTTCCTTTTTTAATGTTTTATAACTTTAAGTAATGTAAGCACTAACGTCATTTAAGAAATAAATACTTTTTCTTTCCTTCTTCATACCATAAAAAACAGTTTTAATCATCATTCTTGAAACATAAAAATTTTATTTCAGTTCTAAACGACGACTAATTTAATATAAATAATATAAAAAAAAATATGTTAGAGGGCTTGGACTTTCCGGTAAGCGCCAGTTAGTTGAGCCAGTAACAGGTGTGCGACCAATCACTTTCCTTCCAATGCCTTCAATTCTTAACTACCTTTCCCGTTCAATATATTCCCAATTTTTCCCATTTTTAATTCCCACAGTGCCTGGTTGACAGCAATAGGCTTGGCCCTTATTGCGTAAGTAAGACCAAATTTATAGTTGGCGAACTGTGGGTGTTTAATATACCTCTGTCTACCCCTTCCGGCTTCCCGGCAAACCAAATAGTTTTCAAAAAATGATTTAAATTCAAATAAATAAAATTAAATCTAGTCAAATAAGAAAATGTTTAGAAGTTAGTATACTTCCTGGTTTTACATAACTGGAATACAAGGTTGCGGGTATGCACATAAATGTAAGCAATGACCAACTACAATCTGACTTAACAAATGTCATAAGTTAACCTTTGTGCTTTTTTACGATGCCTTTTCGCTTACGTATAATACAGAGATCTTCATTCAGCCGCAGGTGTTTTTTGTAATGTTTTGCCTTCTTTTGTAAAAATTGTCGCTGTCCTGGTGATAAAACGGAGAGATTATTATATCTGTTAAATAAATGCTGATATAACTGTGGTTATTGCTGCCTGTCACAACATAATTGTTTGCTTTTTTTAGGGTTCCCTTCTTCAGAATGAAAAATACGTAATTCTCATAGAATCACTCGTGCGTCTGTAGAATATATTTCTTTATAGAAAGATTGCAGGAAAAGCTATAAGAAGTATTAAAATAACATAGTTAATATCTCAATATTGTGCGTACAAACTAACATTTGCAGTTGGAATGTATGAGAGTACAAGCTTTTCAACTTTACGCCAGACGATAGGATGTCTTAATAAAATCTGTTCCCGGATCCCTCCTATTTTAGACGCAGTATCGGGTACGGGGAGCGGCAAAAACCCGTGGTTTTAGTCAGTTCTATTTCCACACACCACTCCGACGTGGTGGCGTGACAGCCCGAGGGGTTTTCATACATACAAATAAAAAGGTAATCATTTTAAGAAGCCTGGTTGCAACCTATGCAAGTTTAGACATTTAAACTTTCGCGTTCCATGATATGATTATGTATTTTCACGGGCATTAACGCGGTCACGAAATGGTATTGCATACCTCTGAATTGCCTGACGTTTCGACAAGGTTCACATTAATTCCTGTTGAAATACATAACTGATAAAGATATCAGACAGTGCAGGTATCTCAATTAAAACTAAGAACAACAAGTATCTGTCTATCGCCAGAGGCTGCCATCTCCGATAGAAATAACGTAGTATTATTGGCGCACGTTCCCTCTGTTATAGAGTTGTTGTCGACCGGTTTGAACAAACTATATTCTTATACATATATATACATACCCGCCCGGGCTAGGCAGGGACGATAGAACACTATTTGCCACGATCCTGACACACAGCTCGCGCCTCTTCCGTATTCATCAGACCTTTCATACACGGCCCCTCTTAAGTATACTACCAATCTAGTCAGTATACGTCTTTTGGGGTGTAACCGCACCGACCCGCCCACTACCATGAGTCTTATAAATTTCTTTAGCCATTCGTTCTTTACTAATACTTTCAACATGTTTCAATCAACTATATACTTATAGTTATGACAATCGTACAACTAGCTAACCTAAAATAAATTTCGTAAAGCCATTCAAAAAATCATTATCGGCATCTTCCTACCCTTTTCTCAATTTTACTTAGGGTTGGCGCATTGTGTAACATTGCAACGAGTTTTGGCTTGGATGTACGCCTGCCGCCATCCTTGGGAATGTCGCCGTCACCGTAGACATAGGAAGAAGGTTAATTGGGGTGAGGAAAACAGAATGGAGCGAGGAAGCTAGAGTACGGGATACCGTAAGTCTTGGATGCGGAAACGGGACTGGGACTGCCGTACCTCGAAGAGGCTGGGGTCGCGTATCCGCATGTCCGTCCTGTGATTGGAGAGGCGGGGAGACACCTATGAGGAGGTGAGGACTTTTTTCAACCAATGACCTGATTACTAATGAACGTATTTCTTCCAAGGCCGACAGTCCATTTTTTCTATCAGCCAAAATCGACAGAGGACTCAGCCAAAATAATCCGTCTGACGGACTGTCTGGTGACATCGATATTTTATCTATCTCTTTCTATCGAAATCATATCGTACACGATAAAATGCTTTATGAATATTAATTGGATTCATATAGTTATAATGTGTAAAAAACAGGAAATAGTTATACTTAGTTATTTTATTTTATATATATTGATAGAGGAAGGAAGGATATGAAGTAAAAGTTTGACTGCAGCCTGGGGTGGACGAATAGTATACTGTTTCCCTAAGAAATCATTGCTCAGAACTCCATCCTTCAGGGCTTCAATACCTCCTACCAAGCAGATTATATTTAGTGGGAATATGGCTATTATTAAGTAAAAATAAATGTTTTAGTGCACTTATGATAAATTAAGTATCTTAACAAATGCTCCAATTCATACTCTAATAAATAAGGTTTACCCATCTACGTAATTGGCGTCAAGGCGGTAGAACTTGCCATACGTTACTATGACTAAGATATAGCTATATAACATCTTTTAGTTACGAGCTTCAAAATTAATTTAAAACGTTGGTTGCAGAAACGAGTATTCGTTACATAGATAGTTTTTCAATATTTTGTAACTCCTCTTTTAACTAAAACCATACTATTATGTATTCTGTGCTCAAACTGAAACATCATATACCATGTGAAAACATTTTACGTACTGATTTGCTGCTGACCGGACATGTTTTAAATAATAATTGATGTAATCTATAAATCAATTACATGATATAAATTAATAAGAATACTAATATACTTTTACAGAAGTGAGTTCGTTTTTTATTTGTATGAATAAATTAACTTTTTTGAATTGAAACAAATGTGTTAGAGTTGGTCATTGTAGAATCACATCAAAATAATTTACCTCATTTATAACTGGTAGTAACATATCAAGTTTGATATTTATATTATTTCACACAGTGATAGATGAACACAAATGGATAAGAATAGTATAAACAAATAGATAATGTTCTATAAAGTCATAAACTACTTACTAAGTCCATTTTGATAAAATGTCGAAGAGTCGTCGCCTTCTTCTTCAGCAGGTCAGAATATTTTGAAACTAAACTGGGTACAATTTTTAAGCAAAACTAATGGGATTGTGTGGCTGCATGTTTTACTCCGTAAATGGAATGTTCTAGTTCCTTCGCCTTCTGGAATTGAGAAAACTTTGGAAGCAGTTTGATTAGATAAAAATCGTCAAAGAAAAAAATATAAAAGTAGTCGAGATGTTTTAAATGGGGCGTTCATTTAAAACATCTCAACTACCTGCCGTATCTAGTATAGGAAAGAGTATGTGGTTAAACTGAACCAATGTATATAACTATATAATAAATGCCCCTAGATTCTCCTTTTAATTTCTAATTTTGTTATGCGTGTGCTGTTATGTTTCGGTGTAGTAAATAGATGCTGAATGATTGTTTCTGTCATCTCTAGCCTTAAAATAGAACATCTAAAATTCAAAATTAAAAAACAGTTTGAAACCAATAGTGTATATTTTTACCTAAATACTTTGTTGATAATGTATAAATGTTGGATACTACTATTGGCTTCATTTTGTCAAACCATCTGTAAAGTTTCTCATAACTATATGTGCTTAAGCTGTCTAAAGATACCATTATGTTACAAAATTGTTGTGGAAGATTGTTATTGGCATTTATTGATCTAATTCGTATAACTATTTGTTTATAGCTGTAAGCTACCCAAATAAAATGAAAAAAAAAAAAAAAAAATTACGTGATTGTCTGATGTCTACTGCGTGTTACGCCGGGATTACTACAAGTTACTGTCACTGTTCAAATATTAAAACCCTATTAATATACCTGAAAACTTGCCAGTGAGCTAATGGACATCAACTGGTGATCGCCACTTGAACATACATTCATACAGACACCGCCAGCAAAGTTAGCTAAAACATTATCTTATGTGTGGCTAAAGCTATAAATAACCTAACCATAGCTAGTTCGCGGACTTAGTAATAACTCTTGTAATATATATTCGGACACAGGGCATACACATATACAGATATGTGTATGCGATAGTTTACGGAATTATGTATTACCAAAAAAAATCTTAGTATTAATAGACTCGAAATGTTGATCGGCCAACTATACACTGGTTACAAAATATCGGTATATCACGTATTATTTTGTGTGACAAGGATTCGAACATGTGAGAAGTATAGGTACATAATAAAAAACCATCCCACAACACGCAATGCAACAGAAACGCAGGCGCCTTCATCCGCACGGTTCCTACGTCAAAAAAAAATCCTTGCAACAGAGGCCAGAAGCCAGCAGAATTCCCCGAAATACAAATGTTTACAACAATATTTGTTTAATAACTATGAACACTACTCAAAGTAGTTATTATTCTAATAGAAAAACTGCAAGTAAACCTGTTTTTTTAGAAAGCACTTCACAACACTATTTATAGATATTGACTGTGTTATTTTTGACTAGTGTTGATTGAAGTGTACATTCTGTTAAACAATATTATATTATGAACCAACAGGATATTCGCATCTCCATAAACTAGTAAACATGCTTAGCCCAATCAATATACCAGGGGTGTTGTTGCACTAAGCGAATGTTCAAAATCAATGTTACCTAGTACGCAGTAGTGAGCCCATTAATCACGCGACTCACTAAATACTAGCGATATATATTGGAGAATACTGTTCTATTAAAATTAAATAATTGTGTTTCAACCACTTATGTATATAAAAGTAGTATAGTTTCAGAAGAGGTGGGTTTCAGGAGAATATATGATTACTAACTTTTAAACTTTCGCGTTCTATGACATAATTATGTATTTACACGGGAATTAACGCGATCACGATATACGACGGAGGGCTCGCGCCACTGAGCCAGTCAGCCTGTGATCATGGCCAGTGCAACTTGGTCAAATGTCAGATAATTCAGAGGTATTTAATACCTATTTCGTGATCGCGTTAATTCCCGTGTAAATACATAAGAATATATGATTGAATAGTTATCTGAATACAGATCGTAGTCGAGTTTTCATACACAGTTATTCGCCTTACACACGTATATATATACATACTAACACACCCACATATTTACATTACGCATATAATAAGTATGAGACTCGCTTTCCTTTTCGTAATATTTTATACTATTAAAATAAATATCAGTTCAGTTCAGTTCAAAATAACATAAATAAATTTGAAATGACATAAATAGTCTCTAGAGTACCTACATTAAATACTACAGTTTATATACGTATATAAACTATTCAATTTTAAGGATAAGTGCTAACGTGTGAAATAGTCTCTAGCTATTTCACACGTTGGCACTTATCCTTAAAATTGAATAGTTTATATACCTATATAAACTATTAAATTTTAAGGATAAGTGCTAACGTGTGAAATAAAGATTTTTATTTTTCTAGTGGAGGCGCAGATAAAATGCATCATAGGCTTTAAGGGAAGCAACTGGATCAATATATTAAAAGAGTTTAATTTAATACTAAAAAAGTTTCGGACTAAAGCAAGCGCCAATTGCAGTTCTTAAAAATCTTATTTAGTTTGATTAGTACGGTGTCATATTATGAGTCGTATCACTTTATGCTTTTTATAACAATACACCTTCAAAAATCTTTTACTCGCGGCTTCGTTTGGGTGAATGTAGATTTTGTCAATCAATTCAAGTATCCCTTAGAAACAGTCTTTTTTTTGGGTCAAAAGTAGTCTATTCAATTTCAGACTGTAAACTATCTCTGCGCCAAATTTTATCCAGATCCGTTCAACCGTTTTTGCGTAAAAGAGTAAAAAACATTCATTTTCACAAACTTTCGCTTGCTGCTGCTGCTGATAGCTGGTAATAGTCAGATTTAGGACAGCTAGGATTCAACACATTTGAGCACAAAGGTTCAGCCTCCTAAACTTACCGTTATTACAACAGCTAGTCTACCTATAAAACTTGTATAAAATAAATGGCTGTGAAGTTTACTACTAATCTACCATAAAAGTATACTATCTTCGCCGCCAGCTATTAAAAACATTCGTACTAGTGCCACACAAATAAAAAGTTATAAGTAAAACTGTTCACAGCAATAAGCCACGCCAATGCTGTAAGAGTGAGTTAATTGAATCAGGATCGGGCGCCATTAAAGCTTTGATACCTCAACTCTTTTATAGGATTTCAACCTCGAGTAATTGATTGAAGTTTGAGGAAAGGATTAATTTATTTTAAGTGCAAAAAATGTTCTTGATTCAGCTGTACCTCTTTTTTCTGTTTATGAGAATGCCACCTCTTTTCTTATTTATCCAATACTTCCAATACCCTACATAAGCTCGTAAAGTAGCACTTTTAGCGTAGTGCAATAGCAATATCAACAATAGCTAGAAATACTATAAGGGTTAAACTTTTTTTTTTAGTTTTTGTGTACTTTTTGGGTATTACTTAATGTGTAAACAACCGTTGGTTGTGACAGTGGTCACTGATCCGCTCCTAAAACTTATTTGCTGATTTTAAATATCCTAAAATCTTTCTAAATAATAAGGTAATCAAATACAAAATTAATTCAATTGATAGTTCCAGAGATTACCGCGTTTAAACAAACAATTACTACAACAAAAAACTCTTCAGCCTTATTATATTAGTATTTGGCTTTTTAGTATACTTATACTAAACATCAAAAAGCCGCTTTTAAACAAGAAAAAATAAAATAAAGAATACACATCTTGTTCCAGATTTAATTGTCTTAATAAATCTCGAGCTCAGAAGAGGGGTCAGAGCCGTTAAATTTGTCATACTGAGTAATTTGACTGGTAAATAGATGATTGTGAGCTGTCTGTCTGTGAGATACTTTGCAATTTAATAATGTTATGTAAGTGTAGAGACGCTCCGAGTCACTCAACGAGCTATGGAGCGGGCTATGCTCGGTGTTCCTCTGCGCGATCGAATCAGAAATGAGGAGATACGCAGACGAACGAAGGTTACTGACATAGCCGAACGGTCAGCAAATTGAGTCGATGGGCATGAGAAGTTTACGGATGGAGACCACAGACCGGAAAGCGCAGGACAGGCAGCGTGGACAGACGACCTAGTAAAGATCGCCGCTTCAAAGCGGTCTTCTTAGAAGTCATCAAGGGTGGCCTATGTCCAAAAGTGGACGTCCTATGGCTGAAATGAAATCATCATCAGATGATGATGATGATATGTAGTGTAGTAAAAAGTAGTAGTTCGGTGAGTTGAATTTATATTTATTAAAGTCAAGCGCCATTCAACCTGACGCGATTGGTCGCTTCACCCCTTGACAAACTCCAAAACTGGTCGCTCATCCTCGACACACACACACCGGAGTACAACCGTATATATTTAATAGATCTAATCTTTAATGTGTGTGGCTAGTTCAACAACTTTTAGTTAATATCCAAGCGGTCGGCATAGGTACTAAATGTGAGGACAAATTAGCCGGCGTTATATTACATTCATAATTATGTATACATGTACATTTACATCTTGGAAGTGGCTGACTGGTAGTAAGATAGAAGATCAAGGTTTTCGAAATTTTCTTTCCCCATATATCACACACATTATACACACATAATATGTACTATAGTGGTGTCCTTATTATGTAAGCAATCCACTATGTCCATATTGTCCATATTCTATTGTTAATTGTTAATAATATGTTTAACAGGAGATTCCGCGTAACAGAACAATCAAATTGGTCTTCTAGATTAATATTTTTATATTTCAAGATCTGCCAATCGTTGCACGTACACCTCTGGAATAAAAGTGACGCTCAGAAGGGAGGACTAGCGTACGGTGTAATTCAATGAGGTGATTGGTCTTGCTTTAAGTAAATGTTCTGCAATCAGTGATTCGATTTCGATTCTTTTAGCTTAGCAGTCTTTAGCACTCCGCTTAATTTACCCTATGTAGGTACCACCACAGGTGCAATTTATTTTATAA
Organism: Callimorpha dominula; assembly: GCA_949752705.1. Lineage (NCBI taxonomy): Eukaryota > Metazoa > Arthropoda > Insecta > Lepidoptera > Erebidae > Callimorpha > Callimorpha dominula. The sequence goes on along the minus strand of OX456999.1, from coordinate 24,198,493 downwards.
GCACTTGGCCCTTGTAACAGCAAGGTAATATTCAGTTGCCACCGATGTTTTAAACTATTGTGAGCATTTTAGTAACACTAAGACTCCGTACTGCTACATAGCTTTAAAGCACCTCTTGGACAAAAAGCTGTCAAAAATAAAATATTTCCAAAAAAAACGGAAGTTTCTTTGACAATCCAACCGAAAGCCTTCACTATGTCAACAATAACTACCGTTGGATGCAAGTCATTAATGCAGATATCAAAGCACTTACACTCCTAATGAATGGTGCACATTTGCTAACATCTTAATATTGTCATCGTCAGCTTTCTCCATAGCATATTAGTTTATGCAAAGAAAGTGTTTTTTGGAGTTTACTCCTTAAGTATCGATTTGAATATAAGGCGCCCGGTATGAAAAAAATATGCAGAGTAAAATTTAGTGATTAGAGGGCAGCGTAACGCTTTATTGTGCTTTTTATGCTTTATTGGAGTTTACTCCTTATTCTCGACGCATGTAAGTAGAGATGTGTATACCTTTATGTTATATATATATGTGTAAATACATACAGAATATATAGAGGGAGGGAGAGAGGGAGAGAGGGAGGGAGGGAGGGAGGGAGAGAGAGAGGGAGGGAGGGAGAGAGAGAGAGAGAGAGAGAGACAGAGAGAGAGAGAGAGACTCCAGTAAATTGTAAACTCCAGTCGTGCGTCGGAGCTGACACACCATTTTTTTTTTTTCAGTTGCATTAACAGTCAATCAGCACGTCTTTCAGCAAGAGTTTGTTTGAGTCTGATCGGCGAAGGAGATGATGGCTGGTCCATGCGTCATACTCGTGAACGGGTGCTGCTTGGGGTGACTGGTCGGCCTAGTCAGCGATGCTTTAGCCTATACTATTATTTTGGTTCGATCAACTGCAACTCTAGCCTCTTAATCCAGTCACGAATTATTTTTAACAATAGATTTTGCAACTGAATGAAGGTGGATGTGCACCTTGAATGATTTCTATGTTTAATAGGTTCAAACCTTCAACGGTATCACTGAGTGATTTTTATTTTTTAGTACGTTAGCTTTTGGAGCATTTCAATAAAATGAAATTCAGGTGGCATCAGCTTGCATCCTGTTTACCTCTCGTGTAACACTAACACTATTGTACCTGAAGATCTGACTTTTAAAAAGAGTGGCCATGAGTTTCTTTGCCAGTATTCTTCTCATAAGGCCCTACGCATTTTGGAAACTGGAAGTTATAGATCGACACAAACAGGCAGTAGATTTTGGTGTTTTTCACCTAATTTACCTTGACAATCCAGTACATGCTGTGGCGTCTGTTTGTGCCGATCTATCATTTTAACTCTAGCTTCAATTTAACGTTCATAAATGTCACTTAGTGTCGTAATTGAATAAATGATTTTGAATTTGAATTTGAATTTGAAGTGGTTCACAAATACCTATAGGATCATGTAATTTTTTTGTGAAAGCAATACTACTACAATATTAGTTTTGCAAATACGGAAACTACATTAACAAATTCCGAAACAAATCTCTAAACAGAACCCGGGAATGAAAAATCCTGCAAATAAAATTTGGTTCGCTGCATGAGTGCTTTGAGTCAAATTAAAAAGTTGTGGCCATACCATCTCCTTTGAACGATAAACTGAATTGCCGCTGTAATTTATTTTTTACAATTTAGATTTATTTTGTATCTGTACATGTTTTTTCAATGTTATATGAAAGCAGTTGTTTTCTGTGAAGATTCTTTTCCTATAATTTCTTTCTATTAACTAAAAAGTTTTTTGTATAATCGGAACGTACGATAATTAAAAAAAATGTACTCATTATTACTATCAAATACGAGTATTAATTTTAACACCTGGTTTGTTTAAGGCAAACGTTGCTGCTTCATGCTAATGTTCTCCTAATGCGAGGCGTACATTTGAGGCCTCTATCGCCTTCTGATTAGCGAAGAGCATAGAGCTTGCTCTGTCTCTGGATTTTGGAGCGGTAACCATGATCTCAATTCTGACAGGAAACGGACTGGAAAGCTGTAAACCGAAGAAAATCAAACATAACACTCAGATGGCCTGGTGGTGGTTGGTAGCGAAGACCTGCCACCCAGTTACCTAGTCAAGGAGGGCTAACTCTTCATAATTTTAGGGGCTTGCCAGAAATCATTACCAATACCTGTCGGGGAAGGTTGAGAAACGCCGTTTCGCTGTAGATCAGGTCAATTGAGTCAGTGGTGTCAGTTAAAATCTGATATAATCGCGTCGTTTATGATGGCATCATTGGCGTAGTACCCAAACAAAAATTGATGTCAATTTTTATCTGCAATATAATAAAGAAAAATATATAAAGTCTTTTATCGAAAGGATCGATTATGTTATAAAAAGTTTGTTGGACTAGAAAAATAAAATATTGAGTGACTCATTACAATCTGAACAGTCCATGGACTGAGTTACATTTATCTCTCAGTAAATTCAAGTATCGAATTTTGTGACAGAACCACGATAGCAAGAAATAAATAGTTCACAAGTTGGCGTAAAAACACAAATGTACTCGTATAGCCTTTCCTCAATAACGGGTTTCGGTCAGATTGTCATAAAGAGTCACCTTATCGTTATTTTTAGTACATTGACATAATATCTGGAATACTTTGATTAATTATTATTATCGTTAGGAAATATTATACACCTAGGTCCATAGGTTCATGTTTATAAGAGAAACTAAATATCATCGATGTTCAGTTTCTCTCAGTTTTATTCAAATTGGAGATTTATACACCTCTCGTGGACTTACGACCATTGGTAGTTAGCTGCAGGAACATATGTAGCTTGGAAGGCGGCCAGAGCGGCGTGAAAACCACATATTTCACAACATAAAGTGCTATGGCTTTAAAATCGGCACCCATCCGTATCACGTTTGTTTGTGACCTCGTTCGGTACTTGGTACAGCTTTAATAATTTATCATGGTAAGTTAGTACTGTTATATCAATGTAGAAGTGTAGAAAATGGACGGGTCATTCACAGTACATATTAGAGGCCCTTAAATACTTGCGGTAGTGCCTTTAACCGTGAGGTAAATATAACTTCTAGTGGCGGGTGAGGTGCGATCAAGACTGATTTTATTTGAATAAACTTTTAATATTTGTTTTTAAATTTTCGTGACTTGATAAACTCCACATCCTTAAAAAAAATTGTCTTAAAAAAAAACTAACTGGCAAATGACTTAGTTTCAGATCTGCCGGAGGAAATGGACGTGGGCCCGTCAACTACTACATAACTGCTTATTTACACAATTAAGTTCATCTGTTTGCCGTCGACAAATGCTTTCGTTACGCTAAACTTTAATTGCTCCTATCGTTTGATCACATTACACATTATTTAGTACTACCGCAGTTATAGCGCTTTTAAACCCAATGATTATTACCCATAGCTGTTAAAAATTATCACTTCATGTTAATTTTAATTAAACTATTACGATGATGACTATCTACTACCTCATTAAACAATTATGTCGCTAACAAAACTTAAGTGCATTCCTTCGATTAATATTACTGTAAGATTATATCGAATATTTCTATAAGGAAGTGATCGATTACATATTATGTAATATTGTTGGAATTTATTAACATATGACAATCTGTTAGGACTTTAGTATGATGTAATTAATCATTATTCATCACACAAAATCTTTTTAATATAATGTATGAATGTCCGAAATTGTTTTCCTCGTACATAATTTCTTAAATATTTACCAGCTACCCGGCCACACGTTGCTGTGGCTCAGTAATGTTTAATAAAAAAATATTGTGACTATACTACTCAAGTTGGACCAAACTGCAAACAGTAAGAGTCACTAAAATTAGTTCATTACTGTAGGAGTTCATCGCGGACAAAAACGTGACACCCAATTTTTTATATATAAAGTAAAGTAAAACTAATCGTTATCCACTGCTCTGAAATGTGAAGTTGAAGCCTCTATCACTTTAGGAACAACGCCAATAATTGTGTTCAGAGCTTTGGTCTTGAGCTATTTCTTAGCAAAAGTTTGCTACAATATGTCCAGATATTTTGTATCAAATATAATAAGTAATTTCTATATACATAAATATATATATTATTAGGTCAAATAGATTTGTCACCTTTTACCTGAACCTTGAAAACGCGTGACTAACTTTATGCTGGCACAAAGGATTTAGAAGTGTGCTACATAGTACATAGTTCTAACGCGAAAATATTGTGCCACAGAACGAAATACGGGAAACCTTGTTTTTGTAGTATTTTTTAAAAAAACTTTTGCGTTACGGTTCTAGTATAAAAATCTATACCGATATTAAGTTATTAATTGCTGTGTTTCGTAAAGAATATATAAAAATGTTTACATATTCATTAATAATGCTTTTTAAACTTTGTTTTATTTCGTAGTTGAAGTAGTGAAGCAAATATGGAATTGTCACCAGGATTGTTTTCTCACTCTATTGAAGCATAAAGCATCTCGACATATAATCAAAAGGAAAATTGGCAAATTGGCGACTGATGCCAACTGCTGTTAGGTACGTACAAAGAACACGGCAATACAAAGGTTGCTGGTAATGACTGCTAGCTAATTAACCGTTATTTATTACTACCCCGGATCAAAAGAGGACGAAAAGTTGGAACTTCCTTGCCTCTAACAAGCTGGCACAATAAATACGTGACATTTATAGATCACGGCACCAGAGAAGTTTCTTTTACGGTTGTATTAACATTTTGTTTTTCAAAATAGCTTGAGTCGTTCAGAACAGTTATTTGTAGCTTTTATTTCAGTATAGTGGCATCCAAGACAATAAGAGACTTTGTAAAAAATTAGTTGTGAAAGAGTGTCCAATATTTTGTAATCTTTATCTTCCTTCTCTTTTCCCTATTTTCATTGAGGTCGGCGCAATGTATAACATTGCAAAAGGATTTGGCTTTTTTTTTTCGGCGGCCGGCCATCTTTGAAAATATAGTCGTTTTAAGACGGTAAAGGAGAAAAAAAGGTAAATATGTATAAGGAAAAGTGGGTAGGGACAGGAACTTAGGGTAAGGGTTACCGCAGGTCTCGGATAGGTAACGTGACTGAGACTGCAGTAGCTCGCAGAAGCCGGGGTCCTGTGACTGGAGAGGCCAATAGAACAGGAACACCTGCTGGCACAAGTACGTATAGAGTCCAATATTTTTCAATATGTTAAGTTAAAAATACTTACTTTTTGATGAAATGCCGTCGCCGCCTTCTCGTCTATCAGAAACATCGGGCGCGTTCATGTTTAATGTTGCAGGTAGGCGTGAGTTGGCGGGCGTGGAGAATAAAAACGTGATTGTCACACAGTAATTTTACTACACTTATTAAAACACAAAAACATACTCTGAATAATCATTAGAAAACTTTAAATCTCGACACTCCACAGAACACGTGGTGCGCCTACGAGAATACGAGATGCAAATCGATTCTGCCTTTCCAGCGGCCTATCCGAACCGTAAGTGTCATCTGTCGCACGCCAGCGCTCGGTGTTGCGTCAGTGTCTTAACTTCTGACACTTTATTAATAATGTTGCCAATAATAATAATAATAATAAGGTGCGCCGTCATATATATATAATCAAAGGTATGTATGTATGTTGATCCGTGCTCTAGAAATCCTAGTACAAACGCTGCTTAGTTTGGGTCTGGTTGTGCTCTTATACATTGCAATAGTACGTTGTCCCAGAATAATATAATTATTATTCATTTGGGATTCGGTGGTATTACACAACAGTTGTGCTAGTAGAAATAAAACGCGCCTGTCTGACTCGCGCACTGTTTCTGATAATGGTCCCCCATGCATTGATATATGCCACAGTTAATTTTTAAACAGTAAAATATAAGTTTGGAATGCAAAAAAAAAATTGTGAAATATCAACAAATTAAAGACTTTCGGATTTTTTCCTTTACTTGTGCTGTGAGACTTCATTTGTTTGCTGAAGTAAATATGTACCTGCGAAGTATTAAAATTGCTTAAAATAAGACTTCAAATGCTAATGGCAATATCTTTTGATTGCATTGACTTAGGAGCTTGATTTTTTACAGCTTTAAGGGACCGCAGGCGTAAGTATTTGATGTTTGTGTTTACTGTATACAGTAAAAACAAACATTAACATTATATAGCGAAGACGACCTGAACTACGTATTGCGCTATGAGAGTTTTCCCGCCGATTAGTATATATACAGTTTCCCATAATTAGCCGTTGGGTCGCAGCCCGCCGCTAGCTTTGTTGTTGGAGGGACACGATAACCGTTCCTCCACAATACCTCCACGTGTTTCTCAAAAGAAGGGTCTTGACAGACAAACAGATAGACGGTCAATGAAGTGACCCTAGAAGGACAAACCCAACCCTAAAAATAAAGTATCTTAGAATATAACCCTTTTTGTGGATAGTTCTACTCTGCACTAAGCCCAGAAGTAATAATATTATTTAATCCTACATACAATGATATCATTCGCTTCTTTAACCAAATGATTTCGGACCTACTGAACCCGTCAACCTTACCCTTCAATATGTTACCCACTCACCCCGTGGATGAAAGGACCCCATGACTCATCATTACAACTCACTGGAAGTACACTTACAACGAAAAGTGGATTAATAAATATTTAACTCGTTCTTGTTAACTAAAATATATTTAAACATGCATTTCTTTAGGTAGGTAAGATGGTCATATGTATGTTTTTGTTGTATGCCTGGATGGATTTAGTATTTTCCCTATGAACCAATAACTGAAGAAAAAAGAAATAGAAAAACATGGCGATGCTCATGCTATTAACTTTATCATTAATTACGTTTTGCCCGAGACTCCGTCGCGTTAATGTAGATTTTGGGAAACCGGACGAATGTTTAAATCACTGATTTATAATGATTTATCACTGATAGGATATACGTTGTACTGTTGTCCAAACTCATTAAGATGTTCATACTCCGTTACTTCAACAAGTCTTATTTAATATACTGACCCCATGAGTATTCACAAGTTTGGAGTAGGGTTATATCTTTCATAACTGCGTTGGTACCCCCGAGCTCCACTTGGCATCCGGCCAGAGGATATTTCCTACTTATGCGAATGCCTAGAGATGAGGTCAATTGGTTGTGTGAGTGGTTAGTGACAAGTTTAAGATGTGCTTATTGATATACGTATACATACACTCTCTTGTCGGGATCCCCGAAGTTATAGGCATATTAGACGCCAACATTTTGCCAACTATGATTTTGTCCCACTGACGTAATAAAGCCCAAGCTTTTTCTCTTTTACCGGGCACTTTAGGAGTTAAAGATGGGAAATTGGAAGTGTTTTGAGAAGGAAAAGTAGGTAAGAAGGCAATGCTAGGTAAGGGACATTCTTTATACGAATGGATTGGGAAGTGTAAGCAATAGGGTGAGCAGGTCAGGGCCTGTCCCTGGGTAGTCCGAGTCCTCTATGTGTGACTAAATATGTACACTTAAATAAGAAGGAGTAGTTCTTCTGATAATTTAAATAAATTTAATATTTGTTTAGGAATCTGACCGAGAAAGAGATATTTACTATATGCATTACTATAATATAACTTCTATTATGTTTTGGCAGATACCCAACAACTGATAAGTTTATACTGTATAGTGATCGGTAATGCGAACACAATAAAGACAAATGCACACTGTGTAGGGACATGTAGTAAGTAACTCACCCCAATGGACAACACTTTGGTCTGTGTTTTATTCGGTCATTGTACGTGTATGACGAAGTAAACCAAATACTATTTCATTGTATTGAGACGTAAATAAAATAAAAATTCTTATCGGCTGAAACAATTTGATCTACGTGTCTACGCCATTCTATTCCATTGCCTACAGCCACCGTATAAGGAACCGGTCCTGTCACTTTAGAAACGCTACCTTCTGCCCATTTCCCTCCCCTTAACGAGTAGTTGCAAGCTAGTACCTTGTCCCTCAATTCGAACTGACGTTGAGTACCGGTATCACGTGCTGCACGCCGCTCCTGTGCGCACCACTGCGGCTACGTCAGGCCGCAAAGCATCAAACCGGCTCCGCAGCCGCCGCCCATGCAGCGCGACCTTGCGATATTGAAAAAGAAATTTACTAAGTGCTGATGGTACATCTTCGCGAAAATTCGTCAAAAATACCAACTCGTCGCCAATGAGACGTAAATAAAAGGCGGGAAATACAACAGACTGACGTTTATTAGGTCACTGCTCCTAACTACAAATTTTACCACAGATGGCGCCACTACATCGTACCATTATGACATCAATAATTTTGACATTCTCATTACCCATTGCAGAAGAAGCGGATCAGAACCAGAAAAACTGAATGCTGGAGAAGCTTCTGTACTAACATAGATAACAACAATCAGGCTAACAGAGTCAAAAACATTTTGAGCTGTGAAAGAGGTCACAGCCTTGGCTTCTTGAAAAAACCTGATGGGACTTATACAAAAACAGATTCAGAGACCTCAGAACTGTTAATGATAACTCACTTCCCAGGATGTCGAATATCAAATGAGAAGGACACATGGGAAGACAGTGGGGAAAATACACCAGATGATTCAGACTGGACCACTGCCCATAAAATCGTGAATCATGAAAAATTAAATTGGGCGATCAATAGCTTCCTTCCATATAAAGCGGCAGGATTGGACGGTATTTTCCCAGGCCTGCTAAGATGGTGTGATGGGTCTTTAATAGATCATCTCCAGATCATCTACGTAAGCTGCTTGGCTCACCGCTACATCCCCTTGAAATGGAGAGAAGTCAAAGTAGTCTTCATCCCCAAACTCGGCAAAGGAGATTACACACAACCGAAATCATTTAGACCCATCAGTCTCACATCATTCTTACTTAAAGTGCTGGAGCGACTAATAGACAGGGAAATCAGGAGCACTGCACTAGTCAGCTACCCTTTGAACCCCAACCAACATGCTTATTCGATGGGCAAATCAACAGAATCTGCCCTACATCGAGTCGTTTCATATATAGAGGGCAATCTAAAAAACAAAATATCAACCCTAGGAACCTTCATCGACATCGAAGGTGCCTTTGACAAAACCAGCTTCACCAGCATAAGCCAGGCTCTGTCAAGACATGGGGTCGATTCCACAATTGCTGGGTGGATCGACAGCATGCTTAGATACAGAGCTATACAATTTACTGCAAATAACACATCGAGAGGGGTGGTGGCCAGAGGATGTCCGCAAGGTGGAGTCCTCTCACCTCTCTTATTCTCATTACCCAGCTCAATGACCGCAAGTTCTTCACAGTGGGCTATGCGGACGACCTGACCATCCTCATCAGTGGCCGCTTTGAGAGTGTGGTATGCGACCAAATGAGGTCGGCTTTGAAGGTCGTAGAACAGTGGTGCGAAAAACACAACCTAACAGTGAACCCGACAAAGACGGAGATGATTATGTTCACAAATAAACGAAGTTTAGGAGAACTGAGGCTACCTAAACTATTCGACACCCGTCTAGCCCTTACCAAGGAGGTCAAGTATCTAGGAGTGATACTGGACAGTAAACTCCTATGGAACAGACACCTGGACGCAAAACTAAATAAGGCCTGCATTATTTTCTGCCAATGCAAGCGACTCCTCGGCAGAAGCTGGGGGCTATCACCGAAAATCACACTATGGCTGTACAAAACGGTTATACGGCCAATCATCACATACGGTGCTATTGCCTGGTGGCAGAGAACGGAGCTAAGCACTGTCAGAAACAAACTACAGCAATTCCAGAGACTAGCATGTACTGCCGTCACTAGTTGCAGGCGCACAACTCCCACAACTGCCCTTGAGGTGGCTCTTGATCTAGCCCCACTGGACCTGTTTATACAACAGGAGGCAGCTGTGGCAGCCATCAGACTTAAACTGTTGGGTCTGTGGTATAACCGAGAGGGTCCCCATATAAAATTATGGAATCAAGTAGTGGAATATCAACCACTAATCGCTGCCCCATGCGACAGGATCCCGAAACAACATATCTTTGAGAGGAAGTATCAAATACAACTACTTGAAAACGACCGAGATCAATCTGGCATACATGAAGTGCGAATATACACGGATGGTTCCAAGATGGGGTCAGGGACTGGAGCCGGAGTTTTCTCACAAGATTTAAATATAAAAATATCACTGGCGCTCGGTCAACACAGCTCCATATTTCAATGCGAGTGTGTTGCAATAACCTACGCCGCGACTGCGGTCATGTCAAAAGGTATAAAGGAGTACAACATCCGAATACTGTCAGACAGTATGGCCGTCTTAAGAGCCCTGGAGGGCAACACCATTAACTCCGGTCTCATTTATGAATGCCACCAGACGCTAGAGCGTTTAGCCTCTGCCAATGGGGTGATTCTGCAGGGGATCAGAGGGCAAAGCAATTCATTAGGGAACGACGCCGCCGATGAGCTGGCAAGGAAGGGATCCGCAACGTCAGTGGCAGGCCCAACTATATTACTGCCACTTCCCTTTAATCAACTTCGCTCATGGGTAAGACAACGGACTCGTGAAGCGCACAACGGCCGTTGGGCCGTCACACCGGGCTGCAGGCAATCTAAACTGGTGCTGACGGAGGTCTCACCACGTTTAACTTGCAGACTGCTCAGTCTTAACCGACTCGACATCAGAATAATTGTAGGGACTATTACGGGCCACTTAGCCCTAAACCGGCACCTATTCACCATCGGTGCGACAGACAGTCCTCTATGCAGAGAATGTCTCGACGCGGAGGAAACGGCCGCCCACGTTATCCTGGAGTGCGAGGGAGTGGCCACACAACGGGCAAACATCCTCGCAGGTGCGAGATCGCTCCTAGAAGCCTGCGAACGCCCCAGGAGGCTTCTGTGCTTCTGGAAGGAGCTAGGCTGGCTCAACTAGTCAGCTTATCTGAACGCATAATGGACCATCTATGAGTCTAAATGCGGAAACAGAGCCCTTCACCAATACCAATACCAATACCCATTGCAGGGTGAATACTTGACTATTGAAATACTTCAGACTATTTACTGCTATAATATTATTTACCTACGTGTTTACGGGAATTAACGCGTTCACGAAAAGGTATTACATACCTCTTAATTGCCCGACGTAATGTAATACCTTATCGTGATCGCGTTAATTCCCGTAAATATGTAAATAATACTGTATCCTAGAACGTGAAAGTTTAAAAGTTAGTATATTCACTGCTATATAACACATTTTTAAAAATATTTTATAAATACTAAATTAAAATAAAAACTATCAACTGAAACATCCCGGTCTCTAAATAGCCTACGGTGAAATGGTCCGCGTCGTCTCTTCCTGGAATTGCACAAACTTTATTGATTAATCCTAACCCAGGCCAACGTGTAATATATTTTGTTGCATTTCATAAATGAAAAGGCCTTTTGATGAACGATCTCCACGTTGGCGTGATGTTCATAAATTGTTGGAAACTTTGGGTATTCAACACTCGTTCAAAAATTACCTTTTTGATGCGAATACTGGATATCTGCATCGTATATTTTTACAACGCTTTTGGTATTTTTTCGTCCAATTTCGGGTAGATTGACCATTGCGGACGGAAGGGCCAGGCGTGGAAATATTGTAGAGGCCTTTAAGCAAGTTAATTATACTTTATCCCATTTAGGACGGCCTATTTTAGTACTTTTGTCTTGTACGTTTTGAGTATCAAAGCTAAGCCTAAAGACTCCTAAACCTGACTGTAATAAACCTGTCTTTACCTGTCCTAAACCGGTCTCTAAATACTAGAGACCCTCTCAGCTTTCTTCAGTGGGGTACTATTTGCACTTCTACCTTTGTATTTAGACACACAGTGGAAAATTTATACTAACTTAACTATTTAGAAGTTTAATGATTAACAACTTATAGTTCGGAGCATAACAGATTGTTAGTCACTGATAGGAGTAATTTGCTTCTTTCTTTATACTTTTATTTTAATAAAGTATTGCACATTTTACTTTGTAAATAAAACTACTTAACAATTCTTATAAAGTACAGTTTAGCGATTTCTTGTTTATCACCTTAAACTTAACTGTTAAACAAAAATAGGTAAAAAAAGGGGCAGTTTGCTAAAGGCACAGACTAAGTATGAAGCGCCAGTGTCGTCCACCGTTAACAAGCATACGGCCCGCCTGATGGTAAGCAGTTACCGTAGCCTATGGATGCTTATTGTAAGTCCAGGGGGCTCGCATGCGCGTTGCTGACTCTTTTAAACATATAGACTACTTTTTTGAAAAACCCCATATGGGTAAAGACTCGGCAGCGAGCTCATTCCACAGCCGCAGCGTTCGGCATTTCCTGTCGCGAACGCTCGGTACGCCGAGCGCGACTATTTAGGTTCCGAGGCGTGCGGATGAACACTCTGCCGGCGGCCGGTCCTGTGATAGAATGCGGCCGTATTCATTATTATTTTATTTCTTTAAAATATGCTGTTATAAAGAAAATGTCACCAAAAACAAAGTTCAACATAACGAACATCGTTGTAAATGCAAAGTATTGGCTCGTATTGTATGCAACATCCATCATAATCCAATACAGCTTCTAAAAGGAATGATTTTATAAATCAAGTATTACCATTTCTCCAAGCAATTCTCAATCAAAACGGCAACATGATCTAGTGAATCTAATTTCCCTACATACGTATGATACAATTCAACCATCTGATTATTGTCCACATTAGTTACAAGAGAAGAAACTTACATTAACTTGATATTTACATTGTTATCGCAGCCCTTAACGGATCACTTAATACGGTATCTAATATCCATTAGTATTTCAGGAGGTACTTTGTTAACGCGTTTAGTTACTAATATATCACGGCGAAGTAGATTAATTATATCATAATACATATAGGGAACTTACCTAAAGGAAATGTGGTTTCTAAGATAATGTTACATTTGTATAGTTTCTCTTAGAATAGATGGTACATACATACATACATACACTCACACCTGTATCCCCTAAGGAGTAGACAGAGGTGTGGAGAACATCCACACTTTGGCAACTACAATTTGGTCCCACGTAATATTATTATCGAAGGCTATTGCCATCAATCGGGAACTTTGGTAATTAAATATGAAAAAATTGGGAGCATATTTAAAATGAAAGACAGGTAAGAAGGAAAGTAATATTGTTTATATGGATGGTTTGAGGAGTGTAAGCTTAAGGAGTGCAGGGCCAGGTCACATATCAGTGTCTCGAATTGGCTGGTGCCGGAAATTCCGAATGCCAAGCCCTCTAAAAATAGAAGGGAAAACTTTTATAATGCCGAAAATCAACTGTATCATTGGCTAAGTGCACATACAACTTGGCTTTAGTTACATAATTGTAGGATGTACAGATTGGCTAACGATTCTGTAACTAGATGAAGACAAAGTAAAAATGAAACGCATTTATTCGTGAGTAAAGTCTTTTATAAGTCCTCGGTGTAATTGCATCCATAAAACCTAACACTAATCTCCTGTTGTGTTACTTCACTATATTTATTTACAAGATATTCCAGGTCAGTGAGAATTCCTCCGGGGGATTTATAGATAGTTTGAAGATGTATGTGTACAGGCTGTATTTGAAACAGAACACTTACTTAAAGATGTATGTGTACAGGGTGTATTTGAAATAGAACACTTACTTAAAGATGTATGTGTACAGGGTGTATTTGAAATAGAACACTTACTTAAAGATGTATGTGTATAGGGTGTATTTGAAATAGAACACTTACTTAAACCACTGAAACGAAATGACTGTATCATGCAGTTACAATAATAATTTTTGAAAAAAAATCCGTTTACAAGTAATGACCGGTTGAATTTTCAGGTATTTTCTACTTTTTAGCTCACACTTCACTATACTAGTGAAGTGTGTATTCTTATACGAGTAGCCTCCAGCTAAGCCAAATGCTCATGTTAGGAGTAGGTTCTTATCAGTAGTGTTTTGGATGGAGTTTAAACCCGCAACCAGTTGACCGCTAGTCCGGTGCCTTAGCCTTTACGATATCAACCGCTAAAAAAAAAAAAGAATTATCAACACATAAAACAACAAACACTCACTTTCGCATTTATAATATTAGTAAGGATTATAAATGCGAGAGTAACTCTGTTTGTCTGTCTGTTATGTCTTAATTCCTAAACCAATAAACCAATGTGGATGAATTTGGATATAGGGATAAAAGGGATCTTTTAAATTGTACTTTTTGTCGCGGAAATGAAACTTGAAAGTGGTGAAATAGGGGATCAAAGTTTGTTTGGGAGAGATTCTACGTAGTCCAAGTCGCAGGCAACAGTAGGTAATGTAATATTTCTAAGTAGTTATTTTTGTTATTGATGGCAAAATGCTGGGTTTACTTCGTTCCTCGCCACATAATTAGACGAGTAACTCATTAACGAGTTCCATTTTACTTTCGTTTCGTGAAAGAGGATATAATATGAACGAGTAATTGACCTTTCCATAATGAGCTTTCTACATGAAAGCCAGTTTTGGTCTAACAAGTTATTATATTCTTTGCTCATTTAATGAAAGAAACAATTGTGAGAAGGTTCTAGACCAGTTGCCCGAAGAATACTCTTCAAGCTGATAGTTGAAGCTCAAGGTGATCTACAAATTAATTAAAAGTGTTTTTATATATCAGATAGACACATATCTTCTGTATATTAAAACGCGAAGAGATTTCTCGCCCTCAGAAATGTGAAATTTGAAATACTTAAAGTAGAAGTGCTAGTGAAAAACGGCTACAAGAAGCTATATGCAAACAGTATATTTATTTTGACCTGTCATGGTACGGGAAGTCAATACAAAGACGGTTCAAGTTACACTGGTTCAATTATGTTTAACAAAACAGTTAAAAGTTAATGAGTTATGGTCAAAATTCCACTGCCAGGCGATCTCTAGTAACGATAATACCTTATTTACTGTAGGTACACCACATTATGAACAGAGTAACAAATTAATTAACGTTTGACGGTACCGTGGGCGGTAATGTCGCTAAAAGCGATGACTTCCAGATCTGTATGAGCATTAACTGATGAGGTCGTTAACATATTTATACTAGTGTTATAAATACAAAAGTAGCTCTGTCTGTCTGTCTATTACGCTTTTACTCCTTAACTACTCCATCGCTCATCATACAATTTTGCACAGACATTGTCAGGGGTACAGTGAATGACGTAGGGTAGCTATGTTTAACAAAGAAGTACTATTCCCGAGGTATATAAAACATGTGACGCTTCGGGCAATAGCTGATTATAAAATAACCTTTCCAATTCATGTCATAGATCGTAGAGAAATTCTAGTAATGTGTCGATTCTCCCGGCAACGGTGTCCCTCTAATTGAAACGAAAATTTTAATACTGTACTGACCATATTAGGCAGTTGTTTAAAACATGGTTTAAAAATGACTGAGTAGTGAGTAACTAGAAAGTATACACCCAAAATGATGGTAAGTGGTTACCAGTGCATATAGATACTACCCCCTTTCATTGGAGTTCTAGCGGCTATACTCAACTGCAGCAATAACAGCACTACGCTAACTATAATAGTGCTGTCTAATTCCAGACTTCTGAGAGATCTTCTATAAGGTCTTCTCTGGTCATGCATAATCATAAATCATAATCATAAGATGTAAAAATTTCAAACAATTCTCTCATTCAAGTTATATGTTGTATTCTTATTGCCCATTTGTCCCAGTCCAAGGCTTTTTAGAAATGGAAAAACCTTTAACGTTTGAAACAAACCAAATAAGTAAAGTATGGTACCTTTTCTCTATGGAGACTAGTACACATCCAGACACTTACACAGTCATTTTCTCTATGGAGACTAGTACACATCCAGACACTTACACAGTCATTTTCTCTATGGAGACTAGTACACATCCAGACACTTACACAGTCATTTTCTCTATGGAGACTAGTACACATCCAGACACTTACACAGTCATTTTCTCTATGGAGACTAGTACACATCCAGACACTTACACAGTCATTTTCTCTATGGAGACTAGTACACATCCAGACACTTACACAGTCATTTTCTTGGTCTGTGCAGATATGAACCTCTATTAGAAGTCGGTGCTAAAATTTTTACTTTGAGAAATAGAGAGCAAACTTGCCACGCTTCAAAAACAAATATACTGTTTAGAGTCTAGTAGAGAGTTCCTGATAATTTTAATATCTCGAGACTCGAAATAATAAAATAGAGTGAAAATCTGGTGCAAAAGGAACTGCACACTGCACTGCTGCAAAACTTAGAATTGGAGAGTAGTGTTCGTAAGGTAAAATATGATTGCTGTTCGGAGAATAATCTTGGCTGTGTATTGTCTTGCAGCTTAAAAATGTTTATTATAAATACTTTTTAAACTCGTGTAAAACGTTCATTTTCTATTAGGAACACAATACCAAAGTATTCTGTCCAGATACTGTCATCCATTATTTCGTCATCTAAAACTAACGACTGAGTACAATTCATACAGAATTTTGTTACTTACTGTGAAATGGCTAGAACATTTTCTATGAATGCGATGTAATGTTCCAACCTGTTGGTATAGACCAACACAATGGAACAATCTTTTAGTTACACAATAATGTTTCAAAGCATGTTCCCCTGATATTTGCAGAGTGGTATTGTTATATGCTATACTGCAAGAAGAAAGTGTAGTTGTAATTTATTATCTGTAGAAAAAAACTCTCGCATTGACTTTAAAATAAATAACTGAAAAGAAAGAAGGCTGTATTCTATATTAACAGATAGATATGCATTATCTCTTTATGCGAATGTCTTTGACGACGTTCCAAGTATTTGCTTAAGTAAAGAGATAGTGCATTACTTCTTTATTCGTGATTACTCACGAGAATTGCTACTTACGAGAATCTGAAATGAATATAAGTGTAATATAAAATTGTGGTGTCTCTTGTGGCTTACGAATAAGACATATTTGAAGAGTGAGAAGCTGAATTCACTTAATGTAAGTATTATAACAGCATCAAGTCGAGCACTTTATTAATGAGGTTCTCTATAAACAATAAAAAATAAGGTAGACAGTTATAGCAATGACTTTAGTGTTAATGCCACATTTTAGACAAATCGAATCGACACTCCCACTCCCACCTATCAAAACGTTAAGAAACAGCTTCGCCTCTAAACTTTTAACTTTAGCATCTTTGCCTACTGTTATAAATGTTAGTAACAATGTCACGAGTATTGCTATAAACTATTAAAATCACTAAATAACGGTAACCACCATGTTGTTCGTAACTCAATCAGCGCTCAAGTGATTGTTATCAACTTACATAATATAATAAATAAAAATTCTTTATTGACATGATAAATGTGTACTTACATAGTTAAGAATTCTCTGACCCCTGTGCTAGTATATTTTTTATCACTCCACCATTGTCAACCAGCCAATAGGGTGATGCTACCGGTATAACTAGTCATAATAATGTCTATTAACTCATTTTTATGAAACTGTTTTATCGTCTATACTAATATATTAATATTATAAAGCTGAAGAGTTTGTTTGTTTGTTTGGCTGAACGCGCTAATCTCAGGAACTACTATTTTGAATTGAAAAATTATTTTAGTGTTGGATAGCCGATTTTTATTGAGGAAGGTTATAGGCTATATAACATCACGCTACAACAAATATTAGTGGAGCATCAATAACAATGTTGCAAAACCTGGCAAAATTATAATTTGTTCTAAAATAATGCATTATTTACGAAGGTGTTTTTATAAACATGATATTAATCCTTATCAAAAAAATAAGTTATTTTTCACAAGTATTTAATTTTAAACAAAATTGCCCTTGATGGGATTTGATTTTTCAATTAATATCTTTGGAGATATCATAGTTTTAAAATAACTCCGTAACAAAATAATGATCAAGTACCACGCGCGCATTTATGATGTGCAAGACGGGGGGTTATGAGGGCTATACTCTTAAAGAAATTAAATATAGTTTTTTCCTCAAGTTAACGCGGGTGAACCTGCGGTCCATAACTAGTCTATTATAGTTTGCCCCTATTTTTAATAAAATAAATACGAGTTTTTGATGCAGCGACAACATGAAGTAATAGTTACTGTCGGTATAGGAACTGTAGTTTATGTATTTCAGTCCAGTGGTTTGGGCCTCACTCTATTGAAGGATCTAGTCTGCAATCGCAGACAACATCTAGTCATTCTTTTATCAGATAATGTGCACTACAGAGATAGTGCCCGGCGTTTCAATCGAAACGCCGGGCTATGAATATTACCGCGATTAAGTCTTGATTTCTAAACTAATTACTATGCTTATACATTTGTGTATAAGTTATAACATCCTAAAATAACTTCATTATGTAGGTATATATATACACATCCATTGACAAAACATACTAATCCTAGTGGCAACGGATCGATCACGACAAGTAGCTGCTGCGACGGTAAGATGGAGCACACGACAAGCCATTGTTACAATGCTATAAATCGCAATTGTCGCGACTAAATTAAATTACAAGAGTTTTAGATACCTTTCAGTAGCTAAGTGAGTTTCGTAGTAGAGAATGAGTTTACCGTTAGATCTAGTTGAAATAAAGTGATGTCGAATAAAGTGTTTTTTTTTTCATTTGGGAAAAGAAAGTTTGCTTTTAATAATTAGCAGTGGTCAATGAAAGTTGTACCTACTCAAATTTGTGTAGAATTACTAACCTCTATCTAAAGACAGTAAGGTTCAGATGCACCTACCTGACTAGGGAATAATCTCCACACTATATTACTCCATTAGATGGCGACTTCGTTAACAAGATATAAGTGATACTGGTTTTATTGGGTGTGTAAAAGAATACATAAAAAAGAAATAACTTATTTTTTACATTAAACTAGTGTCATTTAACGAATGTTTACGAACAAAAAAAATAAGAGATGTAATAAAATAGGGAAAGTGATTACATGAATTGTTTTTTTCTGTTAAACTATAAGAAGTGTGAACCTAGAACAGATGTTACTATCATAGTCCAACACAGACATTTTTATACTAGTGCCAATAAATCACATTCATCGACCCTTTACATGAAAATTTTATAGAACAAATGACCTTTGTAGAACTAATTATAGATCTTGGCAGTACGCAGATAGAGTTGGACTGTCCAGCTGTGTCGCAGACTACTTTAGTGGCATGCCGTTTTAATGGGATTTCTCAAGTCTAGTTTTAACAACATAGTGGCTAAACTAATACTGTAACTCTTGTGTATTACCGTGATATCTAGTTCTATATTAGAACTATCTAATCCTGTACACACACAGCTGTTCGAGTTGCAACGATATTAGCTAAATCGTCGGATGTAATACAGCTCTGGGGTTCCACCGAATGTTATTATTTTGAACTATTTTAACACAAAGCTTATCTTCAGTATACTTGGTTTAGCTTTCATTTTTTATGTAGCCTGCAGTTTCGCCGTAGCGTATTAGTAGCGGGTGGTCAGAAGAATTGGGGTACCAAACGCAAAAAAAAAAATTAGTGCGACCACCCAAAAAAAAATTACTTCAATTTTATTATGTGTTATATGTCACGTTGATTGTCCGCAATGTACTCCTAGATAAATGGACCGATTTAATTGGAATTTAGAACACAATATTTGTAATACTATAGGTTATTAAGTCTTACACAACAATACAGCTGAATTAGGAACCGCTTACTTTTTTTGAACTGACAGATGTAGGTTGAAATTCACATGGAAGTCAATTTCAACCTACTTCTAATTGTCGTATTGAATGAAACTTTGTATGTATAAGTAGTTTGGATGAGTCAGGTGGTGGATAGTGGAAATATTTTTTACTTTTAATTAGATTTTCCATGAAAGCTTGGTTTATTAGTTTGCTAAACTATAGTGCCTTCGGGGCCGGCTCATTAGATAATACAGAATAAGAAATAATACAGACATATTCGTATGCTTGTTCTTGTCTCGGTAACATCTCTGTACATTACAACCAAAAAAAAAAATGGCTTTCCAGTCGGTTTATTGCATGCGATTTTCAATTACAGTTAAACTGATAATAACAGCGCGCAGTTAACACTTACCGGTGCGTACGTGTCAGCATTTACCTTTTAATCTGCATTTTTATTACGTAACTGGTAACCGTTGAAAGGCGAATTTTTCAGTTGAATTGTTTCATATGCAAATATATTGCGGATAAATTTATTATGGAGTTGTTCGTATATTTCGAATTATAATCACTGTATTACATAACATAAATTTTTTACAACATTATTTAACAAGGTTTTATTTTTGCTCTAAGTTATTCTGAGGAAAGTAGACGATAACTTGTTTTACTTAAAACGGTAAACAATCAAACTACCAAGTTTAAATGCAAAACTTCTTTCTCTTCAGAATATTCTTATATTTTAATACAAGTCAATATCTCGATAACATGAAAGGATTGTACCATACCAAGGTAACTATAGTATACTTAAGAAAACGGTGCACATCTGAGAAATGAAAGGAAAATACGAGAATGTGAATACAATAATATTTCTGCTACAGAAAGTTTGCTTATCGATGCTGAATTATTTCTAATATAATTTTAAGAAGGATCTTTTATATGCTCATTTATAAGAATAGACAAATGTACATATTTTAAGGACACGATAAAATAATATGCATTAATGTATCCGGTACGAAACAAAGTCTTGTGAATTTCTGAGTTTTGAGTTTATTTATTTGTTTGGTTTGTTGACAGTTGTTACATATATATACTTACACATATTTATTCTAATTGTTCAACTGTTTATGAAACGACGCTAGCTCTGGTTTATTGCTTTTTTATTTAAAAAAACAATAAAAGGTTGTTTAGGGTTTCATATGTTAAAGTTAATGTTTGTCTTATACTTTATTACCGAGTTTACCCAATGAGTTCAATTAAAAGGTCTGTGTCATGAATAACGTGCATTATTTTGATAATATACTGGCGTCACTACAAATAATTTAAGTAATTGTCTCGTGTGTAGATCCCACCAATTACAGATAAGACAACAGCAGCACTTGTAGCATCTGGGGAGCAACTTAAACAAGTGCACTTAGTTAGTTTTCTTAGGACTTCTTCTAGGACCTAGTACCCACCTACTCTAAAAATATCAGCACGATCTTATTGGCGGCCTTATAACATACTGCCATACCAAATAAATTTAAGAACACAGGAACAATGATTTGCTTTCTTTTAGATTATAGGTTATATAAAACTTTGATTAAAGCCTTGTCGCCGAAGTTCACATGGGTAATTGTGTACCTTCAGCTTTTTCAAGCAGTAATACTGTTGCCCCATTAAATAACTCATTTAAATAAATCATAGCACCTTACATACTAATACGTAAACAACGAAGAAGATATTTTAAAGAAAGGGTACATAAATTTTTAATTAAGGGGCTATCGTCCGTCAAGCGTAGAGAATAATTTCCCAAGAGTACCTGACTTGTACATAAGCTTTAGGATCTCTTTCCCTTAGTACACGCCCGCCTGATAGTGATACCTCATGTTTGGGAGAAGTTATTTAACATTTTTTTTTGTAACTGTATAAGGCTCTTCCAGTCTAATAGTTACGTCTGGTTTCCATAGTAACAAAATTAACAAACAAGCATTTAACTACTTGGTAGTAAGAGATCCCTGACGTTTATAAAAATTCCAAGCATCAGGTTCTTCTCGTACCGTGCATATCTTATCCCCAAATAAATGAGCTATGGCAAGCCTACACAACGTAAGAAAAAACAAGTGATCTTAAAACATAGATTTCTGCAGGCTGGAGGTTAGTTGGTCAGCTTTAGTTCAAGCAGACATCTCCTTCACACAACTTCTTACACTTATTACTTATTCTCTTATCCTAAAAATACGCTTGAATTTTCTGTTCATACACCTATGTATTAACAGAAAATTCAAGTGTATGTCAATGTCATTATAATATATGTACGAACTTGATACTATAAAGACGTAAAAATGTGTCATTTAGTCAATTAAATTAATGACCCTTCTTTGTGAGCTGATGATGCGAACATTTTAATTATTACACCAACTGTACGTAGCAACAGTTAGGTTAGCAAGTAATTTGACTTCACATTTCTTACCAATTAGTCGTTATGTACACACAGAAACATTATTAGATTGACGATCATGAACGTAATTATACATGAACGCTTTATTAAAAATTAAAGAAAGATGGAGATATGAATCATCATTTTGTAGGAACGTAGTTTAATTATACTTTCGTGTGCCTTATTAAACATTTATTTCAATTTGTTCTTCACGTTTTAATATTAACTTTTTGTACTTATCAGAGAGTAAATATGAATGTTCATGTTAAAAATATACTGTTAATAATATAAACTAGTCGTACGTCTTCAACAGAAACATTGATTGCATGTATTGAAAAACATTGTGGACCGTGACATTGTTGGACAACTTAAAAAAAAGTACCCAAGGTACTAAGTTGTCAGATACTTTTAAAGTGACTTATGGGTAAAGTGACGAGCCACTCACTGTCAAATATTGTTATGAAAATAAGATTAAAGAAAGAGGAAGGAAAAGCTTTAGCAATATGGAACTACCTGAGGTTTCCTTACGCCTTCCGCTTGCTTACATTATTATTACTGCGTATATTGCCATAATATATATATATACATATGGCGAAATAAAATCATCGTCAATGGATGACGAAAATTTCATGACACAGACGTGACAATGAAGACCGGACATCACTGAACAGGTGTGCAGCATAATTATAACCACGCCTAATGTAATCTGCTCGAAACTCAGATAGTTCGAAGTATGTGCTACATACCCAAACTATCGCGATAGTTTCGGTCGCTTTCAGTATGATAAACTCTGGCGTTAATTATCGTTAGTTTAGTTGCATATCGTGGAACGAGTTACCTCTAGAGCGAAAGATAAAAAATTATATAGCACATGATCTATAACCAATACCGTATTGCTTTACGCTAAAAGGTACAAAAATTTAAGGAATAAATATCTTTCATTTATTTTGTGATAAAAATGAATGTGCCAAAGTGTTTGTATAAAGGCAATGTGGTAATATTTCCGCCAAGTAAAGTGAACTGTTTTACATTTTGTACATTGGTCCCGCCAATGAAAGGGTATTTACCCGTACCTACTACAAAATAAAAATCTACTGCGCCTTTCACACATATTTTTAATCTAGACTACGAACAAGTTTTAGTAGTGGTTATGACACAGAAGGTACTCAATACTTTATTGCGTTTCACGATGTTTTCTTAGGTGGTAGGACTTAAATTAGGTATCATTACATGCCGGGCACAACAAAGTAGGAGAGGAGACGTTAATTTAATTATTTTTTTACAGTGAAGCTAGGTATAATATTAAATGCTACTCACAGCACAGGTAAAGGGTAAATTCAAAAGTCGTTTATTTGTTGTGATATCTATCTATGTGTCTGTCAAGACCCTTGTTCTCAGGATCTCGTGGAGGCATCAGAAACTAGGTAACCCATTGGCTGACACCAATGGCTTACCTAGTTTCTTTTGACTTTGTTTTAAAATTCCCTTGTCGCACCCACCTAACGAAGCGTGGATTAAACATCAGGCCGCAACTCCAAAACTGTTGTTGTTATTTTTCTTTTATGGTATAGGGTCAAACAAGCAAAGGTGACCTGCACCTGATGGTAAGTGATTACCGCCGCCCATGGACGCCTGCAACTCAAGAGTCACGAGTGTGTTTCTGGTTTTTGAGTTATGATTACGCTTTTTTCTTGAAGGTTTGAAGGTTCTATAAGCGACAGTTTGTTCCACAGATTGGTTATACAAGTCAAAAAGTATAAAATATTCATTAATGTTAGTTCTCTGTGTGTAATCACTTTAATATTACACCATTACATAATGTGCACTACATGCTTTGATAATCTATGTGGAGTGGCGGTGAAGCGTTCAATTACAACGTTATGAATCCCAGAATTGAATCCCGCCCAATATTTGCATGCATTAAAATGTCTATTTACATTAGTCTGGATGTTTTTAAATATATTATGTATGTATATACAAAAAAAGTGCATGTTAGTATGTTTATCCGTGTTCTAGTACCTACAGTACAAGCTCTGCTTAGTTTGGGTTTAGGTAGAGCTGTGTAATGTCCTAGGATATTGTTGTTACTATCGTAAATTTTCCTTAAAAAAGGTTAAAATCCGAAGAGAAGAATCCTTCAGTTAGAAATTAGACGAATTTATATATTATTTTGGATAATTTTAATTCATAAAAACTTCGTTTCTATAACGTACCTAAAACATTTGTTAACATAAAGTTGGGTTCGCAAAAGTAATATACTACGTATATATACGTAGTATATAATAAAAACACTTATAAAACTTTTGCCCGTAAAATATTTTCAAATCTTGACGCACTATAAAGATATATCTCGCAAACTATTCAAATATTTTTACAATTATTTATCAAATAAGAAGCCGTACTTTACTAGTATTCATTATTAGGAGTTTTATTTATTGTTCATTCCAAAATCTTGGTTATGAACTGTCACGTTACTGTTTAGACTAAAACTACTGAAAAAAAAAAATTTCGAATGATTACTAACATAATTTTATATATTCAAATTGGATAAGCACCGTTCGTACTACCTACTTTAGTATTCATCGAGTGCTCGCTACACAACTCAATAAAACGTGTTTACGAGCAAGAGACGATGAACGACGAAACCGCCCAGTGGCTCAGGAATTGCTAACGTGCGATCAACTTGGATAATATAAGTATTCTATACATATAAACTTGAGAGTTTACTTAGAACATGATATACTCACATCCTTTGCAAATAAAAATAAAGTAGTAGCGGTTGCCCTGGATTTGGAAAAAAGCCTATGAAATGGTGTGGAAACATAGGGTTATTTTAATCTTGGAACAGTTCAATGTGAAGGGTAACATTCTTACCTTTATTTTAAACTTTTTGACTAATAGAACCATAAGGGTTAAAATTGATGGTATTCTGTCTGATCCACTTCACACACAAAATGGACTACCTCAGGCTAACAGAGAGACTCTTACAATACACTTTGGATAAACTTAATGGGTGGTGCAAACATACTGGTTTTAAATTTTCCGAAACAAAGACTGAATTTATGATTGCTTCAAACAGAAAACGCAAAGATACAATATGTTTAACTATAAATAATCATAAAATTAGAGAAGCACAAAATCTTAAAATATTAGGTCTAACATTTGATCAAAAAATGAACTGGGTCACTCACATTAAAAAACTAAAATCAGAGTGTTATAGTAGGATGAATGTTATTAAAATTGTATCGTCACGTTCCACGCTTAGTGTTTGTTTCATATACTTATTTGAAGTGTTACGGTAATTTTATACCGATTTCCAGTTATAATTACTATTTATTGTAATTGATAGACTATGGATAAAGTTAAAAAAACATTTTATAGGTATTGCCTTGTCCCTAAGTGTACAAACACTATAAGAAGTACACCCAATACAGTATTTTTTCCTGTACAAAATAATAATGTAAAATACGAAAACACTGGTGTACATTAATGAGAAGAGATGAAGTATTTTCAATATCGTGTTTATATTGTTGTGAAGATCACTTTAATGTAAGCATATTACAATTTAATTGCTAGTATAGTGTGAATTAGTCAGCAGTAATTTATGTTTGTTTTAAATATCAAGCAGAAGGCAACTTGCTTGTCTACTTAAACTAGGTAACAAAAGTCCAATAAAACTTCATGAATATAACTAACTATATATATCTTACCTATCCTTTAGAGTATAATATAACAAGTATTATAATAATTACCTTGCGGCTTTCACTCCTTAACCTCAGCGGACGTAAAATCTGGATTTGATGCAAAATATATAGTCATCATGAATGCACCTATTTTCGGTAGATTGTTCGATTGTGCTTTGACAAAACTACATTCAGATTACTTCTAATATGCAAGACCTAAAAAAAGTACTTTAAACTGAAGGTGAAAATGCTGTAGAATAGCTATTGGGTAAAAGATAACAATAGTGCTCTGTATGAATACTACTGAATACTGATAAATAATAGGAAAGAACAAGTAGTTTTAAATAGTTAAAAATAGGACATGGTAAGGTAATTCATATACATCTTATTACTAAGGAAGCTAAGAAGAAATGTTCAAGATGTGATAATGACTTAACTATTAAGCACTTACTAATTGAATGTCACATGTATAATACAGAAAGATTAGAAGTTAAGTTACCTATGAATTTAAAAGATTGTTTGAACAATGTAGAAAAGACTGTAAAGTTCCTTAAACTAGTTCCTTAATCACTATGATTTAATTTAATATTGTAAACCTACAGAGGTCGCTAATGACCTAGATGTTTGAGCGACCTTAAATAAATAATAATAAAAAAAAACTTAAGAGTATTCCTAAAGAATAAGGTTTAGAATTTTGTTTGTTATTTTAATTTCCTGATATTATAAATGCAAACATGAGTTTGTTTGTTTTGTATTAAACCGATCAACATGAAATTTTGCACGCCCATTATCAGGGGTAAAGGTAAAAAGGCATAAGGAGTTTCACCCAGAAAAAAAAAATGTTGTGAATAAATTGATCGACAAAGTCTAAAGTGAGCGAAGCCATGGACAAGAGCTAATTTAATATAAATGATTGTAAAACTGTCATTTTATTAAGCGTATTTAATTATTAAGTGAAAAGAATAACTTTTTATGTGAGATTTATCGTCATTTATCATTTCAGTTATTTAATGTTCTAACATCCACTGCTGAACAGATGCCTCCCTTAGCCTCATTGACATCCAAGAAGACGGTTGGAAGCGACCTGTAAATCACCAGATTTATAATTATAGATTTGGATAAAGGCACGAGTAATTCTCACAACAGCGTTTGGTCACACTGCATCTTCTCAGTAATCGTGAGTCGATGCACCCGCAATTAGTTTTCTATTATTCTAGAACATTTTACACCATTTAAACATCTCTGAATAAATAAACTATGTTAAATGATGTTCTCTCCCTGCAATATGAACATGCACATAAAACGCTTAGTGGAAATTGTTAGGTCAGCACAGACCATTAGTCGCGACGTGCGGCACTCGGTGAAATGATATCAAACTGTTAGAAGCACTGTGAAGCACATCAGTTATCTATGGCGACATATTCGCGCTAAATGCTATTTTGTTAATCATTTGTACCATTACTGAAATTATCAGTGTTTATTGCTGTATATATGTAAGTGTAATATGAATCACTTTAAACCCAAATTGTATTTACTAGGTTTGTAATTTAAACTTTAATTACATACATGAGCAGATGAGCACTAAGCGGATTATATTTTAATGCGTATTATTTTGTAGCGAGAGGTTATGTATGTAGACAGTGATGTCTCACATACTCGTTACTAGATTAAAAATACTCTCACTGGGCACCAAGGAGCAGCAAGGTGTCTTTCAGAAGGAAAGGCACATAATAATTCTGCTAAAAATTTGAGTCTCTTGGGAAGGGAAGCATCTTCATCTTATAGTTGCGACAACGCGAGTCGCTAACAGCTAGTAGTATCAAATAGTACGTGTATATGGACAATCGAATACATACATAGCAATAAGATTCTGTGAACAGTTGATTTGAGACGATCCACGCACTGCAACACACCGTAGTATAGATTTATTTTTTTCTGTACTTACCGGTAGTTTGTAATTTGAAATTTTGAAGTCGTCGTTAATTTTAAAGGGGTCGTCCATAAATCACGCGATGTTTTTTAGCAACTTTTTAACCCCCCCTCCCCCAGGTGATACGTGGTGAGGTTTTAGACTAAACCCCCTCCCCTAGCCAAAATCACGTGTATTTTTTCTCCCCCTTGTGATATTTCGTGATTTGTTCCGAACCCCCTCCCCCTCCCCTTTCGAACCTCACGTGATTAATGGACAGCCCAAAGACGCATTGATTAGTGCAACGTCAAACTGGACATTGATTAGTCAGCTCGCGTCAACAAGCTAACTCTTAGTGTCTATTTATATTTTTTATCTTTAATTACCATAATTGAATTGTATTTCGCGCATGCACCTAGAGCTGTTCCTTTTTCTTTTTATTGCTTCCATTTAAACATACATAACAAAGAAACTTACGATTACTGACGAAAATTCTCATTGACCAATCAGAGTACTTTGTGATTGGATCAATGATAATAAAATAATCAGTTCATTCATACGTTAAATAATCAAATATGATTTTAATAAAACATATTCCTTCTTGGTTAACACAATTCAATTATAAATTATAATTTGTTTCAAACAAATATTGCTTGTTTGTATATGTTAGGTTGAGGTGAAATGAGGGAGGCTAGATATTGTTTTAAACCTGTGAGTCGGGTTTAAACTTTTCATGTTTTGCTCGGAAGTATTTACGTAGAATAAATTAAACAATTTTTCCGAACAATGTACCCTTTCATTGTTATCAGAATATTAAATTACGGGGTGCCCTGAAAGTTCTGTGATATAGGAAACTTAGTTTTAAATATAAATGTAGTAATCTTTCACTTAAACCTAAACTTCAATATTTATCATCATCACTCATAATCACTCATTTACTCACATAAAAAGGAGAAACTTTAAAATAGTACAGGATAAACAAATTTAAAAAAAAGTTAAACCGACCTCAAAAAGCATTAAAAAAGGGCACTAAAAAGTGAGAAATAATCGATTTAAAACTTAATTGAAAAGACTACAATACATGTGACACTTTTCAAATTATAGGTGACATTATAAAGGCACTAGGTACCTACTCGTCTGTTTGAAGTCGGTGCCATACCAAACGATCCACTGTACCCTTTGATCCACTGTTACCCACTCTCCCCTAACTAAAAAAATGCAAGTTAGTGGTATAATTATGATTATTTGAATTATTTCAAATACCAATTCGAACTTTATAATAATCTGAGGATTTTGTTGTCTAAATATTAATTGACATAAGACAAAAGTCCTTCTACCGTCAAAATGCAGTTAAGCACGGTTGGGCAAATAAGTCCAGTAAATAATTAATTAGTACCTTCGGACGTGCACTACGTTTCCTGTTTGTCTGTACTTGCATTAACCTCATACAACAATTCCGTCTCACAATTATATAGATGACTTGTTTGTTCTTACTCTGCTGTTGCTTATCACCATTTCTACTAACACACATAACACGATAGAGAGAATTGCTTTATTTGCCTTCTCCATTTAAGCCATTAACAGATTAAAACTTTTAATACACGTTTAAACAATACACGGTAGTCTAGGAAGGGATATGACGACGACGATAATAAATATTATAGCCCGTTATCATCTAGGTGTTATGGCGGTTTAGTATATTCGACTGCCACATGGGGGTTGTGGGTTCAGTTACATTCAGTGACAATATTTGAATGCATGAAAAGGTCTATTTGTATTGAGGCACTAAAAAATTATTTAAGTATGTTTACCTTATTCTAGATACTTTCCATAGTACAAACTCTGCTTAGTTTGGGTCTATATAGATAGCGATGTGTAACATTTCCCAAAAACATGAAACCAAATTCACGCGTCTATACAGTACAACCGGAAGAACCGTTATGATATTATTTTCGCTATCGAGCGATTTATTCACTGCTTAAAATTTTATTGTGTAATTTAGATAATTACTTTCTCTTTTGATTTGACAGAAAAAACATTTTGTTCAGATGGTAGTTAACTCTTAGTTTTATTCTTATGAAAAGCTCTCTTCCTCCTCTCTCCTAATGAAAACTTTGCTGTGCCCAACAGGGTCCATAATTAGTTCTACCTTTATATTTAACATCCTATCAATGTAATTATGGAATGCAATAAAGTAATGAGTAAGGCACGACCCAACTGTACACAAGCCGATTCACATCCGTATGTAGTAACAGGATGAGATCCATAATACCACATTTACCATTCGAACCAACCACGTTCAAATGTTCAAACTGTTTTGAAAAAGTGACGTGTGTTACTAACAATACGACAATGAGTCTATACGATGTATTCGTAGCAATTCTGTACATTTCGATTCTACTTCGACGCTTGTCTCCATCAATTGTGGTCGCGACATCCAATTAAGACAAAAGACAATTAAATTTATATTCGACAGTACAGACAAAATCTTCATTGACTGGATACAAATTAGCCACATTGATCAGTATAATAATATTAATGATTAGACGCCTCTGGTTTGTTTTGCATAAATTGGTTTTGTTTTTGTCTGTAAAGTTAATCAAATGTGAGAATTAACTTAGTTGCTTTAAGTAAGTTTTTATTATTGTTCTTACTTGTTGACATTATTTAAGTAAACTTAGTAACAATCCTATAAACGTTTATTAGGTATTATAACTAACATTAAACAAATGCAAGATCCCTGCACTCTTCATCAATTACTTTGCATGGACCTTTTCATATCATTTAAATAAACATTAACTGGCCCCGATTTTTCATGTTTATAATCAATATATAGTTTGAGTACTACCTATGTATCAATCTGTCTGAGAGAACAAAAAATAAAGTTATTATTATTATTAAAAAAATATATAAAATATAATAGAATCAGCAAAAATAACAACAACTAGCTATAACATAGGAACGTCATCTAGTAAAACGAGTGAGAGACCTTAAATAGATTAAAATGTACCTCAGACTAGCGAGCATCACAAAGTGATTTTATTGAAGTGCTTACAGAACAGAGATACTTTAAGTAATTTAATTAAATAGCTTCAATTCTAAATCCCGCTTAGAAACCAAATCCAGTGGACTAGCAATAGCTAAAGAACTAATGAATAAATGGTCGTGCTTTCAGTGAAACAATGTTATGCGTTCTTAAATCTGACATCTGACTTTCAGCATTTCTGTTTTTTATATATGCATCTTCCGTAAAAGGTGTGTGGGTAATTGAGGAATATAACATTCTGAGACATACTATATTACACAGCGCTGTCTTGGTACCAACAAAGCATAGTGCTTTATTAGGGATTTTAGAATAAAAACACATATACAAACATAATTTTAGAAAAAAAATTTACCACTACAAACTCATGTAAGTATGATGACTATCAAAACTAAAGTTGAAATAACCTATAAAATATAATAATCTTGTGAGCAGGCAATGTTGCTTGTATAGTTGTATGCAATCATTTAAGTACTTTTTAATATATGTTGTAGGTAGGTATGTATTATATTGTAAAACTATATTTATTTATTTAAATCTCCATGCAAAATATGTACAAAGGCGGACTTAATGCCGATGGCATTCTCTACCAGTCAACCTTAAAGTGGTGTAGAAGGTAGGTGCACAGAATCACATTAGAAATTATGAATAATAATTTGTTAAATCCATACAAGTTACACACAGTACATAAACAGAAGTACACACTATTACTTACATAATAAATATAACAAAATAATAATATATACTCAGATCAACACATTCATATTCATATACAAATATAAATACATATATTATATTCATAAACTATGAATACCGAAATACATAGTAGTGTACTAGCGTCCAACTCATTCAGCCATCTCATTGTGATGGAGATCACATGCTCTCTTCTTGAATATAGTACAGTTTGTGGACATCCTGATGTCGAGCGGAAGTGTATTCCAGCTGAGAACTGATTGAACGTAGAACGACGAGTTTACGAAGTTGGAATAAGAGAAGCTGATTATTTTCTGAACGAAGATTTCTGCCATGATGAGAGGTCAAGAAGCGGAAGTGGGTAGAAAAGTGAAGATGGAGAGTTGAAAAATAATTACAACATTAATTCGGGTGGGATACAGTATCTCCCTTTTTAAAATCGTTTAAAAAATAAGAAATTTAAATTTTTTTGGACACTTCTGTGAAAAAATAAGCAAAATCACTTAAAAAAAATAACAAGGCGATATTTAAAATGTGCATTAACTCAAGTAAACGCATATTTGGAAATATATTGTTTCGTTAAAAAACCTTTTTTTAAGTGATAACTTCTTATGGGAGGGTACACCGGTTCGTTACGTAACGCGTTACGGCGCCAGTCTGTCTGGCTTCCCTTTCTCTCACGCATAAAGTTATCACTTCTGTCGGGCGGGCGAGACGCACACGTTTTTTTTCTTATTTCGACTATTTATCAGCGATTCGTAACAATTCAAATTATTTTATCATTTCTAGAAATACAGGCAGTAATTACACATAGCCCGATATAATTATAGGCTTTGTGTGTGACTGCGTTTTAATGCGCTGATTAACGAGCTTGTGCACCTGTGTTTAACGTTGCTGTAGAATTAAAAATACATTAAAACAAATCTTTCATTATTAAGCTCTTTGTCTCTTAAGATTTAAAGACAAATGTGTCTAGACTTGGCGAATTAATATCAATGTTGAAAATAAAAGTTACGATTAACAAAGTAAAAACCTGAATGATATCTAAATAAGATGCTTTAAATTTTCATCATACACGTTTTAAAATAACACAGCTGCAAAAAAAAAGAAAAAATTTGTTTACTAGACCTTATGTTTTTGGGGATGCTGAATCGAAATCTGTGATCTATTTAACCCCATAACCCAGGGTTTTTCATAACCTAAGAAAATAGGTCTAAAACTCGCATTTGCCACGTAATTATTGAACCTCTTCATCCAGAAATACATAGGACACATTGAAAGTTCAGCGCCCCTGGCCGCTCATAAATGTTTGAATTTTAAATGTTATATTTCTTAAACATAAGAAACTCAATCATTGATAAAAAAAAAATTACGGGAAATCGCGTGTGAATTGTTTTTTTATCACAAGTTGAAGTTCGTTCGTCCAAAAATGGAATTAACGAGAAAAGATTTTAGGGAAATGATGTTTTATGATTTTAAAAGTTCATTGACTTCGCAAGGCTGCACAGCTCGTCTTTAAAATGGTTTTTTGAGGGAAGCACTTCATTTGAGCACCGTAAGGCGTTGGTACGCAGAATTTGATCGTGGCCGTGTTTCTCCGCCGAGGCAGAGGCCGAGGAAAATGTCACTACTGTCAGGCAAAGTCGGATCCTATTGCACATAACAATGCTTCGGCGTACACCGCGAACAAGACAAAGTGATTTTGGCTTCTAAAAGGTAGAGCTAGTGACCCATCCCGCACAGAGTCCAGACCTGGCACCATGCGATTTCTTTATTTTCCCAAAAATTAAAGATATATGACATTTACGGGGCCGTAAGAGACCGAGATAGCTTTCAAACAGCACGTGAAAAACATGCCCTTAGTTAAATGGTCCTCATGTTTTCAAAAACGAGGACACAAAGACCGCATGAAAAGTGTTTAAAATTTAATGGAGAATACTTCGAAAAGCATTAAATAGGTAGATTACTTTATATGTAAATTGTTTTATTAATGAGTTACGCAAAACTTTCAGTGTACCCCACGTATATAAACCTTATGAGGCCTTTACCACTTACGACGTGATGGGGTTAATGAACCATAGATTCGGATTCGGCGACCTCAAAAACTGAAGGTTAAAAAGAAATTATCAATTTTTCCAGTTTCTGGGGTTATCGGGTTAAATAGTAGAGGGGTTATAGGGTGTAGTGGCAAAGGCCTCATAAGGTCTATAATATGTTTCTAGATCAAGAGGTTAAATAACTATGTGGTCATTGGTATTTTTTGTTGAACATTCGTTGGAATACAGTTTTAAGCAATTAGATACTAGGTTCTCTATTTTTTAAGGTTATGAAAAACCCTGGGTGATAGGGTTAAACAGATCACAGATTCAGATTCAGCGACCCATTAAACATAAACATAGACATGGTCTAGCCCTGTGAATAATTTTTTTGTGGAGCTGTGTAATTAGTCGATTTTCACAGTCTCATCGGTAGCCAAGTAATATTTGTTTTAGTTTGTTTTAGGAGTCATTATCCTATTACCCTCTCTTTTTATACAGAGAAATATACACATGGGATTCTTTGATTTATAGGTAGAGTAATTAAGTGAAGAAGAGTATTTAAGAGGTATGGCCGGCTCGGCTGGAGTGATACCACGGCCTTACAGAAAACCGGCAGTGAAACAATGCTTTTCGCCGAGTGAGTGAGGTTACCGGAGGCCCTAACCCTTCCCTCTCCCCTTCTTCCCACCTCTCCCCCTCTTCCCCTACTCCCACCTTAAAGACCAGCAACGCATTTGTGATTCTTAAGTTCCAGGTGTCCATGGGCGACGGTAGTCACTTATCATCAGGTGACCTGTCTGCTGGATTGCCCCTAGGCCATAAAATAAAAGTGAAGTTTGGACAATCATGGTTAGGTTTTCTTATATAACGATAAACATGACAAGTTTTAGTTTTTACGCCCAAATTAGTAATCAGCCGAATTGATAATGACATTTTCGTAAATTATTGAAGAAATAAGTAAAATTGTTTCTGGTAGATAATGGCTCTGTATTAGTGTAGTGTGCTCTGTAGTAGTGGCTAAATGGCTGAAGCCATCGTAATATTTATGATCTAGATAGCTTACACCTCCATCGTACGAAAATTAACACTAACTCTTATTGTTAAATATCCGTAAAGAAAACATTTAGAATACTAGCCATAGGGGTCTAATTATAAAGATTAGTATTTGTATAGATACATTTGCTTACTAAATATTCACTGCAGGAAACAATAACTCTGAATTTCTACTTTTATAACATCCACCTTACGCGTTTCCTCACCAATTTTTATTAAACTTATTTACACTAACAGTTTTTGTGAGTACTGGGAACAAGCTTTCTAACTTATATTATATATGCGAATATGAGTGTTTGTTTGCCACGCCGTCACACCCTAATTACTCAACCGATCAACATGACCTTTAAACTACAGCTTGCCAGGGGTACAAAATATGAAAAAGGGTAGCTTTCATCCTTGAAAAAGGTACTGTTGCGGAGGGATAAAAAATACATTTTACGTGCGTGATGCCGCGAGCCACAGCTAGTATAGTATAATGTGCACTGTTCTAAAGACCACACTGCTTGCTTCTACGTTTATTAAACATTATATTATGGAGTTTTAAGCACGGCAGTTCTGTACTTTCTTGTCATGTATATGTTCAGAAATGCGTAGTGGGTATCACAACTTGTATATAATTTCAAGTTATAAAATTTGACTATTTTTTCATTAAGAGGTGGTAAGAATTATGTTAGATGGAAAAATGTATACTGAAAATTTTTGGGGGCACTCTATAATTGATACTGAACCCAAAATATTTTTTTTTTAAATTTTTGTCTGTCTGTTTTTCTGTCTGTATTATGGCCGCGCATCACGCTGAATAGTTTCAACGGATTCAAATGAAACTTTTATGCTATTTTGCCCCCTCGCAGCTATCAAACGCACAATTCATAAATATTTATGTTTCAGGGGATTGTAAGGAATATACATACAATTATAAATAGAATAACTGCACCCAGCTGTTTTATTTATAAATGCGTTGCAATACGTTGTTTTTTCTTTTTTTAAAGATAAAAAATGAAAAATACTTTATGACTTTCATAGCTACCAAATATACAAAAATTTTTTTTTTTTTTTTAGGAGTTCTAGTAACGTGGGTCACATTACTAGTATTCTCGTTAACCCCTGCAGTTAAGACGTCGGAAGTGCACTGGGTGGGGTTCGAACCCGCAACCACTTGATCGCAAGTTCGACGCCTTAGCCGTTACGCTCCCGCCGCTTGAAATTTTAACCGCATTAAAATCGGTCGAGACTTTTCGGAGGAGTTCGACTACAAATACCGTGACACGAGATTATTAGATTATAAAACGGTTTTAAAATTGACTGCACGGATGGCACAATGGTTTAAGTGGTCACCTCGCGACTACGCCGCGCCGAGTGTTGTGGGTTCGAATCCCACACGGGACAAAAATTTGTGTGATCCACAAATAGTTATCCCGAGTCTGGGAGTTCTTTGTGTCCGCTGTTTAAATGTTTGTAAAGCCCCCCGCGACACAGGAATATTCCGAATGCGGGAGTTGTCTTTAAAGAAAAAAAAAAAAAAAAAAGATCTCACACGATATACACTATCTCCAAAAAAATTATCCGTTCGGATACATTAGTTTAAAATCTTATGTTACCCCGTGACTCTAAACAAAACTCAGAGCCAAACATTTATTTAGTAATGACAGATTTATTTGTTAGGTATACCGATGACATGTTGGTGACGGCCCTAAGGGCCCATAGTTTCTTGGAAGCGGCACCGACTTACTAACTACAGCGAGTATCCCAATGAATCGGACGAATCGAGGCGTTAAGTCGCTACAGTTGTTTTATCGCGACCGCGATGTACTGCGAGGAGAACTTCTGGCGCAAGGAGGTGGGCCAGTGGATCCGGTAGGAAGACCTCCAGGCTAACAGTGGCCATAGGTGGATGAAATGGGTTTTATGTCCTTCACCCGCAGCAGAATTTCCCGTGAAGGGTGCGTCTGGATATTGGCCAGTTAGTAGACGGAGCCTGCTTGACAACCGCGTGCTGGCGTTGGGTAGACTATTCGAGGCATAACGTGGCAGTACCGCCGGTAAACTCAGTACAGGTGCTATAAGGCACACCGTCTGGTTTTCGTTGGTTTAAGTCTGATATATGGTCTCACCAGTAGCCCAGTGTGGTGAAGTTTGACACGAAAAAAATGGATGCTTTTCCCACTTACGTCGTTACTTTGTCTGTAAAATATTGGTTTGTATGCTCTAGGTTGTTTCACTATCTATACATTATAAAAAAAATCTTGCCAGGAGGATTCCCCACCTTAATAAGGAGGTGCTACGCCTATTATACAAGCGACATATTGTTGTTTTCCAACATAGACGCGAACGAGGACGCTGGCATAGCTTGTAAAAGATCATAATATAATTTCCTATCCATAGATTTGTTGAAAACTTCTCGTTAAAATAATGAATGAGAAAACAGAATAAGCCAAAGTATACGTTCGTTATCGCCGTTAAATTTCACTAATGCCGTAAAGCAAACTTGCTATCGCCGTATCGTCCACCGTTGTTCGTTTGCTTTTGTTCAAGAGGTTTCAATCGTTCTCGGTCCTTTAATCTGTAACTAGCATTACACAAACCGGCAGGGACGTAACATTTTTACACAGGCAAAACACAACTTTACTTTTACATTCGACTATTAGGTATTTAAGTACTATACATATAACCATACGACTGTTGTAGTGCAAAAAGTTATAAAAATATGTCATGCTCATGCACAAACTCGATTCCGAATGACATGATTTTTTATTTGATTTTCAGATACAAAGCATTTGTTTGTGTAAACGTCTGTGGAATTTTATACTAATAAACAATTGTGTGGCAGATATAGTAGACGGATTGTTGAATGTTGAAGAAATTAAATATTTCTGCCCACGAATGCATCTCTGATAAATTGATTAATGTTTTCATGAGTCTCAAGTAGTTGCACTCAGAGCAGGTGACTATGAAATGTGGAAGTTGGCAGCAGGCCCACTGGTCGCCACTCACGTGCGCCGCGCCAGATGAGTTCAACTGCTTATTATGTGATTCAGTTAACGCTTGAGCTACTTGAGGAAACATACGTTAGAGGTATGTTTATATCCAAACTATTTCAATAATACTTTTTATGTATGCATGCTAACTAAAATACTAGATTTAAATGACATTAAGATAGCAAAGAGTTAATTGAAGGATGCAATTAGACAGTCGACAGATCGTAAAATGATGATATACTGAAGTATATCATCATTTTACTCTTGTAGTGTATGTCTTTATACACTATACCCCGCGTGCATATGTACACTTCACTGGCTCGCCCACTCACTACAGATACGCAAGCTGAGACGTCTGCACTCGCCTGTGGCTCATACAGTACTGACCATGCTATGGCAACTTGGAACATAAAAGAATTGCCCTTTTTTTATTGAGTCCAGTGCCATCCCAAGGATAGATACCGGAACTAAAATTACTGTGCTACAATATTTAAATTTATAATTTGTATGGGGGGAAATTTATTACCCTCAAATGTATTACGATTTAAAATTCGCATTTGTAAATACCAAAATATTGTGTATTAAATATCTAAAACCACTTTAAATTCTTTACAAACAACAATTTGTTTACCAACACACAATAGTATTAATTAAAAATACAATCGAAACAATCATCAATGTTTTTTTAATATTTGGAACTTATTAATATTAGGTTGGCAACACTTCACTTATATTGCAAATGGCTGCGTATGAGTACCGATTGCCGGTTTCTTGTGCTTTTCTTTTTGCAATAAAGGTTTTGGTTTGAATATAAAAATCGGAGATTAGTCATAAACATACACTCAGAAATTCAAAAGATATAAACTGCGCTACACAACAACGTACAAGTCGACTAATATACAGTTAACATCGTTCGTACGTGTACCGTATGTAATATAGAAGCTGATTTGTTTCTACATTTTATAGAATAAACAAGAAGATTCAATTTTTGTATTTGGAAACTTGGTTTAGATGCTTTAAAACTCTTATAAATATTAGGGAATGTGTCATTGTAGTAAAGCCTAGATGATATATATATATATATAGTCGTAGCCACACTAATTTAAAGGGTAAAATAACCCTTCAGACATGATAGAGGTCCCTACTTGACTATAATGTACACGTAGATGTGGGTTTTGTTAGGTGAGATTTTTGTGTATATCTTCAGTCGCACATTTGTTGTTTTAAAATTGTATACATTTCTCTAACATGTTTGGAAGGTATTTATCAGTTATGCCAGTAGCTTACATATTCTTTAGATATGTTAGTGACAGTAGAAATCTAAGTTAGTATTCGCATAGATTGAAATTTGTTACTTAGTCATTTGACCTAGAATTCCTTAAGCATAGGTTCAACATGTAAACATTTTCCCTTAGAATGCTGTTTACAAAGCGAACAATGAGATTTATTATATAATTACATAAAGTTTCATGTCGCTGTCAATTTTTTAAATAAAATATAAAATAAAAAAATCTCAAACTATTGCGCTTTGTTTAAAATGTATACGTTCCTATTGTATGTATATTGATATTACGGTATAAGATCGTACCATACCGTATTTGTTTTGATAAATAGTTGCTTTAGAGATAGCGACGGCTAGGTTTAAAAGTACATTCAAAGCCTTGCTAAATCCAAGTTTTACTTGTGACAACAGCTATTATTAGAACTAACTCCTTCTAAAGAAAACACACGGATAAAACTACGTAATATTACATAACACCAGATTATGGCTGTAGCTAATGTACATACAACGCGGCCCAAAATTCTGATCTCGACCTTCTAAGTCGATTAACATCCACCAAGCACATGGACTATATCTGCCTCCGAACAACGTTTAGTCGGTAGTGTACCTAATTTTAACAGAGTAAACAGATTAAAGGCTGTTCCTTCTACTTACAGTGAGATGTATTAAAAATATTATAAACAATGAACACGTCAACTACATGCCTGCTTTTTATTCAATAAGTCGCATTTTCTAGCTGTTATTTTTGGATGTGAGGCAATCCCGCCACCACTCACCACTTGAGGCAAATCACCATGATTTTTTTCTCAAAGACAACGACAACGACCTTAGGGCCAATCTGAGATATCTGTTCGCCAAAACAGATCGTGTAGTCCCTATCGTTTAGAGGTGGACGAGGATAGAGCCAAAATTGAATAATGGCATCCTTCTCGACGACCCCGATCTAATTTATAAATCGCATTAATAAATCAGCAAGAGACACAGCGCTGCAGCTGTGTGGTCTTAGGTTCTTTAACGAGGATTTCTGAATTGGGTGTGGAGGCAGTAGTAGTGAATTCTTGATTGCTCCCAAGGGACTAAGTGAAATCTGGGAATTTCAACGTGGAGACAGCTGCAGACAGTATCTGCTACTTTAGTTTGAAAAAAAATACACATCATTTGTGTTTTTACAGGTGGAGCGAATATAAAAACTAACCTGGGCCTATCCCTCAATTTGCAGGCACGTGTAAGTTGAGGAGTCCTATATGCGACGCACAATCAAGGTTTAACTTTTTAGGCTATCAGCGTTATCAATTGATACCTACAGATGAAAATCAAAAACCATGTATTCCAACACTCTTTATATGTAATCAACCTCATTCAAGGTTTCTCAACATGAGTTTAAAATTTATCTCAGAATACGGATTTCGGGGATTAAGAAAATCTCAGTTGAGTCTGAGTCGATTAATTTTAAGAAAACGTTTTGAAACGTCTTGGAATAAGTCTGACTTAGTAAAGGACTAGGAACTGAAAGCTCTGTTTATGAGGGTAAGCTAAAAAGTTATAACTATTTACTTTCTTTACTACATAAATTACAAATTTTACTTTAATGAAATAGCTTTTAGCTTTTAATTACTAATTCATAGATATGTGGCGACTTCCTTATACAGTAAAAATATACTATTTTTGCTATATGTGGAAGAGTCACCACACATCATGTAGAAACATCATCTAGTGTAAGAGTACGTAGTAACTACTGATCCTGTAGCGCGCAATGATAGTTCTCGCACCCATATGTATAGAACTTTCCAACATCAACCCGGGCCGCGAGGCATATTCACCTCACCTGGTCGGGGGATCCTCCCTTTGTATTGAAGGGATTTAACGCCTGGTCTTCCCCATATCAAACAAATTTAGCTTTCCGTAACGCATTGAAGTAAAATTTTAAGTAGGATATTATGAATAATACTCTATCTCAACATCGGTCATTTTAGTAACAAGCAACTTTATAAACCAAATTTACAACCTTACAGAAACAGTTTACACAGACCTTCAGCAGTCGCAATACGTGCTATTTTTGAAGTTCGTTCTCAACATTTGGCATCGCGCCAACATATAACAGAGCCTGATGTCGATAGTGACGATACGCGTTTATCTGGTCGTATTTGTAATTGGTCGTCTATTCCTTGCTTTAATATGCTCT
Source organism: Callimorpha dominula (assembly GCA_949752705.1). NCBI lineage: Eukaryota > Metazoa > Arthropoda > Insecta > Lepidoptera > Erebidae > Callimorpha > Callimorpha dominula. The sequence continues at coordinate 24,157,569 of OX456999.1, read as the reverse complement.
TGTTATTCGTGTCAGTTCATGTCAAAGCTCCGAAAACGGGTAAACAATGCCGCTTACCTACAATGCAGGTACTCCAATCAGCTTACCATAATGTTTGTGTAAGAAGAGATTATTCCTCCACTAACATTATGTGGTTGCTAGTTAGAATATAACTTATTTAGATTTAATTCAATAGAGCATCGCACAAATTCAAATCATACTTGCTCAATCTTAATATGGCCGTGATGGTACTGGATGACCTCTTTCTAAATGGACCTTGGGTAACGTATTATATTGGTCTGCAATAAATTAATGATTTTGAGGACAAATTCTAGAAGACAATTTATTATCGTCTTAGTGGCATTCGTACTAGCGTTATCCATATAATTATCTTACCGGTAGGTACACGTTCTTACAAAAATGAAGAAGAAAGTTTTATTAAGTGCAAAATACGATGTATAACGAATATATACATCCGGCTGTTTAACTAACTCGTAACAACTACTTTAGACATTAAAAAAAGATGAGCAATACATTTTTACTATCTTATCTTGCTGAAATATTAACAAACAGATGCAGTAGACACCCGAGTTCACTATTAATTTTTTTAAACAGGAGCTTTCTGAGAACGAAGAAAATAGTGGAATTGAATTCAGCAACACACAAAGGCTGTTAATAATCCAATTACTAACAGAATAACTAAATTGTAATTGTAGTCTTCCTTATCTGTTTTTCTGAAGGTTTCATTTGGTTACGAGAGCTTGGTGGTGAAGTTTTATGTACGTGTACGTTTGAGAAATGTATAATGTATTTTTTATATTATTAGATTTATTTTTTGATGAAAACCATAATTACAGGATTGATTAGCTCAGACAATGTGACGTACGTCATGATGTATTATCATTATTGTCGAGAGCCGTAGCATTCGACTATTTCTGGTCTTTTGTAGCTTACTCTTGCTTTATAGTTCACTGCTCCGACTTATGGCAATCGAGAAAACTCCGAACTTGTGAGAAGTAATGGTTTATTTTTCCTGAGGTTGCATCATGTGCAATCCTAGGTTAATACAGTTCTAGTAACACAAGAGCATGGAATATGCATTGCAGTTCCTTCTACCTTTAGACAGAATCTGCATTTTATGCCTTCACCCAACTTTAGCTTGGATATGACCAGTGTTTGTTCAGTTTGCAGTGCCCGGTAGGGGTCCGTGTTATTGCAAAGGTTTTGTATCTTTTGATTTATACCAGTAATGGTCTTCCATCTCTTAATTTTCATGGATGTGTATTAAATGTTTAGGATTGAATAGGCACGCTGTTTGCTGATGTCGGAGAATGGTCCGGTCCCTGCTGCCGGTTGTTTGCACCATCTCCGGCGGGTTCATTGGTTCTTTGATTGCCATTGATACCTGAGTGGCTTGATACCCATGTTAATGTGATTCTGTTTGTTTTGTTTGGTCCCAGTTTGTTTTTTTAATACTAGGTATTTCATTTTGTATAAGCTTTGAGCTCATTTTGAAATCCATTTATCTCAATGTAGTATGTCTACTGTATCCCTTTGAAATCTCTTTGCATATCCTTTGCTGACATGTTTAGAGATCTTATTTCGAAAACAGACTATTTTAGTGAGTTTATTGCTCGTGATTGCTTTGGTTTCGTTAGTGTACTGTATATACTTTTGGTTGTTTCTTTTTATACACGGATTCTGGGCGAAGTCAGACTTATTAATGCGTTTATAGCGTACCAACAGCTTTGAAACAAGCCGTAAGTTGTAGGCTGTTTAATATATTTGCGGAAGTCGTTTGGCTGACCATACTGCACCCGATGACAGCGCACGTTACTATTGGCCTAGCAAACGCCGTGTACAGCCATAAGGCAATCTTGAGCTGGAGTTCCTACCTACCACCATCCATGCGACAGCTTATCTATAATGCTATTTTTGCTATTTGTGACATCAGGATTTCCTACATACTTAACTTCACTAAAGGATTTTGATGTTTAATTTTATATTTGGCAATCTTTCCAGCTTCCTTTTTTGGGAATAGAATTATCTCAGTTTTGTCTGCGTTGATTGATTATGCGTTATCTTTGCACTAAGTATCGTTAAAGTAGAACCCCTAGTAAGAACAAAAGGATAATCAACTGCATCAAATGCTAAAATGTCTAGATTAGTAATTTCTACAAGAACTTGGTCAACAGGAGGCCCAACCCAAAGTAGTGGGGATGTAATATTTACTTAATCGGTTTGCCTTTGAACTTCTTTTTTACATCTGTTTCAGATTTCAGTATATAAGTTCAAGCAAATATTTTGTTTTAAATTACTTTATTTTCTATTACTATCTACCAGCTACTACATGCAGACTTTCTAATAAGTCTCAATTTAGTGCTTTGTATACCTTCGCGACTTCACGGCATAATAAAATATTTATTTTTATAGCTACAAACAAAATCTCGTATAAAACTCATGCAACAAATTAATAAAAATAATTCTAATTCAATGTTTTCTTTTACGAAAGCTTAAAAAATAATTTCGTTCTATCTGAACATAAAGACCGTTTGCTGATTCTCGTAAATTTTTATTTCAGTACTTATGTATATTTTGTGTGGTGAAGTTGCGTAACTATGTGAAAAACGTGCTTACCTGTTACTGTTATGTTAGAGATATTATTTATTGAGAGATACAAGAAAGGTTATATTCTTACATAATGCTTATATGCTACATAATGCATGTCCAATGAGCTATAAAATAAACGTATCTATTTATGTTACCAAAAGACTATTTTTTATTCTATACTTACTTTTTTATTCTATACTCTATTATTTTTAGATTTAGATATGCAATGAAAATATTTACTTAAGTTGTCCACTCATTTTATTTACAACGTGTTCATCTTTTTTTTGCGAGGTGGATGTCTTTGGGAAGCGAAGGGGTCCCTCGGACTCCCACTGAATAAAACCCACCTCGGTTTTCTGCTACTTGCATATGATCAGGGGAGCGAGAATCGCTATTGAATTCTTCCGCAAATCCTGATACCCGTCTCCTAGACGCGTCCCGTTCATGCGACCATCACCCATCGGCCGCACGTCTCTGAAAGCCTTTCGGACCTGTATCTGTTCGGACGACTACTTCTCTAAAAGTCCGCCGCCAGGAGGCCGCTACCTAAGGTCCACAGACTACAGTCAAAGTGATGACGAATGACGAATAGACGATGAGTTCCGCTTGTAAAAAAATGTACTATACAGAAAGAGCTTTACACTGTATTGATAAACGATATATACAAGTGCAGAGATATCCAATAGGATGAATAGAAGTCAACTTTCAATTCAAACTACACAAAAAAGTTACTCAATCGAGATCAACATGAATACGCTATCAAATTTCGTTGACAAAAATGTCAATTTGTGAATCGAGTATTTTATTTATGCAAAAGGACTAAAAATGCTGCAAATCAAAAATGCTATTGGCAATCAATGTGTGCCGCTATTATCTGTTATAGGCCCGTGATCACAGGACACCACAGGCGTGGTTAGTAATAGATTAAATATTGACGAAACAACGAATGATATTTAACAGTTTTTCGCACTTTAACATATTATTTTGGCGTTAGAAAAAAACTGGTCCGAGTTAAATCAACCATTGCAACGAAAAAACCGTTGTAATGGTTGAACTGCACTTTTTCTGCATGAAACCATATGTCTTTTTCTGTACTTCTGACAATGTATAAGCGAAATTACACTATAAAGTTCGGTTAAGTAGTTAAAGGTGTGAAAGCGTAACAAACAAACTAACTTTCACATTTATAATATTAGTTAGAATTAGGAAGTTGGGATTTCCTTTATACTCAAACACACACACACAACAGCAAACGAATCACCTGATTTAAAACCTTTACAGACCATCAACACAATGCTACTCGCGTCTACCATTCACACAGACTTTGAAGCCATCAAGTTAAAAATTGAAGATACTAATTCAATATCGTGTTTATATTGTTGTGAAGATCACTTTAATGTAAGCATATTACAATTTAGCTGCTAGTAAAGTGTGAATTAGTCAGCAGAATTTATGATTGTTTTAAATATCAAGCAGAAGGCAACTTGCTTGTCTATTTAAACTAGGTAACAAAAGTCCAATAAAACTTCATGAATATAACTGGTCCTCCCTTGTTTGGTATAACAACGTTTCGTCGAATGTTACTAATTCGAACAACGTTTGAGAAAATAATTGCTTTGCATAATATCGATTGACATAATTTTCATTTCATCGAATATTTATTTGCGATAACAACATTTGCGCTATTGATCAAAAAGTATAATGCTCATTTCATGTAATGTTCAGTTGGTATAATATGTATTTCATCGAATATTCAATTGGTATAATGTAAAATTGAAAAACTCTCAGTGTTTCAAAGAAATCGGCAGGGTTACGTTAGGTTAGAACTGTGACCACAACAAGCACGTGCCAGACAAAAATAAAATATAAAAAAAAACCACCGTCAGTTTATTTATCTAATGAAGCATTAGTTTAAATAAAATTAGTGCAAATGAAAATTCGGTGAAATGATATTATTCCAAATAAATAATTATGCTAAATAAAATTCTACCAATTAAATATTCGGTCAAATGAATAATTAAGTGAAATGACTTTATTGTATCTGAAATTAGTCGAAGTGATTTTCGACCATACGTTGTTATACCAAACAAGGGTGAACCAATATAACTAACTATACATATCTTACCTATCCTTTAGATTATAATATAACAAGTATTATAATAATTACCTTGCGGCTTTCACTCCTTTAACCTCAGCGGACGTAAAATCTGGATTTGATACAAAATATATAGTCATCATGAATGCACCTATTTTCGGTAGATTGTCCGATTGTGCTTTAACAAAACTACATTCAGTCATTGTCCTAGATGATTTCTAATAAACAAAAACCACAAACCACAGGAACACCTATCTTTCTCCGTAACACTACGAATATAGGCGCCGATAAATGACAGAACGTGGAATGTCACGTCATGTTTTGTTTCGACCAATGGTGAAGCGTTTTGCAAAGTTGAATTTCGCGCCCTTATTTTGCATATTTTAATTAATATTTTTTGCAATTAAATACGAACTAAATAAGAAAATAATTGTTAAGGCATAATATCTGAACAATAAAGATTCAAGGGAAAATTTATCAAGTAAATTTAAACAACATGCATATTCTCTATTGAACAGTGAGCTGACCGCCGATATTTACTTAGTGTAACTTCGTTTCGCCTTAATTTTTTACACTTATACCTACATAGTTGAATGTTAAGTGTCAAAGGGATCTCCATAGTAACCCAATTTTTTTAACAAATAACAAAATGGCAGCGCACATCAAATAATGACTTTTATAGTCAAATTTTTGATACCTTGTAATGTATAATGTAATGTAAAAAAATACAGCCTATGTTACTCGCTGATAATGTAGCTTTCTATTGGTCTAAGAATTTTTATAAAATTGGTTTAGTGGTTTAGGCGTGATAGCGTAACAAACAAACTCACTTTTGCATTTATAATAATAGTTAGAATGTAACTACTGTATTTAATTAGTTATGATAATAAATAAATATTATCAGTTATTATTATTATAAAGCTACTTATACTTATAGGTCATCTCCGATGTGTACAGAAACATTTTGAGCCTTACCTTCCACCCGTCTCCTGTAATAATACCCATCAAACATAGAACATCCTCGTATGTATAAAACCAACAAATAAACCAACGAAATGACGATAATCAATAATCATTTATTCAGTTTACTTCGCACCAGTTTTGTCTCTTTCACGCACAATACATTCCGTTCACCTCATTTGTTCGCCTAATCGACGGGAAAGTACGATATGGAACGATTATGTACCTCTGTAGACAGTCTACCACTCAACCGCAGTGTAGATGATTGTATTCACAAGTTCGAAAATAACGGCAGAAGTGCCAGTATTTCTTAGTTTTTTTTTAATTCTATACATTAAGCAGGTGTGTCGATTTATTTTAAGAATAAGTAGGTAGCGACTGAAACTGTACTCACTTCTATAAAATATTTGTTACTTGTACGAATTATTTGCCTATAGTGCTTAGGTTATATAAATAAAAAAAATATATAATGTACCTACAGTTTGTTGTTCGCTACTACAAAGTAGCTGTTTTCTTTACATTTATCAAACCATACATTTGTTCAATGACTTATTTAATATATTGTTATCAGTTTTACTTTATGTAGAATAACTAAATTGATTTTCTCGATACATAATGTGTTTGAATTTAGAACATTATTAAAAAGGTACAATAAAAACAAACGTGGTTACCTTGAATGACTTATACCTATACCTACCTATTTTCAAAATTTCCTTTCCTATCAATTTTAAATTCAACTCGCTTGTAACTAGATGAAATTGAAGACACAAAGATGGCAGAAACATGATTTTTTATGCCCCAAAGATCCTTTTCACGACAAAGTTACATTGCACGTCTAAGAAAATAAATATGCTAGATATTTTAAGGATTTCAATAAGAAGAATGAATTAATTTGACACGTGCTTTTATGCGACATCTTGTCGTTTCATCATCATCGTTACAATGACTTCTAAGAAGACCGGTTGGCCTGTCGTCTGTCCACCTTGTTGATATCGAACCATCCTTGGACGTCGCTGCGCTTTGTTGTCTGCGATATGCATTCGAGGAGTTGTCGTTTGTGAGTGGATAAATTGTAATGATTGCTTTTTAAATAAATAAATAAATGATTTGATAATAAGAATAAAAATAGTTTATTTCAGGCATAATATATAAGTTACCAATAAGTTCAAGTATTTGTGCATGCCATAGTGTGATTTGGCGTCTGCCCTTATTACTATGATACTAATAAATAAATAGTATTTCATTCGAAAATGTTGCATTTTTTTAAATACATCGCTTGTGCCAAGCACTGGAGTTACATTCGAAATTGGGTTATTTCCGTCCAAGATACAGGCGATTGAATTAAGAAAATACGTAATGCATATTACATGGTAACTACCAGAGCATGATAACAAATTTATTAACCGTTGATGAAAATCACTCATTAGAACACCATAGTGACAGTTTGGTTAATAGATTTCGTTTATTAGACAGATTTTCTTAGCCAAATGCTAATTCATAACCCAATATTGTATTATGTCATGAGGGGAAACTACATTATAAACTGTTGTTGTAATTTTTGTTCGCTACAAATTATGTGTTTACAAATTATATTTAATATGAAATATGATTCTGATGGGAGGGCTTATAGCCCTCCCTGAATTTCTAAACATCTTTCACGGGTGGACGGGTGGTGAAAAGTCTGGTAGGGTTTGACCGTGGTTGACACCTCCAAACGAAAGTCGGAGCTAGTAAGGGAATCCTACCCTAAAGTTGCTGACATCGTGAAGACTAATCAGAAATATTTTGTAGTAGGACAGTTCCAGAGGGTAATAGGATCTGAGACACAGCCAATGAAGGACTCAGATGTTTATGATAGGCGTGTATGAAGAAGCGTGGTTTCAAAGCTTTACCACATAAGGCTTTACATATATTCACCTTTTAAGAATGGCAAAAGGAAAAAAAAATTATAGAGGTCTACATCTAATGGAAGTGAACTACAATCTGGAGACTGAAAAGGCAGCACTCCTTTTTCCTATAGATAGGCAGATCAGCTATCTTTTACATATAATATATCTCTGAGCACAACTGTGATGCCTATTTGCTCACAGGGTAAACCCAATCACTTCACATGGGCCCTTAGATCATGAACAGCTCCATTCATCTTCTTGTTAATTTTATAATTAGACCTTCGTCTCATACCTTGGGCCAAATCGTACTAGTGTCCGCCCCTCACCGCAACACGATATTTCTTTCTTAAGCATTCATTCGAATGCCAAACTCCTTTGTTTAACGAGTGGAATATGCGCAGTAGGCCGATTGTATTGTTTCTGGTATAATCTCACAGAGTATTGAACTCTTTGAAATAAAACTTTGTTTAGTTTTGTACAAGTTTTGATTTGAAATTACCAGAATTTATGTATATTACCATAATAAGAAGAAACCCAACAGGGGACTCTTAACAAAGCAGCATATATAGCATCGATGTCAGTTGCTACACTTACCGATTGATTGGTCAAGCTTTCTTGAAATGCACACCCACAATAATAATTAATTGGTTGGCATTGTGAGTAAAATGTACACAAAAGATGTAAAGCATCTCTCACGATAGTTTAGTCTAATGGAGTAGGTACCTAGAAACTATTTACAGGGTATGTTATTATATTATAGACCAATTATGAAAATTAATAACACAAGGAATTCTCCATTGTTTACAACAATAAATTATTGGCACTACGCTTTCTCCTTTTTTGGTCTTATTACATTTTTTTGATAAACGCTTTCTTTTATTTATAATATTTTACGGTTTTATAAAATGAAGGGTATGATAAAAAGATATTGTAGATAGGTACTACATGAAAATGTACTTCTATTATTTAATAAAAATAAATGTAAATGACGAGTATGTTCTTCGGTTATTTAGAACCTATGATACAAACTATACTTAGTGTAAGTCTGGGATGTGTAATATTATTATTAATATGATCCTGTAAAGTTCATCGTTCCTGCTGACAACCGATATCTAACGGTTGCAGACAGTATTACTCATAGGTCATTTGTGAATAATGGAATCAAAATCATTTATTTCAATTAAACCACTATGGGTATTTTTGAATTGTCAGGAGACAGTCAGAGTCAGCCGTGAATCTAGTTGCCTGTTCCAATTCGTGCTTTGACACATGCACACATATTCATAAATAAAACATTATAGGAAAATTAAAAAATGCTGTTTTTCACAAAATCTCTTTGATTTTCAAATCAGAGAAATAATTAATAGGCGATAGTTTCACTACTTTTAAACCTTTCCTTGATTGTAAATTGGTTATGGACAAGCAATATAATGCTTCCCTCCTAAACTGCTTTCGTCTGAAGGGTAGAGAGATTTAATTTCTTTATTTTTATTTATTTATTAGCTTTACAATATTACAGTTAGACAGTACAGAATGAATATAAGGTTCAGCGAAGAGGATGTTTCTACTTAAAAATTTATCCAATTCTTTTCCTATCTATCCTACAGTGAGATTGGTCATCATAGTGTGACTTTTTAATGCAAATTGATATAGTTAAAAAGCTTTTCTTTTTAAAGTTTCAGAAAATTAGGGATTTAATAGAATTTATACTCTTCTGCCAGGTGTCGAGAACTTTCATTTAATTCCCAATTCAAACTTTTAGACCCTTTATTATCTTTACAAAGTTGAATTTGGTATTATTTGGAACTACTGGGGTGTACACTTCAACAGAATGTTATCTGAATATTGTCCAAGTTTCGGTATAACTTAAATTTATTTAAGGATTTATTAAAGAATATCGCGTAGAACCATACTTATGGAAGTTTTAGTCAAATCAATTTAAAAACTTATGATGATGCGAAATACTTACCATCACGTCAGTTTTTAATATAAAAACAACATAACTGTAAACAGACTATCACCATATAGTCTTCTAAAGAGCGAGAATAGTACGTATGGATGTTATAAAATATACCATCAGTACTTACTATGGTAGAAGGCAAAGACTTAGAATTTACGATATGATATAAAGCTGTCCCTACCTCAGTTAATCTTGTGTTGTCAAATGAAGTATTGCTCGTTTAAAATATTCGTCATAATATGAAGGAATGAGGGCTCCAGCACTTCCAAATTGATTAAGAGTGACGAGGATTATTTTACAGCGGATTTTCCTGTTACGAGCCAAAATAAAGATGGATATTACTTATTAATAAATTCGTCAGACATTGTTGTTTCTTTCATTCTGTTTTATTTACCTTTAAGCCAAACAACTCGGGGGAAATACTCAGAAGAAGGTGTATATTTACATATTTTTTATTAGCAAATTTTGATATCCTATGTGTAATTCGTTACACTTACCGCATCAAAACACTTTTTTTTTCAATAGTGAATTCATGAATTATTCCCTATTCCTTAATGGTATGAAAATGCAATTTCATAATATCTAGTAGTCAGTCCTTATCGTCATCTTGCTAGCACTAACTAGAGTTGACTTAATTAAATTCAGAATAACACAACTTTATCAAAGCTGTGAAAATCAATAGTAATTTTGAAAAAATTAACTTTCTTCAAATATCAATTTTTATTTGTGTTGTACCTTTTCATTACTGCTACAGTTAAGTATTAACGTAGGTCTCAACGTAAAGCCAGCGTAAACACAAAATGATTTCCAAATCAAATTGAAGCGTATCAGTTCGGCGCGAAACGTACATACTCGTATATTACGCCGCGCCGTCAGCTGTCATAGATAATTGCATTGAAACAGGTTTGCGCCAGTTCTATACTTCGATCGGTATCCAGCAGGAATTACGTTAACTCCTACAGTAGTGATGCGTAAACGGTAAAGATCGATATCTGAGATAGCTAATCAATAAGTAAATAAGTTAATCTAGATAAATATATGTAGGTTTTGTCAATCAATTAAGTTATCCCTTATGAGCAGTACTATTTACTCGACAAAATGTAATCTCTGTTTTTTACTATTCCCGTGATAACGTATATATTATATATTTTATGATATCGATGGAATGGTTAGGCGAGAAAGCGTAACAAATAACCAAGTTCACAGTCACATTCATAATTTTAGTTAGAATAGTGAGGATAATAAGTGATGTTTTTAAATTAAGAGAATTTAGTATGTCGGCTATTGTGCTGTGAGCTACAGCGTGAGCGAGTGACGTCAATCTTTGATGTTGTTTTTTGTCATCAGGTACCACGGTTACACTGGTCGTGGTCATGCCTGACTCAGCGGTGCACGCCCTCCGTCGTCGAATCAGTAAGGAAGAAGTTTCTTCATCCACGCGCACATTCTCGATATTTTTTTGTAAATTTTTTTCGCCGTGTACCGTCACATACTAGGTATACTAACAGTGTCCCTATTCTGTAAGCAAACCGATGTGCCCCTATTGGTGTATATCCGTTTAGTGTTTAAATACGTGATCGCTTTAATTTTCGTCCACTTTTAAGGGTTTAAGGCCAATAAACTTGCAGAGCAGAGAATATTAAGTGAGAATTAACGTGAGTATAACATAGCTTCCTTTAAACCAGTTTTACGCCCATGTACATTTCTATAAAACAAGCTACAGATCTTAATTTCAAAAGTGTTGTATATAGTAGGCCACATCCCAACACTAAAATTTAATAACGCAGGCTTAGCTTTGATGCGATACGCTTGCGATGCGCCGCAATGCAATCCAATCCACTCATCACTTATTACCTACAGTATTGATACGACCGTTCGATCATACTAAATTCCGTCAATATTTGTCACACTACTCTTCTTTTACATAGCTGGAAGCTAATCTCAGGCACCTGTTGATCTTAACACAAGAATGGCAAGGAAATACTCGATATGAAGTAATGGAGTTTTAAGAAATTTATTACAATTTGTTGTTTTTACCTGATCAGAAAGTAGTCTTTGTCAACTTTGCCAAATTATTCTCAATTCAGAAATTTCTCAATATATCAAAAAATTCATTTCATTGGTTGATTTCATGAATGAACCAATGAAATTGTTTTTTTGAATAATTTATCTATCTTATTATTATACTTAATTTCTTGAATGACTCTATAAAAAGTAACAACCAAGATAGCTCAATTGAGATCGATGATATAATCATGAGCTTGAACGGGGAATACGTATGAAGTATCCAGTTCATCATCATTATAATATAGGTTTTTTTAGACTATCCAATAAAAACAATCATTAAAATCAATAATACATAAAAATGAAACTTTAACTTGCCTTACAGAAACAAAACTGACTATGGAAGTTTTAGTAATAAAAAAAATTGTGAGAGAAGTTTTTATAAAAATCATAACCTAAAAAGGAATCTCTTGGGCAATAATTTATATATAAAAACTCAAACCTGTCCTTTATGAGCTCAAAAGTATTTCATAAATCTCTTTTGATGTAAAATGAAAGAAAATTTATGATCATATTCTTTGCAGGAAAATGGTCGTGGTGTCATGATTTTAAACGTTATTAGTTTAATAAGAACAAGCTCATGGAGCTGGTGGACTTGAAAGCACCATGATATTGGCAAATGTAATAAAATAGAGATGACGATTAAATTATAATTTAATATATTAGTTATACTCAACCTCAACCTCTATACAAACATATTTTATTTAATAATATATGTAAAATGACTATTGTGAAACAAAAAGTCACCGTCAAATTTTATTTCATAGCATTCCTTAAAAAATACCTGAAGGAGTCTTTTTTAAATAAAAATTATAGAACCACACAATTATAGATCAATCACCGCAACACTAAGTTACTTTAGCGAAAGTAAATAAAAATCTTTTTAACACCCTAATTCTTTTCCAAAATAACAGTAGCCTAAGTTTCTTCTTATAACACTAGCTATCTGTCAGGGAAAGTCCCGTGGAAATCAGTGCACCCCTTCTGGAGATTAGCCGGAACAAACAGACAGACAGACAAAAATTTAAAAAACTGATTTTTAGGCATAGGTATCTTGCAAATAACTGTATGAGCTTAAACAAACTATTATTTTGGTATTACGATTAATAATGATGAAAATAAAATTTAAAAGTATTTTCCAAGAAATTACTTTTAAATTCTGAAATGTCCATTGTCTGAAAATGTGAAAATTTTGTGTTTTTGACGAGGGGTTTTTACTATAAGTAAAAGTTTTAAAGTAACAGTTTCCAGTCCTTGTCCAGTGTTTAGAACTTCGAAGGTGTGGTGGTTTAATGCTGACACGTAATTCTGAGTATAGTGCCACAAGCGACGTACCTTTGTAATATTCCACACAGACTTTAGTCGTTGTTAGAACTCCGTTATCGATACTTGTCCTGTAATTCCTCATTAAGAATAAATTATATTTTTGGTGACCTCAAATTATTATTTCTCTCCTGCACACATAACCTTACATGCACGACTCCTAAAGTGGTGACCCCGTGTTTTGTGTGCAATGAGACGCAACGACTCAATTTTGTGTATCGATAACGAGAGAGGTCATAGTTATAATAGTTAATACAGTGAAATTTAAGGTGAAATAAAATGTCGTACGAAGCACTGATGGCCGTACTACAAAAGTTGAGCGACCGAATGGATGAAATAGATGAAATGGAATCAAGCTCAAGGAATAAAATCAGGCGCGGAAATAACTGACAAAATAGATCGAGGTCAAATTCAAGAAATCGTAGTTCAAGACGGACACCTGAAAGAACAAATTGGATATGTATGTTATCAACATAAGGCAAATAAATGTGTTCAACCTTGTAATTGGAAGACGGGTGAGATTAAGAAACCAGCGGAAAACGAGTCGGTCCAGTCAGCGACGGGAGGCTGTGACCGTGCATTCACCAATCACCGTCTAAGCATCAGGGACAGAATATCAGGCTTAAACTTTTTAGTGGACAGTGGGGCAAATGTATCAGTGTTACCGCGTAGTGTTGTGCGTATTAAGTCAAATAGTGATACCTCTGAAAGTGAACGATATAAGTTGTGTGCTGCAAATGGTACAGAAATCAAAACGTATGGTATGCATTGTATGTTTTTAGATTTAAGTCTGCGTAGAGAATTCCGTTGGATGTTTATACTAGCAGATGTAAAGCAACCAATATTAGGTGCGGACGTCTTAGCTAGTTATAAGTTACTAATTGATTTAAACGGACGTAGATTAATTGATCAGGTCACTAATTTATGTGTTATAGGTACCATTTCCAACTCCACTGAGCCGACGGTAAAAACAATTGTAGAAAAATGTCCATATTATGATTTATTAAGTAAGTTCCCTGATTTAACTAAACCTGTTTCATATAAGGAGATACCAAAGCATGGGGTGTATCATCATATAGACTACGGGACCCCCAGTGTACGCGAGAGCCAGACAGCTACCACCCGACAGGTATGTAAAATCCAAAAATGAATTTAAAATAATGCAAGAGTTAGGGATTTGTAAACCGAGTAATAGCCCTTGGGCAAGTCCTTTACATATTGTACCCAAGAAAGATGGTAATATTAGCCCTTGTGGTGATTATAAAAGATTAAATGCGCTCACTAAACCCGATCGTTATCCGATTCCGCGACTTCAAGATTTTACATATGTACTATCAAAAATAAGAGAATATTTTCTAAACTAGATATAAATAGAGCCTATAATTGTATACCAGTAGCTGAAAATGATATTGAAAAAATTGCAGTCATTACTCCTTTCGGTTTATATGAATTTACAAGAATGCCTTTCGGTTTACGTAATGCTGCACAAACATTCCAGCGTTTTATGAATAATACAGTTTTAAAAGGTTTAGATTTCTTATTTTGTTTTCTTCTTGATATTTTAATTACTTCTGATAATCCTATTATGCATAGACAACATTTAAAACAAGTTTTTCAGCGATTTGACGAATATGGTATTACAATACATTTTTCAAAATGTGTTTTTGGGCAAGAAAAAATTGAATTCCTAGGTTATGAAGTATCAAAAAAAGGTTTAAGGCCTCTGGAAGACAAAGTAAAGACAATCATTGATTTCCCAAAACCAAAAACTATTGAGTAGCTTCGTAGATTTTTAGGCATGTTGAATTTTTATAGGTCACATATACCACATGCAGCGGAACATCAGTCAGAGTTAAATAAGTATTTGGGTAACGCGAAACGTAAAGATAAAAGTGTTATTAATTGGAATGAGCAAGCCGAACGTAATTTTGAGCAATGTAAACCCGACCTTAAGAACGCCGTATTGTTATCAAACCCGTTAGAAAATACATCGTTGTCGCTTATGACCGACGCGAGTGATACGTGCGTAGGCGGTGTTTTACAGCAAAACATTGATAATAAGTGGTACCCGTTAGGTTATTTTTCGAGAAAGTTAACTGAAGCACAAAACACATACGACAGAGAACTATTGGCTATCTATTTAGCTATAATTCACTTTCGTAATTTAATAGAGGGTCGTGATTTGATAATTTTTACAAACCATAAGCCTTTAACTTTCGTGTTTTCTAAAATAGGTACAGAGAGGAAAACAGCACGGCGGACTAGACAGATTATGTTCATTAGTGAATTTAGTACAAATATTAGACATATAAGCGGTTTAAATAATATAGTAGCAGATACGTTATCTAGAATAGAATCTTTTTCATGTCCCACGGTTATAAATGTCGCAGAATTAGCAGGCGCGTAGAAAGTCTATAACTCATTTTGAACACATTCATATAGATATAGTAGGACCTCTGAATACAACCTCTGAAGGTTATAGGTACCTTTTAACAATAATAGATAGGTACACAAAATGGCCGGAAGCTTTTAATTTGAAAGAGATAACCGCAGAAGTAGTAGCTAAAACTTTATATGAAGGATGGATTAGTCGTTTTGGTTGTCCAGTTAAACTCACAAGTGATCAAGGTAGACAATTTAAAAGTAGTTTATTTAACCAACTAATGAAATTAATGGGAATTAAAAGAATTCGTACTACTCCGTATCATCCACAGAGGAATGGTAAAATAGAGCGTTGGCACAGATCGTTAAAAGTAGCTCTAATGGCACGTTTAAATAATACATTTTGGATTGATGAGTTGCCTACAGTGTTGATGGGGTTACGCACAACTGTCAGATTAGACACAGGCGTAACCGCAGCACAAATGTTGTATGGTAGTAATATTAGGATCCCTGGTGATTTTTATGACACACGTTGTATTAAGTCGTGAGACAAGTAGATATGTGGGTAAATTAAAAGAAATTATTGATAGTTATAAACCTGTAAAGAGAATTAATAAGTCACCTAATAAGATATTGGTGCATAAAGATTTATAAAGTAGTGATTACGTGTTCTTTAGAAACGATATGGCACGGAAACCGTTACAATGTCCTTATGACGGACCACACCTCGTTATCAGTAGGCACGATAAAGTATTTTGTATACAGTTACCTGGCAGACAGTCGCGAGTTTCTATTAATAGATTAAAGCCAGCGTATATAATGGAAGATAATAGTTTACAAGATAATATGTCAAATAATATAGAGGATAGTAATAAAAAACCTAGTTGTCAAAAACCAGTTAAAAAAGTTCATTTTCAAACGAGCGAACCCAGTAGTTCGAAGTATGTTACACAAACAGGCCGACTAAACAAAAAACCGGCGAGATATTTGTAATATGTAAAAGTGTATCGGTAAACATTAATTATTGAGGTCAATTTAAGTAGACATACACCTAAAGTTGAAAATATATATTCTTTGATATCATTTATTATTTCGAAGTTGTAAGAGTTAAGCATTTTATAAGATGGGTGCCAGTCACTCCTTACATTTAAATATAATCAATACATCGAAGAAACTAAACAAAGAGGTACAATAAATAAACAAAACTACCGAAGCTTTTAAACTCCTAGTCAATATATCCAAAGACTTCGTGCAGTTTATCTTTTGATAAAATATAGACTATCTGACTTATGTATCGCCGGCTATGACACTACAAGACTTGAAAGTATGAATGTAAAACTATGAACAAATACCAATAAAGATTGTTTCGTGAGTTCAACGTGATGCAGTCCCGCAATATGCAGTCATACGTATCGTACAATCATACATATATTTGAAATAGATGGAATAAATCTATTATATACTCTTGTTTATACTGGCTTCGAGAACGAACAGAATCAGATAGCATGTGCCCAATTTAACTAACTTTGAAGGTATTTCAGTAAGATATGTCTCTGAGATTTAATTAAGTGTTAGCATGTATCTCATATGCTATGGAAACTAATTATTTAAAAAAATATATATACACACACTATACAATTTTTATATTTGGGTTAAATGATTTTCAGGTTGCTCACCGTTACATTAGTCGTTTTCTGTGATATTAAAACCCAGAGGCAAATATAATAGCTGGTGCTGGTCTATTTTATAATGTTACGACGTTCATTTTGTGTATGAACTTATGCGTGTGTATTAACAAATATAAGAGGTTCGGATTCCGAATATCCCTTATCATTTATTTTTTACTTTTTATTTTTTTTAACATATATACATAAATAAAAATATTGATTTCCATAAATAAATAAATATATTATAAGATATGCATATACATAATTATGTGCCTGATTATATTTATAATATTTATATATACCTATATTAAAGATTTATTTACCTGTTTAACATACTTCTAATTACCACTAAACACTCACATTAACACATCTGCACCTGACAAATATGTATGTAAATGAGTATCTATAAGTTAGTATTTATAAGTTAATTCTTGTTCTTTGTTATTAGTTGTTGTTACTTTTATTTTTTTACTTATTATGTGTATTGATGTGTCTTATTGTGCTGTTCTAAATAAATGTTCATTCATTCATTCATTCATTCATTTTATTATATCAATATAAAATGAAATAAACTATTACTATAGTATTAATAATAGTACCGATATATATAATACCGACCATACAAGTCGGCATCACCGAAATACACACGTGAGTAAATAGTACGCGTTTCTTAACGTTTTCAATATTTATTATTCTTTTTAAGTACCACAAGTATTATACAAACAAATAGCATAGTATAAAGTGTAAACATTCTGCTCCAGTCTTTAGGGGCAGTGAGCCGTTCTAATTTACTATTCAGAGTCCGCGAATTTACGGCAATGGCGAACAAAAACTTATGATTTACAGGAAACTGTAAAAGGCGAGTCTCGAAACAGCGAGACGTCTAATTTGTGTTTTCAACTTGTACTTTTGTTGTCGTTTGTAAAAACAAAATATTGAAAAGAAACGGATATGTAAATAAATTTCTGAATAAACCACATCTTAGGGTGCTCCAACCGGTCTGCCACCACAATTAGACATTTGGGAAGGCCAATAAAATACTTAAACTGTCAGACTGTTGTAAATATTAAGCTAGAAAATGCCTTCTCAAATGACACTTTCTTTTTCATTCACAAACAAAATATTACTACAAATATAAATAAATATACAAAAAATTTAAATTAGATTAATAACATGTCAAAGATAAAAAACAAAACAATACAGATTATTTTTGAATCACAGAGTTTTTTCGTTTGCCTGTACTGTTTTTGGCTTGAACAATAGATTTATTTATTAATTTAGTGGTGGTCCCAGTCGCCGGAAAAAAAATATTAAAATTAAATGGATCTGGCAACTAGGACCGCGGTTCGAGTTAATTGCGGTCCCAGTCGCCGAAAACCTCAAATAATTAGCGTTAGTTTGTAAAATATTTATACTTGAATTTAATACTTTCTAAAAGAGCATATTTATGAACATTATTTATCGTGTTCTGTTTTATAATATAATTAATTTTATGGTGTTCCCTTGTTTCGCAGACAGATATTTCATGGAATTTTGTTTCGCAGCAAATGTTTCATATAATATTTGGTCTTTGTATTTTTATTTCGAATATTATTGTTTCAACGAGTATTTACTTCAATGAACCATATTTCACAGAAATACAATTCAATGAATTTTATACTCACATTTTATTATTTAACAAAGTTATCAAACAATAGAATTATTTTTTAACGAATATTGTTTGTTCGGTGTATTTTTCCATAGTGTGTTATTTCAACAAAAATGTAAAAATAGATATGTTATTCATAATTTTATAAATAAATCTAATATATAAAAATCTCGTCTCACGGTGTTTGTGGTCGAACTCCTCGGAAACGGCTCGACTGATTTTATTTATTTATTTATTTTTTATTTATTTATTTCTTCATGGAAAACCTACAGCTAATATAACATAACAGTAATCACTCTAGTCTCCAGACAGCCAATTACAGGTTTTCACTTCTAGATTTTATACTGAAAAAAGTGTTAACAGTCTCGGTAGAAAGAAACATCAATAATAATAATAGTACATAACTAATTGGTTTAATGAAACTTATTTTGTATATTTGGTAGGTATTAGAATAACACTAATTCGTATACTTTTAATGCACCTACTTCATTAATTGCTACATCATCCTAAGCTAGACTGGCAGAAAAAGCCTTTGGCAAAAATAATTAAGTGGTTAGGGTTCCAGGGACCGAAATCTCCTCACAATACGTGCCGTATCAAGAATGGCCGCCTTCTGCATAAGGTGCTTAATCCAGGTGCCTAACGTAAACCTCTCAAGCTGTTGGTCGAGGCTCTTCGCAATCAACCCATGGGCTGATATGACTATCGGCACAATGATTGCCGAATCCACATCCCACATGTCGACGACCTCGTGGGCCTAATCCAAATATTTCATTTGTTTTTCTTTTTTAGCCCTGGGTTCTGGGTTGGGCACATACCTGTAGTACGGTAATTCCTGTAGTACGGTAAGTCACAAGGTTATATTTAAGAGCAAGTTGCTGATGGACTATCCTGGCCACTTTATTATTATTATTATTAAGTCCACATCTCTACATAATATTGTGAATAACGTTTTATAAAATAAATAATTATAAGTTAATATATATAAGTTAATATAATAAATTAAATAAGTAATTATAAGTTCTCTTTAACCACTAGACAGCGATTCGTGTACCTAGATCTATTGTGCATATCACTATAGATGTAATTTTGCTCTTTTAAATTCCAATCACGTACAACCTTTAAGATACAGCTGTTTTACTATTAAAACATATGTAAGTTGTCATCTTATCTCAAACGAGGGAAATCTTCTTTTCAACATAGGTCTCATAAAGACATAACTGGCATCGCCATCATCCAAGGGTGGTCAACTAAAGGGAGAATATCCCACGTTTGTTTTTTCAATTCAATTTATATCGTACAGGCGCGTGTTTTCGCTCAATATTGGATATTCATGTGGGCAGAGACAGAAATGCCTCACTTAATAACAATTCATTTGTGCGAAGGAAGTGACAATCTCCAATCCGGCGATGACTTTTTATTACAAATCAAATACTACCTATCATTCTAAATGGTCGGTAATATTAAGATAAACCGCACGCAGCAATTGCTTTTCTCATATTTTATATTAGGTACGTAAGTTATAAAACATCAAATATATTGTTTGTGTTAGATATTGAAAATCTTCAGTTTGCTCGAGGCTGATCAATTATATTTATTGAACTGAGATACGAGACAACATCGTAAACAAGAAATATCAACGAGGAAATTGAAAACATTGTTTTATATTAGACAATAACAATACAATAGATATTATATTACATTTGTTTGCTAGCGAAGTCGAAATAGATAAGGGTTATTGTAAATTTTTCCACTCACAAAATACAAAATGCCAAAGACATTATGGGCATAGTGCAAATTTGGTTCTGTTTTTGTTGTTAGTTGTTAAAAAATATCTCTACACCAATGCACGTACGTAGCTAGTTGCTTGCCATTGGGGAACCTTGAGCTTATTTATTTAATTTTTTTAACTTAAAAATAAAATTGTCTTAAGTAGCAAAAGAATAAGGACCTTTATAATTGCTTCAATTTAGTTTTAATATTATGTTCTCTTAATATATATCATAACTGTGCTTTTTTTATACAGAAAGTTGTTGACATTTGTGCGTTTTGTAGCGTGATTATATAGGTTACTTGAACATTCTTGAAATACAGTAACCGGATTTTAAATATCGAAGTTCTATTCTAGAGTAGAAATGAATAGATAAGTTCTGTCGATAGCATACAGAGCATCTGATTTCCAGATGTGAAATTCATATGAATATTATTACTTCACTCGAGAAGTGCAATATATCCTTGAAATTCATTTCCTCTATTTGAGTTAAGTTAGCTATGAATATAGAATAAGCTTTCAGGAAAACCTGGCATAAGCTGAGCATAATTCGAGTAGCTGATATATATTTGTTTAATGTATTATATGTTGAGAAAGCGTCAGGATAAAAAATCTACGATTTGTGTTGAAAATAAAATGTAAGCTTAAAAAATACACCACATTTAAGAATATTTTTATTGAATGTTTTTTACAAACCGGGATGTCTTAAGCTGGTAAGAAGATAAATAATAACATATATGTTGGAGAGGTCAAAATTACAGGAGCTGATTTGACAACAGGTCGCAAGTGCCATTTACTGGCGCTCGACAGAGTCAACGAGTCGGCGAGCGACATTATCCAGACGGAGTCTTATTGCAACGGTTGAGTAGAACAGTCATTGTAGAAACTCACTCGCGTTCCGCAGTTGCCTACAACCTATCTAGCTAGACAGTGATTTCCTTGTTACGTAATTCTTTGTTACGTAATACTCGGGACATATAATATATTACAAAAAATATAAATAAAATATTTTACAAACAATCATGACCTCGCATTTACAATATTAAGTTAGGATTGTTTGTGAATTTTTTTTTTATAGTGCAAATCCTTTATTTTTTGG
Source organism: Callimorpha dominula (assembly GCA_949752705.1). Lineage (NCBI taxonomy): Eukaryota > Metazoa > Arthropoda > Insecta > Lepidoptera > Erebidae > Callimorpha > Callimorpha dominula. The sequence continues at coordinate 24,136,122 of OX456999.1, read as the reverse complement.
GGAAACCCAGACGGGTCTTCACCTCGCCGGAGCTAAAAAAGTATACGGTGTTCCTTCACAATGGGTTTATTGCAAAGGACCTGGGTATACCCAACACCAAATTAAAAAATAAATTTGGACATTAAAACCCGACTACTATTAAATTTCTTTTTTCATTTGATAAGTAGACAACTTACATATGTACATTTTAATTCAATACGTATACAGTCATGTTCAGAGAATAGCCGTTGACGTATGCCACCAAGAAATAAACACAACTGTTTTAGTCTAGGTATATCTCATAGTCTAAGTATAGTCATCTCTGACGAGGTTATTAAAGTTCATTTAAAAGAACTACTGGCAGTTAGCGGGTCTATCCTATATTGGGATAAGTTAGACTGATGAAATTCGGTAAACTGAGGCTATGCAATTAATATCTAAACAACGTTGCTACAGAATTCAATATATCGTCGACGTCAGTGTAGTGACAACTTAGATAGATAGATAGATGTACTCTTTATTGTACACAGAGCAGATTACAATATTTTCTTATATCTAAATACTTACTAGCTAATACTATGTACAATTGGCGACCTTATCGCAGTTTGCGATCTCTTCCAGGCAACCATTGGATGGAAAGAAAAACAGACATGAAAAGAGGACTGCAGTGTACTTGGAGCCTATGTAACAATTAATAAATAATATATAAGTACTAAACATCTTAATTAAATATTTAAAAAAAGCTTACAAAAAGTAACACCCATTGAATTATAATTATTTTTTTTTAATTTTAATTAATTCGTTCCACACCCTTTTTTGAAATGATTTATTTTGCTTTATAAGTCCTTTTCACTTAGCAAAATAAAATCAGTAGGTACTAACTAAACGCTATCAGAATGAGAGGAATGTAACGAAAGAACAATTAGACCATTATACCATTAGCACTGTACACCCACATGACAAAATATTTTCTACCTTTTGTTCCACTCCAAAGAACCGCGACCGGGCTTTCAAAGAATACTACACCAAGTCAAAGGCGCATCCAACGTAAACTGTCAAAGGGAAATACAGTATAACTCAAACGAGACACAGCTTCAAAAGGAACCATCGCACTACGCATGCGCCTTCCTTTTCCCACAGCCTCTGCTGACTAGGACGGGTCGACTCAGTTGCTCGGTACGCGCCATCCCGGCATAGTACCTTGAAGTACTCCCAACGGTTGATTCGAACATCGCGCAACCGATTGTCGAAAACTTTTTACAATGAGACGTTGCCGTTTGAGGATCTGGAACGTTTTTTGAGTAGTTTGCAGGTAGTTGTAACTGTTTGTGGTAATCATGAGTTGGTTAAAACGGTTTGTGATGAAGTGGTCCCAGTTGTTTGTACTCGGAGTTACAGTGTTGTTCAGGTGTACGGATTCTGTTGGTAAGTCACTTCAAACAAAATATTAATGAACAACAATTTACTTTTAGACAGTAACCTTATATTATTATGTAGTACTACTACTTTGAAATTATTTCAGGTAACTTTATTAAAAGTATGCTATTTAGAAGTTTAAAAGAAGTAAGGGAAACATAATTTCTAGTTTTTTCTTGTCCAACTTATGTAATAGTTTAGAATAAAACTTCTCGTTTATTGTTTAGTCATTGAAAGAAACATTTTATTGAATACTACATATACATATTGTCTATAAATAATATAAGAGCATAATTCGTAAGCATAAAAAAAGCGTAATATATTTACAAATGATATATTTTATGACTTATACCTATGGATGTAAAATATGAAAAAAAAAAATATAATCACTATATACTATAAAACAAAGTCCCCCATGCGTTTGTCTGTCTGTCTGTTCGCGATAAACTGAAAAACTAATGAACGGATTTTCATGTGGTTTTCACAAATAGACAGAGTGATTCATGAGGAAGGTGTATAATTTGTACCCGTGCGAACGGGTACAAATTATACGCCTGGGACGGGTTGCTAGTATAATAATGAAACTAAACATACTTACATGAGTTGTAATCAAACGGATCTTTTTCTCATTGTTACATGTATATTTTTTTTAATTAGACGATTCCTTGCTCTCATGCCATTTTGAAGCTTTCAAATCTTTCTTGCCTAATGAAATTTATTCTAAAAGCATATTAAAATCGAACCCTACATCTTATGCTTAGAACTAATCTGACTTGTACTGAACAGTAGACAAAGGACTTTTAAAGACCTTTTTATCAATTCTAGCATATGTATTTAAATACGCCTTAAGAAATGTACAAGTAATGTAATTACAAAATCGAGATTTACAATTACTAACACTATCAAGGACCGGTATAATGACAAATTTGATAAAATGAGACTCAAAATTCATGAATATAAAACCACCTGGTCCGTTCAAGCGATATGAGACTGCAATGGCGGTAAGCCACTACGGCTATCGCGGTAATAACACCGAACTCTTTAGATTACAACGATCCCCGAACAAGGCCTTTCGTCGCACCGAGCGAACATCTCTACACTTTACTTACTGCAATACACAGGCGATCTAGGTTAATTTGTATATCAAATATTATTGCATTGCAGTGCCACAATTTCATCCGCACATTCAGTTGGCGTTAGCACGCCAACTGAATGTAGCCACTGTGAATTAAATGTGGGTGAAACTGTGTAATAAAGAACAATATTTATCTGTTTCACAACTAACTGCAGTTAGAGTCGTTGTCTTTTTTTAAACACCGACGCAAAAAGCTAAGTTTGAAGTGTCTGTGTGTCTGTCTGTGGCATCGTAGCTCCCAAATGACCGATTTAAGTGCGGTTTTGTTTTTTGTTTGAAAGGTGACTTGATCGAGTGTATTCTTAGATATAATTCAAGAAATTCTGTTCAGCCGTTCGAAGCCAATCAGCTCTTTTCTAATAGTTGAAGGAATTTTTGAGTCGGGGGTGTTTTATAAGTTTGATGTGTCTGTGTGTCTGTGTATCTGTGTATGTGTCCCCAAACGAAGGGACCGATTTAAGTGCGATTTAATTTTCAATTTGAAAGGTGACTTGATCGAGAGTGTTCTTAGATATAATTCAAGAAAATCTATTCAGCTCTTCACTAATCATTGAAGGGATTTTCAAGTCGGGGACGTTTTAAATTATTAATTTATGATCATCAAAACTGTGTAGTGAACATGTCTCGATACAATGTAGCAGTATAATATTATTTAGTTTGTTTATAAATACACCTTTGTGTACTATATAGAAGGGGAGCCCACGATGCTAAATGTGTATTTGCTCCAGCGTCGTTGGGACCTATTGGATTTTGAAGATTAGATGGTAGAAAGAAAAAGAGTTCAGGCGATGTATTCGTTTCATTGGTGGGGGGAGCTTCTACAGGCTTTCAAAGATGTAAAAAAAAATTGTAAAATGGACTTACTCTAGCGTGTCAGATATTAATAGTGTAGATACCCCACATGTCTCTGATAATGGGGGTAGGTTAATCTGCCCATTTGCATGGTGGGGGTGGCCGTATGGAAGGGTAGAAATAGGGAAAAAAAAATTATTCGAGCGCGTCAGATATTAAGAGGGGATGTTAAGTACACCCGAAAGAAAACCCCATTCAATAATCTGACGATTTGGAAGTGACGCAAGCTCGCAGCGGCTTTTTGACAATGCAAAAAAAAAATCGACGTTTTGACCAAGTCGAGCGCATCAGATTTTCATACAGATGGTTCAGCTTAATGTCTTAGACCACCTGAGCCATAAACTGACGATTATTTGGATCCCTCCAAATAATCGTCAGATTATGGGTTAGCTTTCTTTGTTCTTCTTCTGAAATGTTTAGATAAATCAATATATTAAGCGTATAAAATCGCGGGCAAAAAAAAAATAGTCGTATAGTAGCAGGTACAAGTTGTTTTATTACGTGTGTGAAAGAATGTTTACCGCTTTTTTTTACAGAACTGATCTGTATTTTTATGAAGGTAAGGTAGGTTTTCATAAATAAGCCACAGTCAGGATGTTTATTTCTTTATATTTCTGTCCTAGTGAATCACAACTACCTGAGTTATATAAATTGCTCAGATAGTCTTCTTCTGCAGCACGAATATACTTTCATGCGACATTATACTATGAAAATAACTAAAATAGACTAGTCTGACTGTTTCAATATCAGTCAGTTCACGAATGTTTCTAACTGCGTATGCTGCTGAGCTGAGTCTATTCGATAATATTTATTTATTTTAATTAATAAGAATTTCGTGGTATCAACTAGTTCCAATTCATCTTATTTAACCATTATAGTGTTTTCCACCTGTTTAACGTTTGGAGTAGTGAATTGGATACATTTATTCTTTTTTCCATTAGAAAGTTGTGAACGTTAAACCAACGAACCACTATTGAAATAGTATCATTTAAAAGTTTGTACTCATACGTTTTAGTCTATAAAAGAGTAAATTATGATGGAGATGAGGTAATTAAATAATCGAGATCGGTTTGCATGCAAGCTCTCCAGCAACTTTCGAAAAGAACATAAACAAATGGACAGAGTATAGTGTGGGGATGGTATGAGAGTGAAAGAGAGAGAGAATGTAAACAGGAAAGAGAGGCGTGGAGTGGGAAATACATGCTTCACTGCAGCTGTATGTACTAAACTTTCTTTACGATTTTTGTAACTTCGGCTTGTGGAAATGGGCAAATTATATGTTTTCTGTTATCCTTGAATTATTTCCTTCAAAAAAAAAAAATCATCAATTTTTTTTGCAAGTTTGTAACCTTTCCACTGCCTTACGTCACGCTTAAATCGTCAGATTATCAAAATGTACACTTCTCAGCATGTAATTAACCCACCGTAACTTAATCTGACGCGCTCGACAATGTCAAATGATCGAATTTTTTTTGCAAGTTTGTAACCTTCCCACTGCCTTGCGTCACACTCAAATTGTCAGATTATCAAAATGTACACTTGTCAGCATGTAATTAACCCCCCTTATAATAATGTGCTGCGCAGGAGTAAATCCAAATAATCCCTTAATGGCCTCCCCTACTAATAGTCAAGAACAAAATAAACGTCAAAACCGTTTTAATTACGTGATCGCGGTAATTCCCGTCAACATAACCATATTACAAAATAATAATTCAAGTTTATTAAGAAAGTCTTTCTTATCTACATATCTAAGAATTTTAGCTAGCACATGAAAGATATGCAGTCATATTAGCATACAGAGTCAATCGCTTACTTTCAACCGTAAAATAATCTCTGTATTATTGTGCCGACCAAAAACCACATTTATAACAAAAGTAAAAAAATGGCTTATTCATTAGATCTAATTTCTTTTTAAACTGTAAAATAATGTAAATCAGCGAAATTGGCAAAATTTCGTGTACGGCCTCTTAACAGTTTCCCGATCAAAATTATTTTACCGTTTTATCCATGAAAAATTAATGTAATTAGTAAGCTATGAAAGTAAATAAAATACTATCCTGGTTGCAAACATGCACACTTGGCAGATGATGGTAAGTAAACTTGAAACATCGTGGTGTCAATCGCTTACTTTCAACCGTAAATTAATCTCTTCTGTATTATTGTGCCGGCTAAAAACCACATTTATTACAAAAGTAAAAAAATGTCGTTGTTAAAAACTTATAGAAATTTTGTATTTTAACTGTAAATTCACGTCTGTAAAATAACGTAAATCAGCGAAATTGACAAAATTTCGTATACGACCTCTTAACAGTTTACCCGATCAAAATTATTTTACCGTTTTATCCATGAAAAATTAATGTAATTAGTAAGCTATGAAAGTAAATAAAATAAATTTTATCCAAATTTAAAGAAACATTCCGTCTAACATTAGATGCAGATACCAAAAATTTTCATGAGCGTTATTCATATTAATTGAGGATATACGGTTTTAGTCACGTGTATATTTCGGAGATGCCCGACTAGTTTCGGACCCAACCCCTTTATCAAGGGGTGAGGCGTGCTTCCATATTTAACAGTAAAAAAATACGTTTACCTTTTGACAGATAGTATCTACAAATATGATTACAACCTTAATCAATGATTAAGGGTGTCCGTTTTTAGCCCCCGATGCAGAAAGGGGGTGGTTTAAGTTTAACATGTGTATCTTAGAGTCTGTCGGTGGGATCGATGAGCTCCTAAGCGGATGAACCGATTTTTAATTAGTTTTCTTGATTTAATAGGTGACGTGGTCGAGAAATTCAGGGTGTCCGTTTTTAGCCCCCGACGTAGGAAGGAGGGGTGTTTTAAGTTTAACGTGTGTATCTGTGAGTCTGTCGGTGGGATCGATGAGCTCCTAAGCGGATGAACCGATTTTTAATGAGCTTTCCTTTATTTAATAGGTGACGTGGTCAAGAAATTCAGGGTGTCCGTTTTTAGCCCCCGACGCTATTGCCTGGTGGCAGAGAACGGAGCTAAACACTGTCAGAAACAAACTACAGCAATTCCAGAGACTAGCATGTACTGCCGTCACTAGTTGCATGCGCACAACTCCCACAACTGCCCGTGAGGTGGCTCTTGATCTAGCCCCACTGGACCTATATATACAAACTTTTGGGTCTGTGGTCCCCATATCAAATTATGGAATCAAGTAGTGGAATATCAACCACTAATCGCTGCCCCATGCGACAGGATCCCGAAACAACACATCTTTGAGAGGAAGTATCAAATACAACTACTTGAAAACGACCGAGATGAATCTGGCATACATGCCGGACGCTAGAGCGTTTAGCCTTAAATTTTTATAGTTCCTATGTATAAGAAATTCTGTTCAGTCGTTGAAGGTCATCAGTTCTTTTCTAATCTTTGACGGGATTTTCAAGTTGATTTTGTTGGGTATGTTTAGCAGTAGTAGCATAAGGTTATTATGATTTTTTTATTACTAACTTTTGTTGGTGAGCCTTTGTTCAGATCGCACGTCCAAAGTTAAGCGTGATGCTAATTTATGTAGTCTTTATAAAAAAAAAGTTCGGAAACAGAATAGCAAAAACAGTAATTTAGGAGTTATAAACTCACAAGATTTCATCACTAATTAAAACTATCTTTGGCTGTAAATAACTAATTAAAACTATCTTTGGCTGTAAATAACTAATTAAAACTATCTTTGGTTGTAAATAACTAATTAAAACTATCTTTGGCTGTAAATAACTAATTAAAACTATCTTTGGCTGTAAATAACTAATTAAAACTATCTTTGGCTGTAAATAACTAATTAAAACTATCTTTGGCTGTAAATAACTAATTAAAACTATCTTTGGCTGTAAATAACTAATTAAAACTATCTTTGGCTGTAAATAACTAATTAAAACTATCTTTGGCTGTAAATAACTAATTAAAACTATCTTTGGCTGTAAATAACTAATAAAAGAAACGCAAAATCTCCAAATTCCTCAAATTTTAAATCTCGCCGAACTCGCTTAATTTTAGTAGATTTAATTATTCAGCAGTTCAAAGACTCTTAACGAGGACGAGTTATGATTTTTTTAACGATCTCGTTTGTCTGCAATGCTGGACATATAAAGAATATAAGTGTTTAACACAAGTGTATCCAAATACTTGCTAAAGGGCTTCTGTTGGACCCCGAAACTAATCTTCGAAAAAGCACAAGCGCGCACAAATGTATGTTTTTAATAACTATGGAAACGGAGACGAACTTGGAACGAGCTGGATTAAAGCGGCAAAAGATGCAAATTATGGAATAATTAGAAGATGATGGTAAATTAGACGGAAAGATGATGACTATGATATAATTATGATCATCTTGATCATATTCATATTCATGGGTATAAGAGAAAAAGAGAGAGACACCCAGAGAGAGTTTTATTTACCTGACGTTTCAACCAGGTGCACTGGCCGTGGTCACAGGTAGACTCTGGGGTCAGTCACCACTATTTAATGCCTATTATATACGTGATCGCGTTAATTCCCGTGCACATCATTTAAGTTATGAAATTATTTAATCATATGCGTTAGAATAAAAAAAATTGTTATTTGCAATTTACCACGAAATCTGAGAAAATTAATAATGAAGTAGATTTCATTTCATTATCATAATGAAATTCACTGTTTTTAATTTTCTTAATTAAAAAACAAAATGCTTTCTGATATTGGTTCTCTTCTTTTATTCTCCCACATATTTGTATTAAATGTAATTAAGGACGTAATAAATATTCATTGGATTTTATCAAAGCTTCTGCACATTTTCCAATAAATCTTTTGGATATTTAAATGTATCCAGTAATATGAAGTCTCATATTTATTTACAGACCTATTCACAAGTAAATGAACATTATTTAAAATGAGAACCAAATATTATATAAATGATTAATTATTTATGAATAGCGTCGTTGTAATTAGTTCGTTCGTGTTAACCAAGAATAAAGTGCCAATAGATTGTCGATTAGCTCCAAATTGCGCTCCGCTAACTCTGCCAAGTAATATAATTTGCATTTCGTTTGTCATCATCATTGGTGTTCTTAAGCAAATGAGGTTTAAATAACTTATGAGCACTATCTCTGGCAGTCTTTATTCAATTCACGTTAGCTCTTACTATACGATATTTGTGATGTACTTATCTCTAAGTAATACTACAGTATGAATCATTAGTACCTATACCTTTCAAGTATAATATGCATGTGTAAAAATTCAGATGATGTCTATGGTTAGGTTTATACCATGTTATTTTAGATAGTGCTTTAAGAAGGACTGTCATCGCACTAAGTATTACGGATTCCATCCACATCGATATTTGATGGGTTATCAATAAGCAATTATTAGTCCCTTGTCTGGCAAGTGTTTATAGTGTACGCTTACTAACTAATCAGCCATTCCCCACAGCTTCATCCACGTTTATAATCACTGCTCCGCTCCTAAGGGTGTTACATAATCTATAGCTGAATACTATATTGAATAAAGAAGGATATTTTTAATCCTACTAGTAGTTCCAGAGATTAGTGCGTTTAAAGAAACAAACAGTCAAACGAAAAAACTCTTCAATTTTATGTTCATAATATATATTACCAAAAAACAGACTTGTTTTCTGCTATTATTCGTGTTAATGTAACTATTTGTAAAGTGTACGTTGATTTATATCTTTACCGTTGTATGAGACTCGATATAAAACTTAATATCTTAAATAAGCATTTTCATGAAGTACCTAAATATTTTTTACCTTAATTATTAACAACAGGGGTAAGTTACTTTTAGAACTCACAATGGCCAATGGCCAACATATTCTTAATAAAGGCTGTACCCCTACTTTTGTCACCAAAACTCGAAAAGAGGTCCTAGTCATCACTTTCGCTACAGAGAAAATTACAAGACAAATTACCGGCTGGTCTGTAAGTAGCGAAAACTCTATGTCCGACCATAGACACATTGAATTCGGAATACAAGGCTCAATAACATCAGAGCCTAACAGACTCAGGAACCCCAAAATTACATCTTGGGAGACCTACAAAGGCCTCCTAGAAGAACACATAAAGGAATTTCCAAAGTCTGTAAAATCAGTCGATTCTCTCAACACCTCCGCGAAAATAATGGCTGAAACCATTAAAAACGCCTACGAGCAAAGCTGCCCAATAAGAGAATAGAAAGGTCAAAATAAGGCCTCATGGTTTAATAAAAAAATGGAAAAGCTAAGATAAACCACACGACGTACCTTCAACAAACCGGAAGAGTGGGACAGAGTACAACAAACAGATCAGAAAAGCCAAAAGAGCGTCATGGCGACGTTTCTGCCAGGATATTGCACAAACGCACAAAGCTGCAAGAATCAAAAAAATTACTCGCCAAGACACCAAATAGCTATCTAGGTTTGCTCAAAAAACCAGATAACACCTACACGACCACAGAAGAGGAAACACTGAAGCCTTTAAGAATCACCCACTTCCCAGGATCGTACCCAACCTATAACGAAGATTGCAACCCAAAGGACTCCATCCACAGGGTACAAAACTCCGACTGGAACTTGGCCAGTGCAATTTTCAGGCCCAACCAAGTCAAATGGGCTATAAGCAAATTTAAGCCCTTCAAATCACCGGGGGAGGATGGCATTTTCCCAGCACTGCTGCAACATGGAATTGACATTCTCCTTCGGCATCTGGTAAAACTGTTACGGGCAAGTTACGCCCCAGGAGTCATACCAGGTCACAGGTCACGGTACGCTTCATACCGAAAGTAGGAAAAAGGGACTATTCAGTTCCGAAATCCTTTAGACCTATAAGTCTTACCTCTTTTCTTCTAAAAGCTATGGAAAGAGTTATAGACCAGCACATTAGAGCAACGTACTTAGTAGAAAGACCACTAAGTCCCTACCAACATGCTTACCAAAAGGGTAAATCCACGGAAACAGCTTTATTAGATCTGATCGACAAAGTGGAGAAGGCTCTAGAGGATAAGCAAACTGCTCTATGTGCTTTTCTCGACATTGAGGGCGCTTTTGACAATACACCCACAGCAACAATCCTCAGAGGAATGATTGCAAAGGGCATTGATGTCACCACCATAAAATGGGTGAAAAGCATGCTCTCAATCAGAATTGCAACAGTTTCACTAAATGAAACATCGCACAAATTTTATAGGACACGAGGGTGCCCACAAGGAGGCGTCCTCTCCCCACTACTTTGGACCCTCGCTGTTGACCAACTCCTTGTAGAAGTGTCTAACCTCGACTATGGCATACAGGGCTACGCAGATGACCTAGTGGTCATAGTCTGAGGACCATGCCTCCACACCATCTCAACACTACTACACTCAACACCATCAACAACTGGTGCAGAGATAACGAATTATCAATTAACGCAGACAAAACTACGATAATTCTATTCACAACGAAAAGGAAGCTGGAAAGTTTGTCAAATCCAAAGTTTGTCAAAGTCTTTCTTTCTCTAGTGAAGTCAAGTATCTAGGGGTCACACTTGACCAAAAGTTAACCTGGAACTCACATATCACAAACATAGTCCATAAAGCAAAAATGGCTTTATGGATTGTCGCATGGCCGGCGCCAGATGGGGACTTCAGCCCAAGATTGCCCTATGGCTATTTACGGCGATTGCAAGGCCAATCGTAACGTATGGAGCTGCCGTCTGGTGCCGTAAGGTAAGCCAAACGACTACCTCAAACAAATTAGACAGCCTACAACGTACGGCTTGTTTAATAAATACTGGTGCGCTATCCTCGACGCCAGGGGAAGTTCTAAATGCACTACTAAGCCTGACTCCGCTCAGCATCTATGTGCAAAAAGAAGCTGCCGACGAAACCAAAGTGGCAATCATGAACACTAAACTCACTAAAAGAGTCGGTTTTCGGAATGAAATATCTGAACATGCCAGCGGATGACATGCAAACAGAGATCGACTTCGTAAGAACGTACACAGTAGACATACCACAGAGGGATACATGGCTGGAAGGCCTCCAATCCAACAAAAATGGTAGTCACGAGTGGTACACCAACGGGTCCAAAAAAGGCCTTGATGTAGGCTGTAGAATTTACGGAGAGAGACCAAAATTCAGGTGGAACGCCAACCTGGGAGCAGAGGCCTCCGTCTTTCAGGCTGAGCTCTCTGCATTAAACATGTGCTGGTCTAAGACACTCGAAAGCCATAATAAAGGGCTATGATAATAAAGTATCTAAAGAACTTCTGGAGCTCAAAAGATACAAAACCTGTGCAGTAACAAGAGTCCTCACCGGACACTGCAAACTGAACAAACATATGTTCAACCTAAAATTGGGTGAGAACACAATTTGCAGATTCTGTCAAGAAACAGAAGAGACTGCAATGCATATTTTATGCTCTTGTGGCCCACTAATGCGGCACCGAAGTATTCACCTAGGGTTGCACATCATGCAACCGCAGGAAATACAAACAATCACTGCTGATAGGATCTGGAGGTTTCTCGAAGCCATAAGTCTGAGCAGTGAACTGTAAACCAGAAGTGCGCTACAAAAGACCAGAAATATTCGAGGTAGCACGAGGCACTCAAAATAATATTAAAACAAATTAATCAATAAAAAACTTAACTTCTGCTATTGGACTTTTTACAATCCATTAAATAGGAATATGCTAAATTCTCAAATTTATTGGATCAAACATAAATTGCAAATTGATTCCTATTTGCCCTAGACAAAGAGGTTTGTAGTAAATGTACAAGAATAGATATGATTCGACACGTGATCTCTGAATTCAGACACTACGAGGGCTACTTTTCTAAAATATATCAGGCCTAAACAGACAAATTCCAGACTACCACGACCGCTAGTATTTATTTGATGAGTAAAGAATATGAACCCAACATAGGGTTCTAGACATTTACAGCTAGATTATCTTTACATGTTCCCGGTTGAGATGCCTATACTTTAAAGGATTTCCCGATCGCCTGCCTCTTGTAAAAACTTAATCTTTGAGGAATTAATAGTAATAATAACTTAACACACCTCACACACAGCCTCCTGATCCCAATCCGAGCAGAGCCTGTACTATAGTAACCAGACTGCTGATGAACATACTTATATATTTCTAAATACATACACACCTAAATACGCCTCTTCGCTAATCGTGCAAAGTAGCATAATGCTGAGCTAAGGACCATTTTTGTCTCATGCAGAGGTATTTTATTTATTTATATTTTTTCCTGCGATGTTAAAAACCATGTACTCATACAGGATAGGTACGTGGTACATACAGGTCTGACTCATCAGAATAAAAAAAACATTTCTTTCATGTCTTTCTTTCTTATTTTAGATAAATTACAACCAGACACAGAACAAATGCTCATACTTATCACACAGTTATTTGTCACTAACCACTATACAAACAGGCCAATCAATGTTTATATCTTGTCGTCGCATCATGAATATGATTCGTAGTAGCATTTTATTATAATTATATCAATAAAATACCAAATGGTCTGTGTTAGACCGGGAATAAAATTAGGTATGATTAAGACATTTTAATTACACAAAAAGAACACATTTTTCTAAACCACTCGATTGTAGGATTAAAAGAAAATTTTTTTTCCTTTTTTTCCAAAGTGTTGTTAGATAGCAGAATCCCCTGATATGAGATAATTGTATTTCATGAAACCTTGTCCAAGGTTTATTGAGAAGAGCAATCATACAGCAATTTGTTTAATAGTAGGAACCGTTACAATGAACAATGGGTCTGTATTACTGGCAAACGCAGGGGTATTGATTTCATAGTATTAGTTAGATATAACGTAGTCCAGGCATTGTAATTTGAATAATGAAGAAAGATTATGTGCTTAGTTTAAGCTTGCATTCGGCAATATCACATTTGGTTTATACTATGATTTCTTGCTCTTCTTCTTAAAGTGCCTCGTCATTGCTGAAGGTTGGATTACTTAATTTATTATTAACTAGCAGCGCCCCGCGGGTTCACCTGCGTAAGTCCCGATCCCGTAGGAACATCGAAATAAAACGTAGCCTATATATTTATCCAGGTCTCCAGCTATCTACATACCAAGTTTAATGGCAATCGGTTCAGTAGTTTTGGCGTGAAAGAGTAACAAACATCCATCCATCCATCCATCCATACTTTCACATTTATAATATTAGTGGCATTATATAGTTTATTTAACAGTTGTTTTCTTTACATTTCTATTTTTCTTCTCGACTATATATAAAAACATTATTGAAGCTTCGTCTAAAATATTTTATTCGTAATAACTTAATAAGTAATTTCTGAGTAAAAGAAACTTTGTGAAAATCTTATGGAACTAATGTGTCGAATATGTGATGTAATTTGCAACAAGAGATCAATATAAAGGATTGTCAGTGAAAAATTTTTTGCAGATGTACCTTCGACCTGTATGTGAATATAAGTCAAATCAAATCGAAATACGGTTTAAAAAAAAAATATCATCTACCAATTGTATACTCACGGCGATTGATTACGTTGTGTTAAACTTACATAGATAGATAGATAGATAGATAGAACATTCTTTATTGTACACCACAGTTGAACAGAAATTAAACATAATTAGTTAGTTTATACTAAGCGGCAAGTACAATGGGCGGTCTGATCGCTAATAGCGATGTCTTTCAGACAACCTTTGTATGGAAACAACAGAGGAAAGTAATCGGTAGCTGGTGGCGTACCAAAAATATTTAGAACGGAAACAATGAAATAATAAATATAGTATCTAGGTAAATTCGGGGGGATGGACGTCGTTAGCATTGGTCTGCAACCCATCTAAGAGAAGAAAAACTCTGAAATTAAACCCGGAACTGGTATCTCCGTTAGGCGTAAGTAGGATGTAATCTGAAAAACGGCAGTCACCTGCAGCCGACCTGGTGGCTTGCACCTATTGGCATGGCATTCCTGCGAGTCAAGCTGGGAAGGTCGAGAGGGTGGTGTAGGTTCTGGGCCGCCCTGCGCCATCAAACTGTGTCCCTGGCGATGCAGCGTCTGTGGAGAGGACACTTAACCCACGTTATTATTCCAACGGCGTGGAAAACAACACGGGGAGTGGCAGTTACCGGTTATAAGCTCGCGCGCATGGGCATAAGCGCGGGCGCCAGGGGTCACTTTCGACAGTGGGACGGTCCATCGAAGGCCCAGTGATCAGTTACCGCCCGCTTTAAACTGGACAGCCCCCGGTCAAGGACTTCAGATTACGCCCAAGACCTGCGTAAGACTGCTGTTATTGATCAAGAACTGGCAGGTCTTATCATATCGATTGCTGCACTTCAAGAAACCAGGCTACCTGATGAGGGCTCATTGCGCGAGGAAAACTATACCTTCTTTTGGATAGGTAAAGGTTCAGACGAACACCGAGAGCACGGTGTGGGCTTTGCTTTTCACAACGCTCTGTTAAATGCCATAGAAGCACCTCGAGGCATGACGGAGCGTATAACGGTCTTGCGCCTTAACACGAAATGCGGATTTGTGAGCCTAATATCCGCCTACGCTCCTACACTCAATTCATCAGCAGACTCCAAAGATGAGTTTTACAACAAGCTTTGTAGCGCTGTAAACGGTGTACCGGCTGGAGACCGCTTATATATTCTAGGTGACTTTAACGCTCGCGTAGGCCAGGACAATACCGCCTGGTCAGAATGTCTAGGTAGCCACGGCGTGGGCAGACTTAACGAAAACGGGCAACGCCTGCTTGAGTTCTGCTCTAATTTCCAACTGTGTGTCACCAACACTTACTTTAAAGGCAAGATGCTGCGTAAAGTTTCCTGGAAACATCCCCGATCTGGGCATTGGCATCAGCTGGACCTCGTCTTATCCAAGAGAAGGAGTTTGAGGGAAGTTACGCACACCAGAACCTTTCACAGCGCAAAATGTGATACGGACCACTCCTTAGTTGCTTGCAAAGTTCATCTCTCACCTAAAAAGATCCACTCCTCCAAAACAGCCGGTAGGAAGACACTAGACCTTTCTAAGACTAAACATCCCGAGTATGTGGAATCTTTTAGCACATTGGTCGGTCAGCAGGCAGCTGCCTGGGATGCGAATGTGCCCCTAGAAAAAGAATGGGAGTCCATTAAAGTTATGCTCACTAAAACAGCCGGTGAGATTTTTGGATATAGCTGCGTAAAATCACCGGACTGGTTTTCCGAAAATCTGGAACAGCTTCAGCCTCTTATCTACTCCAAGCGGCGAGCTGATTTGAACCACTGCCTTGATCCCTGCGAAGCCACCCGCGCCAGACTCTGCACTGCAAAGTCGTCTCTTCAACGTGTTTGTTGCCAGCTTGCCAACACTTACTGGACAGATCTGTGCAGAGGCATCCAAGACTGCGCGGCCGCAGGAGACTTTCGCGGTGTCTACGCGGGAATCAAGACAGCCTACGGACCCATACAAAAGAAGACGACTCCTCTAAAAGCGGCCAACGGGTCGGTTATCAGTTATCAGCGACAGCAACCGACAATTAAATCGGTGGGTAGAACATTACACCGAGTTTTATTCTCGTCCAGCCGAGATAAGTCATATGGCCTTGGAATTAATCCCAAAGCTATCAGTCATGACTGAGCTCGACGACTTACCTACCGTGCGAGATCTTCATCTGGCCGTCTTGCAACTCAAATGCAGAAAGAGTCCGGGGACAGATGGTGTACTCACCGAACTCCTGAAGCTCAAGTGTGTTTTACTATTGTTGCATAATTTCCTAGGGAAATGCTCGTCGATGGAGCAGTTTCCACAGGACATGCGTGATGCAAATATCCTATAAACTTGTACAAAGGTAAAGGTGACCGTCGTGCCGCTCACGTATTGGGCTTTTTAGCCACGCACGGCGTTGCCTCTCAACTACAGACGCTGTTTAAAAACATCTGTTAAGATGTTAGAGGCCTTGATGATGATGATCTAGGTAAAGCGAATGATATTATCTGAGAGGTAAGAATGGGGTGAATAGGAATACGTGAAGTATCTACACATACATATAGATATACACATACATACATATACATACACATACATAGCGAAATAACTATAATAATTAGTAAGACATTTTAGTGGAGTTACTTATTATGGAGTCAATTGCACAACGTGAGAGAGTTGTACACCACTTATAGTGTTAGGTAGTGTTCTTTTACAAGAGCTTTAAAAGAAGTTAAGGTTTGAGCTCGTCTAATTTTTACAGGTAATGCATTCCATAAATGGATTGCAGTTACTGTAAAGGATTTATCATAAAATGCCGTGGAGTATGCAGGCATTTTCAGTTGCAAATTTTCTGATGACCTTAGAGATCGCCGATGTGTACAATGTAGGAACTCGAATCGTTCCTTGAGATAGGAAGAAAGCGAAGGGTTGAACAGTATATATAAATATAAATATATATATAAGTATAAACTTAATTCCATTCTTGAAGAGAGCTTCAATTTACTCTCCATCCATTGTTTTTACCAATTCTCAAACACGATAAAAGATTTAGCAGTTTGTGCTATTATTGATATCAGATTTTCACGAGTTACATCATACTGACTCTACAACAGAACACATTAAAATTCGCAGTGAAATAGACATGTCTAATATGTAAAGAAGGTATATTATTTGATGAAAACGTTGACTTAACTCAGAGAACCGAATCTAATAGTGCTTGCTCTCCTAGCACCTAGCACAGTATTCTTTACCTAGGCTTTAGCCTATTTTCCGGATGTCTTAATAAATTTGTTCCCGGATCCCTCCTGTTTAAAACGCAGTACGATACACCATGTGGTTTTAGTCAGTTCGATTTCGACACACCGTCCCACCGAAAACCCCGGTGGGGCGACGGCCCGAGGGGGTTTCCACACGCACAAAAAAAAGGCTTTAGCCCATATAAGACAAGTCGTAGTTTGAAACAGTATTAAATAATATAGAAAATTAATCAACACGATTATGCGTTTTTATAAAAATGAGTAACCTTAATGTTACTTTAAATTGCAAATTATTAAAATTCAACATAAAAGGAGAAAAAAACATTAGAAACTTAAATTACTAAATTCTTTTATTATTCTTTATTGTACACAAAAAAAAAACACAATCACACAATATACATAAGGATAATGGCATGTACAAAGGCGAGCTTAACCCATATTTGAGTTCTCTACCAGCAAACCTTCGTAGTGAAAAGAGGATATTAAGAAAATAAGAGGCAAAGTCGTGTGTACGTAAAAGATAATTAGAATACAAATATAGAACATATTACATAAGTGACTAAATACAGAGGTAAACCTACATATATACTATAACTATAATATTAATACATATACTTACACATGTACAATATAAATGTAACATATACATACATACTTATATATAACCTAATATCAGTCTGATTATTGCTGAGAAAGAAAATAATTATTGATTCCTCTCTTAAAAATGTTTAATGAAGGGCTGTCGCGTATTGAATTCGGAAGGGAATTCCACAATCGTACCGCAGAAACGGTAAAAGAGTTGTCATAGAGAGCTGAACTATGAGAAGGCGTTCGAAGGAGAAGAGAAGATGAAGTGCGACAAGCTTTACTCCTTGGGACAAGGAAGTCGAAGCGCTCATGTAGATATATAGGAGAGGTAGGATTGTAAAGAACAGAATACAGTAATGAAAGAATATGGACATCTCGACGCCTCCGAATAGGTAACCACTTAAGTTGTTTGCGGAAATCGGAGACATGATCATATTTCCTTAAACCAAATATGAAGCGGATAAATAGGTTCTGCAACCGTTCTAGTTTGTCCCAAAGTTCTTCAGTAGCGTCGAGAAAGGAGACATCAGCATAGTCAAGAAGGGGAATGAGAAGGGATTGTGAAAGACAGATTTTAGTTTGAAAGGGAAGAAAATTTTGAAGACGCTTAAGAGAATGATAGGTACCGAAAACCTTCCTACTTACCTCAGTGACATGAGTGGTTCATGACATGTTACAGTCCATGAAAATCCCAAGATTTTTTATGGTATAATAATGTCGTTGTATAAGACTGGCGGTAATGTAGAATTGTTTAGTTTACTGTACATGTACCTGCCACCAATAATGAGAGCTTGGGATTTTGCAGGGTTGACAAGCAGTCCGTACGATCTAGCCCATGCACTGATGTTCTTAAGATCATTATTGATGGCAGTGACAGCTTCTGTGAGTTCGTCAACCTTCTAAGGTTGACGAACAACTGCAAGTCGTCTGCATAAAGATGATATCGTGAAGATAAAACTGTGGTGATAGCATTAATAAAAATGGAGAAAAGTAGAGGAGATAGAACGCCGCCTTGGGGAACGCCCACAGTAAGATCACACCAGTCAGAGGAGGCCTCTTCAGAGCGTACCTTCTGCGTGCGACCCCGAAGATAAGAGCTGAACCAAGCGATTACAGAGTATGAGACATTCAAAGTGGACAGGATACCTAAGAGGATGTCAAAATCGACAGAGTTAAAGGCGCTACTGAAGTCCAATAACACCAATACTGTCAGGAGTTTATTTTCCATGGCAAGTCGTATGTCATCTGTTACTTTGACTAAAGCAGTTACTGTGCTATGGCCTGAACGAAAACCAGATTGGTATGGACTCAGTAGACTATTAGAGGAGAGGTAACTACTCAATTGATTCCGGACAGTACTCTCAAGTACTTTGGAAAGGATAGGGAGTATAGATATAGGACGATATTGGAATACTAAGGAAGGGTTGGTGGTTTTAGGTAGTGGAATAACATGGGCCTTTTTCCAGGCCGAAGGAAACAGTTTTGTTTGGAGGGAGGAATTGATGATGTGAGTGACAGCTGGAACGAGGCCATTTACAATAGGCTGCAGCATTTGCAGTTGAATTCCATTATCACCAATTGCTTTTGTGGAGATTGATAGGATGTGTTTCTTAATGTCACTCTCTGCAACCGGGTTGAAAGTAAATGAGGTACATTGAGGCAAGGGAAGACTGGAAAGATAACTAAGAGTAGATGTTTTCTCTGATACACCAACACAAGTTGGTGGAGTAGAAAAATGCGTATTGAGCACGTTGAGATCCATATTAGGTGAGCTTTCGTTGGCGGTTTTACCAATACCAAGAGACTTTAGAAATTGCCATACCTGTGGTGTGTTGAAATTTTTTTTAGAATCATGAATGTGGCGTCTTTTAGCATCCCGACACAGACGACTGCAGCGATTCCGAAGAACTTTATACGTGGACCAGTTCTCATCAGAGGGATTTAGTTTGTATCTTCTCTTGGCCTTATCCCGTTTTGACATACTTTGTTTAATTTTTTCTGAAAGCCAAGGTGCAGGAAGATGCTTGACCCTTACTGTTTTCAGGGGAGCGTGTTTGTCATATAAGTCCATTAGTATTTTGTTGAAATTATCCACTTTAGTATCAATATCGTCACAATTGTAAACAAGAGACCAATCAGTACTCTCCACGTCCGCCATCAGATCTTCGAAGTTAATATTTTTGAAACTACGGAGCCGGATGAATTTAGGCTTAGATTTAGGGAAGCGAACTTTGTAGGAAAGGTAAATGAGATCGTGGGATGAGAAAGGTGCAGAGAGTTGACCGTGTACGGCAACTTTATTAGAGTCAGAAATAGAATTAGGTCTAAGAGGGAAGGAGTACAGTGAGGAGCATGATGTGTTGCATTTAGAGGAAGAATATGCATGTTGACTGAGGAGACAAGAGACTAGAGTTTTCGACTTCGCCCGTCATTCTTGAGTAGGCAGGTGTTAAAGTCCCCAAGGATAATGGTATCGTTATATAAAGGAGAAAGATTTTCAAGTTTGGTTTCAAAGGAAGAAAAATAGTCAATGTGACAGGAGGGACTATAATAGATTCCCACAAGAGGTTTAGCGTGGTGCAAGTCGACTTCGATAAAGAGATGTTCAGCAAAGCCAGAGTAATTACTAGGTGACTGGTCCACCACTCTAAAAGTAATGTCAGAACGGAGGTATATGGCAACCCCACCGTACCCTTTGCCTATTCTGTCATTACGTATCAGCTGGTAGCCTGGTAGTGCATATTGGGAGGAAGGAAGAGTAGGTTTAAGAAAGGTTTCAGAGATAAACACAGCATGGATAAGATTAGGATTGAAAGAGGATAAAAGATCCGGATAGTGAGCGTGAACACTTTGAGCGTTAATATGCACCACATTAAAAAAATTATGAAAAGAACCGAAAATGTCAAAAAGTTGTTTGTTCATGTGTTTTGAATCTCCGTCTTCATCGCTTAATGCACTAGCATAGTCCCTATCGGACGTACAAGAAGAAGAGCAAGAAATAAAACTTTCATCACAATCAGACATTAATAAAATAATTAAATCTATATAAAATAAATTAATAATGAATAAATAAATTTATATATAAGTAGGTACACGAAGAATAAAATTCCAATACAAACATCCTCAGTGCACTGAAAGGGTTGTCGGTACAATAATCGGCATTACAAATAAAAACTTAACTAAACGCACTGACCATGTTACCGAACGAACAGTTTTAACGCCAATACTGTCTAGTATTATACTTGTCAATTGTCATTGAAAGATGTAACATGATTTTGAAAAGTGTCTGACAGATTTTTTTTAAACAGAATAATTTTAAAATAAGAGAGGGATAGTGATTACCCTCGTTCGTATATCGTTCGTATAAATTCAAAATTATGCCTATTAAAACACTAAGAGTAATTGTAAATAATTATTTTGCAATTCAAAAGAGTATTTCATTAGTAGTACCGCTGTAGGCCATGTAATGGCATATTGAAAAGTAATTTGTTTAATGATATTGAAATAGAACAATTTGAAAATCTTGAATAAATAGTTCCATTTTGTATAAACGTTAAAGCACTTTTGGAAAGGTTATTGTGCTTCACAAATACCCACCGGGTACAATCATTTGAGACAACTTTTATTATTATTTTTTTAAAAAGACAACTCCTGCATTAGGAATTACTCCTGTGTCGCGGGGGACTTTACAAACATATAAACAACGGACACAAAGAACACCCGGACTCAGGTGGGAATCGAACCCACGACCTCTGGCTCAGCAGTCAGGGTCACTGACCACTAGACCAACAGGCCAGTCTTTATCATACAATATCATAAATATTTAAAAAAAAAATGCGTCTATACATATTAGTTAAGTAGATCTAATGTTTATAAATTTTGGGCGCAATATCTTTTAGGGTTAAGTGAACTGTAGTTACTTTGTTAAATCCCGACTAACAAAAAAAAACTTCACGGTTATCGCCCCTCACAAAACTATCTCTGTTAAATTCTTTTCTGATAGAATACGAGCATTCGTTTTGAACAAAACAAAGCCTTCATCTCATGAGGTGTTATCTGTAGGCTTCGGTAGATATTAAATACAATTGCAATTAAAAAAAAAACATAATAGTTGTATTATAAACTTAAATTATGAAATTAGGGACTTAAACTCTTGCTGGCCTTATATCATTAACTTGAGGTAGTTTCCGTCTGAGTGACTCACTTAATACAATACAGATATTGTACCAGAACACAGTTTCAAATAGTGTCTTGAGAAAGGGAACATTCTATCTCAAGACACTGTTTAATCGTAGTATTGAAACTAGTGACAAGTATGTCATTAGTTTCAATATTCCGAAACTAAATTAATCAAGTACTAAATAGAGGTCTACAACAGGAAACTATGAAGTTTCTACAGTGACACATATATGTGTGAAACTCATGTGAACATTTAAGTATATTGGGTGTTAAAGAACTTGTAAAGTATTCTACATCAACGCACATTAAAATATTTACTACAACGTCATCTAGCGAACATAAAACGAAGTACTTAGTAGCTACTGATCCTGAATCGCGCAGTGAGAGTTCTCGGGCTGATTAGTATACATATATTTACTTCCAAACATTAAAAGTTGGGCCGTGCCTCGCAAGGTATGATCACCTAATCTGGTCCCAGGATCCGCCCTTTATGTCGGAGAGACATCACACAGCATTCCTGTAACACATTATATAATTATTTTCTCGAAGGCAGATTAACGATTACGAAAAGTAAGTGAGGACTAAGAACTAGTTTTACACAGCTTTGTATTTACAAACCTCGACGCATAAAAGAGGGGTGTTACAAATTTAAATTGTTTATCTGTTTGTCATTGTCTGTGGTATCATAGTTTCTAAACGGATGGACCGACTTTGATTTAGTTTTTGGTTTAAAAGGTTACTTAAACGAGAGTGTTCTTAGCTTCTAATTCAAGAACAGCCGTTTGATGATTATCAGCTCTTTTTTAATCCTTGAAGGAATATGAGTAGCTTCTACTGGTCTGATTGATTTGATATTTATTTATATAACAATGTATTTATATCACAAAAACGTGGTAGCCCTGACCTAATGCTTTAACATCATCTAAAATCAGGAGTATATCCAACTCTTCACCAATGTTTAAGCTCATTGGAACTGTCCCAATGATGACTAGAATAAGACTATCAATAAGATAGAAGAATAGAATTTAGAATTTTTTTTTTCCTACGTTTGTTTTAAAGTTATATTAAAGTTTTAATTTATTTCTATTTAGGCCCTGGCAACAGAACTCCGGAGAATTTAATTTCGTAAACAATTTTATTCAGTTTATAAGCATTTTTTTTTTTTTAAATAAGAATACTAGCAACGTGGGTCACACATTACTAATATTCTTGTAAACCCCTCCAGCTAAGCTAAAATGCTTGTGTTAGGAGTGGGTTCACGTCGGTAGTGCACTGAGCGCAAGTCCGACGCCTTAGCCATTACGCTACCGCCGCTTAATAATAAATTTAAACAATTCGTAACTCACTTTCTTCGTCAGTCTCAGTCTTCACTGACTGACATCTATCAAATCATCATTGATATGTTTTACATAATTAATGAGAGCAGGTAATATCAACATGTTCAATGAATGGTTCGTTGCTCATTCCGTCTATGTTCTCGTGTGCGCAGATAATTAATTTATGTTCTCGTGTCTTGGATGCTTTACATATACTTTGATACACTACATATATATAGTGAGTTTGCTTGCCCGATTTCTTCTCACAAGGCTCAACCATTTGAAAACGGGCAGTTATAGATCCGACATGATTTGATATTATGTTATCCATTTTGTTTTTTATAATTTTAAATTTGACAAAGCAAATTATTGTTACGGTGACTCTGTGTGTGTTGATCTATAATTTTCAATAATAATAATAATTTTGAAAATGGACGATTTCGAATGATTGAAGATCAATTTTATGAAATAAAGATATTGAATTTGAATTTGACTTATTCAACACCCATATTTTGCCAATTTCGCCCCACTGACTTAATAGACAGCAAGCTCATTGCCGTTAATCGGGCACATTGTGGTTTAAAATAGGAAAATTGGAAGTATATTGAAAGAGAAAGGTAAGTAAGAAGGGATGGCAACGGAAGGAAAGGGATATTATACGGATAGATTGGGAAGTGTAAGCAATAGTTCATGTAGGTCGTGGCCACAGACTTATAACCCGAGTTAGCTATTAATAGGAAGTCTGAGCTCTCTAACATCAGGTATGCTTTAATTGCTATATATTGACAATCATTCAGCGTAATCAAAGGTCTGAAATACTAATTCAATCCAATTTTAAATAAAAAATCGTAGTATCATAATTGAGAACAGCTTTGAGCTTATTAATTGAGTATGAATTTTATATGTGCCGAGTGATAATACCAATAACACAAATTAACATTTTATACATTATTTAAACAGTGGAATGATTTGGTTCATTTCGTTGTGAGTTCAGAATATTGATAGTTATCAATATTTTATTTGATATTTTTTCTTTTAAGCTACACTAAAGCAAGAAAAACTCGGGAATTAACGCGATCACGATCTTATTTTCGAGATTATTCATGATCACGTTAATTCCCGTATAAATACTTATATCACAGAAAACGAAAGTTAAATAAAACTGTTAAGTATTGCGAAGTGTAATTTTTATATTTTCGAACTTTATTTCCTTATGTGTGAGGCTTGTTCATAACTGGTTGTGTGGTGCCACCTTTATTCAAATTAATTTATACCAAATATATTTGTGAATCGTCCGTATTAGGAGTCAGTCGATACCAGTCAGCCATGAAGCTATGTTACCTGTCATATACTCAGAATATGGAGAAAAACAGCCATGAAACTACAAGGATACTCTTCCGTTATGATATGTCGTAACTCGAATGGCAGTTATGTTATAGTTTTTCGTGACATATCATAAATATGTGAGTAAGACCATCGACTTCTCCTCAAGGCACAACATCTATGTAACAGTTACAGAAACTTATATCAATACAAAATGTACACTGGTACTGCTATCTGCCCATGACTGAGCTCCAGCCAACCCACTGAAAAGCAGAAATAAAGTTAGTTGCCACCGTGTACTTTAGAGGTGCTTTCAGAATCGGGTACCTCTAATTCTAGAAAAAATAAAGTGAATGGATTTGAAGAAATTTGATTAGAAACGAATTTCTAAAATTACTTTCTTACCTAAACCTATATATCTATAATACTTTCTTGTATACTTGTTACTGTTGTGTTACCTATGCAATTATTTAATTTGTGGTGTGTAATCATTAAAATTTATTTCGGTTAACAACTCAACAATTGTTTTACAAATAAAATTGTTTTGATGAAATTAAAAACTAATAAAATTTATATCAACGTACATAAGTTACAAAATCAAAAAAGAATTCACACGAAATTTCTTAAACTTTTAACCAATATTAACGATTCTATAACAACTATTCGAGTTAGATTATTATGGAAAACCTCTCAACATGAAGTTAATATTGCCATTGACCACACAAAGATTACTTTTTTTGCGACAGATGTAGAAAAACTCCGCAGTTAGCAAGTTTCTTCTTTTCATAGACATGTCAAGTTGATTTATGAGCCGCCAGATACCCTGCCTTGTAAATTTAAGAATTTTTGGAAGACAGTTTTATCTGTCTGGAGTACCACGAACCTTTGCAGACGAAAACGAAGACTTCTCTAAGGGCACTATAATTTATTTTTGCACCGCCATATTCTTATAAAAGTTCAAAAGAACAGAAAAGAAACGATTTCATTTTTTATTTTATTAATAATTACGAACTAAAAAACGTAAAACGGAACAATTTTTTTAATACATTAATTAGCGTCTAGTGACGTATGTTCTATTTGTCAACTGAAGTTTTAGTTTTGAAAGTAGACATTATTTTTCATTATTTCATTTCATATAGCATATTCATTTCATTTTTGTCAAAAGTGCAGAGTTTTCAAGTGTAGAAATAAAAGGAATAATCCCTACTACTACGGTAATCACAGTTTAAATTTTATATTTTACTCAGCATTTTATAGATACCTAGTATTTATTTCATAATTTTCAAAAAAAAAACATGGACTTAAAAAGTAAGACTTGATTGGCTTATTTAGAATTTTATTTATAAAATGATATATTTTGCAGTTATGGAAGGATCATGGGCGAAGTTGTCGAAGTAGTAAAGGTTTTTTCTTATTCTTAGAACACTATAGGTGGCATTGTTACGACTACCGACTGCTGATTGATGATCGGGATTGACTATTTCAAATAGTTTACATTGCCAAAAAACCAATGCAAAAAATAACTCGAAACTCAAAACCACCGAAACGACGAACGAGACTGACACGAATGACATCATCGAAACTGCAAGTACATTTTAGCCCGAAAATTTAATCTGTCGCATTAACGTAAAATCGCATTTTAGCCATAAATTAAAGTGTCTAATTTTTTATTGTACTTATGATCTATTCTATACTTTTTTTTTAATGAAAGCAAAAACAAAAATATCTTATGTGATGCACATGTAGGTTTGACAAAGAATATTAAATTAAGGCTGTGTGTTGTCTTTGTCATTTTGTTCATTGTATTCTTCATATATTACATGCTCTTCAATAAAATTAATAGGAAATCTTCGGCCACAAGCCTGGTTTAATTACCAAATGAATGAAACCTAATCATTAATTCCACAAAGTATGTATATATATATATGTCTTTGATACGATTTAAATTAAATATATGAACGATTCTGATAAAAAGCGAGTCGGCCATTGTGTCAAACTCCATTATTACTTACTGGCTTCTATTGTAAGCTTACAAACAAAGTGCTACGATTGTTATTGGTAAAAAGATTTGCCATCAGGATTGAGAGCCGACTAGTCTGATATCTTTGTATATACTCGGTTCACATCTTTAATGAATGTGTTTTAATGTTTTAAATTAATATTGGTTTTAGTAAACATGGACCTAGGCGTATTGAATTAAACTGCGCTTCTGGGCAGACTGACAACTAAAATATTTTGAATTTTGTACATATTCATAAATTTAAAATACCCCCGCCTCGAAAATCCCTTCAACAATTAGAAAAGAGCTGATGATCTTTGAACTGCTGAACAGATGTTCTTAAATTATATCTAACACCACTATCGATCAAGTCACCTTTCAAACAAAAAAAAACCACTTAAATCAGTCCATTCGTTTGGGAGCGTAACACTTATAATACCCTTATTTTGCGTTGGGGGTTAAAAAATATCGAAACTGATATTATATGTGTATCTTCCTATGTAAGAAGTTCTAAACCGTAGCTACAAACCATGTTGACTAAGATCTTTTAGGTCTCAGGTTAGTCATTAAAATAATTCAGTTAAGGAGTTTGACTTAAACATATTAATTGACAGGAGCGTTTGTATTTGGATATGTTCGACAAGAACACATACACACAAGAATTAGACATAAATTCTGACAAATATTATGGGAATACTACCATCAAACATGACGTGTACTAATGCGCTTTTTTATGACATAACCAATTTTACGTTATAATTTACTTGTTTTATAAGGCTTCCTAAAGTGGTGGTAACCAAGTTTGATATATAATAATTCAGGACTTTAGCTCACCTCCGCTGCGAAACCTTAACTCAGCGATATCGCTAAATGAATTCCGATGTGAAGTAAACCTCAATAAAATCGTGGACCGAGGGCGGATGTGTAACAAGCGTCTGGAGTCTCGCTGCTACGATTTCGCGGTGTCAGTGACATGGCGTGATGTTGTAGAACACGAAATTAGTTTTAATATTTTCAAATGAACAATTTCCTGTTCCACTCATAAATTTCACTCACACCTACTTATTACACTCAGAATCTTATTTGCAATTAATAATGATTTGCTCAAGCAGGCCTGTTAATATTTTGATTGTCTTTATTAAAATCAAATTAAAACTTTGGTTAGATTACTATAAAGTTATAATTTCCAGCGTAGTAGCATTCAACGAGGATGCGATACAGTTAAATTCCACTTATATTAGATCTATATTTATTTGGTTTACATATTGAGTTTTTTGCGGTCGTAGAAATGTTTGTATTTGATTCTATCAATAATAATTTTCGATACAAACAACTTAATTTTTTGTTTGTAAGGCTATGGATTTCGTAAATTGAAATATTATTTGCACTTAGCATGACTTTTTATATCATTACATATTATAAAACAAAGTCCCCTGCCGCGTCCGTCTGTCTGTCCCCGATAAACTGAAAAACTACTGAACGGATTTTCATGCGGTTTTCTCTAATAGACAGAGTGATTAATGAGGAAGATTGAGGTGTATAATTTGTACCCGTGTGAAGCCGGGGCGGATTGCTAGTGTATTAGAAATGCCATTTTTTTCCACACAAGGATTTATCTTCTAAGTACTTAATTTTATTCCTCAACTATTAGCAGACAAGATACGGCGTATTAAATGCTCCGGTAGGTTACGAGTTGTGTCTTTTTCTGTGGATTTTTACTCGTGAGCATTCAAAATACCAAATTAAGTCTAATATGATATATGACTATTTTATTGTGAGTCATTTACTGTGTATTTGTACCTGATTTTCTTAGTAGGTATATATCTTTATTTCCTTATATCTTAGATAACAGGAAATATGCATGTTGTTTAAATTTACTTAATTATTTTTCCCTTGAATCTTCATTGTCCAGATATTATGCCTAAACAATTATTTTCTTATTTAGTTCGTGTTTAATTGCAAAAAATATTAATTAAAATATGCAAAATAAGGGCGCGAAATTCAACTTTGCAAAACGCTTCACCATTGGTCGAAACAAAATATGACGTGACATTCCACGTTCTGTCATCTATCGGCGCCTATATTCGTAGTGTCACGGAGAAAGATAGGTGTTCCTGTGGTTTTTGCTCTTAGCTAGTGCAATTTAAACATTCTAGTGATATTAGGAATCATCTAGGACAATGACTGAATGTAATTTTGTCAAAGCACAATCGGACAATCTACCGAAAATAGGTGCATTCATGATGACTATATATTATGCATCAAATCCAGATTTTACGTCCGCTGAGGTTAAAGGAGTGAAAGCCGCAAGGTAATTATTATAATAATTGTTATATTATAATCTGAAGGATAGGTAAGATATGTATAGTTATATTCATGAAGTTTTATTGGACTTTTGTTACCTTAGTAGACAAGCAAGTTGCCTTCTGCTTGATATTTAAAACAAACATAAATTACTGCTGACTAACTCACACTATACTAGCAATTAAATTGTAATATGCTTACATTAAGGTGATCTTCACAACAATATAAACACGATATTGAAGATACTTCATCTCTTTTCATTAATGTACACCATTGTTTTCGTATTTTACATTATTATTTTGTACAGGAAAAAATACTGTATTGGGTGTACTTCTTATAGTGTTTTTACACTTGGGGACAAGGCAAAACTTATAAAATGGTTTTTAAACTTTATCCATCGTCTATTAATTACAATAAATAGTAATTACAACTGGAAATCGGTATAAAGTTACTGTAACACTTCAAGTAAGTGTATGAAACTAACACTAAGCGTGGAACGTGACGTCTTCCAAGGCCCGCGAAATATGGCGGCGTTCAAACAGATCAAATTTTATCGATGTTTTCAATGTTATTTTAAAAATTTATTTGTACATTGCCAAGGTTGTTTATATTTTTTATTAGGGTAGAATGATAGAACGAGTCAATAAAAGATAAAAAAAATACATGCATATTCCCTATTGTCGTTATGTTTGGAGCGTTATCTAAAGCTCATAACGTTAGATTAGAACTACAATGTAACTAGTGAACTTATAAAGGAGTTCCAATATTATAAAGAATAAACTCATAAAACGTTTTAAAGTTAGTTCTATACTGATTAGACACGGACTGCACGGATGGCGCAATGGTTTAAGTGGTCACCTCGCCACTACGCTGTGCACTGTTCCGTATTCAAAATGCACCAAAACGAACTGTGACAGTCCTTTCCTTTAATATTGAAATGAATCATTCCGTAAAGATAATCTTAATCACTTACTATCATCTCCGCTGAACGCCTAAAATCCTACGAAATAGTATAATACATGTAAGCTCGCCCATATCAAGGCAAAACAACTTTTTCACTAAACCCTTCAGTCAGCGTACGAGTACACAAGGATAACACATGTAGTTTATACGTAAATAATAGTGCGTTACGGTCCAAATAAAGGGGAACTAAAATAAACGAGGTTAACCTCGGCGTTTCCTATGTCAGTATTCATAAAAAATGTACAACGATAGCTATTTTTTCCCCTTAAAACCGTCATTGCTCATGCTTACATGTCGGCGCAACTTTTCAAGTTACCCAC
Organism: Callimorpha dominula; assembly: GCA_949752705.1. Lineage (NCBI taxonomy): Eukaryota > Metazoa > Arthropoda > Insecta > Lepidoptera > Erebidae > Callimorpha > Callimorpha dominula. Next base: position 24,106,046 of record OX456999.1, on the reverse strand, counting down.
CAAATAAACCCACGACTCGTATTTACTGAATGACCCACTTACTTTGTGCTTTTGTAGCAAGGAATTAAACTATTTATCTCTACCACCAGACTGTCGAGAAGTAATGTAAAATGTGTCACAGAAATATTATTGTTTAGCAGAAGAGAAATAGATAAATACAAATTGTAAGTTTAATCCTATAGATATTTCCTTACAAGATGTATGTATATTTTCATTATATTATTGATATCACTATTAACTGAGACAGTGCGTTTGCTAAGATAAATACAGTTTTTTTGTTAATGCTATGTTACTCCAACACTGACGGAGAATCCTCCGACTAGGATAGCTAAATGAAAATGATGATGCAGGATATTACTAGTTACTACGTTCATATCTCCTAATAATAATCAGCCTTGGATAATCCATTCTAGGGGGACACCCCCAATCACATTTTGAAGAGGTCTAACCTCTTAAAGCGCCTAACGTTTATAAAGACCAGAATATCTTATAGCTTTTCAAAAGCATTAATTTCCGAAATAAGACAGAAACAATTTAATTTTGTTGTCAGCTAAAGGATCCATTATATATTGGCTATCAAACATTTAATTAAATTATAAATTAAAATTTGTTAAAAATAATGGCAGACTTACCGATGGGAAGCTAAAAATAAATTTTCAATTACAATTAAACTGTTTTTTTTTTCAAATGGTTTAGAGGTTTTTGGTTCAAAAACAAAACGTGTTATGTTTGAATACATAGTGGACTATGTTCTAACAGGTATCTGAATCAGCTGAGTGGTGGCGGATGTACATCCTACTTCAATTTTGGATGCAAAAAACAAAAACAAATAGTAAAAATGCGACCGACTGAGCGTAAATTGTCGAGTATTGTTTTAGTTGTTTGTTTGCAGAGGAATTGTTAGATGTCGCTAAAATTCATACTATGACGTGTGAATGGTGGCTAGAAATTAATAAAATATGATAGGCGCTGTTAGCGAGTCAGCTGACAACGGATCGTTTTTAATAACATTATAGTGAGACTAGGCTTCACAAAAATAAATCATTTAACAAACAATAATTTAACAGCTTACAAGTATCGCATCAAACTGATAATTTCATTTGAGTGGAACCTGAAATTAATGAAGATGATGAACCCAAAATTCGTAATAAGTTTATTTTTTTAAATTTACCAAGACACATAGCGTTTCACTATTTCAGAATATTAAAAACTAAGTAGGTAATTTATGATATAGTAGTAGATCCTATCTACACAATGTCACATTTAAGTGTGTGTGAGGATGAGATCGATGAACAACGTACTATATCATAAACTACTTAATTTTTTACATTTTATTAAGAGGAAGTACGTGGAAGATAATTATATTCCGTTTACAGGATGTTACCGAAAGGATAAAATGTTTTAGTTTTTTTTTTCTTCCGTAGATAAGCGTCTAGTGAATACAACAGATTATGAATTTTTATGTAAATTTCAATGACGATTTTGTATTTTTTTTTTTTGTAGACATTTTCTGAAAAATCTGGACATTCCATCAACATCCTTGGTATTAAATCACCCTCACACATACGAACTATTAGCTTTGTCGGTCATTTTTTAAGTTTAATTTTTCAGTTTCAGAATAAGATTTCTGTTTAAAAAAACACGAATTTTCAAAAAAATGTTAGCGATTTACGTTATTCACGGAGTCTACTACACGACTCTAAAATATGAGCATACCTTTCTGTACATATGACGATGATGGCACCAAAATGTATTTCGATTAATCCTGCTATCATCTTATACCCACAGGTTACAACCCGGATCTGCGGTTGTGGTTATTATTATTTGATTATAATATATCAGTACAAGATTTATCTGCCAAAACTTATAATTGAAATATTTTGATTTTGTGACGTAACTATAGTTTTTTTCAAGCTGCTTTTACTTAAAATAATCAATAGAATATTTGGACCCAACATAAAACATTCGAACAATGACTTCGTAACATCCCATTACACGCAAAATGGTTAATCCCAAAATCCTAAAACCTGATCCTAGTAAATCAACACATGAATACTAGACATCTATCTCTTTAGGGTATTCATAAAAAGCCCTTTTGTGTCAAATGGCCCGGGCCCACCCTTTCTCTGTAACCGCGTTATCACCTATTTGAGTTCGTACATAGCAGAGATATCTACGCCCTGTGCGCTAGTTTGGATTTTCTAACAAAGTCCTTTGAGACAAGATTTGGTTTTTGTTATCACCTCTTGACGTTTGTTCAATTCTTTGAGACTTTGTGTAAGATGATTGAATGTTAAAACAGTTTGCCTGAGGTAGATTGAAATGTACAATGTGTAAGGAAACAGCTCAGTAAATTGATGTTCGAATCGAAGCGAAGTATGCGGTTCAGAAGATCGTAGTTAACCACGTAGTACCAGAGCCTTTACTTGTGGTGAATAAGGTTACAAGATCTTCGTCCTGGGCAGGGTTGGGTACGTGTTGCATCTTCCCGGTTTTAGGAATAGTTAACCCAGTGATATCGAATATTCCCTGGTATTCATTGCAGGACAAGAATATACAGACGGGCAAGAAATTAACTAAACCCAGGTAAAGTGACGCTGATGCCACGAAAGTCGTGTATCCCTACATATATATAAAATAATGTTCCAGGATTTAGGGATCGAAACAGGAGGTCCCTGACTGGGAAAAACAGTACCTCTAGATAGATTCTGTTAAAATTAAGAAGAGAAGAGTCGTCGAAGATACATTATATTATGTCAGCAGCTTGTGTGTGCCGCCCTTACAAACGACCTTCTACAGGCACCAAGGGGCATATATTATATGCTTTTTAAATTACCAAGGTGGCAAATAAGTATAGGTACATTTCGCATCGGCAATCCAATCCACCAACCAATCAACGCTTGCGACAAGAACCGCTTGACCGTAATAACTGTTGTTTTTTCGGTTTACGGCTGCAATTCCCAAAACTGTATACGTTTAGTAAGTAGTTACTACTTAACTAATAAATAACGATACCCTTTCTTCTCCAGAGGTCGTTTGTTCGGCATTCTATAAAGCCTGTACATTACCTTTTTAACTTTCATTATTTTATTTGAATAGCTTGCAATAAAAGGTTTTGCATAGTTATTTCTGAGTATCAGAGTCATAGCTGCTATTTAACTTTTCTTTCAATATGGTAAAATGTGTTTGTAGCAGGTATAGTATTTTCTTGGCCCTTGCTTCATTTATCGTGAAAACTTCGACACTTTTTCTGATTCAGCAACGTTTGAAAACGTTGCCAAGAATTTAATATTTTTTCGCTTGTTTTATCATTGCTTCAACAAAAAGATGATTTATGTGAGGAACCTAGAAACTGTAATAAATTTGAATAGGTCCTACTAACTTATAGCAAATAAACGGCTATATTCACGTACTTTGGCAATTTTTTATAGAAATGCATTAATTTAGAATTTTTGTTATTTTTACATATAGCACGCAAACGTCATATTTTTCAATAAATTACAAAAAGTATTTTGAATGACTGCCCGGGCACACTTTGTATAACCGGTGATCTAAAACTTATGTTTCTATTTGATGAATTATTGGCACAAGATGTAAGTTTATATTGACTTTAAAAACCTTATAAAGTACAGAATTTTGGTCTCATGGTCTCACGGAATGTTACACAGTAAATAGTTTCTTTATTTATTACTATTAAAACTAAATAAAATTATTTTCATGCTGCAAGATTAAATAATGTCCTCCAAGATTCATCTATCATATATTAATAAGTTTGTTAAATAAAAATTATGTACAAATAAATAAATAACACTCATTTAAAATTAAAGTATATTAATATTACTCACGCATTTTTCTATTGTAATAATTAGTTAAACTTTAGGGCACTATAGCCGATATATATATGTAATCTTTATTCAAAACTATAAAGAATTTCATTCCCTCTCCTACTTCCCAATAAATCGCCCAGAACAATGCAATTTTACAATTTGCACCCTCTTTTAAAGTTTAATAGTCAATCTGAGGGTTCAGGCTGCGGGTCCAGGCTGCGGGATTCATCGTTTTCCAATATTCTGATTCGCTCCTTTTAGAGGCAATGCAGTTAGTCCTGTATCAATCTCGTGAAATTACAGTCTACAGAAAATGATATACCTAATACTTTTTATTTGTTAGTTATTTATATTTTTTTATGTTCTTTGGAAAAAACAGATGATAAAATTATAACATTACAAGACAGAAAACCCTTGCTTAATTTGTTTTTGTATATTATAAAAAAGATGGAAACGTTAAACAGTATAATTACGCTAAATCCCCTTAACATACGAAATTTCATATTGTGATTGTATTCAGAATGTATTCGGAACACCTTAAACCTTAGTTAAAATTAAAAAAAATGACTTTACGAACCTTATATCTAAATTGAATTTGCTGAAACAAAAATATATAATATTACTAAATTTTATGTGGTATGTGCTCACCGTACCAAAAGCTTACTCGTAGTTATAAAGGCGAAAGTTTCCAAACAAACCCAAGTATGGAATCGCTCTGTCATTTAATATCTTACACAATTTAGTTGACAATAGCGTCCCTTGATTAAAAGGAGAAGGATTATACTACTCAAAGTCGTTTGATTTCCAGGCTATGTGGATGAGAAGCATGAGATTTTGAACAGATCTCTGTACAATGGGTGAATGCTTTTTGTAGTAATCTATTGACAGTGAATATTTCTTTATTTTAGCAGGTAGAATAAGTTATAAAATATAGCATATACTTTCGCTTGTGTTTTCCTACTAATTCTTAAAAGTCCTGGCTTTAATAGCCTAATACCGTTATAAAACTATAACTGTTTCAGTAATGTTAGATAAGATTAAAGGTTTCTGAATCCCAAAGTTTTTCATTTAAAAAATAAATACTTTTTTGTTTCCCCTTTCAGTATGTTTCAAAACGTTATAACGACTAAAAAAAGAGTCCAGAAACATTTGGAAATCAGTTTTTGTTAGTAAAGAGTCTAAAAAGAAACGTCACAAAACGTAAGAGATTCGAACTTTACAAACTATCTGTGATAAGACAGTAAGCTTTTATCTGTCGTTTGCTTTTTATTAGTTACAATTACGCATTTTTAACCTTTTTGGAAGTATTTCAATATCAATCAATGTCTTTTTCCAGTTTCATTACATTTTTAAATTGTTTATCTTTGCTGAGCAATAATTAAAACAGTCCAACATTGAAGATGGAAAAATTGAAAATTTTTAAGTCTCACATTGAAGTTTTTAAAACCGTTTGAAAAGTGTACTGACGAGTACACTTTTCAACGGGTTTTAAAAAAAATGTACTGTTACTCATAAGGTAATTAAAGTTTTTCTCCGAGATTTCTGAAGTCCATGTGCATTAGATCACATGGAGGAGATCCATGAACATCAGTGGGATAGTTTCAGATCGATATAGGATACAGGTGTCTGTACCAATAACACTTTTGTTTTAGAAGGTAAAAGTTCTTACGTCAGTACAACTGTCGTCATAAAATAGATACTTATAGGAAAATTACGTAAAGGTGATATATTTTTCATAACAAGACTCTAAAATGATTTGTATAGATATTTATTTTTAGTTTATACATTTTCACAAAACTTATAAATAATTAATTTTTAAAAACGTCTTTAAACGCTGATAAGTAATATACAGGTATATTACTTATACCTGCAGCCCTCTTTTCATGTTTATTATTCTTTCCATCCAATGGTTGCCTGGAAGAGATCGCAAACTGCGATAAGGTCGCCAATTGTACATAGTATTAGCTAGTAAGTATTTAGTTATAAGAAAATATTGTAATCTGCTCTGTGTACAATAAAGAGTACATCTATCTATCTATCTATCTATATTTATGGGAAATCTCTAACTACACATTTAATGCTCGAATATCAAGAACGTCTATGCCGTCGCGTCAAATTTTATCAGCAAATTGATCCAATACTTGCACGTTCTCATTACTTCCATACTCGATATTGACAGACTTCCCAGCAAAGAACTATAACTCCAATATAGTATACTGTTTTATCAAAAAGTTGCATCGACGTAGAAAAGTAAGTCTTGTATTTAACCATAATTTTAAAATTTAAATAAACTTATAAATTTAAAAAAACGTATTTTTTAGGAAACACGAAACTTAACGGAAACCTACACATTTTACAACTCGCGTCAATTTCTTGTATTTTATATTTTTATTTTATACTTACTAAAATAAACCACATCACCAGGTCCGAATCCTTTTATTACAAATACATGATGTCGCGTTGAAAACCCGCATAGCATGTGATTATTATTAGCATGTGAACGATTTGAACAAAACTAGTGACCTTGTTGACGCGTGTCAACGCTGTTAGTAAAACGCCCGTCATCTGAACGTGGCATTAAGCATAGGTGCATTTTCGATTGTTTTTATTATTCCGTAATAAAACAAACAAATCTACACTATTTTTTTATCAGACTTTTTAATACAGCTGATTTATCAGTGCTGCAGGGGTGACGTCGAATATAGGAGAATATATTTGGGTTAATTAGTTAATTTACAGTCTGGGAGATGTCCAATTTTCGTAAAGGTCTTAATCTCGCTTTGATTACAAAACAAGTTTTTTTGAAACTGAATGAACGTATGTGACTTTGTTTTTGATATTAGTTATGGTGACAATAATTTCTTCAATAACTGTTTAATCTAGTAAAGTGCTACATTTTAAGACCTTTAATAAATTAAATGCATTGTGCATTACATGTGTTTCTACATTACATAAGTACGCAACAATAAGTTACTAAAAACCAACAGGCCCAAAGCACGCAAGTTACTTTAAGTCTATTCCATACAGAGTTCAAAAGTGAATAAAAATAATGCAGTATCCTACTAACTTAGAAACCGTACGGCTCTTTATCGTCTAAAACTTTTTAATTAAGCCGCTTTGATTAAATTATTTCTGAGGCTGATTCATTAACTCTGTTACTGGGGTTGTTAAGAGAACTAATAAGCGAAGGTTTATACAAATTTTGACGACGTCGCCTCTACGCCTGGGCCGCAAGATTATCAAACGAGAGTGGATGTATACCACAAAATGTTTAATGAACGATACTTTAATTTAATGGAGGTTAGTAAAAGAAATCGACATCACGGAAAGAGGAACATTTTGAACTAATAGGATGATTGTATTTTTTTATCTGAGTGATTGAGGCGAAGCAGTATGACATTAAAAAAAGTTTGAAATAATATCCTATTATATATTTTTTTACTTTCTTGAGGATTGAAATCAGATTTGTAGATAAGATTTTTTTTTAAAGTCAAGGCTCAAGAATCAAATACACACAAGACTAGGCACAAAAATAGAAAAGTTTAGATTGACGGTTCAGAAGATCCGAGTTCTTTACATTCGCGTAATTTTCCTTATAATACCTCGTAGTTTTTTTTCAATCTTAGGTGTTTAACATAGAAAACTAAAATAATCTAACATCTATTCAGCCAGGTATTACATACGCTAGTAGGGGTTACAAGCTCTTACAGTAATTAGTAGTTTCCTCAATACTTCCTCCATTCCGCTAATGCGAATGTCACAAAGTAACCTTATATTCATTAGTGAAACTGATCCTCTTTGTAACTGTAACAGTACCAAGTATCCAATAAGAAGTACTATTAGCAAGGATTATAAATGAATAGCTGTTGCCCGCAGCTTCATTAGCATGGAATTTTTTTTTAATTTTTAATTAATTATCGCTTTCTAATTTAAACAGTTTCAAATTTTTTAAATCAGTTTAAAAGCGGGGTGGAGGCTAAAGCGTGGGACTAACGATCTAGTGATTGCGGGTTCGAACCCAACCCAGTACACTACCGACATTATCTAACTAATAACACAAGCATTTAGCTTAGCTAAAGGGGTTTACAAGAGTAGTCGTAATGTGTGGCCGATGTCATCATAGTGTTCAAGAATAGTTACAAAGTCATAGTAAATTTAAAGAAAATAATAAGTTTTTTTGTGATATAGGAAAAAATGTCTTTATTTATGGGATAGGGGGCAAACAAGCGGACGGGGCACCTGATGGTAAGTGACTACCGCCGCCCATGAGCACCTGCAACTGAAGAGTCACAAGTGCGTTACCGGCCTTTAAGATGGGAGTAGGGGAAGGAAGGAGAGGAGGAAGATTTAGGGCCTCCAGCAACCTCACTCACTCGGTGAATTACAATGCAATCATTGCTTTTCTGCCGATTTTCTGTGAGGGCGTGGTATCACTTCGGTCGAGGCGACAAATACATGCCGAAAACAATTTACAATCCGTCTTATCATTATTTTAGCACGCACTATACATAGTTCAAAATTATATACAAGGAGTTAGAAAATACATTTAAGAAAAGTCGAGATGATGCTTTCCGCAATATAGTATTAGCTACTATGTAGTCTTTGAATGGCTTTGAAAATTTTCAATCGAAGTGCTTTTCCGAGCGAACGAACTCACGACTTACATGTACAAAAGTAACCTTTGATTCGTAGAGAAGAAGCATTTCGCTCTATTCACCATAGTGTGCATTTTAGAAGCGAGCTTGACATAAAGGTGTCCTGAGAAGTTATAGTACATAGGATTTACTATCGTTGAATGCACAGAATTGGACTGATTTTAGGCTTGGCGAGAGATCTATATAATCTCTCGGTAGGTCTGAATCCTCTATATTATATTACAGTGTTTATTTAGCAGTTTATTCATAATAGTATTATTGTCACTGTCCACAGTGAAGTTGTCCATTGTGATAATCAGTGTCTCGTTTCTAAAGGACAATGACCCTGTATGTATGGAATTCCGTCTTAAGTTGTTGCACAATAAATCTTTATTTATTATAGACTACACTTTATGTATTATCAAATAAAAGGGTTCATTTTCCCACAAATACCCGAGTTTTTAAGTAATTAGACAAAAATAGACCTACAAAGAAGGACCTACAAATTATGTTTAATCTATTCGCAACTTATAAAATAACCACAGATCACTCATGTGCATAAAAAAATAATGCTAGTTAAAAACGAAACAAGTCACCAGCTGCTCAAACGGAGTTCCGTAAGTATTATTACTATTTAAGTGGTGAGATTATCACAGTGACTGTTGTCAATCGACATACAAACAGTAATGGCCGCCGACTCGTCTGTCATCTGGCTTTACAGTTGCGTGAGCCGGAACATAAAATAATAAATTAATGCATTGTAAAACGTAATAATATTACTAATTGTTTGGCTATTTTATGATATTGTGAATTTGATATCATTTTTGCGATGCTTTTGTTTAAAGGCTCATACATATTTAGCTCGTACAAATGAAGAAAACGAAACGTCAATATCATGACTTGATACGAAAATAATGCGTAGTAATTGTTGATCTACCGTTTTTATTCAAATCATAATTCCTCAAGTGAAAAGGTTTTAAAAAATAAGAAATTATTTTTTTTTATGATTTTGATTTTGCAACATGAAACATTGCTAGACCACTTTTGTTTAAGATCCTTTACTATCTTTGTCTTTAAATTTTAAATTCATTATTATTTATTTCATAAAATTGTTCAACAATTATTCGAAATCGTCAATAAAAGAATGGGACAATATTCATGTCTTTAAAAATAAATTGTTCCTATTTCTTGTAGAAAATTGTTTTTACTCTGTTGCTGAATTTTTATGTGCTAGAATTTTTTAAATGTTTCATGTCCTCTGGACGATAATTTATTGATTGTTGTTGATTGTCTTGTGTCTGTCATAACTAATAGTAATAATATAATTTATATATAATTTTCAATAGAATTTATATCTAACAATTATAATTTTAATATCATATTTTCATTAATAATTTGTATGCCGAAGTGGCTGATCATGGAATGAACATTATTAAGTATATAATTATGTAATAAACATATGTATAATAAATTGCTTCTATCTGGTCTCCGAGTGGTTTTACTGAGGATCTCCCCACAAGTGGCGCACAACGTGGAGACCAAAACAAAGGACCTACGGCCACGGCCTACTCGTAGACCCGATAGATACATGCCTAATAGTGACAAGCCACTAGTCAACACAAAGAAGATGACGTCAATAAATATGACTACCGACCAGTTTAAGGAGCTTCTAGCAGCCGTCTCGTCTGGAAGCAGAGAGAAGAGTACGATGGCGCGATGTACCGCACGATTTGACGGCACAAAATCAGAAGTAGAATCGTTTACCGCAGCAGTGTCAGTGTTTAAAGAAATAGAAGATATCTCAGACGAAGGCGCCTTAGCAGGACTCCCTTTAGTGCTAACAGGTGATGCGGCAGTATATTGGCAAGGCGTGAAACTTGAAATCCAAAAGTGGGATACATTCATAGAACGCCTCCGGTACACTTTCGCACCAAAGAAACTGCCATATCGAATATACCAGGAGCTCATTGAAATAAAGCAAGACTATAACACTGCAACTGAAGTATTTATTGCCAAGAAGCGAGCTCTAATATCTGAATTGCCTGAGCCTCATCATACTGAGCAGCAACAAATAGACCTGGTATTCGGACAAATAAGATTTGAAATCAGAGAAAAGATGTCTAGAGACACGGTTAAGACATTTGATGAATTGTTAAAAAAGGCGAGAGACGTCGAAAGAACATTGACTGAGAAGCGCAAACAAAAAGAAGGAACTGAACATGATCAAAATACAGAGACTTTACAGAAACAGGGAAATAGAAAAATTAAAAACAGGGTACGCTGTGGGTATTGTCGCCTCTTTGGTCACGCAGCGGAAGTCTGTAGAAAGAGAATTAAAGAAGAAAACCAGAAGATAGATGATCCTGCTGTCTCTTCGAAACTTGAGGTTAATGCTAAGCCGAAATTTTCTTGTTATGGCTGTGGAGAACCCGGGGTAATACGAAGTAGATGCCCCAAGTGCAAAAGCAAAGAACCTTTGACGGCAGTAGATTTCTGTTCCTGCTCTACGAATCTAGCTACCGACGTTCGACCCCGCCCAACGGTACCTATTGTAGTAGAAGGTGCGAAAGGGATAGCTTTTATCGATATATGCGCAAAGTCGAGTATTGCTTCTTACAGCCTGTATAAACATTTAGAACGGATCGGAATGAGATTTGAGAGTGAGTGCATGTGGGTAACACTTGCAGATGGTGTTACAAAAAGACTCAACGTCTTAAAGGTAAGAGCTGTGGTAAACCTCTATGGACGGGACATCAATACTTCTTTTATTATATTTCCCGAGGCTAAGGAGAACCGATCCCTACTAGGAGTAGGATTTATAGAAGATGCGTTGTTAGCTCTCAACCTACCTCAGCAAACGTGCCACTTCATAGACCAGCCAAGCATTATTTACGATCTGAAGCCGGAAACTATTGAGACGACAATGGATATCGCTGGTATCCTATCTAGCGTTTGCTTGCCAGACATGACATCACCAATGCTGAATACACCAAGTCCTATTATCTCACCCGCGAAGACAGCTGCTGATATTCCCCAGCTTCAAATAGGAATTATGACACCACCTCACTCTCCACAGAGAAGAGTTGCTACACTTGATGCGACTGAACTGGAATTGGAACGACCCTATGGCCCTTTGATACCCATAGATTTCTCGACTCCACCCAAAAGCCTCGCAACGATTTATTTGATGGGTACTCCCCAATCATGGATGTTCTACGTGAAGATGCAAGAAGGAGTATCAATGACGCCGAGGTACAATTATCACCGAACTCTGCCGGACTATTTCCAGGGACGGAAATTGCATCACTAGACGTCTCCAATCATGAGTGCCCTCTGGCGGAAGAAGAGGCAAAGCGGCTACAGAACTTTCTCGAGAAGAACCATGATGTCTTTGTACCATGATGACTATCGTCAATTAAATGCAATCACAACTGCCGACGTGTACCCATTACGTAGAATAGATGACCTACTACACAGTGCTAAACCTACGCGATTTATGAGCACTATAGACCTCCGTGCTGGCTATTGGCAGATTCAAGCCAGAGAAGAAGATCAAATGAAGACGGCGTTCATTACACCATTCGGTATGTATAAATTTATAAGAATGCCATTTGGCTTACGTAATGCTCCCGCTACTTTCCAGCGCCTCATGGATAGATTCCGCATTTCGCTGAGCCATATCAACCTACTGGTGTACTTGGATGACCTCATCATCATGTCACCCTCAACCAGTATAGAAGGACATTACAAAGATCTTCAAGAAGTCTTCGATCGCCTGAGGGAGTACAATCTTACCGCAAATAAAAGTAAGTGTGCCTTTTTCTGCTCCAAGGTGAAATATCTGGGACACTATATAACGCCTGAAGGTCTGCAGCTCGACCCAGACAAAGTGTCATCTATAGTTGATATGGCCGCACCAGGAAATTTGAAGCATTTGACATCATTTCTGCAGATGTGCTCCTGGTATAGACGATTCATCCCCAACTTTGCAAAAGTCACCGAACTACTTACTCGGCTGATGAAGAAGAATGCTATTTGGTCTTGGAACGAAGAACAGAAGAAAGCATTTGACGAGCTTCAAACACTTCTAGTTACGGCTCCTGTGTTAGCCCAAGCCGACCACACGAACCCCTACACGATCAAGTGTAATGCTAGTAATTATGCAATCGGTGTAGTTCTGGTGCAGGGGGAGGGAGAGCATGAGCATCCAGTTGAATATGCAAGTCGTCTTCTTACACAAGCGGAGAGAAACTACTCAACTACTGAACGGGAAGCACTAGCTGTAATCTGGGCTGTGAACAAATTTCGCGGTTTTATTGAAGGTGCGGATGTCACCATATTAACTGACTACCAAGCCCTGAAATGGCTCATATCATTAAAGTCTCCAACCGGTCGATTAGCGAGATGGGCACTTCAACTTCAGCCCTATAATCTGACTATTAAATATATCAAAGGTCGAACGAATGTAGTTGCTGATGCACTATCACGCCCAAATTGCAGTTCTACCAAAAGCCAAGATTGTTGTTTGCAGTACCGTAATAGATATGCCAAGGAAGAAATCTAGTGAAATAAGGGAAGAACAGCTAAAAGACATAGACATACAAAAAATAATAAGGGATCTAGAAGGAGACCAACACGAAAGTGGAAGGTATTGGAGTGCTAAAGGATATGTTATGAGTCAAGGCCTACTTTATCGATACAAATCAGAAAACGACAGTGAAAATGCTCAATTAGTTGTTCCCAAGCAAGAGCAAGCAAAGGTTATCTCCACATATCACGATGAAGCCTCCGCTGGCCACTATGGAACAGAAAAAACCATCGAACGTATTGCTAAACGATATTTCTGGAAAGGCATGAGGATGCAAGTTGAAAATTATATACGGAACTGTATACAATGCCAGCGATATAAGCCAAGCAATTTAAAACCAGCTGGTTTGCTTCAAACAACGGCCCTCAATCAAAGATTTGAAGTAATAGCGTTCGATTTATTCGGACCCTTACCCAAAACCGGCAAAGATGAAACATGGATTTTTATTGTGGAGGACCTGGCTAGTAGATGGATTGAACTCTTCACATTAAAACAAGCCACTGCAGAGGAGTGTGCCAAAGTATTATTGGATGAAATGATTCTACGGTATGGTACCCCACGACGTTTCATTAGTGACAACGGCTCTCAGTTTGTCAGCAATATAATGAAGCAAATGACCTATTGTTTGGACATTAAACATGGTTTTACCCCTGTGTACCATCCAGAAACGAATCCTGTCGAAAGACGCAACAGAGATTTAAAAACACAGCTGGCAATATTTGTCGGCGACAACCATAGGCAATGGTCAGATTCTTTACCAAGCATACGCTTCGCAATGAATACGGCAGTTTCATCATCTACGGGATACACGCCAGCGTATTTAACATTTGGTCGAGACCTTCGTACCATTGATGACACAACCCATGATCTGCGACAGATAGTACAAAACGAGAATTTCGTTCCAGAAATAACACCAAAGCTATTGATGATAGCCTCGACATTAAAAAAAGGCTCATGAAATACATGAGATGAAGGAAGAGAAACGAAAAGAATACGCTGATAAGAAAAGACAACCACGTCCAAACTATCAGTCTGGTGACCAAGTCATGGTTGACGTTCATGCGTTAAGCAAATCATCACAAGGTTTTAGTGCTAAACTAGCACCGCGCCGAGATGGCCCATATATTATCAAAGACATTCATGGACCATCTTCATTTCAGATTTCTGATCCGGCAACTCCAACACAATCCGCAGGAGTGTACCATGCGTCAGCCCTGCGTCCATACCACGGAACGACATCGACGCCTCCGCCCGAGCCAGTCTTGCCCTTGCGCAGGCAAGGACGCCCGCGGAAACATCCGCCGGCGACGTTGGGAGCCAAAGCAACCTCGGCTATGGTTCCACCGCCCAAGCCACAGCAGCCTACGCAGGTCCTGTCTTCCTCACCGGATCGTCTTCGGAGACAGAGGGGGAGACTATAATAAGACGCACGGTCGCCCGGCCGCTATCAATAAGTCAGCGCGCCCTTCCATCGTGCCCCCGCCACTACCGCCTACGCCGCGCTCCGCTCAAAAAATATATATAAGGCGATGCAGCGGTCATTTAATCGTTCGGCTCGCACGGACACGCTTCTTACTCTGGAACGTTCTCGGGCGGCTGGGCGTTCCTGTGGCTTGCACGGTTAGCATTCAATATTGGATCTGACCGCAGCCCTTTAGAGTTTTTTCTATATGCGGATAAAGTTGTTTGTGATTATTAAATAAATTGCTTCTATCTGGTCTGCGAGTGGTTTTACTGAGGATCTCCCCACAACATAAAATTATCAACAATTTATTAATAGTAATTTTTTTCGTCTGGACCTATTCTGACCGTATCAATCTAGTATTTACAAACCCCTAACAAATATAAAAAGTTAATCTAATTCTGTAACATGATTTGAGTATTATCTAGATATTAAATAACATTACAACTAACGCTAATTAACCTAAATATGGTAAATGTTTTATCTATTAGCTGACAAGCAGAAGGAAAAACTTTCCATGTTATTATTTGGGAACAAGTATAATTTTATCTAAAATCTGATACGCCCGCCGTTACGAGACTAAAATCTTAAAAATAGAACGAGAAAATAATGACGTCGGCTGTCAACGCGCTTACATCGCATTTTTTACATTTCACCCTTTTTGGGTAACAACTCCGTTACGTGACCAGAATCGCTTATTATTTCAGTTTGCTACAAGCTTATTTTATTAGCAAGTCAAAAGGCTAGTCAATTTAAGTACAATCCAAGTAGATTTTGTTGGTATATAGATCGTAATTTCATATTGCTAGTTGTTTATTGAAGGTTCAAATGTGGCCTTAATTGAGTAGACTGATTTTTATTAAAGATACACAGTTTTGTCTACGTGTGTATTTTGGGAATGCTCGATTAGTTTCAGGTCCATACTGTGGCACTAACGCCCGGTTTCTGTAAGGATCATCGACGCAAAAATGAACTAATCGTATGTCAAATCTCTTGTAAAGTATATATTAAGTTGCTGAAAGCATGATTAGGCACTTTGGTTTCATCGACACTATTCAAGTTCAAATCTAGTAAGTACGTACCTACCAACGTTGAACCAAAGATAATCTGTAATTTTTTCTTATACTTAGTTAATTACTTAGTCAACATTAAAAGTATGAGACTCTAACAAGTTGGTTATACGATTTGGTCAATCTGGTTATTGACGAGTCAAGAGCTACGTTAGTCTTATAAACTGAACAACTTGTAGACCAGGCTGACAGGACAATATAATATATTAGCTGAACAACTTGTAGACCAGGCTGACAGGACAATATAATATATTAGCTGAACAACTTGTAGACCAGGCTGACAGGACAATATAATATATTAGTTCACGATATTTATAGAAATGGAAGACCAAGTGGCTTTTGTCAGCGAGATCAATTTGTAATGTTGCAAACGAGCATTTTACGAATTTAGTAGTTATAACCTCATCAAAACTTTGAGTGTCGTTGATAATACTCCATAAACTATTCACTAGTCACACGATACAAAATCGGATACAAAATAGTTATCCCCAATTTGGCGTGAGCAGAATACTTGATTAAAGTACGTAACAAATATCGACACCACGACCCTAGTGTCCCAAGAGACTCATTTATAATTAATACGAAGAGTGCAAAATGATTTCAATGATTAATTGCAACAATTTGGTGTCGATTCCCCGCGGGATAATAAATTAATATAATCAATTATGGAAGGAATTAAAGATAAATATCTATGACATTAATTTAAAACATTTTTCTCGAACAGTTATTTAGTCTTAAATATTCAACAAAGCTGGTTTACTACTCGTACCAGTAAAGTCTGTGTAAGCTTTTATGAAAATGTTGGACGAAGTTCTTTGTGGTTGTAAGTACAATAACTTACTAACTACTTACATCTTATACTTCACACTGAGGTAATAGTTCATTTTATAACAATTTACTTCTTATTGTGGGTTGTCGTGAAAGTTTATAAACTGGATAATACCGTTAGTAATAAAAACTACTGTATATAATTACTTCGGCCATTTTTACAAGGCCTGTGTTACCTGCTCCAAATGTCTGGCTATTCAAATGTTTAAAGGTATATAACCAAACCATCGCGTTATTTCCCGTGAATGTAATATTTCGCGGAACGCAAAAGTATAACATTTTATTTGTCATTTGTTTCTAAACAACGCGAGGAGGTAAAATGAATTGAAGATAAACAACAATTAATATTCAATCAATATCAGTTGAATAAAGTGAATTAGTTCATCAATTCGACGACTCAATGGGAGATCGTCCATAACACTGAAGCGTTTAATTAAGCTATGTTTTTTTGACTATTGAAACGTATGTGACATGGCCAGAGATCATTCATGATATTTTAATATTCTTCGTAGGGTTATAACATGTTACAGAATTTAGTGCATATGTATAAGTTTCGCAGTGGTGTCACATTTGTGGTAAATGGAGCTGTGTAAACCCAATGACCAGAAGAAAAGCAGCGCTACCCTGATATCGGTAGTAAGCTTATTAAGGTGTTGCAGAAATGACAAGGAACCACACCAAATACACCTTAACCAGTTACCTACCTGAGGCTCAGGTTACAGGTTCTTTTCAGTTGGAGAGTAGTCAACACTACGATTAGTCAACAAAGGGCTACAATGTAAGAGTAACTTTTCCAGTTTACTTGTTCCAAGTTTTGAAAACAAAAGTAAAAATAAAATACGCTTGGTTTTACATATTATATAATAATACAGTGGCAATAAGAATATTATCAGTTTTTATGTCCATAAATATTAGAGCGAGCGCGATCATTTAAACTAAGAGTACCATTAACAAATTGAACAGTAAATATTATTTATTCAGTGAGTTTGATATTTCTTTATACTCTTAGTATACAGACAGTTACTTTGTACTTTATGATGTAATACGAACTTTTGTTTAGTTTCTGAAAATATAATGGACATATTATTTATATATTTAAAGAAGTCATTGAGATATTAAATAACTATTTTACTTAGATTAAGTTAATTCATTACATTTTGCCTGTGCTTACTGTCTTAGTAAGCATCCAACCAAAATTATTATTTATAGGACTTTTTTCCTAATAGTAGTTAAAAAGTTAAAAAGGAATTGTTTAAAATCTAGTTTTATGTCATGAGGCATGAAATGCTAAAAGTAGGCTACTCGTAAAAAAAACTAACTAACCTACACTATGAAGTACTTCAAAAAAAAACAAAATTCTTCTACTGTAAATATAAACAATGCTGAATTTTGAGTACTAAAATATGAGAGATCACTCAAATTAACTTTAGTGTATAATACGGAGATCGTAGCTCGACCGCAGGTGTTTTTGAAATGTCCTTTTGTCATTTTCGTGGAATATTGTGGGTTTGTTTGTAACTAGGTGGAAGGATTATTATATCATGCTAAATAAATGTCCACATGAAAGAGACAACATTGCCGTTAAGAGTTCCTGTTCATTTGATATGTTAAAGCGTGTTTAGGACATAATTGTTTTCTGTTGCTATGCTAGTAGTACAGTCAACCTGGCTGTATGCAAAAATGGACATTCCGATTAGTCTCGAAGAAGCTTGAGGTGCTGAAAATCGAGACAGTATTTCACCCTGGCCCACCGCCTATAACTTTATAAGGCGCAGGTTTGGCTGCATATGGAATACTGTTCTCATATCTATGCAGAGGCACCCCAGTACCAGCTTCTCCCTCTTGACCGCCATTCAACCTAGAGCGACTCGAATCGTCGATTGCCAGAATATTGCTTGACCCCTTGGAGTTGCGTAGAGATGTAGCTTCATTCTGCATTGTCTATCGCCTGTGTCATGGGGAGTGCTTCGAGGAATTGTTCGGAATTATACCGGCTTCAGCGTTTTGCCATCGTTAAATGCGACAAAACTTTCATCCCCATCACCTGGATAATTGGCAATCCACCACTGTGCGGTTCTCCAGCAACTGTTTGCCTAGCACAGCCAATCTCTGGAACTATAAATTGTCGCCTGCGTTATTTTTGGACCTTTAAACCATCAAGAAAAGAGCGTAATCCCATCTCAAAGGCCGGCAACGTACTAGTGACTCTTAAGTTGTAGGTGTCTATGGGCGACGGTAATCACTTACCATCAGGTGACCCATCTGCTTGTTTGCCCCCTATAATACAAAAAAATAACTACAAAATATATGTTTATGTATTTTGAATAGAATAATATATGTATTATGTAGTGTTGTTTGAGATGTATTATATTTTAGATACCTCAGTTTTGTAAGGTTTTTGTGATTATAAATGTGCTAATTAATCAAATCTATAAGTTTTTGGCCACTCACTTCCAAGGATCATTAGTTTGAATGATATATGTTATGGGTTTTGGAGACATTTAAGTTTAGCGGACACGGAATCAATCAAATCAAATGGTGTCCATACTATTACTTATATTTTTACAGAACTTAATAATTATTTCTAATAAACTCTTTTTTTATAATAAACGATGTTTTAGCTCAGCAACTCCAATTTATTTGCCAAAAACCTATGAATTAAGTTAATAAATACTTATCGTTGGTAAGCTGCTGGCTTAATTATGAACTAGATTGGATTTTATCTAGAATGTTAGTCAGCCAGTAACTCCGACCTGTAAATTTATTCAAACAACCGTTTGTAACCTATATAATTAACGACTTCTTCTGAAATATGATTGG
This sequence comes from Callimorpha dominula, assembly GCA_949752705.1. Taxonomy (NCBI): domain Eukaryota; kingdom Metazoa; phylum Arthropoda; class Insecta; order Lepidoptera; family Erebidae; genus Callimorpha; species Callimorpha dominula. The sequence goes on along the minus strand of OX456999.1, from coordinate 24,086,817 downwards.
AGGCTTATAAAGTGCAAAGAATTATATTAATTTCACGTTATATAGCTATTTACAATATATTAATTATTAATATAAACATTCGGTAAAAAAATAAAAACAAAGAATCATTAAGTATGAAGCTTCGTGTCTATTCAATATTCGAGTATTTTGCTGTAGGCAAAAAATAATACGTAAGTAATATTAATTACCTATTATTTTGTGGTTAATTTCATAGCCTTTGTGGTTATTTTCATTGTAATAGTAAGATGATTTTTAAAGTGAAAACTTCTTTAGCGGCGTTGTGCACTTTTTGGGATGGGTAAAAATGTTAAACTTGCGTCAGGACACGTGACCATTATCGAAAATGTGTCCTACTTTCATATAGTTAAAAAAATGTGGAACTGTGGATTCTGCGCGATACTTCTGTAGTTTGATATATACTAATTATCCATATATTAGTCAACGCAAATTTCAAAGATGGCGCAATTTTAATTTCGACTTTTTACAATATTTACTATAAGTATTTATTTTCACTTCTGTCGGCAGTCCCATGACTGCCTATTTTTTTAACTTTTATTATTTAATTACAATGTCCAGATTTACGAAACATATTTTAAACATGAAAATAGCCCCTTTCATGTATACGTCATAACGGCTACGCGAAACCCGGACCTCAAGTTTGTTGAACTTGTGTGTGTACAGTGCAATACAGCTCAAAGTGAAATAGTTTAGTGTTGTGTAAGTTTCACCGGTTTAATTATGGCAGAGCTTTTAGTTTTACCATTAGACTATGTTCAGACGATGGGCGCTGAACGCGCGTCGAACGCGCCTTAGGCTTTTGTATAAGGTTCACATGGCAAGCGCTTCTTGGGTATTGAACGCGCGTTGTCGCAGTTCAGTTTTGTACCAAAAATAAACTGCGTGAAATGTATGAAATAAAGTGTCACCGAATTCATGCTACGTGAAAAATTGTATAATGGTTTATGTTTAAATGGCCGAATCATTGTATTAAAATCATGTATTGTTGCGTTAAAAATACGCGCTCATCTTAACGACATGACATGACAAAATGCGCATAGCATGTTAACGCTTTGAACAAAATTCGTTTACTTACCTATTGACTCGCGTTATCAAAACGCCTGTCGTCTGAACATGACTACCTAAAGAACTAGACCAATCGGGCAAACTATTTGTGGGTTGAACAATTTTTTGTCCAGTGTAGAAATCGAAGAATCTTTGTGTGCTGACCCCAAGAGACAAAGACTCTCTACAGTAACGTATCATATGAACAAAAAAAAACAAACGAGGAACCACACGACAACTTATTCGAAACAGTACTGATAGGAATAACATAAATGAAAAATTTAAAATACCTCTGACTCAAAAATCCCATCAATAAATAGAAAAGAGATGATGATCTTCGAACGGCAGAACAGATTTTCTTGAATCATAGCTAAGAACACTCACGATCAAGTCACTTCTCAAACAAAAAAACTAAATCAAAATCGGTCCATCTGCTTAGGAGCTATGCTGCCACAGACAGACTGTGTCTCCAGCATTTTAATTCTTTTTATACACACACAATATATACACAGATACAGATATTAAACTTATAATACCCCTCGTTTTTACGTCGGGTATTAAAAATGGAGGGCTAGAGAAAACGACTAAGACCTTGAAGAAGTTTTATAGGACACAGAACACGGAGTGGCGATTGCTTCATCGACAAGAGCATAGCTCCTAAATTTTAATAAGAATTAGTGTAGATCGAATTCCCCCCACCCGGTTCGGTGTAGTCGCGCTACTAATTTAAGTATTGCTCCAACCGTGCAGTCACTCTAAAAATATATTCAACATCCAATACAAGGGAATAACATATGAATATATGTACATTAAAATTATGCTATGATTACAACAAACCTTGCTATTTTGGTCCGTCCATGTAATCCATAATTTTTCCAGCTTAACAAATATAACACAAAACTTTTATTCCTAGCCAAATCCCTTAAACTAATTACATCTCCAGTTTTAGCGCCGAGGGTTAATGAATACACAGGTGGACTCCATTATCCCTCTCACTAGTCCACGGACGGGAGGAGAAAAGGTTAATTCCAAATGTAAAATAACACAGTAAAATTAACGTTATAAGGTTTAATCTTTTTCGACACAAGATTGAGATGTTAAATTTTTTTTGAAACAGTAAAATACCGCAGTGTAATTAAATGTGTAGTATATTTGCAAACTTTGTACTTGCAGTGTTACAAAGCCAAGGATTAGCCAGTGAATAATGTTCAAAGCTTCCAGGTGAATAATGGAAGGTCGCTTTAATTATGAAATGACTCGTTTAGAATTCGTCACGATGGTTTAATTCGTTTATTTACGGAACATCAAAGAGATGTTTTATTAGAATTGCTAATTATTTATTTATCGTAAACCAATTATGGTTTTATTGTTGAAAATTTATCTGTTTATTAGAAGAAAGTCGTATCTTAAAAGAAGGCAGCAGAGCTCAGTGTCTTCGCGGCTAGATAGTAGTTTTAGTCGGTGCGAATAAGAAACGCACCACACCAAAAACCACGCGGCAAGGAGGGGTCAGGGTGAGCATAAACTAACAGACCCTCTGGTGACCGTTTGATCCCACATACATCCCGCCAAAAGTCCCTGTGATTGTGACAACCGGTGGGGGTTAGTAAAACGCTCCAGAAAATATTCTTCGTATCAAGCACAATCTAAGCCTGTTTAGCTATAATGAATACACTTTATAGATATACGTTTTCTACCCTGATTTTATCACCACCGTCAGCGTTTGAAGAAAGTTGCAGCTTGAAAAAACGACCCATCTAGTCTAGCCTTACTGTCTTTACTGTTTATTTAAAATTTTATACATATACCATCCCCGAGCAAGATGCCCCACGTCACAGTTAAGCAGACAGTGGGCGGGGCCGAGGCGGGACGGTGACGCGGCGGGTGAAATGTCTTAGCGCATAGACCGGTGTTCCTTTGTTCTCGATATTTATTTATATACTTACCTATATATAAATTAATAATATAATATATATAATAATTTAAAACCATATGTTGATTTTTGATACGTAGAACATTCTAATTTAATCTGTCATCGTCGTATTTAAGTGAAGTTTAAACACCAAAATAGACAAACTTATAGATAAACCAACAGTAATTTTAAAACGCTACCTACATCTTTTAGCTCATTTATTTCATTTTTTAATTATCTTCAATGTATGGCCAATACAAATGGATTGCCGTGTATATTATGACAAACTAGAATTTTTTAACAAAATTAACTGGAGATCAAAATATTCTCTGGTCTATGAAAAATAATCCTAAGAGGACAATGACAACAGCTGAAGAATAAATATAGCATTTTGTAAACGTCCCATTCAATAGATACAATTATATAAGAAGTAAATTAATCAATGTTATACCGTAGTACTTAATTTTGTATATTTTATTATTATATAATTCTGAAGAAAATTTAAGCGTTTTACTTAAGATTTGAATAAAACGCGTTACTAAAAATATCTCGAAAAGAAAAACTAAATTCTTACGTGACTGGAATATCTGAATGGGCACAAAATATTAAGTTACGTGTTTTATTTATCTATCAATGGCCGTACATGAAGCTCTTTTACTTCTGCAAAAAGACCAGACAATCTACATTTAATGTTTTTTTTTCTTCAGAACCTTCATCTATAAAAACTAGACCTGCTAAATCCCACAGACAATGTTTTTAGAACAATTACTGTTACTTTTAGTTATTAATACACAGTTTTTCGGGGGTTAACCTTTACATGTTAACATTTTGATATCAGATTTTTTCTACATATAGAGTTGTTTGGTAGTTTTAATATTTATTTGAAAACATAATAGTAATTGAAAGGTATAGTTATATTTTAAAGTCCGTTGTATCTCTAATTATGTTGAAATAGACATTAAAGGAGTGTAACTGTTTAAAGTTCGTATTTAAATTCTAGATAATAAGTGCCTGCAAATCTCTAAGGTCATATTTAGATTGTAGACAGATAGTAACTCAGTAAGTAGCTTTCTGTTATAAATATCTGCATTACTTCAGACTAGCGGCAAAAGCGCATCGAAAAATACTGATCGCGAGTTGAATTATTTTATTTTTAAGCCATCTGTGGATTCTGCGATACCAACTGAACTGACTCACAGATGGCGCAACTTTACTTTATTTTGATATAATTTATCCAATCCATTAAATATATATAAGTATATAGTGTTGTCGCCACATCAAAAACTCTTATTTATTTTATTAAAAATAGGGACAAACTATAATAGATACCACAGTTCACTATTTAATAAAAATAAGTTAATAGACATTATTTTGACTAGTTATACCGGTAACGCAATGCTATTGGTCGATCGATAAATATTAATGAATAGTGGTGTTATAAATAAGTAGAAAAAAGTGGAGAACGATGACTTGAGTGCGAACAGAGGTACGAACAACTTGGCGGATACTGTTAGTTAGTGATTTTCATAGTTTATATCAGTGGTTTTGAGACTGTTTCTTACAATAGCGAAAGAAACTTCGCTCCAATCTTGTGTCTCAAAGATACCTCACGCATTTTTCGATGTACATATTTACAACTGCATGATTTCTTTTGTTGCAGATCTTCCAAGATTCGTGGGCTCCGGTTCAAACGTCACGGTGGCGGTTGGCAGAGATGCCGCACTCACTTGTAGAGTTGATAATCTGCAGACATTCAAAGTAAGTATATCATAAAAGGTTTACAGTAATATTGGCACTCAATTTTATGATAACTTATATTAATATAGACCGTAAACTTCATAATTTAATTTAGAACAGTTTCTTTATCGGCTGTCGAGGCCCCTTGTCAATCAGTCCTTAGATACATACCACGTGGAGCTACACAAGGTGTCAGAACACATAATAACTTCACTAAGGTACCCATTGAATGGATATAAAGGGCATCCCTACGTCAGCTTTAAATGCAAAATAGCTCTTTAAAAAAAACGATCGTTATATGATCAAAATCCGTTAAAATCGTAATGGTACAAGGTATAACGTATCGAATCTTCACAAAATAGTAGGTACTAAGTTTATGCTACGTTCCACTGATACAATATTTCTGAATTGCTGACGATGTGGCCACTCTTAGTATTCTTCCAAAACTATGATATAAACACTATCGGTCCGAAATTCATCCGTAGGGTGCGTTTTATGGCTATTCTATGCCTTCCAGTATATTATTATGTGAAAACTTCATACAATTTGTAGCTGAATAGATTGTTACTTTGCCCGAGCACGTCATATAACAATAACGTAGAGGCAACAGAGGCTCACGAAGAGCGTATTATGGCGTCACCATTGTACCTGTGTGTCTTGTGAAGTTCTGAATTAAACTTTAATCAACATGGTCTGCTACCAAACATTCCTTACTGGCTACGATTCACAGGCTCCATTAAGCGTAGCGATGGGACGCAATTGTGAAGCTCCCATGTGTTACTGCGTAAAAGGAATGTTCCAGTTTCTCGGCGTTTTGAATAGAGGAAGCTTTTAGCAAACAATTTGGTTAGAGGAAAATGGTGAAAGAGAAATTTATCAATGTAGTTAAGATAATTTATATTGTTCCAAAGTTGGCATGGGTATAGGGATAAGGTTTGCTTCGAAACCTTATTCTGTGAAGGAGTGCTAAATGAAACACAATTTTATTTTGTTTATTTAGTAGGTAGTTACTTATATGTTAAACTCAAAGTTTCTCATGCATAAAGAAAATATATTTATGAAATATATTTTGATTTATACTAGAATGTACTTAAGTTTGTCATACTTTGTGTAATATTAGTTTTTTGGAAGTAGTCTTCACTGGCAGTAATACAGGTCTTCATACGTGTAAACCGGGTGCTGAATACATTGCTCCAGTATCCCTAAGAAACACAGCCGCATATCACCTCAAAAACTCCTGTAAGCTCCTCGTCATTTAAAAACTTACGCCTCTTCAGTTGTTTTCTAAGAAACATTAGAACTAAAGAACATTAGACATTAATTATACTACATGTATATACTTATAACTCCAAAGGAAATCCGAAATCCTCAAGCTCTCTCATTATATTTCGAGAGGGTTTCATTCCTACACCCTCAACACTCGACTGAATTACAGTTAATAAAGTGGTCACTTAATATGATACATGGTAGGAGTATTCATACTAATAAACGACCACCGAAACAAAATGTGTGTTCCGGCTCATTCCCGCTTCTGTGTAGTATCGGGTGTGGCGGCATCTTGTGGGATATGCTTGTGGGAGTTGTATGCGGGCTACTACTTCCCACATACACTGATGATAGTGCAAGGCAGGTTGCACCTCTAGCTGAGCATAAACGCTTCACGTCATTATAAAGCTTTAGCAGCTTCGCCTCAAGGGCTTAAAATTTCAGAGTGTTATTACTTTAACTTTAACCTTTTAAACTAATAGCTATATTTTAATAGCCTATTGATTTGATTATTTTAAGTTTATTCTTATATCTATGTAGAATGAGTCATGAATTTAAATGGCATCAGATCAGAATTGATAACATATTATACATTGTACTGGACATAGGTGGCGTGGCTTCGCGTCGACACCCAAACTATTCTCACCATTGCCGGCCACGTGATCACGAAGAATCACAGGGTGAGTGTAGGCCACGGCGATGGAGCCTGGACGCTGGGCATCAAAGAAATTGGGCCTTTAGACGGAGGAAGATACATGTGTCAAGTGAACACCGAGCCTATGATGAGTCAGACTCATCTGTTACACGTTGTAGGTAAGGAAGCATTAATAATACATTGAACGCAGTCTTATGAAATTGAAATAAGTAATCTTGCTTAAACAGGCGACTTTAATTCTGTACAACCGAACTATAAAATTTCATTTACATAAATAAGGGATTATCAAAAAATCAACGATGTATTTCTTTACTGGCGTTATAAAATCCCTCGAACATAAAATATAATAATAAAATACAGTTGATAAATAGATACCATTGACAACTATTTTTTTCTTTCCAACTTCATAATGACGTAAATAGTTAGTAGCATAATTATTTTTAATCTAATTCGCTAACATTCATAAAGTTTTAAATGTTATTTATACGCTCACTATATTTCGAGTTAAAACAAATATGAGATTCATTCCATATTTTATACAATTTTTTTTTATTTATTTATTTACGTAACACACATTGCTCTTACAGGCTAAACCCAATATAACAATGTAGTATCCAATAATATTATATTAAACAATAATAAGGAGAATGTTGTTCATGATGATGACAAATACTGAAGCGTTACCCTTTCAAATTCCGTCAATGCACAAATATAGATGTGAATCCTTTGCGCGACACTGTTTAAAATATTTAGTACGAGAGGAGAGAACTGTAATAGCTGTGTTCGAGATACTGGAACATCAAATGTTCTCCCCCTCGGCGCCTGCCGCAAGCTAGTGTCAGGAACAAGCAATTTCAACGATTCTAATATTTGAGGATTATTTAGTATACCACGGAATACCAGAAACACATATTTAGCCAACGCCAGATTGCGCCTCACCTCTAGCTTATAGTATCCAACCATCCCTATAACAAAGATGGTTGGATACGTAAGTGGGTAAAAAGGGTATACTCCATATTGTTTCAGGTAGAGATACCGGGTAAATTTAAGGCGTTATATAACGACTTAACGGCTAAGGTGTTATGGAAGTATCTTGTCTCCCGCATTATGAAACCGAGATTTTTAAAGGCTTTTGCGCAGATATTTATGATGTGGTTTCGAAACGAAAGGTCAGCAGACAATAAAACCCCTAGGTCTCGTACGAGGGTAGCACGTGGGATGGTCACCCCTTCCATGCAGTACCTGTAATGAAACGGCACCACAGCACGCGTGAAGGATACTATGTTGCACTTCGAGATATTGAAGAATAGATTATTTCTTAGGCTCCATTCAACAACTCGGTCTACGTCCTATTGGAGAAGTTCACAGTCCCGTTCATCATTGATGTGATGAAATAACTATAAGTCGTCGGCAAACAGTAGGCAACTCGCATTTTTGACCACTTCTGGTAAGTCATTTATCATGATGATAAATTCCAGTGGCCCTAAATTGGAACCTTGACTCGAGCCTGTGAGGGTGTGATACGAGTTTGAAGAGTATCCTCCATATTCTACATACTGCTGTCGACCACTCAAGTATTGTGCAAAAAATCTTAAAAGGTCTGGAGTAAATCCAGCCCTTGCAAACTTCTCCAACAGAACGTCATTATCAACACTATCAAAGGCCTTCTTGTAGTCGAAGTACGCTACATCCACAATTTGAATGAATAGGATGAAAAGAAAAGTGTTCGCGACCCTTTATCGCCTGATTGTTTTTTCGTAGCTGTTGCTTTGGAAATCTGGCAATACATATCAATGTAGAAGCAAAATGTATACCAACGTTCTAATAAATATAACACTAATGTGTTAAATATGCTCTTATATGGATTACTTACGTGAATTAAGATGTTTCCTCGCCAGTTCCGCCAGATATCGACGATGAGGTCAGCAGTAGTGAAGTTTTAGTAAACGAAGGTGACAACGCCGCTCTGCGTTGTGTGGCTTCAGGCACACCCCCGCCTAACATAGCTTGGAGAAGAGAAGACTCTAGACACTTTAAGATCAACAATCAGACTTTAGGTAACTCTTTTGTTATCTTTTAAAAAATGTACAACAGGCTTCATTACGTCTAAAAATTCATTCATTCATTTTTAGCCTGGAGATATAACATACAAATACCGCACCTACAGCTAGTTATGATTATTAAAATAACAGTGAAGGCAAGTTTCAAAATGTATTGTTAAATTATACACAGTTCTGAAAATATGTGTATCGTTAAGTATACAGTTTTTACACACCACGTGCAAAAAACTGTCGCAGTATGCAGTCAGTAGCAGAACGAACGGATATACTAGTACAAAGGAAAACTTGGAGCCCGCCGTTGTAAATTGAATATAAGCTCTCATATTTGCATTCTGCACTGTTACAAACTTGTTATAAAATTTGTACCGGGTATCACTAAGCTTTTGGATACAAACACTTTACTCAGTTCGAAATGAATTCTTACTTCTCTGCTTTTCTTAGCAAAAGTTCCTAATATTCTTCTTATTGGTTCACAAATTTAACTTATTCTCTTGTTAAACCACAAACTGCTTCATTTGAGGCTGATGTATACGGAAAATACTAATGAACTCGAGATAATTTACCTTAATTAAAGGAAACATTTCGAAACAGATAGGAGGTAAAAGAGATAAATAAAATATTTTAATCATTTTGTTCGTTTGAATATCGAAGTGAACAAAGAACCAAATGCAATGATATGTTTAATACCGACCGTCTGTATACTATTTTCTTTAACGTGGCGTGGCCTTGCGCTTGTGGTGTGAGTAGAAGTGGTGTGGTAACCTATCTAGCGCAATCGACTTCAATTCCAGAGGTCGAGGGTTAGATTCCCTCTCAATGTAAATATTTCTAGGCATTTATAAGTCTATTTGGTCTAGGCAGTGTTGTGCATAACGTTCTAGAATATAATACTTATATTTATTATTATTATTTTAACAGTATCAAAGTGGAGCGGCCCTTGGTTAAATCTCACAAGCGTAGAACGAGTCCTGTCCGGGGCCTACCTATGTATCGCAACCAACGGAGTACCGCCATCAGTCAGCAAGAGGATCCAGATTAATGTGATATGTGAGTCGACTCTTAAATAAATTACCTCCCTTATAATGACCATAATTATGATTTTCGCTACCGGAATATAACACCACGGCTAAGTGATGGATTATCATAATTTTGACGGAGTGTCTGCCTGAGGCGGTTGGTATATTTAGATTAATATGTAAGTTTGAACCCGCTTTTAAATATTTGATTAGTAGTGTTATTCTTTGCTAAATAGAAATTGTACGTAACTTCAAATTCAGTAAAGTTTATTTGAAGTGATAACCATGGTGCTTTGTGATTACGAGTATACATACATATGTCACAGAGAACGAAAGTTTAAAAGTTAATAATTTATCAGTTTGCCTTAGGATTTAGCTCATCTCTTATATGTTCTCTCTGCAACCTTGTTCCTGCTCCATATTAATGACCTTCTAACACCTGGCATTATTGACTACGCCGATGACAGCAACGTTGTAGATATATATATTATGTCTAATGCGCGAGCAAGTTCAAGAGGAATCCAGTCATTGAGTCCACGATTGAACGTTTTAATAATACATTGCAGCGTGTGTCCGAGTGGGGTCGCAACTTAACTTGTCATTTTTTATATTTGAAAGCCAAAAGCGTGTCTGTTCTCTGAGAAGAGAAGTACTTTCGAACTTACACTCACTTTTCAAGGTGTAACCATACCAATTACTGACCAAATAGCTTTTGGACATGACTACCACCTCCAAACTTACACGGAGTACTACTGTAGTCACCTTTAGGATGGCTTAGCCAGAACCAACTTGAAGGTTTGAACTCTGTTGACCAAAGAGCCGGTAAACTTATAAACGACGTGACGTTCACGAATGGAGAATTACATACTTTTGAGGTCCGTCGCAAATCAATAAAGAAAAATTTAAAATTTAACAGGATCGATTCCCGCTTAATAAAAATATACTTTTCCAAAGTTTTTTATGTATAATTTAATAACGATGTTGTTTGTGTAAGTGTTAAGAAAAAACAAATAATTATGTGTCAAAAAATCGTGTATTTCTTTTGGTAAATTACTTTTATAAACAACATTAAGGTATCAGGAGTTATATAATCTATATATTTTGGCGAAAACGTGATTACTTCAATACCTTTTCCCATCAATCTGATCGTAATTGGAGAATAAGAGATAAACGGGATCCTAAGAAAAACCAATAAATGATTCAGTACGTCGTTTATCGTTTGTATTAAGTATATTTCAGGAAATACGATAAGGAAAAATATAATTTATCGATTCATCATTAATAAATATGTTACGAGTCTCTCTATGTATTTTGCGACTTGGAGAATAATTGAATTATGCTTGTTCTTTTTATATCTACATTCAAACATAACTATGTAGCTTGTGTTTCATTGTAACAATATTGAAACATTTATCTCAAGTAATTAGGTTATTATCCTTTACCTTAAAATATAAATGCTTTCGTTTTATTGTAGATCAAACAACATTAATTTTAGAAGATAGCTATTTTTTCATATTAATAATTACTTTACGAAACTGCAGTACATATATTATGGTGTAATAACTGGTGTTTTTTTATTAAACCTGCGTTTTTCTGTATGACTTTCAATGTTTAAGGCTACTGTGATAAGCAGCATAAACATCTTGAGTAGATTCATTGCAAATGTATCTATCTGAACAAATAATTTAAGTAAGTTTGTAAATATTATTTTCAAACAAACTTCTTGGCTTAGAGCTTGTATTTACTCAAGTATTAACAATATTAATACCTAACGATAGTAATATCAGTTTCCTAAATTTAAGCCCAGCCCAACATATATTGCTCTCATCTCTTTTGTGAGCCAAAGTTATTAAATCTTATGAATTCGGTACCTAAACTAATCGGTTACGCTAGGGTAAAAAAAAAATTCCATTTTACTGAGTCATATTTACGTTCAAAGCTAATGTTTACATCCTATTACTATTTCTTATAAAGCCTGTAGCTATGTTTTCGATGCCACCCATTGTCACTTCATACTTAAGGCGTGCTGTGACTTTCGTTTTGGTTCGTATTATGTCACTTCAAATTTTGTGGACTTTTCTTATTTTTAGAATGCTTCTCTCCATTGCCCTATGACATGTGTTTATTCTAATTTTAATTTATTTAGTGTAGATCCATGTTTGACAACCAAATGTCAAAGAAGGTAGTAGACAAGTGTCCATTATAGTTTTTTCATATTAAGATTGTAGTCGCCTTTAATACTTCTTTTTTGTGTCGATTTTTTTTAATATAGACATAGCAGTTGACATATTCTATTTCTCTATCACCTACTTTGATTGGTTATCCGTAACTTGTAACTTAAGAAATAAATCAAATAATCCACGAACCATGTCCAAATCTATAATGACATGAAGTATTCATGTTATTCACAGATATTTTTTATAAGACTAGTTGTGTTTATTTTCGTGATTTCTTATTACGGTTTGTTTTTTTTATTTATATGGTAAGTGACTACCGCCGCCCATGGGCACCTGCAACTCAAGAGTCACAAGTGCGTTGTCGGCCTTTAAGGTGGGAGTAGGGGAAAAGGGAACAGGAGGGAGGGAGAGGAAGAAGGGGAGGGAGAGGGAAGGGTTAGGGCCTCCGGTAACCTCACTCAGTCGGCAAAAGCAATGTAAACATTGCTTCACTGCCAGTTTTCTGTGAGGCCGTATCACTCCGTATCACTCCGGTCGAACCGGCCCATACGTGCCGAAGCAAATCTATGAAATGTTTGTGTCCTCATAGATCACTACTTGTATGCTAAAATTAACTAAACTACTAAACTTGTATACTAAAAGAACTTAATAAAAAAGAAAGAACACTTGCATCATTCCCTAATATTTAACTTATTCAACTAACGACATCAGTAAAATTTATGAACTATTTTACTGAAACATTTTCATAGTTGGCGCTTACCTAAATAATTATCAACGCATTCCACAGTCGTTCAGCTTCAATGCCACCTGTTATATTAATAATTAAAAAAATATTTTCAAATACAGTTTCGCCATCGGTATGGGCAGGCAGGGTAGCAATCCGGGCACCATCGGGCGGTTCAATCACCCTACAATGTACCGCTGAAGCATATCCAGTACCTCAGTATTATTGGACGCTTAATGGTGAACAGAGGATAGTGAATGGTAAGTTCTATTAAAAATTAAAAAACCTTTGCTGGTATTTTTTGTCCCTTTTAACGCATCCTTTACAGCTTTATGTCAACTTTCAAGTCACGATCGGTGACTTGACTTTGAGTAAAAATAAAAATGCAAACCGGCTTACGAACAAATATATTGACTGGCCTGTTGGCCTAGTGGTTAGTGACCTTGACTGCTAAGCCAGAGGTCGTGGGTTCGATTCCCACCCAGGACAAATAATTGTGTGATGAGCACGATCATTTGTTCTGTGTCTGGGTGTAATTTATCCATCTATAATATGTATGTATTTGTAAGTATATAAGTATGTTTATCAGCAGTCTGGTTACCATAGTACAGGCTCTGCCTAGTTTGCGATCAGACGGCCGTGTGTGAGATGTGTGGAGTTATTATTATTATTATATGGTAGAATGTTGCTTGTGTTATAAAGAGCAAATGGCGTTAGAAGTATTCTATGAAGAGATGAACCACCGGACTCCCACTACTACTGTTGCGTTGTATCCTGTATATAAAAAACTGTTCTAAGCTGTCACTAACGTTGCCACTATTAAATACTTCACTTGCTCGTGATGAATTAGCAAGAGGAGAGCTTTGTTAACACCAGATTAATGTTTTAACTCAACATAACTATTGACAGTTAAGTTTTATTAACACGTATGAGCATCCTCCCAGATATTCTCAGATTTATTGCCTTTCATTACCTATGAAACTCAAACATGTACTATCTTCCAGTCTTTGTCTTCTCAATCATGCTGATAACTTCATCAGTAAACATATTTATAGGTTTGTTCAACTACAATTTCAAAATTCACCATAACTCACAGCATTTTTTTTAATAATCGATATAGTAGAATTGGTAATGTTTGCCTAACACACTTTTTGTTTAATAATTTTATTGAAAATCTAATTGTCTAGTGGAACCAATTTATGACCCCATGGCTGCTGAGATTGGACAGTAGCAGCGTTCTCCTCTGGTATTGCGGCGGCCGGAAAAACACCAATAGAGCTGCTTGCGGTTTCGGGAAACGTTGCATATTCTTCCTCATATAACTCATAAATGGATTGAGTACCAATCAATTCAAACGTGTACTGGGGAAGGTTGAGTAAGATTTTGGCATCTTGAATGAAGCCTATACCCAGGAGCGTCCGATTATCCCGAGATTCTGGTAGGACTATAAATGTAGTTGGCACTAGTCGACCTTCAATTTGACGATGACCCGAATCTTCAAAACTTCTTGAGTCTTCGTAATTCCGTCGGCCAGTGTGACATTCACCTTTTCCTTTTGAAACCGGTGCCCAGCTTCCAATAACTGCCGATACAATTGATACGAGGCGATGCTGGACTTTGCACACGTATCAATGAATGCAGTTCCTCGGCAGCCGTTTATCTCAATGAAGACGATAGGTCGGCTTCTGACGTCCGTCCGAAGGTTCAAGGCACAGAGCCCTATATCTGACTGTCGAGACTGTAAACGCTTGTTACAGCAAGTGGGGCAGCTACTGCGTATCATGCCCGGTGCACCACATCCATAGCAGTTTACAGGATTCGCCAAGGATGTTGAGGCAGTCGCCTGCGTTGCCGTCGTCCCGGATAATTTCACGACGTTAGGCCGGATGAGCTCGGGTAGTTGTGTGGGTGTTGGTATGCCACCCTCCTTTTGAAGTTTTCGGCACTCTTCTACCGTGTGACCAGAAAAATGGCAGAAGGTGCATTTCTTTTTCTGATGAGATGTGGGTCTATTCACCTTAGGCACGCTGGCGTTATGGTTATCGGCCCACATTTGTTCAACAGCTCATGCCGATTCTAAGAGGTCATCATAATTTCTAATAGAAGCACGAGGAATTTTGTCCCGTATACGGCCCTTAAGTTGACCGTATATCATGTCTGGTGTGACTTCGGTATTTCAGGGTGGAAGTTGTGCGAAAAGCATTCGCTTGTTGGCCACGAAGTTTTCTGTAGGTGTAAGAGCGTCCTGCTTTTCGCCCACGATTTGTTGGAAGATGACGTAAGCGGGCTTTCTGGGGGCGAACGCGTATCTGAGACGTTCCTGGAAATCATTCCATGACGTGATTTGGTTCTTGACCCCTTGCCACCATGCCGCAGCTTCCATTTTTAGTATCAGCGGAATACCCATCAGTGCTGCTTCGTCTGAAATATTTTCAATTTGTTTGAAGACAGTTACTGCCGCCAGGAACGCTTCAACTACCTCCTTGGTGCCGTCGTACTCCGCGTTGCATGTGGTGAAGGGTCCCTGCTGCCTACTCGGGGAAAGTCTAGTGAGCAGCATCTGGAACTGTTCTTCGGATAGATTGACAGGCATCTTCGTGCTTTTTCCCGTAGACTATAAATTGTACATTCCTACTTAGCCATGCACTAATTACAGTATTAAGTATATATCAGATAGGAAAACTCTTAAACAATTCTAATGACTAGGAGTAAATACTTGAAGTTGGGTTTATTTAATGCTGGCTCACTAGGAACACGGCATGATGAATTCGTGTTAGCCATGGAGGAACTAGCTGTAGATATAATGGCAATTAATGAAACATGGCTGCGGGATGGCGAGGAGGGCCGCGCACCTTCAATCCCCAACTATCGTCTGAGACATGTACCTCGGCCGTCGAATGTACGGAGTGGCCGTGGGGGGGGTGTTGGTTTTTATGTGCGCTGCGATCTCAAGGTTCGAGCTATGGCACATCCTGTCGTGCCAAACGTGGAGCAAATGTGGCTCAAACTCACTGTCAACTCACATACAGTTGTCATAGGCACAGCATATAGGCCACCATGGTTAAACATTAACACCTTTCTAGATGCGATCACAGCCTCCCTCACATCATTCAATTGTGCTGATAAAACAGTACTTCTTGGCGATTTCAACATTAATTGTCTAAAGAGCAATGAGAACAGTACATTATTGTTAAACAATTTTCTGCAGTACACTAGTCTTAATCAAGTGATCCAGCAACCAACACACTTTACAGATCACAGTGAGACACTAATAGATATTGTGTGCACTGATGCTCAAGTCAATAATATTTCTGTTCAATATAAACCTGAATTAGGGCAGCATGTCATCTTATCCGTGACTTGCCTACTCAAAATCAATAAACCTACCCCGCAGTGGATAAATTACAGACCACTAACTTGTATAATGTCGGATATTTTCCAGGATGACCTCTGTAAATTAGACTGGCCTTATATAACAGCCCAGCAGAATGTGGGGGACATGGTTACACTTTTTAACACTTTTGTCACAACTCTTTTCGATATTCATGCACCAATTACTAGAATTCTAATTAGAGAAAAGTCTTACCCATGGATTACAGACACAATCAAAGAAATGGTGAAATTGCGTGACAAGTACCATACACGATACAAACACAGTAAATCTGACATACACAAAAAAAGTTACAAAGATCTGAAAAGTATTGTATCAAGTGCCATTGATAATGAGAAAAGGGCCTACTTTGAGTCGTACATAAACAGTCATATCAACAACCCAAAGAAACTCTGGTACAACTTAAAATCTACAATTAATATAGGTAAACAAAGACTGCATGATTTGCCATATACACTTAAAAATCCGGAAGACCTTAATAAGCATTTCATAAATATCCCGGGCAATGATACAGTTTCTCTGTCAGATCTGATATACTTTGAAACAAATCGCTTCCATTCGAACACCTTGAGGCTTGAGCCAGTTAGTGAAGAAGTAGTCTATTTGCACATCAGGAGTCTCAAATCGAATGCCCTAGGTACTGACAACATTTCACTTGAAATGCTGATGAGGACGCTCCCTCATAGCCTTCCATTCATTACAGCAATCATAAATAGGTCAATTACTTCTTCTACCTTCCCTCACGTATGGAAAACTGCAATTGTCAAGCCTATACCCAAGAACCCCAATCCAACCACTCCCAAAGACCTTAGACCAATCAGCTTGCTTCCCTGTTTATCTAAAGTGTTGGAAAAGGTGGTCAGCAATCAGCTAAGGAAGTACCTCGAGAAATATAACATAATACCTCACAAACAGTCTGGGTTTCGACAAGGACATAGTACAACCACCACTCTCCTTGATGTAGTTGATGATATTTTGGAGGCTAGAGACCAGGGTATGGGTACTTTGCTAACTCTGCTTGATTTTTCACGTGCCTTCGAGACTATAAACATTTCTCTTCTTCTAGCTAAACTTTCATACTATGGGTGTGACTCAGCAACAATAAAGTGGTTTCATAGTTATTTGTCTGATAGATCTCAATTTGTCCAACTGGATAATGCCAGGGATGGTAACAAGGCCAACTCCTCTTGCTGTCAGGTGACCCGGGGCGTTCCTCAGGGATCAGTTCTCGGCCCTCTCCTCTTCATATTGTACAGTGCCGATGTTACCAACCATATCCACAACACTAAGTATCATATGTATGCCGATGATCTCCAACTATACACATCCTTTCACCCAAATGATTGTCACGACGCTGTAAATGGAACAAATGCAGATTTAGAAAGTATTTCAGGCTGGGCAAGAAGGAATTCTTTAGTACTTAACCCCACTAAATCAAAGTTTTTAATTTTAGGGTCTAAAGAATGCATCAAAAGGATACAAGAACTAAATCCTGTATTAATGGTTGATGGATGTCCCATAGAGCAGGTCAGTGAGGCTCGCAATTTGGGTCTGGTTATGGACGGAGAACTGCATTTTGAGACGCATGTTCTTGAAGCGGTCAAAAACTGCTTTTACCGTCTTAAACTGCTGTACCATATCCGCCAAAACCTCAATACAGATATGCGCATACTATTATGTGAGACTCTCATACTTTCAAAATTAAATTATGCTGACACTGTATTTGATGCATGTATATTACAAAGAACTCGAAATTTAATTCAGCGGGTACAGAATGCTTGCGCTCGATTCTGCTATAACATCCCACCTCGTACACATGTCACCCCATTTCTAAACAGAGGGAATCTCATGAAAATGACTACTCGCAGACACCTCCACCTATCAACCTTGCTTTATGGCGTTATTCTATATAAAAAGCCTGAATACCTGTATAATAAGTTGAAGTGGTCTAGTGAGATCAATCAATACAGCACAAGGGCCGCTTTACATCTTTTAGTAACTTCGAGACACAGGACGACCGCTTTTAGAGGCAGTTTCAGGTACGCCGCTACTAAATGTTGGAATGATCTGCCACCGCCTCTGCGTAACCTAAAAACATTACGTTCATTTCACAATAAGTATAAGGAAATTTTATTAATACAACAAAAATTATCACCTTAGTCAATATGTGCGGCAACTTTACTTACTTTTATGGTATCCATATCATAGAAAGACATAGTTTCAGATATACACTAACATTGTTACTTTCAATTACATAATACAATAGACAATTGCGTAACTACCAATCCAATAAAAATAATATATTAATATTATCTGACAGATGACAGAAGCGTTCGGAAATACACTTATTTACAGGAAAATTTAATTTGTTTTGTTAAATAGTGTGAAATACAAGTATCTATGTATAATAAATGTATAGTATATGATTATTTATATAACATTATTAATATTATTTATATGTAAAATATTAATATAATTACAATATGTAGGTATATTTTTTTATTATGTATATATTTAAATTTAATTGGGGCCTGCGAGAATACCAGCTTTGCAGAGCGATCTGCGACACTAGCTGACGCAGGTACCCTATTTGGTCTTCAGTACCAACCTAGTCTTAAGACATATGAATTTTATTGTTATAGCTGAAGATACAAATAAAATATTTTTCTTTCTTTCTTTCTTTCTAGTTGCTGTCCTTCCTGCACGCGTAACGGTAGTGTAGTTTACGGTCTTGCCCACCGTTGGTCGCCAGTTTGTAGAGGGTCGTCCCGCGTGGGAAGAAAACGCAATCTTGAGGGGATGTAGTTAGCGTAATTTATTTACGTACTAAAGTGATGGAGTAGATATATTACGGCCGTACGCAGTCTCGTCCACCTTGACCAACAAGGACGAAGGCAACGAATGTAGCGGTAGGCGAACACAGATAGTAGTGAGTCTCAAGTAATTGGCAATTCTTGAATGCACACTGAAAGCTTCCCTAACTATCAATACAAGCTTAGAATAGTCATTACCATATGGAGACTCTTAACACCGCAATCATGAATATGACGTCACAAAAGTGGCGCCATCTATTAGTGCCTTAGGGACCTGATGAGTAACTTTGTTTACTAAATCTGTTACAATTGTTATTTTGTTATTGTTAGTAACTTTTTTTTTTAACAAAAATTGAAACAGAAAACAATTATTACAAGTTGTTCCAATTCATTTCAGGCCATAATTTTCTTTAAACTAGTAAGTATAGTTGCAAGCTCGAAAGTTTGCCGTGCAAATGGAGCCATATTTTAAGGTTTTTGAAGCGATTAATTTATTATTTAGGATAGATTAGTCAGTTATAAAATTACGTTTGGAATTTAAACCAATTGTGACAGTAAATGAATGCCATAAAATCATAAGGTAATATAGATATTAATTTATTATATTATTATAACTTAGACCAGGTTTTTTTTAAGGTAGTTTTTTCCTTACAACAAATTTCCTTTACAATTAGTCATTACCGATGATCGTTCAGTGTAATATAATGGGAACATTTCAAGAAAAGCAGTATTATAAAAGGCTGTAACTACCCAAAGAAATTCCTTCAACATTCAATTACGCTCACTCGAGACTTCAAAGCTTAACAGAGCCATTCTATTTTCCAAGTAATGTAGTTCTACAAAGAAAAAGCACAAAATTTGGAACAAACAAACAAAATAATATTCTTCTAGGGCAATAACAGACGGCTAAGTAATCTAAGGAAGCGTCAAATATAGTTGTAAAACTTTTTAATTACAATTATTATTTTGAATTCAGTCTATTACTCTTTGATGTATCAGCTAATGAGTGCTCGGAGTTTTCAAAGTTTCATACTTAAGAGTTGTAACTCAAACGGAATTACTTTATAATGCAAACTTTCCTATTGTGTATATTTACACTACCCAGTCTAATGGTTCATAAAGTCGTGAACTTTAGCTCTACTCTAGTAGTTCACAACTCATGTATATATATGTATCTTAATGAGGTACATTAACCCAGGTTGAACGTACTCCACGGGTCGACCGTTTTTTCCCCCAGACTCGTGGGAATCAAATGGAAATTTCAAATTTTAAAAAACCAAAACCAATAACAGTGGTAGAGAGATGCTTAGGGACGGGCCGAGAAGGCCGAAGTGAGGAGGCTGGCGCTGACAAAGAGTCCGACTGCGAATCTGTCGCTAGCAGTTGGTCAGCAACGAGTGTCGGGAGTGGAAGTGCCAGTGCTAACGTGCCTTCCAAATTTTGGAGGGGTGGCCGCAAGCGGTCTCGCTCCGAGGTGGTAAACTCGGAGTCGGAGTCGGCTTCGGATTACACCACGGTGCCGGCAAAAGTCGGCACGTCAAACAGAGGACGAGGGCGGCCCCGAGGGACAGGCAAAACCGTTAGGCCAGGCAAAGCCCGAGCGGAGCTCCAAGCTTCAAACCAGGAGGGGCTTCGCCAAGTGATAGAAGGGGACGTCGAGGCGGAGGTGCATAAGCAAGTGGAGGCGGCAAAGAGGCTACGCCTCGCCCGATTGGCGGAATCTAGCCACACACTGTCCGAAAAGGGAGTAGATGCCAGGACGGCTGGTGCTCTTACCAAACAGGTCCAGGACAACTTGGAAACCATACTAACGGTTGCAAAGAAGTCCAAAAACCTGAAGGGCTGCTTCGTTAAGGCCCTCAAGGATGCAGCGTCCGCAATCCAAGAGGCGGCCGAAGAGTTCTCGGCCCGGACAGCCTTCGAAGAGACGGCAGCACTCTCGCAGGAGAACGCCACGCTTCGAAAAGAGGTGGAAGAAATGCGGCAGGAAATCGCGGCTTTGAAAGCCGAAATGGCTCTTTGCAAAGAGCGGCCGACGCCTACTGAACAGCCACCACTGCCCGCGATAAACAATCAGCAGCTTCCCATCGAGGTTGCTGAACTGGAGCGAACCATCATGGTCCAAGTAGGGACCATGGTGAATGCCCGTCTAGAGGCTTTTGAGGAGAGACTCCCCCCCCCTGTAAACATCCGTCCACCGCTTGCAGCGGACAGAAAGGCCGCTAAAGCAACAGCTAACGGAAACTCCCTAGGCTCCCAGTCTGGGAATAATGCCATAAAGGGGAAACAGAAGGGAACAAAGGCGTCGGGAAAACAATTGACGGTGCCCAAGGATGCTCCAAAGCAGAGGTCTACAGCTGCAGCGCCTACTACCACCAGCGCAGCCGCATCTTACCGACCATCATCGGCTACAGACCTACCGCCGCCGGCAAATTCCGGGGCTGAAGCCCAAACCTGGTCGAAAGTGGTGGGTAGAAAAGCCAAACAGAAGGCTGATAAGGAGAAGAAGACCCAATCTCCGAGTCAGACACCTGCTAAGAAGTCCAAGACCCGTAAGCTCCGTGCCCCACGCTCCGCAGCTGTAGTCATTACACTACAGCCTGCGGCGGTGGAGAAGGGAACTACTTACGCCTCAGTATTGGCCGAGGCCAGATCCAAAGTGGATCTGCAAAGCCTAGGCATAAAGGGTCTTAGGGTTCGGGTGGCGGCAACGGGTGCCCGAATACTAGAGATCCCCGGTGCTAGTAGTGGGCAAGCGGCGGACCAACTGGCCTTAAATATAAAAAATGTCCTCCAAACGGAGGACGTCAAGGTGTCCAGACCCACAAAGTGCGAAGAATTACGCATTAGTGGGCTAGACGACTCCGTGTCTGCCGCAGAGGTACTAGCGGCCATCACCCGCGACTGTGGCTGTCCGGTGGACTATGTTAAGGTGGGCGAAATCCGCCGGGATGCCACTGGTCTTGGCACAGTGTGGGTGCGCTGCCCTGTCACAGCAGCCAAAAAACTCAGTGATAGTGGCCGTCTACTGGTTGGCTGGGTGTTCGCCAGAGTCAAGTTACTGGAGCCCAAGACGATGCGATGCTTCCGCTGCCTACAGGACGGTTACGTCCGGGCTAGGTGCACCGCTGAGATTGATCGCAGTGACCATTGTTACCGCTGCGGTAAGCCTGGCCATAAAGCGGGCCAGTGCTCTGCTACACCGCACTGCCCGGTTTGTGCTGCGGCAGGTAAATCGGCGGGGCAAAGAGTGGGCAGTAAGGCATGCTCTGCAACCACTGCCAAAAGTAAAAAGAGGAGGACGAAAGCTGTCGGGAACGAGAATAATCCCGCGCAGCCGAGTCACCTACTATTCGAATCAGTGGTTCAGGAAGAGCAGGCAAAGGAAATGGATTGCCAGTAATGGCTCTCCATTTCCTCCAAGGGAATATCAATCACTGCGCCAGGGCTCAGGATCTTCTTCTCCAGAGCATGGCGGAGTGGTTGATCAGCGTGGCAGTAATCGCCGAGCCCTACTTTGTCTCTCCCAGGGACAACTGGGCAGGTGATCAGGACGGCCTAGTGGCTATTATTGGCGGGGCTCTTGAGAAGGTGTCCAGGGGTCGCGGCTGGGTGGCTGCATCTATAAACGATATCACCATCTTTGGGGTGTACTTTTCGCCCAACAGGAGCCTCTCCGAATTCGAGGACTTCCTTGTGGAGGTAGGCGCCTCAGTTGGTCAGTGCTACCCTCGACAAGTGTTAGTGCTGGGGGACCTCAACGCCAAGTCCGCGGCTTGGGGTTCCTCCATCACAGACGTACGTGGTGAGGCTCTCGATGAGTGGGCGCTGACCACTGGTCTGTCCCTCCTGAATCGAGGTTCGGTCAGCACGTGTGTGCAGCAGCAGGGTGAGTCCATAGTGGACGTATCGTTTGCTAGCCCTGCTCTCGCTCGCCGTGTCCAGGGTTGGATTGTCATGGAGGGGGTGGAGACACTGTCAGACCATAGGTATATACGGTTCGACGTCTCCACCCAGTTGCAGGGCAACCACAGCCCAACAATCCCACGGAGGTGCGGCCCTCGATGGGCTTTGAAGCGATTAAACAGGGAAGTTCTTGAAGAGGCTGCAGTTGTTCAGGCCTGGTCTCGGGAGCCTATCGCAGAAATGCCCGTCGACGTCGAAGAGGAGGCGCAGTGGTTTCGAGAGGCAATGACAAATATCTGCGACTCGGCGATGCCTCGCGTTTACAAACAACCAACGATGCGTCGGGTATACTGGTGGTCTGCCGAAATCGCGCAGCTGCGCGTTGCCTGTGTGACAGCTAGACGTCAGCACACCCGCTACAGGAGGCGACGTCGGCGTACACCTGAAGAGGAGGAGCTCCTCTATGAGGGTTACCGCCAGGCAAAAATGTCTCTGCAGATAGCCATCGGTGCGGCCAAGACTCGTGCGCGGGAAGAGCTGCTGGAGACTATAGATAGAGATCCGTGGGGGCGCCCCTACCGTATGGTGAGGGGTAAACTTGGTCCTTGGGCCCCCCCCCTGACGGAGAGTCTCCGGCCGCAGATGCTGGAGGAGGTGGTGGCAGTGCTCTTCCCGGAGAGACCGGAATATACACCACCGCCGATGGCTCTGCCCGTTGCTACAGGATTGGAGGAGGATCACGTTCCCGAGGTGACACAGGGGCAATTGGGAGCAGCGGTACTGCGCCTCCGGGCCAAGAACACGGCTCCGGGGCCAGATGGCATACCTGGCCGAGCTCTGGTCCTAGCTCTCGAGTCCTTAGAGCCCCGACTTAGAGGACTCTTCACGGCATGTCTAGAGCAGAGCCGGTTTCCCAATGAGTGGAAAACTGGCAAGCTAGTTCTGCTTAAGAAGGAGGGGCGTCCGTCGGATTCGCCGTCCGCGTACCGGCCTATTGTGCTGCTGAACGAGGTGGGCAAACTGTTCGAGCGCATCATTGCAAACCGCCTCGTCAGCTACTTGTACAATGTGGGCCCAAACCTAAACGACTGCCAGTACGGCTTTCGCCACGGACGCTCCACTATTGATGCTATCATGCGCGTGAAGGTCTTGGCGGGGGAAGAGGTGTCCCGGGGTGGTGTGTTGTTGGCCGTGTCGCTCGACATCTCTAACGCCTTCAACACTCTGCCCTGGAGTTGTATAAGAGAGGCACTCATATATCACCGAGTGCCCCCCTACCTCCGCCGCATCGTCGGGGCGTACTTATCTGAGAGGTGCGTCACCTACGCGGGACGTGACGGTGCAGGTAGGCGCCAGATGTCGTGCGGTGTTCCACAGGGCTCGGTCCTCGGGCCGCTCCTGTGGAACATTGGTTATGACTGGGTTTTGAGGGGTGTCCTTCCCCAGCGCGTGCACCTGACGTGTTACGCGGATGACACGCTGGTCACGGCCGGAGGAAAAACCCACAGGGAGGCAGCGTTGCTGGCCACGGCTGCGGTAGCGCAGGTGGTGGGCCGCATTCGGCGCTTGGGCCTAGAAGTGGCACTCAGCAAATCTGAGGCCATGGCTTTTCATGGACCTCGGAATAAGCCGCCGCCGGAGTCACATATCGTGGTGTGTGGGGTCCGGATAGCTGTCGGGTCAACCATGAAGTATCTAGGATTGGTCCTCGACAGCCGATGGAAATTCGAGCCTCACTTCCGGCGGCTGGTACCAAAGTTGATGGGCGCCGCGGCTGCACTGTCATCGCTGCTTCCCAATTTAGGGGGGCCGAACGCCGCCTGCCGACAGCTATACTTAGGGATCGTGCGATCCATGGCTCTTTATGGGGCCCCGGTGTGGGTAGACAGTCTAACGGCCAACAACATCGCCATCTTGCGAAGACCGCAACGGGTGATGGCCGTTAGAGTCATTAGGGGGTATCGCACGATCTCCTTCGAGGCGGCGTGCGTACTGGCAGGGTCACCGCCCTGGGATCTTGAGGCGAGGACGGTCGCATCACTGCGACGGTGGCGCAACAGTACGGCTGAGGAAGGAGAACGACCGGTGCAACGTGAAATCGAGAGGCACCGGTCGGAGTTGCGCCAGGTCCTGGTTGCGGAGTGGCAGGAGCGTCTTTTACACGCTTCCGCCGGCCTCAATACCATCGAGGCCATCCGGCCAGTACTGACAGAATGGCTCAAGAGGAGGTATGGCTCCCTAACGTTCCGGGCGACGCAGGTGCTTACCGGCCACGGATGCTTCGGGAAGTACCTGCACCGCATAGGTAGGGAGCCGGACGCCCGGTGTCACCACTGCGTCGGTTGCCAAGAAGAAACGGCGCGGCACGTGGTGGCCGAGTGTACTGCGTGGGAAGAACCGCGCCGTACCCTCTTCGCAGAGATCGGAGGAAATCTCTCACTGTCAGCTATTGTTCAAAGTATGGTTGGCAGTGAGAGTTGTTGGGACGCGGTGATATCCTTCTGCGAAACAGTGATGTCGCAGAAGGAGGCTGTGGAAAGGGAAAGGGAAATATCAACTACCCTCCCGATCCGCAGCAGGCGCACCGGGCGTCGCAGAAGGGCTGATAATGCCCTCTTTCGGCCCCCCTAAACTGACCCGTGAGGGGCGGATTTGGGGAAATCCGTCTTTCTGTAAATGGGTCCGAGGTGGCAGTGCGACGTGTTCCACGGGCGCCCCTCTATGGAGGATGGAGGAAACGAGGGGGGTTAACATTTAACCCCCTCAGAGACGGAGCCTGCACAGGCGGGCCAGCACCGCCGGGGACGCGGACGAATTTGATTCCCGTATCCCCGGCAGAAGATGTAAGATGGAACACACTGGTGGTTTTAGCCGGTAAGAGTCCGGCACACCCCTCTGCCGCACCCCAGGTGGAGGATAGTCCATGATGGATTTCCCCAGTATAAAAAAAAAAAAAAAAAAAAAAAAGGTTGAACGTACTTACAAGATAAATATGTTACTCAAGTACAGATTTCAATTGAGTGTTAACAGAAAAAAACTTTTCAGTCGATTTGAACCACCCTTAACGTAAAACATCTCAAAATCATCTTATATTAGGGGTCTGACGAAAATAAATTGAAGTCCTCTGCGACCATAGAAAATATAAATACAAGCTGGAATCAGCACCTTTCAAGCTTGATGTTACAATTCATAACCCATAAAAACACGTTTTTCTGTACTTCTAAAACATGAACCCTCATAAAGAACAGTAGAGATTCAAAGTTTTTTTTATGAACAACAGAAGTTGCGGGCAATGGACTAGCATGTAAATATTTTTTTATTCAATTTTAGAAGTTATTTATTACTCAGACTTACTAAAGAAAAATAAAAAACCGTACAGGTTTGACTCACGCATCGAGGGTTCCATAAGCGAACAAATTTCAATGTGTTTAGTGTGCCCATCTCGGGAATCGATTCTCAAAGATATTTGCCCATTTTTCCGAAAGAAACTTAACTATCCAAGCGCAAAATATGAGTTTGTAATCATAAAAATAAAATATGTGACATGACAACAAATTTACGATTTGAAATATTTTCCTTTATAATCTGCGAGATCTTGCTTCTTAACAAATTTCATGATCAATATACTTCACATAAAAGGTTTAATGTCCTTGCGTAATGTTGAAATTTGTTAAAATCTAAAGCTTAAATGGCCGTATCTTTTGATTGCGTGGACTGAGAAGCTTGATTTTTTTAAAACTTTGAGGGACCGCAAATTTATTACTGCGTATTTTAGGTTAATTTCCACTTGATACTTCTACGGGTTCCTGAGGAAAAGGGTCTTGACTGACAGACGGATAAAAAGTAGGTTAATAAACGAAAACGAACCTATTTCGTTTTGAAGAATGGAACCCTAAAAAATATTCAGAACCGCAAAGTTGAGTTAGTTGTTTCAAGTGGACAAAAACAACAATCAGACGACAGGAATACTAAAAACCACCGGTCGCAAACATTGCCGCAAAACATAAATAAGTAAATTAAAGCTTGTTGCCAAATATATTTACAACAAAAACTAAACTTTTGTAATGCAGGTTTTGTTTAAATTAATGAAAATCAGCAAAGACTAAGAATTAAGGCAACAATTTTACCTAATTCATGATCATCATTTTAGCGTTAAATTCCGGTTACAACCGAAGCTTGCGGTGCCCGGGGTCCACTTTCTGACTTTCCCTGATAGTGAGTCTATTGGCAGGCATATCACACCTTAGCAACAATTCTACGTAAGTACTTAATAAAATGTTCGAAATCAGCGAACATACAATAACTATATATATTTCAAATATAAAGAAGACTGGAATACGTATAATATATAAACATTGCAAAAGTATTTTGACGAAATAATAAATATCTAAATATTTGGTCAATATGTTATGTATACTTTCTTCAAATACCACTTGAAAATAATAATAAACAAATTCAAGACAGAGTATTTAACAATGTATTTAATGCTTAAAGTAAGTAAAATACGTGCACATTTAAGTGGTCAAAAGTTTTTAAGGATACTTATTAAAATTTTCAAATAAAACGTTTTATACCAACATGCGATGTTTTATAAACACGTATAATATATTGTTCTCAGTAAACAGATCTCCAAGGCTATGGAGCATGACGATTTTGTTTTTCTTTTTAACAAAACTTAAATTGATGTGCCTTTTTAAAAAGTATGTAGTTGATAAAGCCGAAAAGCGAAAACGTGGGGTCCATTTCGACAATTACTGTATCTGAAATCAAAGAGTTATATAGCCAGATATAAACTCATTATGAAATAAAAATTAGGCCAAAAAACCAACCGCCAAATTAACTCTGCACTATACCGAAGATTCTCAGAATGTCAGCCTGTACGAGCTTATAACAGCCCTCAAAAAGCTCCGAAATAGCTAAGTAGCAGCTGACGACGCAATCATGAAAATGACTGGAAGCCGATGAAACGTCGGTACTTAAGGTCCTTCAAAAGCTTTTTAACTCGTCATCGGTGAGGATACTACGCCAGAAACATAAATCAGAATGTAGTCATTATTTCCTTGAAAAAAGTTGATGATAGTCGTTTGGAAGGTGGATTTTACTTCTATGCCACGTTTACAGGTTGTGTCTCAGGGCTATTATAAATCGTCTGACTGGATTGATGATAATATGTACACATTTTGTCAAAATATCCAAAAGACAGAGAAATACATTCGACCACCTTAAATCGTGTTTGTGGACCGTGGAGGAACGGGTTATATGTTCCTCCAGAATAAAGTTGGTGAACCGCGGCTCAACGGTTGATGTTGGGAAGGTGTACGAGTATACATACTGTTATACCACGTCAAATGCAAATGGTATATACTAATCTAGTGAGAACTTTCATTGCCCAATACAGGATCATTAATTATTATCATTTAGTTTCGATTTGTCTTTGCTATTTGAAGTATATTTTTGCTTAAGTTGCATATAACATGTTGCTATAGTACTATGAAAAGCCCTAATTTAATTATTTTTTAAGATTTAATGTGTTTCTTTTAAGTTAAATGCCCATAGAGTTTTATACCCCTTTTTACCCCTTTAGGGAATGACTGTCATAAAATACTTTTTAGCCAGCCCTATTGCGAGTGCAATTTTATGGTCAGTTTCTTTCACGATTTAAAAGAGGCGTGCTATAAAATTTCGTGTAATTATCTCAGCGTTAATTAATCAGTCAAGAGAAGCCAATTTATTTAGATTTTTATTACTCGGTTTCTTTTATCACAATATGAAGGATCTTATATAAACGCGTGGTCATATTTGGACCACACCTTACTTCCCGTGAATAATGTAAAGCGCTAACAATTTTATGAAAATTCGTGATTTTTAGAAACTATAGGTACTTAATACCAAGGATGTCGATGGAATACCCAGTTTAAAGAATAAAAAAACAAAATCATTGAAATAAACTTGAAAATTGATAATGTGTTGTTTAGAATTTGTGCATGCATTAGCAAAAGCCTTTTTTTTCAAGTTAAATCAACTATTTGTCGGCTACATATAACGCTCTTAAAGTTTTACCACATCTTTCCATTACACTCTGTACATAACTATAGTGTCGTGGGATAATAATAACGTTTTCTTAGATTAGTTTTTCTCAACTTAACAGTGTTTAGAACGAAATTTCTTTCTAATATATAGGTACAACCTAACAGACTCTCTTAAAATAAATTAAACCAACAAAAAGTGATTGGTTATCTAGTTTTGCCACGGTGTGTTACAAGATTCATATAAATACGGAATGCATATAAAAAATAAATATACATATTTTTTAATTAACACTTTATAACTACCTTTTCTATTTAATAATATAACAATATAGAGGATACAGTTTCTACAGGTGTGCAGACTTATTATGTATGTGATTTTAGCAATGAATTGCAGGGTAAACTAGTATTTTTTTATTAATTTAAAGGGACTGCCTTGAAGTAATTGTAAGTAAATAAATGAATTCTTCAATAATTGTTTTGTTGTCAGGTACAAAGCACCGTTTAAGCATGACAACGCGAGGTTATCGCCACACATTGAACTTGATGGTGACTGACATGTCAAGAGAAGACGCGGGGGCATATCGCTGCCACGTTGAGAACACGCAGGGCAGAGCTCAGGCCGAATTGTTCTTACATTGTAAGCACTTATACGTATCGAACACAAAGTTTATTATTATTCTTGAATAGTAGAGTACTTGGAGTAAGTACAGCGGTATTTGGTCTCTGGTGATAAGTTATTTGTAAAACTTTTACTCCTATTTTATATTTTGTACTTGTTTTATAATTTCATCTCTGTGTTGACTGTCTGTGACTGTGACTGACTGTGATTGAGACTCTGTGTTTACTAACACCGCATTATTAACTTTTGTACCTGCTTTCTAACAGGCAAGCCGGGAGTGGTTTGTTATCTAAATGATATCAAGTATAGGTGTAGTCAACTCATCTATAAATATTTCTTCACTAGTTTTGATCAATGTGTATGTTTTTATAATAATTTTTGAACACAGTGCTAACAACGACAACAACCACAACTACAACAACAACTACAACTACGACAACAAGTACAACAACAACGCCAGCACCGCCAACAACAACACTATTGCCATGTAAGTATGGGCAAAGTTATCTTAAATATCATCACCTATGTCTCTGATTGCGTTTAAGGAATATAAAAAAAACGTATATTTATATTTTTTCGTATTTATTTTCGTAAATAGCAAACGAAAAAAAAATTAACAGGTTTAACAGACAAAGTTTAAATGTTTCCAAAAATTTAAGCAGGTATATTTCTTCGATACATTTTAGCCCCAAAGTTACCTTTAATTATAGCGATATTGTAGCTATTAATTCACTACAGTAGTATTGGAAGATAGCTTATCTCATACAAACATTATCGATAAGTGGTATTAACAACTGGATTAAAGATAATTTTGAACAATATTTATAATGGTTCAAATATTTAGAAAAATCAGTTTTGTCTCTTACTGCGATTTTTGTACGTGGACAATGTCACATTAGTACTCAAGTGTTGTTATTTTTACATCGTCCCAATTCGCCAACAGGTCACGATTAAAACACGACTGACTAATTAGAATATAATTTTGTGAAATGAACTGGCCCAGTTATGATTATATTATACGAAGTTAACAATTACAACAATAAAAAATTAAAAATGTATTTTTAAAATATTAAAAAAACTTAACAATAAAAAGAAGATGAATATTCAAATTTAAAAAAAAAGTATATCTTTAAGGTTGGCGTAAACAATGAGAACTAAATAAAATTAAAAATAAGTAAACACTAAAGCTTCCAACACCAGTTAATTATAAATGCTATTAGATGTGTGCCTCATAATTATTATCGCAATTAAGTCCCGATTTACACATCTAATATGTATGTACATCTAATCATCATCACTATATATTATAAAACAAAGTCCTCTGTCGCGTCTGTCTGTTCGCGATGAACTCAAAAACTATTGAACGTATTTTATCGTATCACAGAGCGATTCATGAGGAAGGTATAAAATTTGTTAAGGTTTTGTGTAAATCGGTCGAAATATGATGACGATTGTTGAAGATGTGCAAAGCCGGGGTGGGTTGCTAGTATATTATAAATGCTCATTTGAAACCACACAATAAATAAGTAAAATCATAATGAAACTGCAGATAAGAGTCTAAGACGAGCAATTTTTACAAAATTGAGTCTGTTTATTCATTATAATTGTAAGCACTTTAGCATTGTTAAGAGCAAGCCCAGAATATCTGATGACTAAGAGGTCGCGCTAATCTTTTGATCTCACTTGAGACTGTTCTAGATAAGTGTTTGGTTGGGTAATACCTTGAAGTATTTATTTATCAATGTTATTTTCTGAAACTTTCATCATTGGATTCCAAGTTTCGCCTATTTATAAATATTTGCTACAATGTTAATGTGATCAATATTTACAGAAATGCACAATATTTTCAATATTTTATAGGAACAACCAAAACAAGTGGCCTCGTACGCCTCTGCCTTTTTTTTCAAGAAATTTATATATTTTCATTTCACAGTATTAGTTTAGCATTACCCACATTATGAGCCTGGTTAGACTAGAGGCCAGAACCTGGGGCTGCCAGGACTCATGAACAAATGAAATAACAATTTGCGATCCGCTGCCCAGGCCACACTACAACGGCTTTTAGGCATTATACATATTTCTGCTGCTAAGTTTAACTGAAAGAACTTGATATACGGCGGTTTAAGTGGTCAACTCGCCAACAGCTTTTACATCGACGGTTATGGGTTCGATCCCGATATGAGATAATTGTGTAGTTTATAAACAATTGTTCTTAATCTGTGTGTATTTTCTGTCTGATGAGTTTAAGTTTGTAAAATCCCCACGACACATCAACAATACCTAGTGTGGAATGATTTATTTTATGGGATGAATCGTATGCAGATGACCCGGAGAGACATTTGGAGCAGTTACACCGCGGAGTGCTGGAAGACCCTGGACTTGACAACCCTTACATTGTGCTCAGCCAACATCAAATGCAGAATTTAGGTAAACTTCATATATTCATGATTGTTCTATGATGTTTTATGTTTCAAAATCTAATTTAGAAATGGGCTTGCAGTCTCTCTGAAGGGAATTACTGGTATGGGACAAATAAAGTTTTTTCGATAAAGCGAAGTTCTGGGTAAATTGTATTTAACATTATCTATTTCCTGTACCGAAAATAAAAATCTTGTACAAAGACATTACTCAAGTTCATACATTATGTAAATCTCAATTATGCTCACATTTACATTCAAAACTTTTGCGTAAAAGCGAAGGTTGCGACTGTCCTTGACGAAAATAATTTTAATTGTGGCTTGATTTTGAAGCATGATAATAACATGTTACACTAAACGGCTTTAGTCCTTAAGGCTGCTGTACGGTGTGCCGTCATGTCAGTGTGGGAGATTTGTAAGAGCGTCGCTTTCATATCAACATTTTCGAACTCGTACATTGTACTACACAAGATCATTTTCTTATTGTATTTTGTTTAGTTATAATATGTTAACTACCTTTTGAAGTAAAAAATAGTAATCTCAATGCCATATAAAAGATTCAACCGCTTATAACGTTACTACGTTATTTAAAACCAATTTCTATATCAATACTCTGAGTTTGAATAATAACTCCAGTGCCATTTCTTTTGATAAATATATTGATCGTCATTATAAAGGTTAAGAAAACGATAGACAATGCGTAGAACTTATCACCAATGCGTAATTTTTTTATGATCAAAGGGCTAAATTAGTTTATCGTACCTAAAGTTGTGAAACAAAGGGATAAACTTAGTAATGAGTAGGTAAAAGCATAGTTCATACTTCAACACAGTCGTATACACACACATGTGGTAACGCGAGTTCAGAAAAAAACATAAATCGGCCTTTAATCGAGCGGTATTCATGAAAAAAATCTTCTAATTATGTGCATTCTATACTGGGACAATTACTATTAAGGCAAGTTTAGTCTTTTATTGTCGCGGTGCAGTGCTTACGAGTACTTGCGATAAAGTTAGTGTAGACATACGGATTTTTGTAAAGTATGACTTTACAAAAATCCAAATAAATTTTAACTACAGAATTTTGCTACTTATTCGTAATTGTACAAGGAAATATCCAAAGTTTATCTAATATAAATATATATTTTATTATGCTGACATCAGTTGTCCTTCTTAGTATTTTCTTACTTGACACTCACCATGTTTTCAAAGAGAACCATTACTAATTTGCAAATAAATAAGTTCATACTATTAGGTATACTTTGTTGAACTAAGTTTTTTGTTTCTCTTTGATGAAGTAGAACTTTTTACTCAGTTTGAAAGGCTGACAGCTAAGTTGAGTGATAGCAAAAATTCGCTCCAAAAGTTTCGTTACACGATAAATTATTTGCTATATTAGAATTTTTTTGTCGTAACATGAATATTTGATCATTTGACACGTGTAAGGCGGCATTTTTATTAGCATACTTTTATATTCATTTAATATTTTTAAGACTTCAATTGGATTTCGTTGAAAACTAGGAATTATGTACTATTAAAATTATTTTATGTCTAAGGTCCATTATTATCCCCCTTTTCGGAAAATCTAGAAATAGTCAAACTACCGTAATTTTTCAAAAACTTAACGAAATTTTTTGAGGTTTTTTTTCGTAATTGTAGTACTTAAGTTTCTCTCTCTCTCTCTCTCTCTATGTTAATCAAAGGCATTTTCAGAGAAAACAAAAAAGAACAAAATGTGAATCACATCGCCTCAGCAGAACGATTTCAAACAAAATACGAGTATGTGTTGCTGCTTCCTTTGAACGGTATTCCAACTTCGAACCGAGGGAATAGTACTATCCTATACAAAATTACTATATATAATTACTGTATATTTAAAGTAATAAATATTTTTTATACATATAGCGTCAAATAGCAGTTCTCCTCATTTTTACATGTGTGTGTTTACAATGATTTGAGAGTGCAATGTAGAATAACATTATTATTTTATATAAAACATATTCAAATAGCCAATAAGTTTCAGTATAGCAAAGAAAACAACTAAAGAGATTCTCTTCTCACAGAAATGGTCACGACGATGTGACCGGAGGCTGGAGGGCGAGGTCCCTGGAGTGATGGGTGGCCACCTCTACACGACAACGCGTCCACCTTACACCTTCACCAGTGGACTCTGTTAGCCTTCGTTATAGTGCTACTAGCGTGACCTAGAACTGTGACACAGTGAGAAACAAAGGTTGTTAAAATGGCTTTGAAATTTCAAACTATATTTGACATGTTCCGAATCAAGTTTAACAACTTGTTAAACTTTTTATTAGGCAAGCTGTTTTTGAACTTCAAAATTGTTTACTTAATAAGAAGCTGGTCTAAAATATGTAGTTGTAAACTATAGTTGTAATATTTATCTATACAACGACTGCTGATCACTAAAGTGTATTGTTTAAATGTATATATTTTAAGGTCATATAGTTAGTTCGCTGTAAATAATTTCGCACAAGGATAGTCATATCATAGGTGACGATATAAATAATTGTTAGGTAATAATAAAATTATATTAAGGCCGAATGTAGATAACAAATCTATACGACGATCACAATAGCACATTCTAATCAGAAGTAAAGGCGTCCCAGTTTTTAATGGTATTGGAATTTAAGTTACACCATTTCAAGCATTACCGGTTTGGCTCATCATTAAAAAAATATTAAGAATTTAAAGGCAACATTGATGACACTGAAAAGATGATAATGCTATTTTAATGTACAATTATGAGGATATTCATGATTTTTTTTTCATGGTATAGGGGGCAAATGAGCAGACGGGTCACCTGATGGTTAATTACTACCGCTGCTCATGGGCACCTGCAACTCAAGTGTCACAAGTGCGTTGCCAGCCTTTAAAGGAGAAGGGGAAAGGTGGAAGAGGGGGAATGGGGAGGGACAGGTTAGGGCCTCCGGTAACCTCACTCGGCGGAAAGCAATACAAGCATTGCTTCATCGCGCTTTTCTGTCGGTGTAAACCGTATAATTTTATTACCTAAAATGTTTTTGTTACCTTTGTGGATCGCCACCAACTGTGGCCTTTAAACATGATTTAATTTATGCTAAGCTTAGTTCATTAATATTCAGCTTGTTTCAATGATTTCTCCCTTAACTAATTTTGCGAATAGCGAACAGGCGGGCAGGTAAGTTTGACAGGCGAAGTGGAAATCAATATTGTAGTAGCTGTTATAACAAATAGAACAGTTTGAAGGGCCAATACCGATGTTGGATACACTAATATAATATTATGTTAGGTTTAAATAAATACGCTTTGGGTTAATCAGGGATTCAGGTGAAGGGAAGGAAGGGAATGTACTCGACATTGAGATAATGGTGAAATTGTTGCTATTTTGAATATTAGTTATGTGTCTATTTTTGTTGAAAGGGGTTATGTATGAAATACATGGTTTGATTATTGTGTTAACGTATATCTTGTTGTTGTTAAGATACATACGTAACAAACACATGTGTACCTAGAACCTTATTTAATTTTTGTTTCTACGAAAGTTGATGTACATACCATAAAGAATAGTATATTCTTTGATAAATAACGACTTTATTCTCTACTTACCTATATTTAACTTTGCTTTATAGAATAAAATGGTATCTGCAGGAAAAACATTACTAAAATATCACACCACTCATGAATTTCTTGAATAATTTATAAATATATGAATTTACGACGGTATGAAAGCTATGCAGCTGAGAAGTTAAATCAATTTTGAATCCATGTTTGTTACAAAATAATATAATAATATGTTCATCTTGATCAAGGTTACAGGTTGGTGGTCTAAATTTGAGAAAGCCTGTGACATCGGTCAGTACATCAGTGCAAAAAGATTCCAAACATAGTTAGAGCCCATACATAAGTAGTTATGCACGAGCCACTAACGTGGTCAAAACATAAGTGGTCTATTAATAAGTGGTCCATACATAATCCATACAATAATACGTTACCCTCTTTTTAAATTAAACTTAATAATAAAGTAACAGTAAAATCATTATTGTTTTTGTCTGCAATTTTGATGTCGCTTTTTAATATTTCATAGCGTGATTTGGCACATTGCATGATGAATGATCCGGAACCCTTCCAAGTTCAGAAAAAATATTCTACATTTCCTTGTCTTGAGGAAATTACAATGTTCAACAGTTGTTATATCTACATCCATTTATCATAGAAAACCTTGAGGAAATTAAAATGTTTGTTTCGCTCGAGTTAGGAAATGAGAAGTTTTTTTTCATACGTACTAAGTACATCACGCCGTTATAATATACTTGTAAATTTCTAACTACAATGTAAAATAATAATTGTACTGACATGTTCTGTTGTAAAATATAAAGTTTGGAATTATAAAATTCTTTTATTTTCCTTCAACCCTATTAACATTAACATTTCACGAGAGTTAATCAATTAGAAGTCGGCATATAGTAAAATTGACACACATTTCTAACATAGTGTTGTTGTTGCGATAGCCATAGTCTTTCGATAGTAAAAGACTTTGAAATCAGTCTTACTATCGATAGCCATATCGTGAACATCGACTTTGATACTACTATCGGTAGTATCCATAGACAGCATTAAGGAAATACTATTGCTACAGTTTGACAGTATCGATAGTATTCATAACAATACTATACATACAATGGTATACTTGGATGGTATAGACAGTATCGTTTTCTTAACATTGTCTATCGATACTACCGATACTATTGAAAGTATTCATATTTTCCGTGGCACTATCGAAAAAGTTACTACGTTTAAAGGTTAACTATTCATAAATCATGTGACATAAGATTTAAGGTCAAACTGGATTTTAGTAAGTTGCCAAATATTTAGTTGCATTCGGGCGTAACTTTTTTAGTGCTCATAGCCTTAAATATTTATACTTCATTCTTAGCGCTCGCGCTAATGCAATTTATAAAACACAAGTTACTATTTTCACTCTTAAGTTCAAAATTATGAAGGTCAGTGATCCTGACTGCTGAGCCAGATGTCGTGGATCCGACTCCCCCTAAGGACAAGTAATGCCGCGATAAGCAGGATTTGTTCTGCCTTGGGTGTAATTTATCTATAATACGTATATATTTCGTAATATATAAGCATGTTTATCAGTAGTCTGGTTAACATGGCACTGACTCTATATAAATATATAAATTAAAAAACTATAATATCCCGAAAAATCCCAGCAATTTTCTTGAATTATAGCTAAGAACCACAAAAATCACCTTTCAAGC
The DNA here is from genome assembly GCA_949752705.1 of Callimorpha dominula. Taxonomy (NCBI): domain Eukaryota; kingdom Metazoa; phylum Arthropoda; class Insecta; order Lepidoptera; family Erebidae; genus Callimorpha; species Callimorpha dominula. The sequence continues at coordinate 24,049,764 of OX456999.1, read as the reverse complement.
AAAAAAAAGACTATATCAAAATGAAAGGAGGAGGATCGTTTAGGATCTAAAATGACACAGACAGACATACATATAGACAGATATGTTTATTAAACGTCAAAACGGGATCAAAAATAATGAAAGAAAGCAATGAAAAGAATGTCCTTATAGAGAGTAGCCAAATAGAAGCATAGAGAGGAAATTACTATACCGTACACAATATCTTGGACAAAAAATCGCGTGCTATATTTGTTGCGGTAAGTATGTCACCAATTTAAAAAAAAAAACAGATGCGCTTTGATCCTAGTGTCTGTTTCCATGTAAGGTATTATGTTAATGAACTTATATTTGTGTCTCTCACCCACCCGACTGTCAATTATGTTGTACTTATACATAATAAAAATCAGCGTTAGGTCAGGATATCATTTAGTTATAAAATTCATTGAAAAATAACATTGACAATTTCAATATATACACAATTTAATTAAACAGCAGACAAATTTATTACACAACGTTTTCGTAAATACATAAATGGTTATCATCAAGCAGACTATATCTTAGCTTTGCATACTTAAAGCCGTAAAAAGAAATTATGCCATAATAATGGCGACTAAAGCGTAGACTTTAATATCCATTAGTCTACCTACTCATAAACGTACACATAGAACATAAAAAAACCTAATTTTTTAGTCCAACAAAAACCCTTTTAAAATCACTGGAACGTTTTTTCCCAACAAATAAAACACGTATGTTTACTCCATCGGCTCAGTGAAAGCTAAACCACTGAAAAGCCGTAACACAAACATGGCTGCCGAACAAATAGAACCTCCACACGTGGAACGTAATAATGTTGAATTAATTGTTCATTTATTTTATTTACCGACTGTTCGGGAATTGGATGGTCTACCACGTTTGTTTAAGAATTTCCGATTGTACTTTTGGGTTGGACAAATAACATGATCCGATTTATACCCGAGTATTAATGTTTGTTAAATTATCGAGTTAAAGTACTAACAGGAAAAATTATGACCAGTAAAAATAGTCCCCTATAGTAGATTTAAGTATTAAAATTAAACTAATCGAGCTTATTTGTACCACATACATAAGTAAATTCAATAGTAATACGTGTGATAACGTTTCTTTTACACAAATGAAGATAATTATCAATCTCAAAATACCCAAATCGCTTCAAGTGTGCCTGTACAATTTAAAGACTTCCCTCGATTTCTCCAGTGTCCCATCATCAGATCCTGACCTGATGACCAAGAATTTTCCAAATCGGTCAGGTGTCTTTACATATATATACTTATATACCCTCCTACATAGAACCTCCTCCTTTTTTGAAGTCGGTTAAAAAATATAGTACTTTAGTGGCGCTTAAACTTTGGAATTAGGGTATTCATTTTTTTGGGGACAACCAAATACATAATGTAATCATTAATATCTTTTTTTTTTTTTTTATCGTGTGGAAACCCCCTCGGGTCATCACTCCACTGGGGCTGCCAGTGAAGTGGTATGTCGGAATCGAACCGACTAAAACCACACGGTGTTCCGTCATAAATAAGTCTATTGCAAGGGACTCGGGTATACCCTAGGAAGGAAGTCCCCGAGAACCCTGCCAGACCTTGACCGCCTCTTAAACAAAAGGCAGCCACGCCCTTGCTAGCGGGGGGCCTTGCCCCGCTTCCAGTGTAGAAAGGCGCGCGCCGAACACGGCGCGCCACCGTCTCAGGCCTGCTTCTGCTAGAGTAACGGGCAGCCTCACCCGTTACCCCCAGTCCAGCGCTCATGGAGGCCGGAGATCGTTCTGCGCTCTCCGGCGCCTGGTGCCTCTCCTTCGGGACGGGAGAGTACTAGCCCTCTCCCGTTCCCTTTCCGCTGCCTCTTTAGCTGACATCACTTCCTGAGAGGCTTCCCACTCCAATAGCCGCCGCGAGGTCACGGCGTTGTTGCGTCCACGCTGAGCACTCCACTAAAGTGTGGAGTGCAGTATCCTTGCGACAGCCTCCGCAGTGATGGCACGCAGACGTTGGCTCCCGGCCTATGCGACACAGGTACTTGCCGAAAGAGCCGTGGCCGGTCAGAACCTGCGTCAGACGGTAGGAGAGGATGCCGTGCTGCCTTTCGAGCCAATCCTCCATGATGGGTCTTACCGCCACAATTGTGGCGTGCCCAGCGCTTGGAATCATTAATATCTGCAACGACGCGTTTTTTGCATTTTGTTTGATTTTGTTGAAGCAGCCTTATTATTCATAGGCTTGCATTTTATAAAGAAATAAAATTTAAAACTTTTCCACGAGAATCTTGTATTTATCGGGGAGAAGGGAACCTTTGTTACTCTCCAAATAATAATTTCCAAATAACATATTATTATATTACTATTCCTATGACTAATAAAAAATGGCAATGACCCTTTGATTCCTTCCTACGGGAGACTGACTAACAAATATACTTTCACATTTATAGCAAGACATTAATTAGCAATACCTATAAATCAGTCACTTAGGAATATAAATATCAAATCAAGGAATAACTAGGTCTCTGCTTTCAACGTTGCAATAAGAGTCACCCTTTTCTTTTTGAAAAGGCAAGGCCAGTAATGAAAAATAGTGAAAAAAACAGCTATTTGATGCCTGGCCGTTTCTCCTATTGACAGGAATGAATGTATGTTATTCATCTCAATTAGGAGAATTTGTTCACATCAACTTTTTATTTTTATTATATTTATTTTTATTATATTAATATTTATTTCACTATCCATATAGTGAAATAAATATTCCACTTATCTCTAATGACTTTATCGCGAACTGCTTTGGATGATTTATGTATACTGATAGAATATTTCGATTTATAAGTTATAAGGTGAAGATAAGGAAAACTATGAAATATGTTTAGGCCGAGACATGGAACAAATATCTTATCCAATGATTGACATACACTGAATTGACTTTGGTACAATTGCTTTCTAAAATAGGAGTATGCCTATTTGTGGTTCTGAGAAAATAAATCAAGACGTATCAATATCAAACATTTAAATATAATAGCTAAAAGTGAATGCTCCTCGAAATAGCATATGTCTGGTACGAGTATTTAGCATGCTTTTCATTTATCATGTTTTTACTTATTTGTTTGCGATATTTTAGTCCTGTTATAATCGCAATGATTACGGATAAACAACGTAATTGTTTGCGTATATTCCTCCATCCTTAATCGTTAAATTCTTTGAGTGCCGCTATCACTATTACTTATTCATTAGAGGAACTCAGGAACTTTCTTAATTGGGAGTAGCTACACAAAACGTTAAAGAAATAGAAAGTACTCTTCTCTTCTTAAGTTTTATACCAGTCACATGGAGAAAATAAGAAAATTTGATATCTTTTGGCAGGCTTTAATTGAAGTAAATGATTCATTTGTTAGAAGGAAGTAACGCAGGTAATTAGGTTAATAACGAGAAAAGTCTTTATTTCTTCATTTTCCTTATTTTATTATTGCTCGAAAAATCTCTATATTATATTCTCTGTTATAGTTTCCTAACTGAAAAAGCCAAGGCTTTATTTCCGTCTACACAACCGTCCATCTTAGCTTGGAAAACACGCCCTTTGAATAAAGAAACTCTTACAGTACAAATTACATCTAGTCCAAAGTGATTTATCCCTGGATTTAGCCAAGATCTCCCTAATACAGCATTTTACTTGGCCTTTTATGTAACTATTTGAAATCACAACACAGAAGAGCAAATTATAAGCTGCTTGAATCCAAATTGCTTTTAAATTAATATGTTTGGCGGTGTGATTTTACGCTTGGTTTAATATTAATGACTTTTAGTTTATCAGTCTCTGGTAGTGGGAAAATAATTTTGATTGTCAATTTGCTTGTGTCGCCCTCTTAATTGGACACAAATCTACTTTTAGTGGCACTGCGCATTCAAATCCCAGAGGCCTTAGCCGGAATATTGTTACATTTTTCATTAGTCCCTTTGACAATGATAGATTACTTTTTAGTGGTGAACAAACAACGAATAACGGACTAAGATTAAGAATTTTAACAATAGGGAACTATAGTTTTATGTTTTCTCGATTTGGTTTATCAAAAATAAACAATTATAAGTTTAAAAGAGAAATTGTAAATATAAAAACGTAGATAGCAATAAGTCAATTTATATTTTCATCGGTAATTTTTACTGAAGCACAACATAAAATTGAAACTGGTTTTTAGTTTTTTTTTTTTAATATCTGGGATTAGATACTAAATTATCTTCTAAACGTACTAATGTTTGATCAACGCTTTTATAAAGAAGTTTAGTTGAGAGAGAGCGATAACCTTTTTTTTTGTATGTGTTTAGAAATTTTATGAATAAGTAATCCAAAAATTTTAATTTATTCAAGTCTAATTTCATACTATGTTTTACGATACTTACAAGAAGAGGGTAAATTACGAAGCCTACTGCTACTATACTTTCCTGGTAAACGAAGACTATTCTAATTAACTTCAAAATAAGAGATAAGAAAGTTTTTGAGTTATATTTTTATCTTTTATATCTTGAGAGAAAAAAATATTTATTTGAGTTTCTCTGGACCAAAACAAAGCTTATCTTCAAATCAGTAACTGTCAACGTAAGACGATTGTTTCTATCAGTACTTTCTACATTTTGGCAGCGAGCGTGTCTAATTAATCTCTTGGGCGGTTTGCATTTTGTACGGAGTGGTAGGTGGGTACAGTCGCGCATAAAATTACAATAAAGCAGAGTTATCTTGCGTAATGGCCGACGCTTATTTATAGCACCTGCGTCGATAAATTCAAAGATGGTGAATTCATGAGCGTGTTGCTTTTGCAAGTTCTTCCTGTGTATGTCGCTCTCCTTTTGATGTAGATGAATCTTTAATTGTTATTGAGATTAGATAATAATATTTAGATACTACTTTGCTTTTGCCGTAACGTTGCAGCCATAAGTTTCACACGTAGTAAACCTAAAACTTAATGCGATGATAAAGACTAAAATAAGTGTATAAGAAAACGTGACAAACTGCACATTAGATCAAAAATAGCTACTGAAAACCTCATATTGAAGATCACATAACCAGGTATCGTTATTTTAGTAATTCTCTTCTCCGCAAATTGAAAATCGCTTACGAAAAAAATTAACATGACAAATAAAAAAATAACTGTAAAGCCCTTTGGAAAAAAATAAAATACATAACTAACACTCAAAAATTAAAGTCTAGTCCTGTCGAAATACTAAACATATATGACAATCCTATATTCTCTATAAATGCGGTATTCAGCACCTTGAGCAACGTAGGAAAAAATCTGGCGGATCTGATTAAGTCTCAGTCTCGTTCCTCTTCAAGCCCAGCTCCTATCGCTCTCTTTGCAATCTTCTCGCCTTAAGTCGATGAAGCTGAAGTAGAATCGCTCATTCTTCAACAACACACTAACTGCGCTACGCGTTGGGATGGAAATCCAACATTAGTTTTCAAATAAAATCGTAATCTAATGGCCATTAACACATATTATTAACACATGTTTGAGAACAGGTATATTTCCTAATGCACTAAAAAGCGCAATCATTCACCTAATAGGGGTGAAAAAAGCTCTGTCAACAATTACAGGCCCTTCTCAGTCTTAACTGCGCTCTCGAAGATTTTTGAGAGGGTTTTAAGTACTATCTGAAAAACTTTCTAGAAATGCATAAAATAATTTCCGAAAATCAATACGGCTTTCGTGCAGCAATACGATCGAAGATGCCGTGCTAAACCTAACGCAGTTGGTTACCAGGAACTTGAATCTTCCTAGACCTGTCTAAAACATTTGACACAGTTCCTGTTATCCTTCTAATTTCAAAATTGGAACTCGTCGGAGTAAGAGGCATTGCCCTCGATATCTTATCTCTGATTAAATAAAATATATATATCTTTTGTATCCTCGTCTAGCATAACTTACAAAGCGCGAGTTTTGTATTATATTAAATTAATTAAGTATTAGTTATAAGACAAACACTGAAGTAAAAATGTTAATATCTTGGCCGACTTTCTTCTATGAATGCAATCAAAGCTTTTATGTAATTGCTGTGTACCTCTTCAAGTGACAAATTCACTCAAATATGATACCAATGCCTCTTAACATACTGAATTGTATTAGTGAATAAGTCGTTGAAGTACCTATTCTAAATAAATAAATAAATATCTTCACAAAGCTAACTCCACATTCGTACACAACAAGTCAAAATTGATCAATACTTCAGTGACGATCAAACATTATCATAATATGGCGTCCCTCAGGGAAGTATTTTAAGCCCAATTTTGTTCCTGATTTATGTTAACGACCTTTGGAATATGAAACTTCCGAACGCTATATTTTCCTAAGCAGACAAAAAATGTAGCAAAATGGTTGACAACAAACCTCCTAACGATAAATTAAAAAAAAATATGCATTACTTTATTCCCTTTGCACTAGGACAAAATCATCGCAAGACTCCTCTTTCTTGATACTCTATTCGTGCCCTCAACTAGCAGGCCCATGTTTTTGTCCAAAACTTACAAGAACGGAAAATGCAAAGTATTTTTAGTATAATATGACTCAGGGCTGAGATAGGATAAACATATTTTAATACGCACCTCAAGGACTATGAAACTGTGTTACATCTTTAAGACACTCAGAGGTTCAGCGAACCCTGATGCCCTAAAGATGGTGTTCCATAAGCTGTGTCAGTCACTCAGCGGCTATTGCATACCCGTCTTGGGAGGTGCAACGAAAACCAACTTTTTGGCAGTTGAGATAGCGTAGAGAGCAATACTCAAAGTCATAATTCGTAAACCCTTCCGCTATCCTACAACACAATTATATTTAGATTGTAATATTCTCACGGTACGTCAGCTTTATGTGTTGCAGACTCTTCTAAGGAGACATAAGACCGCACGCCACTTGCATTTTTGACTGGCCTGTTGGTCTAGTGGTTAGTGACCCTGACTGCTAAGCCAGAGGTCGTGGGTTCGATTCCCACCCAGGAAAAATAATTGTGTGATGAGCGCGATAATTTGTTCTGTGTCTGGGTGTAATTTATCTAATATATTATGTATGTATTTAGAAATATATAAGTATGTTTATCAGCAGTCTGGTTACAGGTGCAGACTCTGCCTAGTTTGGAATCAGACGGCCGTGTGTGAGATTAGTGAAGTTATTATTATTTGCATTTTAACTTTTAGCAGAACACTGTCTCTTATGGTACAGGTTACCCTAGTTTGAGAGACAGGGTTTATACTATTAGTGAAATTTTCTTAGTTAAGTTCTATTTACACTGCTCTGTGTGTATATTTTACTGTAGGTTGCGTTTGTTTTACTTAGTTTTATTAAATTAACTTAAGTTTCAAGTTACTTAAGTACCCATCCTACTTAGTGCCAATAAATGATTAAATTAAAGCCGAACTGTACCGCTATATATATGTGGAGTTTATAGAAATGTACGTATAGGCCACATAAGCGTGTGTAATGTTTCGAAACGTACTTAACCAAGGTGATAGCTGCACTCTAACCACAACGGCGCCGCGGCGGGCGAAGCAGTGTGTTCAGTATGTATTGTGAGAGCTCCACATTACCGCAAAACATTGTTTTATGGTAAGTACAGGATGAATCTCTGTCATTATATGGATATAAACTATTGTGGATATTAATATATATTATTATTATATTTACATAATCAGTCGAAAAACAAGCCAGTCCAAAATATGTCCACTATATTAATTAACAACCAAATTATTTAGACATTCGAGTACCTATATAAAATTAATTTAACAATTATGAATTGGGTAGTTTGTTCTCTTTTTTACTGTAGCGTTAAGATGCTTATTTTTTTTTTTTGAAATGCGCATGTTGATGCTCATCAAGCATTATAGCTTTTGCGGCTCATTTTATTTTACTTTTCTGCATAATGGTCTATATATAGAAGAATCTTTTGAATTTACGATCTCAAACAGCGAAGTATTTATAACTTTATCCTCAACTGTTTTGTAAATAAATATTTTATACAATAGAATAAGGTCATCGAAGGTTGAATATACAACCTAAAGTGCTATTAATATTATGTTTTGCCTTTGCGTTTATAAGTTTAATTTTCACAATATTAATCTAAAGCTTGAGGCCTGTCTATCGTCTTTAATAAGAAATAGGTCTTAGTCTGCAAATATATATATATATGAGATATATACTAGAATATTATAAGTACTAGATTAAAATTACCTTTATTCGCAAAAGTAATTTTACTCGGATCGGTGAAGGCAACAATTTTGTGAATTAATATTTTTCCTGTGCATTAATATATTAAGTAATGGTTTCTATTTCTAATAAAATTTGTTTCTCTATTATAACCTTCGTTGGATACTAAATTTGCGAAGATAGACTTCCATACAGAAAACTCTCGTTACCACATTTTGCTCATCCCTCCGTCTTATGTCTGCACCACGATAATCTACCACTCCTCAACTATTCATCCACTACCACCACCTTTGGGTCATGAGCCTTAATGTATTCAGTCCTTTACTTGTCCATAGACACCACGTATCAATTTCAACATTCGCATTTAAGTTCCACGCAGGCCTTCGCGTCATTCTTTTTTTTATTTGAATAAGCTACAGTTTCGGTCTCACTGATAGATTTGAACTAACTAATTGTCTATCTGAATCTATATGAATACTATTGGCATCTAGAAGGGCTCTTCTACTACAGCAGGTTTTCAACGAATGTTTCATTCAGGCCAGGCAGGTTGAAGAAGTCATATTTTATACTCACTGTAAAGTCAATGGAACAAGTCAATTTTCAAACACGTCAAAACCTCAGTAGACGTGATTATTTTTATTTAATACTTTTAGTCATACTTTACCGGTATTTCCCAGAAGTGTATTTTAATCATAATGGATAAATAATTAATTCGATCATAATACCAATTGTAGTTCCCCAGGAACGTTAAATATTTTCCACTGTCTTTATTAGTGAAATATTCTAAAGATTGTAATTTCTATCCCAAGAAGAGGCCTTCAATAGACGGTTCAATTATCCCGGCTTACGGATACCCGGATATAAGAGCCGCAACGTGCGACCCGGGTAAATGCTCTTTTATTTTTGGGAAACTGTTTCTGGTTTTTTCAAGGACTTTTTTCTTGTACATGAATAGTTACGGGTCTCGGATTCCACGCAGGTTTCTAATCTGGGTTACAACTAGGTAAATGCAACAACGTTTATGCGGCATTATGTATAAACCTTTGTGTTTTTTCTTATTCGTCGAAGGCTCTATGACAACCATTTTGGTAATATTTTGTAGCAATTCTGTGAATGTTTTTGCATGTGCATAAGTTTGATGACGTTGTTGATATAAGTAATATGGATATAACAGAAAAATAAACAATCATTCTATATATAAACAATCATTCTATATATAAACAATCATTCTATATATAAACAATCATTCTATATATAAACAATCATTCTATATATAAACAATCATTCTATATATAAACAATCATTCTATATATAAACAATCATTCTATATATAAACAATCATTCTATATATAAAAATGGGTTTACCGTGTTTTTGATACAAACTCAAATTCAGTGTCGCGCTGAACTATTAAATTTCACAGCACTGCCCTTTGTCACGAATGTAAGCCGATTGCTTTCAGAAATGTAGAGATTTCGTTATAGGACTGTTCCAATTTTACTCTGATGTTGTCCAATAAAAACTGTCTATTTTTCATCGTTAGTTTTTTATTATAGCCTATGTAAAAGCTCCAATAATTTCATTTCACAAATGTCTCTACACCGGAGGGGGGCAAGGCCCCGCACTCTATGGTGTGGCCGCCTACTGACCAAGACACGGTCAAGGTCTGCAGGTGTTCCCGGAGGATTTCTTCTTAGGGTATTCCCGGGGCCCCTGCAATAGGCCTACTTGTGACGGAACACCGTGTGGTTTTATTTGGTACAATTCCAACATACCACTTCACCATTAGCTCAGGTGAGGTAATGACCCGTGGGGGTTTCCAAATGAAAAAAAAAGAGAAAAAAAAAGGATTTTCTATTTTACATGCAAAATAGAAAATCCTTTTTTTTTCTGGCAAAGTTCTAGTTGTTGAAAAATACAGTAAACCTCCTACCAGTTCTCTTTATGGAAAAGTTGTATCTAGTTAATGGTTATATTTATTTTGATCAGTATTACCAGCGATGTAACAAGGTTTTGCATCAGTTATATTACATTTCTTCAAAAGTGACTCTATATAATTATTTTGTGTTAATGTAATGACTTCATTATGTTTAATCACTTCTATTCCAATACAGAATTTTATTTTCAGCTATTGCTAACCCATCATCTATATGAATAGTAATAATTACAGTTTTATTTTTGTTAGTGAATGCACAATGATCAGTTTTTATTGGTGTAAGACCAAGATTCAACATAAATATTTTAAATTGATTATTCCAGCTATAGGGAGCTTGTTTCTAGCAGCTTTGTTTAAACGACAAATTTCACCAGATTGTTTTGTTTATCCTAATTGAATATTCATAATTTCATATAAATGTTATCAGTTGCTTCTGAATATAGAAAATTAGTTCTTATATTAGTAATCAAACGTCATCTTCTCAAAGTTTTTACCATAGCAAAATTGCAAACAAAGATTTAAGTGTTTATTATTCGTTTATTATTATTCTTGCATCATGGGGTTCTTCTAGATGTGATGTACAGTCTTAATCTATTATAAAATAACTAACTTTATGTTTTTTTTTCTTTGTTATAAATGCTACTTCCTTTCTATTATTTTTGTTATTACTATTAATGTTTTTCTTCCTAAAGTAATCGTTTTCATCTTTGTGATTGTCCTTTTTACAGATGGAATTGATTTTTCTTTATTAAATTTTTTACATCCCTACTATATATGAGAAAACTTAACGAGGGGCTTACGCGGGTGAAACCGTGAGGCACTTTATTAGTAATAATAGTAATATTATTCTCAGACATGTTGCACAGCGCTATGTAGAACCAAACCAACCGTAGCTTGTACTATGTGTTCTAGAACATGGTTAAACATCCTACTTGAAGAATGAAGACTGGCCTGTTGGTCTAGTGGTTAGTAACCCTGACTGTTATGCCATAGGTCGTGGGTTCGATTCACACTTGAGTCTGGGTGTTTTTTTGTGTCCGTTGATTGTATGTTTGTAAAGTCCCCCGCGACACAGGAGTAATCCCTAATGCGGGAGTTGTCTTTTATTAGAAATAAAAAAAAAAGAAATACTTAGGTAGATACATTTCGTGTTTGAATATATTTTATTTATTTATTTAAAACTTTACGCTCATAAAGTACAGAGGCGGACCTAATCCAGTCAACTTTCGGTGATGCAGAGAAAACAGGCAGTAGGTGCATTAAAATATTATAGTTTATTAAATATGCAAACTAAATATCAGACAAAAAATGCTTAAATAAAGAATATGGTTTAATTTTAGTCTATTGTTGCATCTTAGGGATGCCGATACTAATATTCTACCCAACACTAGTGACCTAAAGGAACCAGGAGGGACTCATTCGATTTAAAAAAAAAGAACGTTCCTAAAGCGCAGGGTAGGAGAGGCTTATCTCCAGCTCTAAATTATGATAATATATGCTAGCGCCACAACACATCCCTACGAATATTTATTTAGACTATGAAAATAATAATTACTGGGCTAGACACACGGCCGTCTGATCCTAAACTAGGTACCCAGACTGCTGATAAACATACTTATGAATATTATTATATTTCTAAATACATACATACTATAGAAAAATTACACAAAGACACGGAATAAATAATCATGCATATCACACAATTATTTGTCTTGGGTAGAAATCGGAGAAATGATCTTCTTAAGTATGAAACTATTAGTCGTAATAATACTTTACTTCAAATTTGGGCAAAGATTTCGCCATAAATACAAATATTATCCTCAAGTGATGTAAATTGAACCTTGTTTGGGTAAATAATGTATTTTACTTGTAGGTAATTTAAGGGGTAAATCGATCCATGACAAAAGTGATACCAGGAAAAGAAACAGAAACTGAACTCACTGACCTCGATAATAATGAGACTTGAACGCGTTCATGAGAAATGAAATTGTTAAAGTTCCTAATAAGTTTTTTCGGACCGAAATACTATGTCAGGTAAATACAGTAATTATTGATTATTATAACTGGTTCAACTGATAGTGTAATGATTTGCAGCAGGGCATCGGAATTGCGATGGAGTGGTTGCCGGTTTGAACTGCACACTATCAACATGAACTCACTCCAAACACAAGCACCCAGCTTAATCGGAGCAGTTTACAAAAATGCTAGCAATCTATTACGCACATTAGTAGTCGTTATAAAAAAAGTAGGTACGACAAAGTAATTTTTATCGACATCGTGTTCTAATAAGAACTTAATGAAGAAATAATGAATTCTAATAACTATTTATTAGAATTCATTATTTCTTCATTAAGTTCTTATAAGAATTCAAGCTCAGTTAAAATGACATTTTATTTATTTTCAGTAAAATCAAACTCGAAATGAAACACTAGCCTTAAATGATTTCCTATTTAATATTAAGTAGAAGACAAAAGTAGAAAAATCATTAAGAATAGGCAGGATAAAGCAGCCACGCCTTACTTTGACTGCCTTGATTTGACGATGTTCCGTATTAAGGCGATTTGAATCTAAAGTTAAATAAAAGAAAGAGAAAAATATACAAAGGATGGCTAAAGAGATCTTTCTTTTTTTTTAACTTAATAGTTAGTTTACTTTAAAGAAGCTTTTAACATTATAAAATTTTAATGATGGTAAAAAAAAAACTTCTTACTGTATCTGATTAATTATTATCAACATAAACGCAAGAAGATAAATAAATGAGGCCTAGATTTTCATATCAAATATTTGATTTGATATGATAATTTCTTTATAATAATAATAATAACTCCACTTATCTCACACACGGCCGTCTGGTAACCAGACTGCTGATAAACATACTTATATATTTCTAAATACATACATATTATAAATAAATTACACCCAGAGACATGGGCCGGCTCGTTTCCGCTCGATACCACGGCCTCACAGCAAACCGACAGTGAAACAATGTTTGCATTGTTTTTCGCCGCGTGAGTGAGGTTACCAGAGGCACTTACCCCTCCCTCTCCCCTATGCCCGTCCTTTCCTTCCCTGTAATCCCCCTCTCCTCTATTCCCACTCTCCACCCCCTCCCCCTCTACCTCTACTCCCACCTTAAAAGGCGGCAACACACTTGTGACTGTTAAGTTGCAGGTGCCCATGGGCGGCGGTAGTAATTTACCATCAGGTGACCCGTCTGCTCGTTTGGCCCTATAACATAAAAAAAAGAAAAATATCGTGATCGTCACACAATTATTTGTCCTAGGTTGGAATTGACCCCACGACCTCTGGATTAGCAGTCAGGGTCACTAACCACTAGACCAACAGGCCAATCATACTCTGCAGATAATGCAGTTAAATAATTACTACTTCAGGCGATAGAGTAATGGAGTTTCAGTTCAAATTAAAGCCCCCTAACTTGGTCATCGGTGGATGCAGGCCGCTTCCCACCGGTCTTCTTAAAAGTGATCAAAGGAGGGCCATAATAGTGAACATGGCTATAATGATACCTATGGCAGAAATAAAATTGAATCAAGGAGAAGGTAGGGAAGTAGCTCCGCAATATAGAACAACACTCCTAGCATACTGCTCGTTATTGAGTTTATGAGTAGGAGCTCATTCGGTTTTACCAAACCAGTCCCTCCAATCATGATTAAGGGGTAAGTCAGAGTGTAGTTGTGGGTGAATGGAACGTATAATCACCCTCCACCCACTGCAGTAGTAATCAGTCGCAAAGGTATAACGTCCATTTATGCCTGAACGCTGCAGTTAGAGAAAACTGCTTCAATAATAACAACAGTTTCCAGGGTCCTATTTATAGGTGCATTGTGACACTTAATCGGTCTGACACATACCTATTGAAAACTTTGGTGATGGTGGCGGGCCGTATGGACGTTTGCGAGTTTAAGAAAACCTTGAGTTGGTAAAACCGACTGACACCTTTGGTGACCACTTATTTATAAACGGGTCATGTGCTCCTTAGATAGATAGATAGATTAGTGATATCATTCTAGTTTTAATAATACCCAAAATGATTTTTCCATGCGTATGAGATAAAGTCCTAATTAGGAATTCTTTGTATGTACAAGCAGGTACTTCAACTCCTAATAGGTTTGTTATCCTTAACTATGAATCTTTTCTCAGGTGAAATGTTTTGATTATATAATACCTACATACATTAACTTTCAAATTTGTCATTTACATTGAAGCGCCTTACTCTGTAAGAATACATTTGCGCTATAGATTCGTCTGACCGTGAGACAAGAGCCAGGTGAAACTGAATGTTTTTTCCTTCACAGAAGAGCTTAGAATATTTTAGCTGAATTTTTGAATACCCTTGTTAAATTTTTCATGGTTCTTAATCTTTTTGTGTGCACTAGATTACGGTGGAGCACCGAATCACCGAACCTTCGAATTTTATTTATTAGATTACTGTCTTGCTTTCAGTTATCATTGTTACCCTTTTCGTTTGTATTAAACTTGACGGGGATTTGATATTATTTTATCCTCCATTTTAAACGAATATTACTGGGAAAGGAATATTATTGTAAAACAATATTAAGCATTCTAAAGCCTTTCCTGTATTATCACTAATTTTGTTTACGTACGTACGTACTTCGGTTTGTCTTCGTAATGCGATACTGAAGAATATTTCTACTGTATGTGGAAATCGCCACATTATTTAATGCTAATATTATTATGGATATCTAGTAAAAACAAACAACAGTAATTAGCAGTAAGATGTAATTTTTCAAATTGATACAGCGGTAAATTCAACACTTGCTTTGTACAACATCCTACACCCAAATCGCCTATGGATTCGTTTCCCCAAACACAAAAAAAAAAAAAACACGGAACATACCAGAAACATATCCTATACCTGCCTTCGTAATCAAACGGTGAACTAATTAAGGAACGTGTACCCATTGGCGTCCCTGTGTTGAGCTGAACGAACAATGCGATAATTTAGGAAATGCCCTTTTTACGTATCTAAAAACATTACGCACGGACGACAAATGAAACAGTGACCTGAAAAGTTAATCAGGGTAATATCAAATAAATGTTATACTTCGTTTGAAAGGTTGAAATTTTACTGATAAATTATTTTGTGAAATGTCCGTCAACTGAGTCTGTTTTGAAAATAACGCGTAATACAAATATCCAATTCGTGACATTTTATGTAAGTGTACTCATCACAGGCTAGATAACAATATTATTGTTTACTTTTCTTTGAAGTAAAATAACCGAATTTTGAAATATCAAAAGGTTAAATATCACAAAGCGATTACTGTGGAATCAAAAACAGAAGTGCTAGCAAGAAGGCAAAATATGCCTCATTGTGTATTAACTCCTAACTAAAATTTGGAAGCACGAACGTCTTGCGCTAATCATTGTATAGTTAACCACGCGTTAACTATGTACACAAATGTAAGAAAAACGTCATTACGAATCTTTTTTTGACTGTAGCTGGCTATCGAGAAGGACCGGCATTTTTGAGGTAACGGTGCTATCGACAAGCAGTTTTTGTGTATTTTGTACATTTTATGTTTTGAATGATGTATTACATGTCATTCTTTAAAACCATATAGATCTGAGTTTGTGCCATCATACATGGCTGTTGAAAGGCAAAGAAAAACAAGAACTAAGGTTCGTAAAATTTACTTTTTAAACCACTGTTTTGTTAATAGAACTTTAATTTTAAAATAATATGTAATAAAATATCATTTACGTATTTACGGGAATTAACGCGATCACGAAAAGGTAATTCCCGTAAATACGTAAATAATATAATATCATGGAACGTGAAAGTTTAATAGTTAATTTATAATATATTTGTGATTTGAAACCTTTTGCTATTTAAAAAATTGGTTACTGTTTATTAATGCGTTCGTGTCGTAACTAGTTACGTAAAGAAAAAAGAATCACTCTGAAATATAATTTTCGTATCTATTTCAATGTTAACTTTACCGAAACCAGATTCGCACAAGTAATATAAAAGCCTCTATCGTAACCAATTTCGAAACTCTGGTTTCGTAGGCTACCGAAGGGGTTTTAATAATATACATATGGAATATGTCCAGCAGTGGACTGCAATAGGTTAATTGGTGATGATGATGATGATAAAGCTTTGCTTATAAACATTTTAAGTAGAACCCAAAATAATAATTCCGTCTTTCTAATATAACCGCAGATACTTTTTGTTAAAATCCTTTAGTCTTTTTTTTCCTTACCATTTTAATTATTCATTCTAAACTGAAGCCAAAGATAGCCTTTTTTTATGTATTTGATATTATGTTTAGTAACGTTTAGCTACATATTACACAGCGGTATCTAAACCCAAAATAAGTATAGCTTACACTGTGGGTTATAGATCACAGATAAATATACTTTAATTTATACATAAACAATTAGTCGACAAAATATTGTTTACTTGACTAGCAGTAGATAGGTAGTTGTAACAAAAAATATATATATTGAAAAGCATAATTTATGACTTTTCTTATATTAGTAATAATAATAACAATAGACCCAAACTAACCGTAGCTTGTATTCTGGAATTATTTATGTGTTCTGGAACATGGTTATACATCCTCCTTAGTTAGATACATTTCGTGTTTGAAAATATTTTATTTATTTATTTAAAACTTTATGCACATAAAGTTCAGAGGTAAACCCAATGCCTTAGGCATTCTCCGCCAGTCAACCTTCAGGTGATGCAGAGAAAACAGGAAGTAGGTGCATTTAAAATATTATAGTTTATTAAATATGCAAACTAAATATCAGACAAAAATACTTACATAAAGTATATAAATGAAATAAGCATCATAAAAATACAAACAAAAATGAACGAAAACATAATATTAAACCGCGTGTAAACATATCCTAACAACAGAGCTTCATTGTAGACACAACATAGACTGTATCTTGAAAGTTTCAAATAAGAACTTGTGTTAATTAATAGGGGTCGATTCTTAGACCTTGTTGACCCCCAAGATCAGTTTTCCCCTGGGAAACCGCTTTCAACCCCAAGAGGTCGATATCGACCACTTTGACAATCCCTGACTTAGATGATAAACTAGGGGCAACTTTGAGGGGAAGCACATTCCAAAGAAGAACAGACTGAACAAAGAAAGAAGAACCTACGAACTCTGAAGTATGAGAGGGACAAAGAATGAAGGTTTCTAACATATAATATATAGATCAATGTCAAGACTTATGAACGGGAATCGAACCCTAACGTTGCAGTTGCAGTCGAAGGCTTTATCGCCGCACCACAAAGGTCACACATGTCATTATTATTTCATTGTGAGTTTGAGAAGAACTTAATACCTATTGATCCTTTTATACCTATATCATTTTGATCGAAATGAACAACTATAAAAACATATACCCATAAATACTTCATAATATTAAATTACAAATGACGAAAATGCAACTGTCAAAGTATTAAACTTACAAACACTATCTTACATTCCCAAATTAGGACTTATACCCAATGTCGTGTATCCACACTATCCACGATGTCGAATGTCCGTTCTCCCAGGGGGCGGAATCCCTTACTTCTACCAAAATTACTGATGTCATCCAAGAGGCTTTACACCTTATTATATAAGTAGTGAAGGTATTACTCTGATATTTTCTGACTACGTTCAATTATTTGTGGTAAAATTGACTAAATTGGTCAATTCATTATTTATTCTGTTCTGGATTGAGATTGATTAGCTTTAATCAATCAATCTAGTATTCATTTATCTTGAATCTGCCTGAATTTTTTTAGGGTTTATTATATGACAGCCTATAAAATAATGAACTTTTTGTAACAAAGTTCGTCCGCTTTATTCAGGGCACGGGGACTACAGTTGTGTTCACTTTTGTGCAATATGCATAGTTAATTATATTTGCCAATGAATGTGAAATAAACATAGTGCATAAAAAAACTATTTATTCTATAGGCACAAGGTGTTTAACAGTATTCTAACTTAACATTATAAGTCCGAAAGTGATTGTATAATTTTTTTATACGACCGAAGCTGCCTAAAACCTAGTTATCCATAACACTGATTGATAAGTAATAAAAGAACAAGAATAACTGTAAGTGTAGCACGTATTTTTGATAAATGCTACATCTACCAAAAAACACCAATATTATCTACGATCAATACAATACCTGGACAACTGTGAGTAGAGATGTCGTCCTGAGCTTTCGCTAACAGTCACAGTAGTTAATTTACTGAAACTCATAACTTACAAGTAAGGTTAGCACTAAACAAACTTAACATTGAAGTAGAAAATATATTTTTTTCATACATTGATGTACGTCACGATCAATTCTCCACGTGCATAAACAAGTTTGTGATCGCAGAAAAAAATATGTACACCTGCCAGTTGACGATTTTCCCTTTTCCCCTTTACTTGTGTTGTAACAGCTTGCTTCTTGGAAACTCTCATATCACATTCCGTTGATTAAGAATAACAAGTATGTCTGTAGGTATATGTTTCAGAAATGGCAAGTGTTGTTGTATTGCGCTGTTGACCTAGATATATTAGATCTGTCTTCCAGTTTCCGATTTTTAAAAGTGTTACGGTTTTCATAGCACTAAATAATTGGATGTATATAATATTTAAAAAACTAAACAAGATTATTTATTTATTACTTAAAAACTTATGATTGTTGCAATCAATAAATCTTCTTTACAATATTTTCACTGTGTGAAGATGCTCAAAGGTTACATGCTATCAGCAAGAAGACAAGCAATAATCAGAAATATAAAAGTATTAATAGAATTTCACATTCGACTAGAGATTCTCAAAATTTGCTTAAATTATTATACCCTTCACTGTAGGTAATGACAAATTGAAACGAAAATAGGCTTCTCCCATAGACCACAAAAACCTTTGATCTCACTATTACTTTAAGGTAACTACACCCAATTACTATCTTAGTGCAGGTATTGAAAATAATTGTCCTCAGAGATTTAATTATGGTGAACGTTTGAACTTTCGAGAATAGACTGAGACAGGTCGGTTGAGGAGTTAATTATGGTTAAAGGAATTCAAATCAGTTTTGCCCTTTAAACAGTATCTTAAACATTGTTTGACATTCTCAAAATATAATAAGGAATATTCTGGATCATACTGGTATGAACACCCCTTGTATATCATTGATAAAAACTATACTTTGGGCAAAAATTATATATATAATAACTTTTGTAAGACCATAAGCATAAAATCAGGATGTCCACAAACCACTTTATATTTAAAAACGAACGAATGAACGGTACGTGATCTCCTGCGTCATGAGTTGGCAGAATTATCACAGAGATTTTTAGTGTACGTTTGTATGTACTTATAATAATTTCCTTTATTTTTCTTACATATCAAACTGTTTACAGTTACATATAATCTATAACTAAGTTTTTAGTACAGTCTAGTAGGTACATGTGAGGAGCTGGTGTCTGAAATAGGTCGGATCCTGAATTACAAATCACCAGGTCCCCGCCGCAGAGTTAAAGATTAACATTAACATTTATAATACAAAAATACAATAATATTCCTCCACAGTTATTTGGTTAGAGGAGTTTATCGAGGTAAGTGTTTAAAGCTCGTGTCTGTGCGTGTGTTAGTATGTGTGTGTGTGTGTTTGTGTGGGTGCGTATGTGTGTGTGTGTGAGTGTGTGTTTTTCTACAGAGGTTTGGAGAAATACATTTACGTATCCTCAGGCCTTCCCTGGGTATGTCGGACTCGATACATATCATTCGATATGTATCACTACCGACTAAACCTCCTCTGGACTCAACCTCTACTTTCCCCGCGAGACGGCTGGTAGGCATTACTTTGCGGGGGGAGGCTCTAGTTACGGCTCTTCCCTCTTGGTTTTCTTCCTCTTTTCTAGCTGTCTTATTTCAGCCCGCTTCCTTTCTATACTCCGTAGCTCCTGGAGTACTTCCGTCGCAAAACAACTTGTCGCGCTAGCCAGGCTGTGTGTGTGTGTGTATGTGTGTGTGTGTGTGTGTGTGTGTGTGTGTGTGTGTGTATGTGTGTGTCTGTATGTGTGTGTGTGTGTGTTTGTGTGTATGTTTGTGTGTGTGCATGTACGTGTATGTATTCCTATTCATGAAATAAGCTTTCTGTAGTTTTGTAGTCAAGGCTTTGCAACCATTTTTTGACTATGAACTTGCATCTGTTTTTAGTTAGCAAATACATAGATAGTATAAAATGAGAATGTGTGAATAAAATTCGTACCTTCCTTCTCTCTCTCTCTCTTTCTCTCTCTCTCTCTCTCTTACAGAAAATGCCTTAGGTGATAGCCATCTCTCTTCACCTTTGTACCATACGTACAGCATGAAGTCTTAATAAATAAACCTTAAGTAATTTTTATTTTTAAAAGACTTGTTGTGAATATTTCAGAACACAAATGTATCCTCTTTGCAGATGACGTATCTATTATCTTGACATGTGAAAATGACATAGAAATTAACAATACAATTGACACTAATTAAACGGCTATATGACAATTACTTGCATGCAAATCTATCCAAAACACAATACATTCAATTTCAAACAAATCAATCAATAGTAAATTCTAGAACACTTGCCCATCATGACACATTAATTAATGAGACAACACATACCAAATTTCTGGGCTGGTAATCGACAGATATTGCAACAGGAAGAAGCACACTGATGGAGTGTGCAGTAAAGTAAATAGCTTCGTTTATGTGCTAAATAGGCTAAGAACTACATCCACCCTGCAGACCGTACTCCTTGCATATCATGGATATGTGAGTGCCGTACTAAGGTACGGTCTAATATTGTGGGGAAACTCTACCGATGCCCAAAGAGTGTTTCTGTCTCAAAAGAGATGTATCAGAGCTATTGTTGGTATACACCCGTCCGATTCTTGTAAACCTCATTTCAAAAAATTAAACATATTGCCTTTACCTGGATTGTACATCTTTGAAGTTTGCGTATTTGTTAAAACTCATCCTCAAATTTTTTCGAAAGCAAAAGATGTCTATTCTCGTAACTTACGACGTGGAGAGCGACTCGTAATAGAATGTGTCCCTAAAACTATGTTGTTTCAAAGGAATTGCTATGCGATGTGTGTAAAAATATTTAATAAAGTGCCATCAGCCATCCAAGAGTTTCCTATACCTATATTCAAAAGGAAGCTAAAATCGCTACTCCTTGAGAAAATAATTTATTCAGTAAATGAATGGCTCCAGAACACTGTGTAATTATGTTAAACTATAGTATTGATTATTGTCGTGCATGCATCATTATTAAACTTTGACATTCTATTATTATTAATATTATTTGGAGTTTTTTTTTTATTGTTATTTGACCTCACTTTTATTGTATTATTATTATTAATTATTTTGCCTTAATAAAAATACGGTAAAACTTTATTTAAATGTATGACTAAATGTTTGGAAATTCGCAGACCTGCTAAGGTAGAATATGGCGGTAATTTTAAACTGTAACACCTTTTTACCCATGTTTTATGCAAATAAATGATTCATGATTTATATGATTTATGATTTCACCGAACAGTCTCGACGACAAGGGCACATCCCTGTACAAGGCAGACTGTGACCAAAGTAAGACATCCTGCTTGAAACGTCAGGCAGTTCGAAAATAATGTGTTCGTGCCCAAACCATCGCGTTCATTTTATTAAATATAATTAAATTTTTATGTTCGTTTATTTAATGTTTCAAGCCGTGAAACATATTTATGATCCAAAAGAACATTAAACTGCTGCGGTTAGATACGACCAAAAACATTATGCTCGCGAATGATCTAATACTTTCTTACATTTGCAAATTGGTTGAAAAAATAAAACCTAATTTGTGGTTTATTTTCTTCGCACACGAGACTTAGAAATGCCACAAATATCAGAATAATAAAAATACAGTAAACGTGTTCTTTACTTCATTAGTATTTCATTTCAGTAACATTCTGTAATGTCAAGACTTCTGAGGTGCCTTAAAATTATTCCAAGGTCTGTATAATAATCTTTGAATATTATTAAAGTAGGTTTCTACAAGTCCCACACAATCTATTTTCACACTACTTATTTAAGATTTGTAAACCGATAGTTAAACAAAATTTTGAAGTGGCTTTGAAGAGTAACAAATCAAAGCGTATCAACTTCGTCCACCAAAATAAGATAGTACGAAACGGATATTTACACAATATTAATTCTAAGTACACACATAATAAGAATCATATTTTATGAATTATGCCTTTACCTTAAAAGTTATATTGACGGTATTAATACGCTTTGATCTGTTACTTCTTATTTATAATTCATTATTTATTTATTTCTTAGATTATATTAAAGAAACACTGGATAACTTCCAAACTGCAGATATAAATTTAAATTGAACAGTACACATTATCGGAGTACAATGTATTGTGGTAAACTATCCCGACTTGGGCACTGCCGTGCCCACAGATTTAAAAAGCTTTTTCAGGTTTCCGTTCCTCAAAAGTAAAAAAGGACACTTAAAGGATCACTTTATTGTCTGTTCGTCTGTCTATCTGTCAAAACCCTTTGTCACAGGCACGCGTGAAGACATCAATTTGAAATTAACATCAAATATTTACGTCTAAGACCCTTAAAGCTGTAAAAAATTTACTTCTAAGCATCGCAATCAAAAAAATGTTGCTTAAATGCCCATATTGGGCATTTTGTAGTTAAATTAAAACTTTAGGTTACTTCTCATTGACCTAGAATTATGAAATATGGCGAGAAGTAAGAGCTCACAGCACAAGTAAAGGAAAAAATCCGAAAGTCGTTAATTCATATTTATTTTTTTCATTGCAATTACAAACTTATATTTTCTGCTTGGAAAATTGACTGTGGCGTATATAAATGTATGGGAAAGTATTTTTAGAATGGCAAAATTAAGTTTGTCACTCGGAAAAAACGGTCAAAAGTCTGATTGACTTGCACTTGTCCGGTTGTTTTTATTTCACATCTGTTTATAATATGAATATGTTTTGCGTGTTCAATTTTCCTCTGATAATAGTTATTTCTCTCGTTTCTATCTCATATTTTCTTAAGTTTCCGTGCGTCCATGATTTTAAGTCAGAGGCCGTGGGTTCGATTCCCACCCAAGACAATAGTGGTATGATGAGTCAATAATTTTGTTTGTGTCTGAAAGTAATTAAACAATAATAATAAAATATATGTTATGTATGTATTTAGTAACTACGTACGTACTAATATGAGTGTTTAACAGCAATTAGGTTACCATGGTACAGGCACTGCCTGGTTTGGAATTAGATGGTTTCTAATCTATTACCGAGATTAACTGATAGGCAATTCTCATTAGCAATATAGAGTCCGGAATCTGGAGTGGGCAGCAAAGATTCTAACCCTATTTTGTACCGCCAAAAACATGTGTTAAAAAACCTGTGCACTCATTCAGGTAGTGACGTTATATTATAAAAAAAAACAAATAGGGATATTAGTAGTTTTGGCAATTACTACTACAAAGTTGCCTATATAACTGAAATTCAAACAGAAAATTGTTAACTCACCATTTAATTTAGATGTTAACCTATGTCAATTTCTACAATCCTTAGTACAGTTTTTGCCTAATACAGATAACACCGAGGTCTAGGCATTACAAATCAAAAAGCGGTTTGCGTCTGACAGAACATATTTCAACCCTTACAGTAGAAGTGTTGAAAGCAAACAAATCCTAGTTAATCACGTGACTGAACAATGTCAGCCACATAAAGGTACACCGTTTGTTTTAAAGCCCCATTTTAGTTTTGTCTCCGTAGGTGTTAATGTGGATGTAAAGAAATAGTCCGTAAGTCAAGTCAGTGTTGTTTTCGAGATTTTACAAATCTAGTTTGCAAAACAATATATGGATAGACTCAGTATCCAAGCCAATACATATTAACACGACAAAACTTTGTACGGGATAAACATAGAAACTGAAAATTACTAGTTAATTACGTAGTTACGAGGCTGTTATCGATAAACTGAAGAACTACTAAACGGATTTTTATGCCGTTTTCACTAATAGACAGAGTGATTCATGAGAAAGGTTTAGGTGTATAATTTGTTAAGAATTTGTGTAAATTGATTGAAATATATTGATCATTGTTGAAGATGTCTCTGCTACCCGTGCGAAGCCGGGGCGGGTTGCTAGTCTATTATAATATTGTTAAATTTGAAATCGTTATAGAAACCTTTATTTCGAAATGTTTTTTTCTTGATTATCATTTGAAAGCAACTCAACCAACGAAGGAAAAACTGAAACATTTTAACCACCAATACTAATTTGGTTTTCTGTATCGTAGCTGCATAACCAATTTTTAATGTCACCAATTCCCATGGGCCCTAAAAAGGGACCGAAAATATGTCGTTTGCATTTACGTGGAGAAATTCACAGAGGATTTTAAAGAGGCCTTAATATATGTAGCAGGTGATAGTGGGTTGTATTGGTGCTAATTTATGGCGGCCACCATTAATTTTGTACGTGAATATTTGAAATTTACCGGTACTAAGCTTGGGAGCGGTTAATGCGTTTTACGTCCTGTTAATTTGGTAACGGGATATCGCTGGAGTTTGTTCTGAACATTATAAAAGTCTGAAGGTGTCTAAACTTGAACGTTCGCTAACACTTTGAATTATTTAAACGCTTTGATTGAAATAAAACTTTTGTGAAAATCCTAAACTTTAAACATTCGCGTTCCATTTGGTATTGTATAACTATGTACACGGGAATTAACGCGATCACGTAATAGGTATTACATACCTTTGAACTGAAATGAATATTTAATATTACCGATAGAATTTATTTCATTTCCTAAAGGTTACATTCTTACACAATTACCATGAAATAATTCTAAAACAGCCTTTAGCAGTTATTCAGTAAACGCAGTGAATATATAGCAGTAAAATGTAGTAGTTCTTATTCATTATTGTAAACTTTAAATATATATTCTAATTAGATAAAAGCGAGATTAACGTATTTTTTCTATAGTAGGGTAGTATTAATAATAAAACGCCCGCCGGGGGAACGATACTTCCACCCGTCTAAGTCTAAAATATCGTTGGTGCTAATGAACTACGTCACAAAGAGACCTACGGTGAATCGCACCACGGTGCGAATTGACGAAATGTAAAAAAACATTTGTCCCAATTCTGTTACTTCACTCGCTAAATTAAAATTTACTAAATTTTCTTCATATAAGATGTAAACCTTGTACACTTCAAAACAAGGCCTTATTTCAAATTGAAACAAGTAGGTAACATATGTCGCTATCGAAATAAGCAATTTATTTGTCGACTAAAGTCTGATACGCTTAAATAAAATTTAATACTACGAAGCGAGAGCCGCTATCCGTTGAATGCCATCTCTTTTGCTCTGTGTTTTTACTAAGCGTCTTCGTAGGTGTCGGTGTCGATTAAAATAACGTCATCTTAGTTCGTTTTGAACATGTTTTTATACGGCAATTATACAGCATTTGAATAAATGGAGACTATCGATGCGTGGAAATAAAGTTGAGTATACGTTGATAGGTTTCAGTGAAATTTAGTGGCGCTGAGAAATAGATGCCAGTAACAAATAGACCTTATTACTAAGAACACAAGGTTGATTTCATATGAAGAAATTAAGTCAGGTTTTAGTTTAGTCGAGTGTACAATAGAATCGGCACCATTAGCTGATTCACGCCATAGTGCCAAACAGCCAATGCTCCTTATGCAAATCTCACCGTGGTGCTAACAGCTCGTGGTGTGAAACAACGAATTACCCGAACAGTACCTAGTATAGAAACTGATTTCATCATCATGTTACATTTAATATACATAAACAGTAAACATTAAGAATAAAATAAACATAAACCAAATATAAAATTAGTATGTATTACATAGTATTAGTTCATGCAGTAAACCAATACACGATTTATTTAGTCTTAATCTAGTTTCTCAGAAACTAAAATAACATCAAAATAAATGAAAGGAATGAAATATAATCAAAAGTCCTCCTAAGAATGATTTACGCGTAATTGGAATTTAACTTCTACGACCCATCATTATGAGTAAATCGATCATTAAATAGTTTTTGAATAGATGACTTAATCCGTATAAATTGAAAAATAAATCTATTTAGGAAATGCCAAACTAAGGTACGGTATAATATATGCTTACTCGATTGATTATAATCGAATACTGTACTAATGTACTACTTATTGTACAAGAAAACACTCACTCATCATAATTAAAAAGTTAAATATAAGTATATTTTTCTTCAAGTTGTACTTTTCTACATATGCGGATATGATTAGTTATAGAAAATATTTTTTTTAAGTACTAGGCAAGTTCATAATGACAAGTGAAATTGAAAGCGAAACGAGGATAATTGATTGCTAAGACATACCCGTGTCGAAGAAATGAAAACAAAATGTAATGTTCCGGATGCGAATCTTTACCTAAACATGCCGATTCATGTTTAATAATAAACAGTTAAATGAGTTAAAGTTTGAAGTTAAGGAAATTTGCGTAAACGATATTTTAATATTTTGTTAACATAAAATACAGATTTAGGAAGTGATGTCAGACAATACACTAACAAAACAAATGACCAATTCCAACGGGTTCGATGTTCGCTTAGTGCAAACAATTTTTTTTTTTAAGTTAAGTACTAAGCAACGTGGGTCACACATTACTAGTATTCATGTTAACCTGTCCAGCTAAGCTAAGTGCTTATGTTAGGAGTAGGTTCACGCTGGTAGTGCACTGGGTGGGGTTCGAACCTGCAACCACTTGATCGCAAGTCCGACGCCTTAGCCATTACGCTATCACCGCTTCTTCTTTGTGTCCATTTTTATGTCCATTCACAATTCTCTGGGTGTTTCTATGTATAATAGGTAATAAAACTATTTAATAAAATTTAATTTGTCTATGAAATATATAGCTGTTTGGTCAGAAAAGGCGTAAGTAAATGATTACATTATTTTACAGCGTTTTAATTGTAATATTACGTACCAATACGGTCATTAAGATAAACAAGCAACACAATTAATTAACTCTCTACCCAAATGGCCCAAAAACAAATACCTACTAACAGCGACCCGAAGTCACTTAATAACCTGAAACTAAACTAAAACAAGACCAACACATCACTAGTAATCCAATAGATTGAACTACAGGTAACTAAACTGGTAGCGTGAACCGATACGTTTTCGGACATTAATTCCAAACGTGACGGGAATACTTCGCTAATTTAATTGGTCTGGATAACAAGTTGCAAAGTCGCAATCGCTAGCTATTCCTGGTATTTTAACGTTCAACTTTCTGTATATCTGTACACATTATTCTGTGTAACAAGTATTGGATAGGTGTAAGCGTTTAGAATAGTTTACTTTTTATATATTAATGCATGAACGAATTTCTTTGTATGAATTTCTAAGCGAATTTCGCTCACATAATTATAAATGTGAAATTTGGATTACTTAAACTTTGTAACCAATAAAATTGATCTCTAGTATTAATTAATTAACATTTTAGTTTTTAAATTTACTTATAGAACACTAAATATGAATAAAAAAAAGTTTTTGTTTAAGAACTCCTTATCATTTCCTTATACCTGGGAGGACACAGCAGATTACCGCTCTTTGAGACATCCAACTTAAACACTGGTATCACACAAAATTACTACTATATTCTCCGGACTGCTATTAGCAGTCCGTAGAATATAGTTCTCATTTTGCACCACTCTTTATATTTTAGAACAATAATTTATTCAATTTTGATAACCACCAGATAGGTAGCTCGTTCAGCAGAGCTAATGCAATACATGGTGGCTCTATGATACTTATAAATAAGCAATTTAAATTTAAAGAGCGCCATGACATTGTTAGTTTATCGGTTGAACGAACTGCAGAATAGTATAGAACTTAAGCGTTTTATTGTAATTAGTGTATATAGACCTCCTTCAGCTTTGCATGATTGTTTTGAGTGTGTTATGGATTCAGTATTAGATAAAGTAACAAAATCTAAAAAAAAAAAGTAATTATTTGTGGTGATTTTAATATTAACTTGTTAGAAAATTCTGGTTTAGCGACTAAGTTCAGGATACTATTCCAGTCATATAATCTGAAGAACTTGTTTTTGGAGCCTACACGAATCACAGCCACATGCATGGATAATATATTCACAGATGTTGTAATTAAAGATAAGAAAATCATAAATCAGTTAGATTCTGATCATTGCGGTCAGCAAATTTATTTTTACAATAGGAACGAGAAAGTGCCAAAGAGAAATATTGTGGCAATACCTAAAACTGCCAAACGTTTTGAAAATTTTAAAAATAAACCAGAGATAGCTTACAACATACCATTTTTAGATATAGATTCCAACCCTGATACTTCCTTCAATGTTTTTTTTGATACATTTTGTTCAGAATTTAATTCAGTTTTTACACCCAAAACGATTGTAGTTATAGGTAATGCCACATTTAGTCAATGGGCTACTATAGGTTTACACAAGAGCAGAAAGAGACTTTATGAGTTATATGATGAAAGAAATTACAATATATATATATATTAATTATAATATATATGTCAAAGAATACTCTAAATTGTTTAGGAAGCTTTGTAAATTAGCAAAGTCTCGTTTTCTGAGTTCAAGGATTAAAAGTAGCGATGATAAGGTTAAGACCACTATGAACATTATTAATAGTGAGACTAGAAAGCAGCACAACCAAAGCAATGAGTTTAGTTTGAAAATTAACAACAAACAAGTAACTTTTTTATTAATATTCCTGTGTCGACTACTAAATCTTTGAACTCCTCATCAGCTCTTGCAGAATCAACTTTGAAAGAGAATGTTGAATGACAGTGTATTTAGGTTTCAACATGTCAGTCCTTCTGAAATTATCAAAGCTTTCAACACGCTAAATCTAAAAAGAACAGCCGACCTCTGGGGAAATTCTGTAATCATTACAAAATCTGTTATTACTGTAGTTGCTAGTCATTTATCATTTATATTTAATCAGTGTATAGATAGTGGTGTATTTCCTGATCTGATGAAATCTAGTAAAATCATTCCATTGTTCAAATCTGGCAGTACTTCAGACCCAACCAACTTTAGACCAATTTCTGTACTACCAGTACTCAGTAAAATGTTTGAAAAAATTGTTTATGATCAAATGCGAAGTTTCTTTAATTGCCATAATTTGTTACATAATAAGCAAATTGGTTTTCCAAGGGGTCTCTCTACAACTGATGCCGGTGTAGAGCTTGTAAAACATATATTGGATGCCTGGGAGGATGCCCACGATTCTCTAGGCATTTTTTGCGATTTATCTAAAGCTTTTGATTGTGTTGTTCATGAAACTCTGATCAGGAAATTATATCACTACGGTATCAAAAATACGGCGCTGGATCTTCTTACTCTTTATCTAAGTAATAGGATTCAGAAAGTAGATATTAATGGCAAGCTATCTCCAGGGTCTGTGGTAAAAATGGGCGTTCCGCAGGGATCTATACTCGGGCCATTTTTGTTCTTAATCTACATTAATGACTTACCTTATATTGTTAAAAACAACCACAAAATAGTATTGTTTGCGGATGATACTTCACTCTTATTTAGGCTAAAACGTATGTATTAAACATACGTAAACGATGCTATTTCGAAAGTGGTTCGCTGGTTTAACGTTAACAATTTACTTCTTAATGGAGAATAAACTAAATGTATCCGGTTCACTACTCCAAACGTTAAACAGGTGAAAACGACTATACTACTTAATGAAGACGAGTTGAAACTAGTTGATACCACAAAATTCTTAGCCATTACTCTTGATTCTAAGCTTCAATGGGGTCCTCATATTGATAAGTTATCGAATAGACTCAGCTCAGCAGCATACGCAGTTAGAAAAATTCGTGAACTGACTGATGTTGAAACAGCCAGATTAGTTTATTTTAGTTATTTTCATAGTATAATGTCGTATGGTATTCTACTGTGGGGGAATGCCGCCGATATTCAATCTATCTTCGTGCTGCAGAAGACGGCTATTCGAGCAATTTATAACTGAGGCAATCGTGATTCACTGAGGCAGAAATTTAAAGAAATTAACATAATGACGGTAGCGTGCCAATATATTTATGAAAATCTAATTTACCTTCATAAAAATAAAGATCACTTCTGTAAAAAAAGTGATATACACTCTTTTAACACGCGTAATAAACATAAACTTGTTGTACCTGCCTCTAGGCTCCAAAAAATTAACAAGTCGTTTCAAGGTCAATGTGTGCGATATTATAATAAAGTCCCAGATAATATTCAAATGTTAAGTATAAACAAGTTTAAGTCTACAGTAAAACGACAGCTATGCCTTAAGGGCTATTAGTGAGTAGGCGATTATATACAAGATAAAAACACTTGGGATGGAATTGTAATAGAAATCTAATGTGAGCTAATATGTTTCTTATTTTCCATCTCTCATGTTTTTCTTTTCTTCTTTTTATTTTTTTCCTTAATTTTTAGTTTCCCTATTGTCATATTTTTTTTTTTAGTTAATTCACTTTTAATTTTAAAAACATAATAGCACACAAGAAAATGATGTGATATTTACTGAATATTGTTGAAACTGTCTGGTTTTTCTTTTTTAAAAGAGTGGCCGTGAGTTTGTTTGCCCGATTTCTTCTCACAAGGCTCAACGTCACAAGGATCGAAACTTGAATTGAATAACATTATGCTCACATTTAATATGCGCTTAAAAGCAATGTAACACGAAACTTGTAAAAAGAACATGTTGAAAAGAGTGTCATTAAGGTTCCTTGCCAGTCATTCTCCATCGAATATACGTTTGGGAACAGGCAGCTGGCTTCACGACTGACTTATTTTAACTGACTCCTACTCCTGACAGTAAAAAAATATCTATAATTCGTTGAATTGAAATAAATGATTTTGATTTTGTGACTTCTGTTAGGAAATAAATTGGAACAAGAAACTCACATACATATCCTCAAAATATTACTCTCCTTTTTTAGGCAGTCGTGTAACAAAGCAGAAAAAGTCCAATCCTTATGTATACAGCAGGAATTCCAGCTCACGAAACAATATATACATCAAACATGAAACCCATGATTACCCCTTTACAGATAACTTTTTACACCCAAAGGTCGTAGCAATTTTCATTTAGGGTCAGCTGAGGCTATTTGTGACGTCACAATCACCGTGATGGCCCTTCCGGACCGGGTTTTTTGTTACAGCTTGAAATACACGACACTTCCGTTGGCGTGTCAACACGTTTCTGACAACGGTAGAACCATTTTGTCTTTAATATTTGTAAGGGGTACAAAAAGAGTATGGTGAGCTGTTTTCTTTTTTCCTTATTTATTAGTTGGTTTTGAAATATTACATTGAAAATACATGTAGTATTTTTGTTCGACATTGTACTGTAGCTTCAGAAGCCGCGGATTCGATTCATGAATAGTGGAAATATTACCATACATGATTATGCCTATATTGTTTCTATTTTATTATCTGTGTATTAAAAAAAACTGTCGGTCGTAGGACTGTACGTCAGAAGTGAAAACACACACACACACACACACACACACACATGTATGTACATATTTATGTACCTGAGCGTGACCGTCATGCGAGTTCAGTGCTTTAGTGCTTTTACCACATACCCCATACCGAAAGTTTTCACTAAAACTAAATATATTAATATCTGTGTACTAGAACGCCTAGTGGATGCTATGCTTAGTTCGGGTCCAGATAGCACTGTTTTATTATTATACTTTTTTATGCGATATGTGGCAATCGAGCAGACGGGTCACCTCATGGTAAGTGACTACCGCCCTTATGGACACCTGCAACTCAAGAGTCTCATGTGCGTTGCCGGCCTTTGAGGTTTGAATTGGGGAAGAAGGGGGAGAGGGGTAGGGCCTCCTCACTCACTCGGCGAAACACAACGAAAAATTGCTTCACGCTGGTCTTCTATGAGGCCGTGGTATCACTCCGGTCGAGCCAGCCCATACGTGCCGAAGAATGGCTCTCTCACGGCAAGTATTATTATTATTAGCACGGCAATAGGCACGTTAGACACTTTTGTTTCCGTAAATGGTTTTGTAGAAGTACAAGTTTCGTAACAATTTTGGGAGTGTAAATGTACTGATATGCCTACGTATATCAGTTTTCAGAACTGGGTAATAACGTCATTTGACCCAATTCTAATAACTAAAACCGTGACACCAAAGTGCAAAGTTACAAATTTAGAATGCTTGTATACTTATAGGAACTACGAAACTATTTTCGATGCTATTTTTGATATGCATAAACTATTGGTATTTGGAGTAAGAACAAGCGAATAGCGCTACCCTTCACTCTTTGTATAAAGGAACGCGTGTAATTTCCTTCCGACACATACGCTAGTTCCTACAGTGGCCTTCTCATGGGAACCACCGTTTGATGATCATGCCTGGTGCAACGGTTGGTGTTAGGATGTTGTAAATATACTAATGAGCGTGAGAATTTTTACTGGCACGTGTAACAACAGAGGTCCAATGCAAGATCTCTATCATGGAGCGTGCCAGTGCCAGTAATGAGCAGTTCCAGTGAGTCGAAAGTGAATACCACGAGTTTCAGTGAGTCGAAACTGTATTGTGTCTGCCATTTGTGGCTGAGGATGTTGTTTGGCTGAGACTAGATTTCCGCTGTAGTTTATACATCGATGAAGATCGTGATGCCGCTGGTCTGCTTCATGAAGGCTGCTTACAATCACATTGGGATCACTACAGCACAGGAACTGTTGTGAAGTCTGTTCGACACAAAGAGCGGTCCAGGCTAGTTGAAGATGAAGTACATCGATAGATAGATAGATGTACTCTTTATTGTACACAAACAAATAGGTTTATATTTTACTTATATCTACTTACTAGCTAATGTTATGTACAATGCGCGACCTTATCGCAATTTGCGATCTCTTCCAGGCAACCATTGGATGGATAGAGAAAACATAGGTGAAGAGAGGGTCTGCACTGTACAATATATTTAGCTTTTGGAGGAAGAAAATAATTATATATGAGTGCTATTTCGAGATAATTAGCATAAATTTTGCAAATAAATATTAGGATGGTAGGTGTATAGACATAGGTATACAAATACACATATTTACATAAACTCATACATACACATACATAAACAATACATAATTAATACCTATGGAGATACATAATAGGACCTACCTAGTATTCACGAGGACAAATAGTGTTCTTTCACTAGTTTTTTAAAATTTGTCAGCGTTTGTGCACGTCTGATGGCCAGTGGCAATTCATTCCATAGACGATCAGCCTTAACTGTAAAAGATTTGTCCATAAATTTCGTGCTATGTGTCGGCATTTTTAGCCTAAGATTCTCAGACGACCTTAGGAACCTTGAATGCGTGTTGTGCAAAAATTCAAAACGTTGTTTGAGATAGGGAAGAGTGCTGGGATTGAACAGAGTATTGTACAGTAGTGAAAGGATATGAGTTTTCCGGCGAAGGCGTATAGGTAACCACTTGATCTTAATCCGATATTCAGAGACATGGTCATATTTGCGTAGTCCAAAAATGAACTTGATGCAGAAATTTTGAAGTCGCTCAAGTTTATCAAGTTGGTCCTCGGTGAGATCTGGATAGCTGGCATCTGCATAATCAAGGATAGAAAGAAGGAGTGATTCTGCCTGTGCAATTTTAGTGGCAACCGGAAGAAAATTACGCAGTCTTCTAAGGGACCCTGCAAATGCAAAAAGTTGCCTATTGACTTCTTGCAATTGTGGACACCAGGATAGATCTTTGAAACTAACAGCTAAGGTATATTTTACCGTAATTTGCCCTAATGGATGTCGCCATAGCGCGTATGATGCTCATACTTTTTAGCTTAAAGACATCTTCAACAATCATCATCATATTTAAATAAACCTGAACAAATTATATACCTAAACCTTCCTCATGAATCGCTCTACCTATTGGTGAAAACTGCAAGAAAATCAGTTGACACAGTCTATTGTGTATACGCTAAGTTTATGACTTACTACCTGTTCCCTGCGCTACTTCGTTCACATGTACATATATTTATATATTTTGCACGGAACCCTATTTTTTTTCCAAACTAAAAGTAGCATTAGTTACTTTTTACAACACCAGCTATCGGCCAGTGAAAGTCCCTCGGTCCACCTGTTCCCGGAGATAAACCGGAATAGACAGACAGACAAAATGCTATTTGTACCGTGTAAACATTCCGATACATTTAGTAAAATGCTGTTATTATGACAAAGCAAACAGACGCTTCAATTTTATTTATTTGTGTAGATAATATCAGAGACTAATAAAAAACCGAAGTGCACATTGGGCTGTAGCAATAGTTTGACCTAAATCCAGACTCCTTTACAATCCTAGGTGTCAAACGAGAATAATATTTTCATTTCTTCGACTAATAATATTCCATTCATGTCTACTTGCTTTTTCTTTTGTTACCGAACTTTTCTCATCAAAAAAGTTATTTGGTATCTCTTTATTCATGAATATAGAATTACTATTCTAATTTTTTTGACAGCTTTTCAACTAATCGAATTTAGGCGATGATCTGAGGTTAGAATAGGTTTTAACTTGACCTTGTTATAATAATGATCCTTAATTTTTTTTATATTAATCATACTTGAGTAGTTGTAAAATTAGTAATGACACTCGTACGTTGTCAATCCTGTCTTGCTCACTATAAAGCCTTGGTGATACTACTGAACATGCTCTCTTCTCAACTCAAGTGCTGAACCAGATCCTATTCGTTAGGCACGTGAGGTGCACAAGTTTCAAGCGGGTTTGTTGTTTTTAGATGTATGTTTGTTATTGTTATAACTATTGTGTGTCTGGTGTTCCTGTCTCATGTGAAGGGTGGGTAAGCTGTTTGTTAAGAGAGTTCTCTTTACAAAAGACATTTCAACTAATTATTATTTTAATAGCTAACAAAAATTTGAGGAGATGAAATTTAAAAATGGTAAAACTGCACTGTCCCTGTTCGCAGTGAGGATGGTGACCACCACTCTTGGATTCTGCTTGTGCTTTCCATCAGGCACGGCAGAGTCATTTTGGCAGCTCAAATATAAAAAAAAAAAACAAATTCAAAAATGTGTATACGCCTACTAAAATATAATGTTGTGTTAATAAAGCTATCTATAAACAAAATTATAGAACTACCTCCTGCCTCATAAATAATAAATTCATGTTACATATTATTATACTAAAAACGATAACAATATACCGAAATTTACTTAGCTACTACTCACTTGGCTAATTATATCGAGTAACTATCACCTTCCATGTAAAGCCACACAGCCTTTTACGTAATTAACATTAACGCAGTATTTATTCTGCCTATAATAACCTACTATATGTTATTAGCTTATTCTCAAACGAAACAATGTAAGAAGGGATTATGAAAGTATTTTAGTACGTAATATCAATATTTTGTTTTTTAACTACAGTTATCAAATAAGAAAAGGTAAATTTCATAAAAGAGAGCAACAAAAAAAGAAACATGACGTAATAATGATGATGGCGTCAATATTTTACATTTTTTATTGTGTGTAGCGTGCTACCGCTACATAATACCCTTAAGTTGCGTCTCTATACAAATGTCAACGTAATGTATAAGTCATTGTCTATCAATCAAAGTGGAAACAATGCTGAGAATGAATACGGAAAGTGCAGAGATGTCGGTGTTTAAATAATTAAAACAAATGCCGAACCAGATCATAGCGTCTCCGATATCAGATTATTCCTAGGAGAGTCTGTTTGTGGTTTTCACGTGTATACTAAACCTTATGTGTGTGCTTACTTGTCAACTTTTTAAATAATTTGACAATAATATATGATAGACATTGTTTCTTTTTTATGTGTTAAATCATGCATAACTAGCAACCCGCCCCGGCTTTACACGGGTCAAGACATCTTCAACAATCATCAATAAATTTTAAAATCAATTTACACAAAATCTTAACACATTATACACCTAAACTTTCCTCTGAATCACTCTGTCTATTAGTGAAAACCGCATTGAAATCTGTTCAGTAGTTTTTCAGTTTAACGCAAACAGACAGACAGACAGACGCAGCGGGGGACTTAGTTTTATAATATGTAGTGATTTTGATTGTAGATCCACAATTCTACACTTTATATCGACATGAAATAAAAATCACTATACATCTACACTACCTATATCAATACACCATAAAAATAGGTAAGTAAAGTAAAGTGCATTAAGTACATTAATAAAGTACTAAAAGCATTAAAACATTTATTATTCACAAAGGCAGTAAGTAAAACAGGGATCTCGGGCATTTGACTGCAATTATTCCCTTATGTATTTTGTGTTTCTTCTTCGAAATGTTTCACATCTTTTTAGTTTATTTCATTTCAGTTTTTTAGGGAGGTCAAAGCCCTACATACTACAGTAAGTTTGCGCGTTTCTTGACAGCCCTATGAATGAAATACATTTTCAATCATAATTTATTCGTAGACCAAAGTCTCACAAACAAAAAAAAATTACATGATGTTTTATAATATATGGACAATGCACAAACTTCTAAATATTCTTTAACAATAACAATATGTATGTCTGTATAAATATCAAACGCTACATTTTCAGTTGTATATCTAGACATTTAGTTAAAAAAAACTTCACAATTAAGCTTTCGTAAACGTTTGGGTCACTGATTTCATTCTACCCGTTTTCTGTAATTGTATTCTGACTAACTTCAATCACTAAGTCTAACATTTTATTGCCTCTTAGTAAAGTTGAGCGTTAAACGTCTGGTAATTACGTCCATTGAGGTCATCTCGCTACAACAAGCTGAAGAGCTAGCTAAATACTACTAAACGCTCAGTAGTAACAGCTACTGAATACGTTCTTTTTAAATATATTAGCGACTTATTTATTAACTTAATAATTATATTAAGGTAATAAATAAGTCGTATAAATAAGGTAATAAATAAAAGAGTTATTATTATATTATATTATTATTAAATAATATAATATAATAATAACTGGACACATCTCACACACGGCCATCTGATCCCAAACTAGGCAGAGCCTGTACTATGGTAACCAGACTGCTGATGAACCTACTAATATATTTCTAAACACATACATAAATTACACCCAGACACAGAACAAATGATCATGCTCATCACACAATTATTTGTCCTGGGTGGAAATCGAACCCACGACCTAAATAATTTAAGTCCAATATATATTTTTTAATTATTTAAATTAATAGTTGTATCAAGTAGAATAAAATAAATTATCGCTTATTAAAACGTGTTTTACACTTTAACAAAAACCAAAGAAAAATAGTAAAAAAGAGTTCTACTATCCACTTCCTGGCTTCATCACCAGACCATCGTCGCTAAGTCGAAACATAAGAGCCATAGAGGTGGTAACTAGTAGCCCCTGACGAGTTCCACTATCCTCCTGGCTCCATCATTAAGTCAGCTCACATCGACATGCGTCTCAGTCAGTTCCCCAAGCCAAAATATAAGTTTGTAAATGCAAAAAGTATTGTTTTATGTCATATAACAACAAATTAATTACTTTGGATTTTTTCCTCTACTTGTGCTATGAGACCCTGCTTCTCGCCAAATTTTATGACTCTAGGTAGTATCCTATAGGTTTTATCTATGAAGTGTTAAAATTAGTTAAAATATAAGATTTAAATGGCTGTAGTTTTTGATTGCGTTGACTTAGAAGCTTGACTTTTTTACAGCTTCACGGGACCGCAGACGTATTTGGTGTTAATTGAAACTTGACGCCTCCTCGCATTCCTGAGATTTTCTCAGTCAGACTTGACAATTACACAGGCGGACAATGAAGTGTTTATATAAGGCACGGGACGTTAAACAGATTTTACGATAGTTCTAAAATGCTATGATCAAGGAGATAGAGTTGTTCAAACATGTTCTACGTGTGTCCTTTAAGATAGATTTAAAAAATGCATGACAAAGTTTTTACATGGTTAGCAGTGCGTGTGTAAGAACGCTTATTTTGTTACAAGTACATTGGTTGTCGAAACCACTCAATATCAGCTGGGCCGTATGCTTGTAAATTAGTGGTGCCATCATTACCATCATAGAATACAATAGCAGTTTTGTATTAGCTGTGCCACAGTTTCGTAGAAGCTGGGCCGATCGCCAGTTTTGCACACAAAATTTAAATAATAAAAAGAGTAAAGCGAAATAGATGTAGTATGGGATATTTTCAACGTTTATACATTCTAAAGGATCAACACTAGCCTCTAAGACCAGTAATAAAGTTCGCTAAAGTGGTTGGAAAGTTTTTTAATTTCCCGGTGAGAGATTTGAGGTCTCGGGGGAGGCGTTTCCCCACTACCATGCAAATGGACAGGATTCCAAAGCAATTTTGCAACTTCTGTTTGTGTTTAATAATGTAATAAACTGGATGAACGAAATTAAAAAGCATAATGTAAATTAAGATTTGTCATGTTTGGAAGGATATTTAGTATATTCGATGTTGTAATTTACTTATTGAGAAATCAGGATTAACATTTTATGTTCTAGATGTGTTTTTGTCATACACATTAAATCTCATTCTATATCTGAATAATATAAAAGAGAACACAGTACAAATGTATTATTGACTGGCCTGTTGGTTAATTATTTAGTGATCCTGACTGCCACTCCACGACCTCTAGCTCAGAACACATAATTGTGTGAAGAGCATGATCACTTCTTCTGTGTATGGGTGTAATTTATCTATAATATGTATGTATTTAATAATATATAAGTATGTTTATCGGCAGTCTGGTTACCATAGTACAGGCTCTGCCTAGTTTGGAATCAGACGGCCGTGTGTGAGATGTGTCCAGTTATTATTGTCATTATAAATGATTAAAAACTGAATATCTTTTAGAAGAAACGATACAACTTTCACTGAGTAAATTGATTGTCTTCATGGAGAGCTTTAATGTAAGCGTCATCGTAATCTGTGTTTAAGAGAAAGATCGAATAGAATTAGCGTTCGCTACATCAAAGTACCATTGTCTCCATGCATATATTTGTCTACCAACCTATTGTTGTTATTACAGAAAGTTCAGAACAGTTCCCCTTCGTAGGAAGAGAGGAGTGAAGAGGAGAGGAGAATACCGTATGATTTTAATCAGTTTGACTTCGAAATAGCCTGGAGGTTCCTATACCGACGAAATAGAAACTAATACTAGGTGTCTATTTACAGATTCAAACACTTTCACCAATTAACTAATGGTTACCTTTCTGAAGTAATTGGAATACGTAATTGCTCAGTAGACTTTAAATTCGAATTTTACTACAACATTGAGTTTCTAAATGGCAGAATCAGAAATTGTATCGAGAATGTGGTAAAGCTTTCTACACTATGGTTTAACATCATAAATCTATTAAACGACACTTGTACAAACAGGTCCAAAACCCCTATGTGTGCATTACATTTAGTTTTGTGCGAGAACTAAACTCGGAGTCTCAACATAAATACTGAAATCGTGCAATTAGTTAATTTTTGTTTATTTAATTATTTGATATACTCGTATATTTCTAGCAGATCCCGCGTTATTAAAAAAGTTCTCGAGCGTTAAATTTGTAGTATAATTTTAGTTGGAAAGTTTATACCGACGCACACGTATACAGGAGGAATTAATTTATTTTAATTTTAAATCCTTTGCTGTATCATAATTCATGCATGTGTTCAAGAAGGTAGGCAGAGATATTTTAAACACCCACATTTTGACAACTATAATTGGATCCATCTCAAGTAATCGAGCCCTCTAATATAATATAATGTGTTAGGGTAAGTAAGTAAATGTTTATGTATATGCTAGCTACGCCCCGCGGTTTCAACCGTGTAAGTCCCGATGTCGTGAGAATATCGGGATAAAAGTAGCCTATGTATTAATCCAGCTATCTACATACCAAGTTTCATCGCAATCTTTTCAGTAGTTTTTTGCGTGAAAGAGTAACAAACATCCATACATTCAAACATCCATAACGATACATCCTCATAAACTTTCACGTTATAATGCTAGCTCATGTGTAAATCCAGGTCTCCAGC
Organism: Callimorpha dominula; assembly: GCA_949752705.1. Classification (NCBI taxonomy): domain Eukaryota; kingdom Metazoa; phylum Arthropoda; class Insecta; order Lepidoptera; family Erebidae; genus Callimorpha; species Callimorpha dominula. The sequence goes on along the minus strand of OX456999.1, from coordinate 24,009,509 downwards.
TATCTACATAGTTTCAGTAGTTTTTGCGTAAAAGAGTAACAAACATCCATACATCCATCCATCCTCACAAACTTTCACGTTTATAATATGAGTGGGATTAGTAGGATATAGTTTAGTTTTCTGTAACTGGAAACGGTGCTATGAAATAGTAAAATGGTGGCCTATTCAAGTGTGCTTTAAATATAATTATGACATATATACGGGTATTAGCGTGATCACGAAATAGGTATTACATACCTCGGAATTGCCTGACTGCACTGGTCGTGCCAGTGCAACCTGGTCTAAACGTCAGGCAATTCAGAGGTATGTAATACCTATTTCGAGATCGCGTTAATACCCGTTTATATACACAATTATATCATGGAATGCGAAAGTTTAAAAATTAGTATGTAAAGTATATACAAATTTTTAAATTAAGATTTATTTTGTATAGTGATTAGGAGATAAAGCGACCGATCAGGGCTTAACGGTAATTAAAACATTTGTATCACACTTAATTGTTATTTCTGACATTTTTTAATTTTTGACGTTTTATTATTATACAACATAACATTAATTTATATTTTAGTTTTTTATCTCATTTTAATTGTATGGATTGACTGAATTATTAATTCTTGTTTACCTAAAATATTCACATTTTTAAAATATTAATGTTATAGTTTTTTATTTAACATAAAACGACATCATTAATTTACAAATGGAAAACCTTAGACTTTTTAATGTAAGTTTTTATAAATTTCTTAATGAATTATTTTGTTATCTCTTTGCATGCCTAATGGTAGGATATGGTAAACCCACAGATGTATTAGCTTTTAAGGTCTGCAAATGTATACCCATATTCGCAAATGAATGAATAAATAAATTAGTATTAATTTAACACGATATTAAGTAAATTGGTGTATTAAGTATGTACCCACATATATTCACGCCTGTATCCCGGAAAGAGCAAAAAAGGGTTACTAACCACTCGGTCAACAGGCCAGTCGATATGATTTGGTCGCACTCACGTAATGGGGAGCAAGACTATTGCCGCCAGCCAGGCACTTTGGGAATTAAAAATGGAGAAATTGGGATTATATTGAAAGGGAAAGATAGCCAAGAAGAGAAGGATGAGGATTTTTATTTATTTATTTATTTTATTCATTTTCTTCTCACAATCACTCGTTAATACAACATTAATATAATCACAGCAACAGCTAACACTAGAACAGCAACTGTGAGAGGACTGGTCTCTGAATTAGGCGTGAGCCTATGGCTCAGATCACCAGGGCACTCACCCCGCTAAAACACAACTCCGCTGGAATTTAAAATGACACTATACAATTTGTTGGAGAAGATACAGAAATGTTGATATAATTACTACAAACAATTTACATAATAAAAATATAAGAAAAAAGAAGTAACTAATTTATAGCAAATGGCCGAATACCTCAAGAAAATGTGTGATTTGAACATGTGTGAATATTTGGTTGAGTGATTGTTTGAATGGGTGAGTGTATACGCGTGTCTGTTTTACTTTTTTATGTTATAGGGGGCAAACGAGCAGACGGGTCACCTGATGGTAAATGACTACCGCCGCCCACGGGCACCTGTAACTCAATAGTCACAAGTGCGTTGCCACCCTTTAAGGTGGAAATAGGGGACGAGGGGGAGAGGGGGAAGAGCGGGAAGACGGGAGAGGGGATTAGAGGGGAGGAGAGGGGGAGAGGGGAAGGACGGGAATAGGGGAGAGGGAAGGGTTAGGGCCTCCGGTAACCTCACTCACTCAGCGAAAAGCATGCAAGCAGCATCACACGTGTTTTGCGCGAGATTATGAATATGGCTTATACGGATGGATTGGGAAGTGTTAGCCATAGGTCGAGCAGGTCAGAGTCGCACCTGTCACTCGAAGTGGCCATCGCCGGGAAGTCCAAGCCCTCTAACTAAATATACTCAAATTATTATTTTAAGCAAGAAAGAGAAATCGAGCACCGAATCGATACGGAAATCGGAAAGAAATAGGTGGCATGATAAACTTGATACCGCGAGGGCTGGTTCGAGGTGACCCTGGGAAAAGATGTGAAGGAATATGGGGGAAGCCTTTGCCCAGCAGTGGGATAATTCAGGAAATAAATTTCATGACCTACACCTACACCTACCTTAGGTGTATTGCAGAGGTTTATTATATTTCTTTTATTGTAAAGCCCTCATCTATGAAATATCACACCTAAATCTAAACAGGTAACTCAGAACAGCACAGTTTTCAGAAAAGGCGAAAAACTAATTACCGTGTTCCTGTGCACTGCAGGAGTTTTCTGTATAGATGTATGCAACTAGAAGAAAGATATTGTAGGAAGTAATATTCTTCGAAGTTATTTCAGTTTTCTTAACAATATATTGTATATTTGTTTTATTTTTTTGTGTTGAGCCCGTGTTGGTGAATTTAGCGTTAAGCGTCAAGTAGTGGTGATACTTTTAAATCTCTTTTATTGGTCGGTAGGTATTGAGATGAGGAATGCCTTGGTGTACATAACTCAAAAACTTAATATTTTGAGTTAGTACCCTTTAGCTCTAGGTGTGCGAAATTTTAATTTTATTCATCGATAAGAATAGAGACAGACTGCTTTTATTTTATTGCGAGACCGTTATTTAACGTTAAAATTATATTCTATTAAAATAAACCTAATTGAAAAGAAAGAATCAAAAAATAAAGTAATTTTAAAACACTCTCATCTGACAGTGGCTCCAGAGCTATAAGTATATTATGTATGATACCAACTGACAGCTGTCAGCTTGTTTATCGGTTAATGGAGTAATGGATACGGTTGGTGGAAATTATAAATTGGTGTCAACATTATTGCTTTTAATGAGTTTTAAAAGTAAAAAATTAAACAGTTGTTTCTTTGTTTTTGACCTCCTTGACTTATCATCAACATCAACAACGCGGAACATACGTCGTACAACACATATGGACGTCTTTATCTCTGTCTAAGTGCATTTTAGGTTGAATCTCTGGAAATTTAGAGCACAATATTAATAATGAGCAAACGAAGCAGATTCAGGTTAAAATTTTCCGATATTAACAGACCGGAACATAAGTGCTAAAATATATGATTCTGAACTGATATTGGAAAGATTAAAAAAGGAAGAAGAATGAAAGGGTTAAAAGGGCCTATCGTATGAACTCACGGCCTTACATAAAGTTAATAATTTTTCCATTTAATTAAAAGTGTTTGCAAGCTCACATAAACACCAAGTGATCCCACGTAATCAATGAGCACTCTCAACTTTTTCGACATAAAACTAATTAACTTTATCTCACAAATCAATACATGGCCGACATTGACAAATATATATCAGGCTTTATTCACTCTAAGCTTTTAAATAAAGACATTAACGATTGCTATTTAAAAATTAATTCTGCAAATAAGAAAAACACGTGTTATGTTGTGTTTTTTACAAAAATACGTTCGGTTGTAGTAACAACCTTTTTGTTAAATAAAAGTTACAATAACAAAGGAAAGGGCTGACACAGCTTTGTATTTAATCTTTCCCGCGGCGGACATGTAAGGTCCTATTGACAGCGATCCGCGGGATTATAATAAAAATATACATTTATCTATAAAATAATCATACAATTATCTATACTTATAATAAATCTGTAGGAGGATGAATTCCGTACATTGAATATATTTAAAAAAAATCGACTGAGGGGTATTAAGCTATCGATACTGATGCCGAATATGCGATTCAAATAATTTTTGTCTGTCTGTCTGTCTTTCGGTCTGTCTGTTTGTATGTTCACGATAAACTCAGAAGTTACTAAAGGGATATGCTTGAAACTTAGTATGATAATAGTTTGAGTGCCTGCGCAGGTCATACGGTACTTTTTATCCAGGGTTAAACTTTGGTTCCCACAGGAAAATCAATGAAAGCTGTAATAACATTGTAACGTCAGTAGAATGTATATACCTATTTCGAACTACGTTACAGCGAGCGTTTAGCTTATCTGGTGTAGAGTACGATTTCTACTAGGTTGGGTGCCGGATCGAATCCCTCTCTGACACTCTTAGCTTTTTTTGCACTTTTTTTTTAATATATAAACTAATTTACTTTTTTAAGTTAGGTATCGTTTTTAATCAACGAAAAAGAAGGAGGTTCTCAATTCGACCGTTTATATACATATTCTTTTTTTTTTATGTATGTTCAGTTATTCTTTTTTGTTACATAGGGTATATATCAAGGGTGGTCCCATATCAAGGAAGTCAGGATCTGATGATGGAATTGATAAAATTGAGAGAAACCCTCGAAAATTGTAGAAACTAATAGTGTTTCTATTAACTTTTCATTAATTTATCAGGTATTTGAGTTTAGAAATCATCACATCACGTAGCCGAGCTGATGATGAAAAAAAATCATAAATAATAACCTTTTCAACAAAAAATTTAACCGAAGAAAAAAACTAAAAAGCAAAAAATAAATAAACCTTTTAAATAAGCTTAATACTTAAGACTTAAAAGGTTTATTTATTTATTGCGTTTTCTTTTTTTATTAATTATATATTTGTTATTCGTTTTGTCGGTTTGATTTTTTTTTTATAGTTTTTATAAAACCACTCAATTTAACTAACTAATAAATATTAAGAGTACAAAGAATCGATTTTTACCTGTGATTTAAAGAAATATTATTAGTTATATTAGATTTTACCTACAAATAGTCATGTCTGTTTGAAGATTTCGAGTGAATGTATATTTTTAATCGTAGTATATCATAGGGAAATATGCTTTTCTGTGGTGATTGCTGAAGCAGCAGGAGTTTTTTTTTTCTTTGTTAGGTGATCCCAGAGTAATCGATAGCTGGTTCTTGACTATGCCAACGAGCTATTTGGCCTCTCCCGGCCATTAAATTTATAAATATGTTTCAGGGCATTAATAATAATAACAACTTCACACACCTCACGGCCGTCTGATCCTAAACTAGACAGAGCCTGTACTATGGTAACCAGACTGCTGATAAACATACTTATATATTTCTAAATACATACATATTATAAATAAATTACACCCAGAGAATAATTCGTCCTGGGTGGAAATCGAACCCACGACCTCTGGCTCAGCAGTCAGGGTCACTAACCACTAGACCATCAGGCCAGTCCAGTAAATATACATATATTTATAAATAGAGTTATAGAAAAAAGAAGATCCAAACTTTTAAACTTTTGCGTTCCATGATAATATAATTATCTTGACGGGAATGCACGCGATCACTTATTTAAAAAGTATAACAGTACCTACAAGTCTGTGATCACGGACACGACCACGGCAAAGCAAAGGTATGTCATACCTTTTAAACACGTGATCGCGTTGATTCCCGTCAACATGATTACATTAGAATAGAATAGAATTTTTATTTAAAGCATCTATGACTTAGTTGTTAGTTTAACTTAGCACTTTCTTAGTATTACAGTATTTTACTATATTAAATGCATGGCAGACACTATCGCCAAAAAAAATAAATCCAAGCTGAAATATTGACATGTAACCGGTGAAGTTTTTTTTACACTTTCAGACCATTTATTTTCCATTCGGTTACAGTAGTGTGAAATCTTATTTAACACCGTGACTAAACAAAGCTCAGAAGCAAGCATTTATCTGTTAGATATACCGAAGGGGCCCATAGTTTCTAGGAAGCGGCACTGACTGGCTGACTACAGCAAGAGTCTCCCAATTGGTCGGACGAATCGAGATGTTAGGTTGTCACAGTTGTTTTATGACGATATTCTACGAGGAGAACATCTCGCGCAAGGACGAGGTGACGGTGTAGATTCGGTAGAAAAACTTCCAGGTGGAACCTTTTCACTCGCGCTCTCATGCGTACGCTAAGAGTGGCCGTGGGTGTATGAGACGAGTTTTATGTTCTTCACCCGAAGCAGAGTCTCCCGTGAAGAGGGTGTCTGGACATCGCCCAGTTTCCGTCCGCTAGCCAGCGCTGGGTGAATAATTGGAGGCAAAACGTCGCCGTACCGACGGTCAACTTAAAAGAGGTGCTGTGAGGCACACCGTGTGGTTTTAGTTGGTTTAAGCCTGATATACGGCCTCACCAATAGCCCGGTGAGGTGAGCTTCAACACGAAAAACAAATGAGTAATGTTACCACTGCCAAATTATGTCGTTATTTCACGTGTAAGCAACCATAACAACCTTTTTGCTCCAGGTTGTTTCACCGCCAATACAGTATAAAAAATCCTGCCTGCAGAAAGAGGTACTATGCAATAAGCGACAAATTGCTGTTTTCCGAAAAATACGCGAATGAAGTCGCGGGCACAGCTAGTAGTTTATAAATTTAAATCAATCAAACAGCCTCAGCACCCGATCCTCCGCCTTAGGTGTCCAGTCCATCCCAGTTACCTTCTTCAGATTGTCAAAATACTAGTTAAACACATAGCAGGATTTAAGATCAAGCCAACCACATTAGTGAAGCACGTTTTGAAATGTCTTAAAGTATGTAATATTAGATTATATATAATAGCAATAGAAAATACGATACATGGCAAGTGTAATGTCATACAAAGTTTACAAAGTTAAAGTTTTAAAGAATCTCATTAAAATCATCTGACATCCTTTTCAACAATAAATCTCAATGGATCCGTTCAAACGTTGAATTAGTGTATTATGACAACGTTGGCCGGGACTCCCCCGTGGGATTTGGAGGCGGAAGTGCTCGCCGAAGTATATCGGCGAACGGCTGAGTTGGGCCGGGAAGCGGCAGTCGGCCCCCGCCCGAAGAGGTACGCGAATGGCGTGAGGCCGCTCACCAAGCCACCATGGCTCGTTGGTTGTCCCGGGTGGAGGCTCCACGTTCTGGCTTTGGCGCCGTGGAGGTGCTCCAGCCGGTCATTGTCGAGTGGGCAGGGCGGCAGCACGGGACGACCGACGGACGCAGGTACTTTCCGGGCTTCGGGAAGTACCTGAACTCGGTCGCTAGGAGGGAACTGAGTCCCGCCTGTCACCACTGCGACTGCAGTGAAGACTCGGCTCAGCACACGATGGCAGTTTGCTCCGCCTGGGCGACGTAGCGTCGGGTCCTCACTGCAATCATCGGAGGAGATCCTTCGCTACCGGCCGTCATACGCTCCATGGCCGGTAGCGACAGGAATTTTACCGCGGTCGCGACCTTCTGTGAGGACGTCATCTCGCAGAAGGAGGCGGCGGAACGGGTCCGGGAGGATAGTCTCCACTCGGACCTAATTCGCCGCCGGCGAACCGGGAGGTGGAGGCGCGCTTACCAGCGCCTCATGCCGCCCTGAGTGTGGCCGCGGGTGGACGGGACGGGTTTTCCCCTCCACCCGCTATAGTGGCCCCCGTGAGGAGGCGTCGTTCGCGTGTGCCTGGACGTCTCCTAATTGAGAGGTTTTTACCAGAAAGTAGTGCCCGCGCTTTTGCGGGCAGGCGCTAGGAGGGTTCCGGATGTCTTAATAAAAGCTGTTCCCGGATCATTCCTACTTAAGGCGCAGTACGGCACACCGTGTGGTTTTAGTCGGTTCGATTCCGACACACCGCCCCACCGAAAACCCCGGTGGGTGACGGCTCGAGGGGGTTTCCACACGCTCAAAAAAAAAAAGTGTATTATGACAATATATTTTGTTTATTTATTGCTTGAGTAAGATCATACCTAAAAGTAAGACTACTTAAAATTCAATTGAACTGACAAAGCTACATTAATCTGTCTACCTAAACCTAGTACCGCTGATGTACACATCCTCCATATTAAAAAACCTATTCCATAGAAGAATGAGGTTTAAAATAAATTTTAATGCGACATTTTTTCGAATGCTGTCTTAAAATTTTCTTACCTACTTTATCAAACAAAGCATTTTATATTTTTAATTTATTATCCTATGACGTCATGCTCAATTAATCGCGTTTCTAAATCGCTTTTACACTAGCAATGAGTCCATAACAGTAATTATGATGGACTTAAGCCAAGATAAATGTACGCAGTTTTGGCTCCGTCCCTAGTTCATGGTTGCCAAATATATCCACATGTAGAACATTGTAATATAACTTTAGTGTATTTTCGTATTAGGTCATCTTTTATAATTATTTATTACATTTCCATTAGTGTGAAATACGCTGGCGTTCTCATAATTGTCAAGTTTGACTCAAAAGGGAGGCGTGATTTATGGAAAAACAAAGATTTACATAAAAATAGGCAGTCATGGGACTTCCGACAGAAGTGAAAACTTAAACGAAACGACGAACTTAAAACGTCACATTAACAGGTTGGTGACATTGAGTGTCTTAGTGGGTCACCATGGTGACAAACTTTCATTTTTGGACACAAACATATTTGTAAAAAAGTAAAACTTGACCAGGGAAACTTTGCACCTCCCAAAAAAACTTAGAAACCAAATAGCTTCGCTATTGGCATATACTATCACCTCAGTCATAAATAGTCTGACTAATTTATTATATTTTACACCATTTAGTACATGTACTAATGTTAGTTTAGATAGCAGTAGTTTTAGGACGAAGGAGAGTGCTCAAGCTATAGCTACAGGTACTGGCAGTAAACATTTGCCACCTGCTGATGGCATAGTTAAGAGCCACACTTCGAATATGTGTTTAAACTAGTCAGTATGACAACAGAAGATACTACTACCAACGGGTTTAGAGTAATAAGTCATGAAGTATCTTCTAGCTCTAGACAAGTATTCAAATTGTATTGGTGTTAAGCAGAACACAATGACACTCTTTTACCTGAATATTCAAGGTTTTTCTTGTAAGTCACTAGAAATAGAGGTGCTTTTAGAGAAAACACAATATGCTATTGTGTGTTTTACAGAACATTGGTTGAAGGAGGAACAGATATTTATTAATTATAAGAACTATAGCGTGGCCAGTTGTTTTAACCGAAAATCTATGTTGCACGGAGGTTCCTTAATCTTAGTTAAAAATGGTATTAAATGCAAACAAAGGAAAGATATAGTTAGACTTTCAGTAGAACACAGTGTTGAGTTATCCTGTGTTGAGCTGGATAGGCATGTTGTAGTGTGCGTTTACAGGCCCCCAAATATTCAAAACTATTATATCTTTGAGAAAACAATGGAAGATGTTATGGCGAAAGTCTCTACTAATAATAAATCAGTTATAATCTGCGGTCATTTTAACATTAATATTTTAGAAGAGAATTCAAGTTCTACTCAATTTTTAAGCCTTTTCAAATCATTTAATCTAACTAACATTTTTTTAGCACCAACTCGAATAACTCAGACATCCGCGACTTGTATTGATAATGTCTTCTGTAAATTATTGTAAAAAATCATTGTAAATTATCTACCTTCAGATCACAGTGGATTGACGGTCACCTACAGATCCAACACACCCTTGCAAAAGGTGCAAGTAAAATATAGACCTACAACATCTGGAAACCTAAAGAAGTTTGATGATGTTCTAAATAGCAAATTGGTTTTACTTAATAGTAACGTTTTTGATGTAAATAGATTTTACACAGATTTTTTTTCGGTAGTGCACAATGAGTTTGATAATTTCTTTCAAAAAAAGACTAAGAATGTGTACCCCAGATTTATTTTTAGTGATTGGGCAAAAACAGGTATTAGGAAAAGTAGGGATAATCTGTACGAACTTTATGGCCTAAGGCCTCATGTTAAGAGTGAGACTTTCAATCAATACGACTCCAATTATTCAAAAACGTTTAGAAAAGTATGTAAGATTGCTAAACCTAATTTTATTAGTAATAAAATAAAATCGTCTGAAAATAAAATATTCAAATTCAAATTCAAAATCATTTATTTAATTAAAACACTAAGTGACATTTATGAACGTTAAATTTTAGCTAGAGTTAAAATCATAGATCGGCGCAAACAGACGCCACACCAAAATCACACACATGTACTGGATTGTCGAGGTAAATTAGGTGAAAACACCAAAATTTCCAGTTACCAAAATGCGTAGAGCCTTATGAGAAGAATACTGGCAAAGAAACTCATGGCCACTCTTTTTAAAAGTCAGATCTTCAGGTACAATAGTGTTAGTGTTACACGAAAGGTAAACAAGATGCAACAAGATCCAAATGCTTTTGGAGCATTTGAAATGCTCCAAAAGCTAACGCACTAAAAAATAAAAATCACTCAGTGATACCGTTGAAGGTTTGAACTTATTAAACATAGAAATCATTCAAGGTGCACATCTACCTTCATTCAGTTACAAAACCTACTGTTAAAAATAATTCGTGACTGGATTAAGAGGCTAGAGTTGCAGTTGATCGAACCAATAACAGTATAGGCTAAAGCATCGCTGACTAGGCCAACCAGTCACCCCAAGCAGCACCCATTCACGAGTATGACGCATGGACCAGCCATCATCTCCATAATAAAAACTACCTAGACAATAATTAATGATAAAACTTGTTGGAATAAAAAATCCAACAATAAGTATGAATTAAAGGTTTAGCACTTTAAGCTTTGACAAGAACATAGCTCAGGAATTTGTTGATTTCTTTACCGATATTCCAATTAAAACCACTGAAACTTTGGATTCCTCCCCTGCCCATTCTATCAGTCTTCTTAGAAAAAATGTTCGTACCTGTGTCATAGGTTTTTGTTTCAAGCATATAAACCCTACAGTAATAATAAAAGCTTTTAAGAATATCATGATAAAAATGAATGGAGATCTGTGGGGAATGTCCATCAAAGCTTGTCAGTCTATTATTGTAACTTCTGCTCCCTACTTAGGCCTAACATTTAATTTGTGTGTAGATCAAGGAGTTTTCTCTGATCTCATGAAACTCAGTAAAGTCATACCCCTTTTTAAATCCGGAAACACTAAAGACTCCAATAATTATAGGCTTGTTTCAATCCTGCCGGTATTTAGCAAGATTTTTGAAAGGATCATGCTTAATCAAATGCTTCTTCATTTTAATAAAAACAACATCCTTCACGATCAACAATACGGTTTCACTAAGGGGCGTTGTACAACTGTGTTACCTTGCTACAGCATATTTTTAGCGCCTGGGAGGAAGCTCAGGATGTTCTAGGTATCTTTTGCGACCTCTCAAAAGCATTGGATTGCGTGAGTCATGAAACGCTGCTGCTAAAACTTGAGCATTATGGAATTTGTAAACAGGCCCTCTGTTTGCTTAAATCTTACCTGAGTGATAGACAACAGCAGGTTTAGATAAATGGTGTCAATTCTTTAGGATCAAAGTTGAAAATGGGCGTGCCACATCTATATTAAGCCCTTTTCTATTTCTCGTCTATATTAATGATCTCCCCCATTTACTAGATAGCCAACCCAAAGTAGTATTATTTGCTGACACATCATTAATTTTTAAAATAGAGAGACGCGCTGATAGCTTTGATGATGTAAATAATATTATTCAGCAAGTACACGATTGGCTTACTGCAAATAATTTAGTGCTAAATGGAAAAAAAAAACTAAATGTATAAGATTCTCTTTGCCTAACGTAAGACATACGGACTGTGACATCTTATTAAATAACGAAAACATGGATTTTGTGATTGAAACTGTCTTTTTAGGGATAACGCTGGATTCTAGATTACAATGGGGCTTTTACTTAACATCTCTCTCTAAGCGGCTAAGCTCTGCAGCATATGCGTTAAGGAAAATCCGCCAATTTACAGACATAGATACTGCAGGACTAGTTTATTTTAGTTATTTCCACAGTGTCATGTCTTATGGCATTTTGTAATGGGGACGTGCCGCAGATATAGAATCTATATTCGTTCTGCAAAAGAGAGCTATGAGAGCCATTTATAATCTACGTAGTCGCGATTCCCTTAGGGATCTATTTAAAGAAATTAACATCCTGACTGACCTGACTGGTGCCTAGTCAGTATATTTATGAAAACATCATGTATGTCAGAAAAAAATTGCATCTCTTTACAAAACGGTGTGAAAGAAATAATTATATTACTAGAGATGGAAATAAATGAGTTCAACCTAAATTTAGATTAACAAAAGTTCATTTATGGGGTACTGTGTTAAGTTCTATAATAAAATATATCCTAATATTCTTCAACTAAGTAAGAAAAAATTTAAAACTTGTATAAAACGCACACTATGTAAACAAGCATATGATTATATGGCTGATAACACTGTTTGGCAAAATACTGGTCCAGCTCCACAGCACTGTACATGAGTAGGTAGTTATTGTGGTCTTTAGGTTCTGCTTTTTCTAAATTTTATTTTTTATTTGACATGTATCTTTTTATGGATATTTTCATTATTATTTGTGTGATTGTTAATTTTACACAACATTGATATGATCTATAGTTATACTGTGTTGACATTGAAGGTATTATATTTTTTTAGTTATTTATTATTATGATTTTTTAAGCTTAATTTAGAAAATTTTGAATTGTTCATGTGAGAACTGTGTAGTCACTTATTTAGTTAAATGTCCTATGTTGCTTGGCAGTTCTTAGTATGTCATGCTCGCCTAGAAGTTCTGCCTGTAGTGGCGTATATGTCGGGTCCTTCGGTTCCCTTCAGTATGGTTGATCTGTACGATGGCTGGCGTGTGCGTCATGCTCGTGAACGGGTGCCGTTGGTCGGGGCTGGTCATCTCCGGACTGCTATTACTTAAATATGTCTAGTAGTAATTAGCGCGTCTATTTATATTTTAGAATAATAGGTATGTTACATTGTCCTCACATTTCATTTACGCCTCACATTTTATATGCAATGTAACCAGACATTTGTAAAAAACAATTTGAAAAAGAGTGTCCTTGGAGTTTCTTGCCTGTTCTTCTCCATAAGATCTATGTATTGGAACAGGCAACTAGCTTCACGACTGACTTAGTCTGACCGACTCCTACTCCTGACAATTCAAAAATACCTATTATTGGTTTAATTGAAATAAAGGGTTTTAATTTGATTTGATTTTATTTGGTTTCATTAATTAATAAAGAGCTCTAGTGTATCTATATATCATTATTATGTATTTTTAGCGTAACGGTCACGAGTTCAGTTCTCTCTCCAATAGACCCAATAGTGCCTGAGAATTTTATCAGGTTTACATGATTAGGAGAAATCTCAGGACAAGTTTTTCGGTTTCTTCTTTACTCTGGAACCAAAGCGAGATTTGCAACGCATAAATCCAACAGACCGTATTCTCTAGTTTTGTGATACATTATATTAACTGTGTACCTAAAGGTTGTGAAAAATTACAGTATACTATTCTTGGTTCACCAAATCATTGGAGAAGAAAAATGTACTTTGGAAACAACTTTGTCCAAACATTAAGTTAGGACATCCTCGTAGTCAGTTCAATTATATTCTGTGTGTAGAGGCGACAAAATGAAAGAAGTTTGGACATCCATTGTGCGCAATAGTCTTTGAAATTTAATAACAAAGAGAAAGTTAAGTTATTTAGTTATTACTATTCTTGCTTTAAAATTCAACTGAGACTCATGTTATTCATAAAATTGGTAGCAAGTAGCTTAAAATTTATGTATTGAACAAAACCGAACATCTAAAACCGATTGACGATTGATAAATATATTGAACACAATAAAAAGGTTAAACTAAAAATATAAAATACGAGAAAGTTCCTACAACGATTAGAAAAGAGCTGATAATCTTCGAACGTTTCGAAGTTTTAAGAACATTTTAGATCAAGTTATCTTTTTTTTTTTAAATATCTTTCAAACAAAACTAACTATAAAGCAAAATTAAGTAAATTAAAATCAATTCATCCGTTTGATATGGTAAACAGATACACAGACATAAATACCGATACACAGATACACAAATACCCTAGTTGGACTTATACTTATAACAAGCAAGTACAGTTTTTTTTTTAAAGTGCATTTTTTCAGGATTCTTTCAGGATTCCTTATAGTTCTAGCAAGACGTCTTGAGCCTTTGAGAAAATATTGATATACTGTTTTACAAACTTTGCAGCTTCTAAGATATACAGACTGGGCAGTGTCACTGTTAGATGGTATAGGTGTCCCGAGCAAGTGTATTTACGGTGGGGGCTTAATTTATTCTATACAAACTTATTTGTTTTAAATCATGTGTACAGCAGGTACGTAATTCTTTAGACACCAACTGAAAGGTCACATAGTTTAACTGTCATAAATTTGACCGTTCAGTCCGTTTTTATCCGTGACTGCGCATTCCAAATGTAACATTTTCCGAACATCAATTTTGTCACGTACAATACGAAACGTTTATAAATATTGTTGTTATTGATTTATTTATAGTCAGCTAACATTCAAAGGCTGTGTCACGGTTTGTCACGTGTGACACACGTCGTCCGGTTCAATTGTTAATAAATGCTAGCAGTTTCCGCTCCTGTGCCTGGACAATTGTGGTTTAAGTGATGAGCGAATTCTATAAAGGGAGATTGGAAAACAAATACTATTTTCTATTTCTTGTGTTTTGTGACATATGCATTCCATAAAGGTGTAATTGGTGGTGTCCAAAATAAAAATAAAGAGAGTTAAGTGGGAGAGCCATGCTTCGGCACGTATGGCCCGGCTCGACCGGATTGATACCACGGCCTCACGGAAAACCGGCAGTGAAGCAATGCTTCGTTGTATTTCACCGAGTGAGTGGGGTTACCGGAGGGCCTAACCCTTCCCTCTCCCCCCACCTTCTTCCTCTAGGAGAGTAGGTCCCCACTTAATTTCCGGCACAACGCACTCGTGACTCTGGAGTTGCAGGAGCCCATGGGCTACGGTAGTCACTTACCATCTTGTGACCCGTCTGCTCGTTTGACGCCTTTCCCTTAAAAAAAATAAGAAACAAAAAAAAAATCACTTCAGCAATTGTGCTACGTAAAAAACCGCGCACCGAGGGTACCGTAAACAAACAAGCTTGTATGTAGATGCTAGATAGTACGTCCATCTCGGGAATCAATTCTCGAAGATATTTGCTAGTTATTCCAAAAGACAAACTTAACTTTGCAGTTCTAGAAATACTCTCCCATACATCCTTATACGACAAAGTCAACTTTCCATACCCAGAATATAAGTTTGTAATCACAAAAGATACTTTTTTATGTCACGAATTAACGACCTTCGGATTTTTCCCTTTACTTGTGCTGTGAGACCTCTTACAAAATTCCATGATTCTAGGTCAATGGGAAGTACCCTACAGGTTTTGATATATCTGCCAAATGTTAAAATTTGTTAAAATGTAAGGCTTAAATAGTCATATCTTTTGAGTGCGTTAACTTAGAAGATTGATTATTTTACAGCTTTAAGGTACCACAAGCAAGTATTTGATATAAATTTCAATTTGATGTCTCTGCTGGCACCTGGGAAAAAAGGCCTTGACATACAGAGAGCCGGACAACGAAGTGATCCTATGAGGGTTCCTTTTTTTCCTTTTGAGGAACTTGAGGAACCCTAAAAATGAAATTTTTAAAGGACAAAATAACAATGATATCTTAACCGATTTATTAATCTTAAATATTTATGATACTGGAGAAGTAAGTACTATGGGTTTAGTACCGGTTGTTAAAACGATGCATATACAGAAAATATAAACACATCACACAATGCTGTGTGCTATGTCATTATCATAATTCAGACATAATTTTTTTGTGACAAAATAAGAATCTCTTGAATCTAAGTTATTAAAGTTGAAGATTTTTATATCGTGTACCAACACCCAGCAAAAACGTAATCGTTCACGTTTGACGTTAGACCACGTAAAATTACCGACGCGGAATTTTATTTATTTGACAGACGAACGTGAATCCACCGCCGTTGGTAAGATTAAAGTTCCATTCTTTAGATGTCTTTCGACGACAAATTACCTTTTCTTGGAACTGAAAGATAGAAAATAAATATTGTTCCGTTGATACAAGAATTTTAACCTTTTAAAACCCTTGCGTCATTAACGTAATATCTTAAATTATACCCACATAGGATACCAAATCCCTCACAAAGGAGAAAATTTATTGTGCAAAAATATCTTTTAATCAAATTCAATATATAAATTCTTTAGTCACTTAGTCAGAAGCGGGGCTTAAAAGCTGCTTCGAGGAAAAAATAAATTCTTAACAGACCAAATAATGGAGATAAAAAAGATTATTGGAATCGCTATGATCGATTGTTGAGCTGTGACATCATTCCCTTACTTGGTTTATGTCGTTCGCACACTTTATAACTGATCAAAAGATGTCTCCGTGAATTATGGGTTTGTAAGCTATCAACGGGGCTAAAAGAAATTCTCGCCAAAGAAATATCTCTTTGAAATTTTCTAACAAAGTATCTTTTCAAGCACCTACTTTTGAATAGACTATTTTAATCTACCGGCATATATCTTATATATACTGAAGATTCCTTAAAATAGACTTTTTATATAGCCTAAGATTCCAATAGTCAAATGAGCGCGATTCTAGTTTCAGGAGTTAATATTTCTTTATAATTTCATTTATAACTAAGACTATACATGAGATCAGACATCACACATTCTTTTGTGAAGATTAAGTATTAATGACAAGGACCATACTTTGTTAAAATTTATTTAACCTCTCTAAGGCTAAATGCTCATGTTAAAGGTAGTTTGCAAGGTCCATGAATTACATCCATCCCCACTGAAGGTGCACTGGGATAATTTAAAATTTTGCACAAAAACAAAGGCGCGGCAAATCGAAATCGTCTTGTCACTAACCTCACTCGTTGCCTTGCCGGAGAAAACGCTCGTTTTTATTAGTAAAAACCTTTTAAATTAAATATCCAAAAAAAAAAATTCAAAATATTCTCTACTGTGTTCTTGTCCCAACATTAAATTTTAATGCTTTCCTTTTAACGAGCTACTATACTTCTCTATTTTTTCTTAATATTCATAACCTCTCATATTATTTCTATTACATTTGTAACTTCAGAATAGTAATTAATTTGGTTCAAGTTTTTTTTGTTAATATAAAGTCAAAACAAATTTCAATTTCTATTTTCTCCATTATACATTTTATGTATAATGGAGAAAATAGAAATTGAAATTAGAGGTACTAATGTTAGGAAAGTATGATATGCTTAATGACTATGAAGAAAAAGATTAGACATGAGTACGTTAGGAGAAATTTTGATCGTACTATGGACACATTGTATGAAAAGAAGAAAATCATGTGATAAAAACTTTGGAAATTATGATAAGTGACTGGGCTGCATTATAAACGAGTCGCTTCTATTTTTCTAAATAATTATAATCCTGGAACGTTTAAGATTAGAGTGAATAGGGTTCTCTAGGATAGGCGTGTACTATCTTCGTCTTCATCGTCACTTTCCATCAGTGAGTCGGAGGACTAAGACCTATTCCATTAATCAATTAAAAAGAAAACAAAAAAATACCTAAGAATATGTAGATAATCGAGATAAAGATACGGCTTAAACTGAAATTACATGATATAGATACAGTAATATAATGTAATACCCTACACTATGATAATGAAAACACGACTGTAGTGAAACTACTGTGGCGTGTTCAGATACTACTTTATTACTCTTCTTGGTAGTAAATTGTGTTAGTATTTATAGTCTAGTAATAATTGTGTGTGAGCTAACATATACACACACATTCAAGAAGAGATTCAGCTACCTAGTAATAGTATTAAGTAAATAACTTATACGGAAACTATGATTATGTTATTGGGGTCGATGTTTTTGAGGTGACATACATAGTTGTGTATTGAGATCTAATAATAACATGCTTACAACTCCTATATGTCACGATTAGGTTGTGTGGATTTTCTGTGCGCTAAGCAGATCAGAGCTCCTCTTTTCGTTACTATTTTGAAATGTTTAGCGAAGGTCAATGATTGTCTCATTTAAAATTTGAATAATCGTTTATTTTGTACTAAAAATATCATCGGTTGGTTTTCAATCTAATTTGTTTGAGATCCAGCAGTCAATCGGGGTTGAAATTTATTAGGCTTAATTTTTTTTATGTTTTATCTACTTTCAATTCATTAAGAGCGTACCCACTAACTTGTGTATTTATACTTCATTCACTGTTATTTGTTGTTGCTTGCAACAAGTAGATATTAGATATTAGTGTCAATTCTGCTGTAAATATTTTTTTATTTTATCTTAATGATACATATTTGAACTTTTGTAGCATTGAATTAAATAAGAAAAACATTCAACAAGACTTTTTATCTAAGATTGGTAAAAAAATTAATGAAACTGTACACATACGACAATATTAAACATTATCAAAACTTTAATGTCATATCAGATGATGGTTAACTTTTGTTTGAGTCTAACGTTTCTTTTTATATGGTCAAAATTTACAACAAAAATACTAATGAAGATGGGAAGAGACCAGATCGTATGTCGTTACTGCCATGGAAGATGGGTAGGCAGTTGGTGTGGGACGCAACCTGCGTTGACACCCTCGCGCCATCACATCTTCCAAGTACAGCTAGTTGTGCTGGCGCTGCTGCTGCATCAGCAGAAAACCTCAAACGGCGTAAATACAATAATTTAATTGGTAACTATGTTTTTGAGCCGTTTGGGGTCGAAACGCTAGGGTCATGGGGTCCGAGTGCTCGTTCCCTTTATAAGGAATTAGCTAAGCAACTGATCGACACTTCTCGTGACCAGAAAGCGGGCCTTTTTCTTGCACAGAGAATTAGCATTGCCATTCAACGTGGCAATGCTGCCAGCCTTCTGGGAACACTGCCAGTAGGCAACGATGCCGAGGAATTTTATGACGCATGCATGTAAATAGCTTATATATAGAAATAGATAAAATTAATGTATAAACTAAATTAAATATTTAATTTTAAGAAACCAAAAATCGACCAACAACATAATCGGCATAATTAGTTAATGTTTTTGCCCTAAATTAACAATTCATTGTTAATGTCAGTGTCATTAAGCCCTGGAAACACAATTTAAATCAAATCATGAATTGACACATGAATTTGTCATCACTAAATCATAGTTTTTTTTGTGTGGAATCCTCCAGATAGCACCCTTCCGACGGCAACGAAACGATTACCTCTGAGGGAAACCAACTACAACCATACAGCATCCCGGTTCTTAGAGGGTTTCTTGCTTGCAACCTCACACTTCCGGTCCGTTACCAGTCAAACAGGGGTTTTAATCAGAACACGTCCACCGCACCAAAGGGTCCAAAGACTACTAAGTAGTGTTATAGCAACGCCCGTTGGTGCTAACACTCCTTAACGTAAGTATGGCAGCAAAAGTTATCCAACTTTTGCTGCCATACTTACGTTGGTGCTAACACTCCCTCGTAAACCGTCAGACGTGATTTTAAGGACACGTTGTGACTTTTCACAAAAGAGTGCAAGGTTCTGCCTACAATGATTTTATGCTTTCTACACTTTGAAGAAGGCAGAAGACATATGAAAGTAAAATTAATGCCGTAGCAATGCTTCTAAAAGACTAATTGATACAGTGACGAATGATAAAAAATGGTGTAGGTTGTAGGAAAATGTAATAGTGACAGGAATCAATGAAGGAATACTGCGAATGGTTTGAGCATGCTCAAAGGATAAGTGAAGAGTGAATGTCTAAAGGAGTTTGTTAGGCTCTGTGAGTGGGCGAGTCCATGCGGGTCGGCCTTGAAAGGCGTATACTGCCTAAATAGACGGTATACTGAAGAAGAGTCAAGTTAAAAGCATCTATAACTGATGAACGTGTATGAAAGGTCTTATGTATGTAGAAGACGCTCAAGCTGCGTGACAGGATCGTGATAAAATGCACTCTATCACCTCTGCCTACCCTGGACGTGAATAAGGGGCGAAAATATACCGAAAATTGTAGTTTGAAGTTTCCCGTACGATTTACTTATAACGGTGTTTCATATATTTTTTTGTATTTTTAGACACAACACACGGGGTAAAATTGGAAAGAAAGGATTGGTACGCACAAGTGACATCTATAGGCACCCATGGGTACCGGTAACCACTTTCCTTCAATGTGTCAGTGAGCTATGTGCTTATTTTAGGTGTATAAAAAATGAGGTTATGTTTATAAATACTAAAATAACATAATATATGTAGAATACTCAGGCACAGGACTAGGCATTATTTGGGCACACTTAAAGTGAACTCGCCCTTTCGTAAGCCAACACCCTTTGCCTAGATTCTGCGTAACGCCGATAGATGGCGCTTGTGTTCCTTTCCGGTGAATTTATTATGGAATGCGCTCTAAGCATCCGTACTAATGACCGAAAATGCGATATATATAATACAATCTAGTAAATCAATCAAGACAATGCATAATTATTATGTAGCCCTTATTGAAAAAAAAACAACAAAATTTGTCTGCTGTCATACATATTTAAAACCTCTGGCAATAATGAAAAGTGACAAAGCTGACACATCCGTTTTAATCCACCTTTTAACACGCACTGGAAATGTTACAAAGTCGAATTTTTTTACGGTACAGTCAAAGAATTTAATTTTTTAACGCTCGTAAATTAATTACTGAGATTTCCCTACTCACTTTAGTTTAAGAGTTCCTGTCGTCAATTTCTGACAATGGTAAAAAAAATAGAATATGAAAGAATACCACTTTAGTGGCCTTTTGACGAGACTCCGTTGTCAGTCTGTTCAAAAGGATTTTTAATTTGACTTTTTTCAGTTTGTTACGCAGCGCACATCTAACGAATAGAGTTCGGGTGCTTTTTATTGAATTTTCGTAACAAAATGGAGGCTCTGCGGGAGATAAAAAGTGGGCTCAGTTTCCACTAGTGATACGGTTATACTCAACACAAAAAAGTGTTTTATAGGTATAGAGTTTTAACGGGAATTCGTTCGGGCCCGTCACA
Organism: Callimorpha dominula; assembly: GCA_949752705.1. Classification (NCBI taxonomy): domain Eukaryota; kingdom Metazoa; phylum Arthropoda; class Insecta; order Lepidoptera; family Erebidae; genus Callimorpha; species Callimorpha dominula. Next base: position 23,988,730 of record OX456999.1, on the reverse strand, counting down.
AAAAATAAATTCATTTTAAAATTAATTCTCTCTTATTTAAAGGAAACATAACACACCCGTCAGTGAACATCAGTGAATTCCTGAAAACTGACAATAACAAACTTGTAATAAATGAATACCATTTTTTATACACTAAATACTTTCGAAAGAAAGTAATGTATGTATACATAATATATTTACTCTTAATTGTGTACTTTCAAATATATTTCGAAGCATATTGCATAAATATGATAGACTAGCCATAATTATCGCCTGCGGTATTTCCGGACCGATACGATGTTCAAACATTCAAGAAAAGAGCGTACTCGCGTATCTCAAAGGCCGGCAACGCACTTGTGACTCTTGAGCTGCAGGTGTCCATGGGCGACCTGTCTGCTCGTTAGTCCCCTATAATATAAAAAAAAACATAATAGATTATATCAATGGTAAGTATATGCTTCATGGTACTTGAAGAATATAAGTGACGTCCATAACACGTGAAGTACACAATTTGTTCGAGTTAAGAAATAGAACTTGAATTTAGACTTTATAAAAGGTTACTTTTAGAGTTAACCTGATTAAAAGCTTGTGGATATGGAAAAGTGTGTATTGACTTACTATTGTAAGAGACATGATTGTGATACTGAAAAAAAAACTAAGTATAAACATATTATACGGTTGACTGGTAGAAAATACCTACGGCATTAAGTCCACCTCATGCAATGTATCTACTTACTTGCTATTAAACTCGAAAATCAATATTGTTCCTTGTAATCTTCGATGCGAAACATTCAAACAAATAGCGCAGTGCTATTACAATAGAAAATATCTTCGGATCGCGGTTAACACAAGCAAATGGTTATCAAAAAGAATATAAGTGCGTGTAACACGGGAATGTCCCCATCCAAACGTATAACAGGGACCAGAGCAGTTAAGGAATGGTTTTACTAAATAGTCTAGTAGTAGTAGAAATATACAGCATTGAAAAGGAAGTGTGTGATAGCTCAGTAATCTTAAATAAAATTAGTGTAGTGAACTAAAAGGAAGGAACTATCGAGCAGTCAGATGCATTACCAAAGAAAATGACCTGACTTTTCACAGGATTTAAAGTAAGGCTATTTTCTGCACTCCAAGTAATACGCGCTAAATCCTTATCTATAATATCTATGGCTTCCTATGTCAGTCCTAGAATACCGGGTGTATTATAAAGATTTATAAGTCCTCATCTGGTAGGATGAAAGAAGATCAGAGCCAGCAGATATGGTTAGTACATATATTGTGAAGAGTAATAAAGATAAAACTACGCCTGTGACATACAAGCAAAGGAAATATAACACAAAGAAAGGGTTTCTTCGATTAGAATACATTGACGACAGCCAGACAAGTAGTTATGAAACTACACGAGTATCGTTGGATTTGTAATATGATTGTAGTTGTTGTTGTCCAAGTTGTGTTTAGATTAGGAAATGTACAAATTTGATTGCAGACACAGATTTTAAATATTTATACTACAACCAATTTTAAATTCTTTATTTGACAGACTATAGTCTCTCAAGAATAAGCAGACCAATATACCAGTCGCGCTCATGGAACGCCCCCTTAGCATTCCGCAGCGCAGACCGTGATTGCCAAGATCAAGGGAATTGCTTAGTAATTCCCCTGCAATATTCCGCTTTAATGCCGCGCTGTGGGGAGTGTAATATGAGATTTTTTTCCTTTGTACCAACTTTCAAGAATAAAGGAAATGTTAGTATTAGTTCTGAACCGGCTACAAAAGTAAGTAAGCTATATATCTGGTCTTATCTTAGTCATAACAAGAGGAAATTCTATTGTTTTTAATATTGGCGGTGGCTTTATTCTAAGTTCAAATTGTCTGCTATCTATACAGTGCTAAGAAAAATGTAATCATATTTTAGTATCATTAAGTATAGTAGTACTTTAATTACTTCAAAGAAGAAACAGGCAGTCTAAAAGAAAATTTAATAAATAAATATAAGTATTTATTTCTTTATACAGACCTTTCTTTAGGCAATTGTTGCTGATGATTGAATGCTGATCTTTGCCGCTATTGTATAAATTGACTGTTACCATTAATAGATTAAAACCTGGTTCTTCTTTAAATTGCTAAGTCTTCTTCCTTGAGCTTTTCACTTAATCTTCTATGTTTTCATGAAAAAAATAAGTTCTTTCATTTTCTTATACTTTTTACGAAATGGAGTGTACTGAAAAAGGGTTAAGTTAAAATCACCCGTCGAGCGCATATGAATCGTCCGATAAATGTGGAAGAGGAGCGAGGTGTGAGTATGTCAGGATCGTTGCAAATGGCACTCTATCGGCTCTGCCTACCCCGGACGGGAATAAGGTGTGAGAATATGTTTTGTTTAGTTGTTGTTTTGAGTGTTATCATATGTAGGTAATGTAAGCTTATGCAGTGTTTTGTGAATTTGAGCGAATGTCTTTCAAACATTGATTTTTGGAATGAAGTTCCTTATCGCAAGTTACGGGCGCCGTTACGATGCGCGCTTACTGGAAAAAAGTCTAAGCGCAATGAAAAATGCTGACCACGAGTTGATTTATTTTATTTTTACGCCATCTGTGGATTCTGAGCGATACTACTTTAATTTGATGTTGGTTGTATACTAATCCTACTAATATTACAAACGTGAAAATTTGTGAGGATATTTGGATGTATGTATGTATACTATTGAAAAAGAGGGTCCTTGGAGTTTCTTGACTGTTCTTTTCCATAGGATCTACGTATTGGAAAAGGCAAATAGCTTTCACGACTGACTTAGTCTGACTGACTCCTACTCTTGATGATTCAAAAATACCTATTATTGGTTTAATTGAAATAAATGGTTTTAAATTTTGATTTTGGATGTTTGTTACCCTTTCACGCCAAAACTACTGACCCGATTGCGATGAAACTTGGTATGTAGATAACTGGAGACTTGGATTAACATATAGGCTACTTTGCCGTAACTTTTTATCCCAATATTCCCACGGGATTGGGACTTACGCGGGTGAAACCGCGGTTCGCTGCTAGTTATTCATATATTAACTAGGGCAACTTTGACAGATGGCTCAATTTTAATTTCGAGTTTTACATTATTTACTACTAGCAACCCGCCCCGGCATCGCACGAGTAGCAGAGACATCTTCAACAATCATCATCATATTTCAATCAATTTACACAAATTTTTAACAAATTATACACCTGCCTCATGAATCACTTTGCTTATTAGTGAAAACCGCATGAAATTCCGTTCAGTAGTTTTTCAGTTTATCGCAAACAGATAGACAGACAGACAGACGCGGCAGGGCATTTTATTTTATAATATGTAGTGATAGTCATATTTTGATAAAATTTATTCAATTCAATAAATGTATATATTTATAGCAAGTAGTTTTATAGTTATTTTCAAATCAATTACATGTATGTGGTTGATAAGCAGTTTCTAATACCTATAATTAATAATAACACTCGCGTAAATCATTATCTACCCTACGGATGATCACACAATGGCCTATAGTAAACTGATATGGTCGGCTTTTATTCCTACAATCAAAACAAACCATACAGAATAGTACTCCCCCTCCCTGTTTGGAAGTCGGTAAAAATATTATGTGGCCTTAGAGATTTCCACTTTACGAACGTGAATGCCCAAAAGGTCAGTATTTCTTGGAAACCTTTTTACAACATTGAGGAATTATGTATTTTACGTTATAATATGCTCTCGTGAGGTCCTTTTATAGAAATATGGTCTGAGTTATATTCAAGGACTAAATTAGGAAACTCGTTCCCCCTAGGAGTAAAGCTTATAAGACACAGACGTTTTATTCCATTTAACACTTAAAAGGCTCTCTTTGAAGACTGTACTGCGTTAAAGCATTCAATTGCAACTTCAGGGATCGCAAAAACAGTGCAAATATTCCTATGTGTAAATGTGTCTAAATGCATGAGGCTATGTATTTATTTATTATATTTGTGTTTACAAAAAAGAAAACTAATGATATCCTAATATTTACCACACGTGTTCAGTAATTTCAAATTTACAAAAAAAAAAATATACTTTAAAATGTTGTCAACTAATTTTGCTGTAAATAAGTGTATCTAAGTTTGAAATGTTGATACGACGGGCACTTTAATTGATCATCCGACCCTGTTGCTAATAGAAATAGAGGACCGCCCAACGCTAGAATCGGGAAATTTACATTGTATAATATGTATACATATGTGAAGGCAAATCCTATTATACTATTTACAATGGTTGTCCAAGTTAACAATGAGTTGATGAATGATGATGATGACTGATGATGCCAGTAGATAAAATATGTTTAAATCGCTTTGTTAAGCAGTTTGCTAGCAAACCCAACACTAGCAGATAGTGTAGGAAGTTCAAACGTTCACCTAAGACTCAACTTTAATGATATGATATAATAATCGCTAAATAAATTGGTCATATCACCATTCATTTTTAAACTATGTAGCTATGCAATACACATAAAAACTTTGGTGTTCGTATTAATTATTTATTTATCATCGTTTCGCCCCGCTTGAAACGCTATTGATAACACTTGTCAAAGCTCATATAATATTCCTTTTGTTTTTTCTTTCGATGGTAAACTCCATCCACGCAGTCGCATTTGTTTCCCAAGGGGATCTGGTAGACGGTAAATTAGCCTTTGTTTTAGGTTTGTAGCCACTAAATGTCGTTCGAATGACCCTTAAACAGGTAGCGGTTTTTACTTTTACCTGAGTAATTTTAATGATTATTGCTTTAATGTTGATTGTTTTTAAGTTTTATTTCCTTACATATGTGACTTTGATTCTAATATTTGATAAAAACTCGTTTCAAAAGTTAGCTATTTTAAAAAAGCTTTACTATTATGCTTAATTGTTATCCTCTTTACAAATAGCTGGTATACGTATCGGGGCTAAACATAATGTACAGTTTCATTAACTTACTATTAGATAAACTTTAGCCAAAACTTAGTAATATCATGTACCTACGTGCACTACTTAATATTAAGTTCAAACATTGTTTTTTAAAGCCCACTATCTTAAGATATATACGTTATAGTAACATGTAGACTAACAAGACAATGAACATATAATAAACAATTCTTTACAGGGGTATTGGTCCATATTCTGTTACTTCACTCGCTAAATTAAAATTCACAAAATATTCTTCATATAAGATGTAAACCTTGTACACTTCAAAACAAGGTCTTATTTCAATTTGAAATAAGTAGGTTACATATGTCGCTATCGAAATAAGCAATTCATTTGTCGACTAAAGTATGATACGCTTAAATAAACTTTAATACCACGTAGCGAGAGCCGCTATCCGTTGAATGCCATCTCTTTTGCTCTGTGTTTTTAGTAAGCGTATTCGTAGGTGTCGATTAAAATAACGTCATCTTAGTTCGTTTTAAACGAGTTTTTATACGGCAATTATACAGCATTTGAATAAATGGAAATAAAGTTGAGTATACGTTGACAGGTTTTAGTGAAATTTAGTGGCGCTGAGAAATAGATGCCTGTAACAAATAGACCTTATTACGAAGAACACAAGCTTGATTTCATATGAAAAAATTAAGTCAGGTTTTAGTTTAGTCGAGTCAATAGAATCGGCACCATTATTTGCCAAAAATGATATCCTCAGAGTAAGTGCAATATTTTCCCTGTTCAAGTGTATATTGAGACGCTAAGTCCTAAGCTTGGAATTCAGACATAAAAAACGTGACGTATACAATTCTGACGTCTCAATATCCACTGGAGCAGGGAACATATTGCACTTACTCTGAGGATATCATTTTTGGCAAACAATACCCCTCTAAAGAATTGTTTAAGTGATGCAGGGTTTTAGAAAGATACGATTGCCGAACACAAGACACCCTGACTTCGAACAATTAACTCTAAAACATACAGGTATGTATTATACTGTACCATGTAGAAGGAACCGCTTTCGATAAATTACGTTACTGCAGTGAAGTGATTTATGTAATTTCCTTAGTTTCAATTCCAATATCGAACGTGTTCGCACCGAATGCAATGTCTCAAATGAAAAATATTAAGTCTCCGATTTAAAAAATACTCAGCCAGTTTTGTAATATAAGTTCCATCACATTGTTTATTTTCAGAAAACGCAAGAAACTTTTCGACACTAAGTTCTTATAGTTGTGAAATATTGTTTACTGCTGTGTCGTTTCAGTCTAGATTATGAAATTCCGGGAGTGTTATGAAATTTGTTTGGAGCGTCTCCTGAGTGCACTACGTTTGAGTGTAGAGAAGATGGCGGCTGCGTAATGCGACTTAATGGACTCGGTACTCTGGAATCCGATGTTATAAAACTTAGACGTATTTTAAGATCATTGTTGTTTGTTTACCACACGTATAGCAGGCTTAAAAAACCTCGTAGTACCTAAACTTGTTAACTTTTTGGCTACCCTTGTAAGAGTCGTACTTTTCGATGACTTCATCAAACAATCTGCAACTTGTATACTCCTTGCAGGAATTTCGTTCCCAACATGATATTCGATCCACAACGCTAAAGAAAAATTTGGTCCTCAGACGATCCAACAGAGCAGCAATATCAAAAATTACATTAAAAGCTTTAAATTTTTTTTTTCCCACGGTGTAGTAATACCAAACTTAACCTTAAAATCACTCAACCAGAAGTTCATGGGACATTAATGATGGAGTAATTTGGGCAGCAAATCTTTGAGGATAATAAAATAAGCGTACTTGTAAATCATGTCTTTTCATACGTACCTACTATGATTTTTGTAATAGGTAGATAGAAAAAAGCTTTTAATCAGTTCATCAAAACTGTAAAACAGTGATAATTATAAATAATAACCCAGAATATAGTATAGTACATCTTAACACTAGATACTATAGAGCACCTTGACCAGCACTTATATTTCTGCTACTGAGAAATATCATCAGAGCTCAAAAGCGGTGGATATAGGACAAGGTGGGTAAAGTGATGTATATACACGATATTGCTTAACATTATTGTTTATACTCTCATACTACTGGGAAGACTTTTATTCTTCTAACTTCTTTTTTTTTTTTTTAAATAATAGTTTTGGAAAACTGCAAAAACGCACTTTAATAGCAAACCTAATTAAAAAGTAGAAAATAATTCCGCTGTCCACCTCCTGGCTCCATCATCAGAACATAGTTGCCAAACCCAATCTGTTGGATTCATCAAAGTGAAGCTAACAATAAAAGCATGTTGAAAATGTAATCGTTTAAATAAATTTTACGAGTTAGACAACGAAAAGCAATCATAAGCATTTACAAAGCACAGTTTTGGCAGTCATCATCTAGGAACTTATTTACTTAAAATTGGTTTTGAAAACAGCTTTTTGGAATATCTAGAGCATTCCCTACCTACCTTGAGGTTCAAAAATATTAATAATTAGATGAATCAAGGGACAAATTAATAATCCATACTAAACAGTGTGTCTAAAATCTATTCCTCACATATGTAGTTTACTATACGTACATAAGTACCTAAACTATACATTCTCGTACACTACGAATACCAATATACAAAGTAATGTACCAGCGCTCTGGTCATCTAAGTAAATGTTGCAAAAGTGACAGAACAAAGTTATGGGAATTAAAACCAAAAGTCGCATAATTTAAAAAGCTAGATGTGGCCGCAATATCCAAAGTGGATATGGTTTCAGGGCAGGTGTTCACAAGTCTGCGGTCGTTGCCCCGTGTCGCATTATACAATAAATCCCGCTAACTTACTGAACAAACTCCACCTCACTGCGAATGTTATGTTTCAGGAGAAAACCCGCTCTTACAGATTACCTAGATGAAGTTTGTGAAACGAAAACTTGTAGTACAAGAGAGCACTTAATAGCTGCGGGCTTTAATACCACCATGTCTCTGTATATAGTATACAAACATAATAATGGTATAGAATGTTTTTTTAGTTGAACGCACTAATCTCTTAAACTATCTGTTGAATTTGACAAATTACGTTTTGCATTTAATTGCCTAATCCTTTGTGAGCTTGCTTAGGAAGGTATTTTTAATATCAAAGTCTTAAAGACTTCTTTTGCTGGTGGAAATGGGCCACAGTAGTGGTAATAAGATATTGTTGTAAGGACGCAGTAAGGCATGGCAAGTCACATTTTCATTGCCGATATTGAATTACCTCAATAGCCGTTGTTCGGTCATACGGCTCGTGATTTCGTATCAGACTTTTATTTTAACCTAACCCTTTGGCGGGAGAAAATTTGGATCATCTTGATTGGGATTTTCCATGTAAGTTTGAGTTTAATTGATTTGCCTCACCACATTTTTTTTTTATTTGTTTCATGCTTCTCACTGACTTCAAACAGACCAGTAGGTACCTAGTGCCTTCATAATGTTACCTATTTTTTTAAAAGTGCCACGTGTATATATCTTCTATTAAGTTTGAAATCGATAAGTTTTCACTTGTCAGTGCACCTTCTTGGCGGTTTTGGAAGTCGATTAAACTTTACTTAAAGTGTTTATAATTATTTTTTTCTTTGTATGAAACAAGCTAATGATAAATTCAACTTGTAGTAGAACACAGTTGTTTAATTGCTTTTGTATTCCTTTCAATAAAGCAGGGCTAGTTAATCTGTACCACTAAGGTATAGATTAGCTTATTTCTCCTTATTTATAAATTTCTGAAAGCCGGCTTACCACCAAAACCTCTTGCTTTCATCTTTGGTAGTATACTTACCTACGTGTACGTAGGATGAAATTCGAATCGCAAGTGTGTAGCTATTGCCCTACAGTTCTACTAGTATAAGAACTAGTTTTATTCGTATCTTTGACTATTTAAGTAGTCTATCATTGGGCTCTTTTTAGGATAATTCAGTAAATTATACGTAAAACAATTGTAATTAATAAACCAAAGATAGAAATAATTAATCATGACGTAGACTCGAGCTCCAAAATGTTTTCATAAATAAACGTTATTAAGATACAAACATGCTGTTAATTAGCAAATAGCTCTCAGCTATGATGTTATTACAATTACAACTATGGATGTGAAATAAATGCTTCCGGCTTAATTAATAATATGCCTGTTTCTGTGTAAATGTAGGTTTTGCATTACGCAAATAAAATTTAAGCACTTTATCTTATTAATTAAGAGGATTTAATTAAAAAAAAACTGTCAGTCTTAGGACTGCACGTCAGAAGTAAAAACATAACTGACACATCTGTCATCTGAGCGTGACGGTCACGCGAGTTGAGTGCTTTTTCCCTATACAAAAAGTGGTCAACGCGTGCCTAAAGAAGTTTTGACTTCAAAAAATTGTTAATAAGTAATTGTGAGTTTCCGATCAGAAGTGTTCATTTTTGAAGAAAGTGATGCCCATCAAACTAGTGACATCTAGTGACATCCATCAAACTGCCGTACATTCGGTGTTTATTTTAGCATATGAATTGCGCACACAATAAGTACCTACTTTATTGAACTAATTATATTTTTAAAGATTAATTAACAGTGGATCTATATAATGTATTATTAGCGTGACGGTGCGAGTTTAGTGTTTTTCCCCATAGCAAAAGTGCACAATGTGCCTATAGAATTTTTCACTTTGAAAAATTGTAATACATAATTGCAATGCATGGCAACTACTGGCATATATCTCACGAAATTGAAACTAATAATTTTTATTATACAGGCACTGGTTGAGTCAATAGCTGACAATATTTTTAGAAGCTTGAAAGAGTGTAACCGTTTCAAAACAACTTTAAGTTGTGAACTATATTGATCATACATATTTGGCACATTCGAATTGAGTGATACAATATACATCATAAATATTTAATAACTTTAACTACAAGTAACTAACTAACTAACTAAAAGTTCACCTACAAATACTGTATGAAAACTGATAGCAGGTAGAGGTAAGTTCTGTGCAATTACTGCCGCATCACAGTAATTACACCTTGCAAAATTAAATACGTATGTTACTGCAACTGAAAATAAAAATACTTCGTTATCACTTTAGTGCTTATATTAAATTCATCTATGGTAATTACAGATACATTTTAAAGGAAAAAATTGTGACTTGTTAGCTCAAAGGGGTTAAGTTTTGATGAGTCTTGATCGAAGTTCTCTTTCAGTGGAACACTGCTACTTGACTACAAAAAGTAGGTTTTAACTTACTTAATTAAACAATAGTCAGAAAGTAAAATATATGCGTAAATATGATCATGTCTCAGAATTAAGAAAAAAGCTCAAGTGGTTACCTATTTGTCATCGCCAGAACGCTCATATTCTCTCTTTGCTATACAGTATACTGTTTAACCCTCATACCTCAGAAAATCTGATATTGAAAGTGCCGGTACATTCAACAACTTTTTTTGATAAATCATTTATGGTTCTCTCCGTTCGTTTGTGGAATGAATTACCGGTACGAATTCGACAAGCTGAAACCATTACATCTTTTAAAAAAATGGTAAAGCAACATTATCTGTCACTATAATTATATCCACTAAGTAGCTGTAATGTGTGTGAATGTGTATATGTATGTAATTAATTAGTATTTGTCAATATTTAGAATAGTACGCCATCAACTACTATGTTTTTATTAAATAATTTTGAAATTATCTCCATCCTAAAGGTTGTCTGGTAGAGATCGCTTTTAGCGATAAGACCGGCCATTGTACTCTAGTTTGTAAGTTATTTATTTTCAACTGTTTTTTATTAATGGTGTACAATAAAGATTATTCTATCTATCTATCTATCTATGTTCGAAAGCAGCCTTGAGTGACATGATATTATCAACAATTACTATTTAATTCAAAGATAAAACAAAAGGTCGAACATAGCGACATTCTTAGAAATGCTTAGGTCCTATCTTAACTTCTAACGCAATTTCATCGAGAGTTACACATAGCGTCTAAGATTTTCCATCTTAAAGTTTCATTCGCTCCTGAACAGACTAGTGTGAAACTTGCAAGACTGCCGAGTGGCTCAAAGCATAACTTCGCGAAGAATGCGACAATGACACCTTAGGATCCAAATGGGACCCGAGCTTCGAGCCGGTGGAAGGTTGCAAAGAATTTCATTTAACCTAGTTTTACTATCCTAGAGTTCAGATCTCATTTCAAAGACTTCCATGTGCTTCCATCCTTAAAACGAACAAAAAAAATTGTAACTGAGATTGACAACGTTAAATTCTAGGGATAATAATTAAACAATAACCGCATAAGTTAGTTGTGCCCAGAATTAAGTATTTATTAAAAAGGCTTTATGTTCTCTCAAAATCGATAATGGCAGGTGGGCAGGACGCTATATGCATGCGAGCAAGAATGTTATTATATTATAGAATAATAAATTTAGTTGATGTAATAGGTATGTAGGTAAAATATGTGGGTTTTTCATAACATAGTTACAAGAAATTTATAAAGATCTTATATAATAATAATAATCACTATTTTTTATATTTTTAAATATATTTGTTTTTTTTATAGTGAATGTATTTAAAACTGTAACTTATATTTAAGTGAATTATTTTCTATAATAATAACTTCAAACATCTCACACACGGCCGTCTGATCCCAAACTAGGCAGAGCCTGTACTATGGTAACCAGACTGCTGATAAATTCATTTCATACTTATATATTTCTAAATACATACATATTATAGATAAATTACACCCAGCCACAGAACAAATTATCGTGCTTATCACACAATTATTTGTCCTGGGTGGGAATCGAACCCACGACCTCTGGCTTAGCAGTCAATATACATATCTAGTAGAATAGTATGAGTCGTATTCAGGTATTGTGACGTCCAGTTGGCTTGCAACGATCAGAAACCAGTGTGTTGCTATAACCAATAACTACCTCATATTTTCTATGCAATTGGTTCTTTTTAATTTATATCTAACTCTAACATTATAAAGTAAGGTACTCAGATCTATATAAGGAACTCAAACACGTAAATATTGTACCTCTGAAAACAGTGCTAGCTTTTATGTTCTTGTGTTAGCGCGTATGTTAAAGGAAAATCCTATGAAACTCTGAAACTATTAGTACAAAGGATAAGAAGGTTTGCAAATGCATCATGAAGTTGTAGAGAGTGGTAAAAGGATGCTGGTAATGAGGGATTTCGTGTGGCGTTTTAATGATGTCAGAATTATAACACCTTTTTCGGAATGTAGTGGAAATATGTCAGGCAAAGTTAGTTATCTTGTTCGTTTATACCAAGCTGGTTCATGAATGGAACTCAAGACTTTATTTAAGTCCTTTCTTGTCTTTGTTGAGTAATTGGTTTATTGTATTTGTTATTTGTAACAATAGGCTAGGACTGAGTGGCTACTAACTAATACATTGTAATAAAGAAAATTCTAGAGTCCTTTTCAATATCATGTTTGACGTAGCAAGTAGCTTGTTATATTTAATGTTGTTTTTACAAAATATTTTGGGGAAAATGAGTATATTTTCGAAAGATTACTTTACCTATTAAATTCATTTAATACATAGCCTATAGTTATATCGATTAGGTCCTTTAATTTACTGGCACCGTCTTCTCTACTGTTTTCAGTGACTTTATCTGTAGAGGCAAGATAATACTTACTCTCTCATATGACGCAGGCGAGACGTGTGCACCAGTCTTTGACCACATGGCTGGTGAAGGATTGGCCTTTGGAAATAATTTATAAGATGTTTTCTTCTTTGCAGAACCGAAGAGAGGCTGTTGATATTAGGGCAACGGGAAATCTCGACTATATTTAATAATATGTCGTCCTTAAATGAAATGATGTTTTAACAATCCAAAAATGCAGTATTTAAATGAAATAACGTAGGTGTTTCACTACATTATTCATAACTCTGCCTTTCTTTAGAAGCACAATATAGGATTCTATTACACCACACTCATACTTTTAAATACAATATAGAATGTCCAAAAGGAGCAGAAATGCAACAATTTTGTAATTTGTAAGAAGTTTGCTAAAATGCAATAAAATACGTAATGCATTTCTAGTAAACACACTCGTGAATACTCTGGTTAAATTTTAAAGCAAAACGTCTTCGCCATACAACAGAACCCAGGAGTAATTTTAAAACGACTTGGAAGTATACAAACCGATTTTAACACGAACCTTATCTTAAGATTAAATTCTGCAGAACCAAAACGGTGGCGAGGCGATAGATTTCCCGAAGGATGACAACGCTTAGTAACTATATTATGTACCGCTTTCCCAGCGCGTGGAATCTACTGGAGTGAAAAAGAAAATACTTATTACGAAATCACGTACACAACGAAAACTTTTGAGAATTTTGTTTCAATCTGAACATTTAGGTTTAAATTTCGAGATCAATCTGTCGGAGAAGAAACAGGTGTGGGTTGGCTTGTAGTAGGATTAGCTTACTTAAGTATTGAGAAGCAAATAAAAGCTTTCCTTTATCAAGGATGAGTTAGTTGATAATATTTGCATACGTCATTTAAAAACATTTAACTGTTTGTCTTACATCTAAAATTTGGCGTGATAGCTATTTTTCAAGTATATTTTAGGAAACACAGTTCCAAAAAGAAGTTGTTTAAAGATAAAAGCCTACAAAAAGCCATATTACAAGATATCTACGTATTAACGGGAATTAACGCGATCACGAAAAGGTATTACATACCTCTGAATTGCCTGACGTTTCGACCAGGTTGCACTGGCCGTGGTCACAGGCTGACTGGCTTAGCGGTGCACGCCCTCCGTCGTCGACATCGTGAGGTAGAAGGTTCTTTATCCACCTCCACTTTTTTGATATTTTCGTTTCGCCATGTACCGTCACATACTATACTAACAGTGTCCCTATTCTGTAAGCAAACCGATGTGGCCCTATTCTGGTGTTCACCCGACTGCGCATAAAAGCAGAGCAATTCAGAGGTATGTAATACCTTTTCGTGATCGCGTTAATTCCCGTTAATACGTAGATAATATTATATCATGGAACGCGAAAGTTTAAAAGTTAGCATATTACAAGATTAAATTATCGCTACTTTGTCTGTAAATGATTACCAAAAATATATGAAAATTCGAAAATTAAACCGTAACTGTACTGTTTAACTTATTATATCATGAATGCAGAGATCTTCCAAAATAAACACTGATTCATGATTTTCTAACACGCTTTTATTAACTTTACCTGTAACTAACTAACTAACGGACAATGTAAAAAAATCTTTTAAGTTAATTTTAACCTACTACTAATCTATATACTAATATCGAAATAGTTTCTCTCGATAAAGCTTCTTTCCTACCTGGTACCTACTCGATTTCAGATGTTTCACTCACTGTTTATTCCTTCAGACTCTAGTTAAAGATGCCGAGTGCCTATATCTAACAGTGTTGTGTAACAGTTAGTGAATTCATTTGTCACTTTTATTTAATTTTTTGTTTACATGTGTCACTTTGAGGAAAAGATGAAAAATGAACGAAAAATGAAACATCTGATTCCACCTAAGGGACTGTTCAAATGAAACTATTGATTTAACTGTGTACTCGTATCGTAGTTCAGATTCGCGACAAAGATTCGCAGCAGTTTACGGTCACCGCCCTTTTGTCTTCGTTGGCGTAAACTTTAGTTATCTACAACATTTTTAAGGTTCTGTTCCTCAAAAGGAAAATAGGAACCCTTATAAGTTCACTGCGTTGTCCGTCTATCTGTTTGTCTGTCAAGACCCTTTTTTTTCAGAAACATATCAAGTTGAAATTAACATCAAATACTAATGTCTCCAGTCTCTTAGAGATGTTAAAAAAAATAAAACTTCTAAGTCAAACCAATCAAAAATGAGGGCCTTCTAAGACTTATAACCATAATCAATTTTAACACTTCGTAGGTAAATCATAACCTATAGTGTAAGTTTGCCATTGACAAAGAAGTAAGGTCACATCACAAATAAAGAATAAGATCCGAAAGTCCTTAATTTCTTGTTATCTCTACAAATATCCTACTAATATTATAAACGTGAAAGTTTGTGAGGATGTATAGATGTACGGATGTTTGTTAAAAACATATCCCTAATCTCTGAAATTATCATTCAAGAATAATTATGAAGTATCCGATAGAATAATCATTGAAAAAGTTTATATGCTATGTAACATCACGCAACGTGATAACGAAATAGGTATTACATACCTCTGAATCGCCTGACGTTTCGATTTTTATTTTAAATATCACCTGACCAAGTCATACGCTGTTCCCTCAACGGATTAGTAATCAAGTGTGGTATCCAGAGGGAACAAAGTTTCCGTACTCTCAAATTGTCGTGAAAAATCCCATAAACAGTTGGTGGTCTTTACTTGATGTCATAACGAGAGAAGCCCGCCATTTTCATTTATAAATTAATTTAAAAATCAAACAAATGATTTCTTAGCGTTTATGGATATGTTTCCAAATCACAGTATTAGATATCTAGTTTGCATATGACGAAACTGACGTAGCGCCCTACCATATGATTGTACGAAACCTTCGGTGCGCGAGTTAGACTCGCACTTGTCAGGTTTTTTTATCACCTATTGTGTGTGATTTACTTTCCCGTATCTTTTAGTTTCAGAGAAATCTACGGGAATAATCAGTTCGCCGACCCGTCTCGAGCACCAGACGTACTTACAACATTTGTTTTGATTAATTCGAGAGATTTATCATTTCCAAAACGTTAGTTCACTTGTAGTTAGGAATAAGTATTAAAAGTTATCTTTGCTTATGTTCGCTATACGTAATGTTAGGAAGAAAAATAATTAAATAATTAATTTCCTCCCGCGTTTTATTACAGCTCCAATCTTACCTATTAGTATTTAGTTTAAGATAAAATACAATTGTGCCAAAATACATTCTACTATAAATATAAGTTCATTAAATATATATGTACACATCCAAGGTATTTCATCAACTTTTAACACGTACTAATCATATACGTAGATACTCGTAAATTACTTACTTCTGTACTGTTTCCTAGAATAGCAGAAAAAAGACAGAGTGAATTCATTCTAAATAATCTGGAGTAAAATATAAAACTAGAAAAAAGTGCTCAAATAATAAACAGTATAGAATGGTACATAAATCGGCATTTGCTGGTGCAGATTTCTTAAAGAAAACCTTTAGTTATGCGCAAACAAAAGAATTTATACTTGTACGTATTAAACTGAACATAATTATATTTAAGAGATGTAAATATACTTTATACATTAAATATAAATACATTGTGGCAACAGATAGCAATTATCACTAAATAGGTAGTTACAGTTGGTATATATTATAATAACTCCAATAAGTTGGCAGCGGAAAAGAACGTTGTGGTGCATTACTAATAATAGTTTTGGTTTTTTTATCTTAATTAATGATCGATTGAAACCTATTAGACTGCGAAATACAGTGTGGTACTGCACATATTATACGTATATTCAATCTGTAACACCTACAATCACAAAGGCACTCTTGCTTTACTAGATGAAAATTGAATAATAAGAATGTGTATGACATGAATCAACTTATCAAAATATGTTTTGGTCAAAATAAATGAGAAATCAGTTCCTCTTCACACTCACGCAGTCATGTAGTAGGTAAACTAATATCAAAATTTCATTTCCATTTACGCTTACATATAGTCTGTTGAACTAATTAAAACAAACAGCTCTCAGCTCCATGTATAATTGTTAAACTAAATGAGGCTTACTTCAATACATTATGCAAACACGAGTGTTATTCTCTAGTGATAGAAGACTATTCTGCAAACTAGCCTATCTTATCACGATACAGCTAACCAAACTGTACGTGCAGAATTGAATCCGCTATTCGAAGCGCGTAAGGGCACATCCACACTATACTTTTTTCTTTATATTTTGTAACATTTTGTATCGATTTAATTTTTGAGTGACTTTTTTCATCAACGTGTTAGTTACGCCCGTTAGAGAAGTAATAAATATTATTTTTATTAAGAACTGTATACCATCACCATATAGTTGTAATAGAAATTCTTAAATGTAGATATAAAAATCAATGTTTACCTGTTCTTATACGCTGCCGCACCGTTCATCCGATCATCATGACATTTTACATAAACGTGGCCAGGGACATCGTTACAGCAAAAGACAGGGTACATTTTATCGAAAAAAAAAATGTTCGCGAGGGATGGAAACGAGCAAAGCAGCGGGCTTAAGCTCAACGAACCATTATTTTTGTTTTTCAACCACAGTGTCGATACTACAGAGCAACAACAAAATAATACATAAGTAAAACTATCCAAAAAAGTGTGTGTGTGCAATTCACAGGTTTTTAGTCAAATTAAAACAGATGTGTTAAATGATTTACATAAATTAATTAACCAACGAATTTTAATACGTTTAATAAAATGCACAAAAATTACACCACCTTGACATTGACGCATTTTTTAAGGCTTCGTAGTACCCAGGCGCAAAGACAAAGATATCTCATTCTCTCGCAGGCTAAATCCTATTTATGAATATGTTTGTATCTTTTTAGTGTAAGTTTTTCGTTTCACGAACTTCAAATCACAACGATTCTAAAGAAGTTTCACTTCAAAAAGATGTACATGAATTAGAACTAAAAAAGTCATACGATCCATTTAGTACCGACACTTACTTCGTATTTAACCAACGACAAGAGAATGAAGCAATAAAAAGATGGCGCCGCTCTTTTTCAGAGTAATAAGGTGTGACAATCAATCTAACATTTATTGCGGTGTAAAAACAGTCGCCAAACTGAAATACAATAACAAATTCTACCAATTTCTCCAATTGATGCTATGATACTTTTCCAAAATTTAATAAGTTTTGAGAGGATAAATAAAAATGACAAAGATGTGTCACAAAGCAGGGATAAAAGGGGTTATCATTTTATTTTTATTTATATCTATGCCTCACTATATCTAGCTTTTTACAATCTTTGAGCCATACACTTATATCTTTACGAGTACAAAACTTTAAGAATATGCACTATTTTTTGCTCTTTTTCCACTTTTTCTATAATCCGATATCGCATTAATAGTAAAACAGTTAATATAAAAGGGATATGTGCTGCTCGATAGTATTGAAAGAGTGCCGTGGCTATGCGCTATAGTCTGACTTTGGCCTAAGGAGTCGGTAGAAACGAGCCGAGTATCCAATCTCGTGGCGGATTTCTATCTCTCCTGTGAACATCCACGGATGTAACACGATTATGTGTGCGTGCTTCAATACGAACGCTAGCGAACTTTTGAAGATTTGCACAAACACTTACTGAACAATGTTGCCTTCTAATTCATGTAAGACTTTTGTTAGACACTTTACACATTAGCTGCAGTCAAAACATCGTTAAAGTTTTAAAGTCTCTGGGTCTCTCTATCGACAAGGACACGAAGAAATAATTGCGTCGGAGTCGAATCGACTAAAACATCATAGTGTCTCTACGTTCAGATCTTGTGCAAAGACATACATACATTTACGTCTCTATACCTGAAAGGCTAGGCAGAGGTGTATTAAATACTCACACATAACGGAATACGCCTATTGCCGTCAACCGGGCACTTTGGGAATTAAAGATAAAAAATGTGGGAGTATTATTGAAAGGGAAAGATAAATAAGAATGGAAGGTAATGGAAGGAAGGGATATTGCTAATACGGATGGATTGGGGAGTGTGAGCCATGGCTCGAGCAGTGGTCGCATACCTGTCACTCGAACTGGCTGTTGCCGGGAAGACCAAGCCCTCTAATAAAGAGAAAGAAGGAGATCTACCATTACGAAATTTTAAATTAAAATTAAAATCATTTTTGTTTGAAAATAGTTTTTACACACTTAAGGAATATTTTAATTATAAAAAAAACAGCAAAAAATACATAGCCGCTGTTTCTTAGAAATATGTATAAAAAAAAATTATTCCATATTTGCATACCACTGCTATGGTCACATGCTGAACTGTCACATAGTTTATAAGACCTTCATTTTGTAACCCTGTTTAAACGCAAATAAATCTATTCTATTCTATTCTGTTCTATTCTATTCGCCAAAAACTATTTGGAGTATAGTGATACCTACTCGATTCATTGCCGATCAATAAAGGAATTTCTGTACCAGGCCATGCCCATCGTCTGATCAGGACAAATTTGTAAAACATTTCGTTAACATTTGTAAAAGAACCTACTAAACAGACTTCAAGCTTTGTTTTAGAGTCATAGGTTTAACAGAGCTACTTAAGATAATAACATTTATTTAGTCTTTTGATCCTAAAACTTTTTAAAGTATGTTTATTACATACATACAATCAATAAACGACAAGGTAAACACAAAATAATCATAATAATGTTAAAAATCACGTGTATTTTAAATAATTGTGAAAGGTATAATAGTTGCTTCTGTATTTGCTAAACGGGTATTTTTAAATTGAGTTCACTTTTACTTTTCAGGTTTACGGCAATACATTGATGCTTATCCCTGGGTTTCCGGGCTGTTGCAATAGTTGGGGTATACAAATCGAAGGCGAGTGGTAGGTTTTCGTTTGTCAATCACTATCAACGATACTATGAGTATCCGCCATATAACGCCTAATTTAATCATTATATTTCATTAAAGAATACTTATTATTATATTTATCTATATCAAAATACTTTCATTTCTGTCGTAACGCCGAGCATGCATGTAAGATTTTCTCATATCCGCGGATCAGAGGCATTCGCGCGCGTGTCTCTCCCCCGCAAACTGTTCTTAACTAACTTTGCGAGATTTCCAGATTTTCTTATCAAATTCCTGTAGCGACTAACTTTGTTATAACTTGGTATATTCTTTTCAAAACGTGTGTATTGTTATTGAGTCCAAATATTTTCCTTGTATTAGTCGCGCTGGTACGCTCTCACTCTTCGGTAAAGGGTTTTCGAGTTCGAAAATCAGTCGGGTATCCCCGAAATACATGTTTTTATTGTCCTTTACTTATTTTATTATTAAAAATGTTTGCGTCTATGTATAGTTGAAAAAAAAGATCATTGATTGATTCCTTACGTGGCAGAAATCCATTGTAAAATAGTAATTGAAGAAGAGAAATATATCACTCACCGTCCCTTTGTAAACCCATACGATGACACCAGCCGAGACGAAACCTCAACGAATTGCTATATATAAACAGGGAATAGTTAATTGAGAAAGTAGTGCTATGATGCGAACCAAACTCCCTGAACTAGGATATGCTTACAAGGCGTAGCAGGTACCTCTTATCAATATACTATTTTTAAATAAATTCTTGGAACGAAGCTAAGCATTTTCAGACAATCGACTTTTGAATGAGCGTCGCTTGTGCAGTAAGCTATCTGAGAACATTAAGCATTTTACTTACTTTGATTACGCAGAATATTGTGTTGCGTATTTTGAGGGAGTTGTTACTTACGTTGTGTCTGTTGAGGAATCAAGGACATTTAAGCGAGTAAGTTATCACATACATGCGTTTTTGGAGTTTGATCCTGGTGTGTTTTTGTCTGAATTGAGAGAGTATATAGAAGTATTTTCTAATGGATGTAGGTTTGATGTACAGTCGTGTAAATCTTGACGAAATTGTGTGAAGGATATTACAAAGGAGGATTTTAATATTATAATGTAAAGGATTCTGAATTGCATTTTAATATGATATGATGATGATATTCGCACTTGGTGTTCAAGATGGCGCTTAAACTACTCATTTCAATATATATTTTTTATTTTATGACGTAAAAAATCTTGACATTGTTGTTTCTTCTACAATATTTAAATATTGTGTTGGTATATAAAAGTATCTTGTAATTTCGATACACACATCGAAAACAGCACTCAATATTTGTACATGTTTTTTATTATCAACTTTTATTAAGTATTGTTTCGTTTTTAATTACTGTAACTATAAATTAATTATTAATTTTGAACTTGTTCAAACTGTTAAATATTGCTACAAAAATGTAATTTTACAATGTAATACTACCTACACATTTTAGAAAACCAATTTTGGTAACCGTTTCTTTGGTACATCGGGATAATGCCATGTTCTCATTAAGTCTAAACGTCAAAAATTTCGTTAATATAAAAGTAATTGTGATTATGTTTTCAAGATAGCTAGTATGTCAAACACATTTTTTGAACAGCAACAATACGTACTTAAGTACAGTTTAAAAAACTTTATTTTATAGATTATTATGTTATCAAGCTCTTGTAAGATTCCTCAGACGTAATTAGATTTTTGATGACTTGAATTCGATTTTTTTTAACACTAGATATAAAATATATAGTCATCTTTTGTCCTCATTAAATGCTCTTAAACTATATAAACAAACCGTTAATGTCCACTTACATTTTCAACGGTACCGATCGCTTGAAGTCGACAACCGGAACTAAAGAACCCCTAATTTTTAGTTTGACAGTTTAATGTAATAGCGGTTCAAACGACCGCCGAACTTCTAAACTACCCTAAATATGTTTTGCCGAACAGGTGAATAATTTTCCGTAAATCGTAAGTGACTTGGATCAATATATTAGAGATGAAAACGCTGGCTAACAAGCAAAGTTCGTATGTTTGAATTCTTATATTTAAGTAGCATAATAATACTATTACAAAGTACGTGCAGGCATGTGTTTAGCATTTTAATATCTACATCAAAACATTAAAAGTCAAAGCATACATCACCATAGACGATATATTTAATACAGATTATTATTATGTGTTTCATACATACTATGAGTTTCATACAGGTTCGCATACTTTTTGTTTCTATGCTGTGTAAACAAACTTTAGGACTATTAAAAACGATCACCTAAATTTGTGTTTGTGTTTTTATTGTTATTTGATACTGAATGGCCACATGTTTATTTAAAAAAAAGAAAAAGAAGAACCTAAGATTGTATTTCATATATTTGATTGTAAGTAGTAATGTAATAAATCTAAGAAAGTTTATACTGAATTTGTTGGGTATTACCAAACATTGGCAAAAGTTAAACAGCTTGTTGGTAGTTGTTTTATATTTAAATAATGGATGAAAATTTAAGGGAATTAAAAATCTTCTCCAAAACCTCGTGGAATATATAAATGCATAAAAAAGTTCATTCAGGACGTAGATTTGCAATTATACTTGAGACAATTTTCGTACACCATTGTGAATATTGAAATTTATGGAAGTTCATTTGTTCCTGAAAACCTTTTACGTTTTTCCACAGAATTACATGACCTAGATCAATGTTACTAATAGTAAGTATTTTAATTATCATCAACATACACAACATATATATGATTGGCATAATATCATAACACTGCACTAATCTGTGTATGTAAATGATTATATACCTTCGTAAAGACTTTGCCTCACTAATCGATGTATTAGAATCCACAACATTCCGAAACTTTAATCTTCCACCGTAGCCCAAAGAAGTAGTCAAACTGATTTACGAAATAAACTTTAGATATAAGGATAAATATTTTATATTATTCAGAATATTAAATATTGTTTCTTCTTGCGGTCTGCTTGTTTAGTAAAATTTTAGGTTTGAAAACCAACTTCAATAAACTAACGAAGTACCTAAATACATACAGGGATATTAAAATTGTAACAACTGTACTGCTTGGTTAGTCGTTGGATAGAATGGCATTGAAATTAAATATGTAAACAAATTTTAAACTGGTTATAAAGATTATAACTTAGTATCATATTAGTATGCTACGAATAATGTTATCACTACCTAGCCTAATCCCACTAATATTATAAATGTGAAAGTTTGGATGGATGGATGGATGTTTGTAAGTCTTTCACGCAAAAACCATTGAACAGATTGCGATGAAACTTGGTATGTAGATAGCTGGAGACCTGGATTAATGCATAGGCTACTTTTTATTCCGATATTCCCACGGGATCGGGACTTACGCGGGTGAAACCACGGGGCGCTGCTAGTAGGCTTATAACACAGATAACTAAATTGAATACTGATTTAGTTATTAGTCAGGTATTTGTATTTTAATATTTAGGAACTGATTCCTTTCGTAATTTTTTCAAGCGATGGAGGTAATTTCCATATAGGTTATACTTTGGTCAAGGTTTTTGTAAACCTTTCAACTCTTCTTACCATGTGAAGACCTGAATTTATAAAAACTTTCACGTTCAATGATATCCAAATACTCTTCATGTTGTACATCATCATCATTTTTTTCTTGCTTCAGTAGTAGAATATATATTGTAACACAAATGAGAGTGTTTTTAAATTTAGCCATCAAGAATATAGGAATTAAAAATGTATAAGCTACTCGCACTTCTATACTAAGACTAGCTGTGGCAGTTTCACCCGCGTAAGTCCCAATGCCATGAGAATATCGGGATAAAAAGTAGCCTATGAGTTAATCCAGGTGTCCAGCTATCAAGTTTACTATACCATGTTTCATCGTAATCGGTTCAGTAGTTCTTGCGTGAACTAGCAACAAACATCCATGCATCCTCACAAACTTTCACGTTTATATTATTAGGATGTTAAAACGTAGTATGTCTATATGTATACCTTTGGCACGATAAGTCGTCACTTAGTGATAAAAAAAGTTTGCAGACGAGTTTTTAAAATAACTAGATGAAAACCCGGCTTAACTCGGGTGAAATGTGACTCATAATTTCATAATACGCAATCTTTTACAAAATGTAGGTAGATCGGCCTTAACGAACTCAAGATGTACGTGTGAATCGGCCTTAACGAACTCAAGATGGCATCCGAGTGGCCAATATGGCGACTGCCATTTGCACCATTAGAATTTACCAAAATACTCGACAATCCGAATTTTGCGTAAATAATTATGTTGTCGACTCGAAATTATTATTTTTTTATGTTTTATTATTTCGGTAAGGTTTCAACCGAGTCTACCGTTCCCCTTGACCGAATTATTAATATAGAAGCTAGATTGTCTATTAACACTTTTCGTAAAACTCACAATATAAACATGATACTTCGATAGATACAACGTAGCTATACAGAATATGTATATGGCTCTGTTATAACAAGTGATTAAAGTCAACCAATCAGACATTACTGTCAATCAATCAATGTGCAATTTGTGCTAATTAATTTCACATCCCCATTCACCCACCTAAATATATCGTATCAATTTACGACGAATATTAATAACTAATGCCTCTCGAGCTATAAAGCAATATTTAAGTTGAAATTTGTATGAACATGATACACACTATAAATAGTATGTTGCACATGCAAACCGCCATTATAATTATGTATATATACGGGAATTAACGGGATCACGTAATACATATTATAAATTTCTGAATTGCCTGACGTTCCCGTATATATACATAATTATATATCTATCATATAATATCATGGAACGCAAAAGTTTATAAGACTGGCCTGTTGGTCTAGTGGTTAGTAACCCTGACTGCTAAGCCAGAGGTCGTGGGTTCGATTCCCACCCAGGACAAATAATTGTGTGATGAGCATGATAATTTGTTCTGTGTCTGGGTGTAATTTATCTATAATATGTATGTAGTTATAAATATATAAGTATGTTTATCAGCAGTCTGGTTGCCATAGTACAGGCTCTGCCTAGTTTGGGATCAGACGGCCGTGTGTGAATTTGTGATGATGTGTGGAGTTATTATAGAAATTGTAAAACTTATAATTCGACAATAAAATTGAAAATTGAAGTTTTCATCTGGAGCTTTTAAAACATTATAACTCCACCATGTCATAACAAAGGCAAGGCACACAGTTGTGTAACTATTCGTAAATGGATTGCATATGCATTCTGGCCTTTCTGACTTGGCCTGGTCAATTGATAATTTGCAAAAGCCTCTCTTGGAGATATCTACAAACGTCCCAGACTGTTTAGTTATCACTACATATTATAAAACAAAGTCCCCCGCCGCGTCTGTCTGTCTGTCGGTCTGTCTGGTCGCAATAAACTCAAAACTACTGAACGGATTTTCAAATTTATTAAGGTTTTGTGTAAATTGGTTGAAATATGATGATGATTGTTGAAGGTGTCTCTGCTACCCATGCGAATCCGGGGCGGGTTGTTAGTGATATCTAAACTAATATTATAAATCTGAACGTGAGTTAAATTGTTTGATTGTCAGGCGTACAAAAAAGGACATAGAGCATCTTTCATTTAAAAAATAAATACTATTCCCGAGGATAGATTCTGCATTAATGCTAGCAAAGCCCCTTATAAAATCTGTTCCAAAATATTGCTCAAATAAAATTATGTACTTTATAAATGTTTATATGATTTTTCGTTAACAAATATTTCTTTTTAAAACTTTAATTTGTAAGTATTGTTGCTCTTTAAAGTCGGTTTGCTTATTGAAACCAGAAGTTTATCAACCAACCTCACTGAACAAATGCAGTCAACACAGTTTCAATTAAAATTATAATAGAGGAGCTTACTGATGTTTGATATTTTTGAAGCGGCCGTGTAAACGCAATTTTTTTTTTATGTATTCAAGGCATTATCAAATATTTTTTTAAATATGAAAACTCAGTTGAAAGTTATGCTAGATTTTGTATCCCAACATGCCTTGAATTTTTACGGTAAATACCCAAATCATAGCAATCGTCATAAATATCTGATTACTATCTAAGCCAAAAGGCTAAAGAGATTATAAGGATAAGATTTAAATTTTTTACTCTCGTAACTTTAAAAGTGCTTGCAAATTCACGGTGAAGGAGAGAGGTCTATCTTAAGAAATATCTTAATTAAGAAAAGACACTGGCTAAACTTACTTCAGGCAGGCTATGTTATTGTACAAAATATAAACTTACTATAAATGAATGCCTAATTAATATAGCTATTTTCTTTTAAATAACTGTTTAGGTACCTTTTTGTGAGGAGGTGTAAGAAGTAAATAAATATTTAGTTAGAAATACTTATTGTACTAGACTACACAGTGTGGATGGTAGTAATAGGTGACAAAACGTTTTGCGAGGAGGTGATGTACGCCAAAGAGGCGGCGGAAAGGGAATGGGAGAGAACTAGCAGTCTCCCGTCCCGCAGAGGACGCACCAAGCGCCGTAGAGCATCTAATTACCTACGGCCTCCATGAGCACTGGCTTTCAGCGCCGGGACCCGGCGCCAAAAGATGAAAAATTATGCCGAGAGGAGAGATGATTTCGAAATAGGTACCTACCTATTTCTACATTTCCGAAATGAAATATTAACGGATGATATAATTATGTTTTTTCGTAGGTAATTAAATTTAATAACCTAACATAGTCTATACTAACTTTTAAACTTTCGCGTCTAGTCTATGTTAGAGTAGTCTAAGCGATACTACAATGTTTGTCTATAAACCGTACCATGACTGGTCAGCATTAATACTGGGCCCCTGTGGCTTTTTGTATGCGTTTTTACATTTTTTTAATTTATTACACGTATTGATACACTTATTCTACACATATAAACTAAGAATTCCAAATATGACATTCCTTGGTGTGTGATATTTGCTTAATACTCTTCATGTATTAATAAAATGATTTTATATTAAGCCACATCCCCGCTATCACTCCTGCTCTACTGCTGATGTTGGCGAGGATGCGGTTATACTTTCATTTATGAAATGCTCATACACTTAGGCCTATTTCTAACTGTACATGCTATCGAATGACTAAAATTGATGTTACGCTCAATTTGGCTGGCGACCCAATTACAACGAACACCAATTAAACTCTAAACTTATCTGAACTTCATTAATTTCCTCATAATTGTGTACGCTATACATTTGTATTCAGAATAAACGCTTTGAATTTGTTGTGAGAAATTGAGTCATGAATATAATTAAAAGTGGTTGTCTGAATGATTTCCTTTCACCTATTAGTTAAGATATTATCCAATAAAGTTGCTCCTTCAAAATGTTAAGTGCGGGCAATTTTTCACAGATACGGATAAATTGCTGTTAGCGGTTTTTCTGCTGGTATTAAATTGAAAACGTTATTGCTGTCCCTATAAAATTAGGTATGAAATGAATGTGCATTATTGTAAATGAACCCTGACGTTTGTGAATTAATAAATACTAGACAGCGCCTGGTGGTCGAATTTCAACAATAATTTATTTTTGGTTTATTTCTTTGGCCAGTCTAACTTGAACTGGCATTGTTTAGACATACGTACAATGACAGGTCAACATATACACTGGACGCGTGTAGCTTGATGTAGCCGTTTTCACGTCATATTTAAATTTGTAACACATATTGTTTAAACATTCTAGCTTTCTGCACTTCTAAAAATGCGTACAAAGAATTTTCTTCGCGTATTAATATACAGACTAGAGATCGCGACCATGGTGTTTTCATATAACTTAGTAACTAGCCAGTATAACTTGAGCTGTCACTGTATACTTAGACTTACCATGACAGGTAATCATATATACTGGACGCGTCTAATTTCATTAAGCCATATTCATGTAATTTTTAAAGTTGTAAGACATATTGTAAATATTTTAGCTTTCTGCACTTCTTCTATATATAACCTGTTTGCGAAATTTTCTTAAAAAGGGGTACATACAAATAATTCTCTTCGCGTATTATTACAATGTTTAGCCACGATTCTATACTCACTGCTAAGCCCCTTTGAGATTTTCCTTTCTAGTCTCATATTAGTCTAACCATGGTTGCACATGACTGCGCATTATGATCACTTTTACTATATTAGCTAAATTTATGGAACATTAATTAAGTTTCTTCAAAGTCGATATTATTTAATCGTGAATAGTTAAAGGCTCAGTTTAATTAGATTTGATGGAGTAGGGTCTAATCTGAGAGGGTGGGCTTATTATAACATATGGTGTTGTTTATCGATATATTAAATTTGTTGGCAGATTTAGTGTCTGAATAAACGTAGGCACAATAGATTTCTGCTTGGATCGAGTCCGCGAAAATTTATTAGACAGTTGATTTTTTCTGCTAGTAGTATTACCTGAGCTTTGTCGAAGAATGGACAGGCCCTCTCCTCCTCACGACTACGTATTTGTTTATACTGCCCCCACCCCACCCAACTTTACGTTATATGAGCAGGGTCAGTATACCTGCATCAAGTTCCCCAAACCAAGGTCCCGAGACGCAGGGACCTTTATACGGCAGGTCTTACCTCCAACGAAATGGCGCCGGTACTAATTAAGGCTAGTTACCCGTATACCTATCGGTCACAGAAGATCGCTACTCGTGAAACCACACTCGCAGCGACCCCCCATTTGCAACCAGCACACTCCCTATTGTCCAGATAGGTACCGGAGCTGTAAGGCACGCTCACTTCCCGCATATTTGCATATGCTCGCGGTAACACCGCTAAGTTCGTTAGAGAAGCCGACTACCAGTATCCAGCTGGTACCGGGGCTGTCAGCACGCTCACATCCCGATCTACAATCAAGTGTAGGTCTACCCTGGCCTACGGTCGGGTGTCCGGATCAGTGTCTAGTCACCTTTCTACTTGCTAAGAAGGCAAGTACCCGAGCTGCATCGGTCCGACGGGACCTCTGCTAAAGGACGCTCCAAGCCTCGCAGCGGAAAACCAAGGAGCCCTTCGCCTTAGACCAGTTAATTCCGCTGCTCGCTGCGCGCGAGAACCGCCGCTCCACCGACAATAGTGGAGCAGACGAACGTGCCCGTTCTCTGCAGCTAACCACAATACCCCCACGAGTCCAACTCCAAAACCGGTATCTGACAGCTTTCGCCATCAGAGGGCTCAAGATCCGGTTCCCGTGGTACCCTGATCTAACAGCCGGACCCGTAGTTCCGGCTGCGAACCTATCTACTCCGGGTGACTAGTAGATAGGGACCGAAGAATGGACAAGTCAAATCATTGTTGTTAACAGTTTTTATAGGTACCCATAACCGCTTAACATAGGCGGGTCGTGTACTTACATCCATCCTCCGCGCCGGTACTAAGTTGGGGTCGGCTTTCAGTCTAACTACGATATGGCCGAACTTTGATATTTTACGTGAAGCGACTGCCATCAGATCTCCACAACCCAAGTACTAGGCGATATCGAGGTTCTGTACTTAGTCCAGGTTGTCAGACTTTTTAGGGCTCCAACTACCCGTAACGAAGGCCACAGAGAGACAGACAGCTTAACGTGCTCTCCGAAGCACTTTTTTTTTAAATTACAATATATATTTAATATATATCTCTCTATTTTCTTAAACTATATACACAAAATAACAGATGGAAAAAAACACTACAACTGGCATTTGACTGCTTAATCATCGCTAAATATTATAAAACAAAGTCCCCCGTTGCGTCTGTCTGTCTGTTCGCGATAAACTGAAAAACTACTGAACGGATTTTCATGCAGCTTTCACTAATAGACAGAGTGATTCATGAGGAAAGTTTAGGTGTATAATTTGTACTCGTGCGAAGCCGGGCGGGTATATTAAACACTACAAAATGGAAATGAAAAATATACCTTATTCCTCACGGGAATAAGAGACAAAAAGCAAAATAATTTATTATCCATAGAACAGATAGTTCCGCTATTAATTCTAGAAACACACCTCTGCAAATGCGTCTGCCTTGAAACGATATCCAACTCCTCGGCACGTTGTATTTGTTTGTAATAAATTAACCACCCTGAGTTGTTTCCACCGCTTCCGTACTGAATATGTATTAGACTTTCCAAATTAAATGGTGTTAGCTATGTTAAAGGCTATGGTGTTAACAAGAAGTTTCAAAGACTTGACATTAATAAGTTGAGGAAACTCTGTGACACAGTAAGTGAGTCAATACGCTTTGGTGAACTTTAGCGCTTCCGTAGATTATTATAATAGGGAATATGAGAAGGATTATTGTGATTACATTAAAATATTGTTAAACAAAGTACCTTGCGGTAAAAGACCTTACGTTACACACAAGTAAAACGTAATATTTATTTGAAAGCCAATAACGGCAACAGCAGAGATATTTACATGGAGTAGTGGATTGTTGTATAATTGTAACGCTCAACGACAAGTGATGCTTATGCTTGTAGATAATTGAGCTTTAAATATTCTAAAATCTTAAAGCAAACACTTAATCGCATCAATATTAAAAAGAGAGCTATACATAGGTATAGCTCTCTTTCTCTTCATACATAGGTATATATCCACTTATAAGTAGCAGTTGAAAGTCACCGCATTACAGGCATTACCAAACTTACTTGCAGGTGTCCATGGGCGAGGGACGGTAGTCGCTTACCATCAGGTGACCTGTCTGCTCGTTTACCCCCTATAACATAAAAAAAAGAAAACTCTGAGTCGAATAGACATCCTCCGTCTCAAAGTCTTTAGTAATAACAAAACTAAAATTTAAAAATTGTTAATATATTGTACCGTTAATAGTATGACAACTTATTTGTCAGCTATAGATTTTATTTACTACTTCCGTATAGTCGTTCCCGGCTGTTCGCTGCAGTATACCCACGTTTATGGTCACTGCTCTACTCATAAGGGTTGTAGCGTGTTGTCACATAACCTATAATCTTACTCAATAATCATTCTATCCATTACAAAAAGAATTATTCAAATCCGAATGATAGTTTCAGAGCTTAACTTATTTAAGAAAACAACAAAAAACGCTTCAGCTTTCCTTATATAGTATAAATTATTACAGACTAGGTGTTACTTCTACGCGCAGTTTCAACCGTATCTATGGATGGTATTCCGCTCCTAAGGATGGTAGCATAATGTTTATTAACATATAACTTTCATCAAAATTTGGGCTATCGGATACAAAAAGTAAGTATCAAGTCCATGTCGTAGTTAAGACTTCAAGATTAAGGCTTCAAACAAAAAACTTTGGTTTTATTATAATGGTATAGTTGAAATTCTAGAAAAAAAGAGAGGCTATTCTTTCCCTCCTCTTGTAATAATTTAGCGTCTCTTATTAAGTGACTGACACCTGCCACTCTGAGCTGTATCTAAAAAGGGCCAGTATTTTTCATAATGGAATTCCACTTGTAATCTTCCTGTTGGTTTCGGAGTTGTGCCAACTAATTTAGCAACTTTTATTTAGCTGTCCAGTTGGCGTGTGTTTCTGGCGTTGGACATAACAGATGAAAGTAACAGAAAAAAGTTTTGGCTGTTACCGAATACAAGGATGACATGATGAAGGTTTTGCGGTATATTAGTTAATTAATCAGACTTTTGGTCAAGAGTTTTGTATTTAAACATTTGCGGACAGGATTTGTTGTTGACGTTTGTCTAAAACTTTTATATTTGCCGGTATTTTATTGTTGAGTACAAAAAGTTATTTTTTGCGATGTTCATAGTTAAATCAAATTCATGGAGCAGGTATGGAAATTTGCATACCGGCGTTATTTGATGATTCCTTACATTATTTTAGTAGATGTAAGTAAACAAAAAATATATAAAACAGAACCCACATATTACTGGTATTCTTGTTAACCCCACAAGGCTAAGGTTCATACATGTTGGTAGTATACTGGGTGGGGATCGAATCGGCAACTACTTGATTGTAAGTCCGACACTTTAGAAATTACGCTGCGGCCACCGCCACCCGCTTATAATAATTCCTTGATGGAACAACTGATGTAGTACATATTAAATCTATAGCAGCTTATTACTAAAGCCCGCCTTATCCATCTTTCAAAAAAGATAAAAATCTAATGGTGCTTTTCAAAATTTATTCCAGGAGTACAGCAAGAATGCCAAGGATAATATATTTTAGACCAAAATAATAATTTATTTATAAAATTCCACAGGCTTATATATAAGCCTCGAAACACGGTCCAGTCCTATCCATAAAATAATGGATCGTCTGCGATAGAGCGGGGTCGGCCTGTTAATCTTCTTAACGCCGTATCTAGCACCAATATACCTCAAATGGACGGGGCTAATAAAAATCTGTAGGGACAGCCGCGATATTGGGTAAGCTTAAAGTTATTTTTAAATGTTGTTTGGTAGGGAAACAAATATACTGTGCCAAATACTTTAACGGTTTTAACTTAGAATTGAGATTAATGGTTTCGTTCTGTCTAATAAATGTTTTGGGAAAGTGTATGGTATCGAATGAGGCAGTTTAGGTGTAGTATTTTATAACATCGTGCAATAATAAAACTACACAATTAGGAATTTTCTTTTGCTTATATCAAAAAGGTGCAGATAAAATGCAATGAAAATTTTATTTGTTTATCTGAAGTTATTCGCACACTAGCTGTGCCCGCGACTTCGTACTCACGAATTTCGGAAAACAAAAATACGTAGGGACCACTTTATGGAAAGATAAGGTGGCTTCACCCCTCCCTTTTGGTCCGAAACTAGTCGGGCATCCCGAGATCTCGAACTAAAACAGGGGATCTGGATCTTTCAAGCCTGGAACTTTTTTTTAATAAATTAGTAGTGAATCATCCTGGAATGTATATAAAAAGATTGTTGGTATTGTTTTCACGTGAAAAGCAACTAATACTAAAGTCCACCCCCGCAACACACAATTTTTGACATTGAGCTTTGTTAGCCATGGCGTAACAAGATGGACTGAGAATTCACGTTTAGTAAAGCACGGTGAATAGAAAGTGACTTGTAATGAGGGGAATTCTGGGAATATTAACAAATTCAGCGCATCCGCAATCTCTCAATATTTACCTAAGCTTTAATGTAATTTTGTTGGACATTTTTACTTACAGCCGAGTGCTTTAGAAAATTTCAGGAGGACTTCACTTCTGCGTCAATCGTCAATGGGTGTGGGTAGGGTTTTACATGCTGTTTTGCTTTGTCTTTTAGACTGCCCCTTTTGTTTTTTTTTTTTTACTATACTGTGCTAAGCTACTCCCGTAATCATAAACTATTGCTATATAAAAATTATACAATGCCGTTGGTTTTTGGTTTTTTAATTAAAGCAAACCAAAAAACACACAAATTGCATTGGAATAAGAAAGAATGTGTTTGTAGTTAAAGAAAAAATATATATTGTACTTAAATTTAATTTTCAATTTTTTTACAAATTGGATCATTTTACTTCATAACGCAGGTAACGACTTGAGTACAGACCAAGGTATAAGGAAAAAGCACTGCACTCGCGTGACCGTCACGCTCAGGTACATAATAATATATAGATGTGTGTGTGTTATGTTTTCACTTCTAAGTCAGTCAGTCAGTCCCACGACTGACAGTTTTTTTATGTTGTTTTGTATTAACAAATATAAAATAAACTTATTTTTGTGTAGTCAATTAAAGACATCTCAGTTCGTATAGGTTCAAATAAAGGATTTACCTTATATTTTTAATGTGTCTGTCAATACAATTAAATGGTGTGATTTCTAGTTTACGTCTATGTTCTACCTCAGCGCTAAAAAGTAGAATGACACAAAAAACGTTTACGTGGGAGAGTCATGCTTCGGCACGTATGGGCCGGCTCGACTGCGCTCGATACCACGGCCGGTGACCGTATCGGTGAGGGAGGTTACCGGAGGCCCTAACCCTTCCCTCTCCCCTATTCCAGTCCTTCTCTTCTCCCCTCTTCCCCCCTCCCCCTCTTCTCCTACTCCCACCTTAAAGGGCGGCAACGCACTTTCGACTCTTTGAGTTACAGGTGCCCATGGGCGGCGGTAGTCATTTACCATCAGGTGACCCGTCTGCTCGTTTGCCCCCTATACCATAAAAAAAATCTCATTTAGCCTAGCTTAATAACATAAAACAATCTGTAGTGTATAAACGCCAACGTATTTTCATTGCTAGCTGTACTAAATATCTTTGGCTACAGATTTTCATAAGCCTTCTAACTGTGTAATTAGTTGGTATCGTTTATTTAAGCTAAAATATAAATTACAGTGGTCACGGGGTCCAACAAACTGTGAGATAAATTTCACTTTAATTATACAGGCGTAAATTAACAATACATTTCTAAATTAGGTTTTCAAATTGCTACGAATAAATAATTTCATAGAAAGAGCTGTAAATTAACTTAATTTTAATAATTTTTTTGATCTCTACATATTGGTCGTTTGTCGAGTAACACTCATCCGTAATCAGATTGGTGTAAGTCCTTACTGTACTGTTCGTCTAGTACACAGGTACTAGACGGCTTTACAGCTTATACGGAGACGGACTTAATATTTCATCAAAAAGATAGGAAATAAATGCAATACCTGAAGTATACAATACAATACAAAAGATTCAAGCATTAAAAAAACTTGGTTACTAATCTGTGCTACTTACCTGCCTACCTACCTACCTACCTATGACATTAGTCATATTGCAGTGCAATCGTCTTAATATCTTAATGAAATTTATAGTATAACGACAATTTTAATACAGTACAAACAAAGTAATTTACTACAATCGTTCACAGATTAACACAACCGCATCGGGCCAGACGAATATTAATTAAGAATAAAAATATTAATTTAAACTAAGTCCACAATTTCAAAACCTTTAAATAACCTAACCTCACCAGTTCTCCTAATTTAGCAAAGAAAATCCCACAAAATTACAAAAATGTTCACGACGACAAACCTACTGAAACAGCTAAGTGCGAGATTCGTACACCTCATAGTAACTTTTTATTACAATTTATTTAAAGAACTAAAATAAAAGTTCAACCAAGTTATACCAAGGATTGCAGCGAAAATATGAAACTGGACATTCATGAGCGAAACAGGAATTTATTGCAAGGTAAAGTCTTAGCAAGACTTCTTGTTTATTTATATCAGTGTACCTATCCGGGGTAACTCAGGATGTACCTGGAAGTAAGAGTTGTTGCTGAACCACTGCATGGAGTTGGCAATGCAGGTAATATTTTGAGACAACCTGACTTAAACGTACATTTATCTCTTTCTAAACTGGAAAACTATGTTCATTGTATTCGTTTTAGTAAATTTGAATAGTTTACATTTTATTAGAAAGAAGAAAGGCAGTTGCGATTAAGCTAATTTTTGTTACAAAAACAGTAATGAAAATATTTATATGAATTTGTTCAAGGTGCACTTTCAGCTCCTAAAACAGACTACAAACTGAACTCCTTTATTTAGCAATAACCCCTAGGTTATTAGTAGAGGTAAGTATTACTCTTACTAAAGCAGTAATGACTGCTACCAACTCATTTTATAAAAACAAAACCTCTTTTTTAAGAGACTCCTAGTTTGGGTGTCTCTTGAAAAGGGAGGGATTGTGTATTTTTTAAGCAGCAAAATTAATAAAACATAGGTATAAAGCCCAATTAAGTGCCAGAGTTCTCCTTCTTTCGTTAGTCTTCTGGCGACATAAAACAGCAGCACTCTTATAGTGTCCTGCTATGTTAGTGAAAGGAAATTAAACAAATCGTCCAACCCGCAGTATTAAGCCTCTTCAAAAAGAGATAGGATGCATGCCATTTTCTGAATACAAAAAAATCCATAAATCACCTTTTTACTGAATAAAAAGCGATGATTCAGGTGGATTAAATCGTCATATTTTAGTAGGTTTAAAGAGCTTTATTTCTCATACAGTTAAAAACTCAAGAACATACAGTCCACTTGTAATGAGATAAGTTAAAAAAAAAATTACAAGAATGAAAAATAAAGTAAATTTTTTATTCTTGTTCTAAATTATTATACATTTTAAAACACTCTTTATTTGGCCTTTATATCTTTTATCTTTATATCTTACTTTGGCCTCTATCAGTCTTAAATTTTTAACAAAAAAGCCATATGTTTTCAAAATAAGTGAGACATAAAAGTAACAGAACTAAAATATTCTCAGCTAGAACATTTATCTTAAATCTACAGACACTTCTTAATCAAAAGTGCGTTATCATAGTACTTAGCAAACACACCGTTCATAAATTCTGGTTTGTTTGTGTACCCTTAGCGGTTAAATATTTGATTCAACGTTTTTTTCTGGCCGTTCGCCAAACAGATTTACTGAGGCTACAATGTAGATAAACTTGGCAATGTTATTCTGAACTAGTATTATCTTCTAATGGAGTGTAAATCAGTATTTTATAGATAAAAGTTTCGATTAATCACTGTCGTGCAAATGGACTGAATATATTATACATAATGTATAAATAAAGTAATAAAAATAATTTAATAAAATTAACCGTTGATTTATTTTATCTAAAAGTATTCATGTACAACGTAGATTTCGGAAATGTATCTCTAATTAATAAAACTATAAAAATGATTACTTCAACTTCCAAAAAAAATTGTTATAGTATGTTTAAAATAAAATTAAGAAATGACATGAAAAAGCAGCCTCTGACAAAGTATGTTAAAAACCTGTAACTATTGTTTTTGCATCAGAAATATTGTAATACAAAACCCATAATTATTCAACTGTTAGGCTTGAATCTCATCTTATAGTGAGAGAAAAGGATTAGGTACATCAGCTTTTTATCTAAAGATGTCCTTAGATGAAAGACCTAAGAACCAATAAAAATATAGTAAAAGGCTTCCCTATTTACTTATAGTATTAGAATTTGTTTTTCAAAATTAGCGACTACATAGGTAGCGACTCAAACCCAAGCTATCCGACTATTGAAACGTGTCCTATACATTATCTCAGTGAAAATAAAACCTTTTGTTATTTCCTCTTGTAATCTATACAATACTTTATTCAATACGCTATTAGAGTAACTTTTCCTTCAACAACTGATTATGTGATAAATCATCATCATCATTTCATTTGGACGTACACCTCCTTCAACTACTTCCAAGAAGATCCGTTTCCAGCGTTCTTACACTGCGCGTCCCGCCCGTGGGCTCCACTCCAGAATCTTTCGCCAACATCGGCCATCTATTCTGTGAGAGCTATGTGTCCTGCCCACTACTACTTGCTGCTCCAGTGGGCTATGTCGGTAATCTTAGTTTATCTCCACACTCCTCATTTCTGATTCGATCCTGCAGAGAAACTCCGAACACAGCCCTCTCCATAGCGCGTTGAGTGACTCTGAGCTGGTGATAAATACAGCGTTGTAAATATCCATGGACTGCAGTAACTGTACTCTACATTTTATGTTTAACTCCTACTTTTGTGCTAAATAAAAATGTAATGTAGTTAAAATACAAAAATAAATACGTTCGGTCTACATACAAATATAGTTCACGATATCGTCGTACAAAGAAGCCAGGACACAGCAGATGTGGCAGATTTAAGTACTCTTTAAAAAAAACGGTTAAATGACAAACATTCTGACCAGATCTGACCAACAGTTACGTGTTTTTGTATGTGAGAAGGATCACCAGACTAACTTTAGACAGAATTGGGTTGACAACGCGTTTGTAACACCGCTCGTATTGACACTTTTTATTTTATTAAGTTAAAGGGTGTCGGACACCCCATAAATTCATTTAATGTATACTTAAGGAAAATATTAAAATGCACAGTTACCTCATTATGTATGTAGATAATTTCAATGGCCCATTGCTTAGCGTCTATTTCTATAAATCTGAAAGTATGTATATATAATACTTATCAGATAATACTTTGTTAATAACAATCGATATAATTTTATTGGACAATATTATCACTAATCTTCCTTATCGCTGTTATATCTACTTTCAACGTAGGAATCAGAAAACTTAGTAAGGAAAAAGACGATTTTGCTGACAAGATAGACTTATGTTTAGCTCATTGTTTGCCCGTAAGCCTTAATTTTATTAACTATTTTTTCTGCTGACCGACCAATGGATATGTATATTTTTTAACAATTATATTTTACATAGCATTAGAAAATTAATTAAAATTTTGATCTAAACTGCTACATTATTAAGTAATTGCATGTGTTTTCATTTACTATCAATAATTAATTGTTATTCATACATATACATAATTATAATAAATCATAAGAACACAGATTAAAAAAAGAAACTGAATTATTTCGCCGCAATACTATAATCGGGAATAGCAAGATGAAGAAGTACGTGGAAGGACCGGGTGCCATGGTGCACATTTGGAGATGCCTATGTCCAGCCTGCAGTTGAGTGGACTAAAATAAGCTAATTGTTGAATACTATAATTATTGTCTGAATATAAACAAGTTTTGATAGTTTGGACTTATATTTTACAGTTTAATAATGGCATGTAGTTTAAACGTTGGTTCTTATTGGGAAAAAAATAATTCGAAACGTGCAATTTTATATTAATTACTCATTTAGTAACTTTAATTATATTCGAATGTAATCTCTAACACTTCACACAATACTCGAAAATGGCGTTACTCCTGAACAAGCCCATTGTTGAAAACTACTTACGTGAACAAATAAAGTTACTACGTAAATGTTGACATAAACAAGAAGTTTATTTTTTTGGATTTTATTGACTATTTCTTACTCAAATTATTTTTTAATTACGTTGGTCACAAAGAAGTTGCCAATACGAGAGTTTCAGATCCCATCTGCGAACATGCTACCACCTATTATTTGCCTAATTTGAAAATGTCCTAAAGCTCACGTGTGTGTTACCACATGTCCTATGTAATGCTCAATAACGAATTCATATAATCGGATCAGCTTCTATTCCGGTCTTAGCAAGCATTGATAGGACTTAGTGTGAAACAGAAAGAAAACAAACGATTCTTCTTGTATTCCATACAAGGATTCCTATTTGACAGAGAGAGATTACCATGTATGGGAATATATGGCAGGTGACACATTGCTATCCTCTTATTTTCAATTCAATAAATTTATTTTGTATACTCTGTTGACAAAGCTTGATTGCAATTTTATACAAAACGTGAGTGTGCAAAATTTATTTCATCATTTAATTCAATTACAAATTTACAAGTTCGTTTTCAAAATTGGTTTAGGCTGGCAAGTAATAGGTACACAACGTATCCAGAGTCAAGCACTTTGGTGCTTAGTTCTTAACTTATTATTATTATCTATATTTATTAATAATACTTAGATTAATTATTAAAAGGTGTACTGTCTAATAGCAAATCGGTCAAAATGAGGTAGGTACCTATAACTACATATGTGGTAGTGTGATTATTCTGACAATTAATCATGTTAAATAAAAACTTAATATATATATATATATATATATATATTTATTGTATTGTATTGATTTTATATAGATAGACAAGTGACACGTTTTATGTTGTAAGGGTTAACAGGCACGAGTAAACACCATCAGAGGTGGACCATGTCATATTTGTCACCCCAGTTGTACAAAACAAAATGTTGATTATAATGTGCGTTTATTAGTTAAGCTTTAACAGGTAGGAAGTGAAGTGTAAGGAGTTATTTTTCGGTTGTGAATTTAGATCCAGCTAATACATTGTGAACCAAATCACACTAACATCTGATTAAGTAAATACTTAAGTACAAGTATAACACACTAAATGTGCGTTTAAAGTCGTTTATAGAAACCCTAGGCCAATATAAGCATAACGCTGTCTTAGTTAAGTTCAAATTCTCATAGGATCACAAGTAATTATACCGCAGCAGTTTAATCACTATTTGTTACAGCGAAATATTGTAGCGAAACCAAAGTAATTAATAGAAACTTAATTACACCGTCTCACCCCGCTAATTCACGTAAATAGTAATTAGTTAAAAGATCAGATAGCAAAGGGTCATTTAGACGAACTCGTATTTCCCTAGGCTTGTTTCAATTTATTTGAAAAGGTTTATTAGTT
This sequence comes from Callimorpha dominula, assembly GCA_949752705.1. Classification (NCBI taxonomy): domain Eukaryota; kingdom Metazoa; phylum Arthropoda; class Insecta; order Lepidoptera; family Erebidae; genus Callimorpha; species Callimorpha dominula. Next base: position 23,949,199 of record OX456999.1, on the reverse strand, counting down.
ATTCTAGATTGTTTAGAGACATTTTGCTCATTATTTTGTGTAGATATATTTGTGCTGGAATTGAGGAGAATGTTTCTTTTGTTGAATTAATTAAACTGTTAAACGATAAACGAAATTATCGGATTGGATGAGAATTTGTGAAATTATGACTATTAGTAATATTTTATATCTCTAAATTGATACACAAAACTGAGGCTTAACCTATTTATATTTTTTATAACATCTATTTCGCACTAAACATTATCGAAGTTACAATACAGAGTTTTAAGAAGTGCGTCCCCAAAAATACAATGGACGTTTACATCATATAACGTGGAAGTTACTTAGTAACCAATAATTTATTACCCCATAAATTTAGTATAATTTTTTAATAGACACTATAATAACAATAAGAGAAATCTTTATTCCACTTGCCAGAATTAATAACTAAAGCATTTAAAACAGTTTTCTTATTTCTTAATCTAGCGTTTAAAAATATAAACAGTACGGGTTTAAAGGCTAAGAAAAATTTACTATGACTCCTTGCAATCTTACAGAATTTAATTTAAAAATGCAGGCGTGAAAGATGTTAAAGAATTTGATATTATTATTTTCCTCCCAATTCCTTCTACTGGAAGTTTATAAATGTGAATGCAAAATATTTTCGAAATGAAACGTCATAATTTGATGTCATAAACTCTTTTAAAGTGAGTGTATTTAACACTATATTTTCATCCTAACTAATATTATAACTGCGGCAGTGAGTTTGTATATTTATTTGTTTGTTGCGCTTTCACGCCTTAACTACTCCACCGATCATCGTGAAATTTTGCGTGCACGTTGTCAGGAGTATAAAAAAGGACATGGGGTACCTTAATAGAGAAGAAAATGGTACTACTCCAAAGTTCAAAGGTATACCTGAATTTATTGATATAATCTACATTAACGTGAGTTTGTTAATAAAGTTTTGAGTCGATTATATCACTTCTATTAGCAAACTGGTAGATAATGCCCTATTGCATTAAGTGCCTGTGCAATTTAAAATGCAGGAAGTATTAAATAAATAAATAAAGTTCAAAAACCCATAATATAATTTTAAGAGCAATTTATTCATAGTAAAACAAAAAGTACAAGAAATTTTAAATGTTTAATAGTACTTTAAATTAGACTCCTCAGATATAAGTTGTAATAGAAAAAAACACATTAAGTTATAATTTATAATCTTATGAAGACATACTATATAGAGAGATATAAATAAGGTTTACCAAAAAATTCCCTGGTTCTATAAAAATTCAGAACTAATATCACTTTTCAGAAATTTCAGAACCAGATTTAGACCTTTTTTTTCATATTTGATCTGTACAAGTTCATTTTACCTATCTACAGAGACGCTATTTCGATCTGTATTTTTAAAAACATAAGAATGAATTCCCTTTACTGTTTCGTGTCCACAGGATACATTGTGAGAACCTTTTCACTCGAAACTTTCAAACACAAATTCCATTAACGGAATTAAAATTAAAATAGCCTCATTAATATGTAAGGAAAGATTAATGAACTATTTAATAGCACTGTTCCACTGGGGTTTGGCAAAAACTGAAAGTGCCATGCCATTTGTTATTTTGTGTCCTTGGAGCTCTGCTGAGAAATAGTTCGTAGTAGTTAACATTTCTTTGTTGAATATTTTATTGAAGAGGACTTTAAAAGCGAGCAACAGCGTTGGCACTAAGTTTGTAAACCCAGAAAAAGGTATGAAATATTATTTCTTTCAGCTAAATCTACATAAATAAAGCTCGTACAAATATAGTCCTGGAACGTTCAAGAGTAGAGTGAATAGGTTTCTCTTGGACAGGCGTGTACCATCTTCGTCTTCATCGTCATTTTCCATAAATATACGTGGGAGATAAATGCCTATTCTAATTTATCAATAGAAAAAAACTACGTTAGAAGCCAAGTTGATTCACAATATCAAAAATACTAAATGTTTAATCCAAAAAAAAAAATGTTGCTCGTTAATATTTAATTTTATTTAATTATTTTTAATTATATCTATTTATCACTTGCATATTTCGCGTGATGGCGTAAAAACGTGGGGTGCTTTGTACTATATTATGTTTATAATAACTCTACTTTTATAATAGTCACCAATGATATATTTGTAACATTTAAAGTAATTGATTTACGTCACGATTTTTTACTTTTTAGTTCAGTGTATTGTTAAGCGTGTTTTTTTAGGTTTTTAAATTAAATCTTACTTTTTAGTCTTGTACGCTTATACGCTTTAAAGTTTTCAACTTAATCGGACGTCGTGAATCAAAACTTATCAATAGTTTCATAAGAATACGAATATAATATATGTACATACGTACACACCCACAAACTTATGTAATTTCAACATATTTTTAGATTCTCCTAAATATGTTCCGACTAATTAGGGTTTAGATTTAAAACCTACAGAATGGCAACACAACATCAAAAAAGCTGTCCTATTGGTAAAAATGGTAGCCAAAGTTCCAATGAAATGCGAATAAGGTTTTCAACGCACAATCATTACTACTAAAACAACAAGTTAGAAAAGGTTTAATATTCTATGCTTATTCATTGCCTCATAAAAGTTTTTTTTTAAAAGTACATGGTTTGTATATTAATCTTGTGAAATCTGTAATTCCATTTTTTCTCGGCTCATAGACAACTAACAAAGTACTAATAACTCTGTTAACAATAGCTCCCAGATGACCATGTTTCAATTTTGTACCTTTTAAAAAAGTTACATATAACGTTGAAAACACGCTCGCAACATGTTCCCGACGACAATGGAACGGAACAAAGGCCGCTTTGTTGCTGGCTCTATTGTCGCGTATTGTCGCCGTATTGTCGCGAGCGCTTTACTCGTTAATGTTGTGTTTATTTCGATAATTCCTGGGTACTGCCTTCAGTTAAATTGTTTATGTGCCGCTAATTGTTTAGTCATACAATATTAATTTCTTTAAAGGTTTTAAAATTGTATTGAAGACGTTTGTGGAAGCACTTTAAGAAATTATGTATGTGAATACATGAAAGATAATCACTCACGTGTTACCACGCCTAGTCAAATAATGTTAATACACACTCACGACCCTCGCCTAGAAAAATATATCCCACCAAAAACATTTTCATGTAAATGTTGCCAAGATACCTTAGTCAAAATATGTGGTCTGGCCGTTCCGCTACCGTCACATGGGCGTAAGGTGAAAAATGTATTTACTGTTCATTACTTTTCTGTTATACAACAATTCTTGTAGTAACGAAACGGCCAGACCACATATTTTGACTAAGGTTACTGGTGCTATTATGTATTCTGTGCTAAGGTGTAGAGCTTGTGAAGTTAGGGTTGGTAGAGTTGTACATGATATCTGATAACTTTTTTGTAGTGCTAGCCATGTGGTCTCGTCTTGGCAACATTTTAGATGAAAATGTTTTTGGAGGCATTTCACCTTTTTTTGTAAGTTCCTTATGAAATAATTTTTTATTTTGACATTTTTTGTTTCTTTTTTGCGGTATATTTCTTGCACACCAGAGGTGGGTTTTTTATAGCCCACTCTCTACCTTTGCGTTTTTTCTTTGTTGGTTTACTGTTTATCATCAGTCACAGCCGTAAAATTTCCGGAAGTCTCGTACTAACTTCCATCCTCTACTAACTTTTAACCACGGCCAGTGCAACCTGGTCGAAACGTCAGGCAATTCAGAGGTATGTAATACCTTTTCGTGATCGCGTTAATTCCCGTTCATACGTAGATAATATTCCATCCTCTAGTTTAAGGGGTTGGGGATAAAAGTTAAAAGTTTCAGAATTGTTTGTTGTATGTGTACTAATACTAGCTTACATACCAAATTTCAGCTTTCTAGGACCTCCGAAAGTACCCTAAGAATTTTGATGATCATCAGTGAGCCAGTGACGAAATCGTCGGAGTTTTTAGATATCAATAAAATCTAAAGTATAAAAGCTATGCAATCAAAACTTTATCTGTTTATTAAATCTACTATTGACATCATATCCTGAGAATTTTGTGTATCTGGTATAATCCAAACCCAAGTTATGAGGGTTCCAAAAAACGACGAAGCGCTTCGAGCAATAGGCGTGGGCCTGCTTTCCCCGGGATAGGGCTTGGCTAGGCGCGGCGTCGATCCGGGGAGGGTCTGAAATAACACGATCCGGGTCCTCCCCCGAGCAGGGCGCCTAAGACGGCGGCTGTCGGGGTGGTTTTTAGTGGAAAGCTGGCTCCTGCGTCCCCGAGGATTTTCCACCCCGTCAACAAAAAAAAAAGGTAGTGCCCTTGCGCTTCGCTTGGCTCGTCTTGGCCCCAGATAGGTAATAGTTGCCATAAAGAGCTGCTACTGACATTGTACTAACTGTGTCGTGGCGAATGACCAGTAAACAATACCACGATTGTCAATTATACAATACTCTTACACTTACTTACACTATTCTACATAACTTGAAACACCTCCCACACGGCCGAGTGACACCAAACTAGGCAGAACCTGTATCTACTATGTACATTGACGTTTTTTTTTATGCCTATCTGACTAAAAGTAAATAAATTACTTACCTTTGAAAGTTTAAAGTTCACATTACTTTTTTTTATTTATGTGTAAGTTGATGCAGTGTCAGAGTTGGACGTGTCATAATAGTTGATTTTGTATTACAATTTATACTTATCTAAAAATTGTAACTTATGTTTTAGTGTTCAGTAAAAGATTTAGTAATAGTTTATTTAACTATTACTAAAACATATAATGAATGCTGTGGGCGTCTATAGTTGATGTACATATAAGAGATGTGATGTAGTATGTAGTTAATGTAAAGAACAATGTTGCATATGTATATTGTTGATGCTCCTTAATAACAAATAATTCATAATAATTAATAATTAACTTTAAAAAAGGTTCACATAATAATAATAAGCTGTATTCTTCATTTCTTAAGTGCCAACCCTTAGTGGGCGAATATTGTCTTTAAATTTAAATAGGACAATTGGGAAACTTAATAACAACGATTTCGATTAAAAAATAATTATCCAAATCAGTTTACAGATAATGAAGATATTGCGTAAGACACACGAAAAAGAAAAAAATTAGTTTGAGACCTCCTCCTTTTTGGGAGTTTACAGTTTAATGATTGCATAAAAGTTAAACATTCGGAAGATCTTTGAGTGTGCACCATTGATGCCGACTCATTAGTATTCAATCAGCTCTATTTGAAGTATCTATTTGATTAATTACCGTGATCTGTTTAATTGCATGGACTTTACCGATTAAGTGAATTGCTTTTAATTCAATAGGTATAGAGGTGAATGATTAAATAAATAATTAATTATTCCTTTAAATTGCAACTTTGATTGGAAATTTTAACATTATTTGAATGAAATAATTAATTGTTTACTTTCTTTCCGATATACTGTATTTCACAGAGGTATTTCAATAGTATAAAAACATTAATAAGTATGAATGTATTAAACGTAAATTATAATAGAACACAAAAAATTGAGACTAAAATTCTTGCAAGCAAAAATAAATAGGTAATTGATTTTTACATGCTTACGAGAAATAAAAATAATTACACAACCAAAACGTACACACGTACATGCCGTTATCGTTCATGCTTACTTATCGATCGATAGTTATCACCCAACAAAGTTAAACATAATACACCTCCTTCCTAAGTTCTTTACTTTAAATTTTAAAACGGTTTTCTAATTTCAAACTCCGGAAAAGTTATTCCAAACCATTGCAGGAATGAAAACTGGTAATGTGTTTTAAAATTTAAATTGAGCGCAGCTACTTTAAACTTCACATGCAATTTGATACCTGCCTACATTTGTTACGTTTGCGAGTTAGAATTTACATATATTTTACATACAATAACAAGCCGCGGTTGAACGCGGTCGAAAACATTGTATCTTGATAGTTTCATAAATAAAAAAATCTTAAAAGTGGGAAATGGAATTTATTCTGTGGTGATCATTGCGAATTTATTTAACTTAAAGCAGCTTATTTCTGTATTATAAAGACAAGAGCAAAACATACATATTTATTATTACTTACTTTCCAAGACCATTATTCTATTATCTATTCATTATTCTTAATAAATTACATAGAGTTTCATAATGGTACTTTTCAGTACCTTTTTGGGGATTTAAATTCATAAAAGAGTGTAGCTAAGATTGAACTAATACAATATTTACATTAAAGAGAAAATGAAATTGCAAGATACACATTGCATTTAGCATTACGAGGAAGGCTATTTTGCTTAATAGCATGAAATCCTCGACTAAAAATAAAATCATATGTATATGTATGTACTAAATCCGTAGGTATTTAAGTAAGTAATCAAAAAGTATTTTAAGATTACTCCAAGAAAGTCGTGAATGGGAATATAAATATACACGTCGACATTAATCTTTCTTTCCTTCCCACTTATGCAAAGTCTTTCTCTATTTAACTTATTGTATTAAATGAGTTATAGTTTCCCCTAATTGAGATATTAAAACAGTTACTGTTTCTTAATTTAAATATTCTCATGTGTAAAATATATTATAAATAAAGACTAGGTTATGTTAAGACTTCGTTGTGTAAAAGGTAATAGTTAAATTTCTTGTAGCACAGTAATATGACTGTTTATGGTGAAATGCTTTTATTTCTTTTACTTTTTGTTTAATCATTTCCTGTTATATAATTACACAGAGTAAGAGAAGGAGTTGCGTAAAGGCAGTCCGACTACTTAGCTGCTGCATTATTTGGATATTTATATGATTTAAAGCCAATATAGGTAATCAATAAAGAGATTAAATAAATAACAGTGTAGGGTTTATAAAGCTTTCATTATATTTATAAGAACTACTGAACAGTAATGGTATATTACTTAGCAAAAGTAACTTTAGGTATCTAAATTAATTTTCACTCTATGGAATCAAATGATACGGATACACATCCTAAAAACTGTAAAGTAACAACACAAGCTTTCATCGGAACAAATAACGCTAGGAGTATTTTCAGTCAAATAAGTAAACGTCCAACGTTACTGTTCACCGACCCCTGTATGCTGCGATATCAACAAATGAAAGCTTACACAGGAACAATTGTTATTTTCCAATCGTATGTTTAAACTCGAAATTATTTTCCATTCCGTTCGGAATTAATCATGAAACTGTAGTGTAACAATTGTATATTTCCGACCATGTTCCGATTCTGATGAGAAATTATTCCGGACTTTGTGAAAGCTAGTTCGACAGTAGGTAATATCCTGTTGTTTCTCATTACATGGACTTAATTTGTACCATCGCTAAAATTAAAACAGTGTTATCTAGGTCAAACTATATTGAAACTGCGGTATTTAATTTAACTGTTCAGTCACATAGAATTTTGTTAGCTAGGATTATAATTTGCTTGATTACATTATTAAATACTATTTCAAAATCTGTTGGTTTGATTGTTGTTTGGGTTGTAAAGAAATGAAAAAATGTACCCTAATATAAGTTGTGGACCTACGTTACTGTTTTAATGATAATGTCTTTGGTATTTAAAGCTTGAAGTCAATGAAGATCACCAACCAACTGCGAGAATTAGAACAAGCAACATCATTTCTTACATTTCAAGTGTTGAGGAAGCTTTTCTTTACTGTAATTAGATCATTGTTATTCTGAAGTAGTTGCAACAGCTAGATTTTAGACAAGCATTCCTTTGATTTAAGATAAATACTATAAATGCTAATAAAATAATATTTTTGGATTTGAAGGATATGGAACGCTCATATCATAATCTACTGTTTACAAATTTACCTCTCCTTGTATTTCGCTTCATCGAGACATTTCATGTTTCAACTATCACTGGCATACATTTGTACTCATATATATACCACGCACTTAACTTTCAAGAGATCTATTTACACCGCAGCACATCTCTTTCAAGCGATCCAAGGTATTATAAAAGTGGAGTGAAACTAAATAACGACATTGCTTTCCTTACACCGAGCGTTTCTGTGTGCACTGGAAACAGAAGCGGTTGGAATAAACTCATATGCCGCGAAATGCCCAACTTTGTAGGAAAAAGCTGCCACAGTATTGATGAGTAGGTGATGATGTAATGGAAACTCTTTACGTTTGTTACTTTTATAGTTAATTTCTCGTTTGTTTAAAAAATCTTACATTGAAATATATTATAAATTTTCTAGCTAAGTCTTCAAGTTATTAGAAATTAGGGTACACCAAAATACAATTATTCTTCCACTTTCTATTGTACCATTGCATGGGATGGGAATCTGCAACAGGTTTGGTACCTTTACTGGCTTCACAAAACCAGCACTATTTTAAATCACATGGATTTCAATTCTAGGGTACACCTGAGGCCCTGGCCATAAGAGCCGATGACGGAACACTGTGTGGTTTGAGTTGGTTCGAGTCCAACGGTTCGAGTGAGGACCCGGGGCCACACAAAAAAGTATTATCATAAAATATGAAGGCAAATACACATGTAAATTATAACTATTATACATTTTTATGTTATACAGTTTTATGGCTTAGGTAGTCCACCTACCAATAATTCGAGTTGTTGTATTAAAGTATGGTAATTTGATTATATGTCTCGTTCCTCCGAGCCTTTTCCCAACTTAGTTGGGGTCGGCTTTTAGTCTAACTACGAAACGGCCGAACTTCGATATTTTACGTGAAGCGAATGCCATCAGACCTCCAGAACCCAAATACTAGGAGATATTAAAGTTCTGTCGTTAGACCAGGTGGCCAGACTTTTTCTTTAGGGCTCCAACTACCCGTAACGGTTACCACTTAGCCATGAGCCCCTTTGATTATATATCTCATAGAAGATAATTCCCATACTTTAATGTTATTAAGAAAAAGGAATAATATAAAAAATACACACTTATATCGGATGTTGTTGAAATAATAAAATTAAAGATCGTAGAGAGGTCGTGGTGGATCGTCCGTCAGATTAAGTGAGCAGATAAGAGACGTTAAATATTACGTTACAGATTCTCAAGGTATACGCTGATATGTCCGCAGACGATCTATTGCTTAGATAGGAGCCTTTAGTGTCCCTTAAGGATTAGACGACAAAACTTATCACCAGAGTGAAAAACTACTCAAGATTTTATATATTGCAAAACGTTCTTGAACTTGTAATAAAAGAAACTTATACAAAAGAAACTTCACTTAATTAATCCTTTAGTTAATATTTAATTGTTTAATTTGTTTACCTTGTTTTATTTTTTTACTCATTTTTATTATCATTTTGTTTTTTAGCACTCCACTGTAACTAGCAAATGTTAAGTACACAGTTAGTGTCATACAGATCAAACACCATACTTTATAAAATAATTTGTAAATTTGTTAATATGTATGATGTAGTTGTACTATTTAATAAATAAATAAAGTTAATTCTAAATAAAATAAAGAGTGTTTAGTCGCATCGTATCTAGTATTATAAATGCGAATGTGAGTACGTTTCGACGCCTTAACTACGCAACTGATCATCATGAACTGCGTACATAGGCTTCATTCAGAAAAAAATACTTTCTAAGGGATAGAAGAAGAACTTTAATGCAAGCGAAGCTGCGAACGGTGTATGAATATTGTCTTCTTGAAGTATTTTAAAACATTAATGGATAGTGTTTTCAGGTATTTGGGTATCTCAGAGGAAACAGTACTTACCTTATTTCAGGATGAAAGGAATCTTATGTTCTTTTCTGCACAAACCAAAAGCTTAACAAACAAATAACCTAACCAACCATTTTTTTTATATAATAACACCCGTCATCACAGGGTGTTTTTTTATGCTCTGGTTACTGATAGTCTTAATTATTTTCGGGTCTTTTAGTCTTTTCTTTTTATTTTATTTTCTCTTATTCTATATATAATAAGTCTGACTCTAGTGTGTTTATTCGAGTAATTCTAACTATGCTCATACTTCTTTCTTAAGTTTACAATATTTTATGTTTATATATTTTTATAAGTTAGAAGGTACATAAATTTTTATTGCTTAGTTTCTAGTATTCTAATAATAACAACTTTATTACTAAAATGTTCTTACATATACTTGTTGGCTCGCCAACTTACTAATATTAGTTAAGATTACCTAGGAAAAAAATTCACATGAAATATTTAAACACAAACTAATAATAGGTATGTGTGTGGACACGTGGAGAGTGATATTTCCATGACAATAAGGTGATCGACCAGGAGACTGAGATAATCATGTCTAATAGGCCGCAGCTCAGCTATGGATGATATCATATTTTTTGTATATCATGTCCTAATCACCGTGACTACTTTGAATGCGCGATGCAGAATCAATAACTACGAAGTAATTCAGTTTTTTAACGATGACTGGCGCCGAGTATACCGCTACAAGTGTAACTAAACATTCCATTTAATGGAAAATAATCAACTTGAATGCTATATAAAAACATCATTATTACTAATATATTTTACTTGATAATTTAATTAGAATTCTCACTGTAAAAGAAATCAATATTCTTAACCAGTCAGTCCCGCGTGCACGTACTTCAATTACCCCGACCAAAGCCTTTCAAGAAGACGCACCCTTATTCAATACTCGTGTTTCCTTCAGCCTACGAATATTATACTTATCCCGTTACATTTTTCGTATATTATTTTCTTCAATCCTTTCTTTGCTTTACCTTATTCATTTATCATAATCCATATAAATCTTGTTCCGACCGCGTTTACCTCTTACTGGATTCGGGTACATTACATAATGTTATCTGTTTTTGGTTTCTATTACAAAAATCTGAAAAATTAACATTTTAAATAGATATGTACTTATACACATTTTCAGACAAAAATAAAAGGTTTCGTGTAAATGAAATCGCTAACTTTGTTTTCAAATACTAAAGACAAAAAATATATTTAGATTATTATTTTCATATTATAGCAGTCAGGTTGCTTGATCTGATCTAATACTTATAAGTTGAAAAATATTTTTCATTTATTACATGACTTCGCAAACTAGTTAATAAGACAGACTGCATCAAATCATCAATATAAATTTGGAAGATAAGGACGGACTTTCAATAATGATTGACAGTACTGCTACGACTTACAATAATAGTATGGATTAAGTCATAAGACGAGCGTTGAATTACTAAATATATTTTAAAGTAATTATGTATGCAGCAACTAAATTTATATTAAAATTGAAATGAATGGTTGTGGCGACTTCCACATACAGAAAAACATACTCCAACATCATCTAGCAAAGACGAGCTGAACTACGAAGTAACTACTAATCCTGCATCACGCTATTAGAGTTTCTCGCGCCGATTAGTATATATACAACTTCCCAACAGCAACCGTTGGGCCGCGGCCTAGCAGGCATGATCACCTCGCCTGGTCGGAGGATCTTCCTTTTGTGTTGGAGGGACATAACACCCGTTCCTCCACATGGTAATATAGCAACAAATTTTGGTCATGAACTCATGACATTAATATTTAAAATTTGTTTAAAAATATATCCACTGTGCCTTTAACTCACAAAAGATAAGTAACCTTTCTTTAAAAAAAACATATTCCCTAAAGACATGAATTTATTTGGGATTATTGGGATATTACATATGGGATTACATAGTTATTTTTAGAGTTCATACAATTTTTCATCACTTACGGTATAAAGAGATAAACTGACTTGGTAAAGCACAGCAAAGTTTGTGTATAAAGGCTCGCTAACGCTATGCTCAATTAGGACTACCTATTGAAAATACTAAATTATTCTAATGTGTTATGTTGCTGTGCGATGGCCAAGTAATTCTATTTATTGAAGAAATATGTCTAATATTGACACAGTCACTTTAAAACTTTCGTTACGACTTGCGAGACTTGGGTTTTATGTGTTATATATTTTATTTGGATAGTATTAAAGTCTCCTAAGACTTTCTGAAAATTTCAATGCAGTTTTAAATCTCATTTTCTTGTTCTTTGTACCGCGTCTATCAGACAGGCCCAGTAATCACATGGATCATTGCGTAGCTAACTCATCAGCCACGAATGACAAACTTGAGATCACGCCGACTCATCTACAACTACCTACATGTTTCTATTTTGGTAGAATCCTTTTCTATTTGCTCCCTAGTCACAATGACAATTTGTTGAATGAAGCTTACTTGAAAGTTGGGCTTACTTTTGACTCTGTTTCTGAGCTGGATAGATTTGCTCTCGAAATTGAATATGATAGTTCATGTAGTAGATATATTTTCTTTCTAAACTAGAGTTTTTGATTATCATTAACTTATATATAAAAACAACAAAGTGAAAATTGGTTATTAATATTTTTTTATTAATTTTGCTCTGTAATCCAGTGCTTTTTGCACTAAGTTCACCTTAATATTATCATCTAAAAAAAAAACACGATCGATATTTTTAGTCATACTAATAAAAAAAAATTATATTTCTTTGCTCTAGGGCACTCTTCAAATAAAAATAAATCTTTAAACATAATAACAAAATCAAAGCAAGCTAAAAAACAAAATCAGAATATTTATAATTAACTTTTACTTAATCATGATAACTTGTAAAAAAATGTATTCTTCATCCCTTAAGAGTCCCCCTTTAGAATATTTTCTTTAAATTTAAATGGGACTAACCTTAAATACAACCAATTCAATGACAAAAATAATTATTGATATCGGTTAACAACTTGCGAAAATCGAAAAAAAATCTGTCGAATTAAGAACCTTCTCCATTTTGAAGCCGGCCAAACCTAATATATAAAACAAATTCCACATTGAAGAACAGAAAAAAAGCTCACAGTAGCCTTTCAGCCCTGACCTTCAATCAACCTTTTATTTCATTTCATACATTGTCTACTAAATCCACAACTGTTACAGCTACACGCCTTTAATTACAAAGGTTGAAATAAACCTCGTTTTATTACCTTTCACTGGTCCGTTTGTTGTAATTTATTTCAGTTGCCAATTGATCCTCAACCATAAATAACTGTTATGAAATGTTCACATAAATATAAACGTTTCCATTTCAGATGAAATTAATAGAAGAAATTCAGAAATTACTTGAAATCATACGCAATAAAAACATTTAACTTCAAAAGAATACGACAGGGGCGGTTGACCCGTATAATGTGAAATATAACATGGAAATAAATGCGTACCATCAGACATTCCACATCAAAAATGAAGGTCATCAATTTCATTGCAATAAAATAAAAAAAAATATTTTGTTTCTTTAGCTATTTTGTAACTGTGTACCATATTTAGGCTGCTATTGTTTAGCATCATGGTCTTATAAAATACTAGCTATTAATAGTCAGTTTTGCGAAGATCACATAAACTTTATTGACGGAGAATCCATCTGACTAAATTAATGTTATTCTATGATTATGGATTTTAAAAATCTCGGGAATGAAGAAGAAATTAAGAGGCGAATAATTATAAAAAGTAACTTCTTAATTACTTCCAATTCCTAGAAGAATATTTATTTCAATAGTTTTCTATTTTTGACTTACTGCCGAAAATCATTTATGATTCCTTAAAATTGAGATATCATTTTGTGTCCATATTCATTAGTGATTAAATTCTGTTTTGATATAAATTTATCCAAATGCTGATAAGGTGCTCTAAAAAATTAAAGAAAAAATATTTAATAAAACAGGAACCCTAACGATCTTTAAGATTCCTCATTATTCAACATTTTTCAAAAAATGTTGTCTTTAAATACAAAATAGATACTTATAAACACATTACAACATATGTAGCTAGTCGATTGCTGAGGACAACTAAAAACTATGCCGATTACACCCCTGGAAAAGAAAAATAATCATTAATCAAACCAACACCAATATAGTTTTGACTTAATGGCCTTGTTTATCGTCAATTCATTAATAGGCTTAATCTTACTTAGATACCATTTTATTTTCTCGTCTCTTTTTCTTGTCAACCAAATCATAACAAGAGAATTACGATGGTGTAAATATTGCTAGCTTTCGGTATAATCCCTAAGTTATATTAAATAAAAGAAAAATAGCAGTAAAGTGACTTGATAAAGTTGGAATGTGAATAAGTTTTATTACCTATGAGCAAGTTTCTCGGCACCTGAAGATTTTTGTGTAAACAATTCTTTCGGATCGCGTGTGGTAAAAAACAAGCCTAATAAATATCTTTTGTAGAATATTAGCCATTTTTTAATGTTGAAAATTAGGTATTCATTCGATTATAGAGATTTAATCCTTCAATTATTTCAGACAAACGTGTTGGCTACCTTTTGTCTCTATCAATTGGGTAAAATTCCAAAATTCGGATTAAGTTAAAATATTTCAGATTTTAATAAAGTAAATAAATCATTTGTGCAGGATCCCAACATCCTCACAAATCGTGGTAACAGAATCTAGCGAGAGAAAGCGATTACTGTCAATGTATTTTTATCATCTTCAGTAAGTTACGCTGTAAGTCATAACTTGCTGAGCGCAAGTTATGACTTACAGCGTAACTTACTTCATTAATGTATTTTACTTTTTCAAAAATGTATTTACAAGGATCACATAAAAGTACAGAATAGTACTTATAACAACAACACAAACTAAACAATTCTTTTTACAGTCTAAAGTGCGCTTCACACGAGTCTTAGCGCCGCGTTACAAAGGAACGCGAGACTTTTGACATCGTGGAAGTGGGACGTTATGTCTTCATATAAAATATACGGGACAATGCACCTTGTGTGTCGTGTTTTTACTTGAGCTGAGCTGGTAATGAGTTTGGGTAGAAAGGGTCCAGTTTTGATTGTGGCTTTAAATGAGAGTAGATTCGGAAGTCTGTTATAAATAAAAGTTCTTTCAAGTTTGCTTTCCTGTTAGTACTTGGTAGTAATAAGTCTAGTGCTCTGTTTTTGCAATACGCTCGAAAAGTTGTTATATTTTTATGTTCTTCTGCATTGTTTTCAAGTAGTTCTAATTTGTACAAGGATCTTTGTTCTCTATGTATCAATTGATTTAATAAGGAAGCGTTTGTAGATTTTAATCAATTTAGGATTAGAAAATATTATTATTCAACTAAGTTCTACAGGCGTGGGGGGATAAATTGCAAAATATTAGTGAATATCATGTATATTGACAATAACTAACACAGATGATCCTGACGTTATACGAGCTGAGGACAAACCCAAAGGATCCAGACCTGATTCTCTTGGACTACAACTAATCTCAATTCAAGCAGAGTAAATTTAATAGTAGGTAATTAGAATGAAAAAAAAAACTACCAAGTATGTACACAAGTTTTATTATATTAACATATTTTCCTAAAGAAAATATAGATTTGTGACAGGACTCAGAGGAATACTGGATATTATAAGAATAGAATGTGTGTGTGTGTGGATCACAACAAACGTCTACGTTTTTGCCACTTACATAAAGTCTGTGAAAAGTTCTTATATTTTGTATCTCTTTTTATAAATAAACTGTTTGATTATATTTCCTACTTTTACATGTATATACATACGTATATAACCAACTTACCAGAGAAATTTATTTCCGTCCTCTGTATTTCTGAAAGGGTCATACAAAGAAAATCAGTAAGATAAATACAACGATATTGAACGTGCTGACCTAGAAATCAGACGTTTCTGTCATACTAATTTCACAGACAAATCGAAACAAAAAATCGAACTAATACCCTGTATATCACCGGCCCTCAAGAGACGGTATACAATAAGTCGCCATCCAAAAAATAACGCAATTGACCTCAATCGCTTCCTATTACTACAATATGGAACTAACCCTTTGTCTATAAAACCCGAATTTTATTCGCAAAACATGAAAGAGTCGACTCTTGGTTAGAAGTATATTTCTTAGAAGTATTTCAAATGTTTATGGATGTTATTCTATTCAAAAGTGAGTCGTGAGTGGCGAGTATTTTACCAAGGCACTAAAAACTGAAAGGCCACAACGAGCAACAAAGAAAATTTAGAATTATTGTTGGAATACCACTTTTTTTTGTGCGAGTTTAAAACCCCAGGGGCCGTCACCCTACCGCGGTTTTCGATGGGGCTGTGTATCGGAATCGAACCAACTTAAACCACAGTAAAAGTAGGAGGGATCCGGGAACAGCTTTTATTAAGACATCCGGACCCCTCCTAGCGCCTGCCCTCAGAAGCGAGGGCACCACCTTCGAGTAAAACCTCTCAGTTAGGCTATGTCCAGCAGCCATTCCTAAAATTCCTTAAAATATATATATATTAAATAGAATAAAACTAAAAAAATTAACATTGATTCATTAAATTAACATTTCTCGGCCTCGTCCCTTTTTAATAGCACTATAAAGGCAAACACAATAAACTGTCTTGCAGCTCAGTCAACCCCTAGCTATCCCTCATTTTTCTTTAGTCAATTCACTACCTGTGATGTTAAGAAGAGTATTATGTCAATCACATCCAATGCGGTTGGAAGTGACTGTGTCAGCCGTAATATGATCCTTCCTATTCTTGATGATATTCTTCCAGTCATCTGTCACATCCTTAATTCTTCTCTCTCCAGATGTGTATTTCCATCCTTATGGAAAAAGCACAGATCATTCCCCTACCTAACAAAAAAATCGTATTTCTTTCTCTGATTATCGGCCTATTTCAAGATTACCATATCTGTCTAAAGTATTTGAACGTCTCGTCCATAATCAGCTCAGTGTGTTTCTTCACAAAAACAACCATCTGAATCCCTTCCAATCTGGTTTCCGGCCTGGACACAGTACCGTCTCAGCTTTGGTGAATATTACGGATGACATCAGATACAGTATGGAGTGTGAAAGTCTGTTCTCGACTGTCCTCGCACTCCTAGATTTTTCCAACGCTTTCAACGTGGTGGATTTCGACATTTTAATTAACATAGCTCGCTCACTTAACATATATCCAACGGTGATTGATTGGCTTCGAAGCTACCTGTGTGGCCGCCGACAATGTATACGCATTGATAACACCAAGTGTTCTCGGGGTAATACATCTGTTGGTGTTCCCCAGGGTGGCGTTCTATCTTCTTTACTATTCGCGTTATTTATATACTCTATCACTGATCAACTTCTCTCTTCTAACCACCTTTATGCAGATGATCATCAAATATACCACCAGTAGATAACATAGCTAATGCTATTGAGATCATCAATAAAGATCTGCCTAAAATAAGTGCTTGGAGTGAATCCTACGGACTCAAAGTAAACCCTGGGAAGGCTCAGGTGATTATCGTTGAGAGCACTAGAAAAGTTTCAAAGATTGACTCATCACATGTTCCTTCGATTATTTTTAATGGCACTATTATACCCTATACTTTTCAATAATAGACAGAGTGGTTCATGAGGAAGGTTTAGTCGTATAATTTGTACCCGTGCGAAATCGGGGCGGGTTGCTAGTAAATAATAATTTCAAACATTATGTTGATGGAATAGAATAAAGTACAGACTTTAATAATAACGTAAGATGCAGGGAGACCAGCACAAAATTAAGCATAGCTAAAATCTCTATCTTCTAGAATCTAAGATATTTTTTTAATACAGAACTTATTTTAAAACTTATGCACATTTACCCATCTATAAAAGGGGGTATAATAAAATAAGAGACACATTATTAAAATAAGCTTTTTTGGTAAGTACCACTAATATATAGCTTTTCAATGAGACAAAATTACCATTCAATTTTTGTTCGTTAATTACAAGAACATGGTAATTTTGCACTCTCTGGCAAGTTGTGTGCCTTTTATGTTTTTCATAATTGTGCTACATACATTTACTTTAGACATACAATGCTTATCGACATTTAAAAACTTAAGCTACAATGCAAAAGCTCTGAATAATATAAAAAATAAATGGCGTCGTATAAGCCCAAACTTCAACACTATAAACTTGAATTATGATGCAAAAGCTCCGAAAATAATTGTAGAACTTGGCCACAGTTTGTTCAAAGTTTATTAAGTACGATTTAAGAGATATTGGCCGAGGACAGGAGGTAAAAACAGTGAATGTATTAGCAAAATCTGCTATTTTGGTAGCGGTTCCATGTTTTATTTCTTAAAACGTATACAGTCCACATAGGCTATACAATCAAGATATCACCAACCTCAAGGGTTCAGTATAACTGATGGGACTTAGACATTTATACAGCACTAAAACATTAACACTGCATCAAATTATCCGGAATACATATATTTTAAAAAGTACTTCACTTAATATTGCAATAAGAGATATTTATTATTTAGATTATATTACATTAAAAAAACTGATAGACTTACACTTTATACTGGATTATAAGAATATGCGGTATTGATGTTAAGAAGGAAAGTTATTAATAATCAATTCTATTCAAATTTCTTTTATGCCGGCCAATTTATTTACATACGTAATGTTGTTGAAGTAACTATTAGGACTTGACCTTTGAGGAGAGCCGAAGTTCGCAGGCACGTTAATATATTTATGAGATTACGTACAACCTCGTATACAATGAAATATCGTCTGTACAAAATATATAAAAAAATGTTTGTAACGTTAAATATTTAGATAGTAATATATACTTGAGTGCTTTAGGTGTTTGTAAGCTTAGAAAAGAGAAAGCTTTAAGTGTGTGTATATCTAGAACTTTTACAAATAAGTTCCTAACAGACGTCTGCTGGAATCCAAGCCAAGAAAACCCGTGGTCTTCTCCGACAGTATTAGACAGTATTATTTTTTAGGGTTCCGTACCTCGAAAGGAGAAAACCTTATAGGATCACTTTGTTGTCCGTCTGTCTGTCTGTCTGTCAAAACCCTTTTTCTCAGGAACACTTGGAAGTATCAAACTGATATTTATATCAAATACTCAAGTCTACTGTCCCTTGGAGCTGTTAAAAAATCAAACTTTTAAGCCAACGCAATCAAAAGATACAGCCGTTTATGCCGCAATTTTTCAACACTTGCAAGGGCATCAAAACCTACAAGGTACTTCCCGTGAACTCAGAATCTTGAAATTTGGTACGAAGCAACGTCTTATAGCACAGATAAAGGAAAAATTGTGAAAAACGGTAAATTGTTAGTTAATAAAAATATTTTACGGAACCCTCGGTGCGTGAGTCCGACTCGCACTTGGCCGGTTTTTATATTTGTACGCATGAATATGTGTGTTTGCAATCGTTAAACAAAAAACTAACAACAGAAAAATAAATACAATAAAAATATAAACAAATGTAGCATATTATATATATTATATATAATATACTCCCCATTTGATTTTAATCAGCTGTCCGCTTGTGATGTTAGGAAGAGCATACTTTCCATCTCATCTAATGCAGTAGGAAGTGACTGTCTCAGTAAAAAAATGATTCTCCCTATTCTTGATGACATTCTCCCTATCCTATGTAACATCTTCAATCATTCCATATCCTATGGCGTCTTTCCATCAGTGTGGAAAGCAGCTGAAATTATCCCTTTACCTAAAAAACCTAACCTACCTTTTACTTTCTCTGACTTCCGACCCATTTCTATCTTACCTTTTCTTTCCAAAGTTGCCGCATTCGCCTGGAAGACTCCATTTCTTCATGGTGCAATGCTGCTGTTGGTGTCCCTCAGGGTGGCGTTCTATCTCCATTACTCTTCGCAATTTTTATTTATTCTATCTCTAATCGTTTACTTTCATCCTACCACCTTTATGCCGATGATCTGCAGATATATAATCAATCACCTGTTAATCTGTTATCGAAAGCGCTGAATGTTATTAACTCGGATTTAGAACTTATAGCCGCATGGAGTAGGGACTATGGACTCAAGATTAATCCTGCAAAAACTCAGGTTTGCGTCATTGGTAGTCCCATAATGTCTGCTAAAATTGATTGGTCACATTTACCTCCAGTTCAATTTAATAACACAGTAAAGTCAAGAACTTGGGATTTTTTTATTGATAACACCTTATCGTGGGGTTCTCAGGTTCAAGAGGTTAGCCGTGAAGTGTTTGCCGCAGCAGGATCTCTGCGAAGGCTACGGAACTTTCTTCCGACTGCTACTAAGATTACACTTGCGCAAACGCTCCTTCTTCCGATTATTGATTATGCCGATGTCAGCTATCTTAATCTCACCGAACCACAACTTGATAAACTTGAGCGACTTCAAAATTTTTGCATCAGATTTATATTTGGCCTACGCAAATATGATCACGTTTCCCAGTTCCGTCAAAGGCTCAAATGGCTTCCAATCCGCTTTCGCCGGAATACTCATATTCTTACATTTCTATATAATATATTATTTAATCCATTGACTCCCTGTTACCTCAAAGTTCAAGTTCCTTTATGACACACATTTAAAATGCCTGAGGTCAACTGAAAACATGAGACTGGAAATGCCAGGACATTCCAGCAATTTTTATGACAAATAATTTACTGTGGAAGCCGTGCGTTTATGGAATGGACTGCCTGTTGCTATCAGACGAGCACAATCGTTAGCTAAGTTCAAAACAATGTTACAAGAGTATTATCTGTCACTATAAAACTATATTTAAAATATGATGTATACATTATTTATTGTGTATATGTGTATGTCTATTTGTGGGTCTATATGTATTTTTATTTATGTATATAAGAGTACTTGAGTAGGTCTAAGCAGGTATAATTATTGAGTATTGTATGTATGTAATAGAAGATAAGCATTAACTACATTTTAAATTAACGTCAACGATTACCACCTGTTTAATAAAATAACTCCAGTCCATCCCAAGGTTGCCTGGAAGAGATTGCTTTAAGCGATAAGGCCGCCCTTTGTACACTATTTATAAGATACATCTTTTGTTACATATTCTTTGTAAAACCCAGGTGTACAAATAAAGTGTAATCTATCTATCTATCTGTAGCATGAAGTGTTTTTTTATTAAGTAATGGAATAGGCGTTTTTCGTCCTACTCTCTTGATAGAAAGTGACGATGGCGTCTAAGAGAAACCTATTCATTCTACTCTTAAACGTTCCAGAACAATTATATCCAGACTTTACCAAAAAAGAACTGTTAAATCGTTTGTTCAGCTTTTTGGTGTTTCGACAATGAAAGGATGGAACCTCTGCATTCATCTAGTAGTCCGGTGAAGAATGGTGAGGGTTCACTTATTCGACGACAGCTTTTACACAGTCACCAAATTGAATCCGATAAGCAGGCGACTTTACGTCGATGCTCAAGTTTCCTATTCGTGAGCCCACATCGTCGTGTATATGCTTACAGGCTTTTCGTAAATTAGTGTTATTATTATTTATTTTAAAGTTTCTAGTTTATTTGTTTGACACCAGCACAGTACTTTAGTTTGTGAGGTCAGTTATTATAATAATTACTAGCAGCGGAACGCGGTTTCACCCACGTAAGTCCCGATCCCGTATGAATATCGGGATAAAAAGTATCTCTTCGGTCTTAAGCTACCTACCTACCAAGTTTCATCGCAATCGGATCAGTGGTTTTTGCGTGAAACAAACATCCATCCAACCAAACTTTCACATTTATAATATTAGTGGGATAACTGAGTTGAGGAGTATCTTTTCAAAATAGCTTATTTCTTTACAAGCCGTTTTTTCAAAAAATTCAAATAACTTGTAATTTGAATTAAGGTTTAGTTAGTTAAGTGTTTTTTATTTTATTAAATTAGCAAGTTACTCTGAAATACGACATTTTAGTGGACAGTGTTTCAGGGTGATTTGATGGTATATTTTGGATAGATGCACTTTTGAAACGGAGATCAAAGAAATAAGCAGTTGTATTATGAAGTTGCAACAAATAAGTTATTACGAGTACTAACAAATTTCACTTTGATATTTTGACTCACTATGTAATATTAACTTTCTGTTTTTCGTATTTAATTTAAAGTAAAATAGATTGTCTTTGACTGTTAAAATAATTTTTCAATCAACTTAGAGACCAAATTGATCTGATAAGTACACAGCCAAATCTAATTCCCAAATGTTAAGAAATACGTACTTGGTTCGGTAAAAAAAAAAAGTTCCAATTTATACTAGAATTAAGGTTTTTTATTTTGAATTATCTTTTTACTTTAAATCGAGTATTTGTTTACAGATTTAAGCACTTTTTACACAAACATTGATTCTCAGACTCAATTTTCAACAGGTTTTAAGGCGTTTTGTATCGTAGTTTCTAAGCTTATTGGAAATAGGGATTAGAACTGGAATGCGCAAAAAAAAACTATGTTGAAGAATGAAAATGAGCCTCTTTGAAAAGAACCTCGTGACCCCTCAGTGCAAGGCAAGTATGGGTGAATAATTGTGTGATCGCAATCATTTCTTATGTTTGGGTAAAATTTATCTATAAATGTTAGTAATATATATATATAATTATGTTAATCAGCAGCAGTCAAGTTACCATAATACAGGGTCCACCTAGTTTGGGCCGTGTGTAAAGTGTCCTAGGTAAAAAAAAAAATTAACCATGCCCAATACAAACTACTTCTTAAATATCAGACTATTTGATAAAAACGTATGCGGGATCAACGATGTGTGTATGACTTGATTAATTTTATTTTAGTTTTATGTAGGATCACTTTTTTATCGTCAATCGTCAATGATGATATATAAAATGAAATAAAAATAAAAGTCTAAATAAAATAATAATGATAATGATATATTTTATATCCATATTTTTGTTTTTTTTTCACATAATAATAATTACATATTTTCGATTTTCTTTTATATTTTTTTACAACACAATATAAACAGTAGAACAAAATTTCTGTTTATCTGAACCGGGAGGCGCGCTCAAGACTTTCTAGTCACATTTACGCATCTGAAGCCGAGAATACTTCTCAGTGTTTGATTACAGAACCAGTTTTATTGTATCTTAAGGGACTTAACTTAAGAGACGACAATGAACGACTAGGATCGAGCAAAAGCGCAATATTGTTTTATTCCATTCTATCTTACAATTCTTAGCGAGAATTGAAAAAACGCTCTAGAAGCCAGAGTGCTATCATTAATCACTAACGGATACGACAGTTCAATCAAGGGAACAAAATTAAACAGTATATTGTTTGAGGCTTCGTTTAATCACGTACACCGCATAACCACATATTCAACATTCAAATATTTGTGTTTGGTAAAATAACTGGGGTAATATTTTTTTAGTTTTTTTGTTTGAATTTTCTATCTAGTTTCTCTGTGAGAGAATTATATGGGGCTTCATCTTAGTTTGCAAACATGTCGGTGGCAGGTGTACCTGACTATTCCGATGTTGAACTTCAGTAAGCTAATGTTCAGTAACCTAACATAACATAATTGCTTAGTATAAGTTTATTGTTTAAGTTGGAAATACTAGAGTAGAGTGGCAATTTAGTATTGTTGCTGTTGATTTCACTTCACTTCTGAAGTTGACTTCACAATGGCTACTTATTACACAAGAACAGCATATTACTACCTATTACCTTTACCGACCTTTTAGTGGCAATGGCCTTTAAAAGGTTTCTCCGTCTATTAACCGGGCAATTTTGTGAACTTATGTATGTAATATAATTTCGATATATTTTAACTTACTTAGACTGTTAAATATAATTTGCTAAACTACTTATATATTTATTTATCATCATTAAAGTTTGGCTTGCAAGAACCCCTCCTGGGGTTGTGATAGTATTACGTTCACACAATTTTGTTGCTATTGATAAGCGCTGTTGTTGGATGTCAACGTGTTATATTTTTAAGTTAAAAAAACTTAAAAATATAACTTAGTTAATTTTTAACAAAATCTTGAGGACGATAACCGGTGCCCCCTGGTTCGTCACAAATGAACAACTTCATCACGACCTGCATATGACCACAGTCAAACAGGAAATACTCTTCTATACAAATAAGTATAAGGAAATAATTAAAGACCATCCAAACAGACTAGCCAATGTCTTGATGGAAGACAACTACAATACGCAGACTGAAACGGAAGATGCCCCAAGACACATTTAAATAGCAACAGTGAAGTAAAGTAGGATGCGACACAGGTCGCATACCGAGCGTGCCAATAACCAACCCACTAAAAAAGGCCAAACTCTAATAAAACTTATGTTTTATTGCTTTAAGTATGAGTGTCTTAGAATTGAACATTTGCAAAGCTGGAAGGGTCAGTCATTAAGATAAATGAATAGGTTGTGTAATAAAAAAGGGTCGCTTTAGAATATTCCGATAGAATATTTCGGTTAGAGGAAACAGATGTTGGTGGAGTCATGGCGAAAGTGGAGCTTAGGAACGGGGATGGTAGGGCAGTCGGGTTGAGTACGTGAAGCGGGATAGTGGTAGGATCAGAGTCAGCGGGTTGACAGAGTTCAGGAAAGACGGCCGGTTCTCGTAAGTTTTGACATAGAACGTTGGGGAAGTTCGGTGAGTCTTTAATGTTTTATTGTTAATAGACGTTTATATTTAATATGTATTTATGTCCTACACTGAGTAACGCAGTATCCGTCAGGTAATCAAATTCATCTCCCGTGTACATATCGGTTTCAAGGTATTAATTAAATATCATTACTTTGGTATTGGTTAAGGTGTTTTTGGACGGGATGAATGAATATTATTACCCTGTAAGTCTCCTGGTCTTAGCACTCGATCTTGAGTATATAACAAGTAGAGTATATAATAACTATCGGGTACCATAATCCCGGGTTATGGTAGTCGAGGTTTAACGGAGGCAGCGATATCCTGATCATTGGCAGGTTGTTCTCATCTGCTGTTGAAGTCCAAGTTTCGAGTGAGTCGTTAACGAGATGTGGTTATGGGGTAAAATGATTAAGATGGTATATGTTTGAAAACTAAATCAATGCCAAAGGGTTTAAATGTACGATACATACATACTAATTAGCTTTTGGATCCCCTCTTATCGCGGTTTTTATTATTGATTATATCGAAATATCGAGTGCCAGTGGAAAGATGTTCAGCCAGGGTCCAGTCTTACAGTCTAACGCGGAATAAGACGGGGCGTTAGACCTACCCTAATCGGAGGGGAGCTGGTTTCCGTAAAAAATACTCAGTTGATTAGCCGAATAACTGCTTTACTCGGTTTAGGCTCATCGAGATACCATCACAGGGTAAAGGCCTCCTCTAAAGAATTCCAACATTCTCTTTCTTGAGCTACTTGTCCAAGATAGGCCAGCCGTCCTGATTATTTCATCATGCCATTTCATAAGCAGACTTCCTTTATAGCGTTTACCTATTGGGCCGGGCTATGTCGTCACTTTTTTGGTAAATCTGCCGTCTTGCAGTCGCACTACATGCCACGCCCATGTCCATTTTTGTTTCAGAGTGTGATGTAGGGCGTCAGTCGCTTTGAGATGTATCTAATTTTAGAGATTTATTTTTTGGATTTGCCTTGTGTTAAGCATATTGCGTTCAATTCCCGTTGGCTAGCGGTTATTTTCTGAATTACTTTTGTAGTGTACTTCCAAGTTTAACAGGCATACAATAGGCACGGTAAAAGGCATGACGTCATCACTTTTATTTTGATTTACTGGCAGGCTGAAGCCAAGTCACATGGAACAAATACAGGAGTATTTGTTCCATGTGAGTTGTATTTGTCGTTCTATTTCTAAGTCATTACTTTTCTTGTCAAAATAATTTGCTTACCTAAGTACAAGTATTTTTCACTGTGAACTTATGTTAATAAAATGCAATCACAAAATCAGGGGTACGTGACAAAAACTGGAGACCTGGGGGTCTCAAATGAGGGTCTATTTACTGAGGATCGTGCTGTCTCAGCCTCTCTCATCATTGGTTTTATTGAAGCCTCGACAGTCGCATACTGTGTTTTGAATTTATAAGATGCCTCAAATCTTTGGCTGACATTAAGTGTAAAATTATGTTTTATCTCATCTATAATGTATGATGAACAATTCAGGGATGAGGATTTGAAATAACATTTAAAAACAGTCATATGCTGATTTCGGGTAAAACAAACATCTTATTATACTGCGACAGTAGTAGTAAAAAGTATTCAGTCGAGAATATAAAAATGCTGGCTGGGTTTAATTTTTAGAATTGTAAATGTGCAGTTTTTTTTTTCTATACAAATACTCATGTATGGTTTGAGGATAGAAAATGGCAGCAAAACCACTGTATATTAATTAAAGCTAAAGTAGCTTTCGTGTGAAAATACATTAAACGTATTTGTGTAAGAAATCAAAATAGTTAAATTAGTTTTAACTCTTATTTCTTTTTAAAATCCTTTGACGAGACGAGATGTCACGCCGCATATGGTTCCGATGAAACTCCCTGACCATGAAACAAAAACAGGTTTTATATTTTCGCGAAATGTACAAATATAAAAGCTTCTTGACAACCACTCTTAATCGCGTTCAATATTAGATCAATCGCAAAAGTAGGGCAATTTTTTTTTTGGAAGTGAAGTATTAAGGGCAAGTGATACGCGTGAAATGTGTTCAATATATTTATGTTTTCATTACATCTCACTAATTATTGTGATGGTACAGTCTATTTATCAGTTTTGGGTCTTGTTGTTTTGTGATAAGTCATGTTGAAATATATAATCACTATTAAAATGAAGTAAATTTACAAATCTTACTAAACACTTTTACCAAAACTAAACATGGTACCTACAAACCATGTATGTTTATCAGCAGTCTTGTTACCATAGCACAGGCTCTGCCTAGTTTGGGATCAGACGGCGGTATGTGAGATGACAATGTGTCAAGTTATTATTATTATTAGTTCAGAACAGTAGTGTCTCGAATGATAAATGAACTCGCTTCTTAGTCATAACTGTTGACATAACTACTCTAGTGTTAATTTAATATTATATCTCAATTCATAATCTATTCAACGTCATAAATTGTATTTCGAATCCATAAATCATTAGATTGCCCGAAGACGTTTGTCAGCACGAGTAAGTTAACTGTACCCGAAGGGACGATATAATTAATTGGTATTCCGCACAGTATGGCCTCTGGAGCGTCAACAGTATTGAGACATCGGTCAGTTAAGTGAAGTCGAGAAGTCAATGTTTGGGTCCCAAGGATATTAATATTTTAGATATTCGATTTTCGATTTCCCGACCAATACAAATCTGATCAACATTATTTAAACAGCGTCTATCGAAGGATTGAATAAAATAGTGTTGAAGTATCGGAGACTTCATTTCGTTGTACTTGTTTTTGACTACCGATGATACTCATTATAAGACAAATAATAAATTTGTCCTTGAAGTTTTGTTAACAATTTCGAAGTAATCACGTAAAAAAGTAACCAAGTAACCTTGACTATACTAAATCGGTCAATAATCGCATACAGAAACCTTCACTATGGTAGAAAAAGTGTAAAATTCAATTCCGCCTGTGCGATTGGCGCAGTATTAAAATAAACCAATAAAAAGGAAAGTACCAAAATTGTAATCCTTTACTACGAATATTTTTCGCTTGTTTAATTTTTTAATGGTTTCTACGGCTTTAGTTTCGGTTTAAATATTACCAGTGGATGGCTGTCTTGGTTACCTATATATATTTAAAATCTCCATTGCAAAATGTAAAATCTGATTTTAATAACGACTTAGTATTTTCAATTCTGCTTAACTGAAATTTTCTTTATAAATATCTAATTTCTCGTGATATACAGTAAGTGTGTGTATCAAAATATTAACAACTTGGCATTGGATCGACTATCGTCTTATCACGTTCTGCGACTTCAAGCCGACTTGTATACCTAAATTCTCTTCATATTAAGTTATGAAAGAAGCGGAAAAATAGGTTAATTAAATGTACGGAGATCTGATAAAACTGTATTTTTTATATTTCCTTGTTGACGGCTTAAAAACCTTGTCACCAAAAGGGTAATTTTGATGTCTGTTGTTTCTACTGTTGGCAAAGAACACAAATAATTTTGTTGAAAAAATTTGAGTAGAAAACCTTAACGTTTTAACTTGAATTTTCCCTAGTCTCTTAGAATCGGGACTATTGAAATTCGAATGAAATTTAATAAAATTCACAAACACAGTACAAATAAAATTACAGTTCACATTAAAAAACAATTTGCCCATTGGTAATTTACGTAAAATACTGCTTGTGAAATCTCTACAAGCGGGAAATCATTAAGATGAAATTGGTAAGGATTTCATTTGACGATCCTCACACGATCGTAATCCAAAATGTTGTTATAAAAAAATATAATAATCAAAAATAAATCTTGAATAAAGCAATACCATCTGAAGCCTTGGCTACTATTGTTACAGCAAACTTAGCCGTGCAAGTTCTAAATCAATATCTCATCAACTAAGACAGCATAATTCAAGCCAATAGCGAGTCTCGAATACAAAACTAATCCCCTTTTGGGTTAACCGTACATAATAATATTGTTTTATTGACTTTAACTTATTAGGGTTTAATGTATGTCTCTAAGTTAGTTATCAGACGTCTGCAGGCTGTTATTTAAATTATTTAGGATGAAGGTTAAAGGCAAGTTGAATTTTCAGTGAGTATTGAGGATTTGTGTTAACGAGTTTGTTGTGATAGGAAATTTGTTGATCGTAAAGTAGTTTTTGTTTATTCTTTAATATTAAATAAATTTTACTATTTAATGGTTTGTATTTAATATTTTCAGTCATTGTTTTATATGAAAAGTTATGACTGCTGAAGTTTTAAAATAACATATTAAATGTAAATTGAGTATTTAATTGTAGCGTACGTGAGCTCCCCTAATACCTCTTTATGAAAAATGTAATTATTATAAAAGGCCACCGGTTCAAATACAAAGTTTTAATCACCTTTTTTTGCGAATTCATAAACAGGCACATGTGTGTAACCTTTGGGAAATTTAGATTTTTCCGCGCTGAATATTTGATAGATGACACCGATATTTTGGTATCGTATGGTAAAATCGGTAAATAATGTACCTAAATGCAAAGTAGTTGGAAAATTCGTGATCTAAATTTTGAAGCTGAGGATGTGAGTTTGAAAATATACGGATAAATTCAAAATTACGTTAGATATGTGGCTTTCAAGGGCTGACATGAAAAGTAATAATTATTAGAGATATTGATACTCGTCATCGTTATCATCATCTTAACCATATGAGCTTTCCACTGCTGGACATACGCCTCTAATTAAAACAACTTCAACAAAGAGCAGCCTTGCGCCATCAAAATCTACCTGGCTACCTGGCACTAAGAACTAGTCATACTGTTTGGCGTTATCTATGTAAAGGAATTAATAAACCAAGCCCATGAAATTGTTAAAACGTTGCTTGGAAATTTTCATCATTATCAGAGATTTGATATTTTCTGGAACATTTGTTCCAGAAAATATAATGTGAACTGTAATTTTATTTGTACTGTGTTTGTGAATTTTATTAAATTTCATTCGAATTTCAATAGTCCCGATTCTAAGAGACTAGAGAAAATTCAAGTTAAAACGTTAAGGTTTTCTACTCAAATTTTTTCAACAAAATTATTTGTGTTCTTTGCCAACAGTAGAAACAACAGACATCAAAATTACCCTTTTGGTGACAAGGTTTTTAAGCCGTCAACTAGGAAATATAAAAAATACAGTTTTATCAGATCTCCGTACATTTAATTCACCTCTTTTTCCGCTTCTACCTGGCACTAAGAACTAGTCATACTTTTTGGCGTTATCTATGTAAAGGAATTAATAAACCAAGCCCATGAAATTGTTAAAACGTTGCTTGGAAATTTTCATCATTATCAGAGATTTGATATTTTCTGGAACAAATGTTCCAGAAAATATAAAATCTCTGATAATGACGAAAAAAACCATTTTAAAAATAAATATTTTAAAACAATGTTGTCAAAAAATGTCTTATAAGTTATCTCGACTAAATATAATATTTAACTGAACTATAGAACAACAATTCCAAAATATAATTACCATTTTTTTTTTGTTTTTTAAACACCTATTATTTTGTATACATAAACGAGTACACGTATACATTTTAAGATACCTACAGCATTATCTTACATACATGCTTATAAAGACAGTATTATCTTTATCAATCTCAAAATATAATACATCTACATAAACGGGCAAATAAAAAAATATAACAACCATTATTGAACGTACACATAAAGATGACGACATAGTCAAACCAAGACAATATATTTATCAAAGGAAAGAATACGTCACAAAAATTTAATATCGACAATACTCTTTGACTGGAACCCTGTTAAGAATTTCTTGACTCCCTAAACTTACTTCTTGCCAACAAATTGAAACATATTGTTCGAGGAAGAACTGAAATTTGTGATTGTGACAAGAGAAATATATGTCGGAACAATGGTGGGTAAAGTAATACAATATGTTTTTTTATTTTTACAGAAATCGTTGTACGAGCATATTGTAGTCGAATTTGTTTGTTAAAACAACATTTATAAAATCTAACTAAAAGCTGAACATCATCAGAATCTGTTTGTTTTAGACACACTTCGTATATTAAATAAATAGCCATTAATTAAACAGTTACTAATAATGTTATGTTTAAAAGCAGTGATATGTATTTTAATAAAGCACTGCTACCATTTTTATTTTTAATAGTTTCTGAATTTACAGTAGAGAGTTGATTTTTTTTTAAATTGAGAAGAACCATTTCGTATTATTAAATTGAAAATTAACTCATTCACACTTGAAACAATATTTAATAAAATTACAATATTCATATGAAATATACATACACTTAGAAATAGATTTTTATAGCATTCACGTGGTAGAGCCAAGCTTTTGCACGTATGGGCCGGCTCGACTCCGCTCGATACCACGGCCTTACAGAAAACCGGCAGTGAAGCAATGTTTTCATTGCATTTCGCCGCGTGAGTGAGGTTACCGGAGGCCCTAACCCTTCCCTCTCCCCTATTCCCGTCCTTCCCCATTCCCCTCTTCCCACTCTTCCCACCGTCCCCCTCTCCTCCTACTCCCACCTTAAAGGGCGGCAACGCACTTGTGACTCTTGAGTTACAGGGGCCCATGGGCGGCGGTAGTCATTTACCATCAGGTGACCCGTCTGCTCGTTTGCCCCCTATACCATAAAAAAAATAAAAAAAAACACCAAGAATGCAAAACAAACATACTATCCAAATGATGAAGAACTAGTTTATAAGCTTTTGAAATTCTACTATGTTAATACACTTCGATTGCAGAACTCAACTCAGAACAGAAAAATCAACTTCAGTTCTCGCCGCGAATTCTCTTTGATATCTTCTATCGACTGAAAACCGGTACCTCGAAGTGGTAATTTGAGTTTTGGAAAAAGAAAAAAGTCGGCCAAATCCATATCCGGTAAATGCGGTAGTTGTACGATGGTATTTGTTGAGTTTTTGGTCAAAAATTCGTTCACAATGATGGCCTTGTGCGATAGTGCGTTATCGTGGTGTAATATCTAAGAATTTTCTTTTCACAAATTTGGCCTTTTTCGACTAGTCAAAGTAAACAGTCAACATGACATTAGCTTAGATCGAATTTATCGTGGTTTTTTCGGTTTAGATTCAGTTGGAAGTCGGCATTCCGAAGCTTGTTGACTAGTTTGCATATCAAACTCGTAAACCCATGTCCCAGTAACAATGCGTTTCACGAATGTAGGATCGGAGTTGACTCGTTCATGTTCAAGCGATCCTTTAAATTGTACGACTCTCTCAAACTTGAATAAGGATTTTTATTTACAATTTCCATCACTTTAGCGATGTTAACTTCAGTTGAAGACGTTGATGGCCGACCAGAGCGAGGCAAACCTTCCAGCAAATCTCGTCCGCTTTTAAATACACTATACCACTCATAAGAACGAGTTTTTGATAAAGTCAATCCACCGTATGCTTTCTGTAACATTTCCAGCAACTCTGAACATGAAATTCCATTTACAATGCAAAATTTGAGACATACTCTTTGTTCGATGTTTTTATCGCTTATAAAAATCGCAAAACACTCTTGAGATGAGCTTACAAAATCGATTACTGAAAAGCAACTACATCCCATCCATCTTAACCACAAAAAATAAATATTTGAATTAAATTTGGAATTAGAATCGAATTTTCCCGATACTTCTTTCACAGAATGTATATTGGGTTCCAGGTATTCAAAGTAGATGGAGGCTATATTGGCTTCTGGGAAGAAATCCAAAACTGTCCATCAACAACAAGCTGCTGCTTTATAAATTTGTCATAAAACCGGTCTGGACCTATGGTATTTAACTGTAGGGAGCCTCTTGTCACTCCAATATACTGCACGGAGGAAGAAGAAGCCTCTCTTAAAATATATAAAACTATATACTATAAAATATATAAGACTGGAATATCATCCAAACCAACTGCAACTTGTAGAGGTAGAGTGAGCTCACTCTGCCCAACCGCATAACTCGCTTGAAAAGACATAGGATTTCTTAATAAGAAATAAGCCACTTTATTCACATGGAAGATGTTTTTATAAGAAACATCCTCACCCGAAAACATAAAACACAACTGCTCATATCCGGAAAAAAAAAGTTAATAAAAGTCCCTGATAAATTTCAGGCTCACAAAATAATTATTGTGAATCAAAAAAAATATTGGCAATTTCGGCTTTTTTTTAATGTTAGAGGGACTTGAACTTCCCGACAATAGCCTGTTCGAGTTATAGATAAGCCAACCTGACTTTGACACTTCCCAATCCACTCTTACCAACCTTCCCCTTTTAATATACTCCAAATTTTCCCATCTCTAATTTCCAAAGTGCCCGGTTGCCGGGAACAAGCTTGACCCCTATTACGTGAGTGGTACCAAATATAATTGGCAAAATGTGGGTTTTTAATACGCCTCTGCCTATCCCTTCGAAGAAACAGGTGTGAGTGTATGTACTACTGGTAACATTGATGACACATTACTAGTAATCTTTTTAATCCCTCTTGAGGAATGGAGTGACGTCATTAGTGTCCTATGTGAATTGCAAGTCCTTTGCTATTATGCTTCCGACGATTAACTTACTGATTAGTACTTTAATTTACTTTAAAAAAATATTGGCTGTATTGTGTTGGTGTTATTTATTTATATAGATTATCTAAAATATATATCACGTTACGTCCACGAGCTCAAACTTCTAGTCACTCGCAATCGTGGGAGGATCTGCTTATTGAATTAAAACTTTGCTCGTTACGTTAATGTGTGGGATGACTGATTACTTGAGTACCGTTTGTTATTTGTTGAGAAGTTTGTTATATTTGTTGTATTTGTCTTTATCTTCAGGATTAGGTACCACTTATGTAACAACTTTTAATTTCACTAAGCCCGTCAATGGTTTTTACCTATTTTGTTTCTTCTTAATGCAAAATCTGAGTATCGGATATTGATACATAGCAAAGGACTAGACAGAAATCATCATGAACATACCATTACAGTCTTAATTATTTTCTCATAAATTTTTAAATGTAAATTTTTTGAGTTTGACTTCGACTGTGTGTACATCTATATAATATCACTGCATACCTCTATATAATAGACACAAAACCAGGCAATAACTTTTACAAGCGTCAGCATCTTGACAATGCATAATTTTTTTATGAGCCATCTGCCAAGCTTTCTCGAACAAAAAAAACTGCTGAGTTATCATATATTCTCATTAACGTTTAAACATGAGTCATGATGTTGATAGTTATATTATTACTATAGTATTATTATTGATAGTTACATTAGTTGTTTGTTATACGGATCGTTAGCTTTGAAGTTACAAATTAGTTAAGTCATGAAATCGGTGGACAATGTGTTCTTTCGAACGTGTTTTTTAATCAAATCATACAATTCCCCAGATATAGAGTCACGACGACAACGTCTTTCTACATTTTTATCTAAAATACAATCGAACTGTTCTAACTGATCAACGAATAGGGTATAATTGATTGATTACATTGAAATAAAACATTTTTGTACAAGTTTACAGTTAAATTATTTTTAAGAAAAAGATTAGGCGTTTCACTTCAAAGCTAACATTTAAATTTCCACCTTTTGATGGTTTCTTATTTAAAAGAAATAGATATATAGTCAAATCCGCGATTGATATTTCAAACGAGTTTCGTCTGAGTAAATTTACTTTCCCTCATAGTTTTATCTTACTCGTTGTAACATACAAAATTCACCATTTAAGTAAATTTATAGTTGCAAGGCTGGCGCTTACACTAAATATATAACAAGGGAATGCTTAGAACCGATGCACAAGGGTGCTCTTACTCCTACTTAAAACACAATAACAATACAACCAATAATAATATTCATACATTCACGAAAGGATTTCGCAAATACATTCACAGTTCGTTTGGCCAACTATTTTCGATTTCTACCTTTTGCCCAAATGGACCCACGGGGCAAATATGTTCTGTATCGTGTTATTGGGCGAGCATTGTGCTAACTTGCCTTCAACATAATATGCTACCAACATGTTGAACCCTCTGGGGACACTCCGGGTTCTTATAATAAAAATGCGAAGCGCTTAGGTACTTATGAATTGTTATTTGTACTTATAAGTTTTGTACTGGTAGGCTTTTTGTGAATATTTTTGGAATGTACACCTTAATATTCTAATGTTAAGTACCTAACTGATTTATTTACTCTTAGAAGTAAACCATAGAATTTTATTATATGGTCTTAATAATAATTGGTGCCAGTATTATGGCATGGTGAAAGCTTCTAAGAAACCACGCAACTGAAAAACTACCGACACCTTACAAATCAATATAAACTTGTGACATATTCCTGAGATTGCCTTTAGAACAACTTAAAAGGCTCTTATTATGTAAAAATTATGTAATTATTTTGCACACCGGCAACGGTGAAATGAAATATATATTTTTGCAGAATATAATAGGTGTACAAACACAGATGGTAGAGTTAGAACAGTAGAAGCGCAATACCATGCGCTTTTACTATTCTAATTCTACCATCTGTGTTTGTACACCAATTTTCTGCAAAAAAATATTTCATTTCATTTCATTTGTCTAAAAAGTTATTGTTGTATAATAAATTTAAAGTTTACCATCGTAAGGTAGCAGTAACATGAATAAAACAATCATATTGCAATATTAAAAAATGATTAAACCAGTAGAGAGTATTTATTAGTAGAGACTAGGGTCTTATCTATAAAATACTTTCTGCAATTTTGAACTATACTAATCATATTTATCGTCATCCTTATTGCAGTTTTGATTGCAGTATTTCTATGACTAACATATTTCACACCGCAATCTAGACCCAAACTAACCTACTACGGTATGATATGCATAAGTGTTACGGGTTCTCTATGACACTAATGGCTACTGATTTGGGGAATATCGAAATCCACACATAATAAAGTTCATGAAAACGATAGAAGACATAAAAGTCTACTACATTACGACAAAAAAAAAAAGAAAAAATATCTACCAAAAAATGCCTGATCCCGACATTCATTATAAAACTCATTTGGGGCTTAAAGTTCCGTAATTAACCAATTTAAAGTATCTGCAAAGTCATCTCACTAATCTGGACTTTGCAAAGTTCAAGTTAATCGTACGTGGCTTTGAAGATAGGGCTTTAAGTCGAGATGAACTGACCCAATTCACGCTCACCTCATTTGTCACTTGTAGAATTTTGGAATTTTGTTTTTCGGTATGTACATGAATCTTTCTTATAGAAATCTTTCTTATTGCTTTACAACATTCATATTTGGTGGAAGATAGATATAGTTATTACAGTAATTACATTACTATAACTTAGGATTTGGATTTGTTAGAGCTCTTGAATACTTTTAATATTGTGGATATAGAAAAATGTAAATAATTATTACAACAATGATTTGAAAGGAATCAAAAAAAAAAAATCTATAAACCAGACTTGAATAGAATCCGCAATATTTTTTTAATTTATAATTTATTTATTTATTTCAGAACGTGGTACATTCCATATTTTGTTAGTTACTGTATTGTAACAACTTATGACTATGTTAGTGCAGATGTAATTGACATAAATATTTAACAATAGGGCAATCTAATTTGTTAGCAATTATTATTATAATGCCAGTACCATGTGATGTTACATTAAAATCGTAAAAAATTTACGTAAATAAATGTTATACTTATGCCTAAGTCTAATACACTTACTGTTTTAGTAGGCTCCTTTAGTAAAAATATGTCGATGATCGTTATGATTTTCAATATGTATGCAATAGTTTATATGGGAGTAGTTTTCCTGCTCCCCGTATTGCTGCATACTTGCTACGAAAACTCTTTTCAATTTCATGTTTTCACAGATATTTCAGTGCTACATTATGACACCGAGCCATCTGCGGACTTCATTAAACAGGACACTCGGTATTGTTGTACTGACGTACGCCATGAAATTTCGAGTATAATTTATACAAACTGAAATTTTGTGGGACAAGGTTCAAGCAACGAATATATAACAGAAATTTACTGTTACGTGTCTCTGCTTGTTTCGTTGCACTTAAGTTGAATAATCTGTAAAATGTCCTTGAATTTATCGTTTTATTTTTGCTACTGAAGCTCTGGCATAAGTCGGACTTTATCTGCTACTCTAATAAAGTCCAGAAACGGTTCTGTTGCAATTTCTCCGATGTGTTTTATACTAACCAGGGCTATATTTTTGGCCAATCTGTATCTTTATCTATCCCACATCATGAAACAGATAAGCAAAAAATATGGGACATTCTCTCCTGGCCATAATATTTCTAGAGTTAAAGGTATACTACGAGGAGGTTTTGTGGTTAATCACACGACCACTACTCCTAATAAGTAAGTAAGACTGTAATAAACTTCTGCGTGCGTTACAGCTCCGGTACCTATCTGGACAATAGGAAGTGTGCCGGTCGCGAATGGGGGGTTGCTGCGAGTGTGGTTTCACGAGTAGCGATTTTCTGTGACCGATAGGCATACGGGTAACTAGCCTTAATTAGTGCCATCGCCATGGCGTTGGAGGTAAGACCTGCCGTATAAAGGTCCCTGCCTCTCGGGACCATGGTTTGGGGAACGAGATGCATTTATACTGACCCTACTTTTATAACGAATGCGTTGGTGAAGTGGGGGCAGTATAAAACAAATACGTAGTGAAGAGAGAGAGGGGGCTGCCCCCACTCGCAACGACCCCCCGTTTGTAACCGGCACACTCCCTATTATCCAGATAGGTACCGGAGCTGTAAGGCACGCTCACTTCCAGCATATTTGCATATGCTCGCGGTAACACCGCTAGGTTCGTCAGAGAAGCCAACTACCAGTTTCCAGCTGGTACCGGAGCTGTGGGCTCGCTCACTTCCCGATCTACAATCATGTGTAGGTCTACCCTGGCCTACGGTCGGGTGTCTGGATCAGTGTCTAGTCACCTTTCTACTTGCTAAGCAGGCAAGTACCCGAGCTGCATCGGTCCAACGGGACCTCTGCTAAAGGACGCTTCAAGCCCCGCAGCGGAAAACCAAGGAGCCTTTCGCCTTAGACCGGTTAATTCCGCTGCTCGCTTCGCGCGAGAACAGACGCTCCACCGACTGAACGTACCCGTTCTCTGCAGCTAACCACAAACCCCCGAGAGTCCAACTCCAAAACCGGTATCTAACTGCTTTTGCCGTCAGAGGGCTCAGGATCCGGTTCCCGTGGTACCCTGATCTAACAGCCGGACCCGTAGTTCCGGCTGCGAACCTATCTACTCCGGGTGACTAGTAGACAGGGATAGTAGGGTGGGGGCAGTATACAAAAAAAAAACGTAGTGAGGAGAGAGCAGAGGTAGCTGTAATAAACTTCTTACGTGCGTCCAAAAAGTAGCTTTATAATTTCTAAGTATCATCCACCATTTAACATTCTTGGTGTGTAAAGTATTGCAGAAAAATTGGAAATCATAATCCAATGAACATCTGCACAATAACACTACCCATGAAGAGTAAGTCCCGAAATTACCGAAAGTTTAAGCCAGACACTCAAATTAACCCAATTTCAAGGCTTACTCATTCCCAACGTGGATCCCATCTTCCTACGCGAACACGCGTGATCGCTAATTCGGCATTATCACGCATGTGCACTAAACATGAACATTAGCGTTAATACGACGTCGTTTAAAACAATCCTCTGCTGTCGTTGACAATTTGTATCGTACTTTCCTATTGCGTGGTAATCGTTTGTTTTGGTGTATTATTACTTCAGTTTTGTTATGTATTTAATGGCAATGATAATACAATTCAAAGCAGCTGATTAACGCGACGGGTCCTACGTATACTGATATAACCAGCAAAATTACGAAAATTGATTTTTTGCATCAATAGCTGTAGCTTAATCTATATTTTATACCCTGTAAAATTTGTTTTAAAATATCGTTTAGTTTCAAAGATACAAATCAAAAGTTTCTGTTTTATTAGTACAAAGTTACGAGTTTTAGGAACTTTTAATCGCTCTCCTGTAAAGTTAAAATTTTGCACTTGTACTAGTATACGTAGGACCCGTCGAACGAGTCTAGTAACTTTTTACCAAAAATTTTAATGTTTGAAATACATAAGCTTGCGTATTCCTTTTTTTTTTTTGTATCAAATTATTACAACATATCTTCACAGCAACATTTATTGTAATGTTTGGTTTATTATTAAGCTTGCGTATTCCTTTTTTTTTTTGTATCAAATTATTACAACATATCTTCACAGCAACATTTATTGTAATGTTTGGTTTATTAT
This sequence comes from Callimorpha dominula, assembly GCA_949752705.1. Classification (NCBI taxonomy): domain Eukaryota; kingdom Metazoa; phylum Arthropoda; class Insecta; order Lepidoptera; family Erebidae; genus Callimorpha; species Callimorpha dominula. Next base: position 23,910,583 of record OX456999.1, on the reverse strand, counting down.
TACGATGGCAATTAAAATGCACGTAAAGTATGTTTAACTTTCGAGTGGGACTATTTGGCGTTATTTTAGTAGATCGTGTATCTATGGTATATTTGACCTAAGGGGTAGGGTATTGCTCTCCTTGCCGCCTACGTAGGTACGTAGCTGCTTGGTTGCCTGTCTTTAGAAGTACAATGCCGCTCCCCTATTGATTTTTTATGATTATTTTCTCGCACAAGTATTGTTAGTCAGACAATAATATTTCTAGTTAAGTATCTGGTCTGTGTAGTGTTTGTGTGAGTCAATGTACCCATGTGCGTGAGTTGAGTTTGGATGTGTATGTTGTTTCTGTGCGCATTGATGTGTGATTGTGAGAGTATTTATTAAGCTGGGAATAATTAGGTTCTGTCATATAGGGATCTCTTATCACAAACCGTTACCGAAGCTTCAACTCAATCGCGTCTTGTGAGTTGACAACCATATCCTTAAAATATGCTCTTGTAATAATAATCACCAAGCTCGTAGTGCAATCTATCTATTCGTGGTCTATTGTTGGAGTTATTGTTTGACTAAATATATAGCAGACTTGAACATAAACTTCACTGTATCTTTTGCATTTTATTCATAGAGCAATCTGTGGTAACGTCGTGGAATGTACAATAACCTATGTAACTTGTATACTTGTACATTTGTAAGTTTCCCCAAAAAAAGAAAATAAAACTACGCTTCCCGTGTGTGTGAATTGAAATTGAGATTCTAATCCGCTACAGTTTAATATTGCTTTTAAGCGTTTATGGCTAGAATTCCGCTCCTATCAATCATAGCGTAATATATATATCTAGTTAATAAGCTTACAATCTATTATTTATTTAGTAGCTAATGTAGTGTAACTAAGTGTATTATGTAGTATATATATACTATAACAAATAAATTAACAGACTAATTTACAAAACAGCGGGAGGAACGCGAGCTAAAATATTTTTCTTTCCAGTCTGGTGATAATAAACAACGCCAGTTACCAGCACTAGACTGGCATAATTACACCGCTTCAGTATCCAGTACAACAGTTTCTGGCAATTATGTCCATTCTGAACGTGATGCAACAATTTAGAGTGGTATTTACGGCATTTAAACGATCTCGGTCTTAACAAGGATTCATTTTGGGCGTAATTACTTTTCCATGATTACTCTAGTGTATGAGTGCTTGAATGTTTATCTGTTAGCTTTGTTATAAACAACACTATTTTTGGTACATAGAAGCAAAAATTTAGAGCAAACACTATTATACAGAGAAACGAACCGAATATATATATTGGTTCGTTTATAATATATAAATACATAAAATATATAAATACATAAAAAAGGATGTTGTATACTTTTTGGCATGATGTGGTCTCCTGTAATCAAATAAGCACACTAACTCGCTGTTATTGTAAACCTAATATAGAATGTAAGGTGTATTCCTTGTTGGAGATCCCAATACATATAAATAAATATATACGATTATATATTCTTCGATCGTAATCGAGTCTCCAATAAAGCTACTGTACCCTACCTTCGTTCAAATAATTATATGTAGATATATCTCACAATCAGGCGAACTAGGTGCTTTTTTAAATATATATACTGTGGATATAAATATAAAAGTTTATTTCTAAACTGTGATTCTACAAAAATATTCGAGGTCGTCCGCGTTCCGAAGCAGAATATATGTTTTAAATATAAAGAATGTAATAAATAAGAAAAGAATTACACGAAGTACAAAGAAACAGAACGCTGTTTGAATAATGTAGGTACATTTGATCTGATTTTTTCATTAAAAATCATATGTTTTAGATCTTAGACAAACATATGGCACATCTTTGTGTTTTGCTTTAATAGTATTCAGTTCATAACAAATTTAACTTATGTATAACGTAAAGGAAAAAGTATTATTATCTAGAATACTCTTAAAATTTGGTTTCTCTGAAATACTTCTTTTATTACTGTTTTTCTATAAAAACCATACCACAAACTCCGTTGTTAACATCTAACGTAGTTTAGGTACGCTTTTAATCAAATTGCATTATTCATAGAAAACATAAAACCACCTGAGCTGTACAATTGAACGTTCAAAATGCCAAAATTATCACTCCGTTGGTTTCCACTCAACTAACTTAATTTATTGTTAAGAGCAGGAAGTCATCAATGTCAAAATCTAAATTAATAATTTGGGTAGCACTCTGTTGTTCGTGCCGAATAAACCTTGATTTAAAACCGCCTTTCAGTTTGTCGACTTGAAAGTGGTTCAGATAAATCGTGCAGATTCATCTGTTACAGTACAATTTTGGTGTATTTCAAGCTCAAGATTTGATTAGCTATTGAGGGTTCGGGTGACTATTATTCTCATCTTATTGAGCCCATTTCCACGGTTTCCACCTTTGTGATATCCTTCTTTGATATAATTCTAATCATGAATAGCTCAAAATTGAAAATATATCGAAATGATTTTCACGATAATTAATCCTTTTGAATAATGTAAGCAATAACATAACAAGTAAAACAAATTACCTTAAATAATAATATACTGGAATACTGAACACTGGTTTATCTGGACCCTAACTAAGCATAGGTTGTTTAACATCATCATCATAATTTCAGGCTTAGGACGTAGGCCTCTCTGAATGACTTCCAAGAAGATCTGTTGAAAGCGGCCTGCATTTACCGTCGACCTGCGATCTATAGAAGAAAAGAAAGAAAGAAAATAAGTTTATTTCGTAAGAGGTCATCTGTCTCTCTTGTTGGTGGACGTTTCTATGTATATAAAAATACCCAGACCAACTGAAATAGACAAAAATGTATATATAATATTCCCACTGACTCATTCTCATTCTCTGCAACTTCGGAGATTGCAATCTCCGGTGTTGCAGAGAAATAAAAAAAATAAACAAAAGGAAGGCTTTACTTATATTGAGCCTAGTAGAATGATATTCAGTAATATACACATAGAGTTATACATAACTCTGATCTTTCAGGGTTCTAATCAAAATTGTTATCGTGCAAAGTTCTGTTTGTCTACAGAAGCAATATTAATCTAGCTCAGAAATTGTTATGTACACTTGATTGCACTTCGTTGCTTTATTGGCCAAAATTTCAAGCAAACCACTCTCGAATGAATTCTCGTAAAGGTACACTGAGAGTTCAAAATCTTAACAAGGTAGTCGGGACAGGTGTTTATCTAAGAAAATCTTTGTCAAATTGGTTATGCAGTAGTTCTTGTAAGTATTATTTGATTACAGTGCATAATTGACAGCTTTTATATTATTTTAACTTAACACGAAGAAGAAAAGAAATAAAGAAGAGATGAAGAAGAACACGGAGAGGTAAAGAGCGGGAAGAGGGGGAGAGCCACTCACGCAGCGAAAAGCAATTCATTGCTTCACTGCCGGTTTTCTGTGAGGCCGTGGTAACATTCCGGTCGAGCCGGCCCATACGTGCCAAAGCATGGCTCTCCCACGAACAATATCTAAATATGCAATATTGTTAAACATCTTTTGCCTTAATATGTGTTCCTTATAGTATTCATCGGATTACGATAAAACTTTGGTTAACGAAGGCTCACAAAAAAATTGTGACCCAAAAAAAAATTGGCAACATTGGCACATTTTTTTTTCTTTTTAATAAACTTCCCGGACCCGGGACTTCCCAGCAACAGCCAGTTCGAGTGACAGGTATGCGATCCTGACCTGCTCCAGCTATAGCTGACACTTTCCAATCCCTTCGCAAAAGCAATATTCTTGACCTTCATTGCCTTATTTTTTTTCTTGTTTTCTCTTTTCAATATATACAAAAAAAATTTCCAACTTGTAATTTATTTATGTAATTTATTTTAAATTAGGAAGCTTGTAAAAAAAACTTATTCAAAACGGTCGGTACCACCACTATGGTAACGCCTAAAGTGAAGTACGCATAGTAAGATACAGACAAGAGTATCACATTGAGTACAGAATAGATAAAGGTTTGACGCCTTTAGTCCAAGAATAAAGCAAGCTAGCGACGTTCAAAAATTTAAAATGTGAACATTTTTAAATTAAAACATTATTATGCCAGTAGAATAAGAATAATATATACAAATTATGCCTAACAAAAAGAGCAAGTTGTGATGCGTCAGTTTTATTTAATGTGTGCCTTCGTGCGGGAGCTTCCGTGAGCTTTGAAATAATACACTTACCATATAAGCCGCAAGATACTTCAATCACAATAAAAAAATATTAAAACATTTATTGTTACATCAATAACAGGTTAAAATATTTATCAATAAGTTGAAAACACATGACTTTTACACAACACCGTTTAAAGGGCTAATTTGTAAACCGGGTTAAATAAATAAAATAAAACACAATTAATATTGTCTATCTAATTTGGTATTCGCATAGCCCGTGTCACGTTGTCCCTATCAGCATGGCGCACTCCCTCGCCAACTCGTCCCAATACCCCGGTTATCCGGTTTATCTCGACCTTTTCGCCTCATCTCGGACCACTCGCCCTGATTACCCCGAAATAATCGTATTAAACGCATTTTAATTTAATGTTAATGTTGTTTACGTTCGCTTCTAACTGTTGTATGGTTGCTAACAGGGTAATATCGAAACAATGGCAGCAATTACTGCTACAGTTTTATTAGAAAATAATCTTGGCCACGTTTATTGGTCCACTAATAGTTACTAAGTAACTATTATCGTATCTGTGCTAATAGCGTTAGTTGACCTGTGTAGTAAAAGAAGGGAAGCTTTTGTGCGGAATAAATCACAAAGCAAAATTCACACGCATTGTTCTAATTTAAATTTAGTAAAAAGTTCTAATAATTTATTAGGCTTGAGAGCGCTTTAAATTCTCAAGGACAAAAAATTACCTGTTTCTGAAAATGGTGTCGCGACAGAATGTATAAATATTTAAATACCCTAATCAATTGTGACGTCTGTACTCTGAGGAAAAGTAACGAGATAACAATGTTTACTCATGTTATAAATTTAGTATAAAATGTCTGAAGTGAACTAAAAAGTATTTGCAGTTCATTTTGACACGAATTTTGCCGTGTATGTATTGATTATCTAATACCTTTAAACGAGCCATTCTTGTATATATGTATATAATATATAATCTGAATCTAGGAAACGGCTCCAACGATTTTGATGAAATTTTGTAAACAGATAGTTTTGCATTTTAAGTTCAACTGCATAGTTGTATTTCCTGTAAAAATGCAATTTTACAAAAAAAAAATAAGATTTTACAAAAAGCTACCGAGCAATGCTCGGTCTCCCAGGTACTTCTTAATTAAGTGAGATCATAGTATCGTCTTGTTGTAACCAATTTGCTGTTTGCTCTGAATGCTTGTTACCGCGGCCTATATGCGTTCGTGCCATCCGTCTTCCGGCGCGGCGGCGCTCGACTAATAGTCGTGTCTTGGTCTTTAACATAGACATATGTATATTCGATATTGGATTTGTTTCATGTTTATTGTATAAGCACGACGCACTGATTAGCGTGTGCACACCTTCATTGCAGCGAAGTGACTGAAACATAAACAGCGCAGCGTCGCCTGCGTTGCTCGCGATATACGCCGGCGCCGTCCGGTCCGCTCCCCCCACGTGCGTGAGGTAGTACCACTAAAAGAGTGTGCACAGTATATTCATGTATCGATTTATTTAACTATTGTGTGTATTGTAATGTATAATTATTCGAATAATCTGCTTATGTGTTATTTATCTTGTTTATTTTTGTTTAATTAATGTAATCGTATGTATAGTAAAGTAATAATTATGGTGTATGCTATCCTTGTATATATAGAATAATAGGTCTGCAACTGTCTTTACGCATAGCGTCATTTGGGCAAAATTGAAAATCAGCGTCAGGCTTTCGCCTGACACAATGCTGAATTGGGTCCATTTTTTGGCACTAACGGTAATCAGTGATTACAATTTTGCAGCTGTGATTACTAATCACACCTGCAAAATTGTTTATATATTTTTTATTTTTGTGTTGCCAAAAATAAACATTTTCTTTCTTTCTTTTTTCTTTCTTTCATGTGGGATTCTACTAGATGGGTTAAAAAAAGAAAAATCTATTTCCTTTTATGTAATCACTTACACATTGTTTATGAAACCTTTATGTTAAACTTTTATTATCTAAATATTTTACGAAGGTATAACATTCAGATATAGTTAGATCGTACTCTCAAAGCAGAGCGACCATTTGTAGGCACCTTTGTTTGCCAAAATCTGAAAATTTTCTCAGCCCGAAAATTCAATTATCTAAGGAAAACAGGTCACGCGTGTAAATGATCTAAAGTAATTGTTACAAGACAGAGAAAAATAATGGAACAAAATATTGAAAAGATATGGCAAGTAAACAAAAACCTATAGAATCCAAACCATTGACCTATAATCATGAAATTTGGCGAGAAGCAAGGTCTCGCAGAAAAGTAAAGGAAAAATCCGAAAGTCGTTAATTGGTTGTTATGTTTCATAAAAAAAAATATTTGCGATTAAAAACTTATATTTTTCGGTTGAAAAATTCACTGTGACGTATTAAAGGTATACGGGAGAGTGTTTTTAGAACGGCAAAGTTTCGTTTGCCACTCGGGAAAAACGAGCAAAAATCTGTGAGAATCGATTCCCGAGATGGGCTAGGTCAACGGGAAAGCGAAGTTCCTTGTTCTACTTAAAGAAAACTTGTCTTTCACAGAAGAAAACAAAAAAAGCACAGATTTTTTTTTTATCAAAAAGTTACTCTTCATCAAATATAAGATAGACTAAGCACACACTGCATAGATGAATCATGGGTATGAAGCGACCACCTCACTGCCTCTGTACCTATATCTGTATTGTTTATTACATACAATGTTTAGTCTCTTGACCGAGTTATGGGCGGCCCTTCCTACTACCATCAGACAACTCCGATGAGCCACTGCTACAGACTGGTGCCGGTCAGGGATAGCTAGGATTTGGCCAGACAGGTTGGGCTTATGCTATACCGCGTCTATTGTTTACAAACAAATTCAGAGACAGCTTACCCGACCTGGATGGTGGATTAGCTGTTGTTGTTTCGTAATTATTTACATAAATATTTCTTCGTTACAGATAATATGTAGAGGTTATGTTAATGGCCGGGCCGAGTACTAAACTGGATCCACGGCTTTCGAACCAACATAGATTTAGTGAATTTACCCGTGAAGAAATTTTAGAATATTGGTTTATTAAAGTTGCTAGTTAAACATGATTTTAACGCTGATAATCGCTTGTGCAGCGGGTGCGGTTGTTGGCTGTTGACTTAACAGTCAATGCTTTATTTAAAGTGGTACATAGTCAGTTGGACATTTGAGTAGCAATCAGGAAGATTAACAAAATACTTGAAAATATAAACGAGCCTACGTTTTAGCTACCAATTAAATTACAACGGTTGAACGGAGATGAAAGTAATTTGAAGTTTGTTCTCCTGGTACAATGTACAAATTCGTATTTACATATTATAATATTATGTATTTTGATAGTGACAATAGTTCTAAAAGTTATTTAATACACTCCCTATGTCTACTCTGAAATTTAACAAATTAGATGAATGTACTCTTATCTAAAAATCTTTTTTTTTTTTGTTGTATTAGGAATTGCTAAAGACCAAGAAAGATGGCATAAACTGAAGGCTGAAAATGTTTAAAATGGCTAAAGATGAAGAAGAAGTACTCTCTTTTTAATGGGTAATGTGACGTAACGAGAGCTCCACGACTCCAACCGATCTATCTATAATAAGTATGTATATACAAAAAGTAAATATTGTAAAGAATGAATATACATAATTGGATTTTTTTATGCAATAGAAATCTAATTGTATCTATAGTTTTAAGAAAAGGTAAGTACGTTTTGTCACTTTTTGCGTAAAACGAATATCTGTTTCAAGTACTCACTTAATTTTTCCTGGTTTCTAACAAGCGTAGTAATCTATGACGTAAGCCTTTTGTAATTTAACACAAAAACAAACGGACGTCGAACTGCTGTGTTTATGTATGCAAAAAGTATAAAGAGTGATCCTTGTCTGCAAATTATAATTAAATGGAAGATAACACAACAATGGCCCCAATTCTGTTACTTCACTCGCTAAATTAAAATTCACTAAATTTTCTTCATATAAGAAGTAAACCTTGTACACTTAGAAACAAGGTCTTATTTCAAATTGAAACAAGTAGGTAACATATGTCGCTATCGAAATAAGCAATTTATTTGTCGACTAAAGTCTGATACGCTTAAATAAACTTTAATACCACGTAGTGAGAGCCGCTATCCGTTGAATGCCATCGCTTTTGCTCTGTGTTTTTAGTAAGCGTCTTCGTAGGTGTAGATTAAAAACACGTCATCCTTGTTCGTTTTGAACAAGTTTTTATACGGCAATTATACAGCGTTTGAATAAATGAAGACTCTCGCTGCGTGGACATAAAGTAGAGTATACGTTGACAGGTTTTATTGAAATTTAGAGGCGATGAGAAATAGATGCTAGTAACAAATAGACCTTATTACGAAGAAAACTAGGTTGATTTCATATGAAGAAATTAAGTCAGGTTTTAGTTTAGTCGAGTGTACAATAGAATCGGCACCATTGTGCAACTAATCAACATCAAAATACTTAATTTCTCTCCAAAACTAGAAGCGTTATTAAAATTCAAACAATTACCTTTAAACTTTCGAGTTCCTCATAAACTCTGTTACTTAAGAAAGGCCTTAAAAGCGCTACCAAAACACAGTATAAAATTAATATCCTTTCTTGTTTATTTTAGCGAATTGGTAAAACAAAAATTCATTATCTCGGTCTCTTAATTGAGGAGATCCCTCGTATACTTAATGGATAAATTAATTCATTTGTCCATTCAAGGAACAACGTTGCTAAAGACAAATGGTAATCAAGTAACCTTTTGTTTCTATACAAAATTCTGAAGTTGTTTTGGTAGTAACATATTTTTAACAGCATATTTCCAAAATGTTTAGAGAAGGTTGCTTATAATAACTTAATAATATATATTTTAAAGAAATAACTGATGGTCAGCGCTTACCTTGTTTTATAAAACAACAGTGGTGTCAGTTATCCGTTACAGACCATATTTCTGTTCCAAAACATCATGTTTTGGTGACCATAGAAATCACGCCATCTTTTGTAGCGTGGTCGTACTGAACTATACCTCATTAAAGTGGTGCCTAATAGGAGCTAGCAAAAAGTGTGATAATATGTTTATTTTAACCGACTTCAAAATGGAGGAGGTTTTTAACTCAACCAATGTTTTATGTGTGTACACATAAAAAATTGGTTGAGTTAAGAACCTCCTCCTTTTTGATGTGTACCCACCTATATTACGCGATATGTTCTAAATTTGTAAACCGATTTCTATAACTCTTTTTTTTAATTAAATTGGCTGTATTCTAGATTGGTCCCATTTAATTTAAAGAAAATATTCACCTATAAGGTTGGAAAATTAAGGGATGAAGGATACAGATTATGACAATTTATCATGCTTTAGGCACATTCAAATCAGTGGTACTTTTTTAAAGTTAATTATTTTTCATTTGTAGGCACTTTTCAATGTTAACTACATATTAAGAATATTGCATTTACATTTAATCGTATCAATAAAAATTACGATACAACAAGTGTTATCTGTCAATCTGTCCGTGTTTGTGTAGTTTATGTCAGAATTAGAAACGACGTTACTAACTTGAATATTTTTATTTTTTTCAGTACTTTAAATTAATATTTACTTGTAATATAAAGTCCAAAGTCAGACATTCAAACATCTAGCTGAGATCTAAAGCTCACAATAAAAGAAGCCACATAAGCAGTTCTACAAAAATAAATAAAAAGTAATAGCTTCGAAGGTATTACATCAAACGTGGCAGTCCCTTTATAAGGTTTATCGTGCCCAACGGTCGACCTCCGTCACAGTCTAGATCAAACGACTTAACATATTTACCAGAAATCTTTGTTTTATTATATCTAAACCTTGACAAGCTATGGCAATCTTTACTTTATTATGTCGGAATAAGGTTCATGGAATTATGAATGGGGATTTGATGAAAGTTTGTTATATAAATCGAATTGCCAATGAAAAAGTGTTTCTCTCGCATTCAATAAGTTATTTTTGTTTGAACGATCACAAGAGATGTTGAGAATTCGGATATGCGTTGTGATTCAAAAGGCAATTGTTGAAAGGCAGAATTAATCAAATCAGTCTAATGGAAATTTTACAAAATAGCTTTTAATTTATTGTAATCAAAACTCAAAGGACATCAATTCAATTCAAATTAAATTTTCAGAGCTTTTTTGTTCAAATGTTACTTCTGGTATTCAAAACAGTAGAAACGCGTTTGTCATCACGCTATCTCTGAGAAGGTAGGACATGCTATGGTAGCTATGGACACTATTTAACTACTGTATTGAAGGTTATAATTACTTTAGAAATAAATAAATTTCTTTCAAGCGTCATGAACAATTTGTACAATTTGGTACAATTTTTTATCTTCGTGATCAAAACCTCCCATTTGTTCAAATTATTCTAAATGCTTCTGAATAATAATCCATTGCCTTAAAACATTAAAATACACCAAGAAACCGCTTCATTTCTATAGGCTTTTCTAAGGAAATGATGAGACCTGCATATATCGAGATACAACATGTGCCATTATTTTATTTAACCACTATCTACTTAATCTTATATTACAAAATATTTCACATTATAAAGTACACTTTCACCGTGTATCTAATCCATTTCATCCGACAAGATATTCGTGTCGCGTCGCAGTCACGCACGCTCGGTGAAAGGACGCAATGTATCGTATCGCAATCAGCGTTCCGTGATAACCGAGCGCGTGTCGATGGGGACTTATTTGCTTTACGTATTAGGAATTTTACTTCTTAAGAGTAGGATGAACCTGTGTATCAGTTTATCCTTGAAACTCAACTTCATTATGCTTATAAAATATGGGGTATTAGACAGCAGTAAGTAAAAAGTATTATTATCATAAATATATACCAGTATTATGATAATTGCTTGAGTTGTTTCAGTTTTTCCGAAACCCCTGTAAAAGCAAGTCATATTAGGTGTTTCCAACACTTCTTTAAAGACGAACGGTGAAGGCTTCTGAGCTCTTAGCGAGGCAATCAAAGTGTTGGGAAGCGTTTTTTTTTTCTGGGACGACTCGAACGGCAATTGAATACTGTTTGGTTTTAATCAATTACTTTCAAGAATAGCCTCCAGGCGTTTTGAGAAATACAGAGAAAGGATATGACCCGAAGACGATGCGATGATAAACTTATGAGAATTTTGCAAGTATGGTGTAAGAGCTGTTTCAAGCGCACGAAACACGCGATATTTTTGAGACTTTTTAATGCGTTATTATTAATTTGATTTTGAATTCAGTTACCACCAATATAATGAATGATTGATGTAAGTCAGGATCATGGTAATTGGCGTTCTGCCGTCTCTGCCTATCTGTATGTTATGTAAGTAATTTTCACCAACTTCGTATTTCTTTTAGCATTATTTGAAATTTTGCACAGATATCAAAAGACAGTAACAGTACAATAATTAATAGGAAAAAATATTATCATAACCCCAAAAAAAACATAATTAAAAAAACAATAGACATCAACCACCATAACTTTATATTACACAAATTCATTAAAACTTGTTTTTAATCTTTTGTGATTTGTTTGCAGCAGTATTTTAGAAACAACAGTTAACCCAACACAGCGTTCGTCTAATTAGTGCCTTACATGAAAATGAAAACTATAGCTTTTAGCAGCTTTTAGTATGCTATAGCTTTTAGATATACATATGGCGACATCCAGCACGAGAATAAACAAACATTTGCTTGGAAGAATTCAATAGGAAGGTAAAGTGAAAAGATCTTAAATATACTTACCTACAAGTATATTTGCAGTGCAGTCCTGAACTGTTGTTTATACAGATATTGGTTTGAATTGAATTATGACTTCTGTCATATTATTTTTATAGCTAAAGTACATTTAAAATCCAATTAGTTTATCAAGAAAATTCCCTTATCGGTCCTGTAACTATTGTTTTTAAATAGATCAATATTAAAATTGTACACCCGTATTATGTAAAGATACATACATTTGAAATTAGCTCCATCACTTATATTGAGTGGTTATAGAATTGAAAAATAAAATAAATCTAATTAAATCGCTCTTAATGTAAGACCATTGTAAACATAAATAAACTTTATACTGAACTGGTTAAAAGTATCAAGGTATTTGTTTATACAATGACTAGACGATGAATGATAACTTGAAGATGAATACTATTTGTGTTTTTCTCCAAGTGGATAGTTGATCTCTTTAACTTTTTAATTGAGTTCGCTGTTATAGCGTAATTTTTAGTGTTTCTAAACCATAATTTATTTGTAATAAAATAACTTTAAAATTACAACTGTATATTATTATAAATGGCAACACATTTTAGAAATGAAGTGAGTGTTTTAATGTGGTTTTATCGTTACAATGATTTCGTATAAAATTCTCGTAATTTGTATAACTTTTACATGTAACATACTCTTTATTTTATACAAAGGGATTTTCATAAAAGTGCTCCCGGATTTATTATGCTCTTACGTTTGGTTAAGTAACGGATAAAAGGAACCCTTCACATAATATTACCTGTATCCCGGTCTAATGCAAGGATAAAATCTAAAAAGGGAACAAAATATTTATAAAATATTTTTGGCTCTTGTTCACAAATTGTTGTCTTGTCGATTTTAGGGACCCAGTATATAAATCACCTTGTTTGGCTTTTGTAACAACATGGTAGCTAGTTTGTTCATTAGAAGGGTACAAGCATCGTACGCGAGCTTTTTATAATTCACAAGTATTTGCAAGTGGATGAAAGTTCCATTAAATAATCAATTTAAACTAAGGGCGTGTTTGAGAAAAGAAATACTTCCCTTCTTAGAAAAGAAAAACCTTTTTTTTTTAGTAGTTTAGATATTTAGGTCCACTTTTCAGACGTTTCTTTATTTACAAACCGTATAAATGTATAATTTTAATAAAATATCGGGCACCTTCTACATTTACAAATAGACATAGCGATAGCTGGCATTTATTTTGTATATTATTGTAAGTTCGTTCAGGGAGTTGCGAATTTGGAGAAGAGACTACTGTTATTTTCCTTAGTAAAACGTATTATATAATTATGAAATTTTAACACCTAGGAATTTAACCATTTGTTATGATATATTTGCGGACATATAACCAAACATTATCAGAAATAAATATCCAGGACATTATATTCTGTTGAAAATGATAATATCATTGCATTTATGGTAGAGTCCATAATAGCAGTAGAAGTGAGATGTAATTGCATACATATAATGTTTTAAGTTATATAATATAGCATTGACAATATGAAAAGATTGGTTTTATAATAAGCCAACTACAAGGCGTACACTGTGGAACTATTATCCCGTTAAAAGCATAAATGTGAAAATGGCAGCCAAGTTCACTATTAATAATATGCATGGTTATCGATTTCACCGACAAAATAATCTAAATGTGTGCCAAGTTCTGTAGATATTAAAGAAATTTATTTGTAAGAACGTACAACATTCTAAAATAAAATTAAAACACAACTTCTTGTGTTTTTCTACTACAAGAATGTTTGGTATTTAAAAAAAACTGCCGCTATTTGAATAGTCGAATTTATTACACAAATCAGATAACTTACGATAAATGGAAGCTCAAGATTTACATAGATTTTGAGTTATTATGTCATCAAAAGTGGCTCCAAGTGGTTCGTGTAATATAACACACTGCTGTGTTCCTTTTTCTTGAACTTGGCTTGACACGCTGCCGCGTGTCTAGATTCCTTTTTGATTTATTTTTACGGAAAGTTTTTAGTACATTATCAGTAAAGAAAGAATATTAACACATTTATATTTCATAGTAATTTAAGGATAACGCTCTTCTTAAAACATAAATAAAAGTAAAACTAGGCCGTGGGGTAGAATTCTAATACTCATAATCATAGAAGTGTGATAAAAAATATTCGTAATAGGCACTTTAGATTTCCCAAATAATAACTCTTTGTATCTATTTCGTCGTTAAAGTAGTGAGTCCGACATTTTTAGAATTATCTTGATACCAAGAAGCTATAGTTTAGGTAAGTTCAAAGATGGGAAAATAAAGTGTAAGTCAATAATCTACGCACTACTGTATTACAAATATTAAAATATACTCCAAGTTGGTCCTCATTAATGACTCAAAGTATAAGCGAGTAGAAACCAGCGGTACTTCTAGCCGTAGCAATCAGCCGCGGCTAAAGCAGCCCACACCGATCTTTCCATTTCTTGGACCCCAAAAGCACGGGATTTCGGTCTACTGATCCCAATCCTGATCTGCTTGAACAGTCGTTTGAGTTTTGTTGCCGTTGTGGACAGAGGATCACATACCTCCTGTGATAACTCTAGATGATGAGCCAGAAGACGACAGTATTTCTAAAATTACTTCCAAAGGTACAGAACACCACATACTTATATACATAAGGGTTACCTTCATCTACAAAAAAAAATACCTTTCCTGAAGAATAGAAAACTAACTCACTCGTAGCTAATACATAATAATTAGGATAATAATGCTGCTCTTCAAAGGAGCAAGAAACTTGCGTTTTATACTATTTTCGGCTAGCGACGGCATTTGACCACGATCAATGTAACCTAGGTAACCTTCAAATATATTGTGACACCCGAATCTCTTTCAAGTGTAGAGCAAGCCTGGCTGGTAACATAATATTTAAATCTTTTCTTTTATAATCTTTGAATTATATAGAACCTTTAGAAAAGGAACAGAAAAGAAAATCGCCGGAGCGTCAGCGTCAAGTTGCAGGGCCACTTCTATGAAGCCATTATATAGTTATCCTGTTAAAGATATTAAATAAATAAATATACTTTCAGTTTTCTTGTCGACTATCAATCAATTTCCTTACACATCAACATCCTACCCCTAATTCTCTCAAGCCAAGCCAGCCTCACAATATGTACAACTAGCTGTGACCGCAATGGCTTCGCTCGCTTGTACATACTCATATTACGAGTATGTGCGTGGAACCCTTATTATTTTTCCAATGTAAAAGTAGCGTTAATTACTCCTTACAACATCAGCTATAAGCTAATAAGAAGGTCCAGTGGAAATTGGTCCACCCGTTTTAAAGGTAATAGCCGGAACAACCAAGTTGACAAATTTAAAGTAGTAATTTAAAATTATCGTATGGTGTAAGTAAAGTGTAAACATTTATACACATTTAGTAAAAAGCTGTTATTATGATGTTACACATAGATACTCCAATTTTATTAGTTTATATAGCTTGCTCCTGTTAATGTAAGCCATTGTAGCTACCATCATAGAATTGTAAAAGCAATTTCTTTTTTTTCTCATTTCAGAAACTTATGAAAACTCCGCGTATGGATGCACAGATTAAATAGAACGTTATAGAACCGTTTGGTTTCGGCGTACTTGCACAACAGCACATTTATTAAATATACATTGTAGACGTTCATATATTAGATACACAATATTTAAAATCTTATTATTACTATTTTAAAAGATATTTATGTAGTTCTCCCCCATTATGCGAACTTGCCGATGGCTCACTGTCCGTAATTATCATTTTAGCGGTTAGCATAATATCAGTGCTGCTTGTTAAGAAGTAGCTCAATGCTCAGCTAAAACCATTTTAGGATCATGCAGAGGCATTTGTAATATACATATAGATACTTATTAATTAAATGCTTTTTCTTGAATCTATTGCACCTTTGTTTGAGTACAAAATAAATATATTTCTGTCTTGCTTCCGATTTCCAATTTTTATGGTTTCCAATTTCCAAGTTTCATTTTTTTTATGGTATTGGTGGCAAACGAGAAGACGGGTCACCAGATGGTAAGTGGCTACCGCCGCCCATAGACAGCTGCAACTTAAGAGTCACAAGTGCCAACCTTAAAGGAGCGAGTAGTTGAAGCGTAGGGGGGGAAGAGGGGGAGAGGGGAAGGAGAGGGGAAGGAGAGGGGAAGAGAAGTGAAGAGGAGGAGATACAGGGAATTGTTAGGGCCTTCGGTAACCTCACTCACTTGGTGAAACACAACGAAAAACGTTGCTATGAGGCCGGTTTTCTGCGAGGCCGTGGTATCACTCCGGTCGAGTCGACCCAAACGTGCCGAAGCATGGCTCATACTTATACATTTAATCGGTAAATGTATAGAAGAAAGTTATAAAAAACAATTCTTATTTATTTATTCTAGAATTTTGACACTAGCTACAACATTATCAGAAAGACACTGTACCTAAAGCATTTGAAATCAAATGTACCAATAGAAAGGTTTTGTACCCAAAT
The DNA here is from genome assembly GCA_949752705.1 of Callimorpha dominula. Taxonomy (NCBI): domain Eukaryota; kingdom Metazoa; phylum Arthropoda; class Insecta; order Lepidoptera; family Erebidae; genus Callimorpha; species Callimorpha dominula. The sequence goes on along the minus strand of OX456999.1, from coordinate 23,894,189 downwards.
CCGAGTAAATCCAGTTAGATTGCTTTGTAAACGTTGTATGGCCAAAAAATACGCTGTCTAGATTCAAATCGACGTGTCTGATGCCTTTGTATAAGGATCGAGGTGAGATAATAGGAATTTCGATAACATTTACTTATTGTTGTGTGCCTTTATTTATATCAGTGATAAATATTTGACATTTTGTTTTTAAGGTGTGACTTTTCGACTTTTGTTTTTTAAGTCTGATACTGTCTGTGTCGTGAAACTGTCTGAACGTGTCTGAAGACAAGACACTAGCCCGCTTTTGAAGGCAACTAACATTGCTGATTTCGTTCTTATAGACAATATTTTAGTCATGTGCAAACACTATAATAATAATGTCTTCACAAACTAGGCAGAGCCTGTACTATGGTAACCAGACTGCTGATAAACATACTTATGTATTTCTAAATACATACATATTATAGATAATACACCACCAGCCACAGAACAAATGATCATGCTTTTCACACACTTACTTGTGCTGGATGGGAATCGAAACCACGACCTTTGGCTTACGGTCAGGTTCACTAACCACTAGACCAACAGGCCAGTCCATACAATTTCGTTAAAATTATTTATTAACATAAGGTACTGTTTATGTAAATTAATGATGTTGATAAATAAAATAACTTTCCAAAAGTTCCAGGAGGTACATTTATGTAAATAGTTTAATCTTTTTGGCTGAGTATTCAGCTTGACTAATAAGCCAGAAAACCATTACTAAATACTATAACCCAATTACGCAAATTAATAAAATGTTGTCTGTAATATTTGCTACTTATTAAAGCGTAGTTTAAACTAGCTTGAGACGCAACATTGAATATTGTAACATAATCTTAAGACATAAACAATAGCTCAAAAATGTATTGTTTCACAAAAACAGCTTCAAATATTTATCTGAAGCCGGGTTTATATGAGTTTTTGATTTACTATTTTGATGAACGGTTTTCTTTCAACTTAAAAAGACGATCGCTTTACTTCATAAAATAAACGCTCCTGTCGGGGTGGAAGCTAGTCGGAGATGCCCTCTCCGAAATACACTCATGAATACCTCCGTATATGTTTAATATAGACAATAAGATTGTTTGACATATTGATATGTAACTGTCTACTTATCCTCAGAGTAATATAATGCTCTTGCAATATACCCAAACTCAGCATATCTTGAACTATGGGTTCTAAGACAAGGATAAATATACATATATATTTTTATAAATATTATATTTATAAATGTCTAGATTGAGAATGTCTAAATAGACGGGCTCGTGGCTAAGTGGTAACCGAGTAGGTGGGCACATTACAAAGTTAAGTAACACGATTGTGATTCTTAACACAATGAGTCCCCTCCGTGCCTCGAAGAGCACATTAAACCGTCAGTCGCGGGTGCCATACAAACATCTGTGGCATTCGTTACGGCTAGTTGAAGCCCTAAAAAAAGTCCGACAACCTTTCTAACTACAGAACTTCGATACCGCCTAGTACTTGGGTTGTGGAGGTCTGATGGCAGTCAAGGCAGTTAAAAGGCAGGCAAAAGACGCGGAGGATGATGGATAAATGTCTAGATTAATGCATATGGACATTTTCATGCAGACAAATATTGCCACTGAGCGGAAACAGAACTCTTACGCTGCAAATTAGTGGACTGCTATCATAGTCGTCAGTAGTAACAGTTTGGGTGTAATTATGTCGAGACTCAAATTCATATCTTACATTTAAGACTGTATTTTATTTCTTAAATGTAATCTAAAAGCTAAAAAGAAACCCACAGGCGAGCAATTAACACTCAAACGACAGAAAATTATAGGAAATTAATACAAGTTATTTTGAAAATTGTCATTTGGCTCGGCTCGTTTGTCGTGTAATGCGTACCGTTATCGGTCGTTAGTGGGTCGCCATTGTCTCGCGGACTTCATTAATGTACTGCCATTTTACTTTTAAATTGTAAGCGTATTTCAAGGATCTGTGGAATTGTAACAATTTTTGTTAAAATGTCTGGGCTGCGTGCCAGTTTAGTTTATTACTAAGTTAAAGATGTATTTTTGCTTCTTCAGACTTTTGGAGCATGTATTTGCTACCAATTTTTTTTTAATACTTCTCAAGCACGGCCGTTTCCACTCAAACTAGACAAAGCCAGTACTATGGTAACCAGACTGCTGATAAACATAAATACATACATTATTATAGATAAATTACACCCAGACACAAAACAAATGATCGTGCTCATCACGCAATTATTTGACCTGGATGGGAATCGAACTCACGACCTCTGGTTTCAGCAGTCAGGACCGCTAACCACTGGACTTGTTGTAGATATTGAGTACATTTTATTATGTTATTCGTTTGCAGTGCATTTTGTTATTAGTATTAGTATATAAGACCCTGACCTGCTAGAGCTGTTGCACTCACTAATCCATCCCTTAATGCAATATCCCTTTCTCCTATTACCTTCTTTTCTTAGGTGCCTTTTAATATACTCCCAATTTTCAAATCTTTAATGCCCAAAATGTCGGACACTACCTATTCTTACTTGACGAATATACCATAATCTCTACCAAATGGACCAACTATAAATTTTAGTTGTGTATGTATTAGTACGCACACATACAGGGTGTATTTGAAAATAGAACACTTGCTTAAATCACGGAAAGGGCATGACTGGCAGTTAGTTATAATAAAACAATTTGAAAAAAAAATATCCGTTTACAAGTAATGACCATTTCAATTTAAAGGTAGTTGCCTCCGTTTTTCATAAAAGTGGAAGGTGTAAAGTTAAATATTTTAAATGGTACCTTTTTTTATTAAAGATTGGTTTATATAAGTGTTCTATTTTGTCATATACACCCTGTATTGGACATGATATAAAATGTAATACAAATGTAAAAGGGTGTAGATTAGTATCATCATATTGGCATGATCCTCTCCTAACAATGACATTTTTAAAACATAAAACTGCTTCACCTGTATTTTACCTTTTTATCTTAATCAGGAGTTATTATTAGGTAAGGTGAGTAGAAACTCTACTAGATGGGGTATAGTAACATTTTTATTACTATACCCCATCTCTCATTTACAGAAATATACTGTTGTTTACATTATCATTCATTTGTTTATGGTCAAAACTAGTTCGATTGATTATCATTCCAGTCGTCACGGTCACAAACGCAATAACACAGTATAAAGACGTCTGCTATTAATTTTCTTCCTAACATTTATCAGAAAATGAAAATAATACATATTGCTTTACTGCTAACAAATCTCAAAAGACAAAACCATTCGTAACTAAAAATTCGCGAACAAACATACATTAAATAAAACTCCTTTGTTTTCCTTTTGTAACTGCTTGCTACAGTTTTCCTTATAGCCTCGAAAACTCTTAAGGGGATAAAAATATTAACTGTATAACAATAATATAATCTAAACTTCTGTGTCTATGTGTAAAGGGAAAAGTTTTATTTTTTAAACAAACGAGCATCGTCCCAAGACAATCCGCAATTCCATTTTTGAAATTGTCGATACACTTTATTAAATTGCGTAATTTCCTACGCTCAAATAAATCATTTTGAATAATTCAGGCAATATAATATTTTGTTTTGAAATACTTCGAACTTTTTTGTTCATTTTTAGTTTAAGGTGTTTAATTATTCTGTATTTATTTTATGAAATTAACATTAAAACTGAATGATTAGACAACAGTTAGGTGGGACGTCAGGTCTACCTTTTTGGCGTTTAGAAATAAAGATACTAATTTGAATAGACACTTCAACAACCTTTTACATACATTTAGAAATGCGTCACATACAAGTTGCGGTGCCTCAAGAATGTACATATATATTAACCATACGCACAGAAGATCATATAAGCAGCGAGCATCTCAAAGCACTCATAGAAGACTGATAAATCACATGAAAAAACCTTTAAAATAAATTAATAGGAACCAAAAACAGGTCACAGAAATGTAGTTAACAGAACTTTTCCACCAGTCGCCTGGTTGTAAAACACTAGAACGCTAGGCGGAATATGAAGCGAATAGCGGTTTTAATTAAATATATTAAATAAAAAAAAGCAATCGATTAACCCTTAATACTGCTTAAACACAATACATGACATTCAGTCTAAGAATCAATGGACCATCAACCGCTATTGTGGCTCACACTTGTACAGACGCACTTACAGGTAGTTGTGACTGTGTAACTCTCTCTAAGACAGAAAAAGTAAAGTACCTTGGTATAACAATTGATTATAATCTCAGATTTCAAGAGCATATAAACACCCTCAGTAATAGATTGCGTAAGCTCATATATGTATTTAAAACACTAAGAAACGTAGGCGATAGAGCTCAAAGAGCTATTCTGAAGGTCTCGTCCTTTCGTCCATATCGATTTCCCACTGAACAGTTATACAAAGACAGTAAAGTCCTCACAGTGCGACAACTGTTCATACTGCATACTATACTGAAACAACACTCTCTTTTGGTGTATGACCCGTTGCTGTCTAGTGGGAAAAGACGGTATAATCCAGTACAACGTCTTCACCTTCAGCAAAAAACTACCTTTGCTAAACGGTTCTTTAGTCATTTGGGAGGGTATCTTTATAATAAAACTGATAAATTGTTAAATATTTTTAATCTCACAAAATATAAATGTAAAAATAGAATAACTGAATGGCTTTTAAAACTTAACTATGATGATACCGAGCATCTGATTGTTAATATAGTGTAAGATTCATTCTTAAGTAACCGCAAACACACACACTCGCTCTCAGACACACTCACACACACACATACACACACACACACACATACACACACACACACACACACACATACACACACACACATACACTATGCACATATACATACTCACACAAACATTCTTAAATACTATACTAACATTATCTTCTAACTGCTGTCTTTATATAAAGTTGGACTTACTAAGTTACTACGCTGTCAACGCTTAGTACATAGTTTAGAAATGAAAATATTAAGGGGTGGGAATCTGGTGTCCTGAAACACAGGCCTAGAGCCTAGCTTAGGCACCAGTCTCCTACAATATATGTATACTTACTCAAATTATGTATTCTTATTAAACTGTTTGTTATAAACTATATATTGTAGTGAGAAAATAAATGATATTATTATTAATTTTTTAAGGAGATGCGATTTAATTTATAATACGCGTCAATACAGTCTTTTTTGTTACTATTATTATAATTAACTACAGATAACGTAAGCGATAAAGTAAATAAGTAACAAATAAGTTTGTTCTGCATATGCACATACCTACATATATCTGTATTTCAATTGTTTTTTATGGTGTAGACAGTTACAATATATAAAGATTTATAATTATGTCGTAGAAAAGTATGTTTCAAATATATTTTATGCTTGTCCATATATAAAATAAATGTCAATGTTCCGAATATCAAAATCTATCTATTGTCAAAAACAATTGATATACCTACTTTCTGTATTTTCGATTCCGATTTCTGTTTATTTTTTTTAGATATACTTATAGATATAGATATAGGTATATTAATTGGTATAACTTGTGTCTCAGCACCCAAATTAAACGAATTTTCTTTCTTCTTCTTGTTTCTTTTTCTCATAATCCCTTCAATTGTGATACTAAGATACTCAAACTAAATCAGTCAAGCCAAGTCTTGTCTTGCTTCATGTCTAAATTTTTAGGCAGACACGTGACCTCTCATTGCTACTCATATACTTCAGAAATAGTCAGTAATTTTATAGTTCTGAAGATAGTTAAACATACTCCTGATATCCAAGGCATAGCTAGTATTTTCAATATATATCAAAAATACCTGTTTTATGGTTACGTGTACAAACCACACTTTTAATTAAGAGAAAAAGATCCAGATAGTAACCCTAATCCAGACATTTCAAATACCGGATACTGCTAAATACTTTGATCAAGATTTATTTCAATGGTTTAAAAATTGCATCCTTATTATGATAAAGACCGATGGCCAAGTATTGTCATGCACGCCGGTCCTATCTGCTTCAAAACTTTGCATCGCTAAAGGCTTGAGACCAACACTAAACTGCTCTGTTTGGAGTTCATTAAGAAACGCTTGTTTCTAGATATAAATACTGTTTATACTTGTTAATTTCAGACTGTGTTTTTTGTCTTTGATAAACCCCTGGTGTTGATATCACGGAATCTTTCGCCCCGTATAAAGAAAACTTTGAACTAAATAAAATAAAACAGACTGTATTTATTGAAATATTTTAAATAAATCTTAATAATACTTATAGTACTAATTTCCAAAAGTATTAATATTATGGAATATCATATTACTTTGTAACGGATTTTATTTTCAGTTTTAGCAATGTTAGGAGCAATTTAAAAAAAGATGTTGAAATACGAGTGTCCTTGGAGTTTCTTGTCTATTCTTCTCCATAGAATCTACGTATTTGAACTTCACGACTTACTGATTCTGCCCGACTTCTTTCTACTCCTGACAATTTAAATATAATTAATCATTTATTTATTCTCCTATCAAAGTTTATGCTTTAATTATGCGAAACCGTTGAGTTTATTACATCTATAAAGCGAGATGAGATGAAGCTGGCAAGAAACTCACATAACTATTTTTACAATAATGAGTTGTAAAAAAATAACTAAACGTATTTCACATTTTCATTACTGAGTTAATGTGCTAGCCATGTGTTCGATAGTAAAACAAACTTTTGATTTATCTAATTTTTTTTACCTTCAATGAGTTACACCTGTTTCATATTTATAGAAACAAATACCTGCAAGGTAGTGTGTGCTCGTCACAGAAATATATTTTAGAAAACTTACGAGGCTTCTTGGTGATTTTAGAAGCAAAAAGGGTCTCGTAATCTGCGCACACAAGAAGCTTACATGATACATTAGACCTGCGGGTCTAAACTGAGTTATGGCCAGGTCACACCGCTCCAGCCTATAAATTTAGTCCCTAGTACTTAAGTCCCTGTTGTTTATTTAGTATGCTTTGAGGACGAAAACAGCAATATGTTTTCATATAACTTCTATACGCGTATGTGATTAGGCTCTGTTTCGTAAAGTTGTTATAATGAACGCTCCAAAAGTCACGTAATTAATACTTTGTTTGTTGTACAAAATTGCAATTTATGGTGCTTTCGGATTTAAATATATACGTGTGCTACGTACGCATAGAAATAATTTCAAAGTTCACCTCTCTAATTAATTTTTTTTTATAACAGAAGTACCATAGAATAAATTCTTAGTGGAAACTAGTTTCGTATGGTGTACTAACTTCGGTGACATCGACCACCTTTAGATGCATAGATGGAATCTATCAGGGCATACCTAGGGCGCTTAGCAGGTGCACGAATTATATAGTTATGTACCTCAAAAATATAATACATCAAAAAAATACAAAACCATATTCAAGGGGAAAAAATGTACAAAAAGGAATGGTCTATTTGTGGAATAAGAGAAAATAATAATCTATTTACAAGTTCCAATAATATATGTCTGTAAAACTAAGACTTGGTTGCACAGATTTTATCAGTATTGGTACAGACTAATAAAGTTATCGAAAGAAAAATATAGGACTACAAATATTAACTTGACATTAATCGATTGTGAATATCAAATCAAATCACCAATATTACCTACACTAAAAGTGAATGAATTATTCAAAAAGTTTGTCGTTAAAAAATGGATTTCCTTCTTAAAAACTCATGCAGTCTTATCGAGCGAACATCATAATAACTCACCGTTCAAAACAGAATTCTGCCTCTTCATGCCGACCATTTATCACTCTTGTGAGATGGAAAAAACCGCTGTAGCCTTAAGGGGCCAAGTGAAAATAATGCGAGAATAAGGGCAAGTTCATTTGATTTAAACCGTCCACAATATCTCGTTAATTAAGGTTCGATGTAGAAGACCAACCCTAAGGGACAGTGAAGCCATGGGAAGAAACTGTCCTTTTTCATATCTCTTTGTTCGCCGATTATACTTTAAGTATTTGAATTCTATAGAATTGAGTTAGATATAAATTAGGTATATTAAATTACTCATGAAATACTCATTACATCATCAGAGTGAAAACAATAATTAAAGAAGAAAAACCCCTCGCGGTTTATAAATCCAACGATGACAACAAACGAGTCGCGGTAGATAGAATAACAAAACACGCTTCACAGAGATCTACTTTCTAGATGTTACAGGTGTACAAAGGCTTAATGCGTTGGCACGAAGGCATATTTCGACAGGAGTCAAGCCTCTACACGAGGCAAAATAAAGCTAAATAAAGGACACGATTCACTGTCATCGCCTGGGTTTACAAACCTAGATGGGAGTGGTTTACGTTCTTCAGTTGTTTAGTAATTTGATGGTTTAAAATATTAAAAAACTAGCCACCCGCTCCGGCTATGCACCGGTAGTAGAGACATCTTCAACAATCATTATCATATTTCAACCAATTTACTCAAAACGTTAACAAATTATACACCTGAACCTTCCTCATGAATCACTCTGTCTATTGGTGAAAACCACATGAAAATCTGTTTAGTAGTTTTTCAGTTTATCGCGAACAGACAGACAGACAGATGCGGCGGAGGACTTTGTTTTATTAGGGATGATCCCCTTTTAAACGTGTTATAAAAGCGTTAGGTAAATAAAACGATGACCTCTCGTCTTTCAGATGACATGATAAAGGACATGCCTTGAGACTACTCTAGAAGAAAGCATCTCTATTGAAAAATACGCATAGTTGACCTGTCTTCCATAGATGGACTGATAGTAGTCTATGTGACAGGGAGCTCTTCGGTAAAGCCTTGCAAGGTCGCTCTTTCGGTAACGTCTATATTCTTAAACGGAGAACCAACTCAACAGAACAAAAGCTTCATTGTGGGAAAGTGAACACTCTAATATCACCACTTATGCTAGGAGAACTTATAGGCAAATGTAACTGTTGACTATCCGGCGGAGGGAGGGAACCTATAAATTCACAAATAAAATAGTTAGTAAAAATCATGGCCTATGATTTTTTTTTCATGTTGTCAATTATACGCAAAACCTATTCATGTGAAAGACTGAGCAATCATAATAACAATATCATGACCCTTAACATTGTTGACTGACAGTGGAACTTCTATTATACATAATTGCTTTAATTGGACTCTCTACCCTTCCAAGAGATTCATTATGAGTTGAAGAAAATGCTAAAGAACCTTTGAAATAAATCTTTTTTATTTGATTCCAATTTTATTGTAGGAAGCTGACTTTTAAATATACGATCTCATTAAACGAAGGAATTCTGGTGAATTGAATTTTATTTCTCTTGTGTTTATATAGTCTATTCAGTCAAGTCAAGAGGCAAGTCTAGTCCTAATAAATAAAATAATAAATTTTAGAATAACTATAAAAACACTCTTAATTAGCGAACCAAAAAGAAAGAAAAGGGAGTTTTACTATCCAGCACCTGGATCCGCCATTAGACCATCGTTATTAAGTCCTATCTGTTGGACTCATCAAAACGAATCATATCAAGTTCCACTATCCACCTCCTAGCTCTTTCTTCAGATTAGTCCCAAGATGCCAAATTACAGTATTGTCATTCAAACTACATATACATACAAAGTTTAATTCGATACGACACTTTAGAAGTAGGTTAAAATTGACTTATGCTGCGTTCCTATAAACAAAAAACGATTCGTTTTGCTTACGGACGGTAAAATTTCGTTGAATTTTCAACGAAAATTTTATCGTCCGTAAGCAAAACAAATCGTTTTTTGTTTATTGAAACGTGGCATAAGTAGATTAGTACACATAGTTAGCTAGTTAGCTACACGTGGTGATAATAAAAGCTTGTTAAAAATTAGATTAAATATGTGAGTTTTTCCTTTTTTTTTATGGTATCGAACGGGTCACCTGATGGTAAATGACTATAACTGGGCACCTGTAACTCAAGAGTCACAAGTGCGTTGCTGCCTTTTAAGGTGGGAGTAGGGGAAGAGGGGGAGGGGGGAAGACACGCGGCGAAAAGCAATCATTGCTTCACTGCCGGTTTTCTGAGAAGCCGTGGTGGTATCGAGCGGAGTCGAGCCGGCCAATACGTGCCGAAGCATGGCGCTCCCATGTTGGTAACTTTTAAATAAAATATTAATAAAACGTAGCTCATGCGGCGACCGCTTCCGATTAAGCGGACTGTATCTGTTTGTCAGTTTAGTTGTATAAAAAACTTACACTTTTTCGGTACTTATTGAACAAATACAATCCTTGGCTACGAAACAACAAGAGCTACACTCTATAGTTGCAGGATCTTATCTCAAAAACGGCTCGTTCGGATACATAATACAAATCTATCTCTTCTTATTTTTCAGTTTCGCTATTATTATTCCCTATTATCATTTACTATCAGGTGATTCGTCTGCTCGTTTGCGCCCTATACCATAAAAAAAAACCTGCAAAAGCATTTTCGAAAGTTTTTTTTTTTGTGTAAAATCTATTTTTTCTCGAGCTAAATCCTAGCTAGCTAGCTCCTAAAATTTGACCTCACCTTTCAATAACACCCGGTTTAAGATAGAATAGTCATTATTACACCTACACATTACACCACCATTTAGTTGAATTAATCTCCTTACAAATTAGAGTGCGATGGGCGGTCTTATCGCTAATAGCGGTCTCTCTGTCAGACAACCTTTAGTTAGTAGGTCATTATTTATTTAATGTGGGTGAGGTATACACAGAGGGCATACAACGCCCTACGCGTGCAACATAACAATGCATTCAGGATGCTGGTGGGGCTGCCGCGTTTTTGTAGTGCTTTGACAATGTTTGCTGAGGCGAGGATTGCCGGCTTTTATGCTATCATCCGAAAGCGAAGTGCCTGAATTTTATTTAGAACGCGTGACAGTTCACACAGCATGCTGAGCACATTTTGTGGTAGGTGGGATTGTAAAATGCTGCGTCATTGGATCGGACTTCATACATCCACGAATACATATTATATACTGCGTGGATAGTGTGAGGTTCAACTCCGGATTTTTTATTTACTATGTACATGTATGGATCTATGTAGTCTGAAATAAAGATTATTGTTATTATTAATTAAAGTCACCACAATATTTACTCTATTTTCACTGTAATTTTTTCTTCTTACTTCCCTCAGCCATATCTTCTTTTACGCAGTCCATCTATCCGAAAGAAAGATGAATAGAAATTATAAAAGTTTCAATTTGTATACATATTAAATCTTTTATATCAAAATTATATTTTGATTAAATACCCGATGAACGTAGCAATCTTGCAGCGGGATTAGTAGTAACAAGTAGTAATAAATAGTAGTAGTAACGAAATTCGAGAAGGGTATGTTGAGGTGATTTGGCACGTGGAAAAACGAGTGCGAAACGAATGACAAAACAAGTATGTAAGGCGAACGTTCGTGGGATTGACGTTACTGGTCGATCAGAACATACCGTGATCAAATAGGTCAGGTTCTGGACAAGGGCAAGTCAGAAGTATCCGAACCCGGCGGGCTTGTATAAAAGGTTTAATGACAGTCTAGGAAGCTCGTAAGGTATATAAGGATGGAAGCAAGTTGTAGACTGTCGTCTCTGTCTACCTCGAAGGGAGGAAGGCGTTAGTTTATGTATGTATGTATCCTCTACTCTGGTTGTTTTCTACTCTTGTACTTGTCAACTTCCATGTATATCAAATCAAATCACCACATTTGAACTATCCCTCCGTGGTATAGTATAACTTAATTTGCAGTTACTGCTAAAATGTATAAAATTAAATTACCTTTGGATTTTATAAAAAAAAGTACAAGCAAGGTTTTATCATTATAACGTTAATGATAAAAACTTGCTACGAAACTCTTCACTGTGCGTGATCAGCCATATATTTGAGTACTCTTTCAGCTGTGATGATTACACAAAACAATTCAAACACATCATCAATTAAAAGACCTTTTAATTACACAATCTAAATACAACACTAAACCTTAATTCCTCGACAAAACACAAGAACTCCACATAACCTTTCAATTAAATTGAAAGCATATTCGAGTACTTTAGTATATGTTCAGTACACATTAAATAACAACCTATAAAGGTAATTGTCAAAATAGACACAATTTATTTTGAATAGGAATGAGTTCCACCCACAACAATAAAAAGTTATTTTTACGTTGGCGCGTCTGTTATTTATGAGAAACGAAATATGTAATTTCCGGTTTAAGCATTCGTTACTCCTGTTCCATTGTGGTTTGATAGTGAAAGGATTACTTACAATGTAGTTTTGTGGCAGAAATTACTCATTGTAGGAACACGTGTAACGAAAATCGAACCAACAAAAACAAAGCTAATGTTTCCTGCTATAAATGTTCAAATAATCATATTCTTTTTAATTCTGTTCCTACTTCATCTTGAAGCCATTTAAAACAATGAAAATTTAACCAAAACTAACCTGTCCTGTATTAGCATATTTATGAAATAATTATCTGTTCAAGGAAATGGGCAGTCTTCTGATCACGAGCAGTATCGATCTATCACTTAGTAACCAGTCGCAAATGATCGTAACAACTGAAAAACAAGCCAGTGGCGGTGGAACTCTTCTTTGCTGTGGACCAAAAGCAGAAATGCTGGAGCACTAATATCTGAAATTTTGCGAACGCCAAGACCACTTAAACCAAAAAGTATGGACCTGGTCGCCTAAAGCCATTTGCAAATTTCGTGTTTTTGAATACTTAGATTCTTAACATTGTTCAGCGTTTCTTTTCAAGACTTGTAACAACAAATATCGGCTACGGCATCGAACAATTTGACGAAGCGTCTACAAAGATCTATTTACAAATTAAAGATTCATTTTGTAATTCATTTAATATACAAACAACATCCAAATCACCATTAGGGATCAAAAATTGCAATAAATATTATTGGGACGAATCCCACTAATATTATAAATGTGAAAGTTTGGATGGATGGATGGATGGATGGATGTTTGTTACTCTTTCACGCAAAAACCACTGAACCAATTGCGATCAAACTTGGTATGTAGTTAGCTGTAGGAGCTGGTATGTAGTTTATCCAACTCACCTGATGGAAAGTGATGATGAAGACGAAGATGGTACAAGAGCTTTCGCACACACCAAAGTGAATCCTTTAAAAAAACCGATAAGCAGGGGACTTTACGACGATGCTTAAGAGTATGCAGTTCTATATTCGTGAGCACATCGTCGTTAGCTAGCTTACGGGCTCTTCGGTCGAAAGAGTCCAAAGCTTCAAATTGATATTTAGCTGAGCCAAGTCAAAGGTGACTGCAGTACTTTATTCAAGATCGAACATGGACTGTATGTAGCTGTTCAGAGCTGAAGTATCGCCGGACGTTCGAAATGACGAAATGATCGCAGGTGCAGTATTACAACCGGTCTTCTTGGATGTCATTGAGGGAGGTCTATGTCCAGCAGTGAACGTCTTATGGCTGAAACGATGATGATGATATATCTACATATTTTGTATTGACATAGGAAGGTGAAGAACTACATAACATTTACCATCACATAAAATCATAATATAATTTTATAACGATCAAATTCTTTTCATAGTCCGTTTTCATTACGCCTCATTAAATTATCGCAGTAAACGCATATTCTGGTTTTAATATAAAAACTTTTGCTTTATCTTTAAAGTATCTAATCTTGAGATATTAGATATTAAAGCAACGATGCTATCGTTCTTAAAGCTAAAAGTAAAATGAAGTTTAAGTTGAAGGCACTTACGACAATAACAAGCTATATGGGAGTTATGGACGTTTGGCTACAAAAACTGGTTTATTTCACACAAGTTAGCGGATTTTTATGAAATTAAAATGTATTTGTACTAAGCTATGTCATTTCAAATGTTGTAATAATTTCAATTGTTACATTCAAATACTCTACACAATGTACACCGTACAAAAACAAGCTTACAATATTTAAATAAACTATGGTTTAGAAAAACTTATAAAACACGCTTAAAAATTAGTTCCATTAACCACCTCCTGGCTCAATCGTCAGACCATCGTACGTACTAAGATCAATCTGTTGGACTCGTCAAAACAAATCATATATGAGCCGAAACTTGAGGAGTTTACAGTAGTCACTGAAGAGTTCCACTATCCAGCTCCTGAGTCTATTATAAGATAAGGTCCAAGATGGCAAATTCTAGTATTGTCATCCGAACTACATATACATACATAGTTTCATTTCGATACTACAATCATAAGAAAGGTTAAATTGACTTCCAAGCTTTGTTTACGTAGGTAGTTACTACCCGTTCGCGGTAAGTTTCCCGGTCCGTGGAATGCGCGTCCCCTCCCCCGACCGCCTACCGCACCGCTGAGTCGCCCTCTCAGTATCGTTGACTACGTATCTCGTATAGTTGTGTGTGTGTGTGTGTGACGTCGTATCGCCAGCGGCAAACTTAGCGTGAACGGGTAGTAGTTACAAGAGCAGCTAATCAAATCGTCTTAAAATAACAATGGTAATAATTGTTTTCATTATACAAACAGGTCTTATCGCCATAATAATAATTGCGTTTTTTTAAAGATAACACTTAGTATTTAGTAGGACACATGCAAAGGATTAATGACAGTTAGCAGGTGTACGAAGTTATCTACGAGTAAGCAGCTTATTGAAATGATATGAATGTAAGAGATAAGGAATACATAACAATTATATATATATCAATCAGCCTATCATAGTCCACTGCTGGACATAGGCCTCTCCCAATGTGCGCCACAGCACCCGGTCCTCCGCCTTCCGCATCCAGTCCATCCCTGCTACCTTCTTCAGGTCGTCGGTCCATCTGGCTGGGGGGCGTCCTACTTTCCGTTTGCAGATTCGCGGTCTCCACTCTAGGACCCGTCTGCTCCAACGGCCATCGGTCCTTCGGCATACGTGGCCAGCCCATTGCCACTTCAGCATGCTTATCCTGCGAGCTATATCGGTAACTTTGGTTCTTTGTCGGATGATCTCATTACGAAATTTATCCTTCAAAGAGACTCCAAGCATAGCTTATATTTATATATATGTCCTAGATAAATGTACACAAGTATATGTATACATATACACATATATATATTTTATATACTTAAATATGTAACCGCATTTTGTAAATAAACTATCAAAATCACTAAATCATAGTAACTGCTATGTTGTTCGTAACTCAATAGCACTCAAGTGTTTAATTAGTATCAACTTATAATGCATGCTTGTCCTTTTAACTCCCCACTATTGTCAACCGACCAATACCGTAGCACTACCGGTATAACTAGTGATAATAATGTCTATTACCTCATTTTGATTAAATAGCGAACTGTTTTATCATTTGAAAAAAATAAAAACGAGTTTTTGATGTGGCAAAAACACATATATATTATATAAATATAGAGTATTATATATATAATTACGTAAGATAATCATAAAACCTCTTTTACCAAGTATTTTTTTGTGTACAGTCCATCCTATATTTTACTATATTTATTTTGTAGTTGATTTAGATATTCCACATTAGAGATATTTTGTTTAATTTTAACTATCATTCAATTTCATAATAACATTTCCATTACCAATAATAGGTGGACTTAATGAACAAGGCCTTGTCTGTCAATTACACTTAAATTGCAGCAAATATATTGTAAAGTCCATTTTCCGCAAAGATCCAGTTTATCAGCATACCTATACATAGGACTTTTATTTTATATAACATTCTGGTATAGATATATATTATTATAACTTTCATCATTTCTTTATTTTTAAAAAGGTTTTTGTGGCTATACAAGAAAAAATTAACATAAAATATCCTTTTCAAAATTTTATATTAGTTCCAGTGCCAAGTCTGTGATTGGCTAACAAAAAAATCTACCTTCATTCTTAAGAGGTTTTAATATAAAATAAAGCCTGGACCGAAAATCATTCTAAAAATGCTTGTACATTGTACCATACACACAAAAAGAGGTACAGCTCAGGGCGGAGTCAAACGCGTCGAAAAGCCTCCTGCATAATGCATTGTGACTGCACCCGACCTTTTGACTCATAGATTGTACGGCGAGTTTATTCCAAAATTCCAACATCCACATTGTCAGCTTTATACCAACTTTTATCCTTTGTTTTTTCCAGTTTGATTCTTTCTACGCGTGAAATTGGCTCAGGAAATGCTTTATGAGATTTGTGAGAGCGTTTTGGTAAACATGTTGGCTAATAGATTACACGGTATTGTACGTATTGGCTTTGTGTATTTAAAGGCAACAAAAGCGCAGAGCACTAGAAAGGTAAATGTTTCTGATTTATTTTTGATTTTCCTCTTTACTCATAACAATAAATAAAAGAACAATTTAATATTAAACGGAGAATAGAAGCGGAAGCGAGAGATAAAATACTGTGCCATTTGAAATAGTGACAAGGTATTCAGTGAGATTATAACATGATTAATATGTTACCTACATAGCGGTGAAGTCGGAAAAAATATAATAATGAAAGTTTTTCCGAAGAACTGTCATTGCGAGATACAGGATTTTTTGTTACTATGTAGTTCAGCTTGTCTTCGCTGGATGACGTTTGAGTATGATTTTATTTTATATAGATGTCTCCATAGTTATATATTATTGAATCCCAAAGGGTAGGCTGGGTAGGCAAAGGATTGGGACCAAATCACTAAGGTAATAGGGGGCAATCCTATTGCCGTCAACCGTACACTTTGGGAATTAAATGGGAAAATACTCCCGGGAAGACAACAAATGGAAGGAAAGGGGTATTGCTGTCGTTCGCTGGAGCAGGTCAGGATCACATACTTGTAGTCTCTCCCTCTATGTTATTGAAAGTAAAACTTTTATTTAATTTGTGTCGGCGTTATAACTTAGGCTTCATATTGAGGAAGTACGATAATCCTTTCACCTGGTATTACGACAACTTATTGCGGTCAGTAATCCGTGTTCCCAAACTTTATGATTAAAGGCTGCTCCTAACGTGGTACACAGCCAAAGGGAGAGTTATAATGCGTTGGTATGTATTAGAAGTCAGAAGTTAAATGAATTGATACCTAGTGTAACTACATATTTTAGTAAAAACGATTTTAGGTGAAATTACTTATTAAAAAATACTGAATACCAATAGATAGCACGGTGAGTAAATTATTGATGACGAATTTCTGGCAATTCATCATCAATACTCTGTTTTTTGTTTAAGCTCTGTCTATCTAATTAATTATATTGACAGATTAATTCTTTTTCCTATCATTCTAGGTTTATAGATGCATGAAAAAAATAGGGAATATAATTATTTGAGTAATTTATTTCAGATGTACAACAGCCGCCATTTGGAATGAAAATCGGAAAGCGTCGAAGTACCAATTGCTTTACAAAAAACAATGTTGTAATTTTTTTTTTTATATATTATAGGGGGCAAACGAGCATACGGGTCACTTGATGGTAAGTAACTACCGTCGCCCATGGACACCTGCAACTCAAGAGTCACAAGTGCGTTGCCGGCCTTTGAGAAAGGAGTACGCTCTTTTCTTGAAGGTTTGAAGGTCGTATCGGTCCGGAAACACCGCAGGCGACAATTTGTTCCAAAGATTGGTTGTGCGAGGCAAAAAATTTTTCGAAAACCGCACAGTGGTGGATTGCCAATTATCCAGGTGATGGGGATGAAAGTTTTGTCGCGTTGAACGATGGCGAAAGTCCGAACAATTCCTCGGAGCACTACTCATGATACATGAGGTAGAGAATGCAGAGTGTGGCTACATCTATACGCAAGTCAAGCCGATCTTAAATATCCTGGCAATCGATGATTCGAGTCGCTCTCCGTTGAATGCGGTCAAGAGAGAGAAGCTGGTACTGGGGTGCTCCTGCATAGATATGAGAACAGTATTCCATATTCGGCTGAACCTGCGCCTTATAAAGTTATAGGCGGTGGGCCGGGGTGAAATACTGTCTCGATCACACAAAGCTTCTTCGAGGCTAATTTGACCTTACCCTCCAAGTGACCGTGGAACTGGACTTCTCTCGATATATCGACGCCAAGGATTCCGATACTGGCTGTGGCAGTCAAAGGAGTGCTCTCAAAGCGAGGTGACACGGCAAACGGTATCTTTTTAGTGGTGAACGCGCAAACCTGTGTCTTCGTTGGGTTAAATTGGACTAGATTAAGTCGACCCCAATCGGAAACTCCTTGTAAGGAGGCTTCAATTTCAGACACAAGTTTGGATCGACTTTCAGTGACGTTTTCCCGAGAAATGTTAGCGCGGCCGATATACAAGGCATCACTCGTGCTATCATCGGCATAGCAATGAATGCTGCTGATTTGCAGCATATCATTGATATGCAGAAGAAACAGCGTGGGTGATAGCACACAGCCGTGTGGGACACCAGCATTCACAGACTTGAAGTCGGAGCATGCACCGTCGACAACGACCTTGATGCTTCTGTCTGCGAGAAAACTGGTGATCCAATTACATAATTTCTTGGGAAGCCCATAGGAAGGAAGCTTCGAGAGAAGCGATTTGTGCCAGACCCGATCGAAGGCCTTCGCTATGTCCAAACTGACTGACATCGCCTCCTTCTTGCTCTCGAACATAATAACTGTGTGTTTAGAAATTAACAGAACAATAGTTAATCATATATGTTCGCTATTTTGCTGATGACAAAAGAGCTTTTAAGTAACAGATAGGCTTACCTATGCATACCTAATGAGCCAAAAACTTGACCAACTATTTAATCTTTTTTCATTTCTTGGTAGGTAAGCATAGATTTATCTGGCACCGGCTTTGCTTTGCAATTGTGAATGCATCGGCCCTCTGGTTCGCTGCGCCTGCTATTGGGCAGATCTGTGTCTTCATATTTCGCTAAATTTGTAGCTGTGGACGTTGTTCCGCGTAGTCAAGTCATCCTATAAATATCATTATAACCGTGTTGAGGACATGTAAGGTGACAAATAGTGGATTTTACAACCCGCACGTCGTGCGTGGTCTCCGTGGCTGTTGATAATCGTATGCGAAGGTAGATGGTTATCGTGCCTTTTTTGTTTTCCTCTATTGTGAGCATAGCAACATATAAAATTGTTTATAAATAAAAACATAATAAATAAAAACTTACATATTTTACTATACGAACTTAAAATACAGTCCACTTCATTTCACATCATAAAATCCAGTGACATCTATTGCTTAAAAACTGTACTCTTATGCAAATATCCCTGGAGAGGCTCCATTATTAATACCTAAAATGTTTATTTTACGCCTACACACATTCTCCTAAAATCATATACTGTCATATCATCATTATATTATAATGAATACAGACACGTCATTTGACTAGCTCATATTCTTCCAAAGAGCCCCATAAAAATTTGAATACCTATACCATTTTTTTGCTAGAACCTCAAAACCAAGTTACGCATTTAGCTGTACGTAAGCAGTACGAAAGTCGTGTCGGCACGTATCAACTATAAAGTACAAAAAATATTTTATTAAGTTTCTACCAAGAATATGACACAAAGAAGTCGGATAGAGTTTTCTAGTTGTCGTAAAAAAGACAATAAAACATCGACGGTCGTTCACCGGCGTCGTGCGGGCGAAAACTTCTGTGCGGGTGGCGAGCGTAACTCACATGTACCTTATACTGATTGTAGCTTAAACGGTTGGTTCATTAAATTTTGGTAGAAGAAATAGGGGCAGTGAGTGAATTCAATGTCTGTCTCCTATTCGTTAGATAAACAGATACTACTTTTACAATATTTTTTAACTTAAAGTTTCGCTATTTTTAAAGTGAAAACATCTTTAGCAGCGTTGTGCCCTTTTTGGGATGGGTAAAAAATGATAAACTCGCGACAGGACACGTGACCCTGATCGAAATATCGTAAGACGGAGCCGAGTTTCTTATATTTATTTAAAAAAATATAACATTCGAAATTCAAACATTTATGAGCGGCCAGGAGCTCAGAACTTCCAGTGTACCCTATGTATACATTTAGATATGTTATTACCTACATTTTGATTTTTAACCTAATTATATATATACAGATATGTGTGTGAGAATGTATATGCAAATACATTGTGAAGTTATGTTTTCACTTCTGACGTGCAGTCCTAAGACTGACTGTTTCTTTTACACCTCTTTCGTAAGAGGAGAAGAACGGTCGCGAATAACAACAAGCATCCTATCGGAGCATTTGTCTGTCAGTCTAGCGTCGTCAAATATCGTTACCGAATTAAAGACAATTCTATTTCCGTGCTTAATTTAATTATTAAGTATTTAAACAGACTATCAGAGGAATGCCAATAATAGATAGAGTAATAGTATAGAAATTATAGAAAGAATAATAATATAGTTAAGTAACAAGGTCCTTCTGTTTAACCACTCCTACATTCGAAATAGACTTTAGTGGAGTCTTTAAACAAAGATTTTTGTATTTTCAAATATAAACTTTTGAGTTTTAAAATAAAGAAGTTAGAGTTTTGAAACAAGTGTTGAGTTTTGTTGAGTATGTCTATACATTTATTAAGCTAATATACAATCGTTAGGCCGTGCGTTGCGTCACCGTCGCTCAAACTCGTATATAAAATCGTTTGCATTTTGAGCATGCCCCTAAGGTTATTGATCGAATATATCGAAAATCGAATTTCGATCTTTCGATTGTCTTTGGCCTAAAAACTAAAACTATGCAAGATAAAGTATGTAGTGTTTGTAGCTTGTTTCTCTACACCTACTAGTGTCTTCCGCAATCAGATCCGTGTGAGTTCAAACAAAAACTGACTAAAGTTAAATAAAAACTGTTAGTCGCAGCGAGTTGTATCGATGGTCTTACGTAACACTGTTCGATTTATACGTTGTTCGGAACAAGAAAGTTTTTGTACAAAGTATTACTATCAAATTCAGAAGGGTTATGATTTCGGTTGTACATGTACCATGAGTCACTTTTCTATTTTTTTAATTTTAGTGGTTAGTATAAGCATTGGCTATTCCTTTTAGATAACTGTGTACTAGGCAAATAATAATAATGTTCTAAGTCATTTTACACATCGCTATCTAGACCCAAATCGATTATACTAATGTTACGAGCTCAGGTTGGAAATTAGAAAATTATACCAATTTATTACCAAAATAGACACAATTTTTTTAATAAATCACAAAATAAACAGGGAAACTTACAATAACACAATTACAATTTATTATCACTATTGCACTTCTATATTCACTTGCATTTCGCACTTTATTCACTTGAAAACTAAACTAACACCGTAATGCAACGTCTTATATAGCCGAAACGTTATTTCCAGAAAAATTGCGACATCTCTCGTAAACTCGACAATATAGTAGAACTTTCCAATAGATCGTGGCACATTATAATAAATAAATAATAAATAATACTTTATTTCATAAAGCAATTGTAGTACATAATAAGTTAACATAGAAATAAAGTATATAATAGTGCGTACAATCAGTGGTTAAAGCGCTGTCCTCCTAGCTAGGTTATGGAATAACCTGTATTAAGGAGTAACAGCCCCGAACCCCTTTCGGTGGTAGGTATTATAATATATTATCTTAAAATATTATATGCTTTTGCTTGTTCTACAGTGTGCTTGTGTTCGTGTATGTGTTTATGTGTATGTGTACGTATGAAGATACTTTTCCGTTTCCTCGTAGGTTTTACATTCCATTATCGGATTACCAGTTCCGTGTTTTATCAACAGATGGCGTGCATCATACTCTAATTGTCGCTCTCTATGGTCTTCTATAGTCGTCAATAGATGGCGCGGGTTATTCGTAACACTATGTTTGTTTGTACGCAGCAGCAGCAGCAGCAGCAGCAGCTATGCTTGTACTAAGGCTTCAAGACTCTACTATGGATAAGCCCGTATATACCGTAATTCGTCGTTTCACCCGCGTTTATATTCACTGCTTTGCTCTTAAGGGTCGAAGCGTGATGTTAAATACTTTATAACCTTCCTCATTAATATGGCTGTCAAATGCAAAACGGTTTTTCTTGCACTTGTAGTTCCAGAATTAGCGCCTTCAGTGAATCTTATCTTATCTTTAATTGAGATAAAGACAAGGTCCTTGATTTCATGGATTTTTTTTATAGCTATAAACGGGTTTAAGTAGGTATCGATGCATACAAGATATAAGTAAATTTTTAAATAAAACAATACCAGGCTAATAATAACAAATGTTATACGTAACCGTTGATAGCCACTTTCTAGCTGGCATGCGGTGTGTGTTTTCGAATTACTATGTGGAGATCAATAAAATTATTCCTTCCAGTCAAACATAGTTAAATTATGTTATGAATACTTCTTATTGTCTTAATAAGCTATATAGCTTTATTTATCTACATACACGATGACATGATCTGTTGTCTGCAACTGTACAATGGTTTAAGTGGTCACCTCGCCACAACGCCGCACCGAGTGTTGTAGGTTCGAATCCCACACGGGACAAAAATTTGTGCGATCCACAAATTGTTGTTCCGAGTCTGTGTGTTCTTTGTGTCCGTTGTTTAAATGTTTGTGAAGCCCCCCGCGACACCGGAATATTCCTTATGCGGGAGTTGTATTTTTTTAGAAGAAGAACAAATATATCAATCTATCTATATCTCTATTTATCTTGTTAAACAAAGGGTTTAGCATCAATGACTGCAAATATTAGACTATAAATAATAGACTACAAATGAATTCGCGAGTCCGTCCCACAATTCACAGGAAAAGGTATTCTTTTAAGCCAATTTTCATCATAAAAATGCGTGTCAAACTTATCGTACGTTCACAGAATACAAGTTACGAAAATTTGCGCTTCTCAGAATAAATACTGAGGAGCCCTTGTACGAGAGCCGGTCTTATTACATACCCGCATTGTTTCCACCCGAGGGCTGAATTGGAGGCGATGAAATATCCCATTACGATTTTATTACGACAAATTATATGCAGTCAAGCATATTGATACGAAAATGTAAAGCTGATGGTTCAATATTTTGTAATGCGATTGAGATTGTTTTCGTTTTAAGGCGTGTATGCTGAGGCATTGTGAAAGGATGCGAACAGAATCATGAATAAAACAATTCCTGAAAAATATAATAATGTTGATGAATTAGAATTGCATAAGCCTCCTAGTAAATTATATTACTTAAATCTAATTGCTTAAGTTATAAACTTTCTCAGTTGAATTATACCTATAATTATATTCTAAAAGAGAAATGGTCGTTCTATGTTCCATATGAATGAGGCTCTATCGACGGTAGGGAAAATATTATTTATAGATAGATAGATAGAACATTCTTTATTGTACACCACAGTTGAACAGAAATTAAACAAAGTTAGTTTATACTAAGCGGCAAGTACGAGTATAATGGGCGGTCTTATCGCTAATAGCGATTAGACCGCCCATTGCATTTATATTTTTTAAACTTTTTACACATTGGTACATAGGTAGACTTAATACCTAACTACCGGTCAACCATTAGGTGACGCAGAGAAAACAAGAAAATATTGTTATTTTTTTATGACAATAGCTACTAAACAAAGGAAAGACCATCGGTTGCCATACAGGGAAGGAAAAGGTTTTGAACTATTTTGTCTTTATCTATTTATATATAAGAAGGTATAAAAGTTAGACATAAAATAGAATAGAATGAGTAAGTAAAGATGAGGATTGTAACATAATATCAGGATTGTATTGGTGATAATAAGGCGAGTAGGTATACATTAGCAAGAAGTCATAGTCATTGAAATCAGTGGCAATACTTGCTCTCAAAATATTGTACGTAATTCATCTAAATGCTAAACTGACTGATTTTAGTGGACTGATTAGACGTAATCATTATTGTTTGTTTTATGTAGGTACTCTTCACGTTGTTAAAATATAGGGTTCAGGTCTAGAATGAAATGATTCTGTTAAAATGCCTAATTCTGTTAAAATAATTCACCAAAAATATTCTTACCTCCGTTTTTGTAACAATCTTCTAATATAAGCATTCTATAGCTGACCTATATCCACAGGAAACAATTTGAAGGATTTTTTGTAAGGAATAGCTTTTTATTAATATTTAATAAATTTGGCATGGAGATGGATTATAGTCTGGAATAGCACATAGGCTTTTTATCCCGAAAAAATGTACGGCTCCCGTGGGATAGATTTCACAAAAAATTTCACGCGCACGAAGTCGCGGACAACAGCTAGTATCCTATATTTTTAGCATTTTAAGTAGCTATACCTACTCGTATAAAACAAGGTCATAAAATATTTATAGTAATTACTGTTTTTCTAGAAATATCTCAAAAATATTAATAGAAAAGTGATATTCCAGTATATTTATAAACAGCAATCTTGGTACAAACTGATGAATTGGAATGTTATTTCAAGATAGCTTTACACTAAAGAGAATTACGAAGTATGCACTCTAGTATACTTAAAGTTTATTAATATAACCATTTTGTGTTTGAAGAGAATAATGGAAAATAAAAAGTTTCAGGAAAATACTAGTTATTCCGAGTATATAGGTATTTATACTCTAAAGAGAGCACTGATCACATTGTCAACTCTTAATTGCGCGCATAAATAAGTTTTGCCTAGAAACGCACTGGTGACAATTGCTCATAGAATTAAACCTACCAACATATTGTATGGTCCAAATTTTATTTGAAAAATAAATAAAATAAATAATTAGTGTTTCCACCTTTAAAGTTAAAAACTTGGAAACAGAATAAGTTCACAGAATGATCTTCGACCTAAATGAGCGCAGCCCTAGGAGTAGCTAGCTGGTCGGGCTGACCGTTACCCTTGCAGAAACAGGCCCGAGACGGTGGCACGACATGTTCCGCGCGCGCCTGTCTGATGCGCATGGAGGTAGCAAAACACCATGTGGTTTTGGTCGGATCGATTCCAACATGCCACTTCACCGTTAGTTCCAGTCCAGCACAGAAGACCGATGAGGGTTTCCACAAGACAAAAAAATGATTGTTTTAGCCACAAAAAACTAAAAAATTAAAACAAAAAATATACCGAGGAAAAAAGACAGTGAGATTTATATTAATATATATATATTATATGTTTCTACCTAGTTTACTCATACATTTTGGTAATGATCGTATTACTACCTGGGCAACGGTTGTACTAAGAAAATAAATAATTTGGATTATTTCCAAAAACATATTTTATTTAAGTAAAATCATGTATACCTAAAGCAATATATATTTACAAAAAAAAGATATTTATTTAATAAATATATTACACTAAACAAAATTTAGAGATTGCACGAATGTTACTATTACACAAACATGCAACTATAAAGAATGAATGGAACATATTTTCATGACAAGGAATGTCCCATAGAGTTTGTTTTTTTTAAAGTAAATTAAACAATCCATTTAAATAAGATATCTCTCAATAAATGCATGCATTTTTAAGTTACATTATAGTACATGCGAAAAAGATGGCTCCTTTTGATAAAATAATTTCTTTTCAATATCTTTTCTGTAATCGTAGTCAAGAAAACCATATGTAGTCTTTTCAAAAGTCAAAAGTAACCGATAGCTGGAATAAGTGAATATCTTCAAACAAGTAATTTGTCGCAAATTACTAAACGCTTCTAAAATTTGTAAATATAACTATACCACTTGTTCTGAGCAATTAACGCTTCAATGGTAATCGAAATTCTTACCAGCTTTCAATGAGGAATAAGTGACATAACCTTTTTAAAAATTGTCGATACTATAATGGTTATATACAGGTGCTTTTACATATTTTCTAGAGATGTGATTTAAGTCTTTATATCTTCTTGCATACTTTCCAATAATTCTGGGTTCTGTGCGAGAATGGCTTTTCCTTTATCCGTGTTGACCGCTGGCGCTTCTCCGTGGAATGTCTCCTCAGTGTAGACAAGGTTCTTCTTTCTCATCGTACCGTGCAGCTAAAAGGAAAATATATTATAGTATACTTTAAAATGAATTATCTAAATAAGTTTTATACGATATTAAAGAAACAGCAGACAAAACACCAGTTCATATTGTTCATGAAATAAATAATTATTTTTTAAGCGTAGAAAATATATAATGCTTTTTAAATAAAAACATTATTAAGATGACACTTGTTCTACTTTTCTGTAATAATCTATTTCTTTAAATATTCCGATTATCTTAAAAAAAAACTTCGTTTAAGAATTTCATTACACCGTTCTAATACAATAATTCTAGGAATCTCACAAGATATAAATCTAGGTTTTATTTTTCATCACAGGATTAAAACTTGAAAAATCATTTGATCTTATGGCTAAATGCCAAAAATGTAATAAGTATTTAAAGTTGGCAACAACGATACATTAGACAAGCAGCAATAATTTTTAGTATTATATGTATCAAAACACCATGAGTTACATTTATTTTTTGTCAAAATGCAATTTGCACTAGTTTTTATACAGTGTGTTTTAATTGCAATTAAAACACACTGCATAAAAACTAGTGGTACGACACCACTGGTGTGATAAGTATTTATAGGATCATGAGGTGATGACCCACATGAAAAATAAAAACGAAAATAAGGTCGTGTGCTTGTTTGCTAACTTAGTTGTTGAAAAATAAGAATCGAATAAAAATAAGTCTACAATTAAATAGTTGCCTATGCTCGAAATATTTTTTTTGCCAAAGTAGGTGCTATACAAAGTAGGTGCTATACAAAGTAGGTGCTATACAAAGTAGGTGCTATACAAAGTAGGTGCTATACAAAATATACTTTTGTGCATTAATGGTAAATCGGATTTCACCACACAGTCTTTTGCTTCATCTTTTGTTCAATTGCAATTCAAATAATTTCAAAAAGTAATTTAAATAGTTAATTAATAAAAAAACAATCTATTTTTATTTTTAGACATAGAATCAACAGAAGTAAGTTCTGTATAAAAATCTTGTACAAAATAAATATCTAATCAAGTAGTACAATACTTCTGTCTTCCTTTAATCTTTAGCTTTTGTTACGAAATTTTCACAACCAAAACAAAGGTGTTAAAAGTCATTAAAGTAATTAACGTTACTTAAAACCATCCGTTTTCATATTCAGGAATAGAATTACCAAAAGTACCTTATAAAAATTTTGTAGTAACAATCAACTATTTAGAGCTAGTTCAGACACGGCGGGAACCGCGCGATTATAGAATCGCATGGAAATCGCGCGGGTCTTATTTATATGAGTTAGTTAGTAATCGTTCAGACATAACCACGCGGTTAATCAAGCCGTGCGGTTACCGCAACCCAACCGCCAGAAAATAGAATCGCGCTGCTCCCGCGCGTTTCTATTACTATGGAGTCTTTACTTCGCGTTCAGTTGCGTTGCGGATATCGCGCGGTTAGCACGTCACAGCTCGTGAGTTCACCATGGATCGTTTCGACACTGAACTATTTATTGATGAAGTGGAGAAGAGACCTGCATTGCATTGGGATATAAAGTTACGACCTGACCATGTACTAGTCGGTCACTTAATATTGGATGCACCCAATACCGCCTTTTTCTTTTCTTTTTTTTAAGGAGCAACCACAGTAAACGCACTTCTTCATCGACCTCCATTTTGAAACTGACGTTATCCCCGCACGAAAATCGCATAATAACCGCCGGTGTCTGAATAGCATCACAATTATGTGGGTTCAAACCGCGCGAGTCGTAAATGCGTGGTTCCCGCATGTCTAAACTAGCGCTTAATCGAGTGGTACAATACTTCTGTCTCTCTTCATTTAATATTTAGCTCGGAGAGTACCCCGCACTTCGCATTTACCTTTTACAATAATTTCACTAGATTATAGTATCTAGGATAAATAATATTAATTATAGTATATATCACAGTAATATTCCTAGTAAGAGAGTTATGAACCGCTCTCATAATACTATATTATTGTATATAGCCATATCCCTAGAGATAGAACTATATCACGGCATCAACCGTCTTACTTCAGCATATAGCAATGTTGTAGTGAATATTTTGTACTTTGTAAAATATGACTTGCAGCTAGCTAACTAGTAAATTAATTCCTAACTCTGATGCACCTTTTCTGACACTAGAATACTATATATTTATCCGTTTAATTTCTCCAAAATAAGATTCCGATCCTTATAAACGAGCCTATATTTAATTGAATTTGAAAATTAAGTATATTTGATTGA
Source organism: Callimorpha dominula (assembly GCA_949752705.1). Taxonomy (NCBI): domain Eukaryota; kingdom Metazoa; phylum Arthropoda; class Insecta; order Lepidoptera; family Erebidae; genus Callimorpha; species Callimorpha dominula. Next base: position 23,866,020 of record OX456999.1, on the reverse strand, counting down.
AGCTGAGCCCACCATACCAGTACTGCGTCAATATCATTTATTCACTTAAATAGTTAATTAGACACTTAGTCTTCTTCACACTACACACAGAACAATTATTGTGTGAAGTGTCGAGTTCAGATTTTTTAATTTATATTACCCCTAAGAGTAACTAAACGCGGGCTAAAGAGCATGGCTTTGTTCTTTCAAAATTATCTTTTAGTTATTTTTTTTAATTTATTTCGTAATCGTCAAATTATTGTAAATGATTTGGCATCAGTAAGGTGTAACGCATTTTGACCTTTACTAAAAAGATACTGATATGACTTGACAATCATGAAATCAATCAATCAAGTCCAATCATTTATTTCAATTAAACCAATCATACCTTCACCTACCACATTGTACCTACTTTATGTAAATGATGTATCAGGTACTTACTTTATCCCATATAAACATGTTAAAACCGAAGTTGCAGTGGAAGAACTCGTGATGTTTGTCGTGGAAGTCGGCATCAGGCTGCCACGGCTGCCACCACAGGGCTTTGAAGTTGATGCCAGAGTGGTCGATGATGCCGTGATAATAGACGTATATGGCGATGCTGTAGAACGGCACTGCAAAAAAAAACAATAAATGTAAGTGAATAAGTACAGAAAAATGTAAGAAATATAAGTAAATAACACATATTCACATTTGATTAAAATATATCAAGGATCAGATCCACACAAAATCCTTTTAAATTTAATTACCAAATGCTAATGTCACAAATTTTAAAGAACTTGACCTTGGTAATAGATTGAGAGACACAGCTCAAAATGTTTATGACAAATTATGTTCACTTAAAATTGGAGTAACAGGGCGAAGTTGCTATTTTAAAGTAGTAGTCACTTTGTATTAAAATTTTACCCACATGGTCATGTTTTAAGTTATACTTACATGGTCCCAGATTCTAGATTTAAACGTTTTATTAAATAAAAAACTGCAAGTCGTAGGACTGCACGTTAGAAGAGAAAACTTCTTATCAGATAATATATATATGTCTCTGAGCGTGATGGTTACGAGAGTTCAGAGCTTTTTCCCTTCTCAAAAGTGCCCAACGCGCCTAAAGAAGTTTTCACTTCAAAAATATAACATTCTAAATTCAAAAATTGTATTACATTATGATTTCACATTTAAATTTAGAAAATAACAGTTGTTTGTGTTATGTTTACAAAGTAAAATACAATTTTAAAGCAGTTGATATTAATTAACTTACACCAGTGAACAGGACAGGTAAACAGCGGCAAGCACATAGTCAGTTGAACGTGCATGATTTCGACGGGGTGAATGGCGGTGACAGAGAATGCGGTGGGCTGCTTATACTTGTGGTGCAATTTGTGGAAGTGTTTGTACAACCACGGAGTATGGTACATACGGTGGAGAATGTAAGTGGTGTAGTCCTGAAAGAAAGAAAATAGTTTATTTAGTTACGATAAAAAAACGATAACGCTAAATCTTCAGGAACGGCTAAGGCCGCAAATGGGACTGACATCATTTCTTCATCGTAATTCATCCAAACACGCGTTGAAGTATCACTTCATTCTTAGAGGAAGATTGCCTATTTTGGCTCTAGAGGTACCTGCAGCACTTAGTGCTGCATAGCATTCCCGGTTTATTGGGAGAACAATACGTTGGGGTTTCCAAAAAGAGGGTGAGTGGTTCTAAATTACTATATAAAATTTTGCAATTTAAGGCTTAATTGTATTAGTAGTTGACAACTTTGACAGGGGGTTTTATAAAACAGCGTTGCTATAGGCGTGGATCATCACTTTTTTATTTGGAAACGACATGCAGCCCAAGTAAAGTTTATTTCTTTTCTTAGGTAAATTTAATATTATCGAAAAAAAGTTAAATCTCTGTAAAAAATATTAAAATCTTTGCATGTAGCACACTGACCCCATTGATGGTAGTCGGCTGGCATGAAGTGAGTATTTTTGAATGAGGAGCTAAGTCGAACGTATCGTTGACATAATACCATATTTACTTTGAATATAAAAGAGAAGTTGATAGCCACAGATAAAACAGGAGACGAGACGACTTCAAGTTTGTCGACAACCCGGTGTGGTCTCCAACACTTTACACCACTTTCCCGATTAAACCCTCTGCTGCCAAATGGGCCAAATAGTGCACAAAAAGCGCTACAAATGTATATTCGAGTGTGTGTTCATATTTCGTTTTCTTCTAAACTGGATGACTGATTGTTATTATTTTTATTTATGCTTCTGAAATCACCCATATGGTTTTAGTTAAAACCATAGTGGCGCTGTTTATATGGTGCAAAATGACTTCAAATGTACAATAGGCAAGTATCCAAGGAGTTTTCAGTAATAGAAAAAGTGGAAAGGTTGTCCATTGCCATTCAGCGAGGCAACGCTGCCAGCATCATGGGCACTTTTACGCCGGGAGTGATGCGGGACGGGTTACTTTGACTATCCCAATTTAATTTAATTTATATATAAATGGTTTTTTTTGGATGTACTATTGTTTCAAAAAAATTTTTAATTAAATTTATAGAAAATTATATTAATAAACAAGCTTAGAATAACTAAGGTTTAGATTACTAAAACTAATCAAAATAATACTTACATTATAGAGGAAGATAACAGGGAACTGAAGGAAAAACCACAGCCAGCCGTACTCGTCGAACTGATAGTACACCGTAGAAGGGTTCCCGTTGAAGATGTAGCAGGCAAGGAATGCGGAGAAACTGCCCGTAACAAGCAAGGACAAAGTGCCCACCATAATCTCATGTCGCTCGAGCTCCGGTGATAACCACTTGTCGGGCTGAATTTTCCATTCTTTTGCTATATGCCTCCTCTTTACATAGAAGTACCACTGTAATAATAAACATTATATAAAAATACTAGCTCGTGGCTTCGTGTATGGATGTAAGGTACCCTCTCCGTTTGTGTACATCTGATAACGAGATTTCATGTTCGCTTGCTACCGACTTACAGCGTAATAACCTCACATTCGCATTTATAATGATCAGTTAGGATTACTAGCATAACGTTTAAAGCTTGCTTTAAATCATATATATAGACTGGCCTGTTGGTCTAGTGGTTAGTGACTCTGACTGCTAAGCCAGAGGTCGTGGGTTCGATTCCCACCCAGGACAAATAGTTGTGTGATGAGTACGGCTATTTGTTCTGTGTCTGGGTGTAATTTATCTATAATATGTATGTATTTAGAAATATATAAGTATGTTTATCAGCAGTCTGGTTACCATAGTACAGGCTCTGCCTAGTTTGAGATCAGACGGCCGTGTGTAAGATGTGTGGAGTTATTATTATTATTATATATTTAGCTGAACACTGTTGTGGTCATTAGAATAGCCACGTTTGGTTTATAACCTGTATTTACGTCATAGTTGTTACCGACCAGAAAAATAAGACAAATATTATTACCTACATCAATATTTAGGTATAAAAAGTCATTGAAATTCCTGTTAATAATTATTTCAATGATCGCTGTATTAAACATTATTTCATTTGACCAAATTCTAAATGCTCATTGGTAAAAACTTGCTATTAGATACCTATGTTTTAAACAGCAAAATTGACAAACAAGCCAGCGATCTGGTGGGAAGCGGTACCAGTTAACCCTCGTAAGACCAGATATCTCAATCTTCCATGAAGCTGTCTTGAGCTTACTCAGGACCAGAAAAGAAAAAGCAAAACTCCGCCAGTAGTGCTATCTTAGGTATATAGGGTGGAGATTCAATCACCAAGAGAGTGATCCAAAAAAAAATGTCTCGTACCTCTTCTAAAATATAATGTTAAAGTAACAACTTTAACATTATATTTTAGAAGAGGTAGGAGACGACATTTTTACCGGCTTTATTAACGTAGGGTGTTGCCTACGTTAATAAAGCCTTTGTTAAGATAAGGATAGATTTGACAACGAAAGAGTACGGATTCCAATAACCAGATTCTCAAAAGAATAGTAGGTAAGAAAAGTAAGGTAATACAATAAAAGAAAAAATAAAATGTCAAATGTAGAGAAAGAAATTTAACGTAAGATCTATTGCATGGTGTAGCGACTTTCACATACAGCAAAAACAAACCTAAACCTCATTTAGCGAAGACGACCTGAACTACATAGTAACTACTAATCCTGCATCGCGCTATGAAAGTTCTCAAGCCCATAGTATTATATACAACTTCCCAAGGCAACCTCAAAAGGGCATATTCTCAAATATCAAATAAGCTATATAAAGCGTGATAATTACCGTTTTTGATACGAAAGATACAATACACTAATATCAGTGTTCTCTTTGTAGGAATCTGCCCTTTTTTTATCACTTCTTTTGAGAACATATTATCTTTCTGAAACTTTGCCTTTTGAGAATATGTGCCTATACGAACATCTTTTAATAGTTCAGTTGGTTAAAACTACAGAATCAGTTTATTTCTGTGCCCTGTATGGGTCTTCATAAGGAAAAAATATATTATATAATATTATGACATATCGTTTTCTTAATCTAATGACCAGTAGCCTATGTGATAGAAGACATGTCTGTTAGATTTCATAAACCTTAGTAGGATTAAAGGTGCAAGATAATGAATGTATTTGTTTCTATGACGTACAAATTATTTGAAATTATTATTAGTTATCAAAACAAAAAATAACTGATTAGATTATAGATGTCGTAAATAATTATAAGATACTGTACTTTGGCGTGAAGGTATTTAATATTCACACAATCGCGTTGATTAGGTAATCCATAATGTTTTTTGCAGATTTCGTTTAATACATATTCTCATAATTGAAATGTATAAAATTTTTACTTTAAATTTGAAATACAAACGATATATTACAATAAAAACTTTCGTGAGTGGTATTCATATTTATTAAAAACTATACGGTTTTACATAGTGTGACGCCTGACACCGTCGCGGCAGGACGTTTCACTCCTTGAGAAAGGGCCCCCGTCGGGTCCGAAACTTGTCGGGCATTCCCGAAATACAAACGTGAGTAAAACCGTATAGTTTTTAATAAAGAGTTAAGTATAAGTTGCAAACCCATAAATACCATATAATTTCTAAACTAAAGACAAGGCAACAACTCGAATTTCCTACAAAAACTGTTTCCTACCTAAAGAATACTTTATTGCGTCATTAACTTAATGCCGATTAGTTAAATACGGCGAAGCCGGTCAAGTCATAACGAATTTACTTGTACTAAAGTCCTTCATAGAAATTGTCCTCCGTTGTCAATTATGAAGATAGACGACTACAAAGACATTAGCTTAAGATTCAATAATTTATGAACCCCAAATTCAATATTGTTGCTGTAAAAGTATAGTATTACAATATTTTTATTAATATTAGAATATGTAGGAGAAAACACTACAACCGGTTCTAATCCTTACTAATATTATAAATGCGAAAGTAACTCTGTCTGTCTGTCCGTCTGTCTGTCTGTCTGTCGTCTTTTCACGCCAAAAGTACTGAATCGATTTCAATGAAATTTGGTACACAGATAGTCTAGAGCCCGAGAAAGGACATAGGCTACTTTTAATGCGAAAAAAGGGGTATAAGGGGTTGAAAGGTGGGGATGAAAAGTTGTATTGTCAATTAGCCTAAATAATTAAAAATTGTATCCAAAGATACTATTCCACGCGGACGTAGTCCTAGTTATAGAGTATTTCACCCTTTTTTTTAAATATTCCATAAATTTGATCCTTAAACAACAGTAACATCCGTACTCACAAACAATGCTATGAGGACTCACAGTGAGCCCGGACAAAGAGTCGGCAATTGCAATTTTTAAACTGTATTTGAGCGATAGACAACGCTATGCGTTCGTTAAAAAGAACCCGCATGTAAAGTAGCCAAGTAGCTCGACAGCTATTTTACGCAAAAGCATAGTATCGGTGGGAGTGACAGTTGATGAAAATTGCTGTTTTATTTCATACTTTTGATTGAACAAAAGACAATAATTACGAGAATAGTAATTCGAAATTTTCAAAGTCCCTAAAATTACTAATTACAATTACATGAACCCAGTCCTTTTTTTTTTTTTTTTGTGCGTGTCAAAACCCCCTCAGGCCGTCACCCCACCGGGGTTTTCGGTGGGGCGGTGTGTCGGAATCGAACCGACTAAAACCACACGGTGTGCCGTACTGCGCCTTAAATAGGAGGGATCCGGGAACAGCTTTTATTAAGACATCCGGACCCTCCCTGACGCCTGCCCGCAAAAGCGCGGGCACCACCTTCGGGTAAAGACCTATCGGTGACGTCCAGGCACACGCGGACGCCGCCTCCTAGCGGGGGGCCACTATTGCGGGTGAAGGGGAAAACCCGTCCCGTCCACCCACGGCCACACTCAGGGCGGCATGAGGCGCTGGTAAGCGCGCCTCCGCCTCCCGATGATTTTAAAATTCCTGTCGCTACCGGCCATGGAGCGTATGACGGCCGGTAGCCAGAGATCCCCTCCAATGGCTGCAGTGAGGGCCCGACGCTGCGTCACCCATGCGGAGCAGACCGCCAGCGTGTGCTGAGCCGAGTCCTCACTGCAGTCGCAGTGGTGACATGCGGGACTCAGTTCCCTCCTAGCGACCGAGTGCAGGTACTTCCCGAAGCAGTCGTGCCCGGAAAGAACCTGCGTCAGTCGGAAGGAAAGGGTCCCGTGCTGCCGCCCTGCCCACTCGACGATGCCCGGCTGGAGCGCCTCCACGGCGGCAAAGCCAGCACGTGGAGCCTCCAGCCGGGACGACCAACGAGCCATGGTGGCTCGCCGAGCGGCCTCACGACATTCGCGTACCTCTTCGGGCGGGGGCCGACTGTCGCTTTCCGCCCGGAACTCAGCCGTTCACCGATATACTTCGGCGAGCACTTCCGCCTCCAAATCCCACGGGGGAGTCCCGGCCAACACGCACGCCGCCTCCGTCGACACGGTGCGGTATCCGCGTATGGCTCTAACCGCCATAACCCTCTGAGGGCGACATGAACCCAGTCCTAACACAAGCATTTAGCTTAGCTGGAGGGGTTAACAAGAATACTAGTAATGTGTGACCCACGTTACTAGTAGTAGTCTTTAAAAAAAAATAAAAAAATTACTACAGTGAGGAACAATTCAGAAGACGCTATTGATTTGCAAAGAATACTGTATTTTTGGATTCGTACCGCTTATTAATTTAAATGTAATAATATTAAGATTTTATTATTTATTGTTGTAAATGATGAAATATCCAATATCCTAACATATTCTTCCCTCTTTCTATAAATATTTTGTCCTTTTGCATTCTTATAGAATGTTCAAACTACATCGATCAGTATGTTTCGTTTTCAATCAGTCGAAATTGTATAGAATTTTCCGCTTCTATTGAAACTTCGGAATAAAAAGATAAAGATTTAAAGACAATTCATCAAATACATAAATATAGATTGAATTTTTATCTATATATTAGGGTGTTTTATAGTACCTATATATTTAAAATTAGAAGTTTTGATGTGAAATAAAAATAAAAGTTAGTATGCTTTTCGCCTTTCTTATATGTTATATTTTAAATATGATGAACTGCATGGAATGAAGTGTTACCGAACTAATACTTTATGAAAAATGGTAAATGGACTTTTATTTAAATGGCCCAATTCTTTTATTACAATCACACGTTGTCGTGTTGAAAATGCGCGCTCATGTGAACGAATGTACGGCAAACCAATGATCTCAAAGCGAGCGTCACTGCCATAGACGTTGCGTTAGGCAAGTGTTGGATCAAAACGCGCGTTAGCATGTGAACAACTAGAACAAAATGCTTCTTCGCGTCGACCGCTCGTTCAACGCCTTATTTAATCGTTAAGTGGCATTAAAAAAGCATTTTAATTTTACACTTTAAATTTCCGCGCGTAAATAGATGATAACGCTCTATGTTGCTCATTTGTAATGACGTCACCTGGGCAGTAAAATTTAAATTATTGCAATTTTCCTAAACTTAAAATGAGTTACTATTAGGATTAGTGACTAAGATAGAACAATACATCCTACATGTTTGGACATTCCGTAACTTGCAGGGACGAAAATCGCGTTTTATGGAAAAAAAAATCTTATCATGAAAGAGCTTATTATGGGATGTTGTCTATGGTAAAACACAACAGAATATTCGAAAATTTACAACAAAATTTACTTAGTACATTTTCACTATCATGATGACGTAGTGTCATGGCGGCTTGCGTTTCATAGTTGTAGAACAGTTAAAAAAACACTTTGAAATAATTATAAAATTTAATTTCTAAATTTATGACCTGAAACTAACATTCTCCGACTTTCTATTTGTTGCCTAAGCTATCTAACTATTATATTTTTTATCATAACATTCATAAAGTAAAATACCTTAAATTACCCTAAAAGCTATTGATGATAAGGAAAAAATAATCTTTTCCAATTGTTTTATTTATAACACTAACGCTAATCAATAGCTACTAAACAAAAAAAAAGAAATTCATAAATAGAACAAAAATATTTGTTCTAGTTGCTCCTCAAATCCAGTTTTCGGTAGGTTAGGTACTAGACGTACCTTCAGCCTACCGAAAACTGTAGTTAGCTGTCTACTGATAAATATCATCAGTCATTAAATACTGTTATCAGACATATATAAATCAGACATCCATAAATCAGACGTCTATAAATCAGACAAACTCAATTGTTATGGTATGAAAAGTTGTGATAACATCAAAATAAATATCAAGTTCAAGGAAGTAAAGTATGAGTCGCCGGGACCCTCCAGACTGGGTTAGAAACTCCACCTTAAAGAATATCATAGTCAGATTGCTCCACTAGCGTAGTGATTTATTATGCTCTAATAGACTTAGCAACGCACAAATGTCATCACTTGTATTTAAAGTTATAGCTACCGATAATCGCTTACCATCAAGAAGGCCGTGAACTTAAATACACTCACGCCTATACACCCGAAGACGTAGGTACAGGCGTATAAAACACGTAATAGAGGGCAATGCACTTTGGGAATTAAAGGCCACAAAAATAAATGGGATATTAAAGGGGAAAGGTAGACAAGAAGGAAAGGCAATGAAATGAACAGGATATTGCGTATACGTAGGCAATACCTGTAACTCGAACTGGCTATTGTCGGAAATCCGAGCCCTTTAACTATGAACGGCCGCCGTGAACTTGTTTGTCAATAAGTAGTTTCTAGTATTAAAGTTTACCTTTCAAGACGTATTGTATTTTAGGCACAGTATAGCACGTCATGTGTTTTAAATAGTTTCAATTCAAACAGACGGACTCAACGATAATCCTGGTAAGGTATCACCCATGGAGGTTTATACATACCGGTTAAAAAAAAAGTATTACAAGTTACAGAAATAATCACTGCTTTCGAGAAATCATAAACATTTAAAATAGTTTTTTGTTTGTGATGTGGCGTTGAAAGTTGTTGTCGTGTTTCGACTAAAAACTAAGAGGAACAGCTTCATAGTAAAAAGTTAAGGATTTACATAATTATGCTATTGGAAAAACAAATGAAATGGTGTATGTGACGGGGTATAAATTCCTCTATCTCATTATCAAGGTGACAAAGGCAGATGACAATGATCTCTTTTAATAGTTATTGTTTAACCCAAAAATTACTTACATGTAAAAATCCTCCAATCAAGAAATACATGCTGAAGGAGACAATATGAGCACCGATGAATATGGGCAAGAAGCTTTCCATCTTCATGTTTCTTGATGTGAATAATTGTAGAAGTTCCGTTGTTGTATTGACATTGCTCTGAGTGTGGCCGGTCAATTGTTTTAAAGCTGTCACTAGGATGACCACCCATTCCCCTGAAAATAAAATTATTATAGTTGTATATTAATGCGTCTCCATCTACGCTTTCGGTATACCTCAGTTTAGTCTCGTAGCCTTGAGCTTTCATTGCATTGCTCTTTTCTTACATACTCAATCAATTACGTACATTGTAAACAGGCTTTTAAATGTAAATTTTGATTTTCATAACTGTCACGTTGTGATCCACACCATTGAACGCTTTCTTTCTTCAGTAATTTGATACTCACCAAGATAAGATATTGTTTTATCGTATTAATCAATTCACATTGTTGTATTGCTATATTAATACTCAGATATTTTATTGTCGTCAAGAGGATCTGTCATTTGATTATTACGTTCGACTATTAGTGTTATGAATCTAAAGGTTGATTTATTCTTTATCTCGCAAAGATAACTTGCGAAACGTATACTTCAATATTATCCGTTTCGATTAGATTTTATATAAAGTTACTAACTGTGCCCCGCGGTTTCAACTGCGTATAATTTGAAAGAAATCACTGATTGGTGATTTATAATACTTCAGTATAGACAATTTTTTTTCCTAACATTTTTTTGTGGTATTAGAATATATTAGTTTTCACCGCATAGCAAATGTTATGTACACCGTAAATATCACACATATCAGACACAATACTATAGAATATGATGAGGTTGTTCTTGGATGTAAGATTAACATCCAAATATTTTAGAGTTGGGGTAGAAACGGTAATCTTGCAATTTTTTATAAAAAATATTATATATTAGAAAAGACTCTCACACTGTTACAGACTACCTACATTGAGTATTACATATCAGCAACAAAATATTGAAAATACGTTTTAGGATTTTTTTAACGTCAGCTCAATTTGAAACTCTAAAACTCTAAAACGGTCCAATGTAAACCACGACTTTAGAAACGCAGGGACCGTCGAAATATTGGTTACAAAGTCCAACCAGGTTCAGAACAGTATTAGAGACAGAATTCAACACATCTGCACTGTGCATACATTCAAATCCGAAGACTTATCTTGTGATTATTCTAGATGAACATTGTTTTCAAAATATAGGTGACGATATCACATATATTTATCGCATCGGTCACATCTACAATTTGGTGTGATAACTTATTATGTAATAGATATCATTCATAATTAACCAACATGATAATTTCTTCACTAAAAGTTAACGACTGTGTAACAGGCCTAAAGGATCAGTTCTCCCTTTCATTAATGGTGATGGTAACTTATTGAACTGTCAAGTATAATTAGAGATTTATTGATATTACTTCAACATCTATTCATTATTCATAGCTTACTAATTGCCAGTTCTCAGACAAAGAAACAGTGTAGAAAGTATCTATTTGAACATTTTATATTGTTTTATAAATTCTTACAAACGTTTATTAAATTACATATAAACAACCCTCTGATGCTGAAATTTCTCGTCGTTTTCCTAATAGGAATTTTGTTTTATACCCACATATCTGAAGTCTGATTCGCCTAACTAAAATTAAAGCTTATGGTGCCGATTCTATTGTACACTCGACTAAACTAAAACCTGACTTAATTTATTCATATGAAATCAACCTTGTGTTTTTCGTAATAAGGTCTATTTTTTACTAGCATCTATTTCTTAGCTCCACTAAATTTCACTAAAATCTGTCAACGTATACTCAACTTTATTTCCACGCAGCGAGAGTCTCCATGTATTCAAATGCTGTATAATTGCCGTATAAAAACTTGCTCAAAACGAACTAAGATGATGTTATTTTAATCGACACCTACGAAGACGCTTACTAAAAACACAGAGCAAAAGAGATGGCATTCAACGGATAGCGGCTCTCGCTTTTATTTAAACGTATCAGACTTTAGTCGACAAATAAATTGCTTATTTCGATAGCGACATATGTTACCTACTTGTTTCAATTTGAAATAAGACCTTGTTTTGAAGTATACAAGGTTTCCATCTTATATGAAGAAAATTTTGTGAATTTTAATTTAGCGAGTGAAGTAACAGAATTGGGACCTATGTCGGAGAATTTTTGTGTAATAGAAAATCAAATCGATACTAATATTATGAAGAAAGAGTGAGAATTTTGTGAGCTTAATTTAATATCACAATAATAAGAGTTTATAGTACAAGCTAGTTTGAATGTACCTCTCAATGTAGCTCCAAATGTGAAAATAGCCAAAGTGGCAATAAAGGTACTTATGAACTCTGGCAGTTTTTCAAAGAATTTCTCTAAGGAGTCCCCATATTTCTCAATCCATTTGACTCCTTCTGTTAAAGGATCCCAGTACTTTGATTTCTTCTCTTTGATCGGCTCATCATGAATTTCCTTTTGTTTGGCAACTGGCCGTTGCTTAAGATCTGAACCCGTCATTCTGAAAACAAAAGCATATCATTATTAAGTAAAAATCAAAATTTCTCCATGAATAAAAGTAAATTAAATAAATACTTTATTTCAGCAATAGTTTCTGAAAAGGACGTGACTTCACTAATATTTTATATTATATATAATAAACAGTTATTGTATAAACGACAATGTTTAATAACTCATTAAAGGTAAGAGATATAAAATGTTTTATTTGTTTACCTGATATGTTATGTGAATGGCACATGAAACACGTCTTTTTTGCACTAATTACCATCACTAAATGATAGCAAATATGCGAATATTGATGTACACTGGGCTGACAAAGGTGCTACGTGCGTAGCTTAAACATAGATTATTGTTGTTTATCGGATTATTTCTGTACAGCTAATGATATACTTTTAAAAGTTTTTAATCATTACATTTTAAGCTTATAATATTCTGATTAAGATTATAGGCAGAATTAAAACATATTTCTTATTGTATAAATTGTAACTTGTAACTTTGATGCCTTTGTTTTGCTTGGTTCTTGAAGGGCTACTCAACCTATAACTACAACTGCGTATAAGGCCCTGTACCGGGCTTGTTTACAATTTTCATATCTCTGCAAAAACAGTCGCTAGCTCATGGCTCACTCAGTACGTGTGACGTGTGCTGCTCGTGTACTGTAAGCGGTAATGGCAGCCGTAATATGTGGAAAGATTGATAAGAATCACACGTAGTGATTAGGCACATTTTAGGCAGCACGTGTTGGCACAATTTTCGCGCGCGCAACTGTTTAACTTAATTAATTTGTAGCACTCTTCTTAAAGTGAGCCATAACATTATATTATTCCATGACAGACGAAACTATATTTTATGTTATGGTGGTGGTGCTATTTTAGGAACGTAATGAAAATGAAAAATAGTTAATTTAGTTCGAAAAAAAGCTTGTTTTTAACGATATGTTATCAATTTTCATGTAAATTTCAACGATTTTATTCTTTAATGCGGATTTATTCGATAAACTTCTGACATCCCATCAACATCCTTAGTATTAATTAGGTACCCGTCATTTTAACTATGTCAGCCCTATCTCTTACAAAATATTATCGTTATCAGTAAATTTTCAAGTTTAATGTTTCATAATAACTTTTAACTTTCGCGTTCCAATTCGATTTTTCAGTTTTTCAAAATCAATATTTTACTGTCCGTAAGCAAAACGAATCGTTTCTTGATTATAGGAACTGGGCATAAGTCATTCAAAGGTGCTATACAACCCTAAAAGATGATCACACCTCTCTGTAACATTCTGTTAGATGTTATATCACAATCTATGAATTAAATTGTGTGACATATACCTACATATAGATTAGCTATACGTTTCAACATTATATGTGGTACTCTATATAAGTCAAGCTAATTTAGTAAGATACATAAACTTTCCGATCTGAACAAAATTGTTGATATTATGTTTTGTAGTCTTGATTGGCATAATATATAGTACTAAAAGTGACGAGGAAGACGAAGGTGGTACACCCCATCCTAGTAGAAAAACCTATCCTACTCTACTTTTAAATGTTTAAAAAAATAGAAGCAGACAGTTCATTCCAGACCTTGCCAACTCGAACAAAAAAGGAGCTCTCAAAGCGTTTAGTTCGATTTTTTTGTGTAATGACAAGGAAAGGATGGAAATTCTGCCTGCGTCTAGTAGTCCGATGAAGGAATAGTGAGGGTGAGATTAAATCTATGAACCTTATAAAAAACCGACAAGCAGGCGACTTACGGCAAAGCTTTATGTATATTGATCGTCTCGTGTTCCCAACAGACAATTAGTACAATTTATACTTCTTTTTAACCGACTTCAGAAAAGTAGGATTTCCTATGTTCGGCTCTATTTCCGTCATCTACGGACTGATTTTAAAAAAAATGTTTGAAAAGGTATTCTCCCACGGTGGTCCCATTGTCACCAAGTCCGGATTTGATGATGACATCTGAGGGAAATCCTCAGAGATTTAGGGCACATGTAGTGTGTTTATGATTTTCTTGACACTGACGTTTAAAGTGTGAAAGTCACTAAAAATATGTACGTACGACATTAACCGACTTCAAAAAGGGTGGAGGTTCTACAGTCGGCTGTAATATGATTTTTTTTATTTACAAGTGCAGCAAATTGTTAGACAAATTAAAAATCTTACCACCTTATTTAAATAAGGTATCGGGCTTTATCAAGTACCTATTTGGCTTGGCACTGACTTAAACAGACCTTTTTTGTTTTTTTTTTCTTGTGCAATCTCCCGCGGGTCATCACCATGACTACTGGTGAAATAGAATCGAACCGACTAAACCACACGGTGTCCGTCACAAGTGAGTCCATTGCATTTGCTAGTGACTCGTGTATACCTTAGGAAGGAAGTTCCCGAGAACTCCGGCAGACTTTGGCCGCCTCTGAAATAGAAGGCAGCCACACCATTGCAAGCGGAGGGCCTTGCCCCCCTTCCAGTTTAGAGAGGCGCGCGCAAAACACGTCACACCACCGTCTCAGGCCTGCTTCTGTTAGGGTAATGGGCAGCCTCACCCATTACCGGCATTAGAGGCCGGAGATCATTCTGCGATCTTCGGCACCTAGTGCCTCTTCTTTGGTACAGGAGTTTACTAGCTCTCCCGTTCCCTTTCCGCCGCCTCTTTAGCGGACATCACTTCCTCACAAAAAGAAGCGACGGATTCTCATGCACTCAAACTATGGACCATGGTCAACAGCGAGAGGCTTCCCACACCAATAGCCACCGCGAGATTCAGGCGCTGTTGCATCAACGCTGAGCACTGCACAAGAAGAGTGTGGAGTTTGGAAACGGGTGGTTATAGATCGAAACAGGCGGATATCCATTTTTTTTTAATAATTTGGAATCATGAAACTTGGTAAGAAGCAAGGTCTCACAGCACAAATAAAGGAAAAAATCCGAAAGACGATATCTATCAATGTTTTAATTACTAGCGTTTTCCCATAATCATTTTTTTATTGTTCAATGAATCGTGCTATGTTTTTATAATTTTAGTTTATGTATTTAAACCATGTAAAAATTACAACACGGTGTGATTTCAGTTAAGAAATATTGAAGTAAAGTGCACGTTAAGGATAAATAACTGAGAACTGTGTAGTTAGTTATAAATTAGGTTAATTTTCTATGTTGACAGGCAGTTCTGTGCACGCCTAATGTTAATTGGTAACGCATTCCACAAGCGTATAGCTAGATCAGTAAAAGAATGATCAAAAGATTTAGTGGAATGCTGTGGCATCTCTAGTCTCAAATTTTCAGATGACCTCAGACATTTTTCATGTGTGTCATGAAGGAACTTGAACCGTTTTTTGAGATATAATGGGGATTTAGAGTTGAATAAGATGTTGTAACGTAAAAAGAGCATATGAGTATTCCGGCGAGAGCAGTTTGGAAGCCTCTTGAGCTTTTGACTCAATTCTGAATAGTGGTCATATTTTCGTAGCCCATATAATGAATCCTATAAAAAATTTTGAAGTCGCTCAAGTCTCTCAAGTTGTGCTTCAGTGAGATTCAAATAGCTGGCATCGGCATAGTCGTGAATTAAAAGAAGAATGGCTTGTTCAAGCGCAGATCCAGTGGTAGTAGGAAAAAAGTTACGTAGTCTTCGTAAAAATCCCGCAGAAGCGAAAACTTTACGACTGACTTCCTGCAACTGTGGAGCTCAAGATAAGGTACTGTCCATACTGTAATGAAATGCTATTAAGTTGAAATTGGGGCAGTTGAGACCATTAAATTCTTGAAACTAACCCAGGACTGCCGATAACACATACCTGCATTTGTGAGGGATTAACCTTAGACATAATTATCACTCCATTCGCAAATATGCGATAGCTCTACATTGATTATATTAATGGGTTCCGATAGTATGTTAAGCGGAGCTTGTGTTTATATTTGTAAATCATGTGCATAAAGATGGTAGGATGCACGTAATAGGGGATATGCATGTTGTTTAAATTTACTTGATTAATTTTCCCTTGAATCTTTATTGTCCAGATATTATGCCTAAACAATTATTTTCTTATTTAGTTCGTGTTTCATTGCAAAAAAATATTAATTAAAATATGCAAAATAAGGGCGCGAAATTACACTTTGCAAAACGCTTCACCATTGGTCGAAACAAAACATGACGTGACATTCCACGTTCTGTCATTTATCGGCGCCTATATTCGTAGTGTTACGGAGAAAGATAGGTGTTCCTGTGGTTTTTGCTCTTAGCTAGTGCAATTTAAGCATTCTAGTGATATAAGAAATCATCTAGGACAATGACTGAATGTAGTTTTGTCAAAGCACAATCGAACAATCTACAGAAAATAGGTGCTTTCACAATGACTATATATTTTGCATCAAATCCAGATTTCGTCCGCCGAGGTTAAAGGAGTGAAAGCCGCAAGGTAATTATTATAATACTTGTTATATTATAATCTAAAGGATAGGTAAGATATGTATAGTTAGTTATATTCATGAAGTTTTATTGGACTTTTGTTGCCTAGTTTAAGTAGACAAGCAAGTTGCCTTCTGCTTGATATTTAAATCAAACATAAATTACTGCTGACCAATTCACACTATACTTGCAATTAAATTGTAAAATTCTTACATTAAAGTGATCTCCACATCAATATAAACACGATATTGAAGATACTTCATCTCTTCTCATTAATGTACACTATTGTTTTCGTATTTGACATTATTATTTTGTACAGGAAAAAATACTGTATTGGGTGTACTTCTTATAGTGTTTTTACACTTAGGGACAAGGCAATACCTATAAAATGGTTTTTTTAACTTTATCCATCGTCTATTAATTACAATAAATAGTAATTACAACTGGAAATCGGTATAACATTACTGTAACACTTCATGTAAGTTCCTGAAACAAACACTAAGCGTGGAACGTGACGTCATCCAAGGCCCGCGAAATATGGCGGTGTTCAAACAGATCGAATTTTATCGATGTTTTCAATGTTATTTTAAAAATGAATTTGAACATTTCCAAGGTTATTTATATTTTTTATTAGGGTAGAATGATGGAACAAGTCAATAAAAGATAAAAAAAAAATACATGCATATTCCCTATTGTTTAGAGATGGAGAGTTTATAAAAGCAGCGAAGAGTAAGGGAGATAAAACGCCACCCTGCGGTACACCAGCAATAATACTGCACAAAGAAGACACCGAATCTTCAATGCGTATACGCTGTTTGCGACCATACAGGTAACTATTAAGTCATTCATAATTAATTAGTCATAGTAGGCGTTTAAGAATATTGTGATTTAAAGTTTGTACATGTAAGTTCTATTTTCAATTGTGAAGTATGGCTGTTACTTCTGACATTTTAGTGTCGTCAAAGTTATTGACATTAACACAAGAGAAACATAATACATGTAAATGACACAAACAAAATTTTATGCAATGTTTTTATATGTACAAAGTAATATTTTCCTGTTATTTGTTGGTTTTATGAAAGTCGATTGTCAATAAATTTTATCTAATCGTTGGCAATTCAATCCGGACATTCAATCAAGTTTCAGACGAAATGCTACAAATTAGTTAGTACGTGGTTAGTTTGTTTTTAATTAATAATAATAACTTGAGACACCTCACACATGACCGCCTGAAGCCTAGGCAGAGTCTGTACTATGGTAACCAGACTGCATACATAATTATAGATAAATTACATCCAGACACAGAACAAATGATCGTGGTCATCACACATTTATTGGTCCTGTGAGAATCGAACCCACGACCAGCTTAGTAGTCCGGATCACAAACCACCAGACCAACAGGCCAGTCAGGGAACTGTTTTAATGTTGTTATTTTCTTAATAGTGAGTGTGTTTGGTATTATTATTTATATGACACAATAACTTACCGGTATTGCACTAGTTCTGGTCAAAATGGTTTTTGAAACTTATTTCATATACTATTAATTTAATTATTTGTAATATAAAATATAAACTTTGAAAAGTATCATTTTAGAAGGATGATCTCCCAAGATAACAGATTTTGAGACTAATATCTAGTTTAGGATACGACACATTATGAGCTAAAACACACTATGTTTATCTAAAATTAATCAATTCATATCACCAACACATTTATAGACTACAGCGTAGCTTGACTACATGCACAGAAACTGGTGGCTAAATATACAGTTACCGACTTCCGCACTATTTCATTAGATCTGAAACTATTTGGTTTTTTACTGACCTAAACCTGACAGAATATAATGGTAATAAATTATTACAATCCGTCTAAACATAAAACAATGTGTTCAACGGAAATGCATTTTTTACACATTATGGATTGCAATAAAGGTTACAATTTGAATTGAACTATATAAAAATTCGTTTATGCTGCTTCGAATATCAACCAATGCTTTATAACGCGCTGGCATGAGCTCCAGCGCAAGTGCACGCCACCACCTCGTAAAACTGTCATAATTGCTACCCAACAGTACTAAGTTAATTTTATTCGAAATGCGTGTAGCATAATATGAGCTACTTGCTCCTGCCTGTTGAAGTCGGAGCGCGATGGTAGTGCACAAGCGCAAGCAAAAATGTGAGGAATTCGCTTGAATGCGTGCTGATGCATTTCGAGCCAAAAGAGCTGACAGTGAATGGCGGTCGCTTTTCGTAGCAGGTCGGCCAGGGCCACGCACGCCCGTTAGCATCACTTCTAGGTCAATAGTCATGTGTCAGCGATTGAACGTAAATTGTAGCCAAATGCAAAAAAGACGCGGTTGCAACTATGTTGCATATTTAACGCTTACAAAATCACCAGACTTTGGCCTTAACATTTAAAAACATAGCCAGCATTTAGGTAACAACAATGTCAGCTCTTCAGTGATATGCAAATACACTATCAGCTTATAATTATATCGTTCAACAATAATATCTAGTAAGACTCATTTATAACCCGATTACTATTCAAGTGCACCTGTCCTGGAGCTGGACTGAGAGCGAGAAGTATAGCAAATATTTTGAATACACTGTACCAACTAAATGTTTCTGAATTTTTGGCTGTAAAAAAACAGGTAAAATTAGACACACAGATAGCTCATGACCTGGATGGATACATCTTTAACGTGGTGCGGTCCGCGCGGGCGAAGCCACAATCCAAAGCTAGTAAAATATTTACGAGTATCAGTTTGCCGTGTATACTATGAGACGATTAGTTCTCTCATCTTAGTTTGCATCATTGTCATCTACTTACCTATTTGTCTAAATTATTTTAGAGTCGGCGCAATGTGTTCTTCTCTCATTCTACTCCCTTTCTAGCCATGTTCTCATTCACACTATTCAATTTCACGATATTTCATGACCAGGGCATACTGTATCAAATACCAAAATTTTATTACGAAGGCATTCGGCGTTACTTCCTTTGTCAATGTTAGAAAGAAAGTTACGAGAATGACACAGCATATATTTAGACTTTATCAATTGTCAAAATTAAACGCAACTACCCTATTTTTACCTTTTTACCCTATTGGTAATCGTGCCCTGACTGCAAGCATGGTAAAATGCATTAGAAATGCCACTAATCCAAGTCGAGAGTTGTGGGATCAATACCCAAACGAGAAAAAATTTGTGATTAATAGTTGTCACGAGTCATGGGTTCTTTGTGTCCGTTGCTTCAATGTTTGTTAAGTCCCCCGCGACAGAGAATAACAAGTCTATATTAATCCTGTAAAACGATGTGGTCGAGTTTGACCACATTGTGGATATAGTCATAAGTCGGCCTCACCGCAAAATTCTATCACAAGCATTGGAAATCATTTTGCACTGCACAGTATAAATATCTCACCGCGGCAAGATAGTAGAGAAAGAAACGAATAACACCAACCCTCATCGTCACTGTACTTTTGCTAAGGCTTAAATCTAATTCAATGTCAACGACCGCCGCTCTAGTTGGAAAAGAATGTACAACTTTGAAATACGATAGATGACAGCGTGATCATTTCAAGGTATAAAAGATTTGGAATCTACAGAAAACTGAAAATTTTAATTTGTCTTTTAATATTAGTTTTAGAATGCTTTATATATTGAAAACATTCCGCAGCCCATATCACAAATTTACCTACATACCTAGAATTTTCCGTGTAAAATTTGGTAAATTCTATTCGAATACCACATTCTAATACCGACCATTGGTAATACTGTTTTTTTAATATTTATTTTGTATTCCAAACGGATATCACTTTTTGAAACTAATACCAAAACAAGAATTAGGTACAGTCGGTAAAAATGCTTTCAGTAGTCTATATAGTGTTATATTTTCACAGAATTAGCTGAATCAGAGTTCAGAGTCTCTGAAAATATTACAGAAAGCATCGACTTTATTAAAAACTCGTGCATATGAGTGGTACAGTGTATTCAAAAGCGGTCGAGATTTGTTAGAAGATTTGCCTCGCTCTGGTCGGCCATCAACGTCTTCAACTGAAGTTAACATCGCTAAAACGAAGGGACTTGTGACTGAGAATCCTCATTCAAGTTTGAGAGAGATAGTCGTTGAACTTTCATGTGTCTCACAAATCGATTATTGTTGACTGTTTTCGTTGACTATTGAGGTGTTGTGCACTTGGAATTCTTGCCAGAAGGTGAGACTGTAAATAAATAATATTATTTGAGCGTTATGCGGCGTTTGAGAGAGCAAATTCATAGAAAAGGGCCAATATTTGTGGAAAGAAAATTCTTGAATATTACACCAAGATAACGCGCCATCGCACAAGGCCATAATTGTGAACTAATTTTTGACCAACAACTCAACAAATACGATGGTATTTGTAGATTTTTTGGTACAACCACTGTATCAACCGGAAATGGCTCCGGCTGACTTTTTTTCTTTCCAAAACATAAAATACCGCTTCGAGGTACCTGTTTTCAGTCGATAGAAGATATCAAAGAGAATTCGCGGTGAGAACTAAAGTCGGTTCCGGAAAATGCATCTAAAACTGTTTTGATAGCTGGATTATTCGTTGGCGTAAGTGTATTATTTCCGAAGGGGCCCACTTTGAAGGCGATACAATAAATTTGGAAGAATAGTTAACATTTTGTGTCAGTCAATAAATTACCTTTTCCCGGTACTTTCTTGACTGAAAGTTGCTCCAAAAATTTGAAAATTTAAGAAAAATTAACGACCAAATAAACTTTTCTAATGTAACCTTAGAGCTTAGAGAGACAACTGTCAGTCGTTTGACAGTTTCCGCGATTGTTCAATATTCATAGTTAAGACAGGACAACGTCTGTCGGACGTGTCGGTGTCTGGGTGTAATTTATATATAATATGCATGTATTTAGAAATATATAAGTATGTTTATCAGCAGTCTGGTTACCATAGTACAGGCTCTACCTAGTTTGGGATCAGATGACCGTGTGTGAGATGTGTGAAGTTATTATTATTATTATTGAAACTTTTGTATGCAACGAAACCACGTATAAAATTTTCCTTTCACAGATAATAATTTGTGAGGAACTACTGTTAATCAGAGTTTATCGAACAAAACGTAATTATTTGGAGTGCATAGTGACTATGCATTGTTGAATAATATTAATAATTACAAGCGCTGAAAGATTACATATCTTGTTTACTGTACTTTCCACTAAATGTGTAAGCGTAAACAAGAAAAGTGTAACGAATTTTTGTAATTTTATATATTTTGATTCTGATAAAATGAAGACCAAAAAGGCAAAGATTAGATTTTGTGACAATATATCACAAAATCTAATGTTTGACTTCATTATTGAAATTTTTTAACAGTTTTATATTTTTGATGTCAATTATGTTCAAACAAACGACAAACACACAGCCAAGAATTCAGAGAATATTAAAAATAAACTATTTCACTTGATATCCATCCCCACAAATGTTTTTTTTATAAATGCTTGTAATGTACAGATTCTCGGTAGCTGTAAATGAAATTTTTACATTTCATTTCATTTGTAGCTTCGGAAAATCTGATAAATTTATACTACTGATAGGTTTATTTAAAAATAATTTGCAAAAAACAGTCCTATCTATCCTATTTTCAAAACCAAATGGAACACTAATAGACAGATTACCTAAATGTTTTTTATTATACGTCTATCAAGACTCAATTCCATTGTTTGTTAAGGATCTATCAATCATATCATAGGATGGTTAAAGTCACACGTTTTGACACTATCCCACACTGTTCTTAAACCTACATATATATAGTTGCTAACAACATTTACAAGAAGGTTTGTGCCAACATTTAGAGCTGATGTTACTGGCCTTTCCAATTACAGTAAATACAGAACATTCGGGTTCGCGAGCCCGGCCTCTGCAAACTACTGCAGTCTCAATCCTAGGTTCCTCTCCATACCCATTTTTCCTAATACAAATTTACCTTCTTCCTTCTTTCCCATCTTAAAACGACTACATTCTCGAGGAGAGTTGGCGTCAGGCAGGTGGTAGGCCATAAAAGAAACCAACTAAAACCCTTTGCAATGTTACACATTACGCCGACTCCAATGACAATTGATAAAAGGGCAAGAAGGCTTGTAAAGCGAGTAAGTTAAATCCAAACCGTCTTAAACAACATTCAAGATTGTCTTATTTGAGGATTATTTAATTAATTGGCTTTTGTGAATAAAGGAAGGTTAACAGCAGGTTACCAGCCCGTCTGTATGTAAAACCTCTAGAAGCAGATATAACGTTTTTCTGAGTATTACTACTTTATTATTTTTTTACTTGTAAACTCCACAGACGTATCAGACAAATATTCGGTACCTACTTATTTAATCTGTAACTAATTTAATTCAAAAGATAATTGATAATGTTGTGTTAAATTGTAAATAAATCCTTCATTACTTAATAGAATGAGAATCAGAATGAAGTGATTTCTGTAAATAAATAGTTTCAGAGTTTTTATAACAAAACTCAATGCTTTCGACACTTTCTATGACTAGTATTGAAAAGAAACGACGAAACAACTCAAGGATCCAAGCCTACATAAATTTGAAGTGAACAAGTGCTATGTAGGCGTCCAGTGTTTCCTTATATGAAAGAAATATCTGTATAATATACTATAACCAGCTGGTACTAAGCGGCGGTAGCGTAATGGCTAAGGCGTCAGACTTGCGATCAAGTGGTTGCGGGTTCGAACTCCACCCAGTGCACTACCGGCGTGAACCCACTCCTAACACAAGCATTTAGCTTAGCTGGAGGGGTTAACAAGAGTACTAGTAATATGTGACCCACGTTACTAGTATTCTTTATTTAAAAAAAAAAAATATATATATAGTAGAATATTATCTGTAACACGATGTTGTGAGTGTTTTTTGCAGGTGTTCGTACGTAATAATCTTTTTGATGTTGTTCTATACTCCTATAATGAAGATAAAGAATTTAGTTATTTGTGTGTATGTTCTTATCTTACGTTGCATGAGGGTGATTTTTGAGACGTCTGACCGACTGCTGGGTATAAGCTTATGCCCTGTAGTCTGTAGTGTAAATCTTCATAGTCCCATGCCAGTCACATCAATCATACATTTCCTTGAACTTGACGATGTCATCGGACTTGTTGTATGTCCATCGACATCAATCATCATACCTTGTGAAATATGTGCCTCAACTTTCTTTGTTCTCTCCACTTTCACTAAATCGATAATCTTTTTCCGTTCCTCAAAATAAAAAAAAGGAAAATACAAAAAGAAAAAATAGGATGACTTTGTTGTACATCTATCTGTATGTCAAAACCTGTTCCTCAAACACCTGTACAGGGATCATGTTGAAGTTAACATCAAATACTTACGTTTGCGGTCTCTGGAAGCTCTAAAAAAATCAAGCTTCTAAGTCATCGGAATCAAAAGATACGGCCTTAAAATTTTAACAAATTTTAACCATGCAGAAGCAGGCCCGAGACGGTGGCACGACATATTCCGCCCGCGTCTCTCTTATCTGGAGGGGGTAAGGCTCCCCGTACTCTACAGTGTGGTCACTTGCTGTCGGGAAGCCAAGGTCTGCAGGCCCCTGCAATAGACCCACTAGTGACGGAACACTGTGTGGTTTTATTCGGTTCGATGCTGACATACCACTTTATGCACAACTGACATACACTTTAACGGTGACGTTAGCTCCGGTGAGGAGGTCCGCGGGTTTCCACACGTTAAAAAAAAGTAAATCAAAACTTATAGGACCTAGAATCATGTAATTTAGCAAGAAGCAAGGTCTCACGGCACAGGTTAAGGAAAAAATTCAACAGTCTTTGGTTTGTTGTTACATCACTTGAAAAAAGTTTCCTAAGTGGCCTACATTTTTGAAACTATTTTACTGTATGGAAGACTATTTTTGGAACTGCAAAGTCAGTTTGTCGTTTTGATTCCCGAGATGGTTAAACTATCGACATAGAAGTTTGTTTGCTTACGGAACCCTCGGAGCGCGAGTCAGACTCGCACTTGTCCGGTTTTTGTACATTTCAGATACAGATTTAGATATTAACACGATGTTTGTCTGTTCTTAACTCAGTTCATTAGTGATCACGACTGGTGTAATTGGATCGAAACTATTGTTAAAAAAAGATATCGTGCCTTGATTTATCGATCTTATATCCGTATAATTCGCGAAAGACAATTAAAAAATCCGTCGAAAAGTATTTCACAACAAGACAAAGCATCATTTAAAAGATACAGATAAGACGCAATAATTTTATCAAGAAATTAAAAGTGAACTTTTACGGAACTACATAAATCCTTTGAAAAATTAAAGAAAACACATGTAATAATACCCTTATTATTATCAGTTATTACGTCTATGAGATAATATTTCATTAATTAATCGACGTTTTACTTGATAAAAGAAATGATGTTCAAAGTTATAATCATGTAGTCTCAATACAACCTAAGTTCAGGGGTGGCCCTAGGGCGGTGCGACAGGTGTGACCGCACCGGGCGCCGTCATGCGGGGATCGCCGAAATCAACCGCAACATTACTACCAGGCGCCGGTCACCATTTCTGTACTATAATCATTAATTAACCTAGTTACGATCATTTGGGCATTGACGATAGAAGCAGGCTAATAATCTGCTCTCAGGCAGGCATCAGTCTATTGTCAACACTTACGTAGTCCTCTAAATACTTATATATACTGATTCTTCATCAGTGTCACGTCAATAGTTGAAGTACGAGAGTGTTCTGTTGCTTATAAGCCGGTGACGGACTTTATAAACAGGACTCACTGGCCTCTTTTTTTTTATACAAGGTCGCACAGACGATGAATGGGCGCCACGACGAAGAATTGGCGCCCCGACTATGACGAGGCGCCACGACGATGACGAGGCGCCGCGACGGCTTGGCTTGGCTTGATCAGGCTTGGAATCTTTAAAAAAAAAATACTTTAGGTTGATTTAACATAAAAAGGTTTAAACTTATAAATAATCATGGAAAAGTTATTGATGGGTAGAATCTGTTTGGCAACAGATCTACGAATGGATTGTGTTGTGAATACCCATTTACAAGACACATACGAGAGGCTTGCTATGAAACAAGTAAGAATGGTTTTGGTTTTCTAAACACTTAACGTAGGTACCTTTTTTTTTTGTTTTGGCGAGTAAACATTTACCATCTCAGTACCTCTCATTGTCTATAACTTAAATATTAGTATATTTCACAACTAAGGGTTCAATTTCAAATTTATTTATGTAAGTCAAATGGGTTCCTCCATTTTTACCGCAAGAGATATTTTGGCATATATAATTATAAAAGAAATATAACAAATTGATGGAACTTGCATCAGAGTTTTGACACAGACATTAGTTAGACAGACATTTACCTAATAACAATCTGTTACAACATATGACTTATTCATTTTAATTTACTGACTATATATTATTATTATCATCAATTTATACTAGATATAAAAGGACATAATATTTGAAATTTGGTTGACCTTTGATATTAAAAAGTATATAAACTTAAGAATTGGGCTTTCAAAAAAAAAGACAAGGTGAAGGCCATCTAGGCTTATCATTTAATTTATTGATGGTAGTTCTTTTAAAAATAAAAGAAGTAAGTAAGTTAAGAAAGATCTTAAGATTGTGTGCAGCATAAAAGTGTAAATAAATATTGTTAACAAAATTATTGAATGACACCTATTTGGCGTTACCGAACGTGAACGACTGATGCAAGCGGGACAGATAAAAAAAATTTACGCGTATGAGCAGAACAACTGCTAGGTCAACCGCGAAAGACGGCTTGCCCCGCAGATACACCTTAAATATTTATTTGTTAGGTATATCTAATACTATTTATAATCGTTTCTGCATAGTATAGGAACACTAAGGTTTTGAATTTATAGGGGCGCCAATTTGACCACTGCCTAAGCTATTTTTAACCGATTTCAAAAAAGCCTACAGTGGGATGCAAACGAAGGCTCGACGTTCGTACAGCGTAGTGCAAAGTCGATTTTCTACAACACTTTTATTTGTATGTTTAGGAATTGAACAAAGACAAATAGAGAAGGGCTCTATACTTTTCCGTTTATTGCAAAAGTGATTCTATAATAGCTAAATTAAACTCTTATTCAATGTAAGCACATACGACATTATTTTTAGTATGCCTGAAAGTTTTTAACTGACGTTACATTTTGTCGCGAAATCAGCTTAAATCTAACTTGTGGCCTCCTGCTGATAAAGAGACAGCCAAGATCTGAATGTGTTTCAGCAGGCTTTCTTCGTAGGGTATAACCGGGTCTCTTGAAATAGACGCATTTAAGAAGGTACACCGGTATGACCGAAGGTATGATTGTAGTCGGTTCGAATCCGACATAATTATTACTTTACCGGTGAGGTGTTAACCCGAGACTGAATGTTTTTTTTTCTTTCAGAAAATTTACCGCTAAAATAATATTTTAAAATTATATTAACATCCAAACATCCAGTTTAGAAGTTTCACTGACATGTACAAACGTATTATATTTTTTAACTACCAGTAACGACATCTATTAGTAAGGTTAATAATCTACACTAAAGTGAGTCTCATCATATATTTACATTATTGAAACTACATTGGTAATGTACTAGATGGCGCTTTTTGTATTAGTTCATTACCATTTTACTATAATAAATGTTATGGAAAGAAAAAACTATTAAACACACAGGAAATAGGGAAAGGCATGTGTAACACTGAAACCTAATTTAAAAATAGCTTAATAGCATTTAAGCCCTAACAATCCAGAAGACTTTCGTCAAACTGCCATCTATTTAATTTTTTGGAACTATTTATGATACATGTTAAGAAAGATAAGCGTAAGTTAAATATTATTTTGCTAGATAGCTCTGACATTAGAAGTAGTTGAGTATCGAATATGTAATTTTATCCGCATCCTTTTCACTAAACCGAAGTTTCAGTAATCTTTCTACCCTGACAATAGTGCAGTCCTTATTATTTAAAGACCAAATTTAACGTTAAGAAAAAATAAAAGCTAAAAAGAGAATCGCAGCAAAGATGGTTATTTTCATTACGTAGATACAGACTCGCTTTTAATGAATAGTTTCAGTCTCCACAGATAATATAATCGACAAATACACCAACATTAGGATGGTTTTATGGTGGAGCAAGTCTTTCACCTAGACGGTTAAATTTTTGTCTTGAAACAAAGGTTACAATTGAAATCCATTTTGACAACACAAACTTGAAGTAACACCTGATAATAAATTCGCATATTAACTCAACATTATACCGCACTAGAAATGCAAACGATTGTTTTTTTTTTTTGCATTCAATGACCAGATTTCGCACCCACTGAGCTTTCCATTCCGGTGACCACGGTGCTAATGCAATCATTGTTTACGTGTATTGTTGTTTCAAGAAGACCTATAGGGTGAATTCTGGTAGGGTTACCGATTTTTTTTAACTATTACCACACATACCGTTCACGGATACACACATACACACACTAAAGTCATATTCATTATCAATGATGCTTAAGTTACGTAGCATGTTAAACTTTATATCTGAACATGGTGCATTGGTTTAAGAGATTACAACGCTAGGATTCCCACATATCACAATTCTAAGTGTATCTACTTTGTGTGTGTTACCTAATCACAATATTAGTAAAATCCCCCGCGATACAAGGAGCGCGAATTGGCTTTTAAAAAAGAAATAATGTATTTACAAAATTCACAAAATAGTTCCTCTTTAGTCTCTATGATTGCCACGTGCGCCAAGGGATTATATCCCGCTAGCACGTGTACCCTGGGTAGGCACAGTGGGGTGTTACAGTTGCGCTAAAACTACAAAGGGCTACTAAATTGATGAGTGCTGATGCCAAACTTTTTGTGGGATGGACACCTGCTGTCTATTGTGGACTGTTACAATCAATGTAACACTAGCTACGTTAGTGATATCAAAAATAGGCATCTTTCAATTGTCGATTTTATGGCCTCCTTTTTGTTCATACGTGGTAGATATGGATTAATAAAAAAAAATATTAAAATATTTTTTTTTCAGTTGCTTATTCAAGTTTTCTTACACGCGCAGGCAAGATAATAGCTATCCTTTCGCAAAGGATTCTCCAGGTTAACAGAATATAGACACTCAATTACACCCGGTTTCTGAAAAGATGATCAAAATATTGTTCAACTAACAGAGTTGTTAAGTTAACAGTAGTGTCAAATCAATTCGAGTTTTTGAAACTTTGATCAATAAAATTCTTTGCAGCCCTTCTAAGATCATCAGTTATTTTTTATTCGTTGATGGAATCTTTTGGTCGGTGGCTTTTTATTTTTTTTATTTATCTTACAAATGGCATTTGAAATAAGAATTTGCAGCAAAATTTTACATTTGAATAAAGCTATATTAACTAATCCTGAAAGTATTACCTACCTACCTTTGAGTTTATGAATCAAAGTGCCTAATCATGACAAGAGTAATTTGACATACGATTAATTAATTTCAGCGGTGATCAGCCTTTCAGAAAGCGGGCGTCAGTCTGATAAACTCTCCATTCTCATTTCCAAAGAATTGGCATATGATCTGTATCCGAAACCAACACTTTTCTTATATTATAATGCTGAATAGATTGTTTGTTTGGTTGAATGCGCTAATCGCAGAAACTACTGGGTCGAATTGAAAAATTATTTTAGTGTTGGATAACCCATTTAGGAAGGCTGTAGGATATATAACATCACACTACCACCAATAGAAGCGGAGCATTAATGAAAAATGTTGCAAAAATGGGGTAAATTTATAAACGGGGACGAAGTTGAGCGGGACAGCTAGTAATTCAATAATTAAAATAACATAATTAAAGAAACATATTAAACCATGATTCCTGAACTTCATGATAGAGATAGACATCATTCTGTCAAGACACAATACATTACCACTAGCACGTCTGCTGGCAATAAGGCCGCCCACATAAACATTAAAACTGTTCT
This sequence comes from Callimorpha dominula, assembly GCA_949752705.1. Classification (NCBI taxonomy): domain Eukaryota; kingdom Metazoa; phylum Arthropoda; class Insecta; order Lepidoptera; family Erebidae; genus Callimorpha; species Callimorpha dominula. The sequence continues at coordinate 23,836,418 of OX456999.1, read as the reverse complement.
TGATAGTTCATTTTCTGTCGCGTCATTGGACAATTTATTTGTACCTGTATAACAGGTAATCTATTTAGATAGATAGATAGTTAGATAGATAACACTTTATTTGTACATTAGCATTACAGTGGAAGATACATTTACATAGTTTAATTAAACAGATAATGTACAAAGGGCGGCCTTATTGCTAGATGCAATCTCTTCCAGGCAACCTTAGGATGGATCAAAATGATTCGGAGAGACAATGGCAGTTGGTGTTATATTTAAAAATCATAATGATTTGTGATTTATAATAAATATGAAAACAATTATACACAGATATTCTATATTAACCTATTTTACCTACTATAAATACCAATAGATACTTATCAATAATCATACATAAATCTAACAGCAATAAAACCAAATACATACATACATAAATACAATTATACAAAACGACAACAATATAACTTACAATATAGACACAATATACCTTAGTACAGTATGCCTTATAGATCAACTATACAACAATAGTAAGTACATACATATAATATATTAATGAAGCCTAACACGGACCTAAAAAGTAGTTGTTCATGAACCATTTTTTTTTAAATGGTAATTGATTACGCTTGCCTAATATTTATTGGTAACGCATTCCACAAGCGTACAGCTTGAACAGTGAAAGATTGGTCAAAAAAAATTGTGGAATGCTGTGTCATCTCCAGTCTCAAATCCTCAGACGACCTTTGGCATTTTTCATGTGTGTCATGAAGGAACTTAAACCGTTCTTTGAGGTAAAAAGGGGCTTTAGGGTTGAATAAGATGTTGTAAAGCAAAAAGAGGATATGAGTACTCCGGCGAGAGCGAATTGGGAGCCACTTGAGCTTTTGACGGAATTCTGAAATGTGATCATATTTTCTTTGTTGTGCTTCAGTGAGATTCAGATAGCTGACATCGGCATAGTCGAGAATTGGAAGAAGAAGTGCTTGTGCTAGCGCAGACTTAGTGGCAGTTGGAAGAAAGTTATAGATATATAGATCCCGCTGACGCGAAAACTTTACGGCTGACTTCCTGCAACTGTGGACTCCAAGACAAGGTACTGTCCATACTGATTCCCAAGTTTTTTACACTTGTACTGATATTCAATGAAGTGCCACCAAATTGAATTTGGGGCAGTTTAGACCATTCAATTCTGGAAACTAACCCAGGACAATAATACATACCTGCGTTTTTAAGGGGTTGACCTTAAGTCCATAATTATTACTCCAATCACAATTGCGCTATAGGTCTACATTGGTTGTGTTAATAGTTTCCGATAACATGTTAAGCGGAGCTTGCGTATATATTTGTAACTGTGAAACCAGTCAATTGTCCTTGGAGATATGTTAAGAGACTGCAGTATACTAAGTAGAATGTGAAAATCTACAGTATTGAATGCGTTGCTAAAATCAAGTAAGGTAAGTACTGTAATATTTCCACTATCCATCCCTAGCCTGATATCGTCCGTAACATAAACGAGTGCAGAGGTCGTGCTGTGTCCAGGACGAAAGCCAGATTGAAATTTGTTTAATAAATGATTTTTAGAGAGAAAGTTACTTAGTTGAGAATGGATGAGGCGTTCAAGGACTTTGGATAGGAAAGGCAAAACAGATATTGGACGATAGTCGGAAAATGAAGAGGGTTTACCTTTTTTAGGTAGTGGAATGATTTGTGCATCTTTCCATGCAGATGGAAAGACACCACTGGTCAAGGAGTGATTTAGGATATTGCATAGGATAGGTAGGATTTCGTCTAGGATAGGGACAACCATATTTCGACTGACACAGTCACTTTCTATTGCATTAGATGAAATTGCTAGTATAGTCCTCTTAACATCACAATCGGACAGATGTTCAAAGAAGAAAGGTGAATAGTCGGGAGGTGGGGTAGAAGAGATATGTCTAAGAGTATTTGCTTTAATTGTATCATTAAAGTCGGACGAAGTAGAGAAATGCTTATTAAGAGAATCGATATCGACATTTTTTGGAATAGAGTCTTGGCGCGACTTTCCAACTCGAAGTGTTCTCAGAAATTTCCAGACTTTAGCTGGAACTCCGTTCTCTACGGATGAGTGGATATGTTGGCGTTGTGCATTTCTACACATCTTATTGCAGTGATTTCTTAGGGATACATATTTTTCTCAGTCGGGTCCGTAGGTCGTCGCTTGTACTTATTTTTAGCTGCAGCTTTTTTTGACATAACCTGCCGGATCTCGTCAGTGAGCCATGGAGCCGGTTAATGTTTTATTTTAATAGTTCGCAAAGGAGCGTGCAGGTTGTAAAGCTGTAATAACTTATCACTTATCACAGAAAATATGGACTTTCTCGATTACACGTTGCGCGTTAAACAGATCTGACCAGTCGATCTTCCCAGCATCTTCTCTTAATTTAACAGTAGCTATTCCACGAATTCTAGACTTTGCGTTGGGTGGGCGGATAGCATAAGATAAGAAAACTAAATCATGATAAGAGAAAGCATTAGCTGGATTATGATGAAAGCATTACGTTGTCTCTCCTCAACTAATCATCAGAACTTTTAAGCACTAAACTGTCACGAGTTATTATAGTTTTTATACATATAATAACCCCCTTCAGCCTACTCTTTCTGTGGGGTTATGTTGCCTAAGTTACTACTTATCAAATCAAATCAAATCATTTATTAAATTCATTACATTTTGGGTGAAAAAAAAAGTGTTCATGAAATATAATTGAATTTGTACCACCAAAATCTGCCTCAGAAGGCGTATGAATTATTTGCTAAAGAATCAATTACAATATAATTTAGAAATAATTGCAATGATAAAATTTCATTGAAAAAATAATATAGTGGTGTCAATGACTAAAATTATCATCAAACAAAGATCATTTCATAATGTTATTAGATACAATTTTACGTTAAAATAAAATGTCAGTAAATTAAAAAAATAAAATAAAATAAAAATAGATGAAATGTAAAGAAATAACATGTCAATACATAACTGCATTAAATCTGTATTAAATTATTATCATTCAAAAAATCATTAACACTGTAATAAGTAATAACACTTTGCGCTCAAAATATGTTTTAATTTATTTTTAAATAGTTCTAAATTACATATTTTTATAGTAGACGGTATTTTATTATAGATTTTTGGTGCAATACATATCACACTTTTGCTCACCATCCTGGTTTTAGCGCTATGTAAGCACAATCTATTATCGTTGCGCCTATTTCACTTTACTACTTCTGATATGCGTTGAAACAATTGGGGATTTTTGTGTACGAATAACGCTACCTCTAGTATGTATAGAGACGGAAGTATAAGAATGTTATACCTGACAAAGTACGGCCTACAACTATCAGTTGGCAGTAGACCAAACATGGCCCGCACGCAACGTTTCTGAGCTTTGAAGACCAAAACGCTATTTGTTGAATATACCCAAAAAACGATGCCATATCGCAACGTCGATCCAGCAAGACCATGATAGGCAGTAAGGACAGCATCAATATTTACGATGTGGGTTATTTTGTACAGTGCGTATGCAGAACTACTGATCTTTTTACATAATTGAGCTACATGGTCTTTCCAATTTAGCTGTCTATCGATGACTAAGCCTAAAAATTTAGTAGAGATCACTTCATTTACCGGATGGTTATTGTAACTGACATTGATAGTATTGTGAAGCTGAGGTCTTTGACTAAAATGCATGACTTGGGTTTTTGTAAAATTTATTTTTAAATTATTGTTGTCTAGTCACTTAATAATCGAGGACATGCAGTCATTTATATCATCCTGATAACTGACAGCTGTTCTGGCCTGTATGGAAACAGTACAGTCATCTGCAAACAAGGACATTGGATGTATGCCTTATGCCAGTCCTTCGATCAGGTTGGGCATAATGTCATTGTAATTGCGAGTTTTGCTATGTGTATTTAACTAGGCGCATTACATTAGATTAGAACATAGAGCATTAGGTAAAGTATGCTTCTATAATGTATGTTAAGTACACGTATACGCTAAACTTTTAAAAATTACTAGGTAGGTAATATATTAAACTCCCGATAAAGCAAACCAAATTAACAAATGTGTGGTATTTTTCTTAGATTTTAGTGTTTAATAATTGTCAGTTACAGAAAGGATTCTGGAAAGTAGATCTGTAGATGGTAATAATCTTGTCCCCAGCTAACGTAGAACCACTCTGCCACCTGTAATAATTTGATAATATTAAATAAATTTGAAATTAAACACATTTCTACTCTTTTCCTCCTTTCAAGTTCTCATTTACATTCATTATTAAACAAAGAGATTACCAAAAATTAGACATCTCTAAGAACGTGACATTTAAAATCTAGGACGTTTAGAATAGTTAGATGTTCATTAAAGTGTCAAATTCTTTCGAATGGACGCATGTCTCTTTATAACCTACCGAACTAGTACAATAATATTAATTTTCCTAAATCATCCTCTCACCAGAACATCGTCATTTCAATGAAAGCATATACATTAATCAGTTGCTGCGCGGGCGGTCCTTTGTGAACGAAATTATGGCGCACCATGAGTTATGGCGGTGGATTTAATGTACTACCCCACAATGGCTCATTGATTCGGTAGGACTAATGTTCGTGGTGCACGCTACGCTGATGTATGGGGGCTGGTAAGAGGTTAATACTGAAGGTAATGAGATATTTTATGGATATTGTTCCAAGGGTTTTATATATATATATATATATATATAACATACAGCTTAGTAGACCTCTGTAAGTATAGACTTTAAAAAAAATTTGATTCTACATGTGAGCACTGCGTAGTCACTTATTAAGTAAATTTTAGATATTGTCTGGCAATTAGGAGTATGTCGTGCTCATCTAAGAGTCTTGCTGATGATGGCGTGTGTGTCGGATTGTTTGGCTCCCTTCAAGATGGTGATACACTGCTGTGATGGACAATAGCTGAAATGTGCGTCATGCTCGTGAACCGCCCTCAGTCAGGGCTGGTCATCTATGAACTAAGCTGAAGTAGTAATTTCCTGGATTCTTTGAATTCTTTAATTTCAAGAACATTATGTGACATCGATCTCACATTCAACTTTCACTTACAAGCAATGTATCCATAAAATTGTAAAGACAAACATGTTAAAAGAGAGTGTCCTTGGAGTTTCTTGTCTATTCTACTCCATAGGATGTATGTTTTGGAACAGGCAACTAGCTTTACGACGGACTGGCTCCTACTCCTGACAATTCAAAAACATTTTATAGTTGGTTTAATTGAAATAAATGATTTGTAATTTGATTGATAAAAGGGTTCCATCTCAGAAGATCCATTGGCCAGAACCATAATGGATCTAGTGACGATTTTTTTTCTCATTATTTATTAAAAGGAGAGATATTTGGGATCATTTTTATGTTCGCCTTGGTTATATGGACTGGAATAGATGGATTGGACTGTAGGCTATAGATTTCCTTGGCAAAATATGGGTTCATATATCAAATCGTTATCCCTAAATTGTTACCCTTTTTGGGGTTTCCTAGCGCCAAGCAATAATCTATGTTATAGAAAAATTATAATAGCAAGTTTTGCAATGTGTGTTTAACTAGGCGCTTTGTTACATTAGATTAACCATAGCGAAGTAACTATTATTATCTTATCTGTGACCATAGGCATAGAGCACTAGAGAAAGTAAGTTTCTATCACTTAGAAGGTGGTATTAATAACTTAATGTGTGTATATTTGATGTTCTCGGAGTGACTGTGTGTATTTTAGGTTGCTGGTGCCCTGATTTTGTTGTTTTTAAATAAAACCACTGGAGTCGGTATATAATACACTGTATTGACTTCGTCGCAAGAGAGGCTTACAATGTTGCCACACTCTTAACTTAATTTTTAGTGTTACAATCATGAATCTAATGTTGCCGTAAGTCGCAACAGATGTATGCAACGTATGTGCGCTTTACTTGAATATAATAAACCCACGTTAAAGCAAATCAAATAAAAAAATGCATAGTTTTCTATTAAAATTTGTAATTTTGTAATTAAAATATTGGTAAGCAACGCGACGTCTGAGGTACCAAGTCTCGGTTGTCTCGTCTCGTGTAAAATGCTTCTTAACAATGAAACGAGGTTCTATGAAAGTGACAGTACTATAATGTTCATTAATAGTGGGACTATCAATTTTGTATTCTGTTATTTCCCACCCACGACTACTTAATTAGAGTTATTGGTAATATTTAATGGTAATCAAGATTCTAGTAAATTTTAGCGGATGTTCATTTAAAATACTTAACTAAATTAAAACAAAGGAATATGACAAGAAAATAGGATAGGTGATTGTCAAGTCAAATGAATATCTTTTTAATAAATGTCAAAAGGAGTATATCAATAATATAAATATGTACCTAAATAGATTTATGCGATGTATTATGGATGTATTACAATTTTATTCTATTTTTTTTCTACTTCTCTGATCGTACTCTCAATCTAATAAGATAAATGTGCACCACAAATTACCTGTTCCTAGTATAGTCCATCTAAAGGTTGTCTGTAAGAGATTGCAGACTGCGATAAGGCCGTCCATGGTACTGTCTACTAATACTACTAATAGTACTAATCATGAAATTTGGTAAGAAGCAAGGTCTCACAAAAATCCGAAAGTTGTTAGATTGTTGTTATATCTGTGAATGAATATCTTTTTAATAATCTGTCTCTCAAGACCCTTTCCTCAGGAACTCATGGAGGCATCAAGTTGAAATTAACATCAAATAATTATGTTAACAGTAGCTTGAAGCTAAAAGATATGGTCATTAAGCCTTTTACAGGTACATCAAAACCTATAAGGTATTTCCCATTGACCTAGAATCATGCAATTTGGTAAGAAGTAAGGTCTGGCAGCATAAGTAAAGGAATTTGTTTTTATCACATAAAAATGTAGGTTTTGTAATTATAAACTTATATTTTACGGTTGAAAAGTTGACTTTATCGTAAATTGATGTATGGGAGAGTATTTTTAGAACTGCAAAGTTAAGTTTGTCTTTCGAAAAAGATTTCCAAAATGGACATCTACATACCAGTATAACAAATAACTACCATCCAAAAAAAAATATTAATATTTTATCACTTTTCCGTAACAGTCTGTCTGTTTGTAAAAGTTCATGTCGGTACTTGGTAACATGGCAGCAGATTATAATTTAAGAGATACATTATATGCCTCCATTTTTATACATATCTAACGCTCTATTTAGTTCAAAAATCATAATAATCTGAAAAAATCTCCCCAGGGTTTGGTAAGTAATCAGGATTTTTAGCTTCATCATTACGCTTAATACAGAGTGTAACATCGGTATATAATAAGGTGGGTAGCGCATTCCCGCAGGGTGCGTCCAGGGGGCCGGGTATTATTTTCATAGATTAAGTAAATTCCACAGATAGTTTCACTTATAGTTGCTGCCTACGATAAAATGGATGTAGTTGACATCGCGTAGTATGCAATGTGAAAACTGTTTGTCTCGCAGAGCACTTTACAAAAATATAAAACTTAACTACGATTTTTTCTATAAAACGCAGATCCACTGCATGTTATTGTTTTAGTTGATATTATGTTTATACTAAACATAATATGCCGCAAAATTAATATTTGGAACTCATTACCAGCACATGTGTTCCCTTCGACCTATAACCTTGAGGTCGTCAAACTGAGAACCACCATTATAGTAATGTCTGTATCTTTAATACTGTTGACCTTTTATAAAAAAAAAACTAAACAAATTTTTGTTTGTATGATATGTGACAGCAAGCTGTGAATCTATTTTGAGTGACACCTCTGCGTAATAACATTAATAGTATATGGTCACAGTTTCATGTTACAGACTTAAAAGGGTTTACTCACCAGGAGGTCAAAAGCATGGCGTGAGTTGAAATTGATACAAAATTTAGTTTCGTTCAATAGCCGTATTAATTTTTAAGCCTTTGTTATTGAGATGAAATTGTATTCAACGTTGGGAGCAGCAGTTCTATTGAATTGTAATGATTTTCTGATTATTATAAATTTAAGGAGTGAAGGAAATAAGTCGAAAGCCCAGGGGTTCTTGATGGCAAGAATAGAATTGAAATAGATTTTAATATAGTTTTGTATTTATAGTACAGTTTACAGTTGATAACGATAATGACTCGATGTTTATTATTTGTGAAACTCGAAAAGCTACCCGATTTCGAGCAGAGCAGTTGCTCATACTTATGAACAGAACACCTACGACTTTAGATTGATTTTTGATTTTTAGGTGTAGTTAAGATACGGAGCTTCGTTCTATCGCTCTAGATTAAAACGTGTACTCAGTGTTTGTTAGTTTCAGTTTATAGACGTATAGACTATATAGACCTGTATCATAGTTTCCTGAAGCTATGGACATTGGACACGTATAGGTAATATCAAAGTCAAAGTACCCACAAGTCAAATTTCCTTCTAAACTATAAACTAATATTATAAAGAGGAAACATTTGTGTTTTTGTATGTATGTTTGTAATGTTTTGACACAAAAACTACTATACCGATTGCGATGAAACTTGGTATGTAGATAGCTGGAGACCTAGATTAACGCATAGGCTACATTTTATCCCGACATTCGAACGGGATCGGGACTTACGCGGGTGAAACCGCAAGGCGCTGCTAGTATTTCATAAAATACTTTAAAAATACTTAAAATTGTTTGTTATTACTGAAAATTATAGATCAACACAATGTCAACGCAACAACGAAAGTGATTTACCTAACTAACAACTTACTATACAGAAACCAAATTGTGTGTATTTTCACAAAAAACAAAGTTAACAAACAAAACAGTACACAAGTTCTAAAAAACGTATAATTTTAAGTCCTTCCCCCTCCCTAGTTCTGGCTGAATTCAGTTTTTGTAAAACAGCAATAGAAATATTGAAACCACAGATTCATCCTTTTAAAAAGACAACTCCCGTCTGCTCGTTTGACCCCTATAATATAAGAAAAAAAACATTAGAAATATTAACATTAAATAGGCTTAACAAACATTCAAACAACGGACTCAAAGCACACCCAAACTGTTTGTGAATCACACACATTTTGTCCCCTGTAAGATTTGAACCCACACGGCGCGGCGTAGTGGCGTGGTGATCACTTAAACCATTGCCCCCCCATCCATGCAGTCAATATAATAAGCAAATTAGTCTGTACTACAAGGTAGCATTACAAAATTTCACTATCTAACTGTGATAGCTGGAGTAGTCCGAGTATTATTTTACAAAGTATTTTTAGGGTTCTGTTCCCCAATAGGAAAAAAGGATCTAGAGGTAGAGGTCTATTTGTCTGTCAAGGAATTTTTTCTCAGGAATCCGTGGACGCACCCAGTGACGAAAGGGTCTGAATCAAATGAAATTAATACTAAATACCTACTTATGTTTGCGGTCCCTTCAAGCTCTAAATAAATCAAGCTTCCAAGTCAACGCAATCAAAAGATACGGCTATTAAGCCTTAGATTCTAACAAATTTGAATATTTCGCAGCTAAATATAAACCAATAGGGTACTTCCCATTGACCTAGAATCATAAAACTGGGTAAGAAGCATGTTCCGACCGCACAAGTAAAGGAAAAAACCCGAAAGTCGTTAATTTGTTGTTACATCACATAAAAAATTGTTTTTGTGATAACAAACTCATATTTTGCAGTTGGAAAGTAGACTGTCGTAAATCGATATATGGGAGAGTATTTTTTAGAACTAAAGAGTTAAGTTTGTCTTTCGGAAAAGACGGACAAAAATCTTCTACAATTGACGTACTATCTACATACAAGTTTGTTTGCTTACGGAACCCTCGGTGCGCGAGTCAGTCTCGCACGTCTTGTCCGTTTTTTTTATTTATTTCTAAGACTGTGTAGCTATAGCCAAAAACCTCAGCGTAGGTATGTTTACGGGGCTATAAAGTACAATCCAGCTCTCGCAGACCACCTATCGCAGTGCTATCGCAACAAATTGCACGTGATGTATCGCTAGCTATTATTCCTGTGACCATGATCCTAGAAGAAGCGGGATAGTCCCGAAGAAACTTTATAGCAATATAGTTTTCTTGTCACTACCAATGTAACCAGCTACGTACGTGTATATTTAAATAGAATAAAAATATAATTAAGTTTTCACGATTTTCAAGGTTTCTACGGGTTAACAAAAAAAAAGTTACTGCCATTTTTGAAACGAAAGAGAAACCAAAGAAATACGGCCGTAAGGTTATATGGCATAAAGTTAAAAAAAGGCTTATTTAACGTACACATATTTTTTTTAAATCACATATTGTGTTAAGCTTGGCACTGGCACACATATTTAATTTATGTTTCGTGTAGTATTTTTTTATCGATACAATTAGTGATATAAAATTATGTTATAAAGAAATAAAACTCTTATCAATTTCATTATTATGTCATTCTTTTTTACCCTACAACGACAGCGGTTATAATAAAAATAGTACATCATAAAGCCAATACTAGCATATTTATTTTAAGACGAACGCCTAGAACAGGAATTTGTTATACAATATATATGTTTGAAATTGTAAAAGAAATAAAGATAATAAAAGGAATATCCTATAAAAACAAGAGAGTGTAGGCACCACCACAATTACGCGGGCCGGCCTGCCCGGCCACCACAGCTAGATTTTATCGCTCCTTCGAACCATTAAAACGACCATAATGAAGTTTCTGCGTCGGATAATGCACTGGAGCATTACGCAATGATTTACAAGGGCGGCAATAAAAAGAATTTAAGGGATGACCCGGGGATAGTAAAAATAGCGAATCGACCTCATAAAGAAGAGGAATGTGAGTCGGAACCAAATGCGGTTTCATGTTGGCGGTTTTATTATATCATATTACATGTAGAATGTGCTTTATAGGTATTTTAGGGTGGTTTTTGGGTAGGGCTCTTGCTGTTGTAACTTCACCGTCATAACAATTTGATGAATATAACCTTATATGCGCAATAGACCCGGTTTTTTTTATAAGTTCTTCTGCTACATACATTTTAAGTTGTGACTCACTTTGAAAAAAGTTTCTATTTACAAATCCTAACTAATATTATAAATGCGAGTTTGTTTGTTCGTTAAGCTCTCACGCCTTAACTACTCAACCCGATCATCATGAAATTTTAATAATAATATCTTTATTTCAGACCACAGAGATCCATACATGTACATAGTGTTATCAAAGATAAACTTAAAATTATGTTAGAAAAAAAAATCTTGAGTTGCACATTATTCACGCATATAATATGTATTAGTGTATGTATAAAGTCCGATCCAATGACGCAGCATTGGACAATCCCACCTCCCACAAAATGTGCTCAGGATGCTGTGGGACCTGTCACGCGTTTAATATAAAATTGAATTTTAGATACTTGTTGTCAGAAGTACTGAAAAGGAAATACCCATACAGAAAAGGACCTTTAATTCAGAAAAAAGTACTGTTCTCGATTGATACCCGAATTGATTGACAAACTTGAGGCTGCAGGCAAAAGCTAGTAAATCTATACTAATATTACAAAGCTGAAGAGTTATTTTTTTATGGGATAGGGGGCAAACGAGCAGACGGGTCACCTGATGGTAAATGACTACCGCCTCCCATGGGCACCTGCAACTCAAGAGTCACAAGTGCGTTGCTGTCCTTAAAGGTGGGGGAAGGGTGAACAAATGGGTTTACAAACGCAGACGGAATTGCGCGGGACAGCTAATAATTAATAAAAAATTACTCTATTAGGTACTATATGGAATAGATTGAAGCCAGAAAACCAGAATACTGCTGGGTAAAAAAAGTTAACTAATCGGTAATTATTAGAAATTTACTTATGAAACCCATCACTACGGATCACCCATTCCCGGGAATTGAAACTCTAATTACCTTACCTTACTGGAATAAAACCCCATTAGAGCCATGTCCAGCGCTCACTGTCCCTAGAAACGGCGAGTAGGTTTTTAAACGATAAATAAACTTAATTCTTCAAGGGGGAATGTTCCCCAAAAACATCTGTAATACAACAAACAAAATATGCAGTAATTACAGCTCATAGTTACTGTCTGTCATAACTCATAAGTCATAAGTTCATAACACTTTTTAATTTATTTCGTTTGCTAATTTTAATTTTAATGCTAATGTATATGCCACAATTTATAATTGTTATTAAATTTAATTTGTACTCTTCTCCTAAAATTTTTAGTTAATTTCTTACTCTATGTTTTATTAATGCTGTTTATTGCAACAATAACAGTAATGTACCTATGTATGTAAAATTTATAGACTATGTACAAGAATATTACACATCCGACATGGATAAATTGTTGATGCTCAAACAAATAATATAATAACTTTTGTACACAATTTAAGCAATAAAGATTATTCTATTCTATTCTAGCAATACTATATACACACTAGTACATATAATACATTCTCTATGTTTATACATTATTTGATTTGAAAAATCACAGAATAACTTCGCCTCTTTATGATTTTTTAAAATAATACAGTACCTACCTATACAGGATTTTATTGTAGTTTGTCTTATTTTTTTTTTGGTAAATGAAAGGGTCTGTTTAATTGATAGTAATAATAATGATTTATGGAACTATAGATAACTAACCTATCATCACCATTACATTACAAGCTAATCTACGTCTTTGTCACTTTTAATGATTAAAACAGCTTAAACGGCTCATCCTATTTCCTTCCACCCATTTTATCGACAAAATGTTATGTTCACATTAAGTGTCTATAATAACAAATTGAATTGATGGTCCGATCGGGCTACAATTAAGGCGGGCTGTTATAAATCGGCGCGTATCTGATTCTGTACATGAAAGAGGCGTTGCGGCCCGACGGCACCGAACGAGCTCGTGGTATAGCAAGAGATGTTTAGAATTTTAATTACGTGTTAGCAGTTATTAGGAAAATCATTTGCCTAATTATACATAGAAATATAAAGTTTGAACAAGAAGACTCAGGCTGGTAAGGAAAGAATGTTATATGCAGTTAAATAATCTAACTTATAATTTAAGTAGTCTGGGTTTTTCTATCGACAAAAGAATTCCAACTTGCTGTCGCTAAACACAAATAACACAGTACAGTTACTTAGTTTTGCGACAACAAAGTATCCTAAGGTCTGTGTCATAGTAAAAAACGCCGCGTCTTTCGCGTCCTGGGGTTTCCAAGACATTTAAGAACACAACGCGAGCGCAAGAGCAAAAAGATAACTTTCAACTTGATGAAAATTATTTTTTTAAGATTAGCAGCTTAGATGAGTTTTATTATTCCTTGCTCTATTTTAAAACTTAGAGAAAGGAAACGTTGTAGGTTTTAATACTCCGTGATTAAATTTAAAAGTGTGTAGGTTAATATGTTTGTTACATCTTCTACTTATAAACACATTATGAAAATATACACACTTCTTCGCTAATAGGATACCTACGAGGTAGTGTCAGAGTAGACAAGGCCTTCGATGGAACCTATTGCATTTAAAGTTGTTTTGAATCTTTGTTATTTATTATATTATATACCTACATATATTATTATTATGTGGCTACATACTACAGCTATATAATACTAGTATATTATTTAAAGTAATTAATAGAATGGTACGTTAACACTGTCAGGAGATCGTTGGCCTTTTATTTTTGCAATATATATTACACATTAAAACGAGTAGGCAACAAGCTCTCATTGTGTGTCGAACTTACAACATGCTATACAAATGTATAATTCTCATGTGGATGTTCGGCTGACGGTCGACGTCTTGTGAACATAGTATCGGACACTCCTTCTCATGGATGCAAGTTATATCTTTATAATGTGTGTTAAGACTCGTATGATTGTGTGGAAAAATGGGGCCGAGAGACAGAATAAATTGTAAATATTTAAAAATCAATAAAAATTATTTATGCCTTGTATATTTATATTATAATTTAGTTATTTAGTTAAGTTATTGTATATATATATATTTTGTGAGTGTTGTTAAAATATCAATACATCATACCTTAAAAATTAGTCATGTCTAAACTCTATTCGACGTAGAGGGTAAAGAAGTTAAAAGTTAAGTCCGTCTTACGTGGCTTGCATTATTTGTAGTTATAAAAATGCTTATGTCAAATCGAGGATGATCAATCGATGGACGAAGGTATAAATTAAAGATGTATTATTTAATAAAAAAAAAAAACTAAAGTATTAAAACTTGTGTGTAGTTGTGTTTACTATGTCTACCAACACTTTAAATGACAATTGTTATTTTAAAACCAAAGGACTGTCATTCTTTACTACATGTTATAACTAACCTATCAAAGAGTAACAGAACCTCACCCACTGGACTGTATCTGGAATTTGTTGTTAAGATCTACTATAATCACTTTTATAACAAATAAAATCGTTATATTATATTCTTAAAAACACTATATATTATTTAAATTATAATTTACTTCTATACAGGATCAGCTTTGTGTCGAAAAATAAATTTGATATACCTACAGCTTTGTTAACATATAATAATTTAATACTCAATGCAGACTGGAAATTACTAGTTATACTCACCATGTCTAATAACAATAAAACCATAAATAAAAAACCATGAAACACAAAATACCACATTATAACGAGTTCTCGGCCACAAAAAGGCTACCGTGTAAGATTCCATATTTGATATATGTACACAATAAATATGGTCACAAAAATAGGAAACAGAGACATAAATATTGTTTGGTATCGGGGTCGTAAATATGGAGGTCGTGAGAGCTCGGCCCTACTGCACCCGAGGTTACAGAGAAATAATTCATTTCGATATTGCTTATAGATTTCAGTTTTATAGGTGTTTGTTTTGTACAAAGAAACTCTTTACAAAATCGAGGTTAACCAATACTAACCACATAATGTTGTTTTTCATCTGGTGAGCAAAGTCGCCAGAACCACCCGTAAACAATGCTCTATGTGAAGTGTAATGTGATCCATGATCACCACATTATATGTATTTCATGGCATTATTTATACATATATATATTAGCTTTTTCATGGGTCTCCCACTTAGCTTATTAAGGTATCCCAGAAGGGGTAGGTAGAGGCTTATTAAACACCCCGGGACTCCCCCTTGGGATATTGAGGCGGAAGTGCTTGCCGAACTACATCAGTGAACGGCTGAGTTCCTTGTAGGAAACGGCAGTCGGCCCCCGCCCGAAGAGGGAGGCCGCTCGCCGAGCCACCATGGCTCTTTGGTCGTCGGGAAGACGATCTCCACTCGGACCTAATTCTCCGCTGGCGAACCGAGAGGCGGAGGCTCTCTTACCAGCACCTCAAGCCGCCCTGTGTGTGCCGCTGGTGGATGGGACGGGTTTTCCCCTTCACCCGCTTTAGTGCCCCCCCGCCAGGAGGTGGCATCCGAGTGTGCCTGAACGTCGTCTAATTGAGAGGTTGTTACCCTGTGGTGCCCGCGCTTTGCGGGCAGGCGCTAGGGGGTTCCAGATGTCTTAATAAAAGCTGTATCCGGATCCCTCCTATTTAAGACACAATACGGCACACCGTGTGGTTTCGATTCCGGTAGTCGGTTCGAATCCGACACACCACCCCACCGAAAACCCTAGGTAGGGTGTCGGCCGAAGGGGGTTTCTACAAGCACAAGAAAAAAAAGGCTCATTAAACACCCATTTTTTGCCAAATATAATTTGGTAACTCACGTAATAGGTGGCTAGCCTATTGCCGCAAACAGGGCACTTTTGGTATTAAAGGTGGGAAACTTGGGATACTGAAAGAGAAAGTTAGGCAAGATAGGAAAAGCTTTATTGCTAATACGGATAGATTGGGAAGTATAAAAAATAGGTCGATAGAGACATACCTGTTACGCAACTGAACTGGTTATTGCTCAGAATTCCGAGTACTCTAAGTAATATTTATAAGTTCTCCAATATTCTTCTGACCAAATTCGTTGCCAGTTCCAAGAGAGTTCCAACTTTCCCTAAGACTCGCCGAATATCTAACGCCATATTTGGTTCACTGCTGTTGTTCCTATTGTACAGAAGTCTCAGTAGGGCGACTGTGAGTGGGTTTAGTTTCATATTTTATACACAGAGAATGCATCCATTTTCATCTGGCCAATTACAGCTGAACTTTTTCAAAAGTTTTTAAACAACTGATTCCAAAATCAGCCAATCCATATCTATCCCAGTGGGGCATGGGTCTTCTTCGGATTAAATGACAGTCCATAATGCCGGCCTAAGGCACGTCGGCAGATTATGATTCAGATACATTGATCATGTTTTTATTTGCGTTAAAATATGTTACCTCATTCCCCCACGTACTATATTCCACATGACATCATTCATCCAGCCGTTCAGCAAACTGAAATTTAATGAAATCATCATTCTCGTTTATGACCTACATCCTGAATCACGTCAGCTGTCATCATTACATATAAGTTATAGCTGCAAATGTGTTTGTGCATACAATAGGCTGGTCTAAATCATCTTTGTTGTACCAATTGCCAAGTGTCCTGTCATATAATTTGTGGCTTTACATATATCGAACTCAGAGTAATCTAGGCAAACGACGCTAGTAATTTTACTACACATGAAAAGAGATGGGGGATT
This sequence comes from Callimorpha dominula, assembly GCA_949752705.1. Classification (NCBI taxonomy): domain Eukaryota; kingdom Metazoa; phylum Arthropoda; class Insecta; order Lepidoptera; family Erebidae; genus Callimorpha; species Callimorpha dominula. Next base: position 23,819,810 of record OX456999.1, on the reverse strand, counting down.
AATTTTATTTTTCTTGTTGGTTTGTTAAGTCTTCTTGGTGGCGTAAGAATCACAGACTGTCCCATTCAAAACAGACAAGTATTTATAAATGTTTGAATTAATAAATATACAAATTCAATAAAATATTGATATTAAGACCAGCGATACAGTCCATAGTTTTTTTTTAGTGTTAGTGTATTAGTAATAATTTGCTAATAATTATGTTAGTATTATTAGTAACATAACAGTGGGAAAGCCCTTCTTCGGCAGGTATAGGCCGGCTCGACCGGATTGATACCACGACCTTACAGAAAACCGGCAGTAAAGCAATGCTTCGTTGTATTTCGCCGAGTGAGTGAGGTTTTAACCTTTCCCTCTCCCCCTCTTCGCTCCTTCCCCTCACTCCCCCTCTACGCCTACTCCCACCTTAAAGGCCGGCGACGCACTTGTGATTCTTGAGTTGCAGATGCCCATGGGCGGTAGTAGTTACTTACTATCAGGTGATCCGTCTGCTCGTTATCCCATAAAACAATTACATTTCCATTTAAACTATGCCATTAATTATCCTTATCCAATGTTTTTGAATAGGGCAGTCAAATCTATGAGCAATAACTTTCAGAATGCCGCTATTGGCGTAAAAGTATAATCTCATGTATTAATCAAATCAAAAAATAATAAATACTTGTAGTCACCCAGAGGTACGATATCCGAACGTAATTCATAAACTATCTATAAAAATAAAGCGCCGAATATGGAAAAACGGTTACTATTACTAAACACAATACTAAAGCTTGAAAATATATAACTAAAGCTAGAAAGAAAAGGAAAATATAAAACTAAAAGTAGGACGAAAAGGAAAATATATACTAAAGCTAGAAAGACAAAAAAAAACAGTTAACAAACAGTTTAGATAAGATTCTGATTTGGATTTACTTATTTATATAAAGACAAGTTTTCTTTTTGACTAAGTCTTAATTACCATAACGATTTTCGACAAGTTTTGAGCTTTACTATGACTTGTCTATCGAAGTACTAGGTGACGTACCTATCTTTCAATAAAGGCTATTAAGTGTTAATATCATTTAACAGTTTGCAGAAAGCTAACAATGAAATATTTTCAATTAACGAAATTTTGACCCTCTCCTAAACAAGCGAATACAACAAATAGTCCTACTAAATCCCTAATCCAACTATTAGCCAACACAATTGTTTGTTATCGTATTATTAAATTACTGTATAAATTTATACAGAACACGGTAGTGTTGGGACAATGCGCGCGATGTCTCGATATGAACGAAATATGCTAAATTCAATAACGCTCACGACCTACAACTGGCTAGGGTTGGCGAATATATCTTCTATGTTTTAAATATAATCACTTTATTGCTTACCAAAATCGTAAAATACGTATATTTGCACTTACTTTTGCCTTATATATTTTTTTTAACATTCTGTGTGGTGCGATATGTACAACGTTAATTTTTTTAAATACTTAACTGCATTTTAGGGCTTTCAATAAAAATATGGCTTGGTAACGGTTTCAGCAAGCGCTTAATAAATTCAAGAGTGTTAACTAAGGCTTTACCAACACTATGACAATTCAACTTCCTACATTTATCTACTACTGTATACCAATATTTGCACCGGAAATATAATTATTTTCAATTTATATTTTTTGTCTACTTTCAAGTTTTTTTTATTACCAGATTTAGATAAAAACGCAACTGATGAAAAGTAACAACCCTACCGTTACCGATGTGCGATAGCACAGGTCACGCAGTGATTTACCGTGCCGAAGATTATTTATCAGCGTATGCGCCGCCGCCGCCTCACACACTGCCATTAGCGTTGCAAACATACGAGTATCGTACACATTACGATACTGTATGGGCTTTAATACAAATCTTGACTCAATTTTTATAAATCTGAGTCCTTACACGATGATAGGCGTAGGTACAGAAAAGGATACAGGGTACAAAGGGTTTCCTTTCTGATCCAAGAAAGCTAACATCATAAGCAATTAAAATAAAATCCTCATTCCCGAACTTGGACTCTCCATCAAAACAGACACTTATCTGAAGAATCTCCTAACATTGCTTACCAGAATCAAGTAGATAGCTACACAATTTATGTACCCTACCATTTATTAAAACATTCGCAAGGACGTGATTAAAATGTAGCGCCCTTGCAGCGTTAATTTGACAAATAGGAGTTCAACTGTCGAGCATTGAGGATCCTTCGAATCTCCGCCCACAAGGAGACGATTTGTTTATGGCGATAACAGAGTCGAGATTTGATAGAAGTGACAATGATATTAAAATTGGAGTAATGGGTTATTTTGGTATATTAAAGTTAGTGACCATAATTAAAGATAGTTCGTTCAGAAAATTATGCCTATAGAGTGTTATCAAATTATAAATATGTAGAACAAATTAAATAATAGTGTTATTTAATATACAGAGTGTAAATTATCTTTTAAATAAATTAGAAATAAATATATAGTATGAGATAGTTATCAGAAAAAGGCTTACTAGATACTCTTACGATTGTGAAGGCACGCTAGATAGTGTGAATTCAAGTGGTTCCGGAGACAGTTGAATTTATAAACTATGGCGTTTGTAAAGTCATAAGGAAATATCCATGCAAGAAAATGTAATTAGCTCTACAGACTGTCACCCGTATTCTGAAAGGCTGATCAAAATATCAATTCGAGCTTCTGAAACATCATCAAAGATAAAATTTACTAATCAATTTCATTAGACATTCGAATGGCATTTGACATAAGATTTTGCAGATTCTTTTTTAGATTTGTCGTAAGCTTTGGTAACTGATCCGATGATCAAATCAAAGTGCCTAATCATGCTTTCAGCAACTTAATATTACTTGAAAAAAGATTTGATATACAATTAGTTCATTTTTGCGCCTTTTATCAGCCTTTCAGTGAACGGGCGGATATTTTTTTTTTCTTTTTAATTACTGTAAGAATTGATTCAACAGTCCTAAAAATTTACAAATTATGCTTGATTATATTCCTACGTTATTTAAGATTATATTTTAGTTGACCATGATCATAGAACTTGTTGCATTTTTAGAAATTTATTACAAATTAAGTTAAGGAACATCGAGTCCGTGCAATCCATGTAATGTAGAAAATGTTAAAACTTTGAAACAATAAATAACTTGTTTTTAGTAGTACTATGCAACAAATAAGTGTACAATAAAATTGTACATAACAGTAGACCTTTTGTCGCCTGCCATTAAAACATAAAATTCTTGGAGTGTTGTCGAGGACCTCGTTAATGATGGGCGGGCACCACCGGCTGGGATTTACTAATAGCGAGTCGCTTTAAGGTTCATATCGCTATTTTGTACATACGTATATTCACACTGAACATACTAAAAAAAGTTAAAACTACCATGAAAGGTGGGTTCAGGCATATTAAAAAATGTATTAGACATTTTACGTAGTTTTCTGTAAATCTTATTTATTTGTCTATAACTTTTTACGACTTAGTACGTATATATATAATGTTGGAATGGAACTTTCCTTTTTTTTCCTTGCAAAAACTTATCCACCAAGGTGCAATCAAGTGGGTACGTCGAAGGTGTACTGAAAGCATAGTACGGTATGCCTGGTGCGGCGCCTTAACCACAGCAGCGTAGTGACAGATCTAACATGATAGCTGTTAGATCTGTCACTGCGCTGCTATGGTTAAGGCGCCTCACCAGGCAAATAGTGGCTACTGTCTGCATTAACTGTAAGTTTAGTGTGGGAAAGAAAACTGTTAAGAATAAACACATTTTTAAGATAGTGGAAGTTGTTTAATAGAAGTAATTTTAATTGCAAGCATTAGAGGTACCTTCCCTCCTTCTCGGTATAAATAAATTTTAAGGTCATTCTTTCACTTGGCCCAAAAGTACAAAAGATTTCTTTGCTATGATTCCGCCTTAAGCCATTTGTTCTGTTGTCGTGACTCCAAACACGTTATCAAAACCGCTGCAATCAGAACAAACATATCCCTTAACAGGCCGCCTGGAGTGCCATGGAGGCGTGTCGTTCCGCCCTCTGAACGCAGCACAAATTATACCCTGCTTGTTCAACAGTACCACCTTTTACTTCATCGTATATTTGTTCAATAAAAACATTATAGTGTGCACCTTTGCCTTCAGTGACTGTTTGTTTATAATCAATATTATTTTTGCTTTTGCCAGGATTGTTTGAATCAGTTGGAGGTACAGTCTGAATAGCAGTCAATAAAAGTCTTTGAAAATTTCTTTGTTTTGTGTTGGATTTAGTAACGGTCTTTGTATATTTTATAAGAGTCATTTTATTGCGGTTCCATAAAAGATAAGTTGCTATACGCTGCAGCAATCTATTTATGAAATTTGATATTGCTCATATATAGCAAATGAGACCTTTCGACTTAATTTACATGTTACATCAATTTGTACAATACGCTGTATACCTATAACTTATTACTGATTGTAACTGTAACAGGCTGTAAACAAATAGTTACTTCTATACTGTCATGAGTTATAAAATACATATAAATAACGACCTAAATACCAAAATACAATCCATACACGACGAGTATTCTTTACAACTCAATTAAATGTTTGACAACTACTGTTAGTACGTACAACAACTGTGACTTCTCTACGCCTGGACAAATAGTAGTAACCCAAGAAATCATCGTGAAGAAAGACAAGAAAACAACAACACTAAACGTGACTTAGTTTACTGCCTTTACTTAGTTACTGGGACGCTCCAAGTGCTCCAGTAACTAACTCAATACAATCTTAAGATCAACATCGAATTTTATCAATAAATTGAAGATATATATGGGCTGGGGAGTAAGGTCATCAGAGTATCATAAAAGGGTATGGGATATAATATTATAGTGTCTGATTCCCATATTATAGTCGATTCCACTACGTATGGCAAAGCACTCAAACACATGGCTTAGCTGATTCAAAATCAGACTGCGGCAAATTTGCACCACCAAATAAATGTCTTATTATTGCACTATTCAAGCATTTTTCTTCACCCACTTAAGTTCCTACTGAAAGAAAATGTGCACGACATTCCAACTAGAAGATGATGGAGTACAGACTTAATTTGAAGCAAAATAGTAAAGAGGCCATTGTTAACGATACGCTAGCGTGGGCTAAAGAATCTAGAATATAAGACAGTGACATCAACGAGTATAAAATGGTCTATTTCTTACTGTTGGTTTTAGTGTTTTAGAATTTATGGTTGAAATTTCCAAGCTAAGATTTTCTATTGTAATTGTTACAAAAATAATGAAGAAACTCTTTTAATTTATAAGGAACTATTTTCATTCAAATGATGTATTAGAAACAAAATAGCAAATGTTTCTTTCAACATAAACTGTTGCAAGAAATAAGTATTTAATCGTCCTAACTAATATTATAAATGCGTATGTGAGATTGTTTCATACAGAATAATCGCATATGTACACGTTATCAGGAGCATGGAAAAAGACAATAGGGTGCCAGAGCAAAAGCTTGAAATACTTAAGAAAATAATTCTTAATTCCTACCAAAACTATAGATATGATGAATTTTTATCACTAAACTCGATAAATGCTTGGTCTCTTATACGATTTTTCCTCTATTTCACCCCCTTCCATTTTATTTTCGCAATAAAAAGTAGTCTATTACCTTCTGTCTAGTCTACATCAACATCAATCTATCTCTATATCAAAATTCATAAAAAATGGTTAAGCGGTTGAGGTGTGCAAAAAGGTACCAGACAGATTACTTTCGATGTAACGTTAATTAATTATGTAATAATGTTACGCTGTCTTGAATATATAAAATCTACTTCGATAGGTATTCTTAAACTGATAGTACGAAGTGTTGTTTTTCATAACATCGCGCGGGTCGTATAGCGGCGTAATGGCCGAGTCACTGCCAAAATAAATGTTGCTTAATACGCCGAAACTTTTGAAATATGTCGCCTTTAAATGTGCCGTTGAAAGCGCCATAATTTTCCCCTTTATGTCCCAAGTTGCGTCGCTTTTTGTATGGCGTATCTTTTTATTGTTTAGCATTTTCTCGACGTCTTTTGTTGTTTAATGTCGCTACTATAATGTTTATCATAGTTGATGTTGTAGTGATTATATACATGATATTTATTAAGGGTGTTTAAAGGGGGAATGCCTTTCTTCTATACAAAACATTACCGAACAAAAACGAATGTTTCGGCATTGTTCAGCCAAATTGTACCTATACAAATCTAATACTAGCCAGTTTAAAACATTTTCTAAAATATACATTACTAGCAGCGCCTCGCAGTTTCACCCGCGAAGTCCTGATCATGTGGGAATATTGGGATAAAAAGTAGTATATGCGTTAATCCAGGTCTCCAGTTATCTACATACCAAGTTTCATTGCAATTGGTTCAGTTGTTTTTTTACCTGAAAGAGTAACAAACATCCATCCATCCATCCCTCCACTCCACTATAAAATTTATAATATTAGTGGGATTTATGTCAACAAAAAATCTTTTTAATAAAAAATTAAACCGACGAAAAGAACTAAAAAGCAAAAAATAAATAAACCTTAAGTATTGAGCTTATTTACATAAACTATCTAATTTTATATAAACTTATTTTGAGTCGGCGCCAAACAACAAACTGATTAATTATCAAAATTTTATTTGGCACCGACTCAAAATAAGTTTAAAAATGATGATGATTTCTAAACGCAATACCTGATAAAGTTATTAAAAGTAAACAGAAACACTATTCGTTCCTACAATTTTCGAGGGTTTCTCTCAATTTTTTCAGGATCCCATCATCAGAACCTGACTTCCTTGACATGGGACTACCCTTGAGGTATACCCTATCTAACAAAAAAAGAATAATCAAAATCGGTTCATAAATAACGGAGTGAGGGCTGAAAAAGTAAACAGAAACACTATTCGTTCCTACAATTTTCGAGGGTTTTTCTCAATTTTTTCAGGATCCCATCATCAGATCCTGACTTCCTTGACATGAGACCACCTTTGAGGTGCCTATCTAACAAAAAAAGAATAATCAAAATCGGTTCATAAATAACGGAGTGAGGGCTGAACAGACATAAAAAAAAAAAAAAAAGAATATTATACGGTCGAATTGAGAACCTCCTTTTTTTTTTTGTCGGTTAAAAAAGCATTTAAATATTGTATTCATCATTAAAACAACTTCTAATATAATATACCTAATCAAGAAACTGTGCAGGAAGAGAGATATTGGATTGGCACCGGGCCATAGCTAAGTACCATATTATTGACAAAGTACCCACACGTCAATAATATGGTACTTAGCTCTGGCCCAAACTAAACTAGGGATTCTTGATCATTTCATTGCATGCTTGTGGCCATAATCAGGCCTGTATTAAATAATGTACTACTACTAATTAAGACGTTACGTCCCATCCGTGTAATATCTAGATAGTAATTAACACAGTGTATGTTTCCACTAATTTTTAAATGTACACAACAACAAAGTCCAAGTGCAAGTGCAAAACAATACGAGCATCTTATATGAAAGCCATTTTAAGTCCATATTCAAAAAGCCAAGCCGTTGAATATCATAAAAATAAATCAATCATAAAAATAGGTCATTTAAGTCGCAAACATAAAACCATGGATCAAAAGCATGTGATTCGTGCAGCCTACTACGTTACGTTTTCTATTCAGGAAATTATTTGATTTTAATTAATAATGCGATGCATATATTATTTTAATTAGATTTACGATACATATTATCTTTAATTAATAATTAATGATAACTGTAAACTAATTCGATAAAACTGTTTGAATGAATGTTACCCAGTCAAGTCAAATAGACGGATATCAAGTTAAATAACTCTTAGAATTATTTAACTATACCACATGTTTAATTCTAAATAAAATTTGGAACTATTGGTAGTTTTTTTCAATTTTAGGCATTTAACGGGCATTCTTCTTTGAATAAGGTTGAATGACTAACACGTAATAAGTTTATATTTTTTTTTTGCCTACAAAAACGATAGTGACTCTCGAATCAGTTTCTGTTTATTAACAGTACTGTAAAGACTTGTATGAAATGCCAATTCGTGATGCCATACTTATGACTATTTAATTAATATAAGCACACGTTAACAACTTTGCTATCGTTTACTTTTAAAGTTTTGTTTGGCTATTAAAAGTAATAATAAACAAATAATCGAAAGGAATCGAATTATTAAAGTCAATAACATGATAAGACATCATTTTATGAGGGCTATTAAAATAATTTATTGCAAACGGTTTTTCGGGTTAAAATGTTTGATCATCGACCGCGGGCTTATATGAACCAATGGTTGACCAGGGAACTGACTAAAGAGAAATAAAAGACTCGCATTTCGTCAATTTATACAATTTTAAAATAGATACGCAATTAATAACATTATTTGTTGAATATTTTTATGCCAACAACAACAGAGTCCATTATATTCTCCAATAAAACTCGGTTCGACTCAGTTGGAAAACTTCATGTCCATATAATACATGCAATGCTTTCTGCGGAGGCCATTTGAGCAATAGAGACATAGAGATAAGATATCTTCACGACTCGACTTAAGTGGGCTATTACAGATAGGGAATAGCGTATAACAGATACTGCATGTGCACCACTGATGGCCTATTTCCATACCTATTGAGGGCTCAATGGCTCCGTTTGATAACGTCAGCTTGTCTCCCTAACCCGTTTTCCATTTAAGCTCACTATTCCTTGGACTTGTTAGTTCAATCCATGTTTTCTGAACACGGTGCGACACTGTGTGTCTTGTTTCGAATTTTGGAGATACTCCTACGTAATACTTTGGTTAAAGGTAACAATGGGCTGCGGGAGATGAGTGTGTTTTCCTAACACTGATAGTTGGATGGTCTACTAAACATGCCTACACAAACATGTAATTTAAAAAATTTGAAAAATTGTTCTGCTCAATGACATGTGACAGTGTTTACTACTCAAATAAATCGAAGCAATAAAAAAACACTGTAAATATCTTCAAGCAAACAACAAACAAACAGAGGCGTAGGCACATACATATGTTTATCGCGATGACTATAATACATTTACAAAAAAAATCATTGTCCTTGTATTCAGAACTAAAATGACCGGAAAATCAAATTTACATTTGAAGTGGTAATAAACATATTGTTGGCTTTCTTTGATATAAAACTTAGCGTGATAGCGAATATCTACAGCATTTAAATTGAATCTGACATTAAAATGATCGTCGGTCGTCCTTGTTTTTTTATTTTTGTTTTATTCCATGATTTTAATACATAGCTGTGTACACTAGACCAGTGTTGACGCATTTTTGAGAAAAAAAAATTCAGAGCATGAGACCTACTGGTAGAGGAGCAAAATATTGTTCTAATGACGGGAAAAATAATTTGGAGTCGACAAAATGGAGAAGGGAGGAACTTGGTGAATTTTCAGGGGTTGAAAGTGGTATTTCACGGTTTTTCTCGATTTGCAACGAAAGTTGACCTTCTATCGAAAAAAGTAAAATGGTAAAGTTGTTGATAATTAAAAGATCTACAACTTTTGTATCTAAATTTTTTCCACAAAACCTCAAATTTTCCATTACACAGCGTATACTTATAAACCAAAATCGTTTATTACAATTGCCGTAGCTTCACATTATCGGACTACATCAAGCATCGCTATTACAAAATATCTTTCACGGGCGCCGACATTATCGTCGGCCCCCGAACAGTACAGGATAATATTATTGGATTTACGAGGTTCAGCTCCGGACCTATGATTTACGTCTTCCTCCGGCGATAAATTATAGCTTGATAGCCGGTACTATGGAGCGCGATCTTGTTCCGAATTGGTGGTCTGTTAGCTTTGAGATTGGCTTGCCCAACTTACAGATTCCCCAGAATGGTTGAATTATTAAAATAATTCTAGGTAGTTTTGAAGATATTATTTTCAGGTCAGCAGTTGCTTGTGAACTCTGGCAGTTGTCTTCCATATTTGCTCTTGATAAATGTACCCGAGGTCGTATTTTGAGGAGAATAATTACTGTAGATCATAGTATGTCTACTTTGAGTAAAGTTTAAATGAACTATAAGTTAAAAGGTGTTTTTATTCTTATAGAGTGTATTTGTTTTGTATCTGTTGGAATATTTCATAAAATCGATAAGTATTATTTAAAACTCTAAGTAATCTGTTTAAACCATTCCAAAACAATGAGACATAATGGATTAAACCTAGTTCTTTTGCTAGTTCTTATTTTGTAACAATCGAGAAAAAGACTACTTCTTAAGTTCTTACAGCTCAAAAGTGTAAAGATAGAGAGACACCGAAAAAATAAAATAAAAAAAAGAAAATGCAAAAAATATAAAAATAATGTCCACGTATAGTTAGGGTAGGGTACATTGTACATTAAATAACAGAAAAATGAATAATTTAATGATTTTAGTTTTTAAACATAATATACTGAATAAAATTAAAAAAATGTGTGTATCAGCTCCGACGCACGACTGGAGTTTACAATTTACTGGAGTATTTACACATATATATAACATAAAGGTATACACATATCTACTTACATGCGTCGAGAATAAGGAGTAAACTCCAATAAAGCATAAAAAGCACAATAAAGCGTTACGCTGCCCTCCGATCACTAAATTTTACTCTTCATATTTTTTTCATACCGGGCGCCTTATATGCAAATCGATTCTTAAGGAGTAAACTCCAGTAAGTCAAGTTATGACGTACAATTTAAAGTTGGCAATATGGAGATTTGAGATTAACCATTAATATATTCCGTGAGGATCAATAATGCATTACAAGTACTCAATCTTAAAATCTCCCAAACGAGTTCAAGCCAGACCTAAAGTATTTTAGAGTACGTAAGAGATTGAATGCTATAATAAATTATGCCATTTAAGAACACTTAACACTAATCCACTTAAGACAGACCTAACCACACAACCAGACTATCGAATGCAGTATTTACGAGTAAATCCGGGCACAATGCTATCGGGATCTGTTCTCCCTGGCCCGAACAAAGACCATTCATCCGCCGATGCGGCAACAAGATTATCATATTTAATGGCCACACACATTATTTATGCCACGCCGCTGGGATGTAAATTTACATTCAGTTACGCCTATAGATCTCAATATGGGTGGACTGATAGCGGGGTTGCAACACTCGATTGAAAAATACACACCAAGGTAAAAGAGACTTCTTCACGATCAATTTTATCATAACCCATTATAATAATGATATAATGTCTTGGGTTATATTAACAGCGCTATTTAGACCCAAACTAAGCATAGGTTGTTCTTTGGCTTTTAGATTAAAATAACCCAGATTAATGGAATTTCACATACGAGATACACGCTTGATTATATTCCTGAAGGGGTAGGCCAAGGCGTGTAACCAAGCAATGTAACCAACGAGTTCAAAATCAAAATCAAAACCATTTATTTCAATTAAACCAATAACAGGTATTTTTGAATTGTCAGGAGTAGGAGTCAGTCAGACTAAGTCAGTTCTGAAGGTTGTTGCCTGTTCCAATACGTAGATCCTATGGAGAAGAACAGGCAAGAAACTCCAAGGACACACTTTTTCAAAATGCTTTTTACAAATTTTTGGTTACGTTGCTTATAAGTGTAAATGAAATGTGAGGACAATGTAACGTACCTATTATTCCAAACTATAAATAGACGCGCTCATTACTACTATACATATTTAAGTAATAGCAGTCCGGAGATGACCAGCCCCGACCAACGTTGTAAAAAAATGCTGAAAAAGAGTGTCCTTGGAGTTTCTTGCCTGTTCTTCTCCACAGGATCTACTTATTGGAACAAGCAACTAGCCTTACGACAGACTTAGTCTGACTGACTACTGCTCTTGACAATTCAATAATACCTATAATGCGTTTAATTGAAATAAATGAATTTGATTTGATTTTCGTAATAAACACCCACATTTTGACAACTATAATTTGGGCCAAGCCTATTGACGTTAACCGGGCACTTTGGGATTTAAAGAAGGGAAGGTAGTAAATTGAAAGGGAGAGGTAGGTACGAAGATCAGGCAACGGTAGGAATGGGTAATATTTAGTAATAAGTTAGGTTCGCATACCTGTAACTGGATCCGGCTGTTACCAGGAATTCTGAGTATTCTGACATATTCATGCATTCAAATATTTAATCCGAGTGGGAATGCAACCCGAGACCTTATAATAATGCACCCGAATGCTCTACCGCTACGGCACAAAGGTTGTCAAATTATTTATCAAATCATCAAATTCTATTAACGTATTGCAAATTTTAAAACACTTAGGTAAACCAACGGCTGCATACATAAAAAAATACAATTTGAATAAAAAAATACGTTGGCTTTGGAAGGCAAGCTTCTGTAGATCAAATAATGTGTTAATGGACTAAAATTTAACAAGATAAAACTGTAAAACTTAACTTACAAGTAAAGTATCATCTGCCTATCCATACTTAGTATTAGAATTATCGTCAAAATTTTCACGATTTTATTAGTTCATAGGTAAATTAATCATAATTACCTTTAGAGAAAAACAAACATTAGAAATAGTAGTTTAAAAAGAATTATTGGTAAAATTTCAATGTAATTTTGATCGAATCAATACTAAATGACCTTGCGGTATACTGACAACATCCAGTAACTACTTTGCAAAAGGAATACATTCATCTAATTACTGCATTATACTGCTTCTGATCGTAAGTTTATTAATTTATTACAGTAATTAGATTCGTTAACCAAAATTAGCTGAAGAGAAATTCTTGTGAATCATGTTTTATTCCACCGTAAATTTTGTTGTTAATGTATTGACATATTTATTTATAGCTATATTATCGTGATTTCAAACATGTTCAATACATAAATCTGGTGCGCAAAAAGTAGTTAAGGTCTAGGCACAATTTATAGTTTTATAACAGGTTTAAGTGTAGGTAGTAATTACTTGATCGATATTACTTTAAAATTCATATTTTATTCATAGAGCCGTGCAAGCGCGTTCATACACATATTTACATATTCATTTAATAAAGGTGTGTTTGTGAATTTAAAGTGAATATTAATTCTTTGTTTGAAAGACATTCTGCATGAAGGCAGTATTTATTAAAAATATTCGTTTGCAGTCAGGTGTGCATTTTGGAAAAATGTCCTGATGATGTGACCTGGCCTGGCGCGTCAATGTTGTTGTAACTGTCATAATTTCTTAATTCGTAGGCGTAAAAATGAAAACAAAATTAAAACCCATGACGTTTTCTTTTGTGCCTTTGGAGTTTATTTTATTTTATGTGATTTTTTATTTGAAGTAGATGACTTGCATTGAATAAGTCAGACTTGACATAACATGACAAGCTGACAAAACTTAAACTTACAGACCATTGTTATACCGACAACAATAAGCGGTTCTACTTTTATAATAATTTACAACGCAGTCATTGTAACTTATTATAAAAGTAGAGGAAAACCCAGTGATTTTCCTCTACTATTCAACATTTTGTCACAACATGGACATAGCATGACATAGGTTCTAGCGTTTCTTTATTATTCAGCAATTGGGTTCACTTTTCAACTGCCTTTGATATACTTAAGTACCTGTGATAAAAATGTTAAAAGGGCCTTATTATTGAACATCTGGTCTATCGCTGTTGATCCTACCTAGTTATATTTTACTTCAAGTATGACCACATAATATGACTCATCTCCTTAATGGTTATCATACCAACTCTTTAAATCCCTCACGTACAATTTATACAGAGGCAGGCGTTAACACTTCTTATAAAATTGATATTGATCTAGATGGTTCGATAAACGGAGTCAATGATTTACATCGTATAATATCTGTTTAAGCCATTGACAATGATGTATTGATTAAACCCATGCGTAGGTTTCTTGTCACGTTCTGTAGTTTAAAGTACTTGCTACTTTATCTGATGAATCGTTAAGATTATGTTGCAGGGATATTTTTCCAGTAAGCATTCTGATTTACGCAGGACATAAAAGTTTCTACAAATTGTGACATCTCAGTTGAGGTATTTTATCAGACGTACAAACGACATACTCGTAAGTGCAAACTAGAAAGGAAGTAGGTAAGTCAGATAAACAATTCAGGAGGTAATAGAATTGGCACGCCACAAATTCAAACTTAGCGGTGTAATCCAGATATGCCGACAGGATTTAAGTACCTGTTAACAGAAGGATATCTCACCGGAGATTAATCGCGTATTACAGGTATTACAGGCGTTTAAAACAACCTTACGGTCTTCTTTTAGTGGTATAAAAATGGTACCTACTTTATAACCACAAAGCAAGGAGAAGCTTGCTAATATATTTTAAAACCATAACTTGTTACCGTTGATCTGTCAGATAAAGCATTGATTAATATTAATAAATCAATCAATCGAGCACCTGTACAGCTATTAATAAACAATAATTTAATCGGTTCGCGTCCATCGATCAAGGCATTCTCTTTCCATATTCATGCATTCCATTTCCATAACAAGGTGTTTCTGTTGGGAAACGAGTACATACATATTGATATTGAATGATTTTCTTCTGTGAGTGCAACCTTTATTGATGTATTGCTTTTAGTTTTTAGTCAAACCCGTTACGTTTATGTAATCTCTATTCACATAGCTACGTCAAATCCCTGATGAACATAATTATTATAATAAACAACATAATTATGGTATAATTACCATTAAATGTTATGCCATAATTATGTTCATCACAGTTTTATTAGTATGTGATAATTCACATACTAGTAAAACTGTAAAGTTGTGGAAAAATAGGGTGTTTTTCTCTTTTTGTTTTTTTCTTTCTGTAATTTTTATGGATAAAAAATTTACCCTTTAATAATGGGAGAATAAAATGAAGTAAACAAAAAAACAACTAATTGCAAAGTTTTTTGGGCACTCCAAAAGTTCAAAACCATTACCAAATTTGTTAGTTCACTTGCCAGGAAATTTGAGAGCAACTTTTTTCCTGTGAAGTAAGTATCTAAGTGAATGGCTGGTGCGGACGGACTGCTTCTTGGTAATATTTGTACACCGTATCCCAACAACCTTCTTCATTAAAATCTCGAAAAAGTGTAAGAATTCATGAATTTAATTGTTATTAAGTATACCATAAAAATACTTATATCATTAAAAAACTTTATATTTACGAGTTTCAAATTTAATGTAAGTTCTCAGTTCAACAGCATTTTTATGTGTTTAACTGTGGAGTTTTTTTTATTATTTTAACATTTTCTTTATATATTCATAATAGTTCTTGAAATAAAAAAAAACCAAGGAAGGAATAGCTAATGAAATATTCAGATAAAAGTACAGTGACAAAATTTAGATGCTTAGGAGCTTGTTAATAACTAACAGCGCCTCGCGGTTTTACCCGCGTAAGTCCCGATTCCGTGGGAATGTCGGGATAAAAAGTAGCCTATGCGGTTATCCAGGTCTTCAGCTATCTACATACCAAGTTTCATCGCTATCGGTCCAGTAGTTTTTGTATGAAAACATTACAAACATACACACAAATGTTTATTCTTGATAATATTAGTTTAGATGTTTTTTTTTCACAATACAATGTTTACAATATTGATATTTAAATACTTATAAATTACAATCAAAATATTTATCGGATCCTGCAAATAAAATCACAGCAATATATTACAGTAGAACACTTCGCAAACCTAATACACTAAGACTTCACATATTAACAGAGCTCGAACTGCAATCGAAACGGATAGCAAAAGCAGATGGCATTACGTGAGTTTAGTCATCGATATAGCTCTTATAAATCGACTATAAATCCAATCTCTGCGTGGGCCCATGACTGCCCACAGAAAACTTTATTGAATTCCAAGAATCAATCAATTCTAAACTCTGTGTGAAAGAAGTAGAGCTGTGTATTAACTGTGACATCTCACATGCAGTTTGTCGATTCACTATTGTTTCTCGATTTGAGCCAAACATTACTTTTTATCGTTTTGAAGTGGTATCGGGATATTCTTTTGAGTTTCATTTCTGCTGTTTTTATTGATTTTCAGTTATATTCCCGTGGTTATAAATTGTGTATTATGATATTGGATCGTAAAATCTGCAATTTTTTAACGCAACGTCTAATATCCCGTCAGTTTTATGAATCCACAGAAAGTTTTTTTAAGTTACTTTTTATTTTCCTTTATGGTAATATTATGCGGCCACATTAATAACGAATTTACACATGGTTGGGATTAACTGTCATAATATTCTTCAGATATTTTTAGTACTTATACAATACTATTAATTTTATACCAATCATTTATAAAATTATATGAAAATTAAGTACTAATTAAGTTTACCACCCACCCACCGATATTTGAACAGTAGAGGTGTCACGCGCCTTACCAATGTTACCATTCGCCTGCAAGCGTTGCCATCTAATAAAACTTGCTCCCTTCATAACTTACAGTAGATAATAAATTTCTTCACCCAATCAACTGGTCAGCGTGTTAATAATAGTTATCCTACAGCATAGCACCGTCGCTTGATCATCTATCGTTAGGATCTATGGCCAATAATTGCTGGCTGTGTCGCTGAAGGCAATGAGTCATTAAATTATGATGGTCTGTTAGATTGTATTGAACGGTGTCTTATTGAGCTATAATAATTTATGGTGGTCTTTTTTTAATTTATTAGGTATAAGGTTTTTATTAGGTACTTAAATGGCTGGTAAAGCTAAAACATAAATGCCGACTGTAATGCATATTCAATGATTTTGTACGCCTAAGGATTAAAAAATTATGTACTAAATACAGTGGTGGTAAATGTAGTATAGACCAATGCTGACAGAAAACATTCGAACCGAGTGAATTAAAACGAAATATAGATTTAAATTAAAATATTTAATAAGTACTTTCATGAAGGGAAACAGGGTTGGTAACGTAATAAGTACGGTCATGGTAGTTCCATTGAGGGAAACAAGATTGGCAACACGCGTCTGTTGCCGCTGGTGTTGCCAGTTTTTTAGCAATAATAACTGTTTCCCAAAAGGCGGGTTGTTTGTTACTTTGTACATTTAATAATATGAAAAAACCGTGCTCTGTCCGAACTCTTTTATTTATTCTCCCAGGTACGGAAGTAGTTAAGGCTAATGCTATTCACATTCGTTATATTGAGACTCTACACAAAGATCAACAACAGGGATCAACGAATATCGGTGAAAGATAAGTGTCTTGAAACCCGCACCGAATTTAATCAGTAGTATGTTGCACAAGTTAGAAATATTATAAAACAAGCTTGTGCTCGCGCAAATGTTATTTCTTCATTACCCGGGAACAGTACTTTTTCTCTAGATGAAACATATCGTACTACTATGTACGTTTCTGTACCCCTGCCAAAGTGTATACAACATTTTAAGATTATCGGATGAGTAGTTAAGGCATGACAGCGTAACAAACAAACAAACACATAAACACTTTCTCATTTATAATATTAGTTAGGATTTAGGTTTCCTTAGCAAAGTGGGAGACAAAGGAGCAAAAATAGGTGAAGTCATGAAAATACAAAAGATGAGGACCAAATTATGGAAAGGGAAATAAAATAAAATATTAATATGTAAAAGGAAAGGGCACAACAGATTACTTACAGTACATGTCCTAAGAGAACTTTTTTCGAATCCAACAATATTTATTACAGATCTAGTTGACAGAAGGTCCTGCATTCCTCGTCAGATAAGGCATCTAAACTATTAAACATGATATTACGCTTAGTTTTGCCAAAGACTACACTTCCAGTGGAGCTGATGGGCGGATAGTTCATAGTCAAGACCAAGTATATTAGCATTGACACCATGAAGATTAAGTAAGTTGTGACTTTTTTTTATCAGAGACTTATTTAATGACTGGCCTGTTACATATCCTTGTATCACTAAACACTTCACGGTACCCGCTACGTCACCGACCCCTTCTAAAATTATAGTAAAATATTGCACAAAAGTACCCACTGATATTCACACAAATCATTGCTACAGAACCGCGCATTACCTTACAAAATATTACGTGAGAAACTGCTGTAGGTGCTATAACCGCAATCATATAACTGTAACACCATATAGAGTATGAAGTATCGACAGCAAATTCTTGAAGCTAGTAATTTCCAAATCGTAAACAACGTTTACTAAATACAGTGAGAACGATAGGGTTGGTATGCAGAAGATAAAATTAGTACCAAGTCGGTAAGTGAGTGATACCTGTTACAAATATTATGTACTTATCTGTATTTACTTTTTAGTTGACTGTATCCCTAAATAAATTAGCTATTAACTAATATCATATCATGTTATAGATATCATCCTCCGCGCCTTTTCCCAACTAAATTGGGGTCGGCTTTCAGTTTAACTAACTACGATACGGCCACACTTCGATGTTTTACGTTAAGCGACTGCCATCACACCTCCACAACCTAAGTATTAGGCGATATCGAAGTTCTGTTGTTAGACCAGGCTGTCGGACTTTTTACCACCCATCTTAAGACTGACCTGGCTAGTATAACTTAACCACGTAATGTGCTAACCTACTCGGTCACCACTTAGCCACGAGCCCCTCATCGTGTTACACATATTATATCCACAAAAATATAAAATTCAAAAATTCCATATCGAAATTAGATTGATATGATTTGTTTGAAAACGCAATATTTTATTGTTTGGGCAACGCTTTTTGCTGTGTTTGGATAATTAAATGAATATGTGAAATATGATCCTAAAATATTCGGGACTGTGTTTTGCCCGTTTAAATCTACTTAGTAAAATACTTTAAAGAAAATAATGACAATTATTGCACTAAAGTCCGACTAGCAATACGTGTACCATCTCTAATGACGTATCAGTGTTATTACACCCTGGAATGTGAAGTGGTGTTGAAAAAAAAATAGGGATTGTGATCAGTATCACAAGTAAGAATAGTTTGGAAATATGGATTGGAGCACTAGAGTCAGGGTTTTCTCGCTGAAAAGGAGTCGTAATAAGCACATAGATTCAAACAAGTATTTGTGAATTATGTTTTTCAAAGTGAATTAAGCGTGCACCGATCCCAAAGTATTCTCGAAGTATCTTCGACAAAAGACTGATAGGAAGCCAATACGACACCAAAGTTTCCTGAGTTTTAAAGTCTAAAGAACTTTTATTTTATAGATTTTATTAATGTATGTTTAATACTAGAATTATAAATTATAATTCATATTTGTAACCAATAAATGTTGCATGCAGAGAATCTGCAAAACATGTTGAACACTATTTAATTTCACTAACATCATTGTACTACACCGTGTTTCAAGCAATAAATGATTTATTATTATATAATATATTATTATTTTTTAACACACACACACAGCTGAAATACTAGTTTCTTTCAATAGCTTAACAGAAGTCTGTATTATATTATGACCTAATTTTAAAACAAAAACATGTCACAATCCTGAAATCCAAAATAGGTCAAACAATCGTTTCTTTCATTTAGCCATCTGACAGTAACCATAGTTTCTACAGTGATTGTAGTTGATGAAGATCAGCATGGATTAAACACGGTCAAGACTATATTCGATCAATATCAACGTCTCACGGTGCTCAAGGTTAGAAGGATTAAAGCGCAATCTTGATGAGAATGGGGGACTATTGAAGTCTGAATTATCACAGTTCCATTTTTAAAGTTTTAAGTGTGTGTCGATCTATAATTTTAAATTATAATCATTATTTTTTTAATTAACTGGTGATCAATTTTATAAAATAAAGATATTGAATTTGGAAATGGTCATTTGTGGTTTAAAAATAATTGACGATTGATACGCCAAAAATGTTTAACGATAAATTATGTTTTACAAGATCTTTTATACATTATGTAACAGGAAACTGGTACAAACTATAGGTGGCAGCACTAATCGACACGAGAGCCATAGAGTGGTGTAAAAAAGGAACTTCTATGAACTGTTTTCGTGTTGCCGTCAATACTTAAATTATATTTAAATCGTTTTTATTATTATTAGAATTAAAATTATAAAATATGGATTTTTGCCAAATAGAAAATGATGGTCAGCGTGGCTAGAATATGACAAAGGCCAAAAACTATTCGAATCCAGGTATGTCTTAAAAGTAGAAGAAACAGGTTTCATGAAAATGCAGTAATAACTTACTAAATTGTAGCTGAAACGAAAACTTCTAACGTTTATGACGTCAAAATAACTGTAAAGTGTTTTCTGAACTCGGTTTTCACGTAAATTAAATTTTTTCGAGGTAATGTTTACTTACAGTTTTGTTTGTATTGAATAGCACTACTACATACAAAACTTAGCTATTTTTACTAATATCATTATTAATAGTAATTTCTTAATGTTTTTAAAACTCATACTTACATATGTTTATTACTGCATTTATTCACTTATGTCATTTATCACATAACCATGGAAACTAAGTACTATCCGTTTGAAAGTAATAGAATTTTATACCATTTGACTTATTTTTATTTTACTTAGAAGTGTATGGTCATCCAGAAATGCAACAATACATTTTCATTTAGTTAAATGTTATTTTCCACTTCTTTGATTATTTATTAACGTGAAGTGCCAATGTCAAGTATTGTTCACGTTAAGGATTGGGATTTGCGCCACCAGGTGGCAGAGCCATCGTTGTGCACGTTCTCTACATCCAATATTTAAAAGTTTATAAAATTCAATTGACTGGAACGCAAAACAATCTTCAGTAGGTTGTATAATAAAACCAGTATTACTTAACACATAATATACAACGTATCTTAGAAGGCTGAGATTTCACGGATACAGCCAGTTTGAGTTACAGGTATTCGACCTTGACTTGCTCGAGCTATAGCTTGCACTCCCCAATCCATCCCAAGGACTTTCCTTAGCTTTTTACCTAACTCCCAATACTTTTATCTTCTCAGTGCCCAGTTGTCTGCAATAGGCAAGTGAGGCATAATGAACAAATTATAGTTAGCAAAATGTAGATGTATAATTTCTGCCTCTGCTTACCCCTTTGGGGATACAAGCGTGAGTGTATGCATGCATTACATAATACATACGTAAATGCACATAATAGTAAAAAATGGCATACGTTGTTTGGGCTAACAATCACATCTTGACCCAAATATGTACATATACCTATTCTAAGGTATACAAAAAGCCATGTCTATAGTAAGACCAGCAACAGTCAGACGCAGTGAAAGTACGGTCATAAAATAAATCATACGCTAACACAATGAGCAGTTAACCGCGAGATTGCCGCTTCATTTGACTTATTCATGGTTGGACGGTCGGCAAAATAGGCAAAAAGTACTCGTATTAATTCATCATTGTTCGGTTTTATTTTTTTCTAGTATTGGGTATTTGGTTATACAGTAAAAAAAGTATCGTAGTATTTACACATACGTGTAATATAGGTATGAAGTATGTGTATGTACCGCCTTAATATCTATTCCTCCAGCTTTCACTACTAACCACAATTTCAGTATTTGTGCTGAACATATATTAACCATAATAATGTTTACTGTACCATAAAGTCCACTGGTTTCGCATAAGGAATTGACTAGGACAAAGACGCCTTTTATGACATTATTATATTATTTAAAATTCCGGCTCTTGTCGGAGTAGTAACTACTTCTGTTTTCTGTTATCCTTTTTCCACATTCTGTGAACACTGTCTGATGTTCCTCCAACGAAATAGAAAGACTATTTTAAGCAGACTAGGTGATCATAACTGTTGAAGAGCGGTACAATGGTTTATGTTAGAAAGTTGTATACCTATACATATATGTATGTACTAGCTGTTGCCCGCGAAATTGTGCTGAAACCTATCCCACTCGAACTATACATTTTCCGGGATAAAAAGTGTAGACTATCTCTGTGGCAAATTTTATCCAGATCCGTTCAGCCGTGTTTGCGTAAGAGTAACAAACATCCATCCATCCATCAGTCCATTCTCACAAACATTTGTCTTTATTATATTAGTTAGATAAATTAGTGCGAGAACCGTGATGCCACGATGCAGGATTAACAGTTACGTAGTTCGGCAGGTTTTTCGCTAGACGGTGCTAGAGTATGTGGCGACATGCCACAATCTTACTAGTTTCCAAAGTTCTCCTTCACTTATATTCTTTTTTATTACACAAGCAGCTTTGAAATAAGCAATCTGTAACGTGACTTATGTTACGTGATGAGTATTATAAACGCATATATTTATGTATTTGACGACCTAGTCTCATCTTTTTGAAATTAAATAAAAAAACGAGTGAAAATGGAACGATCACTTATAAAAGCCTTACACAAGTAGTACTTAATATTCATATACATTTGATTGCTAAGTTACAGCGACAAACCCCCACATTACACGTCACATATAACCACTTTACATACATAAATAAATTACACACATTTACCTTAAGTGGTTCTAATAACTGTTCCTATTCAATCGTGAACATTAGATAATAATACAAATATGACTTCAAAGTAGGGTAACTATACCATTTATCATAAATACTTCGTTTTAATAAACCACTGAACAAAACTATAACAGGTTATAATATTTTTAAATATAATACTTTAATGGATAATTAATACCCGCCGCCTTAACACAATTTAAAAATTATGAATTTCCTGTTATATATCTCTTTTTAAAATTTGAATTACGTTATCCAAACTGATAACAATCTGAGAATATATTTATTTATATGCATATTTATCATATCAAGAATTATGACTGAACATATTACAAAACTAACAGGATGTTTTCAAATTAATTATCGTCGTATTAAAAACGGTAATCTGATAATTAATTTTGAATAATTTTGGATCCATTTTTACGTTCCATTCGATGCAAATAATATTAAATTTATAGGTAGCTTTTCTAAACCTTATTCTGGAACTGATTTGTTAAACCTCATTACGATGCACCCCAAATTGGCAACGACACTTTCGCTTTCTTTCGGAAGCCAGGTTCCAAATAACTTTTTGCTAAGATGAGAGTTCTGTTTTTGACCGCAACTGTGGAGAAACGGGCAGAGAACCAACAGATTATCGAGGATAAGGTCAAGCGTTTTTGGCCTGAAATATATTCGATATAGATATTCGATGTATTAAGATGTAATTTTAGTCGCTAACAATCTCACATGACTACTGTTTTATGACATAAATATAAATGAGACGTCGATCTGATCCTCATGTGCGGATCAGATCGATGTCTCATTTATTATGATGATCTGATCCTCATAAAATCGGAAATAAATTACGGTAATCACTTACGTTAAGTTTTGTTTTAGTGTTATTAAAGTTAACTTCGATTTGTCGCTTTAGTTTCAGGCGATGCATTGAGTGGTCGGTTCACCTTTGGATAAGGGGGTGCGCTTTATCAAACCCGGTCCTATACAAATTGGTCTTAAATTGGTCTTCCCCGGTACTAAAATCCTACTCACATTAGTTATTTTTTTAATATAGCTTTAATGTTATTTATAATAAATACAGGCACGGACAGCAGCAGGTGGCGTTACCTTAGTAAGAGTGCAGGTTTTTAACATTGTACAGTACAGTGAAGGCTTAATAGCTATAACATTGATACTTGTCAATGATTTATGATCGTAATGACGGAATGTGGCAATAACAATTATCTCGTGAGTTGTAATAGCAAGTAATTACATCCCTGTCCTGTGGATTGCAATTAGTTGGATATGAAAAATACTGCATAGGTACATGTAAACCTTTTTTGTATTGCACCTCATGTTTACAATAAGCTACCATATTGTATAAAAAAAATTAAAATCAACTACTTTTCAAGAGATGTCTTCAAAAACTGCTTATAGGTATTAGGTAATTTTGTCTAGCTTTAGTCAAGCATTCGTGTCACACAGAATTATTATTTCTTTAGCACGTTGTTATTTTATTAGCGTTTTATTATCATACGACATAACATTAAATTTCGAATGACTGAATACTAATTATTGTTGCCCTAAAATATTCATATTATAGTTTTTTATTTAACATAATAAGACATAATGTGATATTTTGAATGTAAACTTTTATAAATTTCTTAGTGAAATATTTTGTTATCGCTTGAATGTATGCCCATATTCACAAATAAATGAATAAATAAAAAAAATTATGTGCCTTAGAATAACATCCTTCTCAGAGATTTGAGTGTCTTACATAGGGCGCTAAATAACTTTTGCTGTATGCAAACTAGATATCATGCAGCGTGTAAGTATCACCGTCGCGTCGCGAAGAACTTACAAAAACCGCTTCCTTTGGATACTTATCACAATGCAAAAGTCAGTTCATCATAAAAATGCGAGATTATGGATTTACAGTCATTAGTTTGATTCTGCGCTACCCAATGTACGTAGGTATCATTTTTGTAGGGTACGAGGATTGACCTTAAATGTAAAATGTTCTGCTTACTCATTGTGATATCACTTTTCAGTAAAAAAATGTAAAATTAAAAAAATATATATGTATTTAATGGCAGAAAATTCCAATGATTTTCAACTCTGAATGATGGTCTGAATCTACTATTTCAAGATATATGTAGAAACTTTTATTATATATTAATATTTTGTAATAATGACAATATCTATTTTCGTGAAAAGTCGAGGAAAAAACACTAGACCTGCCATACCTGTGAACACGTTTGCTTATAGTTCAACTATTCGCAGATAAACAAAAAAAAACATTGTAGGTGATGTATTGAGTCTGTCAAGTGAGTGATTAAAAGTGAAAGTTGAACCAAATGCAGAAAAGTAATGGTGAAGGGTTGCGTGAGTGTTGATGATAATCCAACTAGTAAATATAATACTCTTGGGTGTTCGATAACTAAATTGTATTACTCACAATTTACATCATAACAAAAAAGATACAGTTATTAGTATAAGTCAACGCATAAATAGTTTAGTGACAGTAATAAATATTACAATTTATGAATAAAATAATTAATTTACATCACGGATGTAGGCAGTAAGCTGGTGATTTATTATGCTTTTGTCATTTATATTGACACGGTACGGTTTATTAGTTCTTATACAAGTCCTGATCGCTTCCGCAAGTTTTAACAAGAAAAATAAACTGTTAAACCCAACCTATTAAGCGAGGCATAATACTTAATATATGTATGTTTTTTAGACAAGGAAAGAGCAATGCTAAGGAAATGCTAAGGCTTTTATTGCAAGGTTCTTTTCTCCGTAGCTTTTTTTTTATGGTATGGGGGGGCAAACGAGCAGACGGGTCACCTGATGGTAAATGTCTACCGCCGCCCATGGGCACCTGTAACTCAAGAGTCACAAGTGCGTTGCCACCCTTTAAGGTGGGAATAGGGGAGAATGAAGGATTAGGGCTTCCGGTAACCTCACTCACGCGGCGAAAAGCAATGCAATCATTGTTTCACTGCCGGTTTTTTGTGAGGCCGTGGTATTGAGCGGAGTCGAGCCGGCCCATACGTGCCGAAGCATGGCTCTCCCACGTCCCACGTGATAGCGGCTTTGGAGACCTGAACTTATGTCAAATGCAGCTCTGCACCATCTAGCGAAAATAAGCTAAACTACATAGTACCAATGGATCCTGCATCGCGACATGAAAGTCTCCATCAAGTATGTATATACAATTAAGCAAGCCGCGTCCAGTCAGGCTTGTTCAAATCGGGATCACTATTATAGACCCCGCGGTCCGACAAGCATGATCACCTAATTTGGTCGGAAGAACCTCCTGTGTTAGAGAGAAATCGCACAAACTCTATCGGCCAATCCAACCGCTTATTAAACCTTTAAGCGGTGCTCAAAAATCAGGTTCTTATTATATGCGACACCGTAAATAATAATACCTTCCATTAACGGTAGAAATTGTAATCCTTTTCTATTTCCTATTTATTTTTATTATAAATGCGAAAGTGTGTTTATTAGTTTGTTTGTTACGCTTTTACCGATCATCATGAAGTTTTTGATATACGTTTTCAGGAGTACAGAAAGGACATAAGATCGTAGCCTGTGTCTTTTTCTCTACCTCTGACACAACATGTACAATAAAAGGTATTTCATCCAGAAAAAAGTACAAATCGCAAAAGGATAGGAACGAAAAACCTTTTACGCCAACAAAGCAAAAGCTATTTAATTATCCATTTAAAACTAATATTATTTTTAAACTACAATATTAATATCTGTATTCTCTATTCCATTCAAGAAACGATGCCTATGCAATCTTCTTCTCAGCCTTAACCAGTCTGGTGTAGGCATCTTTCACATTGCGCCATCTAACTCGGTCTTGCACTACTCCCATTCAGTTCGTCTCAGCAGTTTTCTTGACGTCATCCTTCCATCGTATTTGTGGTTTTCCTCAAGGCCTCCATTCTAAGACCACTTTGCAACATAAGCCATGTTTACGGGCTATGTGTCCTGTCCATTGCAATTTTAGACCTGCCACTAGTATAACACCATCGGTGACCTTAATGTGCTTACTTTGTTTGTCTTGCGGTATCTCAGCGTAATCCCCAAGACCTTTTTTTTTATTTTTATGATATAGGGGGCAAACGAGCTTCTTTTCTAGTTTCCTCGTACTAATACTAATCCTCTTACAAAAATAATACAAGTCGCCCATAGGAAACTAAAAAATGTCAATCTCATTGTTTATGTTCTATGATGGTTGGTATTGGTATTCGTATTGGTCTATGATGGTGTTCCAATCGATTAATGCAATCTTGGAATCGAAAGGTCAATACCGTTAACCATCGGTTTAATAGAGCTGACATTAGTTATAAAATGATTATTATAGCTATGTATGACCCTACAAATTGTGGCACTCAGTTGTGCTCACAGTAATACATGATAATTATAAAAACACTACAATAATTACATACGACATAAGGTAATTTGCAACTATGTTAAATTGTAAACACAAGAGGTGCCAATACAACAGTGTACGTATTAGCATAATAAAATGATAATGAATGTGACATTATAACAGACAGAGGTCGTTACTGAGGTAGAACAAAGAATGGCATAGGGTCAGATACTGCATAAAGAGTTTTGTCGATAATGGTGGATAACATTTTCATCTTTTGTGTCGTATATTTAGTGAATATTTTTTTAACTATGTGTAAAGTATCTAGAGGATTCTACTTCAGTCGATTTTTTATCTTTCTTCCAGTGCTATTAAAATGGTTCTAATAATGCATGTCAATAAAATAAAAATGAATTTAGTATTTATTCTATCGAGAAAAGACAACTGAAATACTCTAGAGATAGTGAGAAACATGGGTTTTCTTTTTGCTATTAAAACATTTTCATATTTTGTTTTTGGAAAACGTGATTAAAAATGTTTTATAGTTATATTCATTACAAACAAAACGTATACTTGCTTTCTAATTAATTAATAACCATCACAGTACATGTAATCCATAGCAGTTACGTTGCACACTGATCTATAGTAGTTAAGACAAACTTAAAGCTAATGATCACAGCAGGCTAATATTACCACCAAGACTTGTACCAATAAAAATGTGTATCCATAAAATAAATACCAACATCCACTCTTATGTCGCACGGTGGCTAACATTGATTTATAGCGAATATTCATTTCAACAGGCTGGCTGTCAGATTGCGCGCGATTACAGTCCAGATTTATGTCGCGATGCCGCGTCTGCCCGTGTGGGAGCGTGTAAAGGTGTGTCTTGACGAGAGATGCGGCAAGCCGTGAACAAACGCACTAATAAATATTAAATCTAGTTTAATACTAGTTAATCGATGATAGATTAGTTTTAAAGGCCAGACTTGCAATCGTATGATTGTGGTTATGTTCAAAACTCACACAGTACTATTGTACGTTCCGTTTTATTTGGATTCACTGTCTCTACTGAGAATTGAATCCATATACAAAACGTAATGTTTTTATAAAAGATCATCAAGTGCAATCTTAATAGATATATCTACAAACAAAAAATAGTTTAATAAACCAAAAAAAAGACTCCCCAAGGAAACTATTACCTAATTATTAAACACAACCGAATTTATCACATGGAGTGTCAATGCAGGGTTTTGCAATTTTGCAAAGTCGATATCGTGAGTCGTGACATCCCTGGGAGGTGCATTAGGTCCGTTAACAAAACCGTATTCTTATATATAAGTAAATGTATATACTATGTGTCTATGTTCCTATAAAAATTTGCATTATATGTAAATAAAAACATCAAATGCAAATTAACTGACTGTAGCAAGTCCTGAGCACTGTAATATTAAGGCGTTGGAGTATTTTTAATTATTGTAAAAGTTGTCTTGAAATAAATATATTTTTCAAATAATGTTTATTTTTTATCTTCACATATTCTTACACACAGGTAGACGACCTGGCTTCATGTGTAGTTAAAAAAACAATTCCGACTAGTATCTAGAGATCAGCGCGTTTAAACAAGCACACAAAAAAACCCTTCAGCTTTATTAAATTAGTATAGATGCAACGCTAGCAGATCAAATATCGTAGGAAACAGGCTGTCTGTAAAGGCTCTAACATCACTAATACGGTACTGCTGACAGCATGATTAAGTGCAGCGGTTGCGTCAAGAAGTCGACGGGTTTAACATTTACTTCGCTTTGATCTTACATTAACAATAAATTACATACTTGACTGAAACTTATAAACTTATTTCAGTTCACTTGCTAAGTTCCACCTGTCATGTCTATTTTCGTTTTATTATAATATTTGTTAATGTATAATTCGCGTGACTTAATCACTAACATGGTATGTAGTAAGTTATAAAGGTAAATAGATTTGACGAATTTTGAGCAAAAATTAACTGTAGTAACGATATTCTTTATTTTACACAAGATTCGTACTTGTGCAAGAAAAATAATAAATATACATTACGAATTTTGTTGAGAAATTCCCAATAGAATCCACATCTGTACTTTGTGTTTTGTCTCAGACAACGGATTGCAATTTCCTACTACTTGCTATTTTTTACCCCCAAGCCAAAAAAGATGGGTGTTATACTTTATAGATGTATCTGTGGATATGTGTGTCTACCTGTAGCATCATAACTCCTTAACGGATAGACATATTTTATTTTGACTGATCCTTATCGTGACTTGATCCTTAATGTTCTTAGCTATAATTCAAGAAATTGTTTTCAGCCGTTCAAAGACCATCAGCTCTATTCTAATCGGTGTGGGAGCTTCTGAGTCGGGGGTATTTTTATTTTTTTTGTTTGTACTTGTTATGATAATATCCTAATAAACTAATAACTCGGACTACACCCTGTTTCTCAAACGTAAATATGTTGTTCAGCTTTACAGTCAGGCACTCATCGCGTTATACATAAGCAATTCAAAATGATTTCGCTCGTATATTTTCTACAGCTTCTAGACTATTAAAATCTGAGATATTACTCAGTAAATTATTGTAATGCTTATAGGTGTCGATCTAGCTAACTACATAATAATTTATACTTATCTACAATCTTAACGGCATACACGCTAACAAACAACTTTGTTGCAAGTTGTGCAAACTTTATCGGTTAACACTTGACATTATGGTTTTTCTGTTATTATGTATGATATATATTTACGACTTGCGTGAAGGGTGTGGCATAGGTGTGTGGTTTGTAAAAACATTGCTGTCAAAGTATTGGAGCCTATGTTTAATGCAACGCAATTTGGTCCGGCTGATATAGTAGGTATATAATAATGAAATTCGAGAGATACGAGAATGAAAAAGTTAACCTTTTGAAACTTGTTAGTTTTATTACAAGTTTAGGGTAATGTATTGTACAATCGTATCACTGTCCGGTTTGCTCATCATCATCTTCTTAGCTTTTTCCATTTTTTTTTCTGTTAGGTGCATATGTTTACTTTTTGTACTATATACCTATACTGTTATACTGTTTACCTACTATTCTACTCTAACATTCGTCATTTCACTGTTTTTCTACCAATATTCCCTTTCACGCATTTCCATCCATCTTTTCTTTGGTCCTATAATCGTGTATCCTTAAACTGCTATAAGTAAAACTCTCTTCAGCACGTTTTGCTCATCTCTCCGCATCACTTGTCCGACGTTCCATCCACTACTACTTTCAGGCTCCTCTAATATTTATTCCTAACCCTTTTTTTTCTTGTGCGTCACCTCACCGGGGTTTTCGGTGGGGCGGTGTGTCGGAATCGAACCGACTTAAACCACACGGTGTACCGTACTGCGCCTTAAGTAGGAGGGATCTGTTCAGCCTAGTCACACCACACATCAATCTCAGCATTCTCATTTCAGCTACAGGCAGGCGTCTATCACCCGTGCCCTTTGTGGGCCAACATTCAGACGCACGGCAGGTTCTCTTTCTGTGCATTCACTGTACCGTTTGATATTAAGAGTATAATATCCAAAATAATAGTCGCGCATTTAAGACAGTCTGAAGAGGGTCTTACAAGAGCCATATAGCATTGTTGACAGGCTGATTTAGTACGATAGTCGCCGTGTCAGAGGAGACAGTATAGTGTAATATGGACGGTATTTATATCTGTAACATAATTGTACAATGTAACAGTTTTGACTGATGATAATATTGGTGGAATACACCTGTTGTATTCAGTTATTGAACTTAAATTGGTTAAGCCAGAAACTTTATTAAAAATTATTTAAATACTTCTTTTCTGTTTTATTAATATAATCAAGAGCTCCAAATAATTAACATTACTAATATTTTATTAGTACTTTTTAGACGAGATTTTCTTGTTTAATATATTTAAATACCTAGAAGTAAATGTCACGTGAGTTTCGAATTTTACGACTTGTATAATCCGATAAGCAAGCGTAAACAATGTGTGAGATGTTTTTTGTTGACACCTTGATAAACTGTTATTAACTTTAGAATAGTTAGGTAAGATTTTCATCGTAGGAAAACTAAGACTATGATCATATATATAGATAGATATATAGATATATTTATTTATCTTTTATTGAATTTAAAGTGACAAACTCAAAAGTATGACGAAGATCGGGCAGATTTCATGACCCAGGTTTACTTAATTTGTTATTAACATTTACATTTATACATTACCTATAACATTACGTACAACATTAACATTTATTTTATTTCGATCTTAAATAATAGATTCTGCAAAAAATACTCCAATAATTCTCTTGTTATTTTTCAATGTGTTTCCTACTCTCTGTATAACATCCGTCCTTACTTCCATTATTACCCTCAGCACACGTTCAATGACTTTGCAATCTGCTACAGATCATCGTCTACCCCATTACGATTCATAGCCCATACAAACCATATTATGACCATATTAAAATGCTAATAAGACTTCATTATGTCTCATGTTAGCGTCATAAAACTTAATTGCTTATTATTATGCTTGGCAGAATGAAAATTAAATATATTAGTAGTGATGCAATATGCGATACTAGATGTTGGCTAATATGAATATTAGGTATGTGTTATACTAAAGTGCTATTTCTGTGGGAAGACCAGTATATTTGTACCAATCAACCAATCATCTGTAACCTTATTTAAAAAAAAATATAATCTGATAAAGTAGGTTGGGTAAAGAAGATTTATAAATATAAAAAGTGTGGTTTGAAATAATAGCCGTAAAAGAAAAAACGATAAACATTTTACATTATTTTTATGAAATCTTTTAGAGGTTTAAAAATGTCTTTCATTGTGACTGATTAGACAAAATCAAGAATCAAGAGAAACGATAGCAAATTATATACATTTACTCGACATCGCCTGATTGTCAAATATCGACCATAATTGCTTAAGATTTTAATATTTTGTTTCATTTAATTTACCAGTTTAACTTGAAGTGTCATTGAAAAGACATTCTGTACACTTGAGCTGTCATTTAATAGACCTTCTGTACTATGACAGGTATATGTATACACTGGTCACGTGAAGCTTGGTCTAGCCGTTTTTATATAATTATTCAATTTACAATACATGTTGACAAACCTAGTTTTCTGCACGTCTACATTTAATCTTTAAGTATTCCAAATTTAAAATTTACATCATCCGACCGGTCTTTTTGGAAGTCATGAAAAGGTCTTGAACTTGGCCACCGGGTAGACGTCTTATGACTGATATGATGATTATTATGATATCAAAAGAGGCTATTTGTAAGTCTTCAACTGATATTACACAAAGCTTATTCAGCCTTCATTGCTTCACCAAATTCACAAGTACTCATCAATCACACCACATTTCACCACACACGTATCAATCACGATAACCTTGCTAAATGTGGGTGGAGTCCTATTGTTCTCGACCGCACACATAGATCGTATATTTAAAATGGGAGCATTAATCTTTGTGCGGATCATCAATTATCCGGCCTTTGATGGATGGTGTAGTATGTTTATAATGTGGAATAGTGTCAGATTCATATCTGGATATATAGTGTTAATAAATGTGTGCTAGTTTGACATATATTATAGTATTTAAAGAGTGATTTATTCGGACTGTTTGATTTTGTCTGTAGGTGGTGAACCGATCAGTGTAGGTACCTACATCTAAAGTATATTTGAAAAGTATTTTTCTTGAAGCTGAATCACTTTGTTATTGGTTTTTTTTTTTTTTTTTAATATATATTATTATATCAGTAGTTTAATATATTAGGTAGATATTTTATACATTTTCAGTTATATGTAATTTTAATATTGTATAGCAAAAGTACGCCTTCAATA